>OX352296.1:12264547-14664547 GCA_947086415.1 Pammene aurita | reverse complement strand
CATAGACAATGGAAAAATTACAAAAAGTAGACATTTTTAGTATAATTATACAAAAAAAATTTTTTTTAATTTTAAACTTACTACCTTTTTCTCGTAAACACGTGGAGATATTAAATTGAAATTCATGTCAAATACTCACGGCTATAGGACCTTTCAGATGTAGGAAAACCAAACTTTTATGTCAACGCAATCAAAAGAAATAGCAATTTAAGTCGCGTATTTTGAAACTGAGTACTCGCAAGAAACTCAAAACCTAAAGGGTCCTGTAAACTCAGAAACTTGAAACTTGGCACGAAGAAACTTCATATAGCACAGACAAAGGAAAAATTACGAAAAGTAGACATTTTTAGTAAAATGATGGGCAAAAACATTGGGTAAATTACATGAGAAGCTCATTAGTTAAGTAATCCATTCATCACATTGAATGAAACAAGAGAAGAGACCCTATATACAGTCTCGCACTCGTAACTTCATAATATCATTATAGTTGCGTTTGCACACGACATAAAAAGGTCAAAAACGGCTTTTCATGAACCGAAGATTTCCTATGGCATGATTATCCCATAAAATCCAAGGCTGGATTTGAGAAGTGGAGCCACCAAGATTTTTGATGTAAATTTTTAGGGTTGAGGGGAGGGTAATAGGGGTATTCCAAACTAAGTAATTATTTTTTTTTTACATGTTTTTTGCTTCGGAACGGTGTCAAAATGACACCATAAATGAATTCGGCATCCTCGATTTATACGAAAACGATACCAAGTACTCGGCCTAGTAGCTTAACTGATGTAGATATCAAGATAAAGTTGAAAGAATCTTGGTGACTCAACTTTTCAAATCCATCCTTGGGTCCTAAGGAATAATCATGCCGAAGGAAATCTTTTGTTCACGAAAAGCCGTATGTTGTCTGCTACAACGTCCACTATTACCTACTTATTAAAACTAGTTTTTTTAAATTAGGTAAGTACCATTTTCTGGTTATTTATCTATACATATAATAAAGCTGAAGAGGGTCGAAAGTCTGTACATGGAAGATAATCGAAAAAAAGTTGGCGGGGGATACTTAGAATCGATAACAGAACACGTTCCAACAATTTTTAGAATTTTTGTCTGTTTATCTGTTTGTCTGTTTATCTGTTTGTCTGTTTATTTGACCACGCATCACGTGAAAACGGCTGAACGGATTTTGATGAAATTTTGTATAGATATAGTTTGAGTCCTGGTAAAGGATAATATATAGTTTTAATCCCGAAAATCAACCCTGGTGGGGGTGAAAATGGGGTTGAAAGTTTGTATGGAGAATTTTTAACCGCTGAAACGATTTAGATAGAAATGAGTATGGAGATAATTTGAGTCTCGAGAAACGTCAAAGGATAGTTTTCAAACCCTTGTGGGGGTGAAAAGGGGGTTGGAAGGTGGTATGAGGAATTTTTTACCGCTGAACTGATTTAGATGAAAATTGGTATAGAGATACATAGTATGGGTCTCGAGAAATGACAAAGGATAGTTTCTTTTTCAAACCCCCCCCCCCCCCCCCATCTTACTTTCGAACCGTAGGTCCAAAAAATTGAAACAAAGAATGGAAGTGACGCCTGTTACCCGTCGATGCTTTAAATTTACCTTTACCCGCTCTTAAGAAATATTTGAAAATGTTATGAAGGTCAAAGGGTTATTGCAGGTTCGAGGACTATATATGACGTACAAAGATGCATGGCCCAAACCAAAAAACTACTACAAAATCATCTAACATTTATAGGACACCGTTTAGGTAGGAAATAGTAGTTTATGTAACTGTTACGTAATAAGGGTCCTTAAATGATAAGCTACGGAGCTGTAGTATGGTGGCCCCGCACTCAACTTACTACCTCAATCAACAAATTACAGAAAACGCAAAGGCTAGCATGCTTGGCAGCGACCGGTTGCATGAGAACAACTCCGACAGCGGCGCTGGAAATCATGCTAGGGCTTCTACCATTACACCTATATATACAAAAAGAAGCAGCCGCAACGGCTATTCGCCTAAAAAACCAAAACTTGTGGACCAAACATAAAACACCGCACACGAGGATATACGATAACTTACTGTCAAAACTTCCAATGCTGGATGCGGTAATCGACAGAATACCCAAAAATACGATCTTCTGGAAAGAGTATGCTATATCGCTAACAGAAGATTCAAAAGAAGCACTAAATCAAACAGAACTAAGAATCTTCACGGATGGATCAAAAACCAACGAAGGAACAGGTTGTGGTGTCTTCTCGGAGGACCTGAATATTCACATCTCTAAACCACTCGGAGCACATAACACAGTATTCCAAGCAGAATGTTTGGGAATAATAGAAGCTTGCAATGCAGTGAAACGACGACAGCTAAAACACGAAAACATATGTATACTATCAGACAGCAAGTCAGTACTACAAGCGCTAGGTTGCGACAGAATTACATCTGGACTCATACACGAATGCCATCAAAGCCTCTCAGAGGTATGCGAAGATGGCAATAAGGTGACACTGCAATGGATCAAGGGACACAGTAACTCAAGAGGGAACGATGCTGCGGATGAGCTAGCCCGTAAGGGCTCAGATACACCGGCATATGGACCCGAACCCATCGTACCCTTACCATATTCGCACATAAACAACCAACTTGACCAACACTACAAACAACTACATCAAACATACTGGAAAGAAATGGACACTTGTAGACAAACCAAAGAAATAGTAACTGAATACAATCACAAACTTACCAAAACACTTTTGAGGACAAGAAGACCCCAGCTACGCAAACTAGTGGGACTGATAACAGGACATAACACACTAAACAAACACCTCTTCACAATAGGTAGGACAGACAGCCCCATGTGCAGAGCATGCATGGAGGCGGATGAAACAACAAAACACATTCTGCTAGATTGCAAACAGGTAGAAGTATACAGAAATAAACACCTAGGGACCCCAGGCACCTTGCGCGAGACGGCAGGCAACCTGAAAGCTCTGCTGGGCTTCGTTGAGGAACTGGGGTGGTTGGAATAATAGTGCTACCCCCGTTTCACGCAAAATAGGCACGCTGGATGTCGACTTGCGGAAAAACGCCCAGTATAACTAACTAACTAACTAACTAAGGGTCCTTAAAACATGAGTGTGGTTTTCATAATAAGATCACACGAGTGTTTTAAGGCCTAATTACGTACAGTTGCATACACTGATTTATCTACACTCATATTATTTATCCTAAATGCATTATTCGGAAACCATAGAATGGCTGCCATTGCACCGCCATGGCCAACTCGATTGTGCCGGCGGTCGCGCGGGCGCGTATCGGCGGCCGCGCGGGAGCGTGCAGGTGTACATTATGTTATCAAAACTCATAAAACATCAATATTTGAGCATGTAAAGTTAAAATTACGTTACTGATACAGATAAAAAGCTTATCATAGTAAAATCGGTTGTGGTAATGCTAGCATTGCCTACCGTTTTCGAACACGTTTTAGAGAACTTACAATGTGAGTGTAGATAAACATATCAAACGTTTTGTGAAGCAGTCAGATTAGGATTTATTTTTCTTTATATATTAAACAATAGGTACATTATCTGTCTCTCGACCTGTTTTGATATGTCTTCTTGAAGAACTACGCCTTATTTTGTATCTTTAAGATCTATTAAGATTTATTACTGTTTTGAAAAAAATAAGTCCCGTCGAATTTCTTTTCGGTCATAATACTTCTTGGGCCAGAGGTGTAGGGTTAGAACCGGTGGTAGTTTTGGAACGAAGTTCCTTATCGGACGGTTCGCGGATCCGGCCAAGGCGAAAAAAAGTCACGTGACAGTCACGAAAAAGCGTCACGTCACGTAAACGCGACACCCATACGATTCAGAAACATGTAAAATGGAATGGAATAAAAAATATATAAAATAGAATAAAGTGAAGTGAAGTGTAGTGAAATTGAGAAGTGACAAAGTGATAAAAGTGAAAAAAGTCGAGAACCTTAAAAGTCGAGAATTTTAAAAATGTCGAAAATGTCAAAAATGACAAAATTTCCAAAATTTCCAAAATTTCCAATATTTCCGAAATTTCCAAAATTTCCAAAATTTTCAAAATTTCCAAAATTTCCAAAATTTCCAAGATTTCCAAGATTTCCAAAATTTCCAAAATTTCCAAAATTTCCAAAATTTTCAAAATTTCCAAATTTCCAAAATTTCCAAAATTTCCAAATCATCCAAAATTTCTAAAATTTCAAAAAAATGCAAAAAAAATTAAAACCACAAAATTTACGAAAAAGTCAAAATGAAATAAAATTAAATAACATAACTTCGTTCCAATCGCACTCGATTCACATACTTTCCACGACACTCACGTATTTTATTTTTATCTGACGTTCATTAGTGCATTGTAATGTGCTTACATTGACGAATAAATATCTTGATCTACACCAATATCATAAATCCTCTATTCCGCGTTCATAACCGTATGTAATTAATTACCAACATTATTGCAACCAGTAACGTAACATCAGTGTATTATCTGTGACAGTGTGGTAAAAACGTATGAAAATTCTTTACCTACGGTAACGTAATGAAAATTCGCCCCCCCGACCGCCGGCGCAATAATGTTGGTCATGGCGGTGTAATGGCGGTCATTCTAATGGTTTCAATGGATTTTTAATATGTGTGTAGGTAAAGCAGTGTATGCTTCTGTACATAATTAGGCCTTATTACGTGACAGTAATATCGCCATGTCCGTCCGTCTGTCTGCGGTCTAGCTCAGTTACCGTTCTCACTATAAAGCTGAAATTTGGTGAGGCCTGATAAGAACTTTCAATAAAAACTATATTGAATAAAATCGGTCCAGCCGTTTTTGAATTATTAGTCAAAAACGCATAGTGAAAGGAAGTGCCAAATAGTAAAATGACGTAAGCGCCGCCAAATAAACGACCTTTTGAACGGATGTTTTGTAACAGGGCAGCATCTACGAAACTCTACACGGAGCATCGCCCGACATGCTCTTGGCCGGTTTTTTTTGCACTGTTATCCCGGAAATCACCCCTTAAGGATTACTAATTCCAATTCCAGAAAATCCCCAGCCAGGTTATACGTAACCTATAAAAATTCAACGTTTAAAATGGGGGGGGGGGGGGGGGGCGGGTAGCCACTACACTCGATTGAGTTAAATTTGCATGGGTCATGGAACTCCCTCCTCCAAGTGCACCTCAAATAGAAAAAAAATATTTCTGCATTTGTGACCCCCCCAATTTCAACCGCGCCTGTTCTTACCTTTCATGCTTTGACTGATTTGACGGGAGGATCGATTTGAATGATATTTGCAGTAGACATAAACGTATAAAAACAAAAGCGGTCCTGTATCGTCCGATATACACCTACTGTACTCTCTATGTCGTTTAAATCATGCCAAAAAAATTTAATAAAAAAAAGGATTCATTTATGAGTGTAGTTTCATTTAGTGGTAATTGTAAAATATTTTATTAGGACTACTGTCCTCTAGCGTATCCATCTGTCAACTTTACTTCAAGTTCCGCCTCCAGGGTAGCGGGAGAGAAATTAGGGGTGAATTAGCCGCTTACTGACACAGACCGAATTCCACGCGGGCGGAGCCGCGGGCACAGCTAGTTAATTAATAAATACATAGAAGTATTTATTTAAAACTAACAAAAAAATAATAGCTTGATTGTAGTGTAACAGATTGATGTACCTATAGGTATCTATAGGCACTTTACGTACGACCACTTCATATTTTTGCTGTATTGTATAAGTAGAGTTACTTTTAAAAATCCGCAACAATCGTATTGTGCCATAGGCTTTCCAGCATCATTCACACTATACTCATGCGGCTGCTCCTGCTCCCATCACATCTTGTCGCTATTCAATGCTTGTTCACAGTTCACGGTTCACACTATGTTAGATATGCCAGAAGTGTCTTGAACATACCGATAGCAACATGTTCCGTGCGAGCATGTGCGGTGAATGCATTTGCATTCGGTAACGTAACTGCTCCGCTCGCTGCTTCAGATGCTGCCGATCCTTTGACTGCCGCCCCTAAAGCTTCCTCAAGGCATGTCCTTACGTCTTATGTCCATGATCACTATTTGCTAGTCCTACCCACTGCGATAAACATGTAAATGACGCCGGTGTAATTTTTCATATATCGGGAATGTAGATAATAGTAAGTTTATTTATTTATTCTAAAAGCTAATTATGAATTGCATCTCGTACCGTGCTATATCTACGAGTTAATCGAACTAATATTTAAAAGAAACTTGGTCAGGTAATATATTATACTACCTATAATTACAGACTCGAAGTGCAAAAACAGATATTGATGTTATCATTCTCCGTTAACAGTAAGTTAAGTAAAATGAATTTATCATTAGTTCACTTAACCACCCTTAACGCCGGCTTCCAGAGTAAAAAGAAGTCTGCTGTAGTTTTTGTTGACTTGACAGCTGCGTACGATACCGTCTGGCGCCAGGGCCTCCTGTACAAGCTCTTGAAAGTCGTACCCTGTATCAAGATTTATACGCTCCTGGAAAACGCACTCAGCAACAGGCCATTCCAAGTTCACTTAGGCGGATCCAGCAGCTCAGTTATAGTACTGAATAATGGCTTCCCTCAGGGTTCCGTACTTGCATCGCTCCTGTTCAATTTATACATCCACGACATGCCTAAGACCGCATCGCGAAAATTTATGTATGCTGATGACCTGGCTCTCGTGATACAGGAGAATAGTTCGGAGATTGCAGAGGCTACTCTGGAAAAGGACCTGGAGCTACTGGACGACTACTTCTCCCGGTGGCGCCTGAGCCCCAGTACTTCAAAGACCGAGGTATCCTGGTTTCACCTGCGCAACAAACAAGCCAGCAAGGAGCTGAATGTAGAATTCAGGGGCAAATCCCTCCGCCATAACTTCCTTCCGAAGTACCTTGGATTCACCTTGGACAGAAGCCTCAACTACAAAGAGCACCTGAGCAGCCTGTCGGCAAAACTGAAGACCCGGAACAGCATTGTTCAGAAGCTCACTGGTACCACCTGGGGTGCCAACGCAGCCACACTCCGAACAACTGCGCTTTCACTAGTATACTCGTCCGCCGAGTACTGCTCAGCAGTGTGGTTGAACAGCACACACACCTCAGCGGTCGACATCCAGCTGAACCACACGTTGCGCCTTATCAGCGGATGCCTCAAACCCACTTCCACTCACTGGCTAGTGGCTACCAGCGCTCAGTCATATCTTACCGTCAAACTACCGACGAGAAAAGTGCTTGAATCGGGAAATAGCGAAGATTCGTGCGAACACAAACTTGCCCATCCATCAAGACCTCGACACGCTTAAGACCCTCAGACTGAAGTCCAGGAAACCCCCTGCTTTGAAGTTCCACGACTCAGGACCACAAGCTAACCCGATACAATCGTGGATAGCTGAATGGGAGGCCAGGTCTCTACCTAGGGACTTGTTTGAGCTCAATGCAGGGGCCCGACCAGTAGGGTTTGAGGAACGTCGACGGATGTGGTGCATTTTAAACCGGATCAGAACAGGCGTCAGAAATTGCGCATCTTTATGGTACAAATGGGGATGGTGTGAGTCTGCAGAATGCCAGTGTGGCTATCCAGATCAGACGGTACACCACATTATATTTGAATGTCCCATCACCAAATTTAGTGGGAAACCGGCGGATCTCAAATTACTTACGACGGATGCAATTGCATACCTAGATTCAAATATTTTAAAATTTTAAGTAGAGAACATATTTATGCCATACGATAAATAAATAAATAAAATAAATAAATAAACGCCTTAACAGAAACCTTCAATTCTAATTAGAAGAGTTCAATTCAAGCATTATATAATACGTACTCAGAGGCAAGTTTTAAATGCTGAAACGTTAAGGTTGATATATTTTCGGCAGTTAGCATATGGGCAACGTTAACTTTTCATTTTTAATTTTAATTGGACTGTGAGGTATACTCTTGATGTACCTACCTACTTAAATTGTAATCTTTTTTTATTGCTTTGGACATGTGATATTTTGTGATATTGTGAATACTTAATTTAAATGAATAAATAAATGAATTCTTTTTGGAGCTTAAATTAATCTGGTTTATTGTATACACGTAAAATTTTAATTAAAAAAAAAAAAACAAAGTACGTTATAATAAATATACGAACCTACGGGCCTTAAATCTTAATGAGAAACTAAGCTCACGTTTAAATAAACAGCAAGATTGTACCCATTGATATCACCAGTTAACACAGTTAACACCATCCATGTGGACTGTATCGTACGATCGAACAAACAGACCGAGCCGACCCATCTGGGACGAAATATCCGCATACATTGCATGCAGAACCGAGCATGCTACGTGGAGTTGTTCTAGGTATGAAAATAATGGCAATGAATACAGTAAGTAGATAGCTAGCTGGTTTAACTGGGACTAAGTAAGGTGGCCTAGTAAAAATAGTGTTTTGCTTCGATACTTATAGTAAGTGTAGCATACGCATACATATTTACCCAAGTTATATACACTTTTACGACGAGTCAACGGAATGAGTATGACGAGTTTATGTGGATGTGAGGTTGACGCGAAAGTGAGAAAATTCACAACGTTTTCTTATTTTCACTATACTGGAATATTTATTAAACTAATATATTTTATAAAATAGGCACGTCACGTAAGCTCATGTTGTACCTACTTATTTTCAAGCTTAAGTTACGTGACGTAATAGTACACACGTAGATACGCAGAAAAAAAATATTTTTCTACTCGTCGACTGCTGTAATGCTTGAATTGAGATTGTGTAGACCGAACTACTAGCGCATACTTTCCGATAGAGCTTTTATGGTCGCATTTTGTAGCATCGCCAACGATGGTACAAAGGATTTTCATACAATATTGTAACACTGTTGCCAGAGCCCGCGCGGTCACGCCGCCGTCGCCGGGCAACTTACTCAATTGTATATTAGAGGCTTTCGTCGAACTCAATTCTAACCGGCTTGCCTATATTGAGCACTCGTAGAAAAATTATTGTATACAATAGCGACATAATCAAGCTTTTCAATCTCGTACCTTACTTAGGCCACTCAGAGCTTCGTGGCCTAAACACGGTACTCGACTGAAAAGCTCTTAATTATGTCACGATTGTATAAAATACTATTTTACATCACACGAATTGATTTGTGAACTCGGATATTTTTAAGTCTTAGTGTTTATAAAAACTACGAATTCGAATGGCACTGGCTAAATTATGCATTCCATAAACTGATCACTTGCCTGGCTTTGCGGTTTCAGGGTGGGTATCTGTCTAATACGCTAAGGTTTTCACGCTAAGGTTATAATGCCTGTCAGAATGTAATGTAAAACTACATAAACTCATTACAGAGTTATATTTACATAGTAATTTTTCGGGCATATAAGTAGGTTTTGAATGTAAAACATTTTTTTAAAGTTTAGTGGAGCAAGCAAGTTACATATTAGTAAGTATATCTAATAGACGTACTCAACTGGCCGACCGGAGGCATCGAAGGTCAACTCCCGGGTGACTACTGAGCCTCTCGTACCTAATAGCAACGCTGGCACTGCTGGGAGACACCGCGTGCACTCCGTGAACATGCCAGAGCCGTAGCTAAGGGAGGGCATTATGGGGCTATGTCCTACCTTAAAAACTACTTTCGGCTCGAAAAACTATGAAAATAAAGTAAATACCTTACCTTAAAATTGGCCATTCCCTACCTTAAATAAGCAGTGCCCTATCTTAACTGTAACTCTGGCTACGGCCTTGCATGGAACTTGCTACAGATGTACGTCTGTGGACGTACTCACCGACCGAAGGCATCGAAGCTGTATGGGACAGGCACGTCGTCGCCGCTGCCCGTCGACTGCTGAGCTTCTCGTGGTAGCAGCGCCGGCAGGTACACCACCTGCACATCGCGAGCTTGCTCGTCGCCCTCGCCTAGCCACCAATTCGGCAGCTGCAGTAGGTCCTGAAATACGCAGGAAAATAATAGAAATAGCATACTTGGAGAAATAATATTTCAGTGTAAAAGTGCGTAGATAGGTATATCGATACCCTAGTGCAGAGCCGCATCAATTACCGCGAAAACTTATTTGTAATTAGTACCATAGTGCACAAATTAAAATCTAATACCTACCGGGAAAATTTCAAACAAAATTTTCCCGGTAATTAATAGAAGATTAGAACGAGTGTGCACTAGCTAGGGTATTGATATATGTATAAGACTAATTATTATAAATCTTATACGACAATTACATCAACGCTATTAATATTATTAATAGAAAAAATCCTTTGCGTATTTTTACGGTTCCGTAGTCAACTAGGAACCCTAAAAAGTTAGTATAGTTTCGCCATGTAAGTACGTCTGTCTGTCTGTATGTCTGTCCGGCCGCGGCTTAGTAAGTCTAACTTTTAAACGGTGGGTCCAAAACATTTTTAAAAATTCATGAAAGTGAAGCTTAGTAGGTAATTAAGTACATTCAATGAAAACTATATTGAATGAAATCGGTTCACTCGTTTTTGAGTTATCGCAAAAAGTTGTCATTTCATAGTAAAAAGTTGTTGCCGACTTACTAACTTCTACGTTTTTATGCAACCGTGAAAAATCTTCTGATTACTAGCTTTGGTAACTCACTATTAGTATATAGATGATAGTGCTAACAATAATGAATATGATTAACGAGACATTAACGCTCTATCGAACTAGGAAGGTACTTATCAATATAAGTAACGTTACCTTAATACCAGCCTTACTATTATATTATCATCGCGGTATAGTCAACTATGAAATTAATTTTTTCGGCAGGTGACGACGCCTAAATAATCTTACGCGACATGACATGACACCTTAATCACTTTACGGCCAAAATTAATTATTTACGCAATTAAGTCAAATGATATATTCACATAATGGAGATGCGTGTTTTATTCGATTAATCGCGGTTTGTATTACTAAACCTCGAGCTTCGATCTTAACGTGTAATGTTCCAATGTTGAAATCTATTGTCTATTGATTTATGTAAATAGGTATATTAGTAAACCTGATATTATTTATATGTTAACAAGGTGTAACAAAAATAAATTAAGGGCATAATTAGTAATAAAATATTGAAAAAAAAATTCACGTAAAAAAAATGGTTTTGTATGGAGGGTTGGCCGGCTGATATGACGTGTACTTAACATACAAAAAAAATCCTACTTTATCTTAGTCGCAATACGATACCATTTATGCCCTTAAACGGATCACCACTATTTTTGTTACACCTTGTACCAGTGTTGGGCAAAAAGTAATTGCATTACGAATTATGAATTGCAATTACAAAATGTAATTTGAATTATGAATTGAAATTACGGAAATGTAATTTCTAATTGCATTAAAATTTCACTGCATTACAAAATGTAATTCGCAATGCAATTAGAAATTACATTTTGTAATTTTAATCCGTAATGCATTACTTCATGCAAAATTACACTCACTTAGTAAAACATTTTCATTGTTTTTATATAGCATGCTATACTTGTTTGTGGGTTTGTGTTTTAATTTAATATGTTAAGGCCAAATTTTGCAACTTAATTTTAAGGAACTTATCCTCAAAATTTTCAACTAATTTTATTTTTACATACTTTGTGTAAGTTTTTTAGTACGTGTTTTAGTTCTTACATTCAACGTTGGACGCTATTTGTATAAATGTAGGTTCATTGTTGTATTAATAGTATAGGTATTAGGTATCTGTTTCTAGATTTATATCCCTTAGATAACTCAATTCCCACCACAAGGTCCCTTTCGTTTAGGACTTCACATATATGTACACTTTTGCAGTTGACTGTACCTCCCGGATATGATTATATTATCATTCGAAGATTTACACTTAAACTTGTTAAAATCATATTACTAAGAAAATGTAAGATTAAAAAATACTTACGCTTCCTTTAAATGTTTATTAGTAATTTAAATTGTATTTTGGTAAATGTTTGTCCAATAAATTTTGTAAACTAGACTGAATATTTTCCTTAACCATTCCACGTGGGTAAATTTGATCCTGTTTGTGTAAGTAATAAATTTACACAGCGTAATTGCGTAATGCAATTACGAATTAATGTATTTCAATTAAAATTTACCAGGTAATTCAAATTTAATTTAATTCAATTACGAGCGAATTGCATTACAAGTAATTGCATCAAATATAATTTAATGCGTAATGCAATCACAAATTAATTGCATTATGCCCAACACTGATACGTACAATATGCGCCGCTGGTCGAGGGTGATGTTAGCATTCGTATTATTTCTGCGAAGACTAAGCCAACGATCTCGCCGAGTCTATAAACGGTACGTGTCTCGCATTGCTAAGAAAACTTGGATGTAGAGGTGACATTAGTAATACGATTTTCTAAATAAAATACGAAAGCAAGCGTGCACGAACATTTATGCATTAACGTGTCTAAGGAGATCTTAAGATTAAATACGGTGATCTGGCTCACTCACTTTCAACCGGAGATTTTGTTTGCGAAATCTTATATTATAATTCCGAGTATTTGCTTAACAATGCAATCAATGTGGGTATCAGGAACGCGTCAAAGTAGTGTCAACAAGGCGTTGATAAATGCCCCGGTAATCGGGGTCGGCGGTGATGACAATTGACAACCAAAGCGCTCGCGGCAGACTCCGTCGTCGCCCGGCTCCCTGTAGCCGCCCGCCCCACCCCCCAACCCATTCCCACGCTTCTTTACATGAGTTAATTAATCAGTAATCCGGCACTAAACGACTTATGAACCAGCGGCGGCGCCACGAGCTTTTTTACTCTTCTATTGCCTACCTTCTCAACCACGGCCTGTTTTCAATATAGACATAAAATAAGAAGACATAACGCCGTGAAGACAAAACTGTGACTCCATAATAAGCCGATTTCTTCATGTTTACGTGCGACACGCACACATAAACAACTCGTGGACAAGCGGTGATCAGTGAGTGTGTGTGCACGAGACCGCGGAATGGAAGCACAATTTTATCATCGTGAGATGATGTCTCCTTATTTTATATGTCGATGGTTTTCAAAACAAATGGTTAATGGCGTCTTAACACGAAACGTGACTTTCTTCTCCTGACAACCTAATATAAAAAGCCAAGGTTTATGATTGATGAGCCGCATTTCTTTCTTTAATTCGACGCTGATTTTGAAATCTTCATTCGGTTTATTCGAGCCACCGAGTAAAATAGTCACGGCAAGTCACTCAAACTGATGGAGGTTAGTGAAACCGAAATCGGCACTCACATGAGTCAGCTAAGTGTAAGTTCGACATTAGCGGATGTGAGCGAAGTAAAGGGGAAAGTAAAACTATTTATTTTTCTTTTTATTCAAAGCTAGACAATGGAATTCCAATGAATTATCAGCCTCCACAGCTGCGACGTAATCACCGAACTTAATAAGCTATTACTTCAATTTTGAAACTCAATTGTTACGTTCGAGTGTGATGGATAATGAAAGTGATGCGCATAGATCGTCATAAGTCGCCAATGCGCGGGCGCGGGATTCTGCGTACGCGTCGGCCGGTGCGCGCACGCCAAAGCTCAACACTCCGCGTGATCGTGAATCATCGATAGAGTCAATTGAATAACAACTTTACGTGACGTTAACGCTGCGAACCGTACGTGATGCCGCGCCGAATCGGCTGAACTCAATTACATTATGTAACTAGCTTTTGAACCAATTCTGCGAAAGTGGTTTGCATCATATTTACCCCCTTTCACCCCGCACGAATTACTATTGCATAACGTTACTTAGGAATGTTATGGTTACGGACGTGATTAGATACTACTATTTAATTGAATTTTATTGCTTTTATGTCATTACGTTACGCAGCGATCCACTTTTGCTGAACCACGTGATCAGTTGGTATGTCCAGACACGAGGTAACCAGTAAACATCTTCAACAATGCCGCTATCGAGAACTTTTGAAAAGAATTTGTCATAAGTGTTACTGGGAACTTTTTTATTTACTCGAAAAAAGTACAGACAGTAAAATAAATAAAGCATATTGATGACAAATCACGGTCAAGGACTGCAGTATTCAGTTCAACATAACGTTACACTTGACCTTAGCTCTGCAAAATTTACGAAAAAGTAAGTAGGTAAGTACACCGGTATTTGCGGAGCAACCGTAAACAATGGATGGGTACCTACTTATTGAAAAGCCTTGTGGAACCGGTGTCTGTCTACATGTAAGTATCGATACTCATATCGACTTTACTTTTTAACACCATACCTACTAGAGTTTAATATTGACTTCTAGATATTTTGATCCGCTGTTTTATGTGATCTTTGTGTTCTTCAACCGTTGTTTAACGATAATGTATGAAATCGTGTAGGTATGTTTTAATGATAACATACGATCACCAAAAATTACATGGATGGCGTCCTCATCACAAAAGAGTCCTGATATTCCCCTGACAGTTATCACTTCACCCCCTTCTCTAGCTTTGAATAGGACTCAATAAGCATTTTCCCGCTATTTTAAAAAGGTATAATTGGTCAATCAGTCTTTATTGCCTATAATAAAATTGTATAGGTACATATACCATTATCAATGATGATATTGATAATGGTAGAAGATTTTGTGAACATTGAAATCTAGATCTCTGATAAAGATGTGTACTTACTTTGTTACGGATCGAATAATAAATGCATTTTTAGGGTTCCGTAGTCAACTAGGAACCCTTATAGTTTCGCCAAGTCTGTCCGTCCGTCCGTCCTTCCGCAGATAATCTCAGTGACCGTTAGCACTAGAAAGCTGAAATTTGGTACTATATAATATGTATATCAATCACGCCGACAAAGTGGTAAAATAAAAAGTGGAAAAAAATGTTTTATTAGGGTACCTCCCCTATACGTAAAGTGGGGAGTGATTTTTTTTTTCATTTCAACCCTAACGTGTGATATATAGGTATTTAAAAATGAATAGGGGTTTAGTAAAATCATATTTTGATAATGTAAATATTTTCGGAAATAATCGCTCCAGAAGTAAAAAAAATGTGGTAGAACTTTATAAAATCTAGGAAAATTATTTTGAACTTGATAGGTTGAATAGTTTTTGAAAAAAAATTACAAAATAATTTCTGAACTAAGTTTGTAATTTAACCGTATAAGCAGGTGTTTATTGTACCTGTAATTTCTACAAAATCACAATGAAATGACGTGCTTTCAAATAAAGTTTTGAAAAAAATACAAAATAATTTCTGAACTAAGTTTGTAATTTAACCGTATAAGCAGGTGTTTATTGTACCTGTAATTTCTACAAAATCACAATGAAATGACGTGCTTTCAAATAACCCAACCATGGGCCCATTTTTTAGGGTTCCGTAGTCAACTAGGAACCCTTATAGTTTCGCCATGTCTGCCCGTCCGTCCGTCCGTCCGTCCGCGGATAATCTCAGTGACCGTTAGCACTAGAAAGCTGAAATTTGGTACTAATATGTATATCAATCACGCCGACAAAGTGGTAAAATAAAAAGTGAAAATTTTTTTTTTATTAGGGTACCTCCCCTATACGTAAAGTGGGGAGTGATTTTTTTTTCATTTCAACCCTAACGTGTGATATATTATTGGATAGGTATTTAAAAATGAATTGGGGTTTCCTAAAATCATTTTTCGATAATGTAAATATTTTCGGAAATAATCGCTCCAGAAGTAAAAAAATATGCGTCCCCCCCCCTCTAACTTTTGAACCATAAGTTTTAAAAATATGAAAAAAATCTCAAAAGTAGAACTTTATAAAAACTTTCTTGGAAAATTATTTTGAACTTGATAGGATGAATAGTTTTTGAAAAAAAAATACAAAATAATTTCTGAACTAAGTTTGTAATTTAACCGTATAAGCAGGTGTTTATTGTACCTGTAATTTCTACAAAATTACAATGAAATGACGTGCTTTCAAATAAAGTAAAAACGGTGAAAATCGGTTCACGCAATAAAGAATTATCCCATAAAAATCATCTTCCATACTTTATGCTCGCGCGCAATAGTTTACTCAATTTGCCGATAGATGTCGCTGTACATGGAACTCTCATATCATATCCTACATGGCGGTGTTATTAACTCTTAAGTGGGGACACTTACTGTGACGGACGGAAAACTACGGAACCCTACAGTGAGCGTGGCCCGACACGCTCTTGGCCGGTTTTTTTTAACTCTTAAGTGGGGACACTTACTGTGACGGACGGCAAACTACGGAACCCTACACTGAGCGTGGCCGGTTCCCACGCTCTTTGCCGGTTTTTTTAAATATAATTAGGCAAGGCAAGTAGACATTTAAACGGCCGATGGCCGATGTTAAATAGTATTATAATTTATAAGGATTAACAAATCAAACGTGAACCATTGAGTTAATATTACTACGTATAATTTTTCAATGACGTGAACCGAAGATTTTCAATGGATCATTATTTTCTTGAGTTTGAACATTATTTGAAGGTAGGTACGGGTACTAATAGTAATTGCGTAGACTATTATGATTAGAATTTTCTATCAAAATTGGTCAGAATAATACCTACCCTGAAATTAGTTTTTGGCAATTGAAAAGCTAAAAACTAATCATATTATAAAAGAATTAACTTACAAAAACGATTTAATAAAATATCAAGTCATAGGGGTTGCACTACTTGCACTAGTGTTTAACCTACATAAATCGAACGGCTAATATTGTCAAGCTCCATCTTATAGCAGCTCCACATTACCATAACTACCATAACGCTACATTGTTCTTTTAAATTACATTAAGTACCTATAAATAGATGCTGACAGCTTGGCTTGGATGTAAACAAACAAATGAAAAAAGCTTGCTAACAAAACTTGTAAGATATCTATAAAAAAATCCTAGTTAATTCGAATAAATGTTAATTTAATTATAAATATGTAATACGATTTTTATACATTAAATAAAACATGCAACGTAACGTTACGCAGAGAATGCAATTCACATTTAAACGTGATAAGAAATCCGCCCGCCCTAGAACAACTTACAGGAAAATGCGCGGGGGCAGATGCGCGCGGGCGCAGCACGAGCAGCAACGCCGCCGTCACCAGGTGCACTCTCGTTGCCATGGCGCACTGGCATCGCACACCACTCGCCGACTGATCCTTAACAAACTCGCACCACTTTATAAACTCGCACTTGGAAACCGCATGCAGGTGCTTTGAATATCGAAGAACGATGCACCGCGCGGACCGACCCGACCGTTGTTGCCGCGCGATTAGAGCGCGTACACTTATGCGGCGCCAGCTACCGAATAACCATCGAGCCCCTACACCTTTCGCACCTCCGAGAGAAAGTCGGTAGGAAAGTGCAGATTTTGGCTGTCATGACGCCGCCCACGCGTCCCTCCGGAGCACGGACGACACTCATCCATCACCCCCGGATCCGAAGTCTACAGATAGAGGCCTCGGTTTCTAGACGAACATGCAAATTAATCCGTTACCCTCTAACTCAGCCGCTGACCTCGTATTTTAATTGGAGCACTTCACGTGTAGCCCTCAAGCTGTCGTCCCAAAACTCGTACATCCGTATAATCATCCCTATAAAAGACAAGAAATAGTTTGTACCAGAATTCTAAAATGTAAGTGTCGGGCTCGCGTTAACAATCGTTTAAGATTATTAACATGCGCCGACAAATCGTCAGTATTATTGACAGAGAGCGATAACAAGTAAGGTCAACTTGACCTCTTTACGTAGCAAAGGTGATAAGCAGTAATGCAAGCGATTACGGATTTTTTGAAATTTATTTCTGCGTTGGGTTTAATGGACTTGGGGTAAATTGTTTTTTATACTAGTAACATAAGTACTTACGTTTAGTATCCTTTAATCTGCCAAGTCGAGCAAATCAAACAACAAAGGCACGGCCGTACCATCCTTTTCCCGAAGCCATTCAGGCCATTTTCGACCCCCTCTAATCCTGTTGTCGGTAAAGCTAGAAGTCTGAAATTTCTGTGAACAAGAAGCCATAACACAAAGGAATATATATTCCCAATATCATTAAATTTCAACATATACTTTTAGAATTCTTGTAAGTCAAAGTTCCTTAATTTTGTCACTGACTCACTCACTACACATTCACGATCATCGTATCATCTGAGGTACTTGTAGCAGTCCCACAAGCTCCAACTTTTGAACAATTCTAGTGTTTAGGCTGTAAAGCCACTGAAACCGTAAACATACCGCAATATCAGTCGGGGTAATAAGGGGATACAAATTAGGTGGCAAATCTAAATTTTGGTTGCAGATAATAATTATAGCTGCCTAAAATAAATAGCTAACTACATAGTGGAATAGGGCAAAATACAGAGAAACTGCATGTTTCCCTGAAGGGTAAAGTCGCATCCAAGAGTAAACTGCGGCTAAGGGCCGGTTGCACCAAATCGTCTGTTAATGTCAACGTCATCGTTACAAAAAAAATTGTATGAAAAGTTTGACAGTTTTCTATGAGATGACAGCTCCGTCGCCATATTTAACGTTGATCAGTTTGTTAGTTATGCGTGGTGAAACCCACCCTTAGTAAACAAGTACCTAAGTATGTAAGTAAGTTAGTTAGTTACTACTCTATACATAAAACACAAATGAATAACCAACCTAGAGAGAGTTGTCCTATCTGTGTATGATCTGTATTTCAATTGGTATATTTAGCCTCCTGTGCAGACTTGGACGAATTGGTAAATTATTACCTTATTGACCAAAAATAAAAACTACGCCCCAAACCAAAAAGTATTACCTACCTCTGTATGTTATATATATGTTAGCCGGCTATTGTCCCCTGGGCATTATACCTAGTCTACATTCCGAAAAGTTGTTTTGAGCAAAAAACTATGAGTAAGCCCGTGACTAAGCCAAATCCGCTCTTTCAATGCTGATGGGAATCCGCTCCGCCGAGGGTGGCGGGCGGGTGGATGGATCGTAGACATTTATCATGTTGCGGGACTTGCAGGTCGCGAACAGTAGGTAGCTAGCTTATTGTGCTGGGTATACATATTTATAAAGGCTAAAAGTCATAACTTTCCTGCACCTAACCCAGCATGATCGGCTTATGAAGAAAGAACTCTACTTATTAGGTATACTTGCCGCTATTTACCGCTGTTTACTGTTTACCAATAGGCAAACAAAAAACTAGTAACTTAAGTAATAGTAAAAAAAAATGTTTATTCACAAAACGGCTTACAAATATATTTTTTACATCAGTACTTCTGCCAAACCACAGTTGTGTGTATCGTAAGATCTCAGACAAAAAGGCCATCTGTTAGAATAATATATTCAATATTCTTAATTGGATTTCTTATTATTACTTTCGATATCCTATGTATAGTTTCTGTTTTATGGATAAACTTATAGTAGTCCGCCTCGAACTTAAGTACTCGCGATTCTTGCGAGACCCCTTATCAAAACTCTTTTATGACTTTTGATGCCAGAACCCCTTGTCAATCCAGCTCATATAAGAACTCGTCAGTTAAATATATTTATGTCTGCTACAACTACAACCCCAACAAATAATCATGAAAATCATCAGAAAAACGTTACTAAAGTTATAAAGTATAAATTTAAATGTCAAATACATAGGAAAAAGTAACCTCGACCTCCGGTGCCCAGGGCTGGGATCGAACCAGCGTCTTCTGCATTCGCGGCAGACGCCCTAACCACTAGGCTACCCGGGTCACAGCGGCACCAGTCGAAATTTCCCGTGTATATGGAATCTTTGTAAATGCTAAGGCGCATTTTTGGCTAATCATTTATATTTATTAAAATAATTTGATTTGTTCTTAAGTTGTTACTAAAGTTATCGCGGAACAAACATTCAAAATAAAAGTCATCGAAAAGCACAGACGTCCCCAGTAGCCAGCTGTTGTGTCCGAAGTTGTCTGTATGAGCTTCGCTTCGCTGCGCTCGCTCGTTCGTTAAACGAACCGCCGGGTAACCTTAATAGAACAAGTGAGTTTGAAAATATGTAGGTATATTCTTTCGAAGCTTGCTAACTAGGACCGAACCCGAACGTAGAGTACAGAAAGGAATATTCAATACACATTAAATAGATGTAAATAATAATGCATTACGCTTTCACGCATGTGGAATGTGGATACAAAGAAAAAATATTTGCGGTATCATTTTGGCTATGTTAAATCACAGTTGAGAATAAGGCCACCGGCGGCGTATTGTAATGCCAATATGATTGTGATAAGTTTTTTGTTAATGTTAAGTGCGCTAGTGAGTCTTGTGAGTCTTGTTCGAGTGCGAGTTCGGCATTTTGAAATTAAAGTAGTATGTAGATTTACCATATTTTGACATTTTACCTTTCTTATCACATGTCGTGCAGTCGCTACTTAATCCGCTATTTAACCCGCACAATAACCGCTCCCTAAGTCGCATAACTCTAAACCTATATCGATATTTATCGGTTCTTTATATGAAAATACAACACGTCCAGCTGCCCGCATATTCTTTATCAAGCCGAGGACTTTGTGACTCATTCCGAGAATATCAAACAAGTTACAAGAATAAGCAGGCGCGTTAGCCTGCTATTGAAAATATTTTAGGTGCCGAGTAGGCCTGTTTCAACTTGAAAAATTCTAAATGATTTGATATTCATTTGACACTAGATTTATCCCGCGGCTTCGCCCGCGTACTATAAGTACTCAAAAAGGAGGTTCTCAGTTAGACTGGTATGTTTGTATGTACCACATTTTCTCCTTTTAGGGGTTGTATTTTCAAAAAACCTGAAACACGTGTTTACTCATTTATCGTAAGGAATACTCCTGTGAAGTTTCGGATAAAATAGTCTAACAAATCTTGTTTCGACCCCCAAAACTTTGGACCCCCATTGGGTAAAATGGGGGGTGAATTTTGAAAAATCCTTTCTTAGTGCACCCCTAGACCTTATAAGGAACCTACGTGCCAAATTTGGAATCTCTAGAACCAGTGGTTTGGGCTGTTCGTTGATATGTCAGTCAGTCAGTCAGTCAGTCACAGTTTCTTCTTTTATATATTTAGATTATTTACAGTGCATCTCGCTCGTGCCTTTTGTTGCACGCGGAATGCACTGCGAGTTATGATAATGTCAAATTAGTACTTGTATAAAATTAAAAGTTTTACAGTTTGAATGTCCGTCGAGGACAGGACAAACATTGTATGGAAAGTCCGGTAAGGTTTGTTAGCACACTAATTACGACGTGGCCTGTTTGCAAGCCGGTGAATTGAATATTATAACGGTGAAAAAACCCTTTGTTGTAACTGCCAGGTTTCAGTTTCGATGACTAATAAAAGATGGTTGGTTACCTCAATAAAATTGACAATATTCAAGTTGTTAAATTTCTCAGATCCACTGTTAAACCTGATGTGACTGTGTAGGTTAGGTACAGTCACCGGCAATGGTATCTTCCTACATGAAGGCCGCCAAAATATGTGATGGGCCATAAGAGCGTGTCACATATTTTTGCGGCCTTCGTGTAGGAAGATACTATTGCCGGTGACTGTACCAACATACATATAAGTAATTAAGTACCTAGGTATTTTCATTGAAAACTAAAAATGTTTGTAATACTTTTTACTACTTTACAATTTGATTTGATCGAATTCAATTTGTTAGTTAAAGTAAAGTTCAAGTATGGGATTGGGACGCCTTCAAAGGCCATTGCAACGAGTCCTAAATGTTTATTGTTGACCGCTGCAGATTTTTCTGTTACAGTTCGGTCCAGTGTTAATGTGCTTTATCAGCAGTTGTGCACAAAGCTTGATCTCATGATCTTTCTTCTATATTTCAGGTCATCTGTCTCGTTCGTCATGGTCAATGAAACCCATCTAGTAAGATTGCAATACTATCCTTATTGCTAGATCCGGGCATCTGGCAGCTTTTAATGGGTGGATGTCAGAGTGACAGACTAGCAAAGTTTTTGAATAGAAAAAAGTAATACCAAATTAGGTGAAAACGGCCGAAGTTAGCTTATCTATAGAGGACAGGGCCTATATTTTAACATTAATATAATTTGTAATATTTCGGAAACAGAAACAGTTATGAATTACATTAAGTATACGTCGTTTTGGACTACTATCCCCCATCAGAAAATTCAATTTTGGCAATGATATTATCTAATTATTTATATAATTTTTCATAATACTTCATCAAAACCAGAACACTAGGATTTGTATTCTTGAAGTGGTTTGCATTCTTCGACCTCCACCACTTTACAGCTGCCAGATGTACGGATCTAGAAATAAGCATAGTATAGCAAACTAACGAGAGGGGTTTCGTTGCTCTCATTATTGTGTCATATCTGACGTGGCTAGCCCTCCGTCTATCAGGCGGAATGCAGAGGAATAATTGAATACAATAGCAGACAATGGTCTGCGGCAGCAGGTACGTGTTGCCCCCTGGGTTCCCTTATTTTTCCGTAAGTTACCCGTAGGTCGCTCTTAATTTAGTTCAAGTTTTGTAATTGGCATGGATAGGCGACCTTTAGTTTTGTAATTTTACACAAATTTAATTAATAATTTTAATATCCTATCCAAGGGTTTCTTAGATCTGATGGACAGTGTTTCTTGCCAAGTTTAGTGTAAATGTTGATCTTTTCATAAAATAACCCTAAATATAAGATTTATTTCAACAACTAGTTTGTTGGTGGTTTAACCCATATTAACAGATATTAACGAACCGATAGCTCTACCGTTTAACGGACTGAGTTAGAAGTAAGTTGTTTCTAGGATGTGCAGGAGTTAAGAAAAAATAAAGAACTATGTAGTGGACTCTTGTGTTTTCTTTCCTTTATATATATATATTTCTAGACTAACTAGGATTTAGGTCATATAAGTGGACCAGAGGTACATAAGAGGTTAAAGGATCATTATCTTTTCTTTACAATTATTCAGATAATAATTAAATACAAAAATATATATTTGCACACAATTTCGTCATCCTACGCAATGCGACGTCTTGTCGCTTCTCATAAGGGCGACCATGATTTACTGATTAATTTTACTTGAAAAATAGGAATAATTAAATATATTCTATTTTGATCAGTTACCTACTACCATATGATAATATTGATCAGTACAGAATCAGAAAAGTTGTTCTGGACCCAGAAATCAACCTGTATAGAGTTTACACTGTAATTTGTTTGAAAATGAAGATCTCATTTTGTAAATGACTTTTGCATAGTATGGTCAGTATAATAGCTACTGCCGTCCGACGCCGACAATCTATTCCGATTGCCACCATTGAATAGTAATGAGTAGAAACAGCTATACAGTGCTTCCTTCATTTTATTAACTACAGGGCATCGGCGTTATTCACATTCGCACATTCACGCCTGAGCCCTCAGTGCGTAAATACACTTAAGACGGCTCGACTTAAATTTGTCCGTTAAATTCAAAAGTAGAAATAAAAGTGTAACTTATGTAGAGTCGGAGGAGAGCGCTCTCTCACATACACATGTGCGGTGATTCACTACTGAAAAAAAAACATACCGAGGGACGGCGGAGAACGCGAGTGACGCAGTGCCTGAGAGTCATTGATCCCGTCTCGCTCCCGGAGTGTCGACGCGCGCCATCGCCATGGCCGAGCCCTCGCGCGCGCTCGCGCCGCTCCTCCCGCCAGTCGCGCTGGCTGCCGGGCTAGCGTGCGGCGCCGGCGCCGCCGCCCTCGCCAGCTGCGTCGTCCTCTCTACGCTCCTTGCCCGCTCCATAAACGGTACCTACATTTTATGTTATTTAGTAATAAGATAACTGTTATTCCTCCTTCATAAACCAAAACTAATTGTCTCTTCTTTTTTAGGTCTCTCCGCAATTATAATACAGCTAACGGTTGCTGACCTCATTCTTCTCGTAACCACAATTGGGCCAGAAATTTGGTCCTACAACTACAGATCATGGATATTTGGGAACGGCGGTTGTGTTGCATACCAAGGA
The DNA here is from genome assembly GCA_947086415.1 of Pammene aurita. NCBI lineage: Eukaryota > Metazoa > Arthropoda > Insecta > Lepidoptera > Tortricidae > Pammene > Pammene aurita. Next base: position 14,640,594 of record OX352296.1, on the reverse strand, counting down.
CTCAACGTGTTCGCGTCGACAGCGTCCCTGTATTTGGTTACCACAATAGCGTTACATGCTATTGCCACGGTTAATCTAGAAGTAAAAGCGGCAAGGTGGAAAGCTAAGAGAAGTACTCAAGAGGAAGACGAAGAAATAAGATCATCTCGGCACAGTCTCGTAGCAGCCAGCAGCGACTCCTCAACACCGCCTCGTACGATGAACGTAGATTACCGCCGGCTAACTGAAACCAAGATTTTAGCTACCCGGCCAACTATGTTTGTTTGGATTCTGTCTGCATCCTTAAGCATACCCGAGTACGCTCTAGCAACAACAGTTCATTTAGAAAATGACACAATCGTATGTACTTTAGTCGATTCACATCACAGATTCTACATGCATTCGTTGATTGCGCTGTTCAATTTGTTTCTGCCCATTTTCATTATGACCCTGGCTTTTGCACTTATTGTTGTGCGACTTAAGGCGCGAAGAACGCTTAGTGAAATTAGTGAAGAAGTGGTGTCCGCATTAAAATTATCTCTGTGCTTAATCATAGTGTATGTCATGTTGTGTGCGCCGCGATCAATTGTAAACGCGTACTCGGTGTATTCTGCCGCGGAAGATGTGTACGATTCGGACTCTCTGATAGAGACACTTAAACATTCCCTGCCTAGCGATACCATGACTGCTGTAAATTTAGGGTTAAGTGCGACTTACTTACTTGCGACAGTATTGCGACCTATCTTGTGTATAATAATGCTGCCATGTTTGAAACAAAGGTTTACATTCAGATGTCGAACAAGTAATGAAGAAAATATATGAAATATTTTATGAGTTTATAAGAGTGGGTTTCTGGATATTGATTGATGGTGATGGATTGAGTTTGCTCGGATCAAATCAGAACACAGTCATTACCCATCACATCAATATTACCTAGTCACGCAAATAAATATTTTAGGGTAAAGTAAAAACATAAATAAATAATGATTCTTTCCTATTTTCCAAAGATAGGTTTTATGAAGTATGGGACCTAATTCTTAGGCATAGTCCAGTAAAAATAGTCGGTAGGTACGTCCTATTTGTATTCTATACCTGCTTTATTGCAAATTAATTAATTTCATTTCATAGTCATAACATATACAATACACGCATATATTTTCCGGAATACGAAAGACAAAATAGCTCTTAAATATTATGCATGGCTATAACAAGACCAAATAAAGACTGATGAAGGCATCTAGCTTTAAGTTAATTTAATAATTTTAATTTTATAAAATGTATAAGTACTTATGCTAGAAAATAGTAAACTAAACAAAAGTCTAGATAAGTACGAGTAGTGTTAAAACTTTAAAGCCGTCTGTAGCTAAGCTAAAACATTGTTGTGAAGGTACGGGAAATTCAAACAAGTTGTTTTGTCACTCGCCTTGATAACGCATTCCTTCGCCAAAGTAAACACAGCTTGATCCTATAGTTACCAAGACCCAACGGCGAAACATTCTACTAACGCGTGGGCCTGAGATTGGGGATACGGCACCTATACATATGTACCTATTTGTGAATTAACTTCAGTTAACTACCTAAGTATATTGTAGTTAAACGTCAACCAAACTTTAATGCAACCCCGTGGGTGGATCCTTTATTCGTAAGGTCAATCCGAAGGCAGCAGCTTTAAATAATTCATGTATAATACCTATCTACATATAATTGTAACCATGTATCATTCAGAAAATTCGAAATACCCCATATAGCCATTTTCATTCGCAGATTTTTCACTAGAAACAGTTTCGTAACTGTTCCGATACAACGTGACTGTGTTAGGTTTGGTTTCCATGTGTGGTAGCGGTAGCAAGTACACACAATGTGACCGAAATACATTTTAGTAATTTAGTATACTTAGTCATTGTGTCACGTTACTGAAAAAGTAAATAAAAAGTCCGAGAATCCATAATTTGTTAATCCATCTAAAAAAAATGCAATTATAAACTAATTTGCAGTTGGGAAATTATTCGCGACCTCTTTCGATGTATGGAGACAACATTTTTTAACGGCAAAGTCAAAGCTTGTCTCGAATGCAATTTTTCTTTTCGTTACAGCAGTCAAGCATGCCACTGCCTCGTGGGAAACCAGTTCTGTCAAGCTAGTCTACTTTAACAGACATTCAGATGTACAAAGAGTACTCTAGAGTAATCTTAATGAGTAATGAATATACAGTTGAAACGAATGTCGAGTTTACAAGTCAAGCTAATTTTCGATTCAAGGCGCGAGTCTGACTAGCACTTAACCGGGTTTTTAGGTGTTTGGTCAAAAATAAGAGGACTTATGAATTTGAAAATTTTGTTACTACTCTAACACATTATTTGGTAACTTTGTAACTGAAATATTTGTCGACTTATTTTTTTAAATTTAATAATAAATTATTTTCTTTAACGACGATGGCTCGTTTTTAGGGTACCGTAGCCAAAATGGCAAAAACGGAACCCTTATAGTTTCGTCATGCCCGTCTGACCGTCCGTCCGTCCGTATGTCACAGCCACTTTACTCGGAAACTATGAGACGTATCTTTATCAAATGTTAACATAAGGTGTATTTTGTGTGCCGCTACTTAGTTCTGTACTTAAATTGCTTGAAAAAAATTTTTTAGGGGGGCACTCCATACATGTAACTAATTGTCAAAAAAAAATGTCTACCAAATATCAACATGATGCATATCAATCGATAGGTCTTGAAAAATAACACTGAGGTTTCTTTGAACATATTTTGATTAAGTAGATATTTTCAGAAGTAATCACTCCGAAAGTCAAAATAGTTGTGTGTCCCCCCCCCCCCCTGTAACTTTTGAACCGTAAGTCCAAAAATTATAAAAAAATTCAAGAAGATACATCTTTGAATATTCTTTCCACGAAAATTATTTTGAACATTATCGGTTTAAAAGTTTTTGAGATATCTCCAAAAAACTACGTACATAGGCAGATACGACCTTGCGATATTTTTTTTTTTCGATAGCCGGTACGGAACCCTCCAATATGCGTGGTCCGACACGCACTTGGCCGGGTTTTATTATTAAAATTCGTTTCTCTACCTTAAGAAGGGCTTTTGCAGTCTGAAAATGTAAAAAAAGTTTAGCAAAATTAATATTGAGTGCTTTTGTTTACAATCGTTAAATTTAAATTATTTTGGTGGCACGTTGGCAAATTATAACTTCTCTGATAAAATAACACGATGTATTTTTCGCAATTTAAACACAAAAAAATACGATAAAACTTTTTAAAAAATACTTTCGATTATAACATCAATGGCGTTCACAATTGTAACATTTTTAAACACGTCAATTTTATGTCAGATCTTGATAAAATAACCTGATAGCAATGACAGCAAGTGATTGAATGGATGAATGATTTGAGCTATAAGTGGTTGTAAACTGGTAACAATACACACGGTGACGTAACTTAGTACGTAAAAGTAACCAAATGCGCCTCTGTCGACTCGACCCCACTATTAGTCGTCTCAACCGAACAATGTCGTAACGGCGAAGTTAAAAGTTACCCGATTATGTGAATGTGTCTACACGTAAGTGTCGACAAAATGTAGTAAATAACTGCGACTAAAATGGCTGTATACCCGAATGCATTTTGTTGTGAAACATAAGACCTTTAGGCTGCGTTTCCACCAGAACACAGATGTGCGAGGATGCGACTGTTGCGAGTAATGTGTTTGTTAAGAACCAATCCTAGAGCTGCGCTGTGCGAGGATAAACAAATGAAGTGATTCTATTGGTTTTCAAAAACACATTACTTCAACACATATATCCTCGCTCATCTCTGGTGGAAGCGCAGCCTTATTTTTGAGTATATCACTACGCTCGCGATACTAAATTATTACAATTTTTGGCTGGCTCAAGACACAAAATCAGCAATAGCTGCACAAACAAATGTATGAACTTTAGGAACGTATTTAATAAATACATCTCTACACATTTATTGCATTATGTACCATCAGGTTCAAAATTGCATGGTCAATTTATCAATGAATTCATTCATAAATTGGCCATGCAATTCTGAACCCGATAGTACTACACTGTAGCTGTGTAATAAAGTGAAACAAATCCACAATTTGTCTTATTTTAGATTCTGGGACCTGCAATATAATAGAATATTTTCTTGGGCAGGTACGTACGTTACGTAGTGTAGTAGGTACCTACGTATCTACTTAATGGAAGTATTATATATATTGAAGTGGTGTGAAAGTGAAGAAAAATTGGATGGCAATATAATTACATCTTTTGGCGCCTACAAACACACGCGATAGTATTTACGTACTCGTAATGGCAAAATTGGGTACTTTCCATAAGTATAAGGTACCTACTTAAAATGTTCATAAAATTGACTTTTTTTTGTTTCATAGAATCCTGATATTTACAGGTATTAGTCGCATGTAGACAATAATATTGATGATTTATGATTACAAGCATGTGTATAATTTAACTAAATAAATATACCTAGTTCAAAACTTGGTGCAGCGCTGCAGGAGGACACTTTTACTTTAAGTAGTATAATTACATAGTTAAGTAAGCCTAAGTATTACTTATTTCGCTAGAGCAATAAACCAACCGATTAACAATCATAGGTACTAACATCAAAATCTACTTATTGTTAGATAAGTTACAATACAGTAAAAATACGACAAAATTCGAAAGGCTAAGTAATGAATCGGCTTTCCATAGTGAATCGGTGGTTACGTTAAATCATTAAAATAAATATACAATCTGGATTTTTTTAGAATACCTCTTATAATGGAGCACGTTATGCTAAGTATCAACATCCGAACTGTGACAGTTTTTGACTTACGAAATAAAAAAATAAAAATTTAAGTTTTTATTTTACGGGATTTATTCGAAGGATTGGTTCAAATTATTAAATTATGTTCTTTATTTAGATTTTCAACACTACCAAAAAACTATTACTGGGTATCATACAATAAAAAAAGATATATATGAAAGAGAAAGTTTTTTTTTATGCAGTTGTGAAGTAGAGTCTGGCTAGCTAAATATTATAAATATCTATGATTTAAAAAAAGCTATAAGTCTCTTGTCAATTTATGTCATTCATTCAAAATTTTCACGGTTTATAAGGGGTTTATTTTAAATAATCTTAAAATTGACTATACCGAGTGACGCAAACTATTATTTAAGCTCGTAAATAATTATGACAATGTGCTGTCATTATTAAGATTGTAAACTAGTAATAGGTTACAAAATATTTTTTTAATTTCAATATTTTTAGATAGTTCACGTAAAGAGTGCTCGAATTTAAATGAAATATGTACCATACCTACTCATATTTCTGATCTAAACATTTTTAATTACAATTAGGTTTGATTAAATGGTTTAGATACCTTAAATACGTGTGCACAGAAAATCAAAAATATTTTCTAGTATAAAAACTATAATTCCTACTACACAAGGTGTGACCAGCCCAAGATTTTTTAATTTCCCGCCAAAAAATTGTGTAATTGTGTAATTAGCCATGACACCACTAGATTTTTTTTCTTAGAATAACCATACATTAGCCTATTACTCGCCTAAATATCAAATTTGAACCGCCTGGAAATTTTTCAAAAATTAGCAATTTGAGTCGAATTTTGTAATAACATAATTTCAAAATGTGAACCAAATCGTTCGAATAGATCCCGAAAAATGCTTAAAAAATGTAAAAAAAAAATCACAGATCTGGTGCTCTACACGACTTGAAAGGGCATTGAAAATGAACCTAGCTATTATAGATTATCAATGAAAAAAAAATAAAGAAAATCATATTTGTAATATATTTTTATTTGCCGTCACCGTACATTTGTCACAAAACTCAAATACAGTATTTAACGTACATTTCATTTCAGGGACCGGCCCGCTATCCCTTATAAAGGGTTTTGTATGGGTTTCGCATAAGGCTTAACTAACCATACCCTTTCCCCGACGATACCCTTTCATATTGCTTTTAAAGCCCTTATATAAAGGCTAGCACCGCTATCCCAATACCCTTACGAAACCCTTATCATCCGCTCACCAAACCAAACCTTACATATCGCTTATAAGTGTTAGCCTTATATAAGGGCTTCCCTTTTAGCATACTGCGTGCTAATTTAAATCGTCTACCTTGTTCATAAAGCACACATTCCTCCGAATCCACGCGCTCGATGTTCGCGCGCTTCGAAATGATCGAAGCCGCTGTAGATGAAATACGGTTCAATTTTCAATGGCAAAATGCTGTGATGGCTGTTTCTTACTTTGCGCGGGTCGAGCGACTCGAGCGCATCGTCACGGCGCTTTTTTTTAAAGTCTTAGACACGTGCCAATGTTATCATTATTTATTAATGTCAAAGTGGAGTGAAAATAAACATCATGATAAGTGAATTATTATGTTTAGAACACTTTAGACCTACTTGCTGTATGTATAGTGTATAACTCCGTATGTCAAGCTTTAATGTCGTTTGCCCAATATTACAGGGTTGCATGTTTTACTTTAATCGAATTGAAATTTGAACCTCTATTGAAAGTCTAAATTTGACTATCCTCAAAATCTAACATAGAACCCTGTAATATTAGGCAGCAATATACGACCTATACATATATGAAGCGATACAGCAAGGTAAACGAGATGGCGTGGGCCATAGAATAATAAGAAAGCATGGAATGCCATTTCAAACAACCTATTAGTAATAAATTTTAAGCAAGGTTTATCAAAACTTGTTGAGCGCACTTTAACCCTTTATACGGCAGCGGTCTCAAAAAAGATTGCCTGTAACATCAGCTTTTTGAATTTTTTTTTGTACAGAATTTTTAGGACTATAGGAATTTTTAGGATTGGCGATGAGGATTTTTTTCAGTCTTGCCCGGTAAAGAGTTAACTTATTTTAATTCACATTCTACATTTTCAGTGTGAATTTTTCATTTTAAGCAAGTACTTATTTTCATTTTACTTATATTTTATTTGTATTTTATTTTCTTTTTATGTTCATTTTATTATCATTTCATTTTCGTTTCATTTTCGTTTCATTTTCGTTTCATTTTCGTTTCATTTTCGTTTCATTTTCGTTTCATTTTCGTTTCATTTTCGTTTCATTTTCGTTTCATTTTCGTTTCATTTTCGTTTCATTTTCGTTTCATTTTCGTTTCATTTTCGTTTCATTTTCGTTTCATTTTCGTTTCATTTTCGTTTCATTTTCGTTTCATTTTCGTTTCATTTTCGTTTCATTTTCGTTTCATTTTCGTTTCATTTTCGTTTCATTTTCGTTTCATTTTCGTTTCATTTTCGTTTCATTTTCGTTTCATTTTCGTTTCATTTTCGTTTCATTTTCGTTTCATTTTCGTTTCATTTTCGTTTCATTTTCGTTTCATTTTCGTTTCATTTTCGTTTCATTTTCGTTTCATTTTCGTTTCATTTTCGTTTCATTTTCGTTTCATTTTCGTTTCATTTTCGTTTCATTTTCGTTTCATTTTCGTTTCATTTTCGTTTCATTTTCGTTTCATTTTCGTTTCATTTTCGTTTCATTTTCGTTTCATTTTCGTTTCATTTTCGTTTCATTTTCGTTTCATTTTCGTTTCATTTTCGTTTCATTTTCGTTTCATTTTCGTTTCATTTTCGTTTCATTTTCGTTTCATTTTCGTTTCATTTTCGTTTCATTTTCGTTTCATTTTCGTTTCATTTTCGTTTCATTTTCGTTTCATTTTCGTTTCATTTTCGTTTCATTTTCGTTTCATTTTCGTTTCATTTTCGTTTCATTTTCGTTTCATTTTCGTTTCATTTTCGTTTCATTTTCGTTTCATTTTCGTTTCATTTTCGTTTCATTTTCGTTTCATTTTCGTTTCATTTTCGTTTCATTTTCGTTTCATTTTCGTTTCATTTTCGTTTCATTTTCGTTTCATTTTCGTTTCATTTTCGTTTCATTTTCGTTTCATTTTCGTTTCATTTTCGTTTCATTTTCGTTTCATTTTCGTTTCATTTTCGTTTCATTTTCGTTTCATTTTCGTTTCATTTTCGTTTCATTTTCGTTTCATTTTCGTTTCATTTTCGTTTCATTTTCGTTTCATTTTCGTTTCATTTTCGTTTCATTTTCGTTTCATTTTCGTTTCATTTTCGTTTCATTTTCGTTTCATTTTCGTTTCATTTTCGTTTCATTTTCGTTTCATTTTCGTTTCATTTTCGTTTCATTTTCGTTTCATTTTCGTTTCATTTTCGTTTCATTTTCGTTTCATTTTCGTTTCATTTTCGTTTCATTTTCGTTTCATTTTCGTTTCATTTTCGTTTCATTTTCGTTTCATTTTCGTTTCATTTTCGTTTCATTTTCGTTTCATTTTCGTTTCATTTTCGTTGCATTTTCGTTGCATTTTCGTTGCATTTTCGTTGCATTTTCGTTGCATTTTCGTTGCATTTTCGTTTCATTTTCGTTTCATTTTCGTTTCATTTTCGTTTCATTTTCGTTTCATTTTCGTTTCATTTTCGTTTCATTTTCGTTTCATTTTCGTTTCATTTTCGTTTCATTTTCGTTTCATTTTCGTTTCATTTTCGTTTCATTTTCGTTTCATTTTCGTTTCATTTTCGTTTCATTTTCGTTTCATTTTCGTTTCATTTTCGTTTCATTTTCGTTTCATTTTCGTTTCATTTTCGTTTCATTTTCGTTTCATTCTCGTTTCATTCTCGTTTCATTCTCGTTTCATTCTCGTTTCATTCTCGTTTCATTCTCGTTTCATTCTCGTTTCATTCTCGTTTCATTCTCGTTTCATTCTCGTTTCATTCTCGTTTCATTCTCGTTTCATTCTCGTTTCATTCTCGTTTCATTCTCGTTTCATTCTCATTTCATTCTCATTTCATTCTCATTTCATTCTCATTTCATTCTCATTTCATTCTCATTTCATTCTCATTTCATTCTCATTTCATTCTCATTTCATTCTCATTTCATTCTCATTTCATTCTCATTTCATTCTCATTTCATTCTCATTTCATTCTCATTTCATTCTCATTTCATTCTCATTTCATTCTCATTTCATTCTCATTTCATTCTCATTTCATTCTCATTTCATTCTCATTTCATTCTCATTTCATTCTCATTTCATTCTCATTTCATTCTCATTTCATTCTCATTTCATTCTCATTTCATTCTCATTTCATTCTCATTTCATTCTCATTTCATTCTCATTTCATTCTCATTTCATTCTCATTTCATTCTCATTTCATTCTCATTTCATTCTCATTTCATTCTCATTTCATTCTCATTTCATTCTCATTTCATTCTCATTTCATTCTCATTTCATTCTCATTTCATTCTCATTTCATTCTCATTTCATTCTCATTTCATTCTCATTTCATTCTCATTTCATTCTCATTTCATTCTCATTTCATTCTCATTTCATTCTCATTTCATTCTCATTTCATTCTCATTTCATTCTCATTTCATTCTCATTTCATTCTCATTTCATTCTCATTTCATTCTCATTTCATTCTCATTTCATTCTCATTTCATTCTCATTTCATTCTCATTTCATTCTCATTTCATTCTCATTTCATTCTCATTTCATTCTCATTTCATTCTCATTTCATTCTCATTTCATTCTCATTTCATTCTCATTTCATTCTCATTTCATTCTCATTTCATTCTCATTTCATTCTCATTTCATTCTCATTTCATTTTCATTTCATTTTCATTTCATTTTCATTTCATTTTCATTTCAATTTTATTTTAATTTTATTTTAATTTTATTTTAATTTTATTTTAATTATATTTTAATTTTAATTTATATTTATTTTTATTTTATTTTAATTTTATTTTAATTTTATTTTAATTTTATTTTAATTTTATTTTAATTTTATTTTAATTTTATTTTAATTTTATTTTAATTTTATTTTAATTTATTTTTAATTTTATAGATTACTTCCACCCCCCACTTCCCTAAAATGGGGGGTGGACGTTTGTATGAAGCATTCCGCAATTTTCAAGGTAAAAAGCTAAAAATTGGTATGCGGACTATTTGTGTGCGGTTCTGCGGTTTATTCTGTTCAGAGTTCTCTTCTGTGTTTTAAATCAGGAAAGGGGAACCGTGTTACCCCGAATTTAACGCGAGCGAAGCCGCGGGCAAAAGCTAGTAGTCACATAAAACTTAGTCGAGAACATTCTCCGGAGCAAAGAGAATTAAGCTTTTTTAATGTTAATAATCTCAATTAGAGACAAAATTGCTGTACCAGTATCAATTAACATATATGGTAAAATTATGAAGAAAAGAAAAGACAATATATATAGAAATAAATGAGTCCTCTTCCAATAAAAGTACAAAGAAATATGCGAGAAAGTTCTCGAGAATGTTCTCGTGAGAACGTTCCCGAGAACGTTCTCGGAAATTTCCCGAGATAGCAGAAATTTTTGCACTTAGAATAATTTTTTCGGTTTACAATGATCGTGAATATCTTTCAAACACCTTTAGGAAGATTAACATAAAATAAAAAAATCTGAATTTGTGCAGATTTGATGTACTTTCTCGGAAATTCTCGTCACAGAGAACGTTCTCGAGAACTTTATCGCAACATTCTCTCGTTCGGAAATGTTCTCGAGAACGGCACATCTTTATGTGTGCTAGCTATGTACTTATTAGAATAATTGTTTCCGTTGTTAAAAAATATGTTATAAAACATAGATTTTTTTGATTTATTTAATTTTCCAAAAAAAATATCGAATTTTCCAAAATTTGTTTATCCTATCCTAAAGCCCTTAATTTTCCGCGTCTATTAAGTCCTAATAGATCTTCGTATAAAACATAGTTTTTTTTTTTTTTTTTAATAAATAATCGACTTTTCCAAAATTTGTTTATACTACCCTAAAGCCCTTAATTTTTCGCGTCTATTAAGCCCTAATAGATTTTCGTATTTCAAAGCTGCGGAGTTCCACAGGGCTATGACGCCCGAGTAATACCGCACGGCGACGCTCCACGCGCCGCTAAGGGGGAGCATACCGCCCCCCCTATCACTCCCACAAAAAAAGTATCAGACATAAAATATTCCCCGTCTCAATATCTCTAGGCGTCTCTCTGTTTTTAGATTTTTGACCTCGTTCACGAGATATCGAAGATATTCCGAGGGAAGGTGTTAAAAAATCAAGGTTTTTTTTTTTTGTTTTTTTCAATTGTCGAAAAAAGTTTTCGACTTTTACAAAAAAATTTTTCACCATCTGAAAGCGATTCAAATTCTGCGTCTTTTGAACCATCATACGTCCTCATGGCCCTAAACCACTATATACCACGGGGCAAACACACTTTCAGCGAAAATGGGGCCCTACCAGAGCGATCGTAAAAACATTTTCAATGTTAAAACTTTAAAAAAAATTTAAATCCGCGCAATAGTTTACGCACCATAAAAAATTCTGATTTCATGTTCGTCACCAATTTTTTTTTCTTCTAATGGATTTTAGGCGTTGCCTGTAGCCAATATCAAGTATTAAAAAAATACACTCGAATTGAGAACCTCCTCCTTTTTTGAAGTTGGTTAAAAAGGCGGGAAATTGGACGTCTATAAGCCAATCCTTGGGTAGAATGTCCTCCCTAGTTGTCAAATAAATTATAGGCAACGTTGTTCGGTAGAGGCCTTGCTTTTTGTAGAGTGATAGCTGCTCCCTACAAACAGCACGAGTAGGCCCGACCCCAGCGACTACAGGTGGTTTAATCAAACAATGGTTACACGCGTTTTGAGATTTAGTCTTTTCTTCATTAGCCACTTGTTCCTTAGATCACCTCACAATAAGCTATCAATATTACACAGTGAACTACAAAAATGAACACAAAAAACTATTCTCAAAGCGTCTCCGCCATAATGAGTATCAATACTCTCAATCTGCACCCAGCCGCCATATTGATTTTTAACCGAGTTCAAGATTTCGAAGGAGAAGGTTATGAATTCGTCGGGGTCTTTGTTGCTATTTTTTTTATGTATTTTCACCGATTATTCGAAGACGGCTGGGCCGATTTGCTTGAAAGGGTACCTATACTTAACAGTTGTTCTCATTGTCACCAGCTCAGGATCTGATGATGGGATCCTGGAGCAATCGAGGGAACTTTTCAAATATTATAGGCAAACCTATAACGATTTAAGTATTTTTTACGCTAGCTCGGGCATTTGCTTTTGGTAATGTGGAGTCGTAAGTGAAGTCGGTTCCTTTTTGTTTAAAATTATTTAATTTTATATAAATAAGTGTAAGTTCATTTTTTAGATAAAGTGGAATTTAAGGATATCTCACACTTGTATATAATCCGCTAGTATCCTAGGCATGATGTAGGTACCTATGCAGTTTTCAGTTTTTAAAACATCACCCTACTTAACGTTTAGTCGCAGTTGGATAATGTTGACATTGGCCAAGCTGATATACAAATCTATAAATAATCTGCCCGAGGGATTGTGCAGATGGGTTACCAGCTTTTTGTCCGGCAGAAGCATACGAGCCGTAGTCGACGGAAGTTGCTCCAAAAGCATGGACATAAACGCTGGTGTCCCGCAAGGCTCCGTGCTATCCCCAACGCTGTTCTTGCTGCATATCAATGATATGTTGTCGATCGGCGACATTCATTGTTATGCAGACGACAGTACTGGGGATGCCTGTTACACGGGCCGTACCAATATCCCTCGATCCGTTGTGGTGGAGAGTCGTGAAAAACTTGTGTCCGATATCGAGAATACTCTTTCTGGAGTCTCGTTGTGGGGTCAGGACAACTTAGTCCAATTCAACCCCACAAAGACACATGTTTGCGCGTTTAAGAAAACCCCATTTACTGTAGCCCCTCAGTTCCAAGGCATAACCCTTACAATGTCAGGGAGTATTGGGATCCTCGTTGTGGACATTTCCAGTGACGTCCAATTCCGTAGTCATTGAAGGGAAGGCCAAGCTGGCATCCAAAAAGCTCGGTGTGCTCAACAGAGCGAGGAGATACTTCACTCCGGGGCAGAGACTGCTTCTATAAAAGTCGCAAGTCAGACCCCACATGGAGTACTGTTGTCACCTTTGGGCGGGAGCACCTGGATACCAGCTTGGGCCCTTTGACTCGGTACAAAGGCGCGCTGTGCGGATCGTCGACAATCCCAAACTCATGAGCGATATTGAACCTTTGAGTCTAAGGAGAGACTTTGCCTCCTTATGTGTGTTCTATCGCTTGTACAAAGGGTTATGCTCCGAAGAACTGTTTGATATGATGCCCACGGCAGCTTTTTATCACCGCACCGCTCGCCGCCGGCAGGGTGTTCATCCTCACACCCTGGAGCCCAAAGGGTCACGCACAGTACGGTTCAAGAGGAATTTCCTCCCACGAACGCTGCGGCTGTGGAATGAACTCCCTGCCGAGGTTTTCCCAGCGGGCTACAGTATGAGGTTCTTCAAAAAAGGAGTGAATAGGTTCCTAAAGGGTATTCGGCAGCGCGCATGTGAATCCTCTGGGGTTGCAGGCGTCCATAGGCTACGGTAACTGCTTACCATCCAGTGGGTCATATGCTTGTTTGCCATCGTCGTAGTATAAAAAAAAATCAATTTCGTATTCTCACAAGTTTCATACCATGAGAACATCCCCTGGAAAAGTATTGACGAAACACTTCACTTCCTCAAGAGATAAGATCAGGCGGGACAAGAGTAACATCGGGGTAAGAGGATCGAAAGCTTCTCCAGCTAATTCTTTTAGATTGAGCGCCTTTTTGTACCGTCGGTAAAACAGACAGGCGTGTATTAGTTCCATCATCAAATCATAGATGTCTCTGCCACACGCCATATTGAAACAAAACGCGGTTCATTTTGACAGGTTACGACTTGTGATAAGTGGAAGTGCACGTGTATATTTCAAAAGTGGTTTTGTGTGATTTATGGCTATTAATCCGCATTTGTTTGCCGGTGAGTCGAATATTTATAGTTTATTTCTTATGTTACATCGTTATTTTCTGTAATTCCTATCGATTATAAGTTTTCATTTCCAGTTTATCAATCCAATAAAATTTTAACCTCAAATTATTTAAGTGGGGCAAGAGTGCCAGTTCAGTCCGGGGGAAGGGAGTCATATGCTACTCTTATCCCATGTCAGGGCTGACAAACCTTTTATAACTTGTCATTTTTATTACAAATTGTCTCTGTTTAATTCAGGGACGTTGCGTATGCGATTTTTCGACATTTGAGGATGCGAATTTTTAGGGTTCCGTACCCAAAGGGTAAAACGGGACCCTATTACTAAGGCTCCGCTGTCCGTCTGTCACCAGGCTATATCTCGAGAACCGTGATAGACAGTTGAAATTTTCACAGATGATGTATTTCTGTTGCCGCTATAACAACAAATACTAAAAAACAGAATAGAATAAATATTTAATATCCCATACAACAAACGTGATTTCTTTTTGTGTCACCAGGCTGTATCTCAAGAACCGCGATAGCTAGCCACAGCAGAACAGTTGAAATTTTCACAAATTATGTATTTCTGTTGCCGCTATAACAGTACAAACATAACAAAACAAAATAAAGATTTTTATTGACTGAAGACAAAAGTAAACACGAGCTGCATTATAATAAAGGTTGACTGGTAGAGAATGCCTCATGGCATTAAGTCCGTCTTTTGTACGTTAAGTTTTCTTATTGTGCAATAAAGATTAAAATAATAATAATCATTTGCAGAAACATGGTGCGGAATTATGTCCGAAAGACGGATAGATAGACTGAGAGTACCTACTTGTGATTTAAGCTAAGTAGAATTTATAAAAAGTGTACCTGCCTAAATACTACTACTGTAATACCTACTCGCAAATAGTATAATTTTCAAAGTAAATTAAAAAATTCATAGCATTTTTTATTTTTTATTTAAGTGTTAGGTGGTTTGTGTTTGTCACCCCTGATAACACCTAGTATGATACTCTTACCCCAGAATATGTATAAACGCATTTTCTCAGAATTTTGAACCATATTTCAACTTGTTAAGGTATTAATTCTCTTGACAGCGTCTACCAACTGTGTTAATAGTTCAAGTTAGGTACGTACGATACTCTTACCCCAGTCATGGGGCAAGAGGAACAGTCATGCCGATTTTTATTTTTTTACAAATTAGTGCATGTTTTATATGTTTCTTTGCTTGATTAGTAGTTTTAATTAAAAATATATTAAATTTACTTATATTTTATGGCTTTAATATACGAATTAATGCAATAATAAGATCACAAACGCTATTTGAATCTAACTTTAATAAAAGTATGATACTCTTATCTCTATGAACGTGCATTTTTCCGCAAAGGGGAAAAGTGAATTTCTTCAAGATGGAGGACATTTTCCAAGGTGCTGCCGGTTCCTCCAGGTCCATTGTTCCATTTTTTTGGTCCACGGTTGAAACATGCTCTTCTCTTCCTCCTAGCGTTTATCCCGGCTTGGGGTCCGCTTGACAGCCTAATCCCGTGAATTGGCGTAGGCACTTAGTTTTACGAAAGCGACTGCCATCTGACCTTCCAACCCAGAGGGGAAACTATGCCTTATCGGGATTAGGTCCGATTTCCTTACGATGTTTTCCTTTACCGAAAAGCGACTGGTAAATATCAAATGATATTTCGTACATAAGTTCCGAAAAACTCAGTGGTACGAGCCGAGGTTTGAACCCCGAGACCTCCGGATTGAAAGTCGGACGTCTTACCACCAGCCACCAGGCTACCAGCCCTCATTTTTTTTTCTTTTTGTTGGTTCAAACATGCATTATTTTTTAATTTTAAGAGTTCATATTTCCGAAAGTGTTGACTATATCTAAAAACCGGCCAAGAGCGTGTCGGGCCACGCTCAGTGTAGGGTTCCGTAGTTTTCCGTCCGTCACAGTAAGTGTCCCCACTTAAGAGTTAAAATAACACCGCCATGTAGGATATGATATGAGCGTTCCACGTACAGCGACATCTATCGGCAAATTAAGTAAACTATTGCGCGCGAGCTTAAAGTAAGGAAGATGATTTTTATGGGACAATTCTTTATTGCGTGAACCGATTTTCACCGTTTTTGCTTTATTTGAAAGCACGTCATTTCATTGTGATTTTGTAGAAATTACAGGTACAATAAACATCTGCTTATACGGTTAAATTACAAACTTAATTCAGAAATTATTTTGTATTTTTTATTCAAAAACTATTTAACCTATCGAGTTCAAAATTTTCCTAGAAAGTTTTTATAAAGTTCTACTTTTGAGATTTTTTTCATATTTTTAAAACTTATGGTTCAAAAGTTAGAGGGGGGGGAGGACACATTTTTTTTAAATTCTGGAGCGATTATTTCCGAAAATATTTACAATATCAAAAAATGATTTTAGTAAACCCCTATTCATTTTTAAATACCTATCCAACGATATATCACACGTTAGGGTTGAAATGAAAAAAAAAAAACACTCCCCACTTTACGTATAGGGGAGGTACCCTAATAAAACATTTTTTTTTCTTTTTATTTTACCACTTTGTCGGCGTGATTGATATACATATTAGTACCAAATTTCAGCTTTCTAGTGCTAACGGTCACTGAGATTATCCGCGGACGGACGGACGGACGGACGGACGGGCAGACATGGCGAAACTATAAGGGTTCCTAGTTGACTACGGAACCCTAAAAATGGTTTTTGAAGACCTCTATAAATATTTTCATTTTACCGTTTTTTTGGCGTAATTAGTTTAATACACGTTGATAGGTATTCTACTCATACCAAATTGGACCCGGGTATGTCCTTAAACTAAATACGTACTCTTGTTCCCTTAGCCGTCAACACAGTGATCCTCCTTTTTGTAAAGGGTCGTCAACGCGCATGTGACACCTCTGGAGTTGCAGGCGTCCATAGGCTACGGTAGCTGCTTACTGTCAGGTGGGCCGTATGCTTGTTTGTCACCGGCGTGGTATTTAAAATTTTGTTTTTGCTTTTCAGGGCTAACGATCACTGAGCTAAGCCGCGGGCAGACGGAGATGCCGAAATATTTATTGACTGTGCCCGCGGCTCCGCCCGCGTGGAATTCGGTCTGTGTCAGTAAGCGGCTAATTCACCCCTAATTTCTCTCCCGCTACCCTGGAGGCGGAACTTGAAGTAAAGTTGACAGATGGATACGCTAGAGGACAGTAGTCCTAATAAAATATTTTACAATTACCACTAAATGAAACTACACTCATAAATGAATCCTTTTTAGGGTTCCGTAGTCAACTAGGAACCCTTATAGTTTCGCCATGTCTGCCCGTCCGTCCGTCCGCGGATAATCTCAGTGACCGTTAGCACTAGAAAGCTGAAATTTGGTACTAATATGTATATCAATCACGCCGACAAAGTGGTAAAATAAAAAGTGGATTTTTTTTTTATTAGGGTACCTCCCCTATACGTAAAGTGGGGAGTGATTTTTTTTTTCATTTCAACCCTAATGTGTGATATATTGTTGGATAGGTATTTAAAAATGAATAGGGGTTTACTAAAATCATTTTTCGATAATGTAAATATTTTCGGAAATAATCGCTCCAGAAGTAAAAAAATATGCGTCCCCCCCCCCCTCTAACTTTTGAACCATAAGTTTTAAAAATATGAAAAAAATCTCAAAAGTAGAACTTTATAAAAACTTTCTAGGAAAATTATTTTGAACTTGATAGGATGAATAGTTTTCAACAAAATAATTTCTGAACTAAGTTTGTAATTTAACCGTATAAGCAGGTGTTTATTGTAGGTACCTGTAATTTCTACAAAATTACAATGAAATGACGTGCTTTCAAATAAAGTAAAATCGGTGAAAATCGGTTCACGCAATAAAGAATTATTCCATAAAAATCATCTTCCATACTTTAAGCTCGCGCGCAATAGTTTACTTAATTTGCCGATAGATGTCGCTGTACGTGGAACTCTCATATCATATCCTACATGGCGGTGTTATTAACTCTTAAGTGGGGACACTTACTGTGACGGACGGAAAACTACGGAACCCTACACTGAGCGTGGCCCGACACGCTCTTGGCCGGTTTTTTTTTATTAATTTTTTTTGGCATGATTTAAACGACATAGAGAGTATAGTAGGTGTATATCGGACGATCCAGGACCACTTTTGTTTTTATACGTTTATGTCTACTGCAAATATCATCCACATCGATCCTCCATTTTTTTCTATTGGAGGTGCACTTGGAGGAGGGAGTTCCATGACCCATGCAAATTTAACTCAATCGAGTGTAGTGGTTCTAGTGCGAACGGTAACTGAGCTAGACCGCGGACAGACGGACGGACATGGCGATATAACTGTCACGTAATAAGGCCTAATTATGTACAGAAGCATACACTGCTTTACCTACACACATATTAAAAATCCATGGAAACCATTAGAATGACCGCCATTACACCGCCATGACCAACATTATTGCGCCGGCGGTCGGGGGGGGCGAATTTTCATTACGTTACCGTAGGTAATGAATTTTCATACGTTTTTACCACACTGTCACAGATAATACACTGATGTTACGTTACTGGTTGCAATAATGTTGGTAATTAATTACATACGGTTCTGAACGCGGAATAGAGGATTTATGATATTGGTGTAGATCAAGATATTTATTCGTCAATGTAAGCACATTACAATGCACTAATGAACGTCAGAGAAAAATAAAATACGTGAGTGTCGTGGAAAGTATGTGAATCGAGTGCGATTGGAACGAAGTTATGTTATTTAATTTTATTTCATTTTGACTTTTTCGTGAATTTTTTTTGCATTTTTTTGAAATTTTAGAAATTTTGGATGATTTGGAAATTTTGGATATTTTGGAAATTTTGGAAATTTTGAAAATTTTGGAAATTTTGGAAATTTTGGCAATTTTGGAAATCTAGGAAATTTTGGAAATTTTGGAAATTTTGGAAATTTTGACATTTTTGACATTTTCGACATTTTTAAAATTCTCGACTTTTAAGGTTCTCGACTTTTATCACTTTGTCACTTCTCAATTTCACTACACTTCACTTTATTCTATTATATATATTTTTTATTCCATTCCATTTTACATGTTTCTCAATCGTATGGGTGTCGCGTTTTCGTGACGTGACGCTTTTTCGTGACTGTCACGTGACTTTTTTTCGCCTTGGCCGGATCCGCGAACCGTCCGATAAGGAACTTCGTTCCAAAACTACCACCGGTTCTAACCCTACACCAAGAAGTATTATGACCGAAAAGAAATTCGACGGGACTTATTTTTTTCAAAACAGTAATACATTATTAGATCTTAAAGATACAAAATAAGGCGTAGTTCTTCAAGAAGACATATCAAAACAGGTTGAGAGACAGATAATGTACCTATTGTTTAATTATAAAGAAAAATAAATGACTGCTTCACAAAACGTTTGATAAGTATGTTTATCTACACTCACATTGTAAGTTCTCTAAAACGTGTTCGAAAACGGTAGTTTTCGAACACGTTTTCGAAAACGGCCGGCAATGCTAGCATTACCACAACCGATTTTACTATGATAAGCTTTTTATCTGTATCAGTAACGTAATTTTAACTTTACATGCTCAAATATTGATGTGTTATGAGTTTTGATAACATAATGTACACCTGCACGCTCCCGCGCGGCCGCAGATACGCGCCCGTGCGACCGCCGGCACAATCGAGTTTGCAATGGCGGCCATTCTATGGTTTCCGAATAATGCATTTAGGATAAATAATATGGGTGTAGATAAATCAAAGTATGCAACTGTACGTAATTAGGCCTTAAAACACTCGTGTGATCTTATTATGAAAACCACACTCATGTTTTAAGGACCCTTATTACGTAACAGTTACATAAACTACTATTTCCTACCTACACGGTGTCCTATAAATATTAGATGATTTTGTAGTAGTTTTTTGGTTTGGGCCATGTATCTTTGTACGTCATATATAGTCCTCGAACCTGCAATAACCCGTTGACATTCATGACATTTTCAAATATTTTTTAAGAGCGGGTAAAGGTAAATTTAAAGCATCGACGGGTAACAGGCGTCACTTCCATTCTTTTTTTCAATTTTTTGGACCTACGGTTTGAAAGTAAGATGGGGGGGGGGGTTTGAAAAAGAAACTATCCTTTGTCATTTCTCGAGACCCATACTATCTCTATACCAATTTTCATCTAAATCAGTTCAGCGGTAAAAAATTCCTCATACCACCTTCCAACCCCCTTTTCTCTGTGGGGGTCCACAAGGGTTTGAAAACTATCCTTTGACGTTTCTCGAGACTCAAATTATCTCCATACTCATTTCTATCTAAATCGTTTCAGCGGTTAAAAATTCTCCATACAAACTTTCAACCCCATTTTCACCCCCACCAGGGTTGATTTTCGGGATTAAAACTATATATTATCCTTTACCAGGACTCAAACTATATCTATACAAAATTTTATCAAAATCCGTTCAGCCGTTTTCACGTGATGCGCGGTCAAATAAACAGACAAACAGATAAACAGACAAAAATTCTAAAAATTGTTGGAACGTGTTCTGTTATCGATTCTAAGTATCCCCAGCCAACTTTTTTTCGATTATCTTCCATGTACAGACTTTCGACCCTCTTCAGCTTTATTATATGTATAGATTTATCACAAATTATTCCTATAAATGTTTTAAAGCAGATAAATGTAAAACCAGTATTATATTTCTCTTTGCAATTTCTCGGGCCCAATCTGTCGTGTACTCTGCCTCTCCCTCGACTCTCTAAGTGCCCTTATATTACTGCTATTAGGCCTCTCTATCCGACAGATACCCGAGAAATTGCAAAATATATCTACTACCGGTTTAAGGCAGCAAAAAACATCTCTCCCTTCTTCCGTCAGTCGGCTAAAAATAGCAGAGCTCCATTTAAAGCTAGTCACGTCGGCGTCATAATCTTTTCAGACACTTTGTTTCTGCAGTAGGCACATCCGATCCGAGCACGAAATCAGGTACATGCTTATTCGGAAACATCCATTTACCCCCGTGTGCCCCCGTTATACAGTTACTGAATTATACACGTATATTAGCTAAGGCAGATATGGAATGGAAGATGTCCACACACAGTTGTATTCCCAATCGAACATACCATGCTCCCAGAATCTCGGCATTAGGTACATTAGAGGCTACGTTGACGTTATATATTTCGAGAAGCAACATGTAAGTTTGCTGGTCCTACGACATTCTTCACAAATACCATCAGCCAGGAAAAGTTGCGCATGGTAGGCAATGTTGCAGCAGCTGACGGTATGGCCATCAATAACCATCGCCATGTCACGAACTGTCATAAAAACGGTAGAATTTTTCCCCTTCGCAATGTAGCGCGACTCACGAGTAAATTAAAATAGCAATTTGTGGTTCAGCAAGCTCGAGGTTCTGTTCGATTACGATTGTAGTTAGTGGTTTTATTAAGAGTTCCAAGGACACACTGTGCTAACCTGCTAAAGTAGCTTAACCTTTCTTCTGTAAATCCTTGTATCTACCTACTTGAATAATGTCATTATTTCTGTACCCGTCCTTTTCTATGTGTATGAAGAATGAGAAGGATAAGTAGAGAAATAATGTCATTATTACTGACAGTGTATGGTCAGCTATAAAGTTAGTGTTAAACATGAAGTAAAGTTTGAAGATGAAAATTTCGTGCAAGGGCCTAATTAGTACTTTCAATGAATACTATCAGCCGTTTCAGAGTTATCGCAATAAGTTGCCATTTCATAGAAGAAATTTCGTAGTTGCCATTTCTAGGTGCCGCAAAATATATCTTAAAAATCGTTCTTTTGGGTGGGTGTATTGCGACGGGCCGGCAACTACGGAACCCTACATTGAGCATGGCCCGACCTGCCTTGGCCGGTCTTCAAAAGGCACCAACTACTCGAGGTTTAGCGACTTTTTACATGTCCAAAGCATAAGCAAAGCAAGATGTTTTTTTACGATTGCAGCGCCATCAACGCGCGTGTCCTCATTAAACTCGGACGGACGGATTAATACACTTCTTTGCCTCAGGTTGTTGTTGTACAGTCGCAATCATAGATATCGGAGCGGCCAAGGTGGTCACAAATATCTGAACAAACCCTCTATTGTCCAGGCGACAAAGTGTATGTTCTTATATTTTTGAGTACCATGGCCGCACCGATTTCTTTGATGGCGACTGTACAAAGCAGAACGCATTTTTTTATGCAAGGGTTCTACGATTTAATTACTACCAGAGAACTCTGGGACAAGACGAACCTTTTTAGGGTTCCGTAGCTAAATGGCAAAAAAACGGAACCCTTATGGATTCGTCATGTCCGTCAGTATGTCACAGCCATTTTACTCGGAAACTATACGACGTATCTGAATAAAATTTACACATAAGGTTTATTTTGTATGCCGCTACTTAGTTATGTAGTTAAATGTGAAAAAATAATATTTTCAGGAGGGCAGGGGTGCTGGACATGTAACTAAATTTCAAAAAAATGTTTTTAACCAAATATCAACATGTGACACATCAATCGATAGGTCTTTAAAAATAACATTGAGGTTTTTTTGACCATTTTGTGATTAAGTGAATATTTTCTGAAATAATCGCTTCGAAAGTCAGAAAAATTGTGTCCCCCTGTAACTTTTGAACCGTAAGTCCAAAAAATATGAAAAAAATTGAGGAGATGCGCCTTATCATATACTTTCTACGAAAATTGTTTTAAGCATTATCGGTTCACCCATTTTTGAGTTATCTCCAACTTCTTCCATAGGCATCAGATACGACCTTTTGGCATTAGTTTGGTTCTTATTCCATTGAAGGTACGGAACCCTCCTATGCGTGGTCCGACACGCACTTGGCATGTCCCGGTTTTGGTTATTTTCAACTTTATTAAAGTATCGACAAGTGTACAAGTTTGTGTTTTATAGTTATTGTAGGACTAAATTATCAGTTGTCAAGAGCCATGGAAAAATGGCTAAAACTGGCTCCGGGGCCCCTTTCTGGCATTTCATTGAAGAAAATAATAAGATCTTATGTTAGAATCTTAACAGTGAAGATTCATATAAATATAGTAATATATTTCCAATTATTATACTCAGCACAAAGTGTCATATAGTTCCTAATTGGCACAAAATGACTGACGTCTGAATTGACAACTCCAGACAAGCAGGGATCGTTACCGGTATTACTAAAAATCTAAATAGCGCTCGACTTTCGCAATGTTAACGTGATATTCTGAAATGTAATTTAGATAAACGTTATAAATTATCTGATTATCAGAAAAATATTCAAAAATATTCTGTAATAACAGAGATACCGAAATTGAATACCGGTTAATTTGTATGATAATGATACCGTATTCGATCCTTGCCTTAAAGTGGCCAAGAACGGGGCATCTGCCATGTTATGTATATAGCTTTTTTCATGTAAACTAGTACTGCGATTGGAAGTATATAATTTATTTTTAACTTGAGGCAATCATTTATTTAAGATTCCTATCTAAATCAAGAAAGAACTTCTGCATAAAAATCCACTTCGCATCAAATATTTCTGAAGGTCCTAGCAACGCTTAGCGCATGCGTCGAAAGCCAACGACACAGGTAATCGATTGGTCCTTGTTTTAACTGCCCTAGTAGACGTGAATCGAATAAGATCGGCAGGAATTAGAGCAGCACATTTGAAAATATTTCATATCAATGAGGGATTAGGGACTTCGCGAATGGTATTGTGCAGTATAATAGGCTTTTGAAAAACTAGCTAATGACAAAATTTGTTTAAATTCTCAGTTCACAATATGACAATTTACTATCAAGAGGACTTTTAATTTAACAAAATGCTACATTACTTTCCCCGCAGGGCGCCCACTGCATAATTGAGAGAAAATCATAGAGACAAACAATATCTTAGGGGTTAATAGGTGGCGGTTTATTTCATTGTTGATTCTAAAACTAAAAAGTGTATTTAATACAAAAGTTTATTGGTGAAAACATGAAAAATATAATAGATTAATGGCTGATAAAATGCAGCAGAAATGTTACAATTATATGTCCATCACAAGACTATTTTGCTAATAAATGCCTGAAAAATTCAGAATGCTAATTATTAATCAGTGATGGGCACAACAAAATAGTTAATGTCAACAACAATTAGTTTTCCTTTGGTAATAATTAATATTTTAGAGGACATCACAAAACCACATAAGACACTAACAACTTTTTTGTGCCCTTACTCAATACAGCCATTACAGTTAGCGGGTCGATAATGAATCTAACTTCAATGGGTCACTGGGCGCACTTTAACAAATGTAATCACTAATATTCTTTAAAATAACATTCACCGTCATAAACTCCATTTCACTGCGGACATGCGGCGAAAGGAATGTTTCATTGGGGGCCGACCAGGCTGCAAGTTTTATTAATATGAAAGGAAAACACTTTTAACTTAAGAAACCGTAATTTTAATAACTTAAGTTATAAATATTTATATTCATCAGGTCAGCTCGATATCTGTAATCCAGTGTAAATACAGAAATACAAAACCGTCAAAGATGACACATAACATTTAGACGGAACGTGAAGGTCCGCTGCGAACGACATTTAACATTTTTTTACAAGCGACGGCTCGCTGCGGGACGGAGTCCGCCCGCGCGGCGTTCTCGAATGTTACTCGTTTTCTTATAAAACACCGATGAGAACATTGGATGTGGGAGGAGTGAGACGTTAGTTGTCGCCGCCCTCGGCCGGCTCGTCGCCGTCGCCCTGCGTGTCCGACGTCCACAGCGTCAGGTTGTCCCGCAGCAGCTGCATGATCAGCGTCGAGTCCTTGTACGAGTCTTCGTTCAGTGTGTCGAGTTCCGCGATCGCATCATCGAACGCCTGCAACACAAACCACTTATTACTACTACTTACTCTTCGCCCGCAACGCTAACACTCTACAAGTCGACACTAATATCTACGATCTACATCATACTATAATTGAATGGGTTCATTTGAAACGGCCAAAGTAGACATTAAGTTAACATACTTTTTCCTTTTCGAAATAACCAATTCAAATGACTAAATAATACAAAAACACTGTTACTGGCTGGATCGAGGATTAAAAGGTTAATTGCTTTTAACATGACCATGCTCAAAATCATTAATTAGTTGACGTCCATACAATTTAATGACTTTTGGAATAAAATCCATGCAGATATGAGATATCTTTTTTCGCGATGTTAGTAAGGAGTTATTGAATCCGACGTGGGCACACTGCAAACCAACGTTGAGTGTCAGAAACCTGTTTAGCTAAGTGGCACGCTCGCGCAGGGGAGTTGATAATCTCGTAATAAAAGACTGAAAAGTTGAGCGCGAGACCGAGCCGGATGGGATGGGTCGGTTGCATTTTGGCTTTCGCAATGTCGAACGCCTCCTGGTAGGCCTTCTGCGAGTCTTCCACAACAGCTGGGGACAAGCGAGCATGTTACACGAGACCGAAACCTCTACACTCGTGCCAGCCAGCACAGCCTATGCTTAAACTGACACAAAAATAATGACCTGTTTGGCGAGCTGACACGCTTTGTCTGGTGAATTTAATATCTCATAATAGAAGACGGAGAAATTTAACGCGAGCCCCAGCCTTATTGGGTGTGTGGGCTGCATTTTCGCCTTGCTGATCTCGAAAGCATCCTGGTATGCTTTCTGTGAGTCCTCTACAACAGCTGTAATATAAATTAAAGTTTACTAGAGAGCTAAAGAATAAGCTCAAATAGGAAAATTTGGAATATTGACTGGTTTTATAATCATATGTAGTGTGAATTTTAATTTTAATTAGAAATAATTATAATCAATTATTTTTTGGGAACTACGTAAAGGAGCAAAGTTATTTTGAAATTTGAATCTATAAACTTACTATTTCTGGTTTCTCCTGTGGCCACTTCTGCGAGGTACCTGTAGTAATCTCCCTTCATTTTAAGGTAAAATACTTTACTTTCTGGATTACTAGCTTTAGGAATAAGGTGCTTGTCAAGTAAACCCTGAAAAAAAGAAAACAAGATTTAAAAAATATTAACTACAAACTTAAGTATTGAACAGCTTTCAATTGCTCTAAGAAGTCAACTCTGAGATTGATGTAATCGTAATTATTGATTACGATATGTTTCAGCATTTAGAAACACTCAATACTTTTTTCTAATTTGAACTATTTTAATCATGTTATAAAATTAATTGATTATCAAAATTGTCAAATAACATTAATATGCGCATAGTATCTCGACAGGGCAACGAACGAAAACGGGATAGGAGCGCGCGCAGTGACGCGGCGCAATACGTCACCCCCCCCCCCCCCCCCCCCCCTCGGAAAAGCCGCACCGCGCCCGGCGCCCTGCATGCCGCGTTATAACGCCCATGATCCGCCGAAACGTACCGATCGGAGGAAATGACCACGACAACTTGTCGCTTGCATCACCCCTCGAATTGGCGACGCGCATGACGTCACTCGCGTAGGCGACCGCTCGAGCTAATCCTACTCGATTTCGGTACAAATTCCGTAACTGCCGCTAATTGGCAGATATGATAAATAAGATTCTCAGAATCGAGATCTGAGAGTTAATTAAATGTTAATGGGATCAGTAAATAGAAGCGACTAGAAGTTTTTCTTACCAATACGTCGTAGCAAATTTCTCTGAGCTCCTTTTCTACTTTAACCCTATATTCTTTAGCCATCTGTTGTTTTCTTTCCGATCCCTCGGTTTTCTGTTCAATGGAGGAGATGACGCGCCACGAGGACCGTCGGGCGCCCACGACGTTCTTGTAGGCGACGGAGAGCAGGTTCCTCTCCTCGTTGCTGAGCTCGACGCCGGTCTCCGTCACCTCCTTCATCGCGGCCGCCATGTCGTCATATCGTTCAGCCTGCTCCGCGAGCTTGGCGCGCTGCACCAGTTCCTCCTTGTCGACGGACATCGTGGACGATGAAAGAGGATTATTTCACTGATGCCCCTGCAATCAAGTTACGGCTCTAGTTCAACTACCTATAAATGCTACAATGTACGTTCGCGTGAAAGATTAATCATCAGAAAGACTAATCGTTAGGCGTCACTTTCACCGAAGCGAATCGCAGATAGGGTATTTGTCATCATGGAATGTGGAAGCACCTTGTGTAGAGGCCACGAGCGCACTGGCGCAGTGTGAAAACTCAACAGCTCAAAGAGCACCCCTCACGCCAAACGCGACATCGACGCGGCGTCCGCTCGGTTCGACAGCATCTCACAGACTCGGGCTTGGAGGCTCGCGCCGCCGCCGCGCCGTCGCTCGGCCACCGCCACTGCGCCACCGGTATTGATCCGCCGACGCGGGATAAACACTCCAGACGAAATACGACTAGCGCGACGATTGCACACACCCCTCGCCCCACCCGCGCCCCCCCCTCCGTGCACCGCGCCCGGCGGCCCGGCGGCGCCTACCTACCGACCTACCACCTTCCCTTGCTCTAGGTGCCTTCCTACCGTCTATGCATATACCTATAGGTATTTCCACCCATGACTTTACAAATAGAAAATTATTCTATGTGTGGGTCACGTATTTAAACTGTACTATTAAAACCAACGTTATGGTACGACGTTTTATAGTATACTTTTCTAAATATAATGGATGGAACTGCTGTAGGTACGTTAATATGTTAGCTACCCGTGACAAAGTCATTATACCTAGGTAGGTAAACGCGAAAGTACCTGCTACCTGTTTAAAAGTGGCAAAAAGCC
The DNA here is from genome assembly GCA_947086415.1 of Pammene aurita. Classification (NCBI taxonomy): domain Eukaryota; kingdom Metazoa; phylum Arthropoda; class Insecta; order Lepidoptera; family Tortricidae; genus Pammene; species Pammene aurita. The sequence goes on along the minus strand of OX352296.1, from coordinate 14,612,945 downwards.
ATGTTACTTTACTTTTTTTCAGTCATCTTAACTAGCGTCCTAATTAGGATCATAACTAGACCCCGGACTCTTGTGGCAATGACGTCACAATAGGGTGATTTGGGGAGTAAACGGGACGGTGTTATGAAACACGGTTAAAAACTCGGTTGTTAACCGAATACATTTTAATTAGATATTTTTAACAAAATTATCTAGTAAGTTGATCAATATTATTTTTTAGTGCAAACCATACAATTGTACTTTAAACTGGCTTGGTGACATTTGTGACGAACAAGGAGCGAGTGGCCGACAAAACCAATGCCAGTTTAATGTACAAATGCATGGTTTGCAAGTAATATAGCAAACGATAATATTGATCAACTTACTAAGTAATATTGTTAAAAATGTCTAATTTAATGTATTCGGTTAACAACCGAGTTTTTAACCGTGTTTCATAGCACCGTCCCGTTTACTCCCCAAATCACCCTATTGTGACGTCATTGCCACAAGAGTCCGGGGTCTAATCATAACTTTATTTAGTAGTAAACTTAGGTACCTACTTGCTAAATGTGGTTGGTTACACTTCACTATCACTACATAGTATAAAACAAAGTCACTTTTCGCTGTCTGTCCCCTATGTATGCTTAGATATTTAAAACTAAGCAACGGATTTTGTTGCAATTTTTAATAGATAGAGAGAGAGGAATGTTGATGTGTATAATACATGCATAATGAGTATGAAACACTGATAATGTTTGAGGTTTCTAATTCTAATGGATGCTAAATAATAAACACATTTTTTTGCGCTTACATTGCAAACTCTGGCTGAACCCTATGAGACAGATCAAAATAATATACTACAGTATTTGTACACCTTGAAAGGTTAATTTAGGAAGCTGATTTAGGACAAGTAGGCAATGACTACTAAACCGATTTTGATAAATTTTGGTGTCTTGAAAGGTTATGGTCTAGGCTGGACACTGGCCAATTTAGAGGTATTTAATATCTCTTGCCTGTGGAAAAGAGGGGAAGTGACACCTACCAAATCCCATGCCGGCACATGTAGTAATTTAATATGTAGGATTAAAATGCATACATCAGCAGGTGGCTGCATGAAAATGTACTTGTTTCTGATTATTCACATTGCGCATATCCTAGCCTCCATTATTTTTAGTGACATAATTCTTTAGAGACAAAGACTTGAACATTAGAATTGTATTAATACCTTCATATATTTTCTTCTGGAAAACTATGTTCACATTTATCCACAAACATATTTTTTTAAATCTGATTTAGAAAACAAGTGCCCCCCCCTCCCCAATGTTAGAATGACAGTGACACTACTATTGTAGTGATTACAATACAATCAGCTGTTTTTCATAAACATAGAAACTTCAAAGCTAAGCACTTGTAATTACAACAGTATTTACACAGTTTGTATTTATAAATTTGTCATCACACCAAATTGTTTCATGATATTTAATAATAAGCTAGGCTAAGAATTTATAGAAATTTGCTCAATTAATCCAATAGGGAATAAAATTAGTTTAACAACAAGGCACCAGTTCTGTAAATATTCCACTAGATTTCTCCCTCACTATGTGGTAATACTTTACTCAAAATGTAGCCCAATAGAAACACATTAATGACTATGGAACAATTAAATTCTAATCAGATTATTGTCAGTATCAGATAATTTTTATTTTAGCAACAATGTAAATGAGATGATGATGATGATGAAAATGATTCAAACAAAATTTACTGAAAATATGGCTCGTGAAAATTTGTAACCAGCCAGTCTTATACAGTAATAAGACTGTCAGAGAAAGTAAGGCACAAGTTGTTCTTGCGGCACTGTTGTGGGGCCATTTTTTTTTGGCAGATTGTGTATCCCTAGTATTATTTGATCAGTGATTTTAGACAATCGGCTTGAATCTGCATGAGTAAAGTCCAGTTTTAAAATGGACATAGTTATGCAATTCATTGGAGAAAAATATGTGTACGCGACCTTATTTGTATGAACAAATAAGCTGGTGACATATATTTTTGTTAAATATATAACATCCATATTTTAGAACTCGATTGTACAGTCACGAACCTGGATTATTGAGCCACTTGCCATTATTCGCAATTTAGCCGTGTAATAAATGACCGATGTAACTGACAGTTGCAACTAGTCAGTAACACTGGTCATTCGTAACATGGCCAAATTACGAACAATGGTAAGTGGATCAACAATCCAGGTTCATGACTGTACATAAATTCTAAGAGTTTAATTTAGATCTAAACCTTATATATTCATCAATAGTCAATTTAGTCACGGTGGCGAGTATTTGCAATAAGTACCAAAACTATTATAAAATATGCTACATTGTTTTCACATAGAAAACTGAAAGATTGCAATGCTCTTGCTCTTTCTCAAGTCAGGCTTCAGTAGTTTACTGAGTGACTCAGTGATGAGTGATGTGATGACACATCTTTGATTCAATATCTCAAAATGAAATGATCTTGCTGCCCAATTAATATTTTACTTTATAGGATGTATCTAACCTTCATGTTAATGAAAAAGAAAGCATTTATGGTCACTTAGACTTAAATTAGACTGAAAAACTATATATGAAGGAATACGGAAAATAATGCATATAATGTTTTATAAAAAGATTACTATTACATAGTAACAGAGTTTATTATTGTATAGTTACAAAGAAAGTAATTAGAATCTCTAAGAGCATTATTTAAATTTTGAAGAGAAGGGTATCTGACAGACAATAGCATTATGGGCGTCGTGTGCCCCCGCCTCAATGTCACGCACGTGTCCATCTCAGTGAGGTGAACGCAAGCAAGGGCCGTGACACACCAACGCTCTACCGTAGGTACCAAGCTCTACCTAACAACCTCTACCTACTAGTTACACAACGGAAATTCGGCCGCAATGAATCATTCAGAACAAAAATGCCACACCGTTAATTCAAAATGAGTTTAACTATTATGCTCCTGAATATTTGAGACTTTGCAAATAAATCTGGTGACATTATACGTTATCGAATCGACATTGATAACGGCACGACTACGCACGGCGAAATTACGACGCACTAGTATGAGCACTGGTTAGGGTTACGTCTAAGGATAGTTCAATATACCTGCTAGTAAGTTAAATCGAAATGCAAGCAAGTTTTACTTATCTCTACTCAAAAAAATAAGCTACTTTCTACAAAACTGTCCCATCCGCAATTTACTTGAGACTCCAAAAATATAATTAGACTTTAGAAGCATGTACACGGGCCAATTTTAAAGACTTACGGATCGTTTCAGCTCACTAATAAGAACAACTCCCGACGTAAAAACTGTCGAATCGTTGGTAATATAAACTAATGGAAACACATAATTTTGAGTATATTATTTGGAATGATAGCTAACCGCGCCGCGGAATCGTGTCGCCGGTTCAGGCAAAATGGCTGCAAGGGGCACTCCTTCTATGCGTCACAGTCACATTTATGGAGATGTAAATTCCCAACATGGACACTTTTCGTACTTATAAAACACATGAAATGATTACCACTCAATAGAAATTTGATGCACTTACTTGTTGGAAGGGAAAAAAGTAATAAAAACAGCAAATTGCTGCACAATATCAGTTTTTCTCTTGCGGCGAACGATACACTACACTGACGGCGGCGGGGCCAGAGGGGAAACAAATAACGGAACAGGGTTCTCACAGAACGTCGGCCATCTTAAAATGACTGAGGAGGAAGTTGTTAGGTTACGCGGGATTTTTTAAAATATAAGTAACGATCCCTAAAATATTGGTTTAAATCACACGTTAAATGATATTTATGAATCAAAATACTTAGAGTAATTATTTTCGTTAAATTACCAACAAAAGAAACAAGCAATAATATACATGGAAAGAAAAATTACCAGTTAAATTTAAAAAACCTGGCCCGAGAAATCGCAAACAAACAAACAAAATATTTATTTCCAAAATAAGGGTAAATTTACATGCGTTTGTGTACGGTCACGTCTGAAAATATGGATACATTTAATATGACAAAAATATGTAGCCACGACTTTACGCCTTGGTAATAGAGTCGTGCCCATAGATTAATATGTATATACTGAGAGTCGTGCCTACATACTTTTGTCACATAAAATGTATCCATATTTTCAGACGTGACTGTACATAATCGCTTCACCTTTTTCAAGTGTTGGCTAACGGTATGCAAATATTACAAATATACATCTTAAGGTGTGCATTTTTATAAATATAAAAACAATTTCCTAAACTACCTACTTACATAAATAACTAACATATAACATGGTCTAATATCGGTTTTAGGGATGTGTCATGGTTGGGGTCAGGGGCGTATTATGCCGGTATTACACCACCCTAAATCAGGCCCTAACGACAAGGACGCTGTATTACGCTATTACGCGTTTGGAGATATTGCTTAACGTGTCTAACATGTTGCGGCATCTTTGTCGTTAGGGCCTGATTTAGGGTGGTGTAATACCGGCATTGACCCTAGGGCCAAGAAGGTCATGGCCCGGGGTGGCAGGCTGCCAGGGGCGGCGCGAGCCGCCCTACGCGCTAGGTTCAAGTCAGTGCGCTTTTATTTACCATGAAAGTCAGTAAGGAGGGCTCCAGCACTATTGCAATTTGTAGGTCCCAATCTGTCATGTATCCTGCCTCTTCCTATCCCTCCCTAAGCTCGCTAAGTGCCCTAACTTTTATTAAACCTCCCAATCTGACAGATTGGGCGCTACAATTGCAATGTCTAATATCGGTTTTACATCAACTATGTGTCTGTTCGAGCTTTTTGCAAAAGCGCCATTTTTACTTACACTAGATTATGTAATTCTTAAAATATATTTCCTAATATAATTTAAGAATTACGTTTTAAATATTTCATTAGGTACTAGGTTATCTAAAAAATAATTTATACTGCTACTAAATGCTTCTTTTACTCATCATCATATCGTATGGCATCATAAAGCTCTATAAATGGAGTACGCTTTGCCTCATCTTTCCAAACAAAAAAGTCTGCCAAAATCTGAGGGGGGCGAGGTAGCACGCATGTGAAGTTTTCAAGTCAAAGGTACATCATTGTCGGTTGTTAATACAGTTTATTACTAAATGAATTTTTATGGCAGCATACGCTTTATTGACAACCGACAAAGATGTACCTTTGACTTGAAAACACCAAACATATTTGACATATTCTCTTTATACTTCATAACACTAAATGGAGCAATAGATAGTCGACTGTACCTACGTTAACATATGGTTCATTATTGGATGCAGTCTTTGGAAATGTCAAACAAAAAAGCCAAGGATCATTTTTGGTACTAATATGTATATCAATCACGCCAACAAAGTGGTAAAATAAAAAGTGGAAATTTTTTTATTATTAGGGTACCTCCCCTATACGTAAAGTGGGGAGTGATTTTTTTTTTTCATTTCAACCCTAACGTGTGATATATTGTTGGATAGGTATTTAAAAATGAATAAGGGTTTACTGAAATATTTTTTCGATAATGTAAATATTTTCGGAAATAATCGCTCCAGAAGTAAAAAAATATGCGTCCCCCCCCCTCTAACTTTTGAACCATAAGTTTTAAAAATATGAAAAAAATCTCAAAAGTAGAACTTTATAAAAACTTTCTAGGAAAATTATTTCGAACGTGATAAGATGAATAGTTTTTGAAAAGAAATTACAAAATAATTTCTGAACTAAGTTTGTAATTTAACCGTATAAGCAGGTGTTTATTGTACCTGTAATTTCTACAAAATTACAATGAAATGACGTGCTTTCAAATAAAGTAAAAACGGTGAAAATCGGTTCACGCAATAAAGAATTATTCCATAAAAATCATCTTCCATACTTTAAGCTCGCGCGCAATAGTTTACTTAATTTGCCGATAGATGTCGCTGTACGTGGAACTCTCATATCATATCCTACATGGCGGTGTTATTAACTCTTAAGTGGGGACACTTACTGTGACGGACGGAAAACTACGGAACCCTACACTGAGCGTGGCCCGACACGCTCTTGGCCGGTTTTTTTTTATTGTATTTTCAAACAAAATATAGAAGACAGCAATCCTTAAGCGCGTTAAATATGGAGAAGTGTCAAACGTCAAATAGTTACTGCCAGTCAGAAAGAAAACGATTGTCTTTGAATCGATTCTGTAAACGAAGCTTGATTTACGATTTAGGTTAAATCTTTTATTACGAAAGTAATGATAAATAAAGTAAAACTGTACTTACATCTGAAATGGTATTTCATCTTTTTGTAAACTAGACGAAATATAAAAAAAATTTACATCCAAAAACAGCGCATAAGGGCATTTTCACGGAGCTTGTTATCCATTGACAGCGATGACGAAAATGCGTGACATCGATTATTGAAATAGTTTTTATAGATGTACTAGATTTTCCGTCAATACTTTTGACAGAGGGGAAATGATACTCAGGGCCTCTCCTCTGTATGGCATATGTACGTTTAATATGTGTCAAATGTGAAAATTTTATTACGAGTGCGAGTGAGAAACCGCCCCATTATGCTTTCTGTCGGACCGTTTTTACTAGTCACATATGAACGACTGTTTTACTCTGTAATAAGGTTCAATTTTGGTTAGGGGAAAAGTAAATCAACAGCGGTCAATCAAGCGGAATTAGATCAACTTCATGTAAATCCATGATTGCATCGTAAAGTCGTGGTAGTCCATTTGTTAAAAAAAGGTGTGGCTTATATTAGGGACTAACGAAGAAAAATACATTCGTCGGCAGTCAGTGCTTGTCAGTGTCAAACTCTTACGTCTGGTAGATTGTTTACCACGTGCGTTTTCTCATAAGTCATAATTTTTGCTCTTTCTAAAGTGATTTCTAAAACGTGGTTCGATTTGTAGTATACATTTTGCTAGGAAACCCGTTTTCTAAAGTACTACAATGCCTAAGTCCAAAAGAGATAAAAAAGGTAATCATCAGTTTAATTTTATTATCGTGGCATGTGTTTTTGAATTGCATTGTAAAATTAATTATCTACTTTCTTAAACTTTACAGTATCCCTTACAAAAACAAACAAGAAAGGACTTCAGCTAAAACAAAAAACTATAGAAGAAATAAGGAATTGCCTGACAAAATACGAACACATATTTCTGTTTACTGTGGATAACATGAGAAATGCCAAACTCAAAGATTTACGTCATGAATGGAAGGACTCTAGATTCTTTTTCGGCAAGAATAAAGTAATGGCAATAGCTCTTGGAAGGACTAAAAGTGATGAAGTTGAGGATCAGCTAAATATGGTAAGATTTTATGGGTTACAGTGACATCAGTGACACCTTCCTTCATTTTTGTTTAGTTTCGTGACCCTTTTCACTGACGATGAAGTCGGGTAGGCATGTGTCTGACTGGGATTACATTTTGTTTTGATTATTAGTGACAAACTGAATGTATTTAAATTACGCATTGTCAGTGAGTTTTTAAAAACACCAATGGAGAATTAAAATTGTTTCGTTTCTGAGACTATGTTTTATATGATTTCCGGTTTGTATGATATGTTTTGCATTTTCCTTCAATGTCAATATATGCGGATTCTACTGTACCTTCATATGTAGGTTCGGACATCTATCCCTTGCATCAAGTGATAGGCTAGGAAATGTAATAGTTCTTCAGTCTTCAATTCTACCAAAACAACGAAGAAAAAGCCTGTTAAAGTCCTGTACAATGTCACACTATGCTACAGTTTATATTACACACTTTTATTTAACTTGACCCCACATATTTATCAGCCTCCTAGCCTAGTCGGTAGTGAACCTGCCGACGAAGCAGGAGGTCCCAGGTTCGAATCCTGGTCAGGGCATTTATTTGTGTGTTTATCACAGATATTTGTTCCTGAGTTATGGATGTTTTCTATGTATTTAAGTATTTATATGTATATATCTATTATATATATCGTCGCCTAGTACCCACAACACAAGTCCAGTTGAGCTTACCGTGGGACTAGGTTGATTTGTGTAAGATTGTCCCATAATATTTATTGATTTATTTTATGTCCTACAAATCTTTCAAGTTAAATTTCAACTACTTCCCAGTATCTGATTGAGCTGAAATTTGGTATAGTTCCATAATTTACATGACAGTGCTATCTACTAGGTACAGTCAGCAGTTACTTGTTTGCTTAGTGTGATGTCACTAGCCCACTCCGAAACTTTTTTGTGCCTGTTCATATTTGTCCAATAGTTTTTGATAAAGTCATAAAATTGATAGTATATACTAACTAGCTTTTTAGGGTTTCATAGCCAAAATGACAAAAACACATAACATAACATAAATACTCTTTCTTGCACACCTCAAATTATAGACACAAACTATACACTAGTCACAAACAAAAAAGCAGAGGCAAAACAATATACACATATAGTAAGGGCGGAGACCGTATGATCTTCTACGTTATGATACAAAGATAAGCTCCATGGCACATGTTCATGCCGTGATGCCGAACTACGAAAAAAAAGGAAAGAAAATAGAATTGGCTGAAAGCACAAAAAAGTACCACTTCCGGTGTAAAAAATGGATGATATTTACCTACGTCATTTGATACAAAGATGACACTTGTGGCAACAAATAGCAATTTGTATATAGGCACAGCATGCAGCAAAATCCAGCATGACCGGAAGTGCCCAGCAGACTGTTTAAAAAGTAACGAGTTTGACCCTAAATTTACGTCACTTCTAAACCACCACAACCAAATAGCACTAGACCCTACTCATAGTGTTGTACTCTTGCTGGTAAGTAAGGTTGCCAAAGAGCTCAAACAGGACCCAGTGTCTTGACGACGAGGGACCCTTTTGTTCCTTTAGCCGTCAACACAGTGAATCCTCCTTTTTGTAAAGGGTCGGTAACGCGCATGTGACACCTCTGGCGTTGTAGGCGTCCATAGGCTACGGTAGCTGCTTACCATCAAGCAGGCCGTATGCTTGTTTGCCACCGTCGTGGTATATAAAAAAAAAGAAACATTTAAAGTAATTTTAGGAATCTTAAATAAAATTATGTAAAACTGTGATTTTGTTTGATTATAAATAGTATATTAATTTCATTGTTGCAGCTCTCAAAGAAAATAAAAGGCCAATGTGGTCTTCTGATGACAAACAGAGATGTCGTAGATGTTCTGCAGTGGTTCAACGACTTCAGCGAGTCTGAGTATGCCAGGTCAGGCTTTGTGGCCACAGAAGATGTGGTTTTACCCCCGGGGCCCCTGGAAGACTTCTCTCATACCATAGAGCCCCATCTAAGAAAACTAGGGCTGCCTACCGCCCTTGAGAGAGGTGTTGTTACACTTATTAAGGAATATCAGGTATGTTAGTTAGTATTATTTAACTTTTGTATTAAGATTTTTTTTTCCGTATTTACACTGGACTTACACCTCACACTTTATGCTTACGGAAGTGCACTTGTGTGATTATATTCCAAACAAAATATCCTCTTGAGACTCATAAGCAATTGTATATTTAATGGTGTTTTATATGTATAAGTTGTTGGCTAAGATTGCCACTGAGTGGCAACCCAATAACATAAATCGAGGATCCGGCAGGCTCCTTTCTGAAAGCATGGCCAGCGATTGCTCAGCGATTGATAAGGAGGAATGGAAAAAGTGGGGGAAGGCCTTTACCCAGCAGTGGGACACTAGACTCACAATGATCTTAATTATATCTATGTATGTGTGAATAGTCTTCATAATAAAGTTATATCTAGATATAATTTTTTGTGTTTTTATCCATTTAAAAAAAAAAAATTCTAGGTTTGCAAAAAAGGTGCTGTTCTAACGCCAGAACAGGCCAGTATATTGAAGCTACTGGGTAGACAACTGGCAGAATTCAAAGTGACCATAAAGTGCCATTGGTCTAAGGGAAAAGGCTTTCACAAAGATATTGAGGGTCTTAGTGATAATGAAGAAGACAATGACAAGGAGGAAAATGTGAACGAAGATGAGGAGATGGAAGAGGATGAAACATAAATGTTTCTCCAACCTGTTTGGTTTTTTAAATATACACCTAGTTATCATTATGTTTTTTTTAATTTATATCTGAACCCCATAAATATTAACTACTTTCGTACTGGCAGCAGAATATAAAATGATAGGTCAACACAACCGATGCTAGTCTAGGTAATGGAGTTAGGTATATTATTCTACTAACTATTGAGATCGATTTCTTGATAATCATAAAACAGATACCAATTCACCTATGACAAATTACATACAGTTGAATTTATAGGAGGAAGTGATTTGTTTGAAAATGAAACCTGTTTTTCACAGATAATTAATTACCATTAGCAATGCAAATCCACGGCAATATTTTTCCGCCTGAACACGTGGCACCAGGTGGTATCTGTAACCCCTAAAATGCTTAGATAATTGACATGCGAAACTTTTTTTTTATCTGACTGTACGGTCAACCAATTTGATTCCTAGGCCACTGTAGAACCTTGTCGTAATGACAGTTGCCCGTGGATACGTATAAACGTAACCTATTCGCTACCAAACTAGCGATAGTGACAAGGTTCTAGAGTGGCCTAGGAATCAAATTGGTTGACTGTACATGTGATGTTATTGACAAGTAAAGCACTCCGCTTAAAAATTCCTAATCTTCGTGTTGAATGTTAATTCCGTATACGGCGGATAGAAGTTGATAACTTGAGATATAAAATTTAAGAAATTTGAACCATATGTAATTCTGAATCTTGAAGCAAATCAAATTATTTTGTTCAATATTTTTTGATTTGCAATTTTTTAAGTAGTTACACTACTATATAAAAACTGAAAATAGATGTCATATACTTCAGAAAAAGTGACCAAACCCTCCGGTGTCCGAGGCCAGATTTGAACTGGCGTCTTCAGCTTTCGCGGCTGACGTCCTGACCACTAGACCACCCGGTCACGGCGGAACTTAACAAATTTTCTCATGTATATGCAATCTCTGAATTTGAAACGGCTAGGCGCCGTTGACCATACTCTAAGCGCATGCGCAGTACGAGCTTGCACCTCCTATCCGAATCACTTACGTGATTCTGGTATAGCGAGAGAGATGGTGCTGCCATCTATGAATCTTGAAGCAAATTTGAAGCATATTTTGTTCAATATTTTTTGATTTGCAGTTTTTTAAGTAGTTACACTACTATATATAAACTGAAAATAGATGTCATATACTTCAGAAAAAGTGACCAAACCCTCCGGTGTCCGAGGCCAGATTTGAACTGGCGTCTTCAGCTTTCGCGGCTGACGTCCTGACCACTAGACCACCCGGTCACGGCGGAACTTGACAAATTTTCTCATGTATATGCAATCTCTGAATTTGAAACGGCTAGGCGCCGTTGACCATACTAAACAAAATAATTTGATTTGCTTCAAGATTCATAGATGGCAGCACCATCTCTCTCGCTATACCAGAATCACGTAAGTGATTCGGATAGGAGGTGCAAGCACGTACTGCGCATGCCCTTAGAGTATGGTCAACGGCGCCTAGCCGTTTCAAATTCAGAGATTGCATATACATGAGAAAATTTGTCAAGTTCCGCCGTGACCGGGTGGTCTAGTGGTCAGGACGTCAGCCGCGAAAGCTGAAGACGCCAGTTCAAATCTGGCCTCGGACACCGGAGGGTTTGGTCACTTTTTCTGAAGTATATGACATCTATTTTCATGTGTAATTCTATTTTAAATTTAAATTTCTTCAAGTTTTCATCTCGACTCGTTAACTTTTTCTCGTCAGAATTTAACTTAACACGCGTTTGTACCTACATACAAGTAAAGAAAAGTGTAAATTGTTGTTAAAAGTACATTGTACAGTCATCATCAAATATATCGGAGCAGCCAAGGTACTCAAAAATATCTGAACGAGCACTTTATCGCCTTGACACTAAATACGTTGTTCAGATATTTGTGACCACCTTGGCCGCTCCGATATATCTGATGGCGACTACCCACTAGAATACTAACAGCAACACGCGTACATGCCATTGTCAAATGAAACCTTATTTCTTTGCCGAACCATATTGGTTTAGATTAAGGTAATCGTTAATATAAACCGTTAGTAAGGGTGCCATCTTGCGTCATCGTTGTCATCAAATTAAAGTTTAACGAAAAGGTGTTGCCAAGTTCAGCTACATGAATAAATTGGGGTAGAGCTGAGCGCGCCGCGGTAAATTATGCATCGCACAGCCATGCAATGTCACAATGTACCGCGTAACGGAATGAGTAAAGAAAATACTATGTTATACAATCGTATACATTTACATTTTCTACAATTGTTCAAAATAGGCCATAGATACGATTTCGATTACATTTTGGCTTGACAATTGTTTCTACCAAAGATAATGTATAAATAGAGGAACATGGTCTAAGAATTTTTTGAGGCTCCAACTTTGATAGATTTACTAGGTGGCGCTGTACAGCCCAATACATTGTGCAGTAACTCTGGTTCAGATGGCGCTTCAGAGTTACCGAATAATGTATGGGGCCGTGCAGGATCATCTAGTAAGCTATATAAGCTTGGAGCCTCAAAAAGTTCTTAAACTATGGTTCTTAGAATATAGGAATATTTATACATTCTCTTTGTTTCTACATATATCTATATTGTGTGTGTTTTTTTTTATAATTAACGGAGCGGCTCCGAAGGACACCGTGATGGGTCGATATATTTTCATAACAGTATAGTCTAGCATTTATAATGTCGGTTAGGCTGGGCTAGTACGGTCTACAAAGTCGAGTGAAAACTAGTCAAGCATTAAAGCTGACTAATAGAAAAAATACTTGGTTAACCCTTGGAACGCCAAGAGCCACTAAATGGGTCGTGTGCTGTTTTGCCTGCCACGCCAGCGACCACTAAAGTGGTCATGGCGGACGCTGTCAAAGCAATTGTCCTGCTGACAGATAAGGTTTGTATTTGTTATTCACTAGTCGAGATATTGGCGTGTAGGCCACGTCTTGACGCGAGAGGATAAGCTTTCAAAAGGTTAATCAAATTCACGCGCCTTAGTTATGTTATACGAGCTCCGAGAAAGCATAATGGAGCGTCGCTGATGCCTCGCCTGGTGGATTTTTCGCCTCGCCTGGTATTATATGCTTTCGCGCTCGGTGCACAACCGCCCGTTTCCTCAGCTCTAAAATGCACGGAGCTCGTTCTTGGGTTATACGTTGCCTACTATACGTTTACCTTTCTTCCTTTTATTGACCAGGAATTCCTTTAATGTGAGGTGAACGTAAATTTTCGACGGATTACTTTCTTATGAAATGAGTTCTGTCATTTCATTACCTATACATTATCTACATACATAAATTTTAGGGAATATAAAGTACTCCTTACGACGACTGTAAATTTTTGCCCAATAAAATTCACATTTAAGAGTTTTCAGTTTCAAAACCAATCTGAACTCTGATTCTAAATAAAACACCGGGTTATACTAAAATGTTTATTAAAATAATCACAGAAACAACAATAAATTATCTATTTAATTTAAAAGGAAAATACCAAATTCTAATCAGACAAAATATTATAAAACTATTTTCATGGACTCATGATAGCCAGAGTGTAGATAGATGGTAGATAGTTATGTTATAATAGTACTAATGTCAAATTAAAAATCGTGGCGTCGAAATATCAGTTTACTAAATGGCGGTGGTTTTACGTACAATTAATTCATAGAAAATATATAGAAATGGCCTTAACAGGTGCGATGAGAACGCCATCTAGTGTATTGCTATTATTTCGACACAGATATTTAATTGACTTTCCTGCTCTTTAGAACATTTTGCTCTGCAATAATAGTACCCAAAAAACAACTCTAATCAATTCTCTAAAACATGTCAAATACAAATCATAAAAGGGCTCAGCCCTGGCATTTGTTATGGATGTTTTGAGTGTAATCTAAACAAGAAAACTTAATCATACATACAAATAAGTAATCACAGTACAAAAATAAAGCATAGCTTCATCAGTCGACGACATCACAGCATACAACGATCAGCAAACCAAAACTCATGACATGATCCTAGACTTAAATCTACAATTCATGATACGTTACAATCAATCATGGAACCATACCAGTCTTTGTAAATTATATATTTTCAACTAAAATTACGTGTCTATAGACACACTATTGAATATGAAAGCAATCTATACGTTCCTCACTAAAGACTACTGCTTGTTTATCTCTTACAAGAGAACCGTATTTATATTAAAAACAATTGTTAGTATCACTCTTTCACCGCTCTGTCATGAATAGTCAAGAAAAGCGGTTCAAAATCATTGCTTTCTGCAACTTCACTAAGCAGACAGCGGCGACAGCAAACAGTATACTATTTAATTACAAAGCTGGGATATTCTAGCAGTATTAAGCTACTCAGGTGACCGCAATATTCGCGTACTGGCGTTTCGAACTAGAGATCACGTATCACAGCATTTATGAACGCAGTAGTCAAACATAATTAACTAATCTTGCTTCCATTTGTTATTGTTAGTCGGATGTCTTATGAAACTATGTCGTGGGGTATTTTTATAACTTAGCACAGTTGCACCATGATAGTTAGTTGTTATTTGTAAGTATCTAACTCAGTCGTATTCATAGACAGTAATCATAATTTAAATCATTTATCTCCGTTGTTTAAACACAAATATGTGTACACTAGATAAAATAAAGTACTTACAATGTCAGAGACATTAAGTAATAAAGACTTCCAATATTCGTACATAATTGAGTTTCTATGATTAATTTTACTAAATAGCGTAACTGTACGCCTGGTCTCAGTCCTATAAATTTCACATGGATGTTGAAAGTCTGAATTGTCTCTGGTATTTTTTTAGTTCCTTAATATATCTGTTGTTAATTGTATCGTCACTGCCAAAAATGTATTTCAATTCAAAATAAATTGGCCTATAATAAATTACATGTCATTATTAGAAATAAATAGTACATTATAATCTCTGACTTTTGTACCGATAATCTTTGAAAAGGTTACAAGACTTTTTTACGTTAATCGATCTACAACGCATAATGGCATATATCTAACGCTGATAAGTCACTCAATGACCTAACGACGTTCATGACCTGACGCAAAGTTAATAAGTGCTGCATTGCAAGTCAGGGCACATAGAGGTTATATCAAATAAATACCACATTGCGTTGATTCGACCAATGTTTCTCCCGATACAATGCTTCCCAGACTTCTTAAAAATGCCGTCGATTTTTTCAATTGTGTTCTTAATCATACCGGGATTAACAAGTTCAATAGTTAAGGTTAACAGTCACTTGTTCGTATTTGGCCAATTATGTAATTAAGTCTCGTTTACTTCTCTTCATAGACAAAAGATGTATCTACATTTGGACAAACACTGCCAGGTGAATTGCCAGTCTTAGGGCATCTGCATACTTCACCCCATTTTAGCGAATTCAACTCTGTATTTCTTTTGTTTTTTTATGGTCCAAATACAGCAAAGTGTGTAAGCGCCATAAAACATCAATTGAATTAATAAAAATATTTTCTAATAAAATTTGATATTATAGCACCTTAGCTTCGTGAAACGCAAAATAGCCTAAACTGTTTTTGGTAAACCAAGCCTAATCACATAAATAGCTAAGCGTCTATATGCGCATTATAATAAAACGATAATGAAATTACACTACTTAGTCAAATAATAGTCAACCTTAGATCTTAAATCGTGATCGCTTAAAAATGGCGGGTAACGACAGAGCTTGGTGAATATCCTTATTTACCTAAACATATAGTGAATCCAAATGATTATTTTTCAGGCCGACGAAAAAGACAACATTTATTAAATATCCCAAAACTAGAAACATATTGCATTAATAGTGTTGTGGATTTTTTAAGTACCTTGACAACGTTTCTTTGTCGTTTAATACGCATCGGATTAAGTGCATAAGGCACTATTCACCCTGTAGATTATAACTTCATGTCCTTCATGTACTCCGGAACATAGCTTTGCTCGCAGCGCAAGACGAACTCCTTTCCGCTATTTGGGAAGGTTTTAAACAGGTAAACGGATCTTAACAAAGCGAAAACACTATTAATGAAATAATTTCAATACAATATTGGCCATATCTGTGTTATACTTACGCGCACTTCGAATGTTTAAGAGATCGTATAAAGGTTTCAAGCGCGTGTGTAACACCAACGGGTAACAATGTCACAACGGACAACTATGTCATTGACGTCTTGTTTAGGCAAAACCGTAAACGAGAGGATTTAGCAGTCGTACACAGATGAATAATAATGTGGAGCGGAGTCGTTAGCTGAACTAATTGATGCTTCACTGTGCCACAAATATTCTTACAGCTGGTCTGTCAAACGAGGGTTTGTTCGATCGGCTTTTCCACTAGATGGCAGCACCGTAGCGAGAAGTCGTTTTGACAGCAGCTGTCAAAATTCACCAATAAAAAAAAAGCATGATTGGTGGACTATACAGCCTGTAAATTTTATAGGCGTATACTTTATCCACCTATGGTATCCAGCAATAGGACTCATATAGTATAATCATTTTGTTAAATATAGTGTCATTAATTATTTGTAACGATTTTTTAAAGTCCTAACGGGCACCAATGTACGCTATCCAACTGATTTAAAACTGACATAACTGACAGAACGCATCGGTAAGTTAATTGTCATGGATGCAGTACATTACGGGCTGAATTATTATGTATGAAAAAAAGTATCCTTATTTTCATAAAGAAATAGATGTAAATAGGTTCCCTAGGTCCAATACTAATCGCCAGTACAATATACGCCCGTATAAAATTTACACACTGTATACCTTTCGTCACGGAGCTGCCACCTGGTGAAAAAAATCGATTAAAAAAACCCTCATCACTACACAACCGTGCAGCGCCATCTAACGCAGCTTTGACAACAGCCTCGCATTTAAATTCAACTGTGTACGGTCTCTTGTCTATGGTAAATGTAGAGTGTAGTTAGTTTAGGGTTGCGGCTTGGGTGGCGCCGACGCCGGCAGCCAGGGCGGCGCGAGCAGCGCGGGCAGCGGCTCGCGCCAGAACACGGTCTGCGAGAACTCGTCGCTCGGCTCGCACAGCGCCGGCGGGAACACCTGGTCCACCAGCACCGACATGTGCGAGTACCTGCGGAGACGGAGGCGGTCCTTTACACCAGGGCTTGTAACCGGTTTTCGCAAAAAGCCCCGAAATAACCCAATATGTTTACATATTTTATGGTTTTTACGTAGAACTCTTATTGTTTTTAGGTTATGACTTTATATTGTAAGATTTTTAGATTAAATATGAAATAGTAAACGAAAGAACGAAAAAAAAAACCGGTATTTTAGTATGGAGCAAAATACCGGTTACAAGCCCTGCTTTACACCCTACCCATATTGTTTACTACTTACAGCCCACATAAAACTACGGATCCAATAGATTGCTAGCAAGTTAGGCTAAAGAGTTGAAATATGCCAAAAGACCTTAATCCGTTAAAGGGACCTCATTGTAGTTAACAATAAAGTCCGCTTTAATGACAACATGAATGAAGTCATTCATACTTTAAGAAAATCTAGATTTATCAGTATCACAGTAAATTTTGTA
Source organism: Pammene aurita (assembly GCA_947086415.1). Classification (NCBI taxonomy): domain Eukaryota; kingdom Metazoa; phylum Arthropoda; class Insecta; order Lepidoptera; family Tortricidae; genus Pammene; species Pammene aurita. The sequence goes on along the minus strand of OX352296.1, from coordinate 14,595,361 downwards.
GACTGCAAGGGCTTTAAATTATCAGATTACCGATGAATAAGAATATACAAGTAAATGCTGATACTTTAGAAGTGCCGGGGACAATTGACAATAAATTGTGTGTTTGCAAATGCCAGCTTTTCGGCTGGCAACTTATAAGTTATATATAATGAAAAAGATAGCAAAGTAAGTCAGATCGATGAAAAGTTCACGTTTGCCGGCATACTTCTCACAAGTATTTTCCGGCAACAAAAGTTGAAACTCATAAGTCATTCGTTTGAAAGAAGATAAAAAATCACACAAAACAGAGAGAAGATTCGCTCGCAAATGTATTATTCGACTATGCTATTATTATAAAACAGCCACCTGACTTCGATACGTATCTAAGTAACTAACGCTAAATATAGTTTGTTAACATCAGTAAATGTCAAACAAGTTTCCCCACATAAACGAAGATAATTTAGTAGTACCCAGTAACTATTTTTACTGTACAAACTGACAACACAATGGGCTTTATGACGCTTGGAAAAATTCACGACACTGAGAACACATTTAGCGTTGCTGATATTACCAGCGTGGAACATTGAGATGGAACGCAGTAACAGTCGATTCTTTAGAAATGAATGCTATGAAAGTCTTTTCACGAATGCCCATTAATCACGACACTTGTGTCCTTATTCAGATAATATCTGTTTATTGGCATGTTTATTTTCTAAATTAACACTTTTTACTGACCAACAAGTCATTTTTTTAATTTGGTGCTTAGTTTAATATTATTTTGAGCGAAATAATGATACGATCACAGAAGTTGAAACCCATCACCGAAAACAAAGACAGAAGAAAGACAAAGAGTGTGTAGATCCGATGAATTTAGATTTTGAAACATTAGATAGATTTTGCTTTCATGAAATAAATAATGGTTTCATGAAGTAAGTAATTAGTCCTCACATGTTAGTTAGTTATAAATAATCACGCGATTTTTTAAATAAATAAGCATTAATGAACAATATAAAGCATGTTTTTTATCGAAGCGCAGTTTAGTTTCTTTTCTAATTTGTACAGTTAGTAGGGTTATACATAATAATTTTAAACAAAAAAGAACCGACTTCACTTAGCATCCAGCTTTCCAACAGCAAATGCTCGAGCTGCTGTAAAAAATACTCAAATCACTATAGGTGTGCCTATAATAGTTGAAGAGTTCCTTCGATTTCTCCAGGATCCCATCATCAGATCCTGACCTGGTTACAATGGGACCAACTGTGAAGTATACTCTTTCAAACAAAAAAAGAATTTTCCAAATCGGTCCAGCCGTCTTCGAATAATCGGTGAACATACATAAAAAAAAAAAAAAAAAAAAAAATAATAGCAAAAACAAAGATCCCGACGAATTGATAAACTCCTCCTTCGAAATCTTGAAGTCGGTTGAAAACATTTTAAATTGTAATTTATTCCATTGTCTTCCATTAAATTTCTCTTATCAACCGACTTCAAGATTTCGAAGGAGGTTATCAATTCGTCGGGATCTTTGTTTTTGCTATTTTTTTTTTTTTTTTTTTTTTTTTTTTTATGTATGTTCACCGATTATTCGAAGACGGCTGGACCGATTTGGAAAATTCTTTTTTTGTTTGAAAGAGTATACTTCACAGTTGGTCCCATTGTAACCAGGTCAGGATCTGATGATGGGATCCTGGAGAAATCGAGGGAACTCTTCAACTATTATAGGCACACCTGTAGTGATTTGAGTATTTTTTACAGCAGCTCGAGCATTTGGTGTTGGAAAGGTGGATTGCTTAGTGAAGTCGGTTCTTTTTTGTTTAAAATTATATATTATTTTATTTGTTTAATCATATTTTTTACATGTGAGTGACAATTATTAACCTCTGAAGATATGACAGGACGAAAGAGATGACTTGTCGATGATACGAGTAACTGTAGGTTTAAAGGTCAGTACTGAGCGATGGAGTTATCGAATTATCCCAATCAACTGGAAGTATTACGCAAACCACGATTCTAGTCACTTTGATGTTCATTCTGCAAAGTTTCACAGATTATAGTCGAGGTGTATTATAGTGTAGGTGTGACTATATAAGTAATGACGTTAGGAATAATGGTGGTGAGGTGCGTCGATGAGCAAGCCCCGAGTCATGCCATACGGCTTACCATTGCGTTGCTTGTGCGCCACTATATATTTTAACTAAGGTTTATTCGAGTTTGGACTAGCTTATAACAACTTTATCGCATTTTTGCGCCGGGAAGAAATCATCGACCAAGTCACTTTGCACGTTGTAGCTGAAATAGAAATATACTTCTTTATTACGATGTGGAAGTACGGAGTGTTAGTGAAGGGTGATTTATGTCAGTCACTATACATTGTCGGCCTGCCTCGCTTACCAAATCCATCGTATTCTCACACAAAGAGAAAAAAGCCATACGGCTGTGATCAATGCGATTTTGTAGGGTTTGTTTTTCGTTTCGAGATACTTACGTCGATTGGAATGTCTGCGTCAGCTCGTGTTTGAGCTCTCCTTTGTAGTTGATGGTGAATATTCTCACGATAGGAATACCGACGGCCTGGTATGCGCACACGTCCTAAAATATGCAAAACATTTACATTATTTATATAAAATGTTAAACTTTACTTATTTTAATTTAAAACTACTAGGTGACTAAACATAATATGTATATGTACTGGATTATGGACAACGAACAAGCAACATGTAAGGGGAATTTCATTAAAAAAATAAGTCTCTAAAACTAACCAGCCTGCCTAACTATTGACCAGGTTAATAAATAAAAGAAAAGAAGACGAAAGTTGATAATTTAAAGTGTTATGACCGTTGACACACAATAGTACATTACTCCATTTTAACGGCCTCCTAGCCCAGTCGGTAGTGACCCTGCCTACGAAGCAGGAGGTCCCGGGTTCAAATCCTGGTAAGGGCATTTATTTGTGTGTTTATCACGAATATTTGTTCCTGAGTTATGGGTGTTTTCTATGTATCTAAGTATATATTTCTCTATATAAGTATGTATATCGTCGCCTAGTACCCATAGTACAAGCTTTGCTTAGTTTGGGACTAGGTTGATTTGTGTAAGATTGTCCCCAAATATTTATTATTATTTTTATTTACTTACCAAGAGGACTGTAAAAGAAAGAAAGCCCGAAACCGCAGGTATTTGTGACCCGAGCCGTAGGCGAGGGTTGTAAATATGCGATAGAGGGCTTTCTTGTTTACTGTCCGTGGTGAGTACACAATTTTACGTCTCCACCTGGCCATAATGCGAGTTTTACCGTACGCGTAGCGTGCGGTAATATTCACATTATGGCCAAGTGTGACGTAAAATAAATTCAGTTTGAAATGGACAAAAGAGCAACGAATGGTAATTTTCTATGATATTAATGATAATTATTGCAGTATTTACGTTAACTCTGTTCCCGTAGCCGGCGTAGAAGGGGTTGGAGCCCTGCGGGAAGAGCGCCTTGATGTCAGCGAGGCACTGGATCTTAAACTCCTCGGGCTTCTTCTCGATGACCTCGCGGTGGAAGGCGCGCAGCAGCGACGTGGGGTTCAGCAGCAGCGGCCCGTCCGGCAGACACGTCTCGCCCTGCCGGATCGAGCGCAGGTACTCGCGCGTCACCTGCGCAAGTGCTCACCATGTATACAGGCACTTAATGGAATGGGGACCTGACTATATATTGGCAGGATATGTGATGATATAAGGTGACTATAACGCGGTGCCGGTGCGCGAGCGAGATTGCGCTCACCAGTGCATCCGGTTGCGGCGCCAGTGTGATAATCGCCTAATAACGGTCGTAGCATGTATAGCATGTATAGTAAATTAGTAAAAAATACGGAAAACGAATAGTAATATCTTATCTGAGATTTATCCGTGGACATTTTGACAGACGATGGTTAACATGGTAAAGTATGCTGCTAAATTAAAGAACTATTTAATTCGACTTTGGTACGATAATCAGTGATCGGCGCGACCCGTGCAACACCGCGGCGTTCCTATAGTAATTTTAATATGGAAATAATTATACTCACACTATTTTGTTTGAAAAAATACGTTCAATTGGGTGTAATGTATTCAATAGAATATTATAGTCATATCCGTAATATTTTTTTACGCGAAATCCCGCGTTGTTGCACAGGTCGTGCTGATCACTGACGATAACACATGGACCGGAAGCCAGTAAAATAACAATCACTGAGTATTTATTAGTTTTGAACCTTTGTAGACCACGCCTGTCAAAAAAGTATCCCAATATTGGTGTACATTGTAACTTTAGTCGGTTCCTTATATGACGCAACATCATCAACCTATCTCATTATTTCCAGAAATAATATATGAATGGTGGCAAACTTACTCTAGCCTGCCCGATGGCTCTAGCGGACAGATACAACAGTTGGTAGCCATTGTTTTTGATCTTGGTGAACAGCTGTGCCACGCCCGACTGCGCCCAGTCCTTGCCCACAAGTGGGAAGATGTGCCCAAGCACGTCGGACCTGCAAAACGATTGTTAGGTAAATAAATCATAGAAGTGTAGTCGCAATAGCACACAGCAGGACAGTATGATATACATAATTAATTATTATGGCAAAAATCATAAAAAAATGTTTGAAAAAGTTGATGTGACAAAAGATGAAAGTTCGACCGATCGTCGTATAAAGATGGTTGCTACGCCAAAGATAATTTTTCAACCGACTTCAAGATTTAGAAGAAGGAGGTTTCTCAATTCGTGGGGATCTTTGTTGCAATTATTTTTTATGAATGTTCACCGATTATTCGAAGACGGCTGGACCGATTTGGAAACATCTTATTTTGTTTCAAAGGGTATACTTCACAGTTGGTCCCATTGTCTCCAGATCAGGATCTGATGATGGGATCCTGAAGAAATCAAGGAAACCCTTCAAATATTATAAGCACACCTATAGCGATTAAGTATTGTTTACGCTAACTCGGGCATTTGCTTGTGGAAATGTGGAGTCTAAGTGAAGTCTGTTATTTATTGTTTAAAATTATTCAAATTCATATTATTTACACCGTTCTGTTCAGCACAAAGCGAAAGAGCAGTTTTGCCGTAGTTTATATTGTAGTTGCACTTGCTATCGAATAACATGACCGTTTATAACACCGACTTGTAATGTACGACTCATGTCAAACAGATGGGAGTTTGGGTGCGTCGTTATCCGTTAAAGGAATATCAACCTTCTCTAAGGTAGTAACACCGGCTCCCGCGCTCTTGGCTGCCCGCCACTATTGGGGCAGTCACATCAATATGGAATGTAAATACTGTATGCTTAAGGTTCAATTTCCTTTGACTAAGGCTCGCCCCAGCTCACAGTGGTGTACATACTTGGTGATGGTGCCGTCGATGTCGGAGATGACGATCTTGTCGTCGTACCGCCAGCGGAACACGTTGCACTTGCAGCGCGTGGTGCCCTGGTAGGCCGTGGTCACGCTGAACACCATCTCGTTCATGCCCTCGCGCAAGTTGAGATTTTTCTGTCCAAAACATGTATATTATGTAGACCACGTTCACATCTTTTTCTTTTTCCCTTTGCTTGTTTCGACTAATGTATATAATCTACTTTAATTAAATTAACCACTTTTTGTTCAAAAAGTGAAGGTTCTAATTATAAATTATGATATTTTTTAACGTCACATATGTTTAATAATACTGCATGTCCTAAGATACTTGAATTAGCTGTGGTTACCTTTAATTAGATAAACATCATCTGTTATACAACTTAAGCTATGAATTAATTAAGCATGACGTATTATCTGTTGGAGATCCTAAGTTAAAAAAAAAATCTATTTATGCGTAATTTAAGGCCTTGTCTAGATCAGAGACCTGAACCTTCAATAAAGGGGTTTTTTATTAGGTCGGGTATTTGTAGGGTCAATTTGGTAAGCACATCGTTGACTTATCCAAAGGCAAGCGTTTTAAATTAAAACCCCAAATGACATTTCCCGATCAAGTTATTTTAATCTCTATTCCTAAAACATTCGACAGGGAAACAGCATTAAATAAGTTTTACCTTGTTCAACCGGTAACCTCATCATTGGGTTCCATAAAACTTTATAAATGAGTATAAAAGTCAGAGGATAATACTAACGATCTGGTCCGAGGAGAGCCGCAGCGTTTTCCTGAAGGTGGAGTGTCTGCGCGACGGCCGCGCCTGCTCCTGCTCCGAGTCCGAGGAGCTCGGCTCCGGGTGCTCCACTGAAAACAACGCAATCAGGCTTAATAACTATTACAAATCAAATAATTTTAAACAAAAACCGGCCAAGAGCGTGTCGGGCCACGCTCAGTGTAGGGTTCCGTAGTTTTCCGTCCGTCACAGTAAGTGTCCCCACTTAAGAGTTAATAACACCGCCATGTAGCATATGATACGAGAGTTCCACGTACAGCGACATCTATCGGCAAATTAAGTAAACTATTGCGCGCGAGCTTAAAGTATGGAAGATGATTTTTATTGAATAATTCTTTATTGCGTGAACCGATTTTCACCGTTTTTACTTTATTTGAAAGCACGTCATTTCATTGTAATTTTGTAGAAATTACAGGTACAATAAACACCTGCTTATACGGTTAAATTACAAACTTAGTTCAGAAATTATTTTGTAATTTTTTTTCAAAAACTATTCAACCTATCAAGTTCAAAATAATTTTCCTAGAAAGTTTTTATAAAGTTCTACTTTTGAGATTTTTTTCATATTTTTAAAACTTATGGTTCAAAAGTTAGAGGGGGGGGGACGCATATTTTTTTACTTCTGGAGCGATTATTTCCGAAAATATTTACATTATCGAAAAATGATTTTAGTAAACCCCTATTCATTTTTAAATACCTATCCAACAATATATCACACGTTAGGGTTGAAATGGAAAAAAAAATCACTCCCCACTTTACGTATAGGGGAGGTACCCTAATAAAAAAAAAAATTCCACTTTTTATTTTACCACTTTGTCGGCGTGATTGATATACATATTAGTACCAAATTTCAGCTTTCTAGTGCTAACGGTCACTGAGATTATCCGCGGACGGACGGATGGACGGACGGACGGACGGACGGGGCAGACATGGCGAAACTATAAGGGTTCCTAGTTGACTACGGAACCCTAAAAAAAGACAATCGCAAAAAGAGGGGTATTATAAGTTTGACCGCTACGTGTATATGTCTGTCTGTTGCATCGTAACGCTAAAACGGTTGAACTTATTTAAATGCGGCCTTATTTGAAAGCAGGTTTTCTAGCGACTGATCTTAAAAATGTTTTATCAAAATCGATTTAGCCGTTCCTGGGGTTTTCCTTATTTTCAACAGACTTCAAGATTTCGAAGGAGGAGGTTATCAATTCGTCGGGTTCTTTGTTTTTGCTATTTTTTATATTTTTTATGTATGTTCACCGATTATTCGAAGACGGCTGGACCGATTTGGAAAATTCTTTTTTGTTTGAAAGGGATACTTCACAGTTGGTCCCATTGTCTCCAGATCAGGATCTGATGATGGGACCCTGGAGAAATCGAGGGAACTTTTCAACTCTTATAGGCACACTTATAGTGATTTGAGTATTTTTTACAACAGCTCGATCATTGCTTTTGGAAAGGTGGATGCTTAGTGAAGTCTGTTCTTTTTTAGGGAGAGCTCAAAGAGGACCCAGTGTGTTGACGATGAGGGACCTTCTTGTTCCTTTAGTCGTCAACACAGTGAATCCTCCTTTTTGTAAAGGGTCGGCAACGCGCATGTTACTCCTTTGGAGTTGCAGGCGTCCATAGGTTACGGTAGCTGCTTACCATCAGGCGGGCCGTATGCTTGTTTGCCACCGTCGTAGTATAAAAAAAAAAAAAAAAAAAAAGTGTGCCTATAAGAGTTGAAAAGTTCCCTTTTTTTTTTTTCTCCAGGGTCCCATCATCAGATCCTGATCTGGAGACAATGGGACCAACTGTGAAGTATCCCTTTCAAACAAAAAATAATTTTCCAAATCGGTCCAGCCGTCTTCGAATAATCGGTGAACATACATAAAAAATATAAAAAATAGCAAAAACAAAGAACCCGACGAATTGATAACCTCCTCCTTCGAAATCTTGAAGTCTGTTGAAAATAAGGAAAACCCCAGGAACGGCTAAATCGATTTTGATAAAACATTTTTAAGATCAGTCGCTAGAAAACCTGCTTTCAAATAAGGCCGCATTTAAATAAGTTCAACCGTTTTAGCGTTACGATGCAACAGACAGACATATACACGTAGCGGTCAAACTTATAATACCCCTCTTTTTGCGATTGTCTTTTTTTAGGGTTCCGTAGTCAACTAGGAACCCTTATAGTTTCGCCATGTCTGCCCCGTCCGTCCGTCCGTCCGTCCATCCGTCCGTCCGCCGATAATCTCAGTGACCGTTAGCACTAGAAAGCTGAAATTTGGTACTAATATGTATATCAATCACGCCGACAAAGTGGTAAAATAAAAAGTGGAAATATTTTTTTTATTACGGTACCTCCCCTATACGTAAAGTGGGGAGTGATTTTTTTTTTCATTTCAACCCTAACGTGTGATATATTGTTAGATAGGTATTTAAAAATGAATAGGGGTTTACTCAAATCATTTTTTGATAATGTAAATAGTTTCGGAAATAATCGCTCCAGAAGTAAAAAAAAAATGTGTCCCCCCCCTCTAACTTTTGAACCATAAGTTTCAAAAATATGAAAAAAATCTCAAAAGAAGAACTTTTTAAAAACTTTCTAGGAAAATTATTTTGAACTTGATAGGTTGAATAGTTTTTGAAAAAAATTACAAAATAATTTCTGAACTAAGTTTGTAATTTAACCGTATAAGCAGGTGTTTATTATACCTGTAATTTCTACAAAATCACAATGAAATGACGTGCTTTCAAATAAAGTAAAAACGGTGAAAATCGGTTCACGCAATAAAGAATTATCGCATAAAAATCATCTTCCATACTTTAAGCTCGCGCGCAATAGTTTACTTAATTTGCCGATAGATGTCGCTGTACGTGGAACGCTCATATCATATCCTACATGGCGGTGTTATTTTAACTCTTAAGTGGGGACACTTACTGTGACGGACGGAAAACTACGGAACCCTACACTGAGCGTGGCCCGACACGCTCTTGGCCGGTTTTTTTTATTAACTAGGGATACTTGGAGTTTAAAGTTTCAGAAATAATGCGACTCTAGAAGTGCGGCGAGTAAGAGATACAAAAGTAAATTATTTATTACTATGTCACAGTTTTTTTTCACACAGTACTGGGTCACCACAAAATTAATTGGTTATGTTGTTTCCTAACAATAAAGTATGTTTATAGGAATCTTATGGCACATAAGTCACTTTGTTGCAGGGATAAGTAATCTATGACCGGTTTAAATAGTAGTTTATGTAACTGTTACGTAATAAGGGTCCTTAAAACATGAGTGTGGTTTTATGAAATGAGCCGCAGGCGAATTTCATAATAAGATCACACGAGTGTTTTAAGGCCTAATTACGTACAGTTGCATACACTGCTTTATCTACACTCATATTATTTATTCTAAATGCCTTATTTGGAAACCATAGAATGGCTGCCATTGCACCGCCACCATCGTGTGCCGGCGGTCGCGCGGGCGCGTATCGGGCTGTCGGCGGATCCCCGGGAGGGTGCAGGTGTACATTATGTTATCAAAACTCATAGCACATCAATAATTGAGCATGAAAAGTTAAAATTACGTTACTGCTACGGATAAAAAGCTTATCATAGTAAAATCGGTCGTGGTAATGCTAGCCATTGCCTACCGTTTTCGAACACGTTTTAGAGAACTTACAATATGAGTGTAGATAAACATCATTGTTAATGCTGACGCCTTCTGAATCACCCTGTTAAAACTCAAAACCATATAAACTGCTGAGAAGTAATAAGTGTAATAACAAAAGGTAGAATAATTTTAAACAAAAAAGAACCGACTTCACTTAGCATCCAGCTTTCCAACAGCAAATGCTCGAGCTGCTGTAAAAAATACTCAAATCACTATAGGTGTGCCTATAATAGTTGAAGAGTTCCTTCGATTTCTCCAGGATGCCATCATCAGATCCTGACCTGGTTACAATGGGACCAACTGTGAAGTATACTCTTTCAAACAAAAAAAGAATTTTCCAAATCGGTCCAGCCGTCTTCGAATAATCGGTGAACATACATAAAAAAAAAAAAAAAAAAAAAATAGCAAAAACAAAGATCCCGACGAATTGATAACCTCCTCCTTCGAAATCTTGAAGTCGGTTGAAAACCTACAATGTGGCAAGTCAGAAATAGATAACGAGAATCAAGTATCAAAAACCGCAATGGTACTTTCGTAGACGAAAAACAAACCGCAAAAATATGAAAGTGTGAAAGACATTAATAGACACGCCAACCACGAGCCCAGCACGTGCCGCGATAAAAAACCGACTCGGACTTTAGCTCCGCTCCGGGTGTTGACTTCTAAAAGAGCCGTTTTTGTGCAAAAAAAAGCGTTGAGTCATCTCCATAAGAGTATTGCGTGATTTGAAAGATCATTTCATTATAGACCTTAGTACCTTGATCGAGAGGTTTGTTTTCCGGTAGCACGGTCGGGCCCTCGTCCCTTGGTTCTGGGTCTTGAGTAGGTTTGGTGAGATCGAGGGGTTCTTCGACCTCGTTGCCGTCCATTGTTTCTCGCTTGTCGTCAGGTAGGGCCTCCTCGGCGACTACTCCTTCGACAGGTTCCATTTTCAAATCGAAACTATTGTACTCAGTTTCGGGGAAACTGGCGCTCTTGAACTCATCCTTCGAAGGCTCCGAGCTATAACAATTAGAGAGAATTTGTAAATAAGGAAGTCAATATTATAAAAGGCATTGTTTTAGCATAATTATCACGGTTATATCGTGCAGTGCCAATAATTTAATTATACCGGTCACGTCATATTTGTGCTAGAGCTACAAAATGTTATTTACACAGAAGCTGGTTAAATATACGTCATACAACATAATTAAATTCGGAACGTGAAATTTCAATTTGTCTGGCCATAATTTACTATGACGAAAAGTCTACATACACAACATAACATATACATATTTCCTTAATACGAGTTAATTCTCGACATAGTATAAAAAGTAAACCATCTTATTAGGAGTTTTTGGAACAAACATTGCCGTGCCGATTGGGTATATATACTGAATAAACTAGTGCTTACTATAGACCTGAGGAGCTATTATGGAAGCTGATTTCCACAAGTCTTTACGGCTCTGCTCAGGCCTAATTCACAACCCAAAAAGTTAGAGAGCAAGCCTCAAAACCGATAAATACCAGCTTATGTAGATTTCACTCAAAAAAATTGTTGAATGCTCCAAGAGCTTAATGAATTCTAACCAAAAGTACGCTATTTTTTAAAAAGAAGGGGAGGGAATGGCGGGTAGTTGGTTAATAGCTTTGCAGGCTGTTTCGAATAGCATCCCCGGTCGCCCGGTTCTAACTTACTTACTTACTTTACTGGTTCAAATTTTTTTTTAATATAATGCAAAAACAGGTTAAATAGTAACGAAAAGCTTATTCATCAAATATGTACATATGTACAGTCCGAACCGGGATTGTTGAGCCACTTGCCATTGTTCGTAATTTAGCCGTGTAATCAATGACCGATGTTACCGACTAGCTGTCAACTGTCAGTTAATATCGGTCATTTATTACACGGCTAAATTACGAACAATGGCAAGTGGCACAACAATCCCGGTTCGCGATGGTACGTACAGTCACCGGCAATAGTATCTTTCTACACGAAGGTCGTAAAAATATGCGACCCGCTCTTATGGCCCTACTAATAAGAGCGTGTCATATAGTTTTGCGGCTTTCGTGTAGGAAGATACCATTCATGGTGACTGCACCTTCATCATAATTTTTAGGGTTCCGTACCTCGAAAGGAAAAAACGGAACCCTTATAGGATCACTTTGTTGTCCGTCTGTCTGTCTGTCTGTCTGTCTGTCTGTCTGTCTGTCTGTCTGTCTGTCTGTCTGTCTGTCTGTCAAGACCATTTTTCTCAGGAACACGTGGAGGTATCAAGCTGAAATTTATATCAAATACTCAAGTCTATTGTCCCTTGCAGCTGTGAAAAAATCAAACTTAAAAACCAACGCAATCAAAAGATACAGTCGTTTATGCTGCAAATTTTAGAGTTTTTCGGCACTCGCAAAACCTACGGGGTACTTCCCGTGAACTCAGAAACTTGAAATTTGGCACGAAGAAACTTCATATAGCACAGACAAAGGAAAAATTACGAAAAGTAGACATTTTGAGTAAAATCATATAATGGAAAAATTACAAAAAGCAGACATTTTTAGTAAAATCATACAAAAAATATTTTTTTAAATTTTAAACTGACTACCTTTTTCCTCGTAAACGCGTAGAGGTATTAAATTGAAATTCATGTCAAATACTCAGGGCTATAGGACCTTTCAGATGTAGCAAAACCAAACTTTTATGTCAACGCAATCAAAAGAAATAGCAGTTTAAGTCGCATATTTTGAAACTGAGTACTCGCAAGAAACTCAAAACCTAAAGGGTACTTCCCGTAAACTCAGAAACTTGAAACTTGGCACGAAGAAACTTCATTTAGCACAGACAAAGGAAAAATTACGAAAAGTAGACATTTTTAGTAAAATCATACAAAAAATATTTTTGAAAATTTTTAACTTACTACCTTTTTCCTCGTAAACGCGTAGAGGTTTTTGCTTGTTATAGGTGTTTACGGAACCCTCGGTGCCCGAGTTGGGCTCGCACTTGGCCGGTTTTTTCCTTAGGCTTGGTGATTTTTTTTCATGTATGGTATCAATCGATTCGTTTTGTTGTGAGGATCAAATGTCTATATGCGGCCAATTGCGTTAAAGCAACACAAAAGTCAGAAATTAGACTTACAGTCTGAGATTTGCATTTGTTTCTTGTAACGCTCCTAACAAAATGACGTGCAAAAGTGACGTCACGATCGTACAGTCGCTCTGTTTAATGTATGGATAAATTATGAAATTGCTATTTTTACAGTGAAATGTTTATTTAAAAGTAAAATGTTAAAAATCGAATGGTATCATTGTTTTGTTTTAATTTCGTACTAAAAAATTGAAACATTTTGAAATTTTGAAGCATGCTTCAAAATATCATGATATCTTTGAACCATTTCAATAGATCCTTTTAATTTTCACTTTATTTGAATATATTGGTAATTCTCCATCCTATCAACTAAATTTTATTGCATAATCCAACATGACGCCCAACTCGGGATTATAGCAGTATGGGTACCAGAGTTTAGTTAGAGATTACTAACCGTTTGGCTTCAGCGTTGGAGCGGCGCCAGCTCCACCACGAGTAGCCGCGGGGCTTGGCGTCGGTGGCCGGCGGCTCTGACCCTTCCTTCTCCATGCTCTTTTCTAGCGACTCCAACACGCGCTAAAAATAAAACATGACAATAAATATTTTCCTAAGCTTTTCCAATTTTTGGGATTTTTTCATCAATGAAGGAATACAGTACAATCTGCATACAAAGACCGAGAATTGTACGGAAGCCTCAGCGACATAGCGCAGTTCCTTAGCTAGAAAATGCTTGGAGCTCGTATGCGGACACGTAGGTAATAGGTCGGAGGTAATAGGTAATGTGACTAAACTGTATATACGCATTATACTATTTTATGCGCATTATATAATTACTTTTTGTAACCCACTTAGCGATATAAAAAGCGAGCATGTCTTAGGGCAAAATACATAATTTTTCCGTAATGTCCACGAGGATATTTCTCGTACATTCAACCCTATCTATTTAGTAGGTAACTTGCCAAAGTAAATGTCTCTGACGAGAAAAATACAATTGACATGACATATTAGTATGCCTCTTCAACCCACGCAAGCTGCCACTTCTTGTAACAATATTTTATGATGAGTGCTAAAGTGCTCGTAGTTTTTGTAAGGCGTAAATTTAGGCACTCGAAGTGTTGAAATAAGTGAAGTTGGAAGTGGGATTGCGAAACTATGTTGACATGACAAGAGGGTAAGTTTAAGTAAACAGGGCTCTAAAAGGTCGCCCATAAGTGGCTCTTCTGCTGTTACTTTTATGATGACTCACGCTAGGCAGCGGCCTCCTGTAGGCCAGCAGCGACAGCAGCAGCGGGCCGGCGCTGCGCCACGGCAGCCAGCGGTCGCCGAGCCGCACCACGAGCCGGCCCTGCGCCGCGAGCGTGCCTCCGGTCGCACAGAACTACTAGTGATGATGATGACTCACGCTAGGCAGCGGCCTCCTGTAGGCCAGCAGCGACAGCAGCAGCGGGCCGGCGCTGCGCCACGGCAGCCAGCGGTCGCCGAGCCGCACCACGAGCCGGCCCTGCGCCGCGAGCGTGCCTCCGGTCGCACAGAACTACTAGTGATGATGATGACTCACGCTAGGCAGCGGCCTCCTGTAGGCCAGCAGCGACAGCAGCAGCGGGCCGGCGCTGCGCCACGGCAGCCAGCGGTCGCCGAGCCGCACCACGAGCCGGCCCTGCGCCGCGAGCGTGCCTCCGGTCGCACAGAACTCTTCGAAGGGCAGAGCGCGGGAGACTTGGTCTTCGCGGACGTAGACGCCCACTTGACCTCTGCGGAAAATGAAGAGTTGTTAAGAGGCCTTATTCCCAAAACACGCGAATTTCACGAAATGCTTCATTTTCTTCGAAGGCTATGGCGAAAATACTTAGTTATTTAAAATCAATGATGCATGCATATAATAGTTCATTTCTTAATCTAGACGGCCATCCGAGCAAATATTATATTTTAACGAGTGAAATATGAAAAAAATTGGTTGTTTTGGGAAGATCTTTCCGGATTTTCCAATTACATGTACCGTATGTTTCCAAATTACGCAAAAAAGGGTAACAATTCTTATTTAATTTGAATAAAATTCAATTGAGTATATCATGTTTGAGACGGCCATCGAAATAAAAATCGAAAATTCATCTTGGATAATAGAAAAATACCTTCTCATTATATGCCAGTTTTTTATGAAAACACGGTTACATTTCATTTTTTCCATGAAAACCCTATAAATATTTTGCCCTAAAAATATTACCATAACAAAGTTAAACTATATTTCTATCACGATAAAAAAATCATTACTATAGTGGTCAACTTAAATAAAGTATGAATTTTTTTAAATGACCTATAAATCACACTTCACAGGACACTTTTTGTAAGAATCGTATTTTTGGGTACTTAATAATAATAAATATGGTTCTAAAGTATTTTTTCGTATTACTAATACTTCAAACTATCTTATAAATAGCATTTTATGCGTCTTTTTCCATTAATATAGTTTTTCGACCTTTTAGGGAATAAGGAGCCTTAACATCTTTCCTGAAATTCTGTTACACATCTATATTAGTCTAGAATTCTTAACTAGCAGTGAGCATAGAGTCCTCTCTCTAGTCTAAAACTAAGTATGAACGGCATAGAAACATAAAGCCCGTTAGCCCGGTACCCGTCCGTCACTACTCCGCACGGCGGCGGCCCTAGAGCGCGATATGTCGCTCTGACCTATGAGATGACCTATGAGGCTTGGACGAGAACTTAGTTTTCGTGCGCAAACGAATTTCACAGTTCTATATTAAACTCTGAATAACGTCTTTTTACTACTTACTAATCATCAATTTTCACAAAGACGAGCATAATGTTGCGACAAAATAAACATGTCGAGCATTCGTAAAATTATGTAAACGATTACTATGTTTGGCCAACAAACATTTGAATAAGATCAAGGGCGAACGTTACCAACTCAAGCTACAGTAATCTGACCGGTTGAAACTATTCACGCAATCAGTTACGTAACTATAGACGATTCACATCTATAAAGGAAAGGTAACATCGTCATACTTGGCCCATACGATTCCGGATCCGGAGAGATTGTGAATGTGAACTTGACAATGCCAAATACTTTTGTCCTTACGCAATTTCTATTATTATTAATGATAGAGGTTTTGGCAATGATTCAGATTCCGTTTTCGGTGGATGATAAGAAATTGATAAAGGAATAATTATGATAAAATTTGTTACGCAAATGCTCCACATAGATTTCAAAGTTTTTTATTTAGAAAACAAACAGCCGTATACTAAAAAAGACTCAAATTAGGCTTATAGTTTCCTATGTTACTACGTAAACATTTAGAAATTAATTTATAAATTGTACAACTAATGTTACTTATTTAATTGTAATTGAAATTGTACTACACGAAAATAAAATATCAAAAGTTAGTTTTAAGTTTTTTTAATTAATGCAGGGTCCACTTACTTGGCGAGTAATTTCTCGTCGTCGTCCGAGTCGAGCTGCGGCGGCTCGAGCGAGGCCGGAGACTGGGGTAAAGAAGGCCCGTTGCCGGCGGATTCGTACTCTTCAATGGGCCCCGTGTTTCATTACTTCAGTTCCTACTTGGCGAGTAATTTCTCGTCGTTGTTCGAGTCGAGCTACGGCGGCTCGAGCGAGGCCGGAGACTGGGGTAAAGAAGGCCCGTTGCCGGCGGACTCGTACTCTTCAATGGGCCCCGTGTTTCATTACTTCAGTTCCTACTTACTTGGCGAGTCATTTCTCGTCGTCGTCCGAGTCGAGCTGCGGCGGCTCGAGTGAGGCCGGAGACTGGGGTATAGAAGGCACGTTTCCAGACTCGTACCTCCTCGATAGGCCCTGTGTTTCATTACTTCAGTTCCTACTTACTTGGCGAGTGATTTCTCGTCGTTGTTCGAGTCGAGCTGCGGCGGCTCGAGCGAGGCCGGAGACTGGGGTAAAGAAGGCCCGTTGCCGGCGGACTCGTACTCTTCAATGGGCCCCGTGTTTCATTACTTCAGTTCCTACTTACTTGGCGAGTAATTTCTCGTCGTCGTCCGAGTCAAGCTGCGGCGGTTCGAGTGAGGCCGGAGACTGGGGTAGAGAAGGCCCGTTGCCGGACTCGTACTCCTCTTCAGTAGGCCCCGTGCTTTCGTGCGATATGTTAGCCATACCTGCAACGGTATACGGTTTAATTCTACTGTCGAAAAACATTTGTTTTCTATGCTCCGTGACATGCAAGATAAAAATGTCAAAATGCATTTGTGTAAGTTACATATTTCAATTTAAAAAAAACTTAAGACATTTTTTGACACTTTTTTATAATGAGTCACATCCGATTTAGCACTAATAGAATTAGGTCAATAGAAGAGCTCAAAGAGGACCCAGTGTGTTGACGATGAGGGACCTTCCTGTTCCTTTAGCCGTCAACACAGTGAATCCTCCTTTTTGTAAAGGGTCGGCAACGCGCATGTGACTCCTTTGGAGATGCAGGCGTCCATAGGTTACGGTAGCTGCTTACCATCAGGCGGGCCGTATGCTTGTTTGCCACCGTCGTAGTATTAAAAAAAAAAAAAAAAAAAAAAAAAAAAAAAAAAAAAAAAAAAAGGTCACATGCTAATAGCACAATTTGCATGACAGACACAGATAAACTAAAACAATGAACTATACATGAAACGGGAAACAACAATAATTATCTGTACTGCCCACAATAATCGTAATCACAGTGAAAATCAGCATTCTTAAAATTTTCAGACGTTGAGGCGTACGTTCGCATTATTAAGTGGTGACGTTTATTTTGCTCCAAACTCCGACACTTTCCTAAAAACTAAGAGCAAGATGTGTACGGGAAAACCTGGCGGAGTAACTTGTCCAGTCAATGTAGTCATTGCCATGATGAGATAAAATCATAATTCATAGGAATCTTAGGGAAAAAACTGTACCTTCAAGAGATTACAATAACGTTTTTACCTATTGTAATATCAGTGAAGGACCGAATCGTGTGTTAGTTAACATTCTACGAAATCTCTAAAATAATACTTAAGCTCAGGACGTCCATGGGGGGGGGAAGTTTATACCCTCCGTGGTTAGGGATGACATAAATTCATACCGCTTAACATTCCCAAAGTGAAGTAAGGTACATATATTGTTTGTTACCGCTCCGGCGCCGACCGACGTGGTGCTTGGGGAAGTACAGGTCCGGGTCCACCTGTCCCCGGTCTAGGTCATCAAGGTACACGCCCTCCGCGGCTTCGCTGGCCTCCTTTGTGGACATGAAGCGGAACATGCCGCTGAACACGCCTGAACGGCCCGCGCGCTCTTTTAGAACAATACATTACGAATATTATTATTAAGTTAGTTGAACAATGAAGAAGAACAAAGCACGTATTATTATGATCGGTTATTATTACAAACAGTCAATATGTTTAGGCGATATAGATATTTAGCCAAAGAAATATATGTTTGTGTAAATTGCACTCTTCGCAAATCTAGAAAATAAATTATAAATTTTTCAGCGGGCTCCTTAACCAGTCTAACTCCACTAAACCTTTAGAAAGTTTGACAAGTTGCATGTAAAAAACTGGTAAGCTTATATTTTCCACAAGAACAATTTTTATTATGGGGTAATGCGGTGAGCATTACGTACACTTTTGCACCGGAAGTGGCAAGGAACTTGACTTCGTTACTGTATGTAATCTTTGTGGAGATTTACCGAGACTTAATGAATGTTAAACTTTTTATTATCTGGTAATTTACCTTCGTCCGAGCTGAGGGGCTCAGCGGGCGAGCCCGGAGTACCAGGCGTCCCAGGGCAGGCCGGCCCATGGGTGCCGGAAGACCCCAGCTCGGTGGGTGAGCTAGCGCACTCGGTGCGGACTGGGGGTTCGGGCAGCTCGCCCCAACGCCAGGACTGGGATGACTTGTCGCCCTTCGTAGTCCGAGCCAGCTCGACTTCGGTGTCCGACTGGACGGGCGTGCCACCACGGGAACCCCTAAACCAAATCATACATTAGTCCTCGTACACTGAAGCATCAAAAAAAAAGCGCCAAATGTCGAACGAAAAACACAAATGATGCAGCCACAACGCCATAAAATAGCAGATAAAGTGTTACATATACTTAAACTAGCCTTTTCCCGCGGCTTCGCCCGCGTACTATAAGTCTTCAAAAAGGATACGATACCCATGTTGATTTTCAGACTTTGTTACCACATTTGCCCCTTTTAGGGGTTGAATTTTCAAAAAACCTGAAATACGTGTTTTGTGTGTACGTGTACTCATTTATCGTTAGGAATACTCCTGTGAAGTTTCGAATAAAATAGTCTAACAAATCTTGATTCGCCATACAAACTTTGGACCCCCATTTTACCCCCTTAGGGGGTGAATTTTGAAAAATCCTTTCTTAGTGCATCCCTAGACCTTATAAGGAACCTACGTGCCAAATTTGAAATCTCTAGAACCAGCGGTTTGGGCTGTGCGTTGATATGTCAGTCAGTCAGTCAGTCAGTCAGTCAATCAGTCAGTCAGTCAGTCAGTTTCTTTTTTTATATATTTAGATTTATTTTTGCTACCATTGTCAGCGTGAATGTGTTTTAAGTAGCTAAGCAAGTTTTAAATTATTTTAGCACGACTTCATTGTTAAAGCAACAAGAAAGAGCGTTTAAAGAACGCCCGTTTAGATTATTTATTGACTGTGTTATGTTTGCTGCTAATTATAGAAAATATGGACTTGATTATTGCGATAAAAAGTACACATATTATTATAGTAGTGGTGTAGTATTTAATCGGCATGGATGGTACAGTAATTGGCAGGATGGCGTCGGGGCAACATTACGTCAAGAAGATGTTCCGTCTTTGGCGCTCAAATATTCCATTAACGACGCATCGTCTTGATTTTGTAAGAGTACTATTGCTACTGTTACGTGTACAATTTTAGAAAGCGCAACGATATTAATTGCGCGTTATCTACACTTCTAAAATAATATTTTTCTGTGTGTTTACGTAATTTCGAATGTGTCGTAAAATCTTGTTAGGTCAAAATATGTTTGATAAGCTAGCGATTAGATTACCAAATTAATCTGTGAGAAGGTCATTCGGAAACTATATTAGTTTACAATAAATGGAATATGTTTACGAAGGATGAAGGATACATGAGGAAATGATTATGGGGGGGTACTAAGTGACATTATCCTAAAATATCATTATGCTATATCAATATTTCCCGTACTAAAAGCATGATATGAATCTAGTGATAACAAAAGCTAAGCGCCGACCGCATCTTTCATCGAAATAGGACAGTTAAGGTCTCACCACATTTATCTACGCGGAAACGCACTAAGCCGATCAGAAAGAGCTTGTAAGTTAATATCATTACAGCGATATAAACATCATCAGTTTAATTATGTATTCAAGGACTTACAAGCAGAATTATTCTTTGTGACATACTGAACGATATAAACGGTTCTAATCGCGTCAGTTAATAAGCGATTGCAATAGCTCGCTTCGAAACGATTCGGAAGCTCAAACGTGATCGGCTCAAGCCGATTCAAAGTTGATAAATATATTAAAACCTTTAGACGAACACAGGTAAGTAGAGTAGTGCAAGTGAGATGCGGTGGTAGTACTATTGTTAATGTTTACGCGTTTCTGGAGGCGGCGTGCACCTCGAACGCGGTGTCGGAGAGCGCCAATGGGATGCGGTTGTCTCCGGTGAGCTTCAGGTTCGACATCTCTTCGCTGCAACCAGGCACGCGCTCAGACAAACATAATTCAATACGTGACACGGTCAACCTATCTACTGAGCTGATGTTATAAAGACCTGCAGAAAGTCTTAGCAATGCGCCGCTGCATTCTCAGCTGCTGTATTTAAAGGACCACTGTCCTGCAGTGAATAAGATATGTCTTTTTAACACGGACAGATTGCGCATTTCCCTAATTAGAACCATTTATTCTGCTACTCATTAATCCAGGACCTAAGTAATAGACAAAACCTTCTCCTATTTTAAATCAGACCTCGTATTTTAGAGGTTTATAAAGGATATGATTTTCATGCAAATGCTATCAAGTCAGTGACAAACCAAGTTAAACGAGTAGTTGACTCACCTGAGAGTTGCGTTGTTGACTTCATTGTCGCTGAAGAAGTTGATATCTGTGGCGTTGGGAATGGCTGTAGGTTGTGAGGGGCGTTGCTCGGAGCCCGCACGGTCCGACTGACTGGAGATGGAGCTCGTCGACGATTTTCGTTGATGCTTTTTCTTAGAACTAACTTTTCTAGTTTTCTTCTTCTTCTTTCCGTTTCCGTTAACTTTATCTTCGAGGATAGAGGCGGCCTCGATGGGGCGGAAGTCGTTGTGCGCGCTGATCATTTGCACAGTCTGTTTGGCCTCGCTCCCGGCCTCCAGCTGTGTCGCTGAAAACGTTTTAGGCGTCCGCGGATCGCTCCAGTTAGTCGGCGTCTCGTCGAGGCCGTCCAACCCGTCCATCTCGAACAATGCATCGTTGTCATGATCGCTAGTAGGTTTGGCATCCATTTTCGCCTGTTTAATTTTATTAATGTCTGGTTTCTGCATCGATTGGCCGTCGGCGGTGTACCTGCAAGCACATGGAACTTTCAAGCGGGATTCAATAATTGCACGCGGTGCATATTTCATTAACATAATACAACGTAAACGCAGGTTGCCTTCATATTGCACGCGAATGTAAATAGGATAATTCATATTGGACTAAACCAACCCCCTCACTTTCTATGTGTAACACGAAGAGTTTTGTTTCTAAACCGCGATGCATTTGAATGAACGTTACGTAAACCGGCGTTTACGATGGTGTGAGTAGTTTACCTGCGCTTAGTGTAGTCGGAGGCTTGTCCATGGTCGGGCTCGACGGCGGAGAGCGAGTTGCGCCGCCTGGGCTCGTACAGCTGCTCGAAGCGCGCGGCCGGGATGGGCGAGGTGGCGAGGTGCGCGGACCAGCCGGCCTCATCTTCGCCTACTTCCTCCACGAAAAACGCTTCCCCAGACTCGCCCAATTTCATATGAATGGGCAACGATTCGCCATTCAGTTCCAAGTCCACCTGAATAAACAAACGTCATTTAGCGATAAGCATTTCATTCTCAAGCAATCAGACGATAAGTGACAGCACGGGTCGGGCGAGATGAAAGAGCAGAGGTTATCTTTAGATGCGCAGACAGACACATTACATTTAGATATACAGTAGGTACATCAAATCTTTCTCCTGACTTAATTATGTCTGTTTTAATAGCACGCATTGTATACTTTTAAACTTCCCACGAAATAACAGGTGCCCGGATCAGGAATATTATTTGTGCCAATATTTTTCACATTCTTGGTGAAATAATATCTCACAGTTGGCGCTACTCCAATTTTCGGAGTGATTCAGCTTCAGAAGATTACCGATTTCGTTTTGGCAACTATTACCCTATACCATCTTAAGATCTTCCTGTCGAGCTCACTATAATGGACGCGCTAAATTTAGCCTTACTCATACCATACCTAATATACTGATCTTGTCTGGTCACACGGTCGGTGTACTCTACTTTCTACCTAATATACCTCGACAATCGTAACCACGCCACGCAAACGCGTTGTGAGGTTCGCGAAATTCTCATTTCCTAAAAGAACGTTCTAGTCGGTCTAGGAATGCTACAAATTCCGTGTGAATGTGTGGACGGCCTCCCGCGCTAAAACGGCGGATAAAATTCCTCGCGCGTCACATATGGCCGTTGATCGAAGAAGAAAAAGTATAAATACAATTGCAAACTGCACGTTGCAAAAATGTTAACTTCAGACGGAAAAGACTTATGAGTCGGGTTTCGTGTTGACGCATAAATACCTACCTATTATAACTTTACATGCTGACGTGTATTTTGAACAAAGGGAGCGAAGAGTAGGTACATGTTATTTGAATTTAATAAAGAATGGCTAATTAGAAAAGGGACAGCAAATGTCCATAGAGCCTAGCAAGAAAGGGTCATATGGACATATATAATTATATGGCGTCACATTCCCAGGGGAGTCCCTTAATGAAACTGTGTAGTTATGGAGGGGTAGATAAATGTTAACTAGAATAACCGAACCGTTACAAAAGGCTTAGAACACACACTATCCGTAATAACGGTTATCATTGTATTTATCGTTTACATATTGTTTTCTTTGGGAATTTAGTACATCTGTAATGTATGCAACCTTGACTCCCAATCCTAAGGTTACATGTTTCGCGAAGAAAATATATACAATTTATGAGAGATAATAAAACGCGATGGTAGAATTGAAATGGAGTGACCTACTAGAACTCCACGAGCTAAGTTATAACCGCGGAGCTGATTTAGATCAATCGATCGTTAGTAAATTGGTGAACAGCACAAATACATAACTAGAACAGGGTTTAGCATTCAGAGTATTGTAACGTTTCAAAGCAGAGACTTGCCCGATGAGATAATCTAATTGGGTGTGAGTATCAACACAATTGTCACAATTAGGGCTTGCAACTCCGGTATTTTTTGTATGGCCAATTCCGGTATTCCGGAGTTAACCAATACAAAAAAATCCAGAGTTGCAAGCCCTGAACACAATGCTGAGTCTCTACTAATAAATTTGCAATAAATCGAGGCAAGAACACCATATTTGTACAGCATTTTTTCATAGCCTCAATGTGGTAAGAGTAATTAGTGGCCATTGTAGCAGAAAAAATACGGCTTTTCGTGAACAAAAGATTTCCTTTGCCATGATTATTCCTTAGGACCCAAAGATATGGATTTTTTTGAGAAGTGGAGCCACCAAGATTTTTGATGTAAATTTTTAGGGGGGGACGCTCTCAACTTTATCTTGATATCTACATTAGTTAAGCTACTAGGTCAAGTTCTAAGGTTCAGGTCTAGGTAAAGTCTAGGTCCATATAGGAAATCTTCGGTTCACGAAAAGCCGTATTTGACCTTTTTACGTGGAAACGCAACTAATTAACACACTTGCCTCGTCTCTGCATGGGGCGTATCGTATTCCCATCTGTGCCCGTCAGTGTTTACTAATATGTGGCCGAAAATTGAATGGCAAATAATCACTTCCCAAACTATTTTCACCATAGTTTCATTTGGCAGAATCATCAGATGGCATAATATCGTTTCGAATACCTACCTATTTTTAGCATGATTTTATTTGGCATACTAGCCTGACCTATGCGAAATGAAAATTCGGCCAAATAAAACTATGCGAAACAATTCATTTGGTAAACGTTGCTACGTTATGCTAATTAAACGTTCTGAGATAAGTTACTGTTTGGGAAATGAAATTAGGCGAAATGATTTTCGCCAAAATGACAGTTCACCGCCCGTCGGTGACGGTGACAAATGGGAATACATCATGCGTGGAGATATTACATTACTCTTTTACTTAATACGATATCACCGATAACACCCATGATATAAATAAATACATTCATATTGCGAACCCTATAAATGCAAGCGACAGTAGTAAATTTCTATGTTGCCGCGTCATCAATTCTTGGTATCCCGATAGATATTATACAATGAATCCGCTCAACCTGTGCCAACTTCGTGTCGTAAACATTGGACTTGAATCGTGTGTAATATTGTTTGTTTATCCGGTTCGAAGGACCGTGTGACTATTTTACAACTAAAGATTTTATCAAAATATGTATATCTATATGTAATAGATGCTTTTTTAGACGGACGACTTTTTCAGATTATATACATTGGTTAAATGAGTCTAACCTATGTTTTCAATAAAAATATATTTGTTTAATTTTATCATTTTGCTTTCTCCGACCATCAAAATACAATGTCATAATCATAACTCATAACTCTCATAAGCTATACAATAGATGTGGAATAGTACACTTATAGCTCCATAATGCGTCCTATTTTATAGCTAGTTACGAACGCCATAGTTTTCTATCATTATATCGTTACTGTGAGAATTCCCCTATTTAGTCATGTTGCTAATGGCGAGCTGACATACCGAACTAACAAACGTGTTTATTAGCATCATACGTGTTCTTTGACGTCATATGTCGGATCGCTCTTTTAATAATAACATAAACTTGTTATCAGTTTAATTACTCTTTCGATTATAACGTTATATCGTTCGATGTCCGATGATATTTAATAAATGATAATAAATACGTCTGATGTCGGGGAAATGAAAACCTCGAATATGTTTACTATATTGTATATATCTTACCGAGTAGCCCACACAAGCCCTTTGTGACATGAAAATTACAGAATGAGAAATCTATGAGGCATTTCTCATGTTGAAACGCGAGTGGGTGGAGTGATGGACCTTTACTGGTTAAAGTTCAAAGATAAACCCACACAATTGGTATACTTATATTTGTGTTTTACAAACCTTCTAATGGGCACATGCTCAAATTCAAAATCTGTTTACACAGCTCGGCCCACTCTACTATTTTTATTTGGTATTTCAGTAACCAACTTACCTGTATTAGCTAAGTGAAATTTGTCAAACGATGGTTAAAGAATAGGCTAGTTTTCTATACATACTCGTATTTAGGTTGAATTCGGTTTAAACCAAAATGAAATAAAATGAGCACGTGAAAGCAAGGTTACACAAAATTTCTCGCATTTAAAACATATTCTTAAAAACATTCTTCATTGCATTTAGTAGAATGATATGAATAATACGTGCTTTTAATTGCTAAATTATAGTAGCGAACTATTTTGGCATTTTAAATATATAAGGAACAGCTAATTGATTATTTATGTTTTTTTTGTACTTACCACTTTGAACCTAGAGCGCAGCACCCCCAGCTTGCCGAAGCGCACGTGGAAGGGCGAGCACGTGAAGCTGCCGTCCGGCTGCTCAACCACCACCACGTCGATGGCGCCGGTCAGCGTCGCCCCATTTATCTCGTTGTAAAACTCCCTAAAGTTCGCTATGAACTTCCCGATATAGTTCATAGAATACATCTTGGCAAATTGTTTCTAACACTCCTACAGAATCTCGTGCTATATAAAGACAATAACACTATGTCCCAAATAATCACTCCACTAACCCGCCGCTTCGCACGGCTTACCCCATTGTGTCACTTGAGGTCTTCGAACTACTGTTTAGGTTCCTGAAACAAAAGATACACATATAATATAATATATTCGAAGATTACTTCGTTATGAATTATTAAGCAGACACACGTTAGGCTTTGTTTTGTATTGATCAATAGGTTTTGTTTAAAAAAATCATAGAACAAAGGAGAGATAATGGGGCGAGTTAAACAAATCCCATCAAAAACATAAATGTGAAAGGCTGCCAGGTTCGATACTATGGGAATGCTTCGCCTATAAAAGAAGCGAGATCTGAATAAGTACCAAGTTCCATAAAAATACCTCAAATCATAAATAGTTATAGGAATGCACACTTGATTTCCAGCAGTTTTTAAGGTACATTTTGAATAAGTATCACGTTACATAGAAATACCTAAAATTATAATAGTCAGAGAAACGCACACCGGTTTTTTTAGCAGTTTCCTGATAACATTTACGAGGGTTGCTACTTATATATCCGGAAACAAAAAAACAAACAAACGTACACGGCTGAAAATGGTTTTATTGTTTTTCAAAGTATTCCCCTTGATGATCTATGCACTTTTGCATTCGCGTGAACCAATTTTTAAAGCACTTCTGCCACTCCGCCTGAGGTACCTCCATAACGTGTTGTTTGAATGCGTCGACAGCATCTTCAGCGGTCGAAAATCGTTGACCGCGTAATTTATTCTTTATATTTGGAAATAAATAAAAATCGTTGGGTGCCAAGTCAGGGCTGTACGGTGGATGACCCGTTAATTCCACATTTTGACCCTCCAAAAATAGAGTTGTTTCGCGTGACGTATGACAGCTGGCATTGTCATGATGAAGAATGATTCTTCGTCGCTGGTTAGTTTTACGAATTTGTTCAAATACTTCCGGTAAGCAAATGGTCGTGTACCACTCTGAATTAACCGTTCTACGGTTTTCTAGTGGCACTGTAGCTACATGGCCATTAATACCGAAGAAGCAGGCCACCATTTGTTTCAATGTACTTTTTGCACGAGTAACTTTCGTAGGGTTCGGCTCATTTTGAAACACCCATACCGTTGATTGTTGCTTCGTTTCGGGATCGTATGCATAGATCCAGGATTCGTCACCTGTATAGATGTTATAAACGGCTTTTGAGTCACCACGGTTATATTTTTTTAACATTTTATTGCACCATTCGACGCGAGCATCTTTTTGCTCTTTTGTTAAGTTGTGGGGTATCCAACGCGAACAAATTTTTTTTACAGCCAAATAATTATATAATATGCTATTAATGCTGGTCATAGAAATACCCAGAGTCGCCTCTATCTCGCGGTACGTAACATGTCGGTCGTCCATTATAAGTTTTCGCACAGCCTCGATATTTTGTTGTACAACGACCGATTTCGGGCGACCTGCCTTAACTTCGTCCGTAAGCATACTACGTCCACGATTGAACTCACTAAACCAGTGATACACAGTAGTTTTAGATGGGGCTTCATCACCAAAAGTTGAAGTTAGTTGATCTATGCACTGTTGTTGCGTTAAACCACGCCGAAAATCATAATAAATCATAGCACGAATATTTTCACGAGTGAGTTCCATTCTTGCTACGAGATGACATTTAAAACCCGTCAAAAACAAAACACGAGCGTTAATAAGAAAGAAAAAATATTCCGGCCAGTACTAAAAAAAGTTCAAATTTTACCATGGAGGTCAAATATGCTATTTAAGAAGATTGTAATCCCGGTTTCCGGATATATAAATAGCAACCTATGTATTATTTTCAGTACTTTTTAATGATGTTACTTGGCAAGTTTTCACACACCACACACCTTTTCAATGCAATGAATCGACACCTTTGGACTTCAATGTGTCAAGTATATAATTTTCTATTAAATCTTGCCAAGTTACATCATTAAAAAGTACTGAAAATAATAAATGTTATCAGGAAACTGCTAAAAAAACCGGTGTGCGTTTCTCTGACTATTATAATTTTAGGTATTTCTATGTAACGTGATACTTATTCAAAACTAGCTGACCCGGCGAACTTCGTACCGCCAACTTCCACAGACTCCCGTCGACCTCATGTTCACTCCTACGCCAGTCCTACCGTCTCCCACCACTCTCCCACTGTCGTCCAACCATCTCCCACTCTTGTCCACCCTTCTCTCACTCTCTTCCACCATCCTTCTCCCACCGACTCCTACTGCACTCCCATCCCATCGACTCCATTCCCACTGACTCTTACACTACGTCAGTCTCATCGTCTCCACCTCCTCCCATTGTCTTCATCCACTCCTATTAACGGACTTACACTTTCTTAACTTCCATATAGGGTTGCCAGGTGTTAGCCGGACATGTTTGGCTTTTTACCAGTGTGTCCGGCCAAATAATTCCTCGTCCGGCCTGTCCGGCTTTTGTTAGGCTTCTGTCTGACTTACGCTACGCGCCTGTCACGCCAGTGGCACGATTCGAAAGACCAGCGTAGCGTATGCAAAAAAGGCATGTCCGGCTTTTGGGATCAAATGTCCGGCTAAATTAAGCGGCTTTTTCATTTTTGGGCCTGGTAACCCTACTTCCATAAATTATGTTCCATTTTCTTTTTAGTTTCTCCAATATTTTAATAGTTATTCTGTTATTCGGGGTGGAGATATGTACATCCAAATATTTTTTAAGAAAAAAAACCCGACTTCAATGGGGAAAGCTGGTGAAAGATTATTATGTAGATGGTGTACTCTTAGACTCCATACAATGAAATAACTTGCTTAACAAACACAGCGAAGAGGACAAATCGCCAAACGTGAACTATGCGTCGTTGAAGAGTTCCGTTCTGATCATCATCAGCAGTTCCACTTTATCAAATGTCACTCTTTTGAATGAAAATCTTGATTTGTTGAAAAAAATACAAAAATCACTATGTGTATGCCCTTAAGATTTGAGGAGTTCCCTCGATTCCTCATGGATCCCATCATCAGAACTTGAGGTTGACGAAAATTTGTCCTGACAATCAAACTTGCTTAACAAACACAGCGAAGAGGACAAATCGCCAAACGTGAACTATGCATCGTTGAAGAGTTCCATTCTGATCATCATCAGCAGATCTACTTCTTCAAATGATCTTCTTGAAAAAATGGTGAAATAAAAACTGAAGTTAACATTTTTTTTGGGTAAGGTTCACATGAAGTAGGGGTAAATTTTTTTTATCGGCTTCTAGTTTCTACCCTATTATATTTTAATACACAAATATGAAATTATAAAAGATGGTACAATTAATAATAAAACAGCTTTAGAAAATAAATAAATAATTCTTGAAATGATTCACTGTTTTGAATGAAAATGATGGATTTCTTGATAAAAATATGTATATGTATGCCTTTAAAGTTTGAGGAGTTCCCTCGATTCCTCATGGATCCCATCATCTGAACTGCGTATTGACAAAAACGGGACCAATCTGTAATATATATATATATATAAACTAAAAAAAAAACATACACGCCGAATTGAGAACATCCCCTTTTGAAATCTTGATGTCGGTTAAAAATCAAAGATCATGAAAATCGGTTCAGCCGTTCTTGAGTTATAAATGGTTCTTGAGTTATTTTGTTATACCACGTTTTATGTCACGTTCCGCGGGAATGGGATAAAAAGTATCCGATGTCCGTCTTCTTGTTCTAAGCTACCGCCCCACCAGTTTTCAGCCAAATTGGTTCAGCCGTTCTTGTGTTATAAATAGTGTAACTAACACGACTTTCTTTTATATCTAAAGTCGCATTTTTGTGACCTTAAGTTTCATGTTTTATATTTACCTTGAAATTGTTATTAAGTGAAGTTTTCTAGATATATAAATGAAATATAACATTTTACGTCACCGTACATTGTTATTATTGGGAAATAATACTTAACATCAAAACTGTAAACAAAAAACTGCTATGCTCAATACTTCTGGCCAAGGCTGTATACAGCGAAAGGACAACGTCGTTGCTGACGCTTTATCTAGAGTTGAGATAGTCGATTTTCAAAATATTGCAATAGACTTTTCTTTGATTGCGAAGGCACAACACAAAGATGACGACTTGTAAACATTATTACAATTCACCATTAAATTATGACAGACAATGACAACAAACAGTCAAACACAAAAATAAAATAAAAGTTTATTTGAAAATGGTAATACAAACTCGGCTACCGGCGTTTATGTATTGATCTTGAACAGACTCGTCGTGCCAATGTTACGAATGCTTCAATTCAATTTTATAACTACCCTCATTTAAATATTGAGCTGCTACCCATTTTTAAATATTGAGCTCGAACAGGCTTGTCATATCAATGTCAATAAACAAAATGGCCGACATGGCCGGCTTTTAATTAAGGTCATATTTGTTCTTTGAAATCAAGGGTTTTGTGACTTTTTAATATTTACTTATTCTGTTAACCAGGGCTGTGAACATTCAAACTAATCCGAAATCATCTAAATCGGTTTAGCCGTTCTAGAGTTATAAACGGTCTTACTAACACCACTTTCTTTTATATTAATATAATAGATATAAAAGATTGTCTACGGACATAAGACATACAGCCTTGGCCAGAAGTGTTGAGCACCCTTGCGGTTTTCATACAAAACTCGAAGCTTTAGTCCAGCGTTTCTATATTTTTAATTCAAACTGAACAGGCATGTTTTGTTGAAGTTAGTAGTAACTGCATAGAATATTTGCAATTTATCCCACCGACCTAAAGTCGCATTTTTGTGACCTTAAGTTTTCATGTTTTATATTTACCTTGAAATTGTTATTAAGTGAAGTTTTCTAGATATATAAATGAAATATAACATTTTACGTCACCGTACATTGTTATTATTGGGAAATAATACTTAACATCAAAACTGTAAACAAAAAACTGCTATGCTCAATACTTCTGGCCAAGGCTGTATACAGCGAAAGGACAACGTCGTTGCTGACGCTTTATCTAGAGTTGAGATAGTCGATTTTCAAAATATTGCAATAGACTTTTCTTTGATTGCGAAGGCACAACACAAAGATGACGACTTATAAACATTATTACAATTCACCATTAAATTATGACAGACAATGACAACAAACAGTCAAACACAAAAATAAAATAAAAGTTTATTTGAAAATGGTAATACAAACTCGGCTACCGGCGTTTATGTATTGATCTTGAACAGACTCGTCGTGCCAATGTTACGAATGCTTCAATTCAATTTTATAACTACCCTCATTTAAATATTGAGCTGCTACCCACTTTTAAATATTGAGCTCGAACAGGCTTGTCATATCAATGTCAATAAACAAAATGGCCGACATGGCCGGCTTTTAATTATATAATATTTGTTCTTTGAAATCAAGGGTTTTGTGACTTTTTAATACTTATTCTGTTAACCAGGGCTGTGACCATTCAAACTAATCCGAAATCATCTAAATCGGTTTAGCCGTTCTCGAGTTATAAACGGTCTTACTAACACCACTTTCTTTTATATATTTATAGATGTACCTTAAAAACTGCTGGAAATCAAGTGTGCATTCCTATAACTATTTATGATTTGAGGTATTTTTATGGAACTTGGTACTTATTCAGATCTCGCTTCTTTTATAGGCGAAGCATTCCCATAGAATCGAACTTGGCAGCCTTTCACATTTATGTTTTTGATGGGATTTCATTTATTTTTGTTAGGTGTAGGTTCTTTATTATTTTTTTATCACTTTTGCTTTAGGAAATGTCTCATTCCACTTAGGTATGTACTTTATACTATACCCTTTATACTAAGAGTCTAATTCTATTTTACTATTTATTTATAGGTGATTTTTACAAATAAACTGGCTCCCTACACCTATAAAATGTACCTACTTACATATAATTACATACATCAATAACATACTTTATTCTGTTTGTAAGTACGCTACCTACATAGATAGAGAGAGTATCTACCTACAAAGAGCTCAAAGAGGACCCAGTGTGTTGACGATGAGGGACCTTCTTGTTCCTTTAGTCGTCAACACAGTGAATCCTCCTTTTTGTAAAGGGTCGGCAACGCGCATGTGACTCCTTTGGAGTTGCAGGCGTCCATAGGTTACGGTAGCTGCTTACCATCAGGCGGGCCGTATGCTTATTTGCCACCGTCGTAGTATTAAAAAAAAAAAAAGATAATAACTTGGTAATACCTACCTACCAGTAGGTATTATAATTGGTGGCCTATTATGTAGCCCTAGAAGTGCACCATCCCATCTCATCCCGTGGCGTATCGGAGGGTGAGATGGGCAGTAGTATATATAATTCCATCTTAGAGTATATATGATTTCCATGTTCTTGAATCTGCGATTTTATTAGTTGTAAAATTAGAAATTATTTAGACTATGCGAGAAAAAATAGTATTTTCATTTTTGTTTGACTGATTTAGCGCACCTAGTGTACCTAGTGACCTACTTTGTACTTCGTAAATCGTGGGTTCGGTTCCCGCAACAGACACACACAGAGTGGTGAACAATTTTATTGTTCTTGTCTTTAAGACAAACATGTATTGTCTTAAATTGGTATGTATCTAAATTTAAATAAGTCTTATCTCATTTCCACTCCATACCTACTTATAGTAGAACAAAATTACACATTCGTTGTTTTCGAAACTGACTCACACTTGGCCGTTTTCAGATTTTTACTTTATTTCGACCTAAAGACAAACCTTCGAGCCAAATTTCAGGTCGGTACGACCATTGGAAGATAGACCCACTTAGTTCATTATGACTTCATAGTAGAACAAAGTTACACCTTCGCTATTTTTAAAACTGAATCACACTTGGCCGTTTTCAGATTTTTCCCTTTACTTTGACCTTAAGACCTATCTCCATGCCAAATTTCAAGTCAGTACGACCATTGGAAGTGGTCTAGGTTTTTGATGAGTCAGTGAGTCAGTGAGTGTATAGTAAAAATAGCGATTTTCTGACGTCAATATCTCAAGAACTGCTATAGGTAGAATAATGAAATTTTGTATTCTAGACAATTAAGGGGATGTCAACAGACACTCGAAATTTCATATGCGTAGATAAAATATGTTTTGAGTTATAGGGTGGTCGAAATTGGCCCGAAATGGTTCGTGTAATATAACCCACGGCCGGTGTGTCGCTTTTTTTTGCTCGAACTTGGCGGACACACTGCCGTGTGTCTAGATGACACCGTTAACCGTGATAAGAAGAGTCATTAAACGGATATAATTAAGTCACATAATCGATTAGCATCAGCCATAATTTGTTGTTGCTTGTTGGTTGGTAGGATAAATGTTTCAATAGTAGCATTACATTTTGCAAAGTAACAAAGAGCTATGTCATTAAAAGTTATAATGAATTGCAGCTGGGTTACTACATTCCAAGCCTGAAATTTACGAGTATTGAAATTATAAACAGTTTGCTCATGGTTTCTGAAGCGTTCTGTTACAAAGTTAGTATCACTTGAAATAGTGGGTCGATGCACTGCCAGGCACCGCAGGATGTTGCTCAATGTTGCATAGTCCCTACATATTAAAATAGTTTGTGTAAAAGTCGGTGGTTGGTCATGGGACTAACATGACCGCTACTTGTACGTCATCATCATCACCATAAAATGGCAACGTAGGACTTTCTGGAGATTGAAGGAATCTTTTAACAATGCTCGATTTAATTATAACTTTCGGCTAGAGTGAGGACAGCCGACATTGGAACGCTCGTGAAGAGCATGCGGCCTCAACGTGATGCGTGGCCACTCGGGGACTCTGCCCCCGACACAATATAGCCACTTACTCGTAATCCGCTAAGTAAAAACGGTTACAAGCCGCTAATCTACTTTTATGAGTCATGGCCATAAAATATATGGTTGTTAAGGAGTATTTGCTTACTAAAATCTGTGTTTAAACAAACACAGCTATAGTTGGTTGGTAGTTAGTAAATGTGACATAATCTTTCGAGATGTTGCCCACCTTACAACATATAGGTTTGAGCAACAAACAAGTGGCAAGTTTAACTATCTTTTTGAAGTACACTTCGTTACACGTATCGAAAAAAATACTGAGCGTATCATACGATAGTATTTCGTAAGATGTAAATTCGGTAATACGAAATTGACACACAAAGTTATAATGCCACAACTTTGAAAGGTTAATAATATCTAGGTGTTTTAGACAAAATTACGCAGGGAAAAGTTATATGTTTAGAGAAAGTGTGGACTTTGGAAACGTCACTTCTTCATCGTGTAGGTATATCATCAGGAAAGGTGGCAGGTGTCCAGCGTTCACGGACGGGTGCGTCAAACTTGACTGGCGGCATCTGCCAGAAGTCGGACCTAATATTAGCTCCAAGGGCACCAAGTTCAATGTATACGAAGACATGATTTTTTTAAATAATAGACAAACTAATACAAAACCAAAATGGCTACGACAGTCAAAAGATTTTAATATTTTTAAATTAAATTATCTAATGGTAACGTCCCTATTTGCCAATAGTATTTTGTGCAACAGGTACATAATAAGGGTTCTTAAGATTCGAGGGTCGAAGTTACAAAATGAGGCGAAGCCGAATTTTGTAATAACAGGCCCGAGAATTTTAAGACCTAATTATGTACCGTTGCACACGAAACTTTTTCTACGACAGTAGCAAAAACGTAATTAATAAATAATTTTAAAGTTCTTAAGTATCACGAGTACATAAATCAATTTTGTTTTAAGATTTTTCGATCAACTAATAACTCTTACTTTTGTGCCGAAGTCTTCGGATATTAACTGTGAAGTTTTCTTGTCACTTATTTTATGAAAATTAACATAAACTTCTTGATATTAACATAATATACGAGTTTAAATACAAAAATCAAGTCGTACATTGTGTTGAAACTTTTTAAATATTAACTTTTTGACTAAATGTCATAGACAGACCACGAGTTGGTTTTCAATTGCAAAAAAATATGGCTTCGTTCAAGTGACTCTCAATGCAAAAGTTTACATTAAAGTACTATTATGCTTTTCATAAATATGAAAACTAAATTATTTAAGACATAAATACTTTAAAAAAGACATGATAATGTTTTTATCATAGTTTGTGCAAAAATAATTTCGAGTATATATCAATTTGAAAATATAATTTTTATTGTAAACAAGAACGAACCCTTTTTAGACATGGCACCTGGAAGTCAGTGTATTAAAAAAACAAAAACAGTTGCACAATATGTTTTGTGTGACTGCTAGCAGTTATAGAAAGTACCTATAGACAAATAGACTTTAGCGCCTTCACTTAAATGATGTAGTTTTAGATACCACTATCAGTCATTTAATTGGCATATAGAAGTGCTGGAGTAGAAAAAAGTATTTACATCTCACGTAACGGACGACGAACAAGCTAAAATACATTTCAACAATGTTATAAAATGTTTTCAAGCATTTTGTGATATGATAAGTATTGACCTATATTCATTTCTGGGCTGCGGTTAATCGTAACAGGAAATCAACTCTGCTGTCTCTGCTTACTATATATTCGAAGAGACATAAAAACCGGCAGAGGTAGGTAGTTGTTTTTGTTTACCAACGCGATCTTTTCTTTGTCAGTTGGCAAACGTTATCACAACAGCCGGCACCGGCTCGAGACAACACAAAACAGAACTACGGAGCCTCGTTTCGTAAAATTAAATATTCATTCAACATCAATCAGTACATAGAATCTGGCTATTACGATGTCGTCACAAATATGGTATCTATCATCAGTATTGAGTTACAAAGCCGCAATACTCAATGGTGTTAATGTCAATCCCTCCAGCTGAGGAGAGATTATCCCAAGATTACATGCGATCTAATATGGAGCTTATTTATTCTAGATTGGTCAAATAACTAATGCCAAGTCCAGTCAGTCCAAGTCAGTTTTACACATGTGCACGCCAGTGTGTAACTCAGTAGTTTGAGTTGTGCATATGTAGCTGATCGTAGAGGTTAATGAACTTAGGTATATACAATTATCTGTGGACACTGCAGAGGTATACAGGAACTTACATACTTTGCACCATTGTTTGATGATTAGTATATATTCCTAATAGTACAAGTAACAGGTTTGGTTTCGTAAAAATGCTAAAACTTACGTTCTTAATCGTTTGAGATCCATTGTATCGTGTAAATTTGATCTCGTTTTAAGTGCACATGGCTTCCTTCTGTGCTCCCGAGAAACCACAATATGATACCTAATACGTGTTTCTGAAACCTTATATTAGCACGTTTGTCTTAACCGCAAAGATCAATCTTCACGTGGAGATAACATATGCAGATTACACGTGAGCCTGCAATTGCCGACCTTTATTAACTTACGATACTCGCCAGAGTGGATTTATACTTATAGAGTAGTCTATCTCAGCAGGTGACGGTAGACGCTAGAAGGACATAGCCAAGCGGGATTAACATGGACAATAGAATAAGGGATGAGCAGTCGCTACGCCCAAATTTGTACGTCCAGGCCAGTAGCTCCCATTGCATAAAACCTTACCTCACACGGTGGCAAATCAGACATATACTACAGCAATAGATAATACTTAGGGACACTCGATTATGGTAGGTTGCCATGGCATAGCCTGGAAGAACATAGTTTTTTTTTCATTCTTATACCACAATTTTTACCAAAAATTACATCATAAGGTGGCAGATCGAAACGTTTACCCATCGAAAGAGATACTTTTGGTGATTCGATCCCGCATAGGTTGCCAGCCAAAAACCTGGCAGATTTCAAGGTCAGCCATGTTTTATGAGGCCAAAAATTGGGGTAATTTACCTCATCAGGTGGCAAGATGAAATTGATGCAGATCGATAGCCCTAGGCGTGCCATTCACGAATATATAGGGTTGCCTGCCATCAGCCTGGCAGTTTTTCTGGTCAGCCTCCTCAAAGTATCGATGTTAATAACTTGGAACGACGAGAAATTCATGTACAAATGCTAACATTCAAGGAATACTTCAATGCAAACCGTTATATTTAATTAAAATCTACACATTGATAGTCATGCACTTCATACGTATTGAAATAATAGGGTAAATGAACCAGTTGCGGTCATTTCTCATTGGTATTTTCGAATATGGGAAAAGTTATGTTGCTGTTTAGGTTCAAGGTTCTGAAGGTTCACTTAATGTTAAACACGACATATTCTTAAGATCTACGTACGGTCATACTGGATATTATAGTTATCTAGAAATAATATGACATCATTCATCATTGAGTATCTTTCTTTATCTTCTTCTTCCTGCCTCTTTTCCATTTCAGTTGGAATTTGGCCGCTTTGTATGTGAGTGCCAGGACTTTCGGCCCTGGGTTGTCGATGGTGCGATGTTCAGAGCTTTTAGATCCTTCTCGATCCTTGTCCACGAAATAGAGGAGGATCCTTTAATACGAGGTTTTGTATATATTGAGTACTGCCTTTACAGAATAATTGTCGTCTCTTCTACTTTTGTGACCGAACCATCGGAGTCGGTTTTCCTTAAGATTTTCTACCGCTGGAGCCACTTTAAATAATCCCCTGGCGTACTAATTGCGAACCTTGTCCAGCCTTGTTACGCCACCTCCCAGCGCCCGCCACCTGACTGTTTATGATGGTAGCAACCGCGGCTGCCTCAGCATCTTTCAATTCGCGGTCGACGCAACAAGAAGACATGTAACACAAGACCACTTAATATGTCTTTTGGCGCGTGGAACGTTCGAACACTCCTTGACCGCGAAGTCAACGTTTGTCCGGAAAGAAAAACCGCAGTCGTGGCTCGGGAGCTTCATCGCTATAATATAGATGTGGCTGCCCTCAGTGAAACACACCTAGCCGATGAAGGTCAACTGGTGGAGCATGGAGGCGGGTATACCTTTTTCTGGAAAGGCCTTACCTCGTCCGAGCCACGACGGTCGGGCGTTGGATTCGCGATCAAGAATCAATTAATAAAACAATTACCGGTGTGTCCAGTCCACATCTCTGACCGCGTTACCACACTGCGCCTGCATTTGGATAGTGACAACTACCTTAACGTCATCAGCGTCTATGCTCCTACGCTGGATAAATCTGATGACATCAAGGATCGCTTCTATGAGGAATTGGCACGTTGCATTGATGCAGTAAATCCCAGGGAGCAGATACTTTTACTGGGGGATTTCAATGCCAGGGTAGGACGTGATTGTGAAGCTTGGCCTGGGGTTCTTGGCAGACATGGTGTTGGCAA
Organism: Pammene aurita; assembly: GCA_947086415.1. Taxonomy (NCBI): domain Eukaryota; kingdom Metazoa; phylum Arthropoda; class Insecta; order Lepidoptera; family Tortricidae; genus Pammene; species Pammene aurita. The sequence continues at coordinate 14,557,307 of OX352296.1, read as the reverse complement.
TATGAATAGCAACGGGCAACTGTTACTCAGCTTTTGTGCGCAATACCATCTGGCGGTTACAAGCACTATGTTTCGACTTCCTGCCAAGTACTAAAACACATGGATGCATCCCAGGTCCAAGCACTGGCATCTCATCGATTATGCTATCGTGAGGCAAAAAGACGTTTCCCAAGTCCAAGTCACCCGTGTCATGCGGGGCGCTCATTGTTGGACCGACCATAGGCTTGTAGTTACGAAGTTACGTCTTCGCCTTCGTCGCCCTCGTAGATCTGGTAGACCAAAGCCTGCGTGCTTAGACGTGGAAAGGCTTAATGATCTCGAGACGAGGCAGACGTACGCTGAAACCTTGGACGCTGCAATACTGCTATTAAATAGGGACACGTGTGACGTTGACGCTCTCTGGGGCTCTCTGGGGCTCGTTGGCGCTATCATCCCACATATTGGACTCGGCCAAATCCACATTGGGCTTCAGAACCCGGAGACGTGAGAATTGGTTTGACGAGAATGATGGACTTCTGACCGGGGCGATTGACAAACATCGACGTCTCATGCAGCAGCATAGCAGAACATGCCAAGGTGCAAGCACCGCGGAGATAAAGCAGAGTAACCTAAGACTACGTAAACTATCTAGGGAGACAAAGGACAAGTGGTGGCGGGATAAGGCTCGTCACATGCAATCGCTCGTTGATACTAACCAGCTCGGGGAGTTTTACAAGGAAGTCAGAAACCTTGTATGTACTAAACCTCTCACAAAAGTGCCTCTCAAGCCTTGTAATGGCGAAGGCCTTCTCAAGAGTAAGGAGGAAGTACTAAATCGTTGGGCAGAGCACTTCAATACACTGCTAAATGTGGATCGGTCAGCTGACATGGACCACATTCGTTCAATACCTCAACTTCCCATCGCAGTCGAGCTGGATGAGCCATTGTTACGTGGTGAGGTTATCCTTGCCATTAAACAACAGAAAAACAAGCGTGCGACAGGCATCGACTTTATACCTGGAGAACTGATTAAATACGGCGGTGAGGAATTGCATTCGGCTATATGGCGTCTTTTTGTTCTTATATGGGAGAAAGACCTCATCCCTCACGATTTCAAAGTTTCTCGTATCAAGGCGCTGTATAAAAACAAAGGCGACCGTTCTGATTGCAATTCTTACCGCCGTATTTCGTTATTATCAGTCCCGGGAAAAGTCTTTGCCAGAGTTCTGTTAAACCGTCTTTTGGAACTATCCGAAAAAATACTACCGGAAACCCAGTTTGGCTTCCGACCCGATCGAGGCACCTGCGAAGCAATCTTCTCAGTCCGTCAACTGCAAGAGAAAAGCCGAGAGCAGGGTCGTCAACTGTATCTCTGCTTTGTTGACCTTGAGAAAGCTTTCGACAGTGTGCCTCGAGAAGCCCTTTGGGTGGTCCTGGGTAAAGTTGGATGTACGGAGAAGTTTGTAAGACTTGTAAAACTCCTGCATGACAACATGGAGTGCTGTGTCGCCATCGACGATGAACAGTCGGATTTCTTTCCAGTCACCTGCGGAGTGAAGCAAGGTTGTGTCTTGGCCCCCACCTTGTTTGCGTTGTACTTTGCAGTCGTGGTGCGAGAAGTCTTGCAAACGTCTCCCGAAGGTGTCCGTATCCGCTTTCGCACGGACGGTAGTATTTTTAATCTGGCCAGGTTCAAGTCTCGCACAAAAGTCTCGTGTGCATTGATCACAGAGATTATGTATGCGGACGACTTGTGTATTGTGGCTGAATCCCCAAAAGGCTTGCAACAGCTTATGTCCGATTTCTATGCGTCTTGCCAGAGATTTGGGCTTAAGATCAGTGTCAAGAAGACTGAGGTAATGTCTCTGGACATTCTCAGTCAAGAGGCACTGGTCGTTAGACTCGGTGAGGACCAGCTGAAGCAAGTCGACAGGTTTCGTTACCTGGGGAGCACGTTAACTTCCAAATGCGACCTGGATTCGGAAATCAACAACAGAATCGGAGCTGCAGCTGCAGCTTTTGGTAGGCTCGATTCCAAGGTCTTCAGTTCACACGATCTGAAGCTGTCCACCAAAATCTCTGTCTATATGGCGGTTGTGCTGCCCAATATTCTGTATTCTTCAGAAACGTGGACCGTTTATCGCCGGCATATCCGCATGTTGGATCGATTCCACCTCAGATGCCTGCGTAAGATACTAAAGATCCGATGGATTGATAAAATACGTAACACCGAAGTTTTGCGCAGAGCAGATGTAGGTGGTATTGAGGTTTACCTCATGCGCCGTCAGCTCAGGTGGTGCGGTCACGTTTCGCGGATGGGAGACCAGCATGTTGCTAAGCACATCTTCTACTCGGAACTTGAGGAGGGTAAGCGGAAACAAGGCGGTCAACTAGTCAGGTACAAAGACGTGCTTAAGCGACACATGAGAAAATGCGGAATAGAGCCCTCACAATGGGAGCGGCAAGCAGCCATACGTTCAAAGTGGAGGGCTACCATAAACGAGGTAGTCAACAAGTTTGAGTCCCAGCGGCGCGTTCAGCTTGATGCTAAACGCGATGAGATCAAGTCGCGACCACCTGCGGCGATAACTTATAACTATGTCAACGGTGTGCTCGAATGCCCGCAATGTTTGCGTACCTTTGGTAACAAGATTGGCTACGTTAGCCACATGCGAGCTCATCTGAGACGACATCGGAGATGACAGCAGTCGCCGTGACCGAAACCGGTTATGGAGCTTATTATTATTATTTCAACACGTATGAAGTGCAAGACTGTCAATGTGTAGTTTTTGATTAAATATAACGGTTTGCATTAAAGTATTACTTGAATATTATCATCTGTACATGAATTTCTCGCCGTTCAAAGTTATTAACATCGATACTTTGAGGAGGCTGACCAGAAAAACTGCCAGGCTGATGACAGGCAACCCTATATATTCGTGAATGGCACGCCTAGGGCTATCGATCTGCATCGATTTCGTCTTGCCACCTGATGAGGTAAATTACCCCATTTTTTGGCCTCATAAAACATGGCTGACCTTGAAATCTGCCAGGTTTTTGGCTGGCAACCTATGCGGGATCGGATCACCAAAAGTATCTCTTTCGATCTGCCACCTTATGATGTAATTTTAGGTAAAAAAAGTGGTATGAGAATGAAAAAAAAACTATGTTCTTCCAGTAGGCCTAGCACATGAGTATAGCGACAGTATCTCGCGGTCGAGATAGACATCTGTCACTGTCTAACTGTATTTAACAGAAAGTGACAGATGTCTATCTCGACCGCGAGATACTGTCGCTACACTCATGTGCTAGGCCTACAGGCTATGCCATGGCAACCTACCATAATCGAGTGTCCCTAAGTATTATCTATTGCTGTAGTATATATGTCTGATTTGCCACCGTGTGAGGTAAGGTTTTATGCAATGGGAGCTTAGACTACTGGGGTTCCCAACCTTTTACCCAATGCGCCTCACCAAACGTTATACTAAAACTCTACGCCCTTACCAAATGGGGATAGTCAAAACAGGAAACCGTCAGCGCCGCGGTACAGGCCTTATACAGTTTAAATCTGGAGCCGCTCGCTGCGACCTCCTTGGGTCACTCTATGCCCCCTAAGGGGGGCGCACCCCACTGGTCGGGAAACCCTGGTCTAGCCGAACGTGGCATACCTAAATATACGTTTCGAGGTAGGTTACTGTCTTTAGTCCTTATACTTTGCCCTTGCTATTCATAGCAACATCAGCAACTAAGCTAAGTTATAGGTCAAGCAGGTGAGGAAAACACATACATATTGTCGATATTTTTACTTCGGGTTTTCCACGTAAAATATGTTTCACAAGAAAATCAAGAAATGAAGTTTCACAATGAAGCAGAGTTATATTCCACGTTTGCAACATGAATGTGACATAATTAAGCCAGTAGGAAACAACACCTGCATGACAATATTATTGCATGAGTAAGTGTAGGGTTTGCTAGCATATTTGCTGACATTATATGTAGGTATACATTAGTTTACAGTTTACTCGATGACCTATTTATGGACATCAGTTGAGTTATTGACTTATCGCTTAATGTTTGTTAGAGACGTCACGAAACGCAAACGGAATTCTTAAGTAACTTATATTAGGAAAGGTTTATAATATTTAAAAAAAAAACGATTTTTGAGTTTTCTTCCAGCTGGGCGATGCACTCCACCCATTTAATAGCAGGATGGAGTTTAATGATAATGATCTCGGACATAGGACAATTAAATTGCAAGCGATACGTACAGTGTGCAGTGAATCATACAGCAGTCCAAAGGGTTAAGGTATAATTACTCTGAAGGTACCGCTTGCTAATTTCTACCGTAAAGGTTGAATTTGCTTGCACAATGTAACTCGTTTAATGCCATATGTTATTTTAGGTCTTCCAGGAATCCTTTATTAAAAGAGAAAGAAGCCTGTGCTGTTGTTATTTTAGTTCCGTATTTATATGGGCATAGGGGTCCGGCCTGTATCAAAGTTTTTGTTATTTGTGACATTGTCATGGTAAAGGTAATAAATATATTTACCGACAATAGTCGGTATTCAGTTATTGGTACCTCCTTATAGTTCAAAACATTCTCCTTCATATGCAAAAAGAACGAGATCGCTATGTTGAGTATTTTTATTTTTAATAATTTTTTGAAGTTTCAACATATCTTTGTACTGTTTTGAGATATTCGAGTTTAAAGTTTGAAAGCCTAAAAAACCTAGTTATAGGTTGAAGTTATGGAGATAGCGGTTTTAAAATGTTCCACATAGATTATATTACTCGACAAATCATATGTTGTCTCTAACATTTTATAGAAATAATACAATAATAATGCACGTAGGGTGTAGAGTCAAGAATCAAAAATAAAATATTTTATATAACTCAAAATCGACAGATTTTCAACTGGCTTATGTTGATTTCTGAATATGATGTAGGGAAGGTTTATAATAAAAATAATGAAACAACCAAATCTCAAGGCACATTTTTTTTTAATAATAAAACAAAAAAAATCAACACTTTCATAAAAAATATATAAAATCAACATAATAATTTTTAATTCTCATAGTTTACGTTAATTTAGGAACAAAACTAACGATCAAGTGTAATTAAACACAAAAGTAATGTAGTTTTCTATCAAAAAAGTGACTTCAAAGTTTAGTACTTTTAACATGATTTTTTGTATGTAAAGTGATCTAGGGTACCACATTGTCGCTATTCATAAGTTTAGAGAAATAAGAATTCTACTTCCATTATTTAACATACTGTCCGCACTATAGTGTATATATCTAATACAAATATTATTATCAATCAATAACATAACTTATTTTATAAAAAATAACAGTCTTTTCGTCAGCTTTACTAATTCAGATCAAGTTTGTTAGTTTAACATTCCTTAGGGTCCCACATTGTCGCCTTATGACTTATGAGATCAAACTTATTATTAAGACTTGTTATAATAAAATTATTACCTACAAAAGTAATAATTTGCATTTAACATCATTATGAAAATGATTTACACTACTCAACCTCGCACCTAGGGGTACGTAAGTGCTGACGCCAAGTCATTTAAATTCTTACGTCTGATTGAGAGATTGGTGACTTTGTACGAGCTGATTATATATACGGTTGTCCCTCAGAAACTTATTAAATATAAGTCAACTATATTTTCTGTTAAAAAGTTTTGATTTGTCACTAACTTATATCCCTCCCCTTATTTATATTTAAGTTTTTGTTATGTAATTAATCAGTATTCAAAGCATCTGCATGTATGGCACACTAACTAGAGAAATTTTCATTTCTCTATATAATAGCAAACCTATTTCCGTTGCTAGCTCTCCGGCTAGAGCAACGCGTGCGCAGCGTACGAGCAGCATATTCGTGGCGTATTAAGACGGTCTGGACTAACATTAAAATTAGTTTTATTATCCTATGTAATCTATTTATTTATTTTTAACAATCCAATTAAATAAACTAACATAATATGAATTTTCATTAATATATTTTGTATATGGTTGATTGATACCTACTTAGTTAATTAATTAATGTTAGTTAATGTCTTAGTTAATGTTATCATTTTATGATAATTTTATATTTATAACGCATTTTATATCTGCAATTATTACATGTTATGTTTTCTAAATTATATTTTTTATTTTCGAAGCAAATAAGTTTAATGAGTTAACTTCAAGCTTATCAGCGACAATGTGGTACCCTAGTCGGTAATCTTTGACTGTGTTTTTTACTACTTTTAGTTGAAACGTTTAACTTTTTATCAATACACCGTATTATTTTAAGTGTGTAGAAGCTATTTTTAATCAAAACCAATTTTCGCTATTTTCGAGTTGATTGACAAAATCAGCGATATCTTGGAATCCATAAGCGACAAAGTGGTACCCTAACCATGATAACGTCACATTTACCTATTTAATACCTTACACTTCCTTAAATATCCGTAACGGATGAGGCAGGTTTTGTTAAGAAATCTCCGTAAATATTATGTCCTATCACAAAACATCAGGACTCGTCTTGTAAACAGATTCCATTGTCTCATTGCATTCGTTATTTTCCTCTAGTGATAAAAACAATGTCTGCATTAATTAACAATAATCACAACGGATGAAACGTTGCCGTAACTGGATTAAAACACACGTGTTTTATAACATACCTTAGAAAAATTATTGTGACAGGTACTTCGTCAATAATGTCACAGTAAACTTCCTATGGCACAAACAATATTGTCTCGAAACGTCTTTTGTTGTTGTTAAGCTCGCGCACTGCACCGGTAAGGTATTATGGTAAGACCCCGACGCGTGGTGATCGCGCCGACTCTACCGACACACTGATGTATGTACGTTAATCGTGAGTTGCGAACCGCCTGAGCCACCGGCCGCGAAAAAACCAACTGTCGAACGAACCACGAGGAGACGTCGGAGACGATTAACAATAAATATTCCTCTGACTGTGAGCTCATCACTACTTTAAGTTGACCTCGAGATACGACAACTATGCTTAAAATGGAGATCACACTTGGACTGGTTCACCTAATGCTACTAGTGTTGTGAATAACTACCCAGTGTGACGTCGACCGACGGATGTAGATAGCACGTTCACGTTACATACACGATATGCTAGCACGTATTACTATTGTAACAACTGACTAAGAGGGCTGGTTCATGATCCCTTAAAATAACAAAGAACAGGCATGAGTGCTCCACGGCTGTTAAATGTCTAAGCAGTTGTTTCATGATGAGGAATCACAAGACAAGAAAACGTAATCTTGGTATCCAAATCACTAGGATCATCTGAGAGGATCCATCCAGGAGATTAACCTTTGTTAGATCCATATTAGGTAGTCTAGTTGGATGCTGCACTGTCCAACACAAGCGCTTAGGAAATTCGGACAAATATAATCCTGATAAATATCAGAAGATCAAGGAGAAAAGATGACTGCTAAAATAACACATATAGCAACACCTGGAAAACAAGACCTACCTACTTATTTATCTAACATCCATCGGAACTGGGTGACCCAGGTCTTTTTAGTCAATTTCGATTATGCATGCAGTACAACACATACGGTCCAAAAAATTCGTCATCCCTTAGTCCTCTAGATAAGGCCACCAAATTGTCAATAGAATTGTTTGCAATTTTTTGACAAAGAAGCATTACGCATTACTGTATCTATTACCTATATCAACGGACCGAAGACAAGCGAAACGAGTTCATGTTAATGATGAAAATAGATGGGGGATAAAAATGAAAGCGACGTAAGTAGGCAGGAAACATGTGCGCGGAGAAAGTTTTGCGAATCAAATTATGCTGCGCATAATGATGATGGCCATAAGGGCATTTATACTTGATTGCGAACAAAGTATGTCCAAACACAATACCTATCCTGAATTGACAATTCAGGTAGGTTATGCGGTCACTATTATGCGGCTGACCCTTTTACATAGTGATGTCTAAACTTCTCCAATTCATTCCACTAGAATAGAATCTAGAATCCTCATGGTCGTGCAAAAATCCTTGATTTCGTAACAAAAATTTGTGTCAAATGGTGTCAACGCGCTTGTGTACCTATCTATATTTATCTAATTCCACTTTATATACGACCTCACCATTTATACTTTTAATCGTTTAATCAGCTGTATCAATATGCGTTCTTTGTCAGTTAAGAGTCCGGTAACGGTATGAAATCGAAAATCACTAATAATGAAATAACGCACATGAATTGCGTTTAGTTAGTTTGAAGTCTTGTTATTTCAAAAAAATAATTTTGGTATATTTTATTATTATTTAATACCACAAAACTCAATACTTGCAGAGCTTGTTTAGTGAGTAAGGGCGTTGATTCTTGCAAATTTGTTGCTTGATTTTATATTATTATTTGTTATGCGGGCTCCAATATGTTTTATTTTTTTTATCTGATTAAAGCATAAAGCCAAGTTTACTTCTATATTAATTTTTTTTAGAAATACCTACATTCTCAAAAATACCACCTAAACTTCGACAGTTTTTCTTAAAATTGCTCTAGGTAAACATACTCTTGCTTAAAAATATGTATGAAAATGAAAAAAACTGTTCTACTTATTCTTTAAACAACTCATTTTCCAACGTATTTATATATTTTAAATACTAGTTTAACATCACTTTAATCAAGAAAAATCTTACTTTTTTCATCTCTCCAAGCAAAAATCGCGAAACAGCTTTTTAGATAAGGTGAATTATTTATAAATGAAACAGAAAATCAAAAACGTGTTCCATTCCACTTATGCAGTTTAAACAGAAACTATCTTTCAAATTATGTATACAAACTAATAGTAGTCTTATTAGTTTCTGTAAAATTGTATCGGAAAATTGAGCGAAATCTAAAAAAAAAACTTTACCGGTCTCTTAATTTATAAACTCAAGGAGATCGAATTACGCGCGATTGCGGATTGGTCAGCAAGCTAATGGCGCGACATGCGAGCCCACCACTAAACCAACAGTTCTAATGCCTAATGGTCGTCAAGTTCCGATGCCGCTGCCGCCGTTTTGAACTTTTGATAACGTGGCAGACTGCCTCGCTCATGCCTGCGTCAAACGTAGTCAGCGCAGTACAACACAATTCACAACATCGTATGATACGAGTCGGTGATCGTCGCGCGATGTGGCGTGATGCCTGTGGTTCTCGTAAGAGTCGTAACGTCATTGCGAAAGTTAAGTAATAGGACATACGGTTTCCGAACGCGGAATAGAGGATTTATGATATTGGTGTAGATATAGTACATTGTTGTAGAGGCTTGAAAGTAAGCTATAGGTGAATCGAGTTAGTTCGAGGGCCGACCCGCAAGGGGAGGAAGATATGAGTCCACCTATAGCGCTTTCGGCCGAGATATTACATAGTGCTTTTCACGACTACTGTGAGGAAATAAAAAACACATTTATCACAATAATATAAATGCTTTAATAGAATATCCAATTCAGTATTCCATTCCCGCCTTTTTACTTTTTTTTCCACTTTCTAGAAGCGTTTTTCTGTTGTTTTCTTCAAACCTTAGAGGCGTTAAACTCATTACTTAGAGGCGTTTTTGATAGAAAACCCCAAACGGCTAAAAAAGTAAAAAACGTCTTAAGGGTGAATAAATAAATGGTTTTGATGTTTCTTTTTTTTTAAACAGGGAGTTGGCTCAATAAACAACCTTATTTTATTTTTGAAACACAAAGTTGTGCCAAAAAATGACCTTTTAATGTTTTAATGAATGCAATGACATAACTGGACAATTTACTTTCCAACTAATGACATTTCATCGCTACAATAACATTGCTGTAGTGGTGGTTCAGGTGCTACAGGAAATGCTTACTTTCCAGCTTGGATTTTGACCATCTTTTGTCACATTTCCGAACAGTAGCGTGAAAAAATATCTAATGCCGTCTAAACGATTTGATGTAAAAATGCTTCTAGCAACAATGTAAAGGAGTTACAGATTCAAACAAGATTTACTGAACATATGGCTAGTGTAAATTTGTAACCGGCCAATCTTATACCGTTGTAAGACTGTCAGAGAAAGTACCGCACGAGTCGTTATTGCAGCACTATTGTGGGGCCAAGTTTTATGGGCTGATTGTACCACCCCTACGTACTATTATTTGATCGGTGCCAAAATGTTAACATAGCTTGATGGGTTTCATGACGGATCTGAAATGTATGGGAAGATCGATGGATCCGGATCTAGATTCGGATAATTTCATACATTTAAGATCCGAATTGCAAACCCTAATCATACCTCTGCTGCATTAGCTCTGACATTTTTCTCTATTTATTCATGGTCCTTCGAACCGGATGGTGGATGTGGATGGTATTAGTATAGGTAGGTATTAGAGGTGTGCGCCGATGGTAAAATCATCGGCGGCGGCGTCCGATCGTTTTTTGACCGGCGGCGGCGGCGTGATCGGCGTGAAATCGGCGTGGTACATATTTTAATATGCCTGGGGAATTCGACTAATTACCTTCTAAATTGAAGCCTACTGAGTATTTATAAGGATAAACGGCTTTAATAAAACACCCCTAATCTTTGAAAACGTATGATTGTCTCGCGAACATTGCACATTTTAAATCAAAGACTTGATTTTAAAGAATTTTCCAAAAGATGGACTGGTTATGGTCCACATTTATAGCTCCGTACTTAATGTTTTATCTATGTACAACTGGCACACACCACTTTCCTGAAAATCAACTACGATGATAATACAAAAAGCCCGGAAGTTAACAAGTGCAGAACTGACTGATTTACAATTTGTAATGTGTGAGCGAAAATGTTGATTCTAAGTTCTAAAAGACAAAGATGCTTGCGGTAACTAGGGAATACTCCCGGTTCTGATTGTGTATGGAGAGAACCGGGAATTCCCGGTTCCGGTGCTGGATTTGTATAGAAAACGAGTACCGGGAGCAATCCCTAGCGGTAGCCCGAATTTTGCTAATGAAATAAAATCTACATTTTATAACATAACATATATACTCTTTATTGCACACCTCAAATAATAGACACAAAGTATACACAAGTCACAAACAAAAAAGCAGAGGCAAAACAATTGGCGGTCTTATCGCTAAAGAGCGATCTAATTTTATTGTTCTTCGATGGATGGATTGGATTGTTATTAAATCAAATACAAAAAATGAAAATTAATCAAACCCAGCTGGGCGTGACTTGAACTATCATCAATACACCTTGCCAGGGCTAGATCGCTTTACCGATTCGCAACATACAGGAAGACGTCTTTTGATTCTATTTCCCGTTAAATTCAAATGTCTCTAATAAACCTATTATGTATCGTAATCTTGAAATATCAAAAATGCGAAAATACGTATCCACCAGTGTCCAAGACGTCCCGGAAGGCCCCGTCTCACATGGCTACCTCTAGTAAATAGTGACCTCGAAGCTCTAGAATTAGACCCAATGACGACCCAGAACAGAACAAGCTGGCATAAAACGATTAGGAAAGCCGACCCCAATTGAACATGGGATAAGGCCGGAGAAAGAAGAATGATTTTGTAACTTTTGGGCACGAAACAATGCGTTTTTTTATACTTTTTATTCTTGTAAGATCACAAGTAATCGAATTGAGGTTTTGAAAATATATTTGGGGTATTCAAAAAAATGCTCAAAATTTACGTTATTAAACTGCAATATCTTTACAAAAATATTAGAAAATTATTACGGATTTCCATTATTTTAAATTAATTTGGTGTTGTTGCTGAACGTGTTTATTGAACAAATTCAATTAAATATTTTTTACGCATGTTCCCAATTAAGCTATGGGTCAAGTAACTAAGATGAAGAAATATTCAATGCATCACTCTAAAAAAATGCAAAAATAATTATGGATTAGATTCCTTGATTAACTAACAAAATTCAGCTTTTTTCAATTATTTGTGTTACTTATTTCATCCAATCATCCCCGCTGCGAGCGGCTTGCAAAGTTTATGTTAATAGCAAAAATATTAGTGCTGATGAACATCGATGAACCACGATAAATCCATGCGCTTAACGCACGTCAGTAGCACCGGATAAAAAGAACGAGTAACTTTAAAACAAAATTGAACCAATTTTTCCAAATAGTTTAAGTTGACATCATTTTATAGTGATATTAAGTGTCGCTAGCAGACCGAAAATGTGCGATCTATTATAAAAGCACGTAAATTACAATTTACTTTAGGTGTAACATTACGTAACTATACTTAACATTAACGTAAATATATACATATCTCTCTCGATCCCAAAATCAAACTTGACCTAATGAGAATGGGCCATTTAAACAAAAAAAAACTAACCCAGTCGTTGTCGCGAAATGAAAACAACAAATGAGAACCTGCAGCTTTTTGGAGTCGGTCAAAAAATAAAAAATTGGTACTTCACTCTTATTTTAGGGAAAATTAAAAGTAAATCAAAATGTTTTCTATTCAAAAGCCGGAAAAAGCAAATTATATAAAAATATAAACCTATCATTTAAAACCAGGCGTTGTCATAAATGATTGATAAGTTGGTACACCGGGAAGGAATAAGTGAAGAAGGAAAAGGGTTTTTATTTAAAAGAAGTAGTATACTGGCCCCTCACTACCATTTCCGGGCATTAAAACAAGATAAAGACTTTAAAATTGCCACGCCGATTCTACGCCGGTCAAAATCATCGGCGGCGGCGGCGTGGAAAAATTGTCGGCGGCGGCGGCGCGGCGGCGCGGCGCACATGTCTAGTAGGTATATATATCGTATCTGATTAAGTAAATCCCTAACTGTTAATAAATGCGCATTAACTATTTACGCAAGTATTTAGTTAGTTGAAAAAATAACGAATGAATCATTCATGGATTTGTTTTCATTCAGTTCCTGTGAAAAACTGACCGACAGTTTCTAGGTCAACACATAAATTTAATTGACTAACTCCCGAGCATACCTGAAGTCCTCAAGCTGTGAGTCATTTGTTTACTCTGTGAGAATAACAGATCAATCAATGTGTTTACCATGTTTACAACGTGTTGTGCACAACACAGTCTCAACGGTTGTATCAAAATACAGCCACCTTATTTGTCTAGCAAATGGGTGTGTCGTGACGCAGCAGTAGTTAAGAAGCGATGGCGCCGTACCTGTTGCGTATTATTTTCGCGAATAGCAAGGCCACTTGACTCCCGGTGGTACAAAATAATTTACAATCGACCTATATTCAACTGTATAACTAGCCACTTAGAAACCAAAACCGCGTTTGATAACGCACTAGACCACTAGAGGCTCAATCGACGACCTATTTGTAACGTTATATCTACACTCTTAGATTCCAAAACCATCGCGTTTGAAACTCTCACGCAATGAAAGCTGCGTGCGCGCATAAACAAACGTTATCGTCGTGGTGACCTTCTACAAATGCGCATTCATAAAATCGCTCGTGTCACGCCATCGCAAGCGGAAAAGCAAAACATGTTTTTGAAATATTGATACCTACTTAGGTATATGTTATGATTAAATAGTTAAGTGGATAATCGGTTTCAAGTGAAATATGATACTGTCTCTAATTACTAAAGTCTGAAAACTAATTTTACTTATCCCACAAATACTAGATGATTATAAAGAGTGGTGTTTCTGTGTAGAGCAATTGTTTTGCTATTGAATTTAAAGTGACTACAGGAAAATAAAAATCAATCGAAAATTATAAATATGTTTTGCCTGTAACCTGTAAGTAATAGCAGCAGACATCTCTTTTCAATAAATTGAACTTAATTCAATACATGTCTAATCAAAAGAAATTAAAGGAAAACATTGAATTACTTGGACTTTTTATGATTACTTTTTTTATTTACAAGGGGCTACCGCGAACTTCAAAAATCGAAATTTCGTTATCTCTGTCTCTATCGCTCTTGCACATTCGGAAGAGAGTGATGCAAATAGATAATACGATGAATGAAGTGATTCACGGTTATAGGCCTGTTTTAGCAAAGTTTTCCCATCACTAATGCTTGAACTGCTCTCTATAATATTGCAATACCTTATGCATCTTTGTTTGTTGTCATTCTTGCTAACTAACTGGGGAGATAGAAGAAAGAAACTACTCGTTAAATAATTATGTTAATTATGTAAAGCCTTTAATCTGAAAAACATAGTCCTATTTACCTACACAAAAATATCTCTTACAACTTTTATAAGCAATGTATTTATCAAACAGGTAAAATTTCAGTATATTTGATAAACAGTATAAGTATACAGTCAATAAAAATATTTGCCAATAATGTTAAAGTAATTTTAGTTTACTTACTTTTTAGTCTTTTCATACAAATTTAATTTTATGTTAAGTGTGTGTTCTACTCCTCATGAATATGTATGTGAAAAAAACTTTACTGTTAAGATAGGTAGAGTGTATATTCAGATCCTAAAAACTGACTTACATTGCAGGACAAACCAGGCTTGCCATCACAATACAACGTGGGAATGCTGCCTGCGTGATGGGCACCCAGCCAAGAAGCCAGGGTTTGTTTTAAGTATTTTTTTTTTTTTTCAAGTAAGGTTTAGCTTTAGTAATTTTAATTTATAAATAACTTTAATGTTCTTATTATAAGTTGTATTATTTATTAGTAGAATAAATTAAGGGATTACATAATTTGAAAAAAATATAGGTATATTAAATTAAACAATAATATAAATTTTTAATAATCTGTAATATTAAATTAACAGTTATTAGTACAAAAATTTGGCAAAAAATGCTTTTGTCAATGGGGTATGATAGTGCCTAGAACCTAAAACTACGTAGGTATATACAATATTTTATATTCAAATTATCAAAATACCTACTATAATAAAAAATCAATAATAGGAAAGTAATATTAATAATCAGAGCTCGGATTTTTCACGGCAAAACAAAACACTAGCGTAATTTAGCCAGTGCTTGAAATATTATTTTATCGATATCGATAATTCAGAACTAGAAGAAATAAAAGTCACCAAATAAAATTAATATGTAATAAAATTAATAAAAACATTTGTATAAAGTTACTATATATTAGAAACAGACGCAATTTCTTCTTCAAAATCTACGTCAGTACACACAGCAGCACAAGACATTTTATTTGGGTAATAGTGATAGGAGTAGATGATCATTATCTTTTCAACATTCTCTGGGAGTAAATCCATTTATGTACTCTAAATGTACGTTCAACTTCAGTTGACGTCAAGGGAGCAAATTTATAGAATTCATTATCAGTTCGGGTAATATTTTCAGATATGTCTCTTGAAATTTCGTAATCAGGATTTCGTTCGAGCACGGCTTCAAATTTACGTATCACTGGTAAAAGTTTACTCCAGTTTACGTAGCAACGAACAGTATCCAGAATGAGGAAGGATTCCGCAATGGATAAAGTCGAACATTGCAATTGTTCTATTGAAGAGGCTATTACTTCGTAGTTGTCGCGAATGAAATTTAACTCCGGTCGTAGTTTGCGTGTTTGAAAACATTTTTTTGCAGCTCTTATAGCTGCCGAGTCATTAGCAAGTATGGAGACGACATCACGTATTTGCTCATAGTATTGAGCGTAATATACCGCAGCAGATATCCAAGTTCCCCATCTGGTGATAATTGGCTCGGGAGGTAGGGGAATGGACGGATATTTTGCCTTAAAAAGGCGTACACGCTCTGGAGATTTTAGGAATATCTTTTTGACATTCGATATCAACCCATCCACACCTTTGAAATTATCTCGCACTTCTTCGGCAACCCGGTGCAGACCATGAGCTAAACACGTAATGTGTTTCATACGAGGAAACGTTGCTTTTAAAATACGACCGGCTTTAAGCATATATGCGGCACTATCTGTGCAAAGTAAAAGCAAATTGTTTACGTTGTCATTGGAAGAATTTTGAAACAAAAATTTTAATTGGTTTATTATTAGGTTTGCTATTGTTTCCCCATTTACCTTCTCTAAAACCTTCGACCCCAAAAGATAAAATTGCTTAGAACAATTTTTTTGCAAAGACCGAATCACCACGTTTGTCACACATTTTCCCATGAAATCTGGTGTTTCGTCTATAGATATCCACAAATAATTGGTTTTGTTTACCTCTCTTATACCCTGTATAGTTTTTTTGTACACGAGATTTAAATAAATTTTTCGCAGGGTCGATTCGTCCGGTAAAGAAGTCATAGAGCAGTCGCAACATAAATACTTGTTAAAAAAATGACGAAAATTATTGTTGTTGACTGTTGCCCATGGTATGTTGCATGAAATAAGAAAAATAATTAAATCGAAATAAAATTGATGTTTCCTATTTGGTTGCCCCGAACGGTAATTGTGGCGGTTGCTTTTCACATGATTCTCAATATTGCATTTCTTCAGTTTTAGATGCATATCGCACATAGAGCAGTATATAGTGGAGGTCACTTCATTATAGACTAACTCAGGGTGATTTTCAATCCACGTTTTGATCCGATCTTGTACATTACTCATTTTTGTATTAATTGATACCTTGCAATATTAAGTTATTATACGTATATCCAACACGTCGGATTCAATGCGTTGCGAAATAAATAATACTTAGATGCAATTTACGTTTTATACGTAATGAAATGACAGTTAAAGTGTGAATGTCATATGTCATGTGAGATGAAATTTGCAGTCGTTTCTATCATTTTAAATGAGGTGGTATAGTTACTTCGTTCTAAGTTGTACATGCAGACCTACCTCTTTGTTGCTCGACTATGGCAAAGCTAAAATGAAAAGTTATTTTATTACTTATACAGGATGTCCGGTAATTAATGCACAACCTTCTAACCCCCAGTAGGTCACCTTAGACTGGTCAAAAATATTGATTTTGAGCTCTAGTAAGTCTCCTGTTTTTCGAAATTTTCGCACGTTTGTTAGTTTTTAAATTTTGACATTCACACTGATAGGTGTACCATCGAATAAAAAAAGAAAAAATGTACTGAGGCAATACCTGTCATATACTCTAGTAAGACTCGATAGGTGTCGATAAAATAATATTTCAAGCACTGGCTAAATTACGCTAGTGTTTTGTTTTGCCGTGAAAAATCCGAGCTCTGTTAATAATAATATTACTTTATATTTATAATATTTAATTTCATTATTTATAATATTAGTTAGTTCAAATATTCATTTAATATTCTTATATTCTGTTCTCCATTTTGAGTTATTTAAACAATATGATACATTTTGGCTATATGTATGTATATGTTAAGCTAGATTTTTATCTCTTAAGCATTTCAACCCTTCCTCTTCTAAGACTACTTCATGAACCCCGGTAGTTTGGAAAGGCATAAACTATGGCATAAGCAGGTTGAACAAAATACTACTTAACACTTATATTATAGATAAGAAAATCAACAATATCATAGGATATAACTGAATACTTAACAGGCAAATTTATTGGAATCATTTTGAAAGGATTAGGTCAAATACTTGTACAAAATAAAACTCATTAATTTCCTGATGCCAGTATTATTAGAAAGTTTATAAATATGTCGTAATTATTTAAGAAGTAAAGATCTAACAATACTAAGAAATGGTTCTCCCAAACTCACTAATGGTTGGTCCATTGACTCTAGTGAAAAGTGGCTGGTACTACAGACTTTTTCACGAGACATATTTGTTACTAATACTAAATGCAAGATTATTTATAGACTTGTTAACATCTAGTTTAATGGGAAATTAAAGACCATACTAATCATAAGACCAAATCCCAGAACAAAGATTAACGAACCTTGAAAATTGAATAGAAATACTCACCAATTTTGTCTTTGAAATGTCTGCAAATAGTTGTAGAGCACTTTTATGTCACAACAGGGTCAAAATTTCTAGAAAATCGTAGTTAATTTCAATTTTATTTACGACAAATTAAATGACTGATCGATGACAATTTGACATGTCTGTGTGACATACAATACAAAAGTTAATTATTGCCACATTAAAAAATATACAAGAATAAAGGCCACTCCACATAGAGCGTGAACGACGCGAAGTGTGCAAAGAGGGATTATAAGGGAGGGCACGCACGAGCAACTTAGTGGCAAGGCGATTTATTTGTCTCTTTCGACAAATTAATCGCCTCCTCGCCGTGATGCACGCACGAAAGCGACAGCAACACGACTTTTTCTACGCAGTCATCGACATGGATTTTGAAGACAAGGTTGTGGTCGTTGCACTCGTACTAAAAAACCGAAGAAAACGTCGAAAAAAAAAATATTGGGTGCATCCATTATGGAGCAATCGGCTGACTCTCGGAAAATTTCAGACAATGTTTCTGAAATTGAGACCATATACCCAAAAACATTTTTTCGCTACTTTAGAATGAGTGTCGAAAGTTTCGATGAACTGTGCAGAATCTTACGACCTGGCCTCGTTCATGAAGATACAAATATAAGATTAGCTGTCTCAAACTTCTGGAAAATTTCCTCCCAGGCTTTTGATTTTGCATTCACGTCTGAGTATTCTTTTAATGTTTTATTGTATACGAGGGTTGCTACTTATATATCCGGAAACAAAAAAACAAACAAACGTACACGGCTGAAAATGGTTTTATTGTTTTTCAAAGTATTCCCCTTGATGATCTATGCACTTTTGCATTCGCGTGAACCAATTTTTAAAGCACTTCTGCCACTCCGCCTGAGGTACCTCCATAACGTGTTGTTTGAATGCGTCGACAGCATCTTCAGCGGTTGAAAATCGTTGACCGCGTAATTTATTCTTTATATTTGGAAATAAATAAAAATCGTTGGGTGCCAAGTCAGGGCTGTACGGCGGATGACCCGTTAATTCCACATTTTGACCCTCCAAAAATAGAGTTGTTTCGCGTGACGTATGACAGCTGGCATTGTCATGATGAAGAATGATTCTTCGTCGCTGGTTAGTTTTACGAATTTGTTCAAATACTTCCGGTAAGCAAATGGTCGTGTACCACTCTGAATTAACCGTTCTACGGTTTTCTAGTGGCACTGTAGCTGCATGGCCATTAATACCGAAGAAGCAGGCCACCATTTGTTTCAATGTACTTTTTGCACGAGTAACTTTCGTAGGGTTCGGCTCATTTTGAAACACCCATACCGTTGATTGTTGCTTCGTTTCGGGATCGTATGCATAGATCCAGGATTCGTCACCTGTATAGATGTTATAAACGGCTTTTGAGTCACCACGGTTATATTTTTTTAACATTTTATTGCACCATTCGACGCGAGCATCTTTTTGCTCTTTTGTTAAGTTGTGGGGTATCCAACGCGAACAAATTTTTTTTACAGCCAAATAATTATGTAATATGCTATTAATGCTGGTCATAGAAATACCCAGAGTCGCCTCTATCTCGCGGTACGTAACATGTCGGTCGTCCATTATAAGTTTTCGCACAGCCTCGATATTTTGTTGTACAACGACCGATTTCGGGCGACCTGCCTTAACTTCGTCCGTAAGCATACTACGTCCACGATTGAACTCACTAAACCAGTGATACACAGTAGTTTTAGATGGGGCTTCATCACCAAAAGTTGAAGTTAGTTGATCTATGCACTGTTGTTGCGTTAAACCACGCCGAAAATCATAATAAATCATAGCACGAATATTTTCACGAGTGAGTTCCATTCTTGCTGCGAGATGACATTTAAAACCCGTCAAAAACAAAACACGAGCGTTAATAAGAAAGAAAAAATATACCGGCCAGTACTTAAAAAAGTTCAAATTTTACCATGGAGGTCAAATATGCTATTTAAGAAGATTGTAATCCCGGTTTCCGGATATATAAATAGCAGCCTATGTAGTAGTGGTCTCCCTTCCACTTCTTCAATTAGCCTACTATTATCAATATCGTCTTCTACGACCGGCATTTTACTTTGTATTGAATGCGTGCGCGTATCCGTACACGTACACGTACCGCCACGGCGTTCGAGTGGCAACTGGCCGGCCGGCGACTTATTTGTCGCCCGTGCGCACACTAGCATTAAAACCAACAGGGAAGGAGACAGTTGCGTCGCGGGCTTGTCGCCGAACCCGCGGACAAAAAAATCTCCCGGAAGTCGCGTCGCTACGTGTGCGCACTTCCATACTAACCCACAGACTTGATGTGAGAGACAAAATAGTCGCGGAGACAAAAGTTGCTCGTGCGCGCCCCTTCTAAGGGAGGGCACGCACGAGCAACTTAGTCGCAAGGCGATTTATTTGTCTCTTTCGACAAATTAATCGCCTCCTCGCCGTGATGCGCGCACGAGAGCGACAGCAACACGACTTTTTTCTACGCAGTCATCAACGTGGATTTTGAAGAGAACGTTGTGGTCGTTGCACTCGTATTAAAAAACCGAAGAAAACGTAAAAGAAACAATATTGGGTGCATCCATTACGGAGCAATCGGCTGACTCTCGGAAAATTTCAGACTATGTTTATGAAATTGAGAGCAGGGGGTGAGATGACACGCCATTGCCATATCTGATCAGCCTAAATAACAGATATATTTACTATCTACAGATAATAGAAGGATCTGAGTTATAGAGCCAATAAATTTAAAGAAATTCATTCTGCGAACTCCATAGCAAAAGACGGAAATAATAAACTTAAATAAGGATCGTTTTATATTTATGACGGTCTTTAATGTGAAATGCACGGCAAAGTTTTAAAACAATAACAGGGATATCGTGTAACCATGGGGTTTGTTTTACAATACAGAAATTACTCCGTTTCTTCAAAAAATGCATTACTTCGTATTGAATGCGTGCGCGTCGGTATCCGTACACGTACAAGCTCTCGCAGCGGCGGTCGAGTGGCAACTGGCCGACCGGCGACTTATTTGTCGCCCGTGCGCACACTAGCATTAAAACCAATAGGGAAGGAGAAAGTTGCGTCGCGGGCTTGTCGCCGAACCCGCGGACAAAAAAATCTCCCGGAAGTCGCTTCGCTACGTGTGCGCACTTCCATACTAACCCACAGACTTGATGTGAGAGACAAAATAGTCGCGGAGACAAAAGTTGCTCGTGCGCGCCCGCTCTAATACTCCATTAATACTCACTAGAGTCTGGCTATTGAAATATTACACAATTTTTGGCGGGAAAAAAAAAATTGGGCTGGTCACACCTTGTGTAGTAGGAATTATAGTTTTGATACTAGAAAATATTTTTGATTTTCTGTGCACACGTAAGGTACCTGAACCATTTAATGAAACCGTCAATGTTTAGATCAGAAATATGAGTATGGTACAGTCAACCAATTTGATTCCTAGGCCACTCTAGAACCTTGTCACAATAACTAGTTTGGTAGCGAATAGGTTACGTTCATACGTATCCACGGGCACTCGGGCATTCTACAGTAGCCTAGGAATCAAATTGGTTGACCGTACATTATTTTATTTAAATTCGAGCACTATTTACGTGATCTCTAAAAATATTGATTAAAAAAAAAATTGTTAGCCTTTGTATTATTTGGTTACAATATTAATAATGACAGCCATGATATCACGCTAAAATGTCACCAGACAAAATGGTGTCAAACTTCATGTCGAAGTTTAAATTTCCGCCATTATATAAATTGCTATCTAGGAAAAAAGACTCGACGCGCACGAGCGTTAGCCATAACAACGTAAATGTTGATCAGCCCTGCTAGATTGACGTACGTTATCGCGCGACTCTCCATAGTTCAGGAGCGACTCGATGTAAGCAGGCGCGCGCGACAACGCATGTTATGTTCAGCCGCCAGGTGCCCCTAGTTACATATCAACAGTGTGCAGTCCGCGTAAACTGTCAGAAGTCAAAGAAGTACACAAGGGCTTGTGCACAATTCACGCGAGGTTCGATAGGGGGTGGGGGGTCAGGAAAAATACGACAGATCACGTTGGGGGAGGGGGAGGGGGTATACGGAGACCTCACGTGTATTTTTCTAGTGAACGAAACTAAGAAAAAATTCTACCACACGATTAGATAATTACTTTTTCTCGGATTCGTTAAACATTAATCTGTACTAAGGCCGAATGAAAAAAATATACGTGAGGTTATGGGGGGGGGGGGGGGTGTACCCAATAGCCTCACCAAATATCACCAAGGGGTAGGGGGTGGTCAAAAAGTAGCCGAAAAAACCTCGCGTGATTTGTGCACAAGCCCCAAGCTGTGAGGGTGTTAGAAAGATCATTAACCGATTGCAACAAGAGAAATTAAATTCCCCAAAACATGCTCAGAAGCAAGTAAAAACAATTTAACTCGTACTCAAGTTCCCTATTCATTAGTTTTAAGGGATGGTTTTGGTGGTTGGTTTACATACTGTATAGACATGATTCGCCAAGATATTTTATATCAAATTACTACTGACCAGTCACTCACTGCACAGATTTCTTCTATATATTGGTTTTCAGTAAAAAGTACCTCCTTACATTGGAATCAATGTTTTGATATTTTCCAGAACTTCTAGTTTATCCGTTTCTTGACACACTTGTCCTGTTTACGAGATTCAGGTATTAATAAATATCACGTACTTAATTAAAGTTATAAGCAAATGTTAGAAGTAGTACTTAAAGTATCAAAATATTAATAGTGCACCAACCTACAAAATTGTTGACGACTTGTAAACATTGCATTTTTTCGTTATACGCTTCACGTTAACTTTGCACATTGTCGTAACTATTTACAAGATTAAATAGTAGTTTGCGGACCTCACTCGGTGTAGTAATTTTTAATATTATTTAAAATAAACCGCTTATAAACCGTAAACAATTTGAATGAATGACATAAATTGACAACCTACTTTTAGCTTTTTTTTTTAATCATAGACAATTGGTGATACAACAAGTAAATATCTGTCAACAATATTTGGCTAGTCAGACTCTAGTGTGTAGCAAGCTTTGAGGATTCAACCAACCGGAGTCGCCATTGACAGGCGTTCCCCTCTGCCGAAAACATATGACCAGTGGTCATACACATGTATGGACTGACGTTTATCTGACGTAGCTATTTGTACGTTACGTACGAATAGCCATACTTTTAACGTTCCCCTCCCCCGCAAAAATCGGCAGACTTTTTTGTATCGGAAATGACAGACATAGCTACTCCATCCGGGTTGAATTCTCTAAGGTAGGAAGTGTAGTCGACAAAGAATATAATACTCACTAGGAGGTAGTCGATTCCTAAATTTTTCGCACTTTGATTTTGTACGATTGAAAGAAAAATTCACCACGTCGAGCAAGATTCGAACTTGCGACCTTTCGGAACACCGGTCCGATCGCTGACCAACTAAGCTATCGACGCTTACTCAACCTCGGTGAATCTTTCCATCCGTTTCGTTTCAATGCCGTTAACGTGTATTTACATTTACGGTAGATGTCGCTACACGTCTCCCTGAGCTCGGCCGTGACGTAAGCTATGAGGGTGGTTATGGAGCATGGATTTATTTATATAGTGGATCTAATTTTTACACTTTTTCCCTAACCACAGTTGAACCTTATTAGTAACCGAGTAAAACAGTCGTTCATAGGTGACTAGTAAAAATTATTAAAAACGGTCCGATAGAGAGCATAATAGTAGAGGGCGGTGTCTCAATCGCACTCGTTACAAAATTGTCACATTTGTCTCATATTGACATTTTGATTGTCTGATCACGTCTTAGTGCCTCCTTAGTCAAAACGAGACAGTCTAGGGGTAGATAACCTTCTCTTTCGGCCTCACTTTGTGACCGAAGAATTCGATCCACTTCATATAAATCCATGGTATGGAACGGGCTTGACAACTTTTGTTATGGCGTCTATACATGGAGAAATTTGGCTTCAGCACGACGCCGCTACATTTTAAGATTTTAAGGCTTTGAATGCTCGAAGTTTCAAGGTGAAGTCGGCTCAAAAAGACTTTATTTCACACACGTTTTTAACCGATAATAATACTCACTTTTTTTTAACTTTGGGGAAATGCATTTACTCATGCTACCTGGTCCGGGAGACTAGGGGAAATCTCTCTTCAAGAGTGATAGGCATATCAAGTTGTTCTTTCGCAGTAGCTCCTCTGAGTATCAGGTTGCAAGCAGCACAGAACAAGTTCACGAGCTTGATATAATATGAAAACATTTTGTTACCTTTCTCTATTGCATATATAAACGATGGACAGGGAGACAGCTATAGCCTACTTGTTTTTTCACATATGCTAACACAAAAAAAGTAAAGCCTGACCAGAAATATATGATCACGCGCCATGTTGCGGAATTTCATTGGAACTAATTTCTTGCACTGGCAATCATTTTACTGACAGAATGATATGCATGTTGAGTGCATGAGATAGGCTGTCAGTGTCATTGTTGTGGTTTATTTGAATTATAGTAAATTGTTGAATATTAAATAATAAGTCAAAAATTACCCAAAATTATTCATAGTCAAGAGCCAAACATTGTAAATAGTGTATGTAATAAACAGCTGTAAATAATACGCTCGGGAAATGGAACTATTTCGCTGTGAAATATTTTCAAATTAACATCAGAGCTGACAGGTAAACAAATCAAGATGTCACTATACCATAGAGAAATAATACGCTCTATGGCTATACTGAACTCTTGCCATATGATATATTAGGCGGAGAGCTGGCCACGTCAGATATGACACAATAATGAGAGCAACGAAACCCCTCTAGTTAGTTTGCTATACTATGCTTATTTCTAGATCCGGACATCTGGCAGCTGTAAAGTGGTGGAGGTCAAAGAATGCAAATAACTTGAAGAAAACAAATCCTAGTCCTGGGTTTGATGCAATATTATGGTAAATGATGTAACTAATTAGATTATATCATATCCAGAAGTTTCTGTTGGGGGAAAGTAGTGCCAAATGATGTATAATGCAATTTTTAGTTAGTCGCCTACTGTTTTCAACCGACTTCAAGATTTCGAAGGAGGAGGTTATCAATTCGTCGGGATCTTTGTTTTTGCTATTTTTTTTTATATCCACAATAATAGACAACGGTGTTTAATCTTATGTTAAAATACAGACCCTGTCCTCTATAAATAACACAACTTTGGCAGTTTTTACCTATTCTGGTATTACTTTTTTCCAACATAAAAACTTTGTTGGCCTGTCACTCTGACTTCCACCCATTAAAAGCTGCCAGATGCCCGGGATATAGCAATAAGGATGGTAAAGCAATCTAACTAATCAGGTTTCATTGCTCTCATTATTGTGTCATATCTGACGTGGCCAGCTCTTAAGACCATATGAATGAGAATAATAGCGCCATATTAGTTCAGCAAGTTCATGGTGTCACGACAGTTATAAATTATAAATTACATTTACTGAAAAAAATCATCAATAATGATGGAAACTATAAACTAAATAAATAAGGCAAAGTAGAAAACGTAATTATATTTTTATTATTTACATCTTCATATGATTATATATATAGAAGTACGTAACTTAGGTTATTTAATAATCATCTCTAAACAAAAATATGTTCGTGTACAGTGTGATAAAATTGATGATATAGACGGAGCAGCTATATTCAAGAATTAAAGCTAATGAAGTTTATTGTTATGGGCTTTGTGGGAGGTCCGAGGTGCTCTCTGTGGAGTCGACGGCGCCATTGGGGATGGGCTCGGGCGTCGTTGACGGCGCCCGCGCACTTTGGGCCTGACATTTGTTGCGGAGCTCGAACACTTGCGTTATAGCGTCACGGAAGCACAGGAAATTGTAGTCTATTACACCTGAAAATCAATTTTATAGTACATTAATACTTCCTACTTACTTTTTTGTAATTGTAGTGTTGTGTTCTTGCTGGTGAGTAAGGTTGCCAAAGAGCTCAAAGAGGACCCAGTGTGTTGACGATGACTACGATGAGGGACCCTCTTGTTTCTTTAGCCGTCAACACAGTGAATCCTCCTATTTGTAAAGGGTCGGCAACGCGCATGTGACACCTCTGGAATTGCAGGCATCCATAGGGTACGGTAGCTGCTTACCATCAGGCGGGCCCGGTATGCTTGTTTGCCACCGTCGTGGTATATAATTAAAAAAAAACAGTCCTATATAAGCTTATATAGATGTCATATACAAAGGAAAAAGTGACCTAGGCCTCCGGTGCCCCGGGCTGGTATCGAACCAGCATCTTCTGCATTCGCGGCAGACGCCTTTACCACTTGGCCACCCGACATCCTACATACACATTCCTTTCATACATTCCTTACATTCCTTTGTATATGACATCTATATAAGTTAATGATTTATATAGTAGTGTGTCTACTTAAAAATAAAAACAAATCAAAATATTTATTAAAAAAATTTGATTTGTTCTTCAGTTGGTAGAATATGTGCGAAATTGTAATAACAAGTATCGTCGTTATCGCTTATGACTCTTGTAAGTTGTAATACTTGTAATGCCTCAAAAGTAGAGGGTTATATTATAATCCTGGGCTTTATTAGTATGGGCAAAATTGTACAAATAAATCTACAACACAATAAAGCGGCCACTGCCCTTCTGGCAAGGCAGCTAAAATGCGATAAGATATTGCTCTTATTCAAGGACCATTCATTTATAAAGGTGAGATAACAGGCTTAAATGGTACTGGAGGGACAATAATATACCTTTGCCCCGAAAGTAATATGAGGACATGTATATATGTTAAAAATGGGCGTTGATTTTATGATCTTACACGCTTTCTGTTCCAGGGATCTGACCACGGTCAAGATCCATAACAAGGGGCAACTGCAAGATCTTGTTGCGTACGGCAGCCGGTAGGGTATGCAGATGATTTAGTGATACTTGTCAACGGGAGATTCCCCAGCACGGTATCAGAAATCATGAACGGAGCACTGAGGCTTGTGGAGCAGTGATGCAATAACCACCAACTCTCGATCAATCCAGGCAAAACAGTGGTAATACCATTTACGTCACACCTGGCCATAATGTGAGTTTTACCGCTCGCTACGCTTACGGTAAAACTCGCATTATGGCCAGGTGGGGACGTAAAATTGTGTACTCACCACGGGCAGTAAAAAAGAAAGCCCTCTATCGCATATTTACAACCCTCGCCTGCGGCTCGGGTCCCAAATACCTGCGATTTCGGGCTTTCTTTTTTTTACAGCCCTAGGTAAGTAATGTACTATTACCAGGAAAAAGACCCTGAATGGTATGAAGCAACTAAGGCTCTACGGAAGGGTACTAGAAATATCCAATGACGTAAAGTATCTAGGTCTGACACTGGACAAAGAACTAAATTGGAAAAAACATGCCGACCTCACCATAGCTAAGGCTATGAGAGTGTTTGGCATGTGCAGGGTAGCATATGGCAAAACCTGGGGCTTAACCCCGAAGGTACTGAGGTGGATCTATACCATGATGGTAAGACCTATCATACTGTACGGGAGCCTGGTCTGGTGGCCAAGGACACTAAAGAGCACATGCAGAGAAGCCCTAACGAAAATACAAAGAATGGCATGCATGGCTATCACCGGCGCATTCAAAACGACGCAAACGGCGGCGCTAGATGTATTATAAATATTTACTAGTGATTGATTGAAACCGTATTTAAAAGGCCCTGAGCTTTTCTCCAGGGTGCATAATTAAAAGCCGGCCAAGAGCATGTTGGGTCATGCTCAATGTAGGGTTCCGTAGTTACAGGCCCGTCACAAAACACCCAGCCAGGTTGTTTTATATAGGATATTTTGCGGTACTTACGTCATTTTACCATGCGGCACTTACGTCCTTTTACTATGCGTTTTTGAGTTATAACTCAAAAACGGCTCAACCGATTTTATTCAATATAGTTTTCAATTAAAGTACTTATCAGACCTCACTTCTATGAATTTTTCCATATTTTTTGGACGCATCATTTTAAACTTTCGGACCTATTTACGAACACTATTAATTTTAACCAAAAATTGTTTAAGAAGACCTATATTCTTTATAAAAGACCTATCTAACGACACCCCACACAATAAAATAAAATCACCCCCACATCATATGTACAGTCAGCATCAATAATATGTATACCTACGAATTTGAGTCTTATCCCACAGACATAAGTGCCGAAATGTTTACATATTTTTGATGCTGACTGTGCGAGGTACCCCAAAAAAAAATTGTCCCTTTTGTCGGCGTGACTAATACATGTACTCATACTAAACTTCAACTTTCTAGTGCTAACGGTCACTGACAGACAGACAGACAGACAGACAGACAGACGGACATGGCGAAACTGTAAAGGGTTCCTAGTTGACTACGGAACCCTAAAAAGGCCAATGTTTGTTGTTTATATGTGTAGGTATAAAGCATGTATAAAGGTATGTCTGCAGACATGGATTGACAATGTCTATACAAAATCGCGTTCCTCCAAACTACAGGTTATACGTCTGTTTTCGGTACTAAGTGCTGCAGCGCCACCTGTTGAGTCAAGTTTTTCTGTAGGCGTTAATCGCCGAAAAAAAAGTATGAAAGTGGGACTTAGTATTTATGGTGACTGATAGATGGCGCTAGCACCATAACCTGAAACGGGAACGCGCTTTCGTATAGACACTGCCAATCCGTGTCTCCTATTATCCTTGGTCTGCAGTAGATATCGTACCTTGTTTTTGGAAGTTCTCTTCACGAAGAATGCAGACGAGGGCAAGGAATTTGTTGACTTCTCTTAAGTAAAGAACCGTACCATTATTGAGTTTTATTAGACTTGAGCTTTGACTGTTGAAAGTGTTAACTTCTGTCTCATCCACCATCCTGAAACCAAAAGGACAATATGTCTGTGAATGAGATGTTTCATTTTTGAACAATACATATCTTCACTTATTTAGATTTGGGGTTACATATTTTGCCATGGGAAAGATGGAACATTTTTTTTTTAAATTTTTAATTACACTCCTCGTATCATAACGAAAAACGTAACGTAAAAAGCTTTGCAAACATGTACAATACTTAAATAAAGCTTTTAAGCCTTAAATACAAAAAAACTCAAAAATTTATTTCTTCCAAACATTTTTTCCTCACGCGGCCCGTGACGTCAGAGGCCATTCCATATTTGTAAGGGCTGTTGCTGGTCTTCTATTATAATATATTTATCGTTCTTCGGGTACAGCCCCTAACAGGTTTATTTTATTTAAGACATTTTAATCTGACAGGAAAAATAAACGATCATTCTAAAAATATTATGCATATTTCTAATAGTGTTTCTATTCCATATAATCCATATGCATACCTATTAAGAGAATGTTAACAAATAATAATATTTTTTACAATTAAAATAATGTAGAGATTACCAAACACCAGTTAGTGAATTTGAATTAGAACAGATAATAAAAGTGACTCATCCGTTTGCTGATGATTAACCTTTGTATAGATGACGTGAAAGACATATTTACACTTTTGGACCTTATTACAAAGGAGTACGGTGCAAAACTGTACATAATCTTTTACATGGACTGTACTTGACACATCATTTCGTCAGCACTTTAACTTTGTTTATAAATCCTATCGTAAATTTGATATGTACGTTAATCATATGACGTTAATATGACAATATAGTATATTGTGGTTAATACTGTGTGCCTGGTCCTGACACACTTTATAAACCTGTATTTAATAATAAGAGAATTTTTACCCATAAATACAGGAGATATCAATGACAACGTCAATCATATCACAACACAGTTCGTAGCTCTGCATGTCCACTGGAGAACTATCTGTTGCTATGTAAATTTTAGATACCACGTCAAATAGAAAAGCCTTTTCTATTCCTGAGTTCTGAAAACAAATTTTAAAAACATTAATGACCATTCGAGTCAAGTAAAAAATAAATACCTACATATGTATTTATATTCACTCTATACACGGTGCCCGGGAGGAAACGGAAAGATTTTAACAGTATATTCTAGATCCTATTTAGAGACAAAGTGTCATATAAACTTTTTTGAAATTCGCCTAGTTTCAGTGTTAATACCAATTTATAAAAAATACACTTTTTATTATAACTCAGCATAAAACGCCTTCCTGATGGCGTTGTTGCCACTATTGGGCATAGTTTACACGTCTTTATTGACAGATATCAAATTGACAAGGAAAACTATGCAGAATAAATTTTTCCAAAAAAATGTACTAATTTGTTTTAGACGATAATTTTATTAATAACATTTACACAATAATAAAAAGAAAAAAAAAAAATAATTTTTTTTTTGACGAAATTGACCTAAAGTCACACAATATTTTTTCCTTCTTTTGGTCTCAGGAATGCGTGGTTAATTTTTTTCCGTTTCCTCGCGGGCACCTTGTATAAGAAATCTAATAAATAATTCAAGGCTACTATTTTTTTCATGAAAGCTATACATACAGAGATGAGTATGTTGAGTAAATTTTCTAATGTTGGCAGTTGAGGTATTAACTTTTGCACAACTTTGCTGAACGCTTCAAAGATGGAATGGTCATATATGGAGGTCAAGTGGAATGACAAATGCACATGTTCTAGTCCCGCTTCTGCCAAGTCATCTGTCGCTCGCTGGTGAATGTCTCGCTGAGATTCCATCTTGTAATCATCATTAAGACCATCAACCTGAAAAGTGGGAAGTGCTAATTTAAAGGCATCTAATATCGCACATAAGAACAGCATATTGAGTAAAATACTTCAAAATGAAGGCATATAACTGTATTTACCAGTTCAGACAATCTTACATCTCTACATATTTTATTTTCCTTAATAATTAGTGCAGCATAAGTTAGTTTTGTAAGACTCCCTCATTGCCAACAACTCTATAGTTGTATTCTGAATCATGTTGATTTTGCAATGTAGAAGTATCTGTTATTTTTTTCAAACTAAGAATTATTTAATTGTGACTTAGAAGTAATCAATCATACACGCGCCAAGGAAGGATCTTAAAGCTGCATCAATTTTATACAGCTCCAAGATCATCTTCAGCCATGAATGAGGCACCGAATCATAGTCAAAGGTACATCATTGTCTGTAGTTAATAGAGTTTATATCTAAATGATTTTTTATGGCATTAATGTTTTATTGACAAGACAATGATGTATAAACCTTTATAACTTTGACTTGAAAATGTCACATTTGAATTTAAACCACTTGCTATAACTAATATAGACAGCTTGAAGTCTGTCATATCATATAGCAGTAAGTCTTTGTTTATAATTAATGTCTTTGTTATTGGTTCATTAATAAGGTGATAACCTAGGCCCTAGCTGTAGACCAGAGTAAATTAATTCCTTCAACACAATATATTGTAAGAAAGCATATGGGTACTTACTTTGTGAATAAACACTTCGAACTTAATGTTACTATTGACTCTGTATGCTTTGGTGACTGTAAGCTGCAATTTATTTAAAGCATCTCCATAATCATCCTATAAAAAAAACAACAGTATGTTTATAAACATGATTATAACTAAAATGTAATGTACATCATTAAATTAAAATAAATCCTAATCTAATTTTCCATTTAGGTGATTATTATACTGGCACCGTAGCAGTGTGAAAGTCGCCTTAGCTTATCAACAAATAATGTGACAATATTTTTGATAGCTTTAATTTGGTAAACTCATTTTGTTTAGGGGAAATTTATTTCATTCATTTATGTTGATTTTTATATGTTAACCTTATTTTATGGACTATAACTAGTAATTACCTGTGCATCAATAACAAAGACGAGCGCCCCACACCCACCAAATATCGTGTCAGAATCAAATGTAGGATCAAAAAAATCAATTTGTCCTGGAAAGTCCCAAATTTGAAATTGAACAAAGCTGCTGTTGTTTATATCATCTTTCACTATTTTGTTTGTAGACTCCAAGAACAATGTTTCGTTAGGGGACATTTTGTGAAAAACTACTTTCTGAATTGATGATTTCCCTGACCTGTAACAATTGGATGTCAGACATTACAAAATTTACAAATGCTATTATAATTTATGCACATTACAATGCACTTATAAACGTCAGATAGAGAAGAAAATAAGCTCACACCGGTTCTAACCCTACATCTCTGACCTGGAAGAAACTTGGCAGGACAGATTTTTTCAAAACTCATTGAAACCTTAAAATTACTCATAATTTAGTTCTTCCAGAAGCCATATCAAAACAATTTAAGAGACAGACAATGTACGGTCAGCTGCAGAGAAAAAGGCCCATGTTGCATACAAAGTTTGTAGGCACTTTGGTGTACAGTCACGTCTGAAAATATGGATACATTTATTATGACAAAAATATGTAGCCACGACTCTATTACCAAGGCGTAAAGTCTTGGATACATGTTTTTGTCACATTAAATGTATCCATATCTTCAGACGTGACCGTACCTAATGTGTAAATAAAAGAAAATAAATAATAAAATCCAAATTTTACTGCTCTACAAAACGTTTGACATGCTTTCTTAACTGAACTGTGTCCTCTACCCTTTCTTATTAGACTAAGATAAGTTATATGCTGATTTTGTAGTAGTTTCTAGTTTGGGCTGGGGGTTTCTATTACCATATATTCTATTTTACTAATGGTTGGTTTTATTTTATGGTGTATGAAATAAATGGTTTTACTAATAAATATACCTTCTTAGACCCATTAATAGTATCCGTGGCTTATGGTCCTCTTGCAATGACGTGTTGTCTCCTTCCCCATTCTGTTCGAAAGGCCCGTAGCTAAAGTCCTTGGGAAATGATCCCACATCGTAACCACTGGGCTCATCTTGATAACTCTAAATAATAAAAAAATAGGCCAGCATAAAAATACAGTAGGAGTATACTTGTACGATAATCGTACTTCCTAAAAACCTTAAAACTTACCATGGTGACGAATATCGTTAGACATGTATATATTATAAACAAACTATTTATTAACACATGTTAGGATGTAATCACAGATATCTAAACAATCAACTAATAAAAAGAAAAACAAAAAGGAAGATATTGCGATTCGACCAAACTCATCAATCCTTTCAGCTAGACATGATATGAATGACAGAATTGACAGCTGACAGCGAAAAGGCGTTTTATATCATTCTTTCTACGCAATATTTCGATGGTAAAAGTTTTTGAAATTGTATTGATTGTAATCCATTGTGGTCATATGGTGTCTATAAACATCACAATTTGCCGTCAACATATCAAGAAATCTCAAGGTCAAGTGGCCAAAGATCGACGAAATTTGAATGTTTTACGACGTTTACCACCGATAACAACATTATTATAGATTGTAGGCGTATCACACATTTGAGTGGAATTCAGCTATCGCAGACATCATAGAAAAAAGTCGGTAATTTGTCAATTTTTGTATAGCACGTATTAAACCACTATTAGACATTGCAATTTCTAGGGCCCAATCAGCCCAACCTGTCAGTTTTTAAGGTGTAAAACCGGTATTAGACATTGCAATTTGTAGGGCCCAATCTGTTGTGTACCCTACCTCTCCTTACCAAATAATATAATACTACCTACCCTCCTTCAGCTCCCTAACTCTTATTACACTTTCCAACCTGAGATATTGGGCCCTACAAATTGCAAGATCTAAAACGGCTATTAGACATGGCAATTAGTAGGGCCAGACCTGTTGTGTTGGGAGGTGTAATAGTAGGTCGGGCCCGTAGGGAGCTGAAGGAGGGTGAGGGAGAGGCAGGGTACACAACAGGTTGCGCCCTACAAATTGCCATGTCTAATAGCTGTTTTATACCGGTTTGAGGGACGTATACTCAGAGAAATAAACCAATGGAGTGGTAATTGTCAGGCGTCCCCCTCTGCCAAAAGTACAAGACCACTGGTCGTAGCGGTTATATAAAACTAGTTGTCGCGCGTCAAACGCCATTCAATGAATGTCAGTCAGCCCGGAACGATCTGAGGTAAAAATGCCGAATTGCTGCGTGTTTTCATGTAAGAAAAGATCTGAGTTATCTAGTTTATATAAGGATAACGTTTCTTTTCATCTGTAAGTATAATTACGTCTAAATATCATCAAATAGTGCACGAAATTAGCAAAAAACTAAAAAATATTGTCAATCAAAAAGTGTTGCCACTTAATGGTACTACATCTGCTTTAGGGTAATTTTTAGGGTTCCGTACCTCAAAAGGAAAAAACGGAACCCTTATAGGATCACTTTGTTGTCCGTCTGTCTGTCTGTCTGTCTGTCTGTCTGTCTGTCTGTCTGTCTGTCTGTCTGTCAAGACCATTTTTCTCAGGAACGCGTGGAGGTAACAAGCTGAAATTTATATCAAATACTCGGGTCTATTGTCCCTTGGAGCTGTGAAAAAATCAAACTTAAAAGCCAACGCAATCAAAAGATACAGTCGTTTATGCTGCAAATTTTAGTTTTTCGGCACTCTCAAAACCTACGGGGTACTTCCCGTGAACTCAGAAACTTGAAATTTGGCACGAAGCAACGTCATATAGCACAGACAAAGGAAAAATTACGAAAAGTAGACATTTTTAGTAATATCATACAAAAAAATATTTTTTTAAATTATAAACTTACTACCTTATTCCTCGTCAACGCGTGTAGGTATTAAATTGAAATTCATGTCACATACTCAGGGCAATAGGACCTTTCAGATGTAGCAAAACGAAACTTTTATGTCAACGCAATCAAAAGAAATAGCAATTTAAGTCGCATATTTTGAAACTGATTACTCGCAAGAAACTCAAAACCTAAACGGTACTTCCCGTAAACTCAGAAACTTGAAACTTGGCACGAAGAAACTTCATATAGCACAGACAAAGGAAAAATTACGAAAAGTAGACATTTTTAATAAAATCATACGAAAAATATTTTTTTAAATTTTAAACTTACTTACTACCTTTTTCCTCGTAAACGCGTAGAGGTATTAAACTGAAATTCATATCAAATAATTCACAACAAAATCAATTTTTTATGTCAATGCAATGGGTGAACTTTTACTTATATACCTACAGGTTTCTACGGTACCCTCGGTGCGCGAGTCCGACTCGCACTTGGCCGGTTTTTTAAACTTGACTCTTCATAGTACATTGTACCATCGGGTTCATAATTGCATACCCAATTTATCAATGAATTCATTCATAAATTGGGTATGCAATTATGAACACGATTACATCGAGGAAGGTAAGTGAAATATTGCAAACAAGAGTAACGCAACTCCAGTGCGGCAGAAATACGTCCTCCATTATGTCATTCATTGTCATTGTTATGACAGGTTAGGCTACTTACACTTAAAAGATACTCCGTGGGTTAGGCAGAGACCCATTCGGCATACAGCCATAATTGTAAAGCATTGCTCTGTTAAAAAAGCAGTGTGTCTGTGTGTGTGTTGTTATTAAATTATTTCTAAACGTATTTTAATCGACTTTTAAATTATTCAAATTACATATTATTTTTAATCATTAACAAAAATGAAAAGATTAACGTCAGTACTTCAAAGGTAAAACACATTCACGCGCATAGCTTTTTAAATTATATATGTCGTCGAGGACCGCCGAGGGCAGGGCTGTAAGGTGGTTTGGAACTCAAAAAACTGACACTATCAGGATAAACTAGCCTATAGCACATTACGCACGGTAATGAAATAAAACATAAACACCGGTTTAACAACTGTATTGAAATCAATCTTTTTAAAACCGTATTATGGGAAGGGCAATAAACTACTACTGGTTCGGAAAGGAGCCCCAACTGAGAAGAACCAGCGTAAGAAAATCAGCGTATGTGTGCTTGTAGTACGGCACAATAGCTGAAATTTGTCTATGGTCTCAAAAATACAGCTACCATAAACAAATTTCCGTTTTAATAGACAAATTTCAGCTAGTGTGCTGAGTTCCGCACTGAAATCCGCTCTAATGTGTGGCGCCCCTTAAGTGTAATATACTTCTAGATTCTTGAAATAACGATATTCCTGTTTAGAAATTAATTCGTTCCTTTATTTTCACCATACATTTTATGTAACATTTTAATTTTGTATGGATTATACTTTATTTATTATAAGGTACGGTATACACACTTATCCCCTTACAAGCAAATAGGCACTTTTAATTTCTGACTCTGGTATCACTGTACCTAACGGGTAAGTTTTAGTGATGGGACAGCACAAAAATAAATATCGATATTAACATTAGCAGTATGGTTATACTTTTTATTTATAATAGAAAATGAAGAAGAGATAATAGAAATAAAAACACAAATTGGAAACAGATGCCCATTACAATCAAAATATCAACTGCGAAGGACTCTGGAACATCACGATATCGCTAGTGACTGATTCATCATTGTTCATTACAGTGAAAAATTCACTGAGGTGGATAGAGGAACGTCTAGTGTAATTGGAAGCACATTGGAACGGTAACCTAAACACGTGGGTTCGAATCCCGTGATGTTCCAAAGTTCTTTGCAGTTCAATGTTTCATTGTAATAGTTATTTGTTTCCAATTTGTAGTATTTTCCACTAACTTTAAAAGCAAATACACATCAACATATTAAATTGATAATATAAAAGTTATTCTAAATCAGCTTGCAAGATTTGTCCTGAACAAATAGACAAACTAACTTACATAGAATACTAACATTGTAAGTAATATGCTGGTAGAAAAACTTGATATTTAATCACAACTTAACATTATAATTATATCAATAGCTAAACCTTATACTTGGTAAAGAAACAAAAATATATAACTAACCTACGATCAATGTTTCTCTGCGTCCGTAGGAAACACCTTAGACAACCCTACACGTAATCCCTGGGTGGTGCTAAAAGAGTTACAAACTTGGCAGCTCTACTGTCCTACCTGGACCTCGCAGCACTCACTGGATTTTCTTCATCATCTGCTTTCCCACTACCCTAGGGAAGAAATGCCTATCTATATCCAGTGACATGTAGGCATACGATAAATAAATCTACGATAAAATGTGACATTTTCAAGTCATAGGTACATCATTATCGGTTGTCAATAAGGCGTTACCATAAAAAAATCATTTAGAAATTAACTCTATTAACAACCGACAATGATGTACCTTTGACTTGAAAACGTCACAAATATCGATACTTAAGTATATTATTATCGACGTGTTCCTCGCACTGTGTACGTTTACTTAAAGATGACATTATCTCGTTCACGGACAGGTTGTCTGTGCTGTGTTTATACTTGTGTGAGTATATTTTATGCTAGTGTTTGATAATTTTATCGTGTGCGTGTGTAGCGACGTCAATGGAAAATGCATTAGTGTTAACAGTATTTGTGTGCGTTTCCTCGTCCCCCGCGCCGAAATTGGCAGACATTTTCTGATAGAAATTAGTGCGCGTCTCGCATCCGGTTGGTTTAATAATCAAAGGACGTATAAGACGTATAGCACCTTAAGGCCTCTACAGACGTTAGCACAAAGAATATAATACTCACTAGGAGCGTTAGCGACTAGTCAACTGTGACGTCAGACACGTCAGTTAACATCCCCACTCCCTCATAACATAAATAAAATTATTTATTTCCTAAAATAATTTCAAATTTTTCGTAAAACGAAAAACCCGAAGACTTGATCGCCGGTTGAATGCTTATAGATTGATCAACACAACCATTTTGACAGCTTTCATTCTAACCATAGTTTTATCTCGTTCTAATCGTTTGACTAGTTGCTTACATCTGTAGACAGCATTCACCCGGATATCCCAGGCCCGGCTGATTTTTGTCTATTGTTGCTGAATTCCGAGTGTATTGAGCGTATAACAAACAAGAAGTTTGTTTTTTTCTCTAGTTAAATTCTTGCTTTGAGGGACTATCGCCATGAATTTTCCGCTAGTGTATAAACGGAGGTCTTCAAAATTTCAAATGCCATAGTAACTAAGTGGTATTCGCGGAACTATTTGTAATTTATCAATGTTATAAATGTTTCCACATACCAGGTTATTAATTATGGCAAAAATGAGTTACTAGTCATTGAACATGGATGCTTTAAAAGCAGAACTAAGAAAATCTTCCTTTTTAGGGTTCCGTAGCCAAATACGGAACCCTTATCCTTATATTAGTTTCGTCCGTCTGTCCGTCCGTCCGTATGTCACTTTACTCGGAAACTATAAGACGTATCTTAATAAAAATTACACATAAGGTGTGCTACTTAGTTATGTAGTTAAATTGCAGAAAAAAATATTTTTAGGGGGGGCGCGCCATACATGTGACTAAATTTCAACAAAATTTTTTTACCCAATATAATGTGTTGCATATCAATCGATAGGTCTTAAAAAGTGACATTGAGGTTTCTTTGAACATTTTGTGATTAAGTGAGTATTTTCAGAAATAATTGCTTCGAAAGTCAGAAAAGTTGTGTCCCCCCCCTGTAACTTATGAACTGTAAGTATGAAAAAAATTGAGAAGATGCGCCTTGTCACAAACTTTCTACGAAAATTATTTGAACATTTTTGGTTCAGCCATTTTTGATTATGAACTGTAAGTCCAAAAAATATGAAAAAAATTGAGAAGATGCGCCTTGTCACAAACTTTCTACGAAAATTATTTGAACATTTTTGGTTCAGCCATTTTTGAGTTATCTCCAAATAACTTCTTCCATAGGCAACAGATACGACCTTTTGGTATTAGTTTGGTTCCTTTTCCATTGAAGGTACGCAACCCTCCCTTATACGCATAAGCAAGTGGTTCGACACGCACTTGGCCGGTTTTTTCCAAATAAAACGGAACTGCGCAACACGGCGGCGTCGTCATTGAGTTAATATTACGGCGTCGTAGATATTTTTACAATACGGTCTTTTATATTAAACATTATTTAAAGGTAAATTTGGTTTTTAACAACGTAATAAAAAAATTACAGCATCAGGACGTACGTCTACAGTGGCGCCAGCTGAGGAGTATAACAACGGCAGCCCTCATTTTGTACAGAGCTTGTTCGGACTTCGGACTCTATAAACCTATAGGAATATGAATGACTGCACTCTGCAGTCACTCTTGTAAAACACAGTGGACGTTGTCGATTTAAAGGCGTTCCACACACCTAGCGGATTTCAGCGTGGAACATAGCTACCAGACAGTAACCAACCGGAAGACGGATATCTAGCTGAAAATTGTCTGTGGTTCCATACATGAATTCACTAACAAATTTCCGTCTTCCGGCTGATTATTGTCTATATCAGGGGTTCCCAAACCTTTTTTTAGGCACGCCCCCCTTGCTGCCTAAAATGAAATTCCCATCCCACGCCCCCCTTCGCTTCGATGCAAGGAAACGGAAGTAAATGGTCTAGCTAGCCCTGTTCAAATTTCCCGAGGCCCCGCGACCCCCTTAAAATGTGGTCGCGCCCCCCACTTTGAAAACCCCTGGTCTATATGATAGCTGAATTCCGTTCAAGTATGAGGTCCGAGTTTTCCCAATGAAAAAATATTATGCACTATATCTGAAAATATATTTAATAAACAGTAACACTACTATGTATGTTCTTGTTCCCACTGTATTATGTTTTAGGTATAAAACAAATATAAAATCATTAACATAAATTAAAAAAATTGCGTACTGTAGTACAAATTGCAACTCGATGATGGCTTAAAGCGTTTAGGGGTCATTTTGTCACTTGAAGTTATAGAAGCATGTACGACGGGAGTGCGCAGAGGGCGCGAGCAGCCGGCGCGCAGCGCGTCCACGCTGGCCGCTTGCTGCGGTGGTTTCAAGCGTAGTTCATGGCGCAATCGAAGCCGCTCCTGCGCTTGTGCCTTTGCCACGGCCTTCTGCAACTCTGCTATACTGTCCGTACAAGCCGGCAACTTATCCAATGTATTCGATACTTCACATATCTCCGCCGTGTCCGTGTCCACTATCTCCTTATGATCTAACACCATACCAATGTTCAACTTCAAATTTGTCGTACCGTCTCTAAACG
Source organism: Pammene aurita (assembly GCA_947086415.1). Lineage (NCBI taxonomy): Eukaryota > Metazoa > Arthropoda > Insecta > Lepidoptera > Tortricidae > Pammene > Pammene aurita. The sequence goes on along the minus strand of OX352296.1, from coordinate 14,517,556 downwards.
ACAAATAAATTGATGCTTGGTCTAAGACGCGGAGCGAAAAGTGTTCATTTATTTTCATAGCTTTCATTCTAATTTGAAACGGCTTAAATGATTGCGTCGTCTTTTGACGCTTCTCTTTGAGAAAATTCTCGAATTCTATTGCTAACATTTCCTCATTGTCGGGTCGCTTATCGTCTGCAGGCGTGGCAGGCATTCCAAGTATGGTGGGGTCCTTATATGGCATTTGGGTGTCGATCATTACTTGCTGTAAGACTGGAGGATCATTCAAGGTGTGCCACTTCCAGTGAGACACAGGACCAATGGTTCGATCAAGGACTACTCCTTCTGTTTGATTATACTTGAGCCTGAAATTAAGCACCTATTAATAAACGAGGTTTTAGATAGGAACATGTTAGATAATATATTATGAAGAAAAAAAATACTCTAAAGCTATCGACTAAATACCCCCGACGAGCGATGGCTAAAAAGCATAATTATAAGATAAGATGAGAGATCTTTATTGCAACCAAAATACATAATATAATGTACATGAACACATAACACATATATGGTGTAGCAACATAAATTGGTAACACAAATGCACATTCATGTCTAACTAACTACAAGGGCTGCTATTTATATATCCGGAAACCGGAATAACAATCTTCTTAAATAGCATATTTGACCTCCATGGTAAAATTTGAACTTTTTTAAGTACTGGCCGGTATATTTTTTCTTTCTTATTAACGCTCGTGTTTTGTTTTTGACGGGTTTTAAATGTCATCTCGCAGCAAGAATGGAACTCACTCGTGAAAATATTCGTGCTATGATTTATTATGATTTTCGGCGTGGTTTAACGCAACAACAGTGCATAGATCAACTAACTTCAACTTTTGGTGATGAAGCCCCATCTAAAACTACTGTGTATCACTGGTTTAGTGAGTTCAATCGTGGACGTAGTATGCTTACGGACGAAGTTAAGGCAGGTCGCCCGAAATCGGTCGTTGTACAACAAAATATCGAGGCTGTGCGAAAACTTATAATGGACGACCGACATGTTACGTACTGCGAGATAGAGGCGACTCTGGGTATTTCTATGACCAGCATTAATAGCATATTACATAATTATTTGGCTGTAAAAAAAATTTGTTCGCGTTGGATACCCCACAACTTAACAAAAGAGCAAAAAGATGCTCGCGTCGAATGGTGCAATAAAATGTTAAAAAAATATAACCGTGGTGACTCAAAAGCCGTTTATAACATCTATACAGGTGACGAATCCTGGATCTATGCATACGATCCCGAAACGAAGCAACAATCAACGGTATGGGTGTTTCAAAATGAGCCGAACCCTACGAAAGTTACTCGTGCAAAAAGTACATTGAAACAAATGGTGGCCTGCTTCTTCGGTATTAATGGCCATGTAGCTACAGTGCCACTAGAAAACCGTAGAACGGTTAATTCAGAGTGGTACACGACCATTTGCTTACCGGAAGTATTTGAACAAATTCGTAAAACTAACCAGCGACGAAGAATCATTCTTCATCATGACAATGCCAGCTGTCATACGTCACGCGAAACAACTCTATTTTTGGAGGGTCAAAATGTGGAATTAACGGGTCATCCGCCGTACAGCCCTGACTTGGCACCCAACGATTTTTATTTATTTCCAAATATAAAGAATAAATTACGCGGTCAACGATTTTCGACCGCTGAAGATGCTGTCGACGCATTCAAACAACACGTTATGGAGGTACCTCAGGCGGAGTGGCAGAAGTGCTTTAAAAATTGGTTCACGCGAATGCAAAAGTGCATAGATCATCAAGGGGAATACTTTGAAAAACAATAAAACCATTTACAGCCGTGTACGTTTGTTTGTTTTTTTGTTTCCGGATATATAAGTAGCAACCCTCGTACTTATATAACTAATAATAAAATTGTTTTTATGAATAACAATAAACAAGTGTATTCAGTAGGCAACTTTTGTTAATAAACACTGTTTAATGACTGTTTATAAACAGTGTTGCACGATGTTTCATCATCTCTGTAAACATGTTTATAAACAAGGATGAAGCCGGGTATTCATTAGGCAACGTTTGTTAAGAAACACTGTTTAATGACTGTTTATAAACAGTGTTGCACGATGTTTCAAGCCGGGTATTCATTAGGCAACTTTTGTTAATAAACACTGTTTAATGACTGTTTATGAACAGTGTTGCACGATGTTTCATCATCTCTGTAAACATGTTTGTAAACAAGGATGATGAAATATTGTTGCATAAACATGTTGCTGTGCTCCCCACTCTAGGTGGAGAGCAATACGAAACATTCAGTTTATAAACAGATGTCATCGAGTGTGGACGTGTGTGACGTAAGTTTAGAAACATGGAAATAGTGTGGTCCAACAACCAGATTTCAATTGTTTTGTTTTGCAACAACTAAACTAGTGTGGACTGCTAAGTTTCAGAAACAGTGTTTACGGTAAACTTGTTGCAAAACATGATGATCAAATTCATAAACAGTTTATTAACAAATGTTGCCTAATGAATACCCGGCTTTAAACTTATACGTAGGTAAGCATTCATGCAATGAGTTACGACTTCACTTTATTAAAGTTACTATACTTATATGTATCAATGTAGGTAATTATATGTATGACACTAATTGACTAACATTACAGCCTACAAGGTTTTATCCTCCATATATTGGTGATTTGTATAATAGCAATACTGGGGTCAGAATCGTGAAGTAAGCGTTCAAGATGATTTGCAAGAGGTCCTTCGTGAGATTGTCATAATGCTGCTGGCTGGTTTTCTCATGGCTCTGATTTTTCCTTTTATGAGTAAATGTAACCAAGATACTGTACCGTATTTTTCCTGTGTGGTCAAACACGATCCCGTTCCCAGAGTAATCAAAGGTTGCTAGAAGAGTTCTTGGTCGGGATCGGCCCCGCTCATCGGGTAGACCGGTGCTGTAGACTACAAATCGCTGGCCAGCGTTTGTTTCTGAAAGTACCGTAAGATATAGTCTGATGGCCAGCCAACGAACGCAGTAGCAATGTACAGCGAACCAAAGTATGACGACACTAAGAATCAGTGAAAAAAGCAGCGATGATTATCGAATTCTATGTTTTTAATTTTTTGTTAGTATTTCCGCCCCTTCCATTAAGGCCCTGTTACATTTTACTTTTTCCTATCCTAATTAGGATCCTAACTAGTTTTCATAGTAAATTTACTTGCTAAAAGCGGTTACATCCTGACTAAATTTAGAAACTAACTCATTTAGGAAGCTAACTAGGACAAGTGTAACAGGGCCTTTAGGTGACATTTACTGTGTGTAAAAAGGATACGGACAGATTTCGTGTAATCTGTCATCAACTGCAACAGATAATCTGGTTGAGGCAATTGACGTACCTATGCCTTAAAAACTAATTTAAATTGAATGGAGAACGTTGCGGGAATTGACGTACCTATGCCTTAAAAACTAATTTAAATTGAATGGAGAACGTTGCGGGAGTTCTAAGCTATGTCGCTCGCGCTTAAGATGAGGGAGTGAAATGCACTATATACAGATTCAATGTAAAAGAAATGCGAGTTGAAATGTTCGTCACGAAATACGGTGTCTCATCACACGTGTGTTGCCACCATTACTACTACATAATGTACTACGTTAGTAATAATAACTCAATGGTTGCCACATGTACCTACGTCATTTGAATTTGCCGCGGTTTTCTACTGACAGAAATGGATTGCCAAACTATATATATATAATATGTCCATGATAATAATTTATCTACTGTGGTATTTAAATAAGAGCTGTTGACCTTCTGCGTCATAATAATCCAGCGCTAATTCTCCGCTTCTGTAGTACCATCGTCCTCGCCCGTTGTCATCAAACTCTGCTAACCTTCCCCCACTGTCGTATGTCATCTCACGTTTGGATTTGTTATGCTCAAACCAGTCGAATTCGGGCTTGGCTGGTCTCATGCGGTAGACGTTCATCTAAAAATATTGGTTAAATAATCGGCTTATAAAGTTATTTTTCAGCTTTAAGTATGACTCACGCTACACCGTACATATACCTACCGGCCAAAAACGTTTAAGGTAGGTATTGCTAGCTTCCGCTTATTTACTTCACTCCAACCATGTTTAGCCTGTAACCATCGTTATTTCCTAATCGTACCAACCTCATCCTATGAGAACAATACGGATGACCGTCGTAGATGAACAAACAGCTTCTCCCTGTATTCGCACCTTGAGTGAGTTCCTATTAAGGTAGTTATACTACAAAAAGCGGAAGGTCGTGAGTCAGGTCAGGTTATGAGTATCCCTCCCTAGTTCCTAATGTAAGAAACTTTTTCTTTAATTTTCACTAGACTTTGCCTTAAGTAACGCATAATACCAGTATCCCGTCAGGGCTTCGTGAGTCGAGCGCCAGCTATAAGTAGGTACACTGCAGAGTACGGGGTCGGTCTTGGTACGGGTACGGTGTAGTGTGTACTTCTTTAAGGTTTTATTACTTTTCGAACTACTTTCTCTGTTGGCAGCATCGTCCAGCCTTTATCGATAAACGTTCGATCAGATAACGTATACCTTATAACACCCTTGGTATCATCGGTGTCTGGGGCCTAGAAAAGACAAAATGTTATTATGCGGGTCAACACCGAACGAGCCATCTCGCGAGAAAATTCCCGCGCCAAGCACCTCGGTAGTGTGCCTCGCCCGAGGCATTGCGGCTACGGGTGCGTTTGCTGCGTTTGCCTCGGCCGAGGCACGTTTACACTGCCCGAACTGCTACGCGCGGCAATTTCCTCGCGAGGCGGCTTTCGGTGCAGACCCACCTATTCTAGTAGGTAGAGTTTGTCCGGAAAGAGAAGTGTCGTAGTTTATATGGGAGTGCATACATTCTACGAACACTTCTGTTTCCGGATAGACTATGTATGTATAGTCCAGCGAGTATGGCGAATATATTCTATATTCTAATATATTCTATAATCTAGCTATAGCTCGGAGACTCTACATATAGCTTAGCCACCGGCTTGAACTAAAATTAGTCCAGCGATACGATAGACCATATTTTCAAGAAATATAGATTACATTTTTTTTAGTTTAAAGGCTTAAGGGTTGGTGTACAAAAGAGGGGGCGATTTTTGGTTAGGTTAGGTTGGATAGGTTTCTTCTATAAGGGCGTAGCACCAAGATAACGCAAAGTAGGAGTTCCGCAATAGCGAAGCTCCGTCAATTCTGCCTGTGTGGAAAATAAATCTTGCCGAAACAAACTAAAGGGGGAACCCTTACATCGTTTTGTTTCGAAATCGGTAGTAAGTGCCCTTTGGTTAAAAATCGCCAGTCTGTTTTTACCAATATATTTCAAAATATTTATTTCAGTAAAAAGTGGTCCATACAAAACATGTTTTGTTTTGTCTATTCTTCATAAGATAAACAAAAACTGTCTCGTAATAAGACCATATATATTAGTTAGTCTTAAAAACGCTTCCCCTTATGATTTTCTTAACTACGATATCTCTGTAATTGAAGAATTTAATGAAAAGCATATTTGACATTTTTACTTAGTTTTTCTTTAAGAAATCAAGGAAAAAATTATCTAAGTCCCAAAAATCGTCATCCCAAACCCCCTTTTTGTTCACTCTGACCCGCTAAAGAAGTTCACCGCCACACTAAGTCCGCATTAATGAAAAATAAGTACTAACAGAAGTTTTGTTTTTTTTCGACATTTTTGGTCTAAAAACACTATGCAAAACTTTTATAATATATAGAGAACTAAAGAAATCGTTTAAATATTTTCGCTTCCACTTCGGCAAGTCAGCTCTCTGTACACGGGATATAAAATGTTTAAAATAAAGATTATGATTATTTCACAATGTATATCATAAAAAATATTTGACATAAAAAATGATATCTAAAATTTGACATAAACGAGTCAAAAGTACTTCATGCTTCAAGATATATTTTTTACATATAACTGTCAATTCAACTTCGAAAAAGTTTGTGTGTGCCACTCGTTGTCTCTTTTAGGCCGCAATTTTCACGAGCCATATTTTCAGTAAGTAAATCCTATTTAAATCTGTACCTCCTTTAAATGTTTGCTCGAAGACTATAGCAACGGAAAAAGCGACTAAATCGGTATCCATTTGAAATACTATATACCTATAACCGTTTATATGACCTTGGGTGTTATTTGCAAAAATAAACAACAGCATCATAGCAGCATTTTAGTAAACTATGGTGATAGAATTTGACACATACGAAATCATATTTATATGATTATTGATAAATAAATGATAATGTAATTGCGGCCGTTGCGGCCTAAAAGAGACAACGAGTGGCACACACAAACTTTTTCGAAGGAGGAGGTTATCAATTCGTCGGGATCTTTGTTTTTGCTATTTTTTTTTTTTTTTTTTTATGTATGTTCACCGATTATTCGAAGACGGCTGGACCGATTTGGAAAATTCTTTTTTTGTTTGAAAGCGTATACTTCACAGTTGGTCCCATTGTAACCATGTCAGGATCTGATGATGGGATCCTGGAGAAATCGAGGGAACTCTTCAACTATTATAGGCACACCTATGGTGATTTGAGTATTTTTTACAGCAGATCGAGCATTTGGTGTTGGAAAGGTGGATGCTTAGTGAAGTCGGTTCTTTTTTGTTTAAAATTATTTCATCTTCAAATAATCGGTGAACATACATAAAAAAAAAAAAATAGCAAAAACAAAGATCCCGACGAATTGATAACCTCCTCCTTCGAAATCTTGAAGTCGGTTGATAAATAATTCGTTATAATACACCAAACCGGAAACCGGTGGCTAAGCTCTTAGTTGTGTTAATAAATAGGTATTGCATATTTTTTATATATTTATAATATATTGAAAATGACAATACAAAAAAAAACTCACCTTCGATTTTTTTTCTCCAGTTGTGGTCGCTGCTAGTAGTGTAGGCTGCCCAGGTTTTTGCTCTGTAAATCCTTGTAGTGGTTCAGCTGGCGACTCGGAATGCTTATGAAAAACAGATTCCTGTTTAGAAGTTTTTTGTTCAGTATGACGCTGTTTTTGAGCTTGTATTGAATCAAGGTCTTCGTGTTTCTTAGCACTTTTAACCTTAAATATTTTCTGGCCTATAATAATATCCGGTACTTCATCCGGCTTTAATATAACCTCTGTAACATTCTCGTCAACTGAACCTTCATCCTTCATTTCAAGAACGGGTGCTTTTATTGCTTTTTGTTCGGCTGCTTTCTTGCTTTCTAAATCCTTAAGTCTTTTCTCAGCGAGTTCTTTTTCTTTTTCCTGTTGTTTTTTTATTCTCTCCTTTTCTAATTCCTGCTGCTTTTGCTTAGCAAGCTGCTCTCTTAAAACAGCCATCATGTCGTCTTCTTTACCACCTTTTACTTTTTCTTCTTTAGCAATGTTGGCCAAGTTTTCGCCTTTCCCTGTATCTCCTTTATTGTCGACAGTTTTACCACCTGCCTCTGATATGCTTTTGCGCTTAATTTTCTTTTCTGTTGTTAACTGTTTTTGTGTGGCTTCTATTGCTTTTTCAGCTTCCTGGGCTTTTTTTTCCCTCAGCGCCGCGTCTTTCTCTTCTTGTTTTCTAAATTTTTCTTGTTCTGCTTTTTCCTTTGCTTCCTTAGCAACCTGTTTTTTTAAAGCAGCTTCTGCTCCAAGATCGCGTTGTTTTCCTTCTCTTTCTTTAATTTTATCTTGATCTATATGTACCTGTTGTTGCTTATCGCCTTTTTGAAGTTTATCTTTAGAATCAGACCTAACCTCCAGTTGTTTTTGGTTTTTTTTTTCTGTCGTTAACTCTTTTTGTGTGGTTTCTATTGCTTTTTCAGCTTCTTGGGCCTTTTGTTCCCTGAGTGCTGCGTCTTTCTCTTCTTGTTTCCTAAATTTTTCTTGTTCTGATTTCTCCTTTGCTTCTTTAGCTACTTGTTCTTTTAATGCAGCTTCTGCTCCAAGATCGCGTTGTTTTCCTTCTCTTTCCTTAGTTTTATCTTGATCTAGATCAACTTTTTGTCGCTTATCGCCTTTTTGAAGCTCATCTTTAAAGTCAGACAAAGCCTCCATTTGTTTTTGCGTTTTCTTTTCTGTTGTTAGCTGTTTTTGTGTGGCATCTACTACTTTTTCCGCTTCTTGAGCTCTTGTTTCCCTAAGTACAGATTCCTTCTCTTGCTGTTTTCTAAGTTTTTCCTCTTCTGATTTTTCTTTTGATTCCTTAACTGCTTGTTCTTTTAAAGCAGCCTCTGCTCCAAGATCACGTTGTTTTCCATCTCTTTCTTTAGTTTTATCTTTATCTACCTTTTGTTGCGTATCGTCTTTTCTAAGTTTTTCCTCTTTTGATTTTTCTTTTGATTCCATAACTGCTTCTTCTTTTAAAGCAGCCTCTGCTTCAAGATCACGTTGTTTTCCATCTCTTTCTTTAGTTTTATCTTTATCTACCTTCTGTTGCGTATCGTCTTTTTCATGTCCATCTTTAATATCAGGTTCAGTTTCCTGATGTGTAGCTTCCATGTCGTCATCTTTTTTTAGTCTTACTATTTTATCTGATTCTTCACCTATTATTTCCCCGGTTTTTATGTTCCTCTTCTCCTCCTCTTGTTTCCTTTTTTCTTCTTCAGAGAGCCTTTTCTTTTCCGCGACTCTTTGTTTTTTTTCTTCTTCTCGTTGTTTTTTCAGTTCATTGCGTTTCTTTTTTGCCGTTTCTGCTCTTTCAATTAGCATGTCTTGAGTATTTTTGATGAGTTCCGAAGAACTAACAGTACTTTCAATTTGCTTTTTAGATTCTTTATCACGAGGAAAAGTATAACTAAAAACACTGACATTTTGTTCGCTCAAGCTCTTCATTACGTTGTCAAAAGACAAGCGTGTCGGTGGAGAACGTTTTCTTATTTCGCCTGGCGTGCTGTAATCTTTTGGAGCACCGTCTTCTTCGGGTTTTATTACGCCTTTATTTTTGATTATTGACTTAGGTTTGGCTGCTTTTTCTATAATCTGTTTAGGTTTTACATATTTTTCAAAAACTGTCTTGTGTTTGATTTCTTTTTCCACAGTTGATTTCGGTTCAATATGTTTTTCCAGCAACGGTGTAGGTCTTCTGTCTTTTTCCATTTTTGGTTCAGGTTGGATATTTTTCTCCTTAATTACTGCAGATTGCATTTTTTTTTCAATTATCTTCGTACGTTTGATATCTTCTGCAGCTACTCGTGCAGGATTAAATTCTGTTCTAGAATAAGCATGAAAGGAAACAGATTTCAACTTCTCCATATTTTCTTCAGCTAGACGCGTTTTCTTTTTCATATCTGCTTCACTTCTATCTTTCATTATTAGTCTTGGTTCTTCAGAAAAATCAAGAAAAGAAATGACTCTTAACGGCTTCTCCGTACCATCTTCAGCTAATTTGACTTGGTTTTGTTCCTGTATTCGTTCACTTTTAAACCTGGGCTTTTCGTAAATTTTAGAAGGGCCTGCCTCTCGCATTGTAGTAGGAATATATCTAGATACAGGCTCTTCAGATTCTTGGACCCGATCTACTAATCTCATACGCGGTTCTAGTTTACCATCTCTTATATTTAATGCGGACTTTTTCAACGAAACTTGAGTTTTTGTAACCCAAGACTTATTTAGCTTTTTATGTTCTTCTGTTTTTTGTGGCTCCTCCAAAAATATTCTTAAGAATTTATCAACGATCTTATCGCAACATGGGCAGTGAAAAAGGTAATTTTGATAGCAATGGTTACAGACGCCCGTAACTTCTCGAATTTTAGTTGAAGGAAGATTCTCAAACAATATGTTTGCACGTTCAATCATCTTCCTACACCTTGGGCAGCTGATTGTTTTCTTCCCTGTCGCATAACACAGTCATTACCTTAGGTTTGTCATAAACTTTTGAGTTGAAGTTTCTCTCCAATCAAGTGCGTTAGGAGAACATCGGATAATTCAACTATCTAGAAAAGTAGCTGTTGAACAGTATCTCTTCCCTTTTAAATTACACAGTCCCATTAATTTAATTAAGCGCCACGTGTGTAAATTTACATTATAGAAAATAAAGTCTTGTCGGTTATACCATTTACAACTCAAGAATGGCTGAACCGATTTTAATAATATTTGGTTTCTTGGATTTATCTCCGCCCCGAATAGCAAAATAAGTATAACAATTAAAATATTGGAGAAATTTAGAAAAAAAAGCGTGTCAGCTAGTTTTAAATAAATAAAACATTGCGTTTTCAAGAGAAAACCTCTAAACAAGAGTGTGGATTCATATTCTTAGTAATCATACCAGTAAAGTCATTAAGGTTGATTCTGGAACATAGTCGAATCCGGTCTTATAATATCCCAAGAATCTTTTTAGCTAAAATAATTTGAGACCCTGAATTTCAATACTTAATAATATAAACTTAACTTAGTTATATGTAATACGTTTAACGGCCTCCTAGCCCAGTCGGTAGTGACCCTGCCTACGAAGCAGGAGGTCCCGGGTTCGAATCTGGTCAGGGCATTTATTTGTGTATTTATCACATATTTGTTCCTGAGTTATGGGTGTTTTCATATTTATCTATTATATATTGTAGCATGCCGAAAGAACGCCAGCTACATCTCGCGGCGTCCCTTGGGCTTAGTTTGTTTACCGGCCAAGTTGCGCGAGTCAGGGTAGATTAGATCGTGGTTCATCTAGTTATAATTAGGTGGCGCCGATATCAAAATATGATGTGTGCTTTTTTATTTTGAAAGAAGCTGACGACTGAGAAAAGAGGATATTCGCATCAATTTTAAATTCAAACTTTGTAGGAGTTTGGAATAGTTTTTGTTTGGTCGAGAAGACAGATAGATTGTGAACCTCGAGCGGGGCCAGTTGTCAGAATCCATTTTTGACATCCCATCTTTCCTATTTTAATCTTTGCTTTGATTTCTTTTGTGGGCGTGATTGGAATATCCAACTTCTTTTTGTGATATCCAACGCCAAGTGCATGCGTGTACCGCGTCGGAGGGGCGTCAAGCGTTTGCGACCTATACGCGTTTGCAATTCAGTCCAACGCAGATATTGGATATCGCCTGTCGCGGTTGGGATACAGCCGCCAGCCGCTTCAAAGGACTTGAGCCCGCATTTCACGTGGCTCACCAGGTGAAACCGGCGTATCGCCTGGAATACGGCCGCCAGTCGCCTAATAATGGACTCGAGCCCGCATTCGCGTGGCTCACCAGGTGAAAGCGGCGTGTCGCTCCGTGAAGTGTCCTAGAGTTTCATTGGGGACTTCGTATTTTATTTGCCGTGCTTTAGTTTTATATTGTTGTTACCATTCTTACATATCTGCGATCCGCATTTTTATATTAACCCTAAATCCCCAAAATTCTAATTGCCTCATTTGTCGGGCGTACAAAGACCTGGCTCTTGAATTTAGGCTACTCTCATCCAGCGAATCATCCGTCACCATCCATGTCACTCGTCTCATTAATCCATTACTTTCCCCGCAGCCAAATTACCAGCCGAGTCTTTATTTGTACTTACTAGTTTTGCTAGTACTCCCTCGTTTTATTTTCCTTTCGTGCGGAAAGTAGACGTTTATGATACTAAGGTAATTATTAAATGTTAAATATCTTTATATCTATATCATTATCATTATCGTCATTTTTATGTGAAGTGCTAATTTTAAATAATCTGATTATTGTAATTTAATACATTCTGTCCGGGTCTACGATACTAAGAAAATTATTGAATGTGAAATACCTTTATCGATATCGTTATCTTCATCTTTATGTGAAGTGCTAATTTTAAATAATCTGATTATTATAATTTAATTACATTCTATCCACTAAGGAAATTATTGAATGTGAAATATCTTTATATAGATATCGTTATCGTCATTTTTATGTGAAGTACTAATTTTAAATAATCTGATTATTGTAATTTAATTACATTCTATCCGGCTCGAAGGACCAAATTGCTAATTTTAAATAATTTACTTAATCTGCAAAATTAAACGTGTTAATGCAAATTACGAAGTGTATTACTTCAATATATCGTCGTCTAGTACCCATAACACAAGCCCTATTGAGCTACTGTGGACCTTAGGTCGATTTGTGTAAGATTATCGTATAATATTTATTTATTTATTTATGTATGTTGATATTAAAAATATGTATACGCAAATTTTATACTTATAATAACAAGGTTAAGTAACATTATCTTTTCGAGGGCCAGAAAACCAAGTTTAATAATAGTCCGATCTTACTCCAACGCACCTTTATATTCACATCAAAGTAAATTAACATCTAAAGCGATTCTCTTATGTAGGATTTTTTCCTGCATAAGGACATAAGCATGTAAGTAAATGTACATACCTGATTCCGCTACTTCCGTTAATTCCTTAATATTCAGGTTTACTCCACTGTTTTGAAGTATAAAAACTTCTCCATTTTCATTGCTTATCTGTGCTTCCTGCAAATTTAAATATACGTACAGTTAGTACGGTTACACTGTATGCAGCTGTTATAATCAAGCTGGCTTTCGTGATAACAGTGGTTGAGATGGGCACGGACGTACATTTTAGGCGGACCAAGAACTTCGACCAAAATGTGAGGTTGCAACAAAAATCAAGGTAAGGAGCTGCATTTCGATTTGAATTTAATGCCTTCTTTCGGATATTTTTTTAGTCTCCTATAAACATTCGTTTTGCTCTGTGATATAAGATTCAATTTAGTTGGCCAAAAAAGTAAAAGAATCGTCTGTCTTAAAGACCTGTTACACTTTTCCTAAATCAGCTTACTAAATTATTTAGTCAAGTGTAACTGCATTTAACTAGTAAAATAAAAGCAAATTTACTACTAAGTAAATTATGGATCCTAGTTAGGACACACAAAAATGTAAAGGGTAGTAGGGCTTAGATGTAGCTACTTATTGTACATTAGACCGTTGGTATCCAAACCCGCGTACAGTAGGTAGGTATCTACAGTGGATTTTCGGGGGCACTGACACTGATTAGCGAAGCTTTACTATAATCTTAGTTAGTGTTATGCTAAACTTACATCCTGTGTTTGCGGTGAATAGCGGTATATAGCAACACCAGCATTTTCCAATTCCAAGATTTTTATAAATTCCTGATTACCGAGGTGTTTGCAGCAATCACACGTCTGCCGTCTATAGTTTGGATGAATATCAGAATTTTACATACCTGCAGTAGGTATGCGTAAAAGCTCTGAGGATTCGAAGTCGAATGAACGAAATTGTGCGCACTGGGACAGGGCGCCGCGTACCGGTGCGCTTAGTGGGGGTCGCTTTCCTCGGAGCTCGCACGCGGACCGTAGGTACGTATTTGTAGGGTAAATGTGTAGGTAGGGTAATTGTGCTCCTTTTCGTCCACTTATCGATTTTGCCAGCTTTGTGATGCAAAAAGAATATCTTAAAGTACCCTTACTTAAATGTATTATATTTCATTTTATAGCTTATATAGTCAAGTTTATGTTAATATTACGCGATAATTATCCATACTTGCGAGATTTTGTATAAAAAATATTATTTGAAAAAGTGGGGTATTCGTTAGTTTTCGTCCATAAATGTCAGTTTTCCGTCCTGGGCTCTGCTAGTTTTCGTCCACTGAGTAGGGTGATTATTTCTGAAAATATCCACTTAATCAAAAAATGATAAAACAAACCTCAATGTTATTTTTAAAGTCCTATCGATTGATGTGCAACATGATGATTTTTGGTAAAAAAAAATTGTTACATGTATGGAAAACCCCTTGTGGCTCCCCCCTAAAAAAAATCTTTTCAGCAATTTTACTACAATACTAAGTAGGGGTATACAAAATACACCTTCTGTTATAATTTCATCAATATTAGTTATAGTCTTCAAATAAAAAATGGCCATGGCATACGGACGAACTACGGACATGACGAAACTATAAGGTTTCCGTTTTTGCCATTTTGGCTACGGAATCCTAAAAACTAATGATAGTAAGGATTAACACCATGTTTTTTTATTTCCGTTAATATTAGCATAAGGTACGAGTACGATTAAGGAAACGAAATGGCGTAGTTAGTTTTTATAAATTTGTTTTTTCCATACAAGTATGTATTGTTAAATCGATCACGGTATTATATTTAACTCAACCAAACAATCGAATATTATAACTAAGGCATTTTATCACCAAACAATGATATTGTAGGCCTTTAATGTTAACCACTGTCACTGCTTGTACTATAAAGCCTTGGCCAAACAGCAAGCGTGGCGCAGCGCCGCGGTCGCGCGGCGCGACCTGCCGTGCGACGACATATCGCCTGACTTCGTGTCACTGACTTTGAATAGAACTTCATACGCGAACGTACTGCTGCGGCCTGCGGTCGGGTTCCAACTTGTTTGTACCTTAGCCTTGGCCAAACAGCAAGCGTGGCGCAGCGCCGCGTCTGCGCCGCGTGACGCCGAAGCGATGACTGTTCAAACAGGGCGCGCGCGGATCGCGCCGGCCTCGCGCTCTCAACACTCATTGCGCGCGCGTGAACACGGCGCGGCCGTGCGCGATGCGGACGTGACTCGCTCATTCCTTCCGAAGCCAAGATTATTTTTTCGAAGAGAAGATATTTTTTTCTATATCCATAATCACAATCACAGTATATTGCTACGCTCGCACGACGCACCGCGCTGCCTAACGTCCGACTGATGTGACCCAGCGCGGCGCAGCGTGCCGCCGCGCAGCGCTACGCCTGCGCCGCGTGGACGCGGGGGGCCGCGCGGCGCGGGGCGCGACAGAAGCGGGGCGCGGCGCCGGCGGGACGCAGTCTGTTTGACGTCGCTAACCTGTTAACATGTGCCGCGGTCGCGCCGCGCGACCGTGGCGCTGCGCCACGCTTGCTGTTTGACCAAGGCTTAATGCAATTGACACGACTAGCGTAGTCAACCGCGCATTGGATCGTTCATTATTGGGTCGTTCCTTAGAGAATTCAACCCGGAGTAGCCATGTCTGCCGTTTTCTTTACAAAGCAAGTCTGCCGATTTTTGCGGGGGAGGGGAACGTCAAGTGTATTCTGTGGCTATTCGTACGTAACGTACAAATAGGTGTAAGCATGACCACTGGTCATATGTTTTCGGCAAAGGGGAACGCCTGTCAATGGCGACTCCGGTTGGTTGAATTCTCTAAGGGTCGTGCATTACCCGGAAAGGTTTCCGATTGGTTCCGATCAGATCCGAAGGTTATGCGACTATTTAAAAAAGTAGCTTCTTTCATAGTAATCAGATCAAAACACGAGACTTCCTTTTTTCGGATATTTGTTCAAATATTTAACAGCGCATGTTTTTGTTTGTTTGTTTTCGTGTGGTTTTAATGAGGGTTTCCGCGATTGAGATTTTCACTAGATGGCAGCACCATGACGACAGGTCTTTTTGGCAGTAGCTGTCAAAATCAACCAATCAAAAAATTTATGGTTAAATATGATTGGTGGATTGTGACTAGACCTGTCGCCACGGTGCTGCCATCTAGTGAAAAACTCGATCGCGGAAACCTTCATTGCCGGTAAATAGATAAAGGTGATGTGATAGTGCTTGGTGAAAATAACGGATAATATTCATTGTGAAAGATGTATGGGTGTGTGTGCGTGTTTGTGTGTACGGACGATGGCAATGGCACGATCACAAAGCTTTCTTTTGAAGTGAAATAAGCAGAGCACGCCATAGTATGGAGGTTATAATTGTTATTCTACTACCATTTGGTCATTCTAATGTTAATTATAGTTTTGTCTTCTCACAAATAACTCGTATATTAACGATAACAATGCAACAGAAGAGCTAGTTTTAGTCTTTGCTCAAGTCATTTAAATGTTTTGTTTATTACATTTATTTACGTAACATTATATGAGGAATGGACAGAAACTAAAGTGTGTAGGTAATCAAATATAATATTACCATACTACTATATACTATAATATTACGTATTAATTAAGTATTTTGAAGTAAAATAACCATTAGAAATATTTACCTAGCTGTCTGGATTTCCGGGATCAGGTGGTCGCAAAACTGAAATTTATACCAAATTGCTCTGCTAGTTTTGGTCCACAAAGTTTATATATTAATTATATGCTAAAACTTTAATCTCCACTTAAAATATTGTACAATTAACTTTAAAATAGATAATTCATGCCAAACATATTTAGTGCACTGCCTAAATCATTAATAAAACTCATCATAAACTTTTCCCGCCACAAGTTTTTTTCTTCATTGCGATGACATTTGCTAGGGCCGAATTCGAGGCGGCTATTAATGTTTTATTTTTAAAGGCACTATTTGTCAAATTACTTGTTTATGATAGTAGAATTGTTTCTTAGATATTATGGATCGCAACAAGACCAAACTTCCGCAGGAAAATTCATTTACGTTCAAGTTTTCTCCATATATTTGTAGCAGAACCGTCAGGTGGACGGAAACTGACCATGGACGGGAAACGAGCACAATCACCCTACACAGTTTATAGGCAGTCATTGAACTAACGTAATTAATAGAACAAAGGTCTGATTGCTATCCGAGCAAGTTACTTATATGCTTACATCTAAATTAGTTTTTAAGTAAATACGCCCCCTAAAACTCGCGGGTAAATCGTTTAGTTATGAAATTTTGAATGCAGTGAAATAGTGCTAAGTACTATTTTCGCGAAATACTTTATGATTTGTAGGCCTCACCCGCTTGCAGGTTTCATTATCAATAAAAATACGTAATAAACATAAATTATCACTACAGAATCATACAGAAGAAATAAAATAACTCAAATATCTAATCAAAATAATCAAATTGACTTATAAAAAATATACTTCAAATATTGTTGAAATATTTACTGACCATAGAGTAACTTATCTATTTAACGAAATTATCAACTCATAAACTACACACTTCATTCTTATTACCTCTTTGCTTAATTTAAATGCGCTAGCCCAATAACGTAACATAAATACTCTTCATTGCACACCTCAAATTATAGACACAAAGTATTAGAGTCTGACTAGCCAAATATTGTTGACAGATATTTCCTTGTTGTATCACCAATTGTCTATGATTTAAAAAACCGGCCAAGAGCGTGTCGGGCCACGCTTAGTGTAGGGTTCCGTAGTTTTCCGTCCGTTACAGTAAGTGTCCCCACTTAAGAGTTAAAATAACACTGCCATGTAGGATATGATATGAGCGTTCCACGTATAGCGACATCTATCGGCAAATTAAGTAAACTATTGCGCGCGAGCTTAAAGTATGGAACATGATTTTTATGGGATAATTCTTTATTGCGTGAACCGATTTTCACCGTTTTTACTTTATTTGAAAGCACGTCATTTCATTGTGATTTTGTAGAAATTACAGGTACAATAAACACCTGCTTATACGGTTAAATTACAAACTTAGTTCAGAAATTATTTTGTAATATTTTTAAAAAACTATTCAGTCTATCAAGTTCAAAATAATTTTGCTAGAAAGTTTTTATAAAGTCTTTTGATATTTTTTTCATATTTTTAAAACTTATGGTTCAAATGTTAGAGGGGGGGGGGGACACTTTTTTTTACTTCTGGAGCGATTATTTCCGAAAATATTTACATTATCAAGAAATGATTTTAGTAAACCCCTATTCATTTTTAAATACCTATCCAACAATATATCACACGTTAGGGTTGAAATGAAAAAAAAAATCACTCCCCACCTTACGTATAGGGGAGGTACCCTAATAAAACATTTTTTCCCACTTTTTATTTCACTACTTTGTCGGCGTGATTGATATACATATTAGTACCAAATTTCAGCTTTCTAGTGCTAACGGTCACTGAGATTATCCGCGGACGGACGGACGGACGGGCAGACATGGCGAAACTATAAGGGTTCCTAGTTGACTACGGAACCCTAAAAAGGCTAAAAGTCTGTTGTCAATTTATGTCATTATTCATTGACTGTTGTCATTATTTCAAATTGTTCACGGTGTATAAGGGGTTTATTTCAAATAATATTAAAAATAACTGTACCGAGTGGTCCGCAAACTATTATTTTGGCTCGTAAATAATTACGACGATGTGCGAAGTTGACGTGAAGCGTGTTGTTAACGAAAAACTGCAATGTTTAGAAGTCGTCAACAATTTTGTAGGTTGGAGCTCTATTAATATTTTGATACCTTAAGTACTAGTTCTAACATTTGATTAAGTACGTGAATTTATTAATACCTAAATCTCATAAACAGGACAAGTGTGTAAAGAAACGGATAAACTAGAAGTTCTGGTAAATATCAATACAATCAAAACATTGGAACGTAAGAAGTTACTTACTGAAAACCAATATTTAGGAGAAATCTGTGGACTGACGGGTCAGTAGTAATTTTATGTAAAAATATAAATAAAAATATTTTCGCGAAACATGTCTATACAGTATGTAAACCAACTAAAACCATCCCTTAAAACAATTGAATAGGGAACTCAAGTAGGGTGATTGTGCTAGTTTTTGTCCACTCTTGTCAGTTTTCCGTCCATACTTATTTATATGTTTATCTTCAAGTATTTCCCAACATAAAAGCTTAAAATTAAAAAATCTACTAAAGAATAAACTATAAATATAAACTATGTTGACCTTAAAAAGTTTTTCCAACATTTTTGAGGCAGTTTAATCAATCAATAGACGGGAAACTAGCACAATTACCCTACATAGTTATTAAATTGTTTTTACTTGCTTCTGAGCATGTTTTGGGGAATTTAATTTCTGAATGTATTTTTCTCGTTGCAGTCGGTTAAAGATCTTTCTTGTTTACTTCTGCCTGATTACCTAAACCTACCTACTTACCTACCTTACGTGTGCACAGAAGTCAAAAGTATTTTCTAGTATCAAAACTATTATTCCTGCTACACAAGCCCATGATTTTTTGAATTTCCCGCCAAATATTTGGGTAATATTTCAATAGTCAGACTCTAGTAGTTTATGTAACTGTTACGTAATAAGGGTCCTCAAAATACGAGTGTGGTTTTATGAAACCGCAGGCGACTTTCATAATAAGATCACACGAGTGTTTAAGGCCTAATTACGTACAGTTGCATACACTGCTTTATCTACACTTATATTATATATCCTAAATGAAGAGTTCGGAAACCACAGAATGACCGCCATTGCACCGCCATGGCCAACTCGATTGTGCCGGCGGTCTGGCGGGCGCGTGCCGTTGGTCGGGAAGGAGGACAGGATTTACATTATGTTATCAAATCCGATGTTCGGAATTTGAAACTCACAACGTATCAATATACAGTCGTGGCCCGCTAATTAAGAACAGCCTTAGTATTACACAGATTTCTTATAACATTTGCTAAGCTTGACTTTCATATTGATATTTTTATTTATATCCGTTAATATTATTTAATTTGAGTATTTATGGAGTTGATTAAAACAAACTTTATCACCAAAACTTTATAGATAATAATAAAAAAAAAGTTTTAAATTAATTTATCCCACGACATCGATAAATAAGTTGGCACACTAATTAAGAACATAAACGAAAAGTCACGAATTCTAAAAGAAAATGCTAATGTTAAATCAATATTTGGTAGGGAATCCCTTATTCTGTTCCACTGCAAGACATCTTTTTGTCATAGACTCCACTAGCACTCGGCATCTTTCCACAGGTATAGATCTCCAAGCTTCGAGTGCCCCATCATAAAGTTCATTTATTTTTTAGATTTCTTATATTTTTTTTGGCTAAAGTTTTTTTGACGTCGTTCCAGAGGTTTTCTATAGGGTTGAGATCTGGACTGCAAGAGGGCCAAGTCATTACAGAAATAGATTTACGTTGGAACCAGTCCTTTACAGATTTCGCAGTGTGTTTGGGGTCGTTATCTTGTTGAAATTTCCAAATTACTGGTAAATTTTCTTCAGCATATGGCAGCATGGTTTTCTACAAAATATCTCTACATACATGTTGATTCATAATACCCTCAATTCGCACCAATGGTCCAACGCCATGCCAAGAAAAACAACCCCACAATTGAATATTCCCTCCGCCATGTTTCACCGTTACGGTAGTACACTTAGGATCAAAACTCAAAAGCCGTATTTGGTGGTCAGCGTACGTAAATTTGACCGTCAGATACTATTCTATTTATTTTAGTTTCATCAGACCATAAAACATGCTTCCACTGAGACAAAGTCCAGTCCTTGTGTTCTTTTGCAAATTTAATCCTTGCATCTCTGTCTTTTTGGTTCACCAATGGTTTCTTACGAGCTACTCAACCAAATAAATTCGCTTCGTTCAGTCGTTTTCGTATAGTACGGGCAGCGAGACCAGATTTTTCCCCAAAAAGTTGGCGTTTTATTTCGGTAGAAGATAGTTTAGGATTTTTTTAGCCATTCTAACAATTAAGGCGTCAGTTCGGGGGGTTGACTTACGTGGGCGTTGTTTCCGCTGGACCTTCTGGCATGTTTGGTTCTTCTTAAAATATTTTATAGCGTTAAATACTTTCGTTTTCGAACATTTAAGGTGTTCAGCAAACTTTTGATATGACCACTTCCGCTCTAACACCAATTGTACTATAACGTTTCTGACTCCTGCATCACAACTAGCATTTTTACCCATTTTTACGGTTCTTCTCAGACACGAAATAATAATAGGATATCAAATAAACGGAAAACCAAGTGACATGATAGTTATTTTCAATTGCTTTGGGAGATACAAGAATTCAAATTCTCTGTTCTTAATTAGAAGGCCAGTAACAAAGTACTTTAAACCGTAACAAGTTTATATATTCTTTGATTATCAATATGTTCATGCAAATGTATGTAAATAAAACTATTTTGCTACTACCTAGGAACATAATAAAACTTTAATTGACATTCATTACTTGCATTGTGCTGAGTTAAGTAAGTTATAGGTGTTTGCTCTGCATCTAGTTATATAAAATGTGTTCGTTCTTAATTAGTGGGCCACGACTGTATGAGCATGTAAAGTTAAAATTACTTTACTGCCACAGTTAAAAAGCTTATCACAGTAAAATCGGTTGTGGTAATGCTAGCCATCGCCTACTGTTTTTGAATACAATGTGAGTGTAGATAAACAATATTACAGGATGGATGGTAGAATGTTCAAATTTCAATTCGATAAAAGTAAATCATATAAACCTGTTATATTGGGTTAGCGAAAGTAGCCATGAACAACAACAACCCGAGCAAAAACGTATAAAATAAGAAGACGTAACGCCGTGAAGACAAAACTGTGATTCCATAATAAGCCGATTTCTTCGTGTTTACGCGCGACACGCACACATCTACAACTCGTAGACGAGCGGCGATTGGTTCAAACGTCAAAAGTGAGTGCGTATGCACGAGATCGCGGCTCATTATGGAATCACAGTTTTATCTTCGTGGGATTACGTCTTCTTAATTTATATGTCTATGGTCACGTCTATATACAATGCGTAGCAAACCATACGCAAACTTCGAAACACAACTACTTATCCCGAGCCTCGTCTGAGCGAATCATATTTGAGCGATAGAGATCAATTAGAGATTCATGGAGGCATAGGTATAACGAACGCATTTTCGATGTCGCGGTAGGCAACTAGGCACTCTGTAAGTATACCGTGTATTTTCAATTTTCATAATCCAATATCTTAAATCTTCAACGAGGTCCACTTATAATAGTTAAATAAAAGTAAATAATGTGAATTTGTAAAAAGTTAAAAAAAACTTGCTTGTGCTGCATCTACAGTCGCCATCAGATATATCGGAGCGGCCAAGGTGGTCACAAATATCTGAACACCTCTATTGTCAAGGCGTTAAAGTGCATGTTCAGATATTTTTGAGTACCCTGGCCGCTCCGATATATTTGATGGCAACTGACAAAGAAACACATAGCATACAAAAAAAAGTTATTCATCGGTTGGATTGTTGGATATAAAAATATTGCATACTCTTTTTTGTACAGTACCATAGATTAATAAGAGAGGACAATACAAATTTATAATGAAAAATAAAGTTTAATGTTCTTACCAAAACGTAATTTATTAATCAGTCTATTATACAAATATAAATTAATCTAATTTGGTAACTACTCCTTTTTCTTCTTAAACAAATTCATGATTTTCTGAGTCAGAGACATTGGTATACCCACAGGTTTAAGCACAAGCTGCTTAGTGGAGATGTTGTGCAGTGGACCGAACGCCAGTGCGACCACGGTGCAGGCCAGGCAGATCACGTTGTAGGGCATGCTAAAGTCTGGGGTTGGGAGGGACACCATGGCTCCATTGGTTCTGAATACGATTGGGTACCCTGAAAATTGACAGTAATCCTAAGTACGTATTTGGCATAGATAGTATGAATTTGAATTTCTCATGTGTTGAATTGAAACAGATTTACTGTGAAACTCAATGGCTACAATATATGTTGTGTATTGTTATTGAGTTTTAAAACAAAAATAAAACATTTGAATATTTTTAATTAAATAGTTTATAGTAGTTTATGTATCTGTTACGTAATAAGGGTCCTTAAAACATGAGTGTGGTTTTATGAAACGAGCCGCAGGCGAGTTCAAAAACGGTAGGCAATGGCTAGCATTACCACAACCGATTTTACTATGATAAGCTTTTTATGTGTGGCAGTATAGTATTTTGTGCAACAGGTACATAATAAGGGTTCTTAAGATTCGAGGGTCGAAGTTACAAAATGAGGCGAAGCCGAATTTTGTAATAACAGACCCGAGAATTTTAAGACCTAATTATGTACCGTTGCACACGAAACTTTTTCTACGACAATAGCAAAAACTTAATTAATAAATAATTTTAAAGTTCTCAAGTGCCAAGAGAACATAAATCAATTTTGTTTTAGGATTTTTCTGTCAACTAATTAGCTCTTACTTTTGTGCCGAAGTCTTCGGATATTCACTGTGAAGTTTTCTTGTCACTTATTTTATCAAAATTAACATAAACTTCTTGATATTAACAAAATATACGAGTTTAAATACAAAAATGAAGCCGTATTGTAACTTTTTAAATATTAACTTTTTAAATGTCATAGACAATAGACTACGAGTTGGTTTTCAATTGCGAAAAAATAAGGCTTCGTTCAAGTAACTCTCAATGCAAAAGTTTAAATAAAGGTACAATTGTGCTTTTCATAAATATGAAAACTAAATTATTTCAGATATTAATACTTAAAAAAAGACATAATAATGTTTTTATCATATTTTGTGCAAAAATTATTTTAAGTATATATTAATTTGAAAATATAATTTACATTGAAAACAAGAACAAACTCTTTTGAGACATGGTGCCTGGAAGTCAGTGCATTAAAAAAACAAAAACAGTTGCACAATATGTTTTGTGTGACTGCTAGCAGTTATAGAAAGTACCTATAGACAAGTAGACTTTAGCACCTTCACTTAAATGATGAAGTTTTAGATACCACTATCAGTCATTCAATTGGCATATTGCAGTGCTGGAGTAGAAAAACGTAATTTTAACTTTACATGCTCAACTATTGATGTGTTATGAGTTTTGGTAACATAATGTACACCTCCAGCTCCCGCGCGGCCGCCGACACGCTCCCGCGCGACCGCCGGCAGAATCAAGTTGGCCATGGCGGTGCAATGGCGGCCATTCTATGATTTCGGAATACGGCATTTAGGATAAATAATATGAGTGTAGATAAAGCAGTGTATGCAACTGTACGTAATTAGGCCTTAAAACACTCGTGTGATCTTATTATGAAACTCACCTGCGGCTCGTTTCATAAAACCACACTCATGTTTTAAGGACCCTTATTACGTAACAGTTACATAAACTACTATTAAAAGCAAACCATATGTATACTTACAAGCCTGCGAAGCATTAATGATAGAGTCAAATGTGCTTCCAGAGATGGGCAGGCTGGTATAATTCTTAGCAGTGGGTAGATTAGCTGATACTAGTGCAGATCCAATGTAGAAACCATGGTTTGCATCAGGAGGGTATTCTTGCCACTTCAGAAAGACAAACTCAAAATCAATGGTGATAGTAGTAGTTGATCTGGGAGGCAATGTTAACAGCAGTTCCAGGTGATATTGCTTCTGCCTGCTACGGCCCGGAGAGTAATACTGTGATTTGACTAGCTTGCTTTCAGCTTCCCCATTAACTCTTAGTGTACTGAGCTGTATGGGCAGCCACCAAGGAGCATTCTCTAACAATACTATGTTTATAGGAGACCAGTAGTTGTTGGTAAACTCGGTCACAATGCCACCAAACTCTTTTCCATATCCGAGCACATAACGGGTAAAAGTTAAAGGTGGTGGAAGAGGTACAACCAATTTGCTGAATGAATTATGTTTAACACCAATGTTAATCATCTGTCCATTGGGTTTAATGTCATAAACTGCCAGCTTGACCTCACTGCCTCCTCGCTGGGATAATTCCATCTTGTCAGGTGTGGACAGCAATTGAAAAGGCTGCGTGTCATTTGAAGATACATCCACATATATTGTGCTTTTAGTAGACAACGGGCAAGCTCCGGGTAAGCCCTGTCCAAAGAGTTTTCGGAATGACCAATCACTACTTTTTATTATGTTATAATCATACACTAGAGCAACAGTTTGTTTTATTTCTAAGTGGGTCTGTGTACAATCTTTGGTTGAGCACATTTTCCTGAAATGCACTCCAATGGAATGATAATTAGTATTGTGGATCATCCTAGAATTGAGTAAGGATGTGAATCCACGACTCGACTCACAGGGCAGAAGTTTCTTCCATGGTGTCAAATTTTCTGTACAAACTATTTCTCTTGGTAAAGAAGCATATCTTAGTTGTGAGGTGATATTTTGGTTAGTTTTGAATGCACCTGAAGGCCATAGGACCATTTGTGGTGTGACAGTGTTGAAGTTTTGTATGAAGTTCAAAGAAGCACAAAAGAGACCCGCAAGGGTAGAGCTCAACTCCCGCCATTGCTTGTCGATATCCACGACATCGTTGGAGAACCAGGCGTACAGTTCGGCGCCGGGTGCAGCGTCGTGGACCGGGTAGCCCCACTGATTATGTCTCCATTGGCCCTCCGTCAGGGTAAGGTGCAACTCCTCCACGTGAAAACGCGATATTATCTCGCCCAGCGATCGTGGTGATAAATGGGAATGTTCAACTAAAAAAATATTTTTCGATTATTACTTTCGTATTCGTCACACATGTATCCAATAGAAAAATAAAATAAGTCAATACTTACATGAAGTTTCGTCCTTGATTTGAGTTATAAATTGGAAATAGGTGTAAAGGTGTGTAGGTAACAACGGTTTGATAAATAATTCTTCTTTGAAGTCGTCTCCAAAGACTTGGGTAGTCCCTGCTACAAAGATTATATAAAACAGGAGTCTTGCTAATGACATATTCATTGTTAAAATAGGTAATTAGTTAAATTAATTCAGTGCTATTGCTATCCATAACCCCAATATAATTTTCCTTATCAATTCAATAACTCGTAAATTCACAGCCAAAGACAAAACAAAATCAACATTTCGGAATTTTCGGATTCTAAACAGATTGAATTGAACTGTCACTGTCAAGACTGTTTGAGTTTGAGAGCATTTTTTTACATTATATCTGAGAGACGTTTTTTACAGTGTCCTAAATAGATTTATTAAACTTCTGAACGAGCAATGTTTTCAAATTATTTTTGTTAAAAAAAGTTATCTGTTGTCATTTTGACATTTATTTAATTGACGTCTGACTGACCTTAATTAAACACGATACGACAATAAATACGAGCGGACGTCTTGGCCTCGCGCTCCGTAAAATATATCGAGAAATAAGTGTCGTCCGTTCTCGTTACATACTTACTAATCAAGTTATAAGAAATCCTCTATAGTGGCTATTTGATCCCTTAAGATCTCTGCTTTTTGTACGTGATTATTTTATTAGGTCCTGTGTCAGTGCTACTCAACCAACAGTTATAAATCTTTAACAAAAATAATATTTACGGAAACAATAGAAAATGGATAACGAATTCCTAGATATATCTACGAGTCTTCGGTTGCAAATTGGTTACGGTATCGGGCACGTGTTAAACGATGTGTGCGCTAGTTTGTGGTTCACATACTTTTTAGTATTTTTTCATTTAGTACTTGGGTTTAGTCCGTCACAGGCGGGAAAGTTAATGTTAATAGGACAAATAGTGGATGCGGTGTCTACCCCATTCGTAGGTTACTGTTCTGACCGCACAGACAACACTATAAGTATTCGATATGGCAGAAGGAAACTTTGGCATCTATTTGGTGGGTGGATGTTCCTTATCAGTGTTAATCTTGCCTCCAAATCTATTCGTTTTCACAGATTAGTTATTATAATTTTCTGTTTACAGGGACAGCATGTGTGTTGGGATCATTTCCATTTATATTCGCCGATTGTCTTGGGTGCTCTATGGCCCACAAGTGGGCACAGATGTTTTATTTCGCCGCATTTATTATGATATTTCAAATTGGATGGGCAGCTGTCCAGATAGCACATTTAAGTTTGATTCCGGAATTAGCTGATAGTGAACATACCAGGACACATCTAACTGCTGTCAGGTATTTATAATATTATTTTTTATTTATTTTTAATAAATAAATATTATAGGACAATCTTACACAAATCGACCTAGGCCCACAGTAAGCTCAATAAGGCTTGTGTTATGGGTACTAGACGACGATATATATAATATGTAAATATGAATAAATAATTAAATACATAGAAAACAACCATAACTCAGGAACAAATATCTGTGATAAACACACAAATAAATGCCCTGACCAGGATTCGAACCAGGGACCTCCTGCTTCGTAGGCAGGGTCACTACCGACTGGGTTAGGAGGCCGTTGATGATTAATATTATAGTAATCTAATGTATAAAATACCATAAGCATTAGTTGTCCATGAATTAGGTCAAAGTGACTACAACCCTACACTGCTTTCTCAAATAAATATTATATTTTGTAAGTTAATACAGTGGTAGTAAACTTACTACAACATGGCTATATATATATTTTGCCTACCATAATTTTTTATCGAAAACTGAAGTTATTGATATATAACAATATGTATACAACAGAATATATAGATGTATAAGTAGTGTATTTAAATATTTTACATATAAACATGTGAGTACTAATATGTGTCTTTCCAGGTACGGATTCACAGTATTTTCAAACTTGTTTGTGTATGTTGTTACATGGGTAGTATTGCATTTGACTGGAAAATGTGATACACAGGTATGTTCATCATTACTTTAATTTAAAATTATATTTGTATTTAACTAAAAAACATTTTACATGTCTTGTAAATTCTACTATGTGCATGATATAGTAGAACCACTGAATATATTGAATTCTTTGTTTTTTTCAAAATCTGAACTTTGACATTGTAATTTTTTGAGTTTAATACTTTTTTATTAGTTTAATGGAATAGAACTATAAGGTGCTAGCATCCTCAGTTTAATTCTATATATTAAATAATTGATAATTTCAGCAAGTGGGCCCTGGTGATGCCTGGAAGTTTCGTCACATTGTGTACATAGTGATGAGCGTAGGTGTATTGGCCTCTCTGCTGTTCCACCTAAATGTGAGGGAGAAGACAATGTACAGGCGACAGGAGCAGCTGTTGGAATCTGGAAGTCGGGCAAGCTCACAGGCACACATCAGCTTTTTGAAGATGCCTATGATGTATCAGGTAAAGTTACAATTTTTAAAAGTAAAAAATACATATCATAAAGATTGATTTAATAACCAAAATGTTTTGAAAAATGAAAAATGAAAAAATTGTTTATTGGTCACAATCATTGTGTTTACAAAAAGGTTTTGGCTATACCATAGATTATATAAGTCCCAGATAGAGTGCGGCTAGCAAAATTTTGTGATTCCATAAAGAGCCAGTGTCCTCGTCGTTACGCACTACACACACATACGCACAGCAATAATGAGCCGCTCCCCCGCCATTCGTGTCCAAACGTCTATGCAGTCAAGAGCAGTTAAAAAATAATAAAAACATGCCGTCGTGCGTTGTGAAATGCTGCAGAAATGCCACCGGTCGAAAGAAAAAAACGGATGGGATAACTTTTCACCGTTAAGTAAACAATTCATTGCGTAATCACATTAAAAATCAGTAATTTCGTAAACTATTAACTTCATGGTAGCGGTGTTGCCAGGTGGTTGAATAGGGAAACTTCCCGAACGTAAGGGGGTCTATAATCGCCGCGATATGTTGTCAATACGACATTGACGTCCACACTACTAACTATACGTTTTATTTCACGCACGTTTTCAACGAATATTAAAACGTTACCTAATAGTTAATAACTTTTATGCTTTTGTGAGCAAATTATTCTTTATTATTTTTTGAATAAAATTTATAATTAAACATAATTATATATTTCTTAAAATGATTCCAAAAACTTCTTAAAACAAAAAGCCCATATCTAATCGTAGATTGAACGCGCGAAGTTATGTCACCACTACTGATCTGTCAAACTTTCGTCTCATTCTAACTATCGCTCCCTCGCACTCTGAGCGGCTTCAGTAATCGACTGGTCAAGCGATTAGAACGAGATGGAACTATAGTTAGAATGAGAGGTCAGCTCTTAAGTCAAACCGATTGTGTTGATCGATCGAGGAGCATTTTTAACCAACTTCAAAAAAAGGAGGTTCTCAATTCGACCTGTATGTTTGTATGTTTGTTCACGATTATCTCGCGCTTGGCTGAACCGATTTTAATGCAGTTTTCAAAAAGTATTTGTTACATTCCAAACAAGGTTTAGTATAAAATAAGGCGTTGCTCATTGATTACGTAAGAATTTTTTTGCCAGAGACACCCTTCCGCCCCTTCGTAAGAAAAAAAAATAATCCTCTCTGCAGTAGAAGTAAGACATGGTCAATTCCCGTCCCTCCTTAAATCGTGTTACGTAATAAATGAATACGTAATTACACTTTTAGTTTTCTTCGTCTTAGCGAGGGCACTGCCGTGCCTCCAGTTAAAAAAGGTATAAAGTATGCTTAAATAATAGTATTGGGGACGACAAGAGAGGCCACCACACTCAACAGTAGTCGTGTAATTTTAATAAATAGTTTATTTAGATTTTTTGAATTTTACCTTTTTGTCGCCTCTTCAGAAATATATTTCATCAAATTTATTAAAACAGGTGCTTATTAATTATATTTAAATATATATATTAATAATCTATTTTTTTATTCAAAGATACTGTATTCTTAATCGGGAAAATTTGTATTACATGGCAACACTCGTCTGGACACACACATTCAAACCAGCCGCCATCTTGCGTCACAGTTTGTTGTACAGCCATGCTCCGTCCTTTAATTTTTTTCGTCCAAGGGCTATACTGTTGTTGGTATTTGTACCTATACTTTTAACATGGTAAACCTGTTACCAAATGTTAATATTATTACTTTGGTAAGAGTACCATTTGGAGACCGGCTTTTATTGTTTGAATACAATATTGAATCTGTACAACTGTTGTATATGTTACATATGACGTAACTCGTAACTGTATGCTTTACCAAAATAATACATATACACAGAGCCGGATTAGCCTTTAGGCAGAGTAGGCAACTGCCTAGGGGCCCCGCCTCGGCCAGGGGCCCCGCGTACACAGAAAAAATTTAAAATCTTACAAGTGAAAATTAAATTGGGAAATTTGTATATACAAATATCGTCTAGGGGCCCCGCAGGTGAACAGTGGAAAATTAATTTGTTTCATAGAGTTAAATATTAATTGGAAAATCCGTATTTATCCGCTAGGGGCCCGCGTGTGCACACTGTGCACAGTGGAAAATGAAAATGTTTCGTACGGTATGTAATATTAATAAATTAAAACAAATATTGGCAAGGGGCCCCGCGTGTGCAAGGGTGAAATTATTGTTAAATTAATCAAGCTTGTAAATTTGTTTAATGATTCACCCTTTTGGGCCCATTTTATGATCACTTTTTCTAAGAAAAATGCATTTCAAGTTTGAAAAATCCATACAAATATAAATCTTGTTTTAAGCCGTTCTCTTTCATTACCGACAATTAGGTGATATTTTCGGTTTTTCTAGCGTCACTTAAATAATAATGGTAAAAAAGTACATAAAAACTACAAAAGTGTTTTTAGAGGACAAGTAAATGTTTTACGTCTATAAAGATTTTTTATATGCAGTGATTTTTCAGTAAACATTGTGACAAGAGTAGTCCCATTTTAGTGGGGACAGCGTTAAGTTTTACCACTCTCACAAATCAGTGTCGGTAATTAAAAGAAGAACGAGAAACGGATGGATGTTAAGAAGTTGACTAGAAGCTGCCATCTGAAAAGCCACAACAAAATTATCTAGCTGACCTAACTTTTAATATTTTTTCAATTGCTATGTAGATTATCTTTATGGGACTCGGTAAATAGGGCAAATTTCAAGATGTTATGAACGATTATGTATCCAAAAACTCGGCTAAGAGCATTTTAGGCCCTGCTTAATACATAAATACACACACCTAAAAGTACTTCAACTAATGTTGCGATTACACTTGCGCGCGAGTGACGAGCCTAATGACGAGGCGAATAGCGTGCGGAATGTTTACATATTATGCGTCTCGGTTTTGCGCGCATATTCGCGTGCGTTTTGAATCGGGGTGTTGTACGGGGAGACGAATATGTGAACGGACATTCGTGTTGGCACTCGTACGCGAATGATTTGACAAGCACTGACGCGAGTACGAATATGCAATTGTAAACGCCGTATATGAAGTGATATATTTTTGTGATACTTAACTCATAAACGGTTCAATAAGCTTTCTTTAATATTTGTTTTCCTTTGTTTTGGTCCCTCAAGCGCTAAGTTAAGCCGCAAACAGACAGGTGGACAAGGACATACTTAACGAAACAAAAAGCACTACGTTGAGTACTATACCCTAAAAAGTTAGGAAAGTTAATATAAGAGTCAAAAAAGAAAAAAAGAAATAGATAAGAGAGAGTTAATATAAAAGTTAATTTTAGGGTAGGCAACGCGCATGTGAATCTTCAGGAGTTACAGGCGTCCATAGGCTACGGTAACTGCTTACCATCAGGCGGGCCGTATGGCTGTTTACCACCGTCGTGGTATTGAAAAATATTTACTGATTTTTTTTTTGTTAAAAAGGGGCCCATGATATGCATTGCCTAGGGGCCCCGGGGGTGGTTAATCCGGCCCTGCATATACACACAAACTCATAGGCGATATCTGTGATTTTAATTCAGGGCCCATATGTTAAGTTAGACAGGTTTATTTAGTTTTATTTATTTAATTGAGTATGTTTTAGTAAATTAGTAATATATACACATACAGGTGTAATAAAAATACCAGTGATCCGTTTAAGGGCATTATTGTGACTAAGAAAACATAGGAGAAAAGTTTTTTGGACCCAAAGAAAAAATTGTATGGGACCCATCGTCCCCGCCGGTCAACCCTCCATATTAAACCATTTTTTTTTGCGTGAACAATTTTGCATATTTAGAGCCCGACTGGGAATTACCTCCACTTTACAGAAAACCACAGCCAAATGGCACTAGACCATACTCAAAGTGTTGTGTTCCTGCTGGTGAGTAAGGTTGCCAAAGAGCTCAAGGAGGACAGTGTGTTGACGATGAGGGACCCTCGTGCTCCTTTAGCCGTCAACACAGTGAATCCTCCTTTTTGTAAAGGGTCGGCAACACGCATGTGACACCTCTGGAGTTGCAGAGTGGTATAAAAAACAAAAAAAAAAGAATACTATACCAATTATTCCCTTAATTAAACGGATCACCAGCATGTTTGTTACACCTTTTATTTATTATAATCATGTATACTATGTAATGGTACATAAATATACCATGCTCTTATTGATATGAATTGATGTTTAAAAACCTATGTTTAATTTTCTGGCATGCTAGCAATCCTATCATAGTAGTTTATGTAACTGTTACGTTTTAAGGCCTAATTACGTACAGTTGCATACACTGCTTTATCTACACTCATATAAATGCCGTATTCGGAAACCATAGAATGGCCGCCATTGCACCGCCATGACCAACTCGATTGTGTCGGGGAGGCGCGTGTCGGGCTGTCGGCGGATGCGCGGGAGGGTGCAGGTGTACATTATGTTATCAAAACTCATAGCACATCAATAATTGAGCATGAAAAGTTAAAATTACGTTACTGCCACAGATAAAAAGCTTATCATAGTAAAATCGGTCGTGGTAATGCTAGCCATTGCCTACCGTTTTCGAACACGTTTTAGAGAACTTACAATGTGAGTGTAGATAAACATAATTAACTTACTTAATTGTGTAAGGTAAGGGCTGAGTAATAGTCCTTACTTCTTGGACTTTGTTATGACTTTTTAGCTAATGAGTCATTTAGCTTATGTTATTATTGAAATAAGTAGAACTAACATCTTTATACTGCTATTGATCAGAGCAGTTACGAACATACTCGTAGATATTGTATTCAATGCTGAGTCATACACAAAGCAATACCTACTGGTACTTTATGCTTGATATATCCAATCCACCATATCTGTCTGTATTAGCTTTGAAAACAATAGAAAAAATAGTTTGTCTGCTTAGAAATAAAGAAAAAAATTGAAAATGTTTAAATTGGCTGTGGATTTTTATGACAACTATATTTCAACGCAATATTTCACAAGGAAAATTGTAATTTCCTTGTTACTTCTTACCTTGTGTACCTAGTGCTATGTACGCCACACTATCGAAGTACCTATCTACTATAATATCGTGATCGTGATCATTCGTCATATTTTTACCCCCCCTATACGACCACATGACTTCTGGACGACCGCCTGAGGAAATTGCTACTCACAAAAGCCCAACGTAAGCAAGACTACCTAATAAGAGTAATAAGCGTGATGTTACGAGTATGTAGGTCAAGTTATGCTAGTCCCTTATTCTCAATAGAATCCATAGGTTTTGTGAATATAACTGGAATTGTCATACCATATTTTCGGTGACATTTTGTTTGTAGTTATATTATCTTGAATTCTATGATCTTACATAACTCCATCTTATTTTCAGGTAGCTGGTATATACATGAGCACCAGATTAGTAGTAAACGTGGCTCAAGTACTAGTGCCTTTATATCTCCACCTGACACTAGGACTAGCAGCCAGGGCGCTAGCCGTCATCCCTTTAGCCATGTACCTCGGTAGCTTAGCGGCCGCTGGCGTTCAAAGGATAGCCCCTAGATCCATAACGAGGAAGATGTACTACGTATTTGGGACAGCGTGTGCTATGACCGGATTTTTGTGGATATATTTTGAGTTGGATGACATCTTTAAGATATATTTTATTTATGTTGTCGCTGTTTTAATAGGTGAGTTATATTTAGCATTTGATATATTATTATTAACGGCCTTCTATGTATTTATATCGTCCCCTAGTACCCACAACACAAGCCTTATTGAGCTTACTGTGGGACTAGGTTGATTTGTGTAAGATTGTCCCATAATATTTATTATTTATTTATTATTTTATTATTATTATGATATCCGTATAAACAGTACCTACTTAGTCGATTTCTAGACATAATTATCTATTTTGACCATGGGTCTCGCGTTCATGGTCCTAATCAAAAATTAACACCAAGACAATTATAACTTATGGAGTTTGCATGTAGATGCAAAGTTTAGAGCGCAAAATTTCTGTCACTGTTAACCCTTTTCCAGGCCGCACAATTCCGGAAGATCTTTTAAAAATCCCAAATATCTTCAAAATAGTAAAGTTTTGGTAATTCATTTAAAGGCGAGCTGAATTTTACGATAGTCCAACCTAATTTGAACCTGACGCCAAAGATTAAGGTTTAAATTCAATTGCCACGAAAGTGGTCAATATAGTACTACCTGGAAATTAACAGAACGTTAGAGTCTTATTGCAACGGAATAAGGCTTACGATTGGTCAGTGTTGCTGTTATTACCTCAATACTAATCGGCATCCTAATCCGACCCCTTTCACCGAAGAGAACCGACCGAATGCTGATAGTATAATTCTCTATATTACCGACATATATGACGAGTTCCATGTTATTTTATTTCAGGAACAGTTCAACCACAGTATGATTATTTCCAAATATTACTTACCATTTTGATATTTATTTATATATTTTAAGGGTTCGGCGGCGCCATCATGCTGGTGACCAGCCTGTCGCTGACGGCGGACCTGGTGGGCGCGCAGACGGAGGCCTCGGCCTTCGTGTACGGCCTCATGAGCTTCACCGACAAGCTGGCCTGCGGCTTCGCTATCGTCCTCATACAGAACTTGTGAGTTACTGTTCACTGTATCTGATGGCGGACCTGGTGGACGCCCAGACGGAGGCCTCGGCCTTCGTGTACGGCCTCATGAGCTTCACCGACAAGCTGGCCTGCGGCCTCGCTATCGTCCTCATACAGAACTTGTGAGTTACTGTTCACTGTATCTGACGGCGGACCTGGTGGCCGCGCAGACGAAGGCTGCGGCCTTCGTGTACGGCCTCATGAGCTTCACCGACAAGCTGGCCTGCGGCCTCGCTATCGTCCTCATACAGAACTTCTGAGTTACTGTTCACTGTATCTGACGGCGGACCTGGTGGACGCGCAGACGGAGGCCTCGGCCTTCGTGTACGGCCTCATGAGCTTCACCGACAAGCTGGCCTGCGGCCTCGCTATCGTCCTCATACAGAACTTGTGAGTTACTGTTCACTGTATCTGACGGCGGACCTGGTGGCCGCGCAGACGAAGGCTGCGGCCTTCGTGTACGGCCTCATGAGCTTCACCGACAAGCTGGCCTGCGGCCTCGCTATCGTCCTCATACAGAACTTGTGAGTTACTGTTCACTGTATCTGACGGCGGACCTGGTGGACGCGCAGACGGAGGCCTTGACCTTCGTGTACGGCCACATGGTCTTCACCGACAAGCTGACGTGTGGCCTAGATATCGAACCCATACAGAACTTTTGAATTAGTGTTCACTATGACTATAAATGTGGTATGGAACCAATTATCCCAGCACCTCCATCATTTTGTCGAGACGTCCTCTGATATGTATATTGTCGTCCTCTATATCGGTATTTGAGCTCCCAACGCCCTGTGCAACCCGAACTGACCTAACTTGGACTAGGTTCTCACCCTCCTTATTTTTATTCCGCCTTTCAACTCTGACGGATTCATAACCGACCGGCCGGGGTGAATGGCAATTTGCATGCTCGTTCTTCATCACATGCAGACATTGGAAATTGAGGGGGCGGAGGGGTGAAAAACGAAGTCCCAAGTTGGGCGAGGGTTTCCTGAATCGATTGTTTCATACAGAACGTGGCGACAGGCCTAGCTGTCATAATCCACAAATCATGTTTAATCATATTTTTTTTTGGTGGATTTTGACGGCTGCTGTCAAAAAGACCTCTTGTCGCAGTGCACACGTCGGGAGCTCAAATACCGCGAGCCATCCGGTTGCCTCGTGGACACTGCAACTAAGCGTCATTGCTCTGAATATTAACTTTATAAAGAGCTCAAGTGCTCTACAAGTTTATATAGATGTCATATACAAAGGAAAAAGTGACCTAGGCCTCCGGTGCCCGGGGCTGGGATCGAACCAGCGTCTTCTGCATTCGCGGCAGACGCTTTAACCACTTGGCCACCCGGGTCACAGCAGCACCGGTCGAATTTTCCCGTGTATATGCAATCTCTGTAAATGCTAAGGCGCATTTATTAAAAAATAATTTGATTTGTTCTTCATTTGTGCTCTACAAGTATATAAATACTTGTAGAACAATTCACCACTTGTACAAATACCTACATGTTTAGTTAATTATTCAACTTAGTCATTATGCTCTAGATATGCAAGTAGGTAGGTACTTACATACTTCACCTTCTTATCAGTAGGCACTAGGCAGAGAGAGACACATGTTGTGAACTGTTACTATGGTACCTATTTACGCGATAGATTTGAATGTTAATGTGATTCCAAACAAAATAGAATAGTTACCCAAAGATATGATATCTATTATGTAACAGATACGAATTTAATATATCTGTTAATTACCAAAATACATTATAGTCACTAATGTCATATAAGGTAGACAGGTTTTAAAGTGATAGATCTAGCCCAACGCAATCTCCATCGTGAAATCGAAAGTCACGTCAACCAAACCAACCTATCCACCAATAAATCGTTTTCCATTATAATTGGAATGCTGCGATGCAGTCCAATAACGTGAAAGTATGAACAACACTAGCAATAATGCTTCTAATACTAAGCGTATTTTTTTCAGTGCGGAAGGAGCGGACTCATCCTACTACCGCTACGTGATGTCCTGGGTGTGCGGCGGGGCGTCTATCACCGGCTTGACGCTGACGTTACTGTTGCCGAGGCTCACGCCCGACTTGGAGCTTGTGGCCAATGACGGTGAGTTGTAGTTTGTCGGATGATACGAGGCCAGGAATCCGTTTCACGCCGAGGCTTGTACATTGACGCGCGTCTGCCGAAGCCGCTCGCACGTTTGCGGCAATACTTTGGACCCGCCTAACCTAATTACAAAACATCTTGGTGCAAGCACATTTTATATTCTTGGTGTATGTACCTATATTAGAGTAAAAGCTAGCCAAGCATGACAAGCATGGCAATATGACATAATAATGAGAGCAACAAAACTCCTTTACATTGCTATGCTATCCTTATTGCTAGATCCGGGCATCTGGCAGCTTATAATGAGTGAAGGTCAAAGTGACAGACTAGCAATTTTTTTCTGTACCATAGTAATCCTTACTACTTAATATTAATATAAATGCGCAAGGTATGAAGATAGTTTAAGTCCCGGGGGAGGACATAGGATAATTTTTATCCCAAAAACATCCCTTAAGGGGGTGGAAGTTTATATGTACTTCTTGCTCACTGTAGTCTTGAAATAGCATATGCGCTATAGTTGGTCTTAGATTTTACTAAGGCGTTTTATTAATTCCATACGGCAAATATTAATTCCACGCAGACGAAGTCGCGGGCAAAAGCTAGTACCAAAATAAGTAAAAACTGTCGAAGTTCTCTCAGTTATTGAGGGCAGAGGGGTTATATTTTAAACTCGAGGATTGGTATTCTTGAAGTGGTTTACATTCGTTGACCTCCACCACTTAACAGCTGCCAGATGTCCGGATCCAGGAATGAGCATAGTATAGCCAACTAATAAGAGAGATTTCGTACCTCTCATTATTGTGTCATACCATAGACTAATTAACCCAAGACCCCGCATAGCCGGGCGACCCCCGCTGCCACGCTCGGAGTAATTTCACCCTATAGTGAGACACTAATATGTGACAGTAAACATAGTACGTCTCCATAGCAACTATTAATGTCTAGCTCTTACGCTCCATGGAACAATGACGCGTTCCCTGTCTAGCATTGCGTGTACCCCTTTCGCATTCCTTCTTTTTGACAGCTTAGGTTTCAAAGAAATAACGCGCTAAGCGGAGTATAGAGGTATCTTGTATATGTGTCATACCTATATGACGTGGCCAGCTCGCCGTCTTTGAGAATTAACGTGAAAAATGCATGTATGTACCTAAGTAAAGTAATCAATCAAATTTTCACTCAACCGACATAGAAACCCACCTATACCCAGGAATAGGCATGATGACACATGTTGAATTATGCAATAAAATTTAGTTGACAGGATGCAAAATGATCAATATATCCGACTAAAGTGAAAATTAAAAATTCTATTGAAATGGCTCAAAGATATCAAGTTGCAAATTTTTAAAATTTTACGATTTTTTTAAGTGCGAATTTTAAAAAAACAATGACACCATTCGATTTTTAACGTTTTACTGTGAAATAAATTGTATGGCAACCAT
This sequence comes from Pammene aurita, assembly GCA_947086415.1. Lineage (NCBI taxonomy): Eukaryota > Metazoa > Arthropoda > Insecta > Lepidoptera > Tortricidae > Pammene > Pammene aurita. The sequence goes on along the minus strand of OX352296.1, from coordinate 14,479,756 downwards.
ATACATAAACGCAACATGTCACTGTGAAAATAGTAATTTCATATTTTTCCCATATTTTAAACAGGGCGACTGTGTGATCGTGACGTCACTTTTGCACGTAATTTTGTTAGGAGCGTTTTGAGAAACAAATGCAAATCTCGGACTTTAAGTCTCATTTCTGACTTTTGTGTTGCTTTAACGCGATTGGCCCCATATAGACATTTGATCCTCACAACAAAACGAATCGATTACATACATGAAAAAAAATCACCATGCCTATTCATTTGTTATTGATTAAAATTAATTGATGTTATTTTTTCCAGAAAACGTTGAAAGGGAGTCAGTAGATTCAACCACAGCACCGTTAGAATGAATGCTTAACCTAATCTAGTATTTAGCACAAATTTTCTAGCAAATTCGATGGCACAGTAATCTCGACATGTGATAATAGTTAATTAATATTTATTTATTATTTTATTATAGAATGAAATATATGAAACTTACATCATAAATATTAGAATACTATGTAATCTTTTCTTATACTTATGAAATATACATATTATGAATGTACAAGGATAAATGTTTTTTATAATTTTAATATTTTTTTCAAATATTTACTAATTGTTACGTTGCATATTGTGTTGTTTTTTATTTTTCATTTTATGACATACTATATTTTATCAGAATCTAGACTGTTATTAAGGTGTAATATTTCATTAAGGTGTATTATTTGCTCTAATAGATTTAAGTTTTAGTTTAAGTATTAGTGTAATATTAGTATAATATTTAGCTACCCGAATGAAGACGACTAACTGCCTGATAGGGGAAATAATCCGTGTATAGCCAAATTTTAGTGTAGTTGTAGGTAAAGGTGTCGTACACAACACAACGTACTAAAAGTACCCCACACATTTGGGTTAATGTAAAAAAAAATTGTAGAAAATTCTATGTGATTAAGTACCAGAACATTTTTTCTTATGGGCCACCGTTTCTGAGTTATTTACGAAAAACCAATCCATGAGACCTTTACATTACCTACAACTTTCCGGGCGTTAACACCTCCCGCAGCCGGCGGCGGTATCACGATTTCGCTCAGGTTTTCCGGCGAAACGTGTGGCGCGGTGTCGATTCCGCCGCGGAGATGTGCTAAAGCCCTCGCTAATTAATATGAATACATTCCATAACATAAATTAGAAAAGTTTGTAAATATGTATATTTAAAAATAATGTTAATTTTTATAAACTAATGTAAATATAAGTAGTCCATGTCTGTAAAGAGCAGATAGGCATTTGAGATGCTTTGAATTATATTTCTTGGTGTAGAAGTATTTAATTATTTATTTTTATTTCATAGCAATATGTAAAAAAACAAGAACACATCCATATAATTTTAAACAAAAAAGAACCGACTTCACTAAGCAATCCACCTTTCCAACACCAAATGCTCGAGCTGCTGTAAAAAATACTCAAATCACTACAGGTGTGCCTATAATAGTTGAAGAGTTCCCTCGATTTCTCCAGGATCCCATCATCAGATCCTGACCTGGTTACAATGGGACCAACTGTGAAGTATACTCTTTCAAACAAAAAAAGAATTTTCCAAATCGGTCCAGCCGTCTTCGAATAATCGGTGAACATACATAAAAAACAAAAAAAAAAAAAAAACAAAGATCCCGACGAATTGATAACCTCCTCCTTCGAAATCTTGAAGTCGGTTGAAAAGGGGTTCGTCATACAGGATCACTCATATATATAGTTATAGAATAAGCGCAAAATGACAATATTAACCTGAGAGAAATTAGTAAATGACATGAATAATACTTATTCCCGATTCCTATTGATACTACAGTACAGCCACATTTATGTAAGAACCAGTGTTATAGTTTTTTTGGTATGTTTCTATAATCTAGTGGTCTGTCATACAAGAAAAGAAAATTGACATTGAAATTTAAATCTGTAGTCTAACAAAATTATTGAAATTGTTAGTTCAAAAATTAAACTGAACAAAAAAAGAATTTTTGTTCCAATTAAAAATTATTTTAAGTTTCATATCAATTCACTTATGAATAGAATAGTTTATTTGTATAAAAAAGGGTATAAATTGGTGTTATATATGGTTTTCCAGCCCTTTTTTCCATAATGCATGGCATACAAATATTGCTAATAAAACTAGTATCCTAACTAATGTTCTAAATCTATATAATTATGTCTAACACTCTTTGTGGCAATATTAATGTTAGTATAAATAATAACAATATTCAGTTGTTAATAATGTAGTAATCTATTGTATTGTTTGGTACTATATCAAATTAATACAATATCTGAAATAAAATTTTATGTCTGATCTTTAAGTACATTTTTCCATAGTCTTTAATTGAATAAATGCTATTTTAAATTAAATGATTAAACAAATATTTTTTAAATATTAACACATCCATTGCCACCCAGCCAAACAAGACATCCGCGCCAGGCCACAAAAAATTCGTCATATAAAGCTGTAGTACAGTCAAGTGTAAAAATATGGGTGTACTCATCTTACTCAAAAATATGTCCCATAGTATCTTATTCCGTTGTAATAAGTAGTACCATATTTATGAAACGATTTTTTCGATACGTATTTTTGCACTTGACTGTACCACGATCCCTACTATTGGGTCGTCCGGCCTGGGAACGAAATCATGAAATACCCGATAGTCGGGTTTTCGGCACTGAATGTGTTAAATTATTGGTAGAGCCTTAAAGTCATCAGTAAAAGTCTTAATTGTCATGCAATTAACATTATTCCTGGTCAGTGAAAGATTTGTCTTTGTCATGTATAAATTATATCTATGTACCCCTCTTTGTGACCTTGAGGTGATCAAACTAGTACTAGTAATAGGACCTTGGGGCACCAGAGTGTAAAGAATAAATAAAACACTGAATGTCTAAATAAATATTTTATTGGTATCACAAAAGCTTGCCTTGCGTTGCATTGCACTTTTATATTAAATCTATTACAAGAATACTTTATAAGCTTAACATTTGAAGCACATTGCTTGAAAATTACCTAGTCTTTTGAATTTTGGTAGGTCAAAAATTGGTAAAAAGTTTAAAATGCTCAGTCAGTGGCAGTCAAAGCAATTACAGTAAAGCGAAGCTCTTCCGGGTCTCTGGTCATGAACTCCTTGCACACTTTGGCAGCATCATCCAAAAGGGTGTCCGGGGTGGTCAATCCATGGTTGACTGGAAAAGCTTTGCGCCCATCCAGTTCATACAAAGCACCATCTTTATGAACAAATGCAATAAAATGATGATTAACAGGATCTTCAGCACCTGGAGTGTTAGTTTGCCCCTCTTGAGCTAATTCCTTGTGGGCATTGATTATACCCTCAGTCTTCTCCAACAGAGCACCGCGAGAGGCAGCATCTAGTCCTTTGGCTTCATCCAGGAACTTCTTCAATACACCATCATTCAGCTGGATCTTATCAGAGTTGTTGGCAACACTATGTACCAAGGCAATGGTTCCACAAGCATTACTTAGGTTTTGTTTCATGTAAAAAATATTGCTAGAAACTTCTTGACCTTTGGACAAAATGTCATTTTCCTCTTGCTGTTTGTGTTGCTCGTATTTTTCGGAAATCGGGAACAACAGCATTACGGCAAGCACAGGACGAGGTACCCAGGAGAGCATTTCGGAGTCCAACCCCATCACATCAACAATTGACCAGTTGCTAGGTACGCCCAACTTCTGTAGGAATTTGTTCATAACGTCCGGGTTAGATTCCAGCGGAATTAGAGCCTGGGATGCCATTTTTTTGTCCTGAAAAAAAAATAAGGCTAAGGTAACCGGCGTCTTTTGTTTGTTTTAAAAGTATGTTTGCAAACTTTTGCATTTCAGTATACTATAACAAAACACACTTATATTTACCAGTTACGATTTACTGAAATGTAGATGAGAGTCCGTTCCTCTGTAGTATTCTACAATTGTTATAAAATGATATTGATCGTTACACCACAAACAAACTTAATTTGTCAGTTAATGACTGTCGCAGATTGTACGTAATTCTGTCAAAATTCAAGCTTAGTCATGGTCTAGAGTCTATGGAAGGGTTTTCTAGACTGTACCACATCCAAGCTCCATTAAAGAGTAAACATACTCGAAACAATTTCGACGCAAAAATCGCCGGCAATATCGATACGATGCCGTCTAGGTAGATGCAACGAAATCAATCAATGGATCAAAAACCGCAACGCATGTATTAAAAATCGCCGGTGATCAATTGACACTGACAGGTAAGTAGAGCACCTAAATTTGATCAACACCTTGCACAAAACAAAACAATTTACCATTGTTTCCCCTAGCCGACACAACTTTTTAAGAAAAATATCAGGTTTTCTCGTAGTAATTCTTGATGAAATCGCGAATTTTATTTGATTGTGACTCTCCACTGCTATAAGTAATGGCGTGGAGGGTAAAAAAAAAAGTGAGACTGACAAGGACCAAATATAGTCTATAATAGCACCTTCTCTGTCGTACCTATTGAAAGTGTAATAAGACCATTCCGTTCGATCTTGGTATTATTATTACCATGCCTCGTCTATACCTTTTATCCTATGTTCTTGAGGGAACGCGTCGCGTGTTCAACTCTAGAGATACTTGCTTTGAGGTACGTGACTAATGTCGGTGCAATAACTGTCACTTTCATTTAAAAAAAAAACCTTCACAGTCTATGAATTCCTACTAGTTTCTATGTTACCTATTAAATATTCTTGTTTTAATTTATTTCTACGTAAAGTTTGCCCTTAGCCTTATACATATTTTAATCGTATTAGACTGAGTATGGATTTGTTAATTATTAAATATTTATATTACAACAAAAAACAACAGAACTTTTGTGAAAAATAGTAAAGCGTACCTGATTTACATACAATGGCTATTTGCGAGTTAAGAGGGTTGTTATTGACTGTTTGTATCATCGAATTGGTATGTATTTAATTTATTCGAACATTGGTATGATTATCGTTTTATTGCATTGTTAACAATTTACCATTTCAGATCATCACCGTGCAACGACAAGTGTTTGACTTTTTGGGCTTCATGTGGGTACCAATAATCGCTAACTTCGTGAATATCCTGCTCATAATATTTGGCTCTTTTGGAGCAGTGCAATATATCACCAAGTACCTAATAGCAGTAAGTAGCTTGAGTCATTTCCTTGCCAGTTTCATAGATGATTAATTATTAGGTATCTGACTGACCTATTTTAACTTTACTATAATTAGATATAATAATTTAGCTGTTTCTAATCGCTGATATTACTTTATGATAGACATTGCTTTGAAATAGATTATGTTAGGACAAATTCAAAAACTTATCAAAAACATAAATGGGAAAGGGAGTCAGGATGTGTGTGACCATTGTCTTTGCTGACAAAATAATTGAAATCTAAATGGATGCCAAGTGCTGTGTATTGTCAAATAATTGAGGATAAGTTATGTCTAAATTGGAGATAATTGTTTGAGCTCAAGATGGCTGAGGCGTCGTTAGAATAGTTTTTTGCTCATTTACGTAGTTCAGTGTGTAATTTTGATAGCTTAATGTGTGGTGACCCAACAAACAATTGTGCAGCTAATGAAAAATTTGTCTCAAAACGCGCATAACCACCCTTTAGTTGAACAAACGGTTATCCGGGGTCTCGGCCACCCACATGTTTGTAGGGAGACTATCACCTTACAATCAGCAAGGCCTCAAGGCCAAGGCCTGAAACTTAATAAAATCAAAAGTATACACCTCAACATTGGCAGAATTCACCTCACTAAACCCGGCAAGGAGTAAAAACCGTATTTAAAAAAATGTATAGTTACAAAAGCAAACCAGGTTTTTTCATTTAAAAAACCCAGGTAGCTTTCCCTGGTCTAAATGTATACTTAAGTCACATAAATAATAAATTTCCACTAATCAATAATTGTAGCCTCTTTGGTATTGAAATCGATGAAAACATTAACTGGAAATCTCATATTGAGAAAATTTGAGTTGAAATACCTCGTTTTACTTATGTACTAAGAAACATTCTAAATAGCACAGACCTCAAAACCGCTGTTAGTGCATATCATGCATTCACCCAAACGTGGCTGCAATATGGTATAATTTTATGGGGTAATAGCACAGACATCATGGATTTATTCACTTTACAAAAAGGTTGTATACGGATTCTGGCAAATGCTAAATTCTTGGAAACTTGCAAACCCCACTTTCAAAAATGTAACATATAACATTACCTTGTCTGTATATATTAGAAGCTAGTAAATTTGTACACAAACACCAATATACATATACATATTAAAGTCAGAGACTGTCACCAGTGTACTCATAACCTAAGACATAGAGACAAACTGGCATTACCATCAAGTAACTTGCAAATGAGCAATAAGAGCCTTCATATGATGACCATACGAATTTTTAACCACTTGCCAAAATATACAAAATTTGTTCACAAATTGAAGAAATACTTAATAAAGAAATGTTTCTATTCAACACAAGAGTTCTTTGATTCTAAGTAGTTAACCATAAAATGTAGTGAAATGTGTGTAAATGTTTAAAATTAGATTTAGGTTGTAATTTAATTACCAGCAAATATCTGTAGTCTTAAGTATTGTAATATAGCTGAAGAACAACTCAAATTATTTTAAATCAATATTTTGGTTTGTTTATTGGAAGTAGACACACTACTATTTAATATATAAATGGAGGCCTAGGTAACTTTTTTCTTTGTATATGTAACTTTATTGTAATATAGTTTTAAGTTTACATTTGCAATACCCTATTAGGGTATCATGTTTAATTGTTATTCTGTAACACCAACATGAGAGGAAATAATGTTATTCTATTCTATACCTAATTTTATGTAATGGGTTCTCCTACACCCTAAGGTTTTTGCTCTGCTGTAACTGTTGAGAACTGTTTTTTTTTTGTTTTCAGTATGCAATATGGAGTTTTATGTGGCTAACATGGAATATATTCTTAATTTGCTATTATCTAAATGTTGGATCTTTGAACAGGGTAAGTTTCTTATAAATATAGTTATTTCTAGTTGAATTTCTATTATTTTTAATATTGACTACAGGAAAAATGTATTATCATTATTTGTTGGAAATTGATGTTAAACTCTTGAGTCTAGCATTTTTTTTTTTATAATGGGTTAGTTACTCACGTAATTTAGGTCGATTTTTTGCCTGACATGTTTCAATCAATTTATGACTATTTTATTTATTTTTTATTTACTTATTACCACTAAGTTTATTTACACAATGCTTTCCGAGAAAAGTAGGTACAGTTAATTGTGACTGTTGAGAGAAGAGGCTATTACTAGTAATATAATCCTATTATAGTATATGTATAGGAGTCCTAACAAAACATAATAAAATTGTAAAATGAAAAGTTACGGAATAGTGTAAGTTACAAGCTCTGTGAGTCACTGATACTGCCACTGAGTCATCTTTGAGTCAGTCTGCACCAACTGCATGCTTGTAGATTTATAGCAGGCCATCAATTTGAATGTTTACATTATTGGCAATATGCGCATCATAGTTTATATTAGTAGATTTTTTTATATCAACAGTGTCTATACATGCTTCTTATACAGAGATTCTTACATGTTGTTTATTTTTTAGCTCAGGGTTACAAAGCAAAATAATTACTGCATTTTAGGAAATGTAGGGATATGCTGCCAGAACTTGTAATGAAGTTGCATATTTAAAAAATATTAAGATTATTGCATAATTATTATTGTTTATTCTATTCCATAGTTAACTATGGGTAATTAATTGTTCTTTATTATATTTTTAGGAAAGCGGTCTCCTATCACTAGGAACAGGCAGTGTCAGCTGGTGGGAAGGCAACGGCTGGGGTTGCCAGACCGTATGGAGTGAAGAAGATGGCCCTGGGTCCCTGCGGCCCACCCGGGTGGACGGCTGCTTCCTCCCATGGCATCATGTGGAACTCACACAGTCTGCGGTTGCAGCTTTTCTTACTATTATTGCGTTGCCACTCTCCATACTTTTGACTGTCCAGTCTTATAAGAGAAGAAAACCATCAGGTACATCAGGTAAATACAGGACTAATACAGATACAAATGCTTCATTATTTAAATGAATTCATTTACAGGTCATGAGTATACAATTGTATGATTATGATACATTAAAATGATCATACTTACAATAATCGCGTTTCATAGTTAAGATATTACATATTACTATTTTGCCAGTTAGATGTTTGTTATCAGCCCTGCTAGTATGCCTTACGTTATCGCGCTTGTAGTATTTATGGAGTCACGCACGACATAGGAAGTGATGCTTGCATAGTTTTTTTTTAGATAACTCTTTTCGTTTTTAGGGTTCCGTACCTCGAAAGGAAAAAACGGAACCCTTATAGGATCACTTCGTTGTTCGTCTGTCTGTCTGTCAAGACCCTTTTTCTCAGGAACGCGTGGAGGTATCAAGCTGAAATTTATAGCAAATATTCAGGTCTACTGTCCCTTGGAGCTGTGAAAAAATCAAACTTCTAAGCCAACGTAATCAAAAGATACAGCCGTTTATGCCGCAAGTTTCCGCAAATTTTCGAAACTCGCAAGGGAATCAAAACCTACAGGGTTCCCGTGAACTCAGAATCTTGAAATTTGGTACGAAGCCACGTTTTATAGCACAAATAAAGGAAAAATTGCGAAAACCGTAAATTTTTTGTTACATCATATAATATTTTTTTTTTTATAATTTTTTAAGTTACTACCCCTATATACCTACAGGTTTGTACGGAACCCTCGGTGCGGAAGTCCGACTCGCACTTGGTCGGTTTTTTTTACTCCAATCATCTAATAATTTCATACCTCTTACGTAACTTTAAAACTAAGTATTAATTTTATAATATAATTATTAATTTTCTTATTATTAGGTATTAATAATTTTTTGACAGAAATTTGATTTTTGAAGTTAGTTAAACACAGCAAATTGCGATATTTCCGGGTATTTCCTGTAATACGAGCAATAAATTAACACTTGTAGTTTTATCCTATTCAATAACTCGCGTTATTTCTTTACAGTTAAAGGCACCCTGCCACGGCGTCCGGTTTACACGATAGAGCTCAGTCCCACCGAAACAAACGTAAGTGAAAGTTCCCTGAAACCGATGACGCCGCGTCGAGTCAAGCGCCGCTCGGGCTCGCGCGGGACCGGCTCGTCCGTACGGAGATCCCGGCGATCGTATAGAAACAACGGGTATCTCGCGTCCACCGCTTCGCTGCCTCGCGAGCGCTCGCGACCCACTTCAGCCCACTCTTCATACTCGAACTTTCACGCGGCTCGTCCCGCGTCTTACCACGCGCCCGATCCGGAGGCGGCCCGGCCCCGCGACGTGTACGAGCCGCCGCCCCCGACCGAGTCGGTGACCACCACGCTGCGGTACGACACGATCCGCGGCCCCGGCGCCGGCTACGACGTCGCCGGCCCCTACGACCGGCAGACGTACGATCGTTACGAGTCGAGTCCGACGTACGGCAACGTGCAGCAGGAGCACCCGGCTCCGTACGACGGCCGCGCGGAGTACGAGCCGCGCGGGTGCGGGTACGGCGCGGCGGGCTGGGAGGCGCTGCCGCCGCCCGCGCCGCCCTACAGCGCGCGCGCCACGCCGCAGGCGCCCGGCCCGCCCGCCTACCAGCAGAACGACTACAACTTGTCCTAGCCTAGCCGGTGGGGTATTATTAGTACATTACTTACCAAGGACTGTAAAAGAAAGAATGCCCGAAATCGCAGATATTTGTGACTCGAGCCGCAGGCGAGGGTTGTAAATATGCGATAGAGGGCTTTCTTTTTTACTGCCCGTGGTGAGTACACAATTTCACGTCTAACGCTACGCGTACGGTAAAACTCGCATTATGGCCAGGTGTGACGTAAAATATTATTACGTGTTTACGTGTATAAATGTCCCTCAGATGCACAGACTACACGAACACCGCATGTGAAGCGTTTGCAAACAGCTCAGGGTACAATTTTACTTGTAATGTACAATTTTTCTATTTTTTGAGCAGCACAACTGAATAACATTCTACCTTATTTTACACTAAAACCGCGGAAGTGCACCTCTAAATCTTATGAATATTTTTAAATTCAACGAGTAGATACTTACAACTCTTACAAGTCGTAGACGCAACTGAAATTAATGGTCGTGATCTGCGTGTAGTGACCAGTCTTATAAGTTTCGTCTACTAGTTTTGAAGTTGTCTGTGCTCAGATGCGATGCTACAAAAGCGACCTATTGTTGCACATGCACACGTAGCAATCGCAGCTTTCTTAAAACCAAATCATATCGCAAATTATTATAAACGCTAATGATATCTTGCTAATACGCTGTGTCGTACTATATACCTAGTTGGTTACTAAGTTCTGTTACCTGATTTCTGACTGATAAAATATAAAATAAAGTTTTAAATAAAAAATTAAAGTAATTATTTAATAGCCTAATTTTTAATGAACATAATAAGGTTATATAATATACAAATCAGATGGGAAATTTAGAGAAAATCCTTGTAAAGGACAAGTTTGCCTGAAGACGCAAACACGCGGTAAATTTAAGAAAATTACACTTTACAAAAGTGCATCAAATAAATATTGTACCTTTGTTTAACAGGTTCCATTGCTTGTTTGTAAGAAACCTGTTTATTAGAGGTAATTACGTGACCACCATTTAATTTTCTTGCGATTTAACCCCACAGATATTCCCATTGGAAACATTGCCTATTTTTAAGTTTTGCACAAAAGACATAGATTTAGACTGCTATGGAACAAGCAGACTTGCAACGTATAGTCTAGTATTTTATCGGATAGACCCACGTGAACTATACATATACCAAATTGAAGCAAAAGAATATAGCTACCGAATTGTCCGAGACTGATGCGTCTTAAACGTGATTAAAAATAAATAGGATTAAAAATCAATATGAACAAGAAGTGTAATTTTGACGTTTATTTTTCACGCTTTTTTCCGAGTGTTATAAAGAATTCTGAAAAACTGCGAGAATAATTTTCAATTCTATATGTTGTTATCTATTGACTATTAAATAAGCTTTTAAATGATGTACATGAATAATTAATTGTTGCTACCTATTCCTATTTATTTAGCGAAAACTCTAGTAACAGAACTTAGTAACCGACTAGGTATACATAGTACGTATGGTTTTTGATAACACCGTGAGCGGGTGCGACCTCAGCATTTAAAGGGTTAGTTTCTTCTGTTTAATTATGTGCCTTTTCCAGTGACTATTTTCTAGCTCAATTTATTATCTTTTTGTGATTCAGCGATGCGTCTATTGTGATGATCGTTCTATACTTCGTAGACGTATTTGCAAATTTCCTATAGTATTGTTTAAGACTTTCTGTACTAATTAAGAATCTCCTTGTTGTGATGTATTAAATACATTCCTTTAAGTCTACTTTGTTAGCGTTAGGATTGTGACGCCTGTTATTTTCACTGTTGGTTGTAAGATGTGTTAATTATTTTAAGGATCCATTTTTCTACTTGGCATAAAAAAAATGAAAATCAAGTCGATGTTATACCAATCTAAATTAAAACATAAGAATAATTATTGCCGAATTACTAACATGTATAAGGATAATGTTTATAATGTTTTTGAACTCGAGGAGCTGATAATAGTTTTCATTAATCCCAATATAATGTTTTCACCGTTACGCTGTTCATAGCAAAATCGACAACGATAATGTTGCCATGATAATTTTAGAATATTACTATAATAATATCGTTCCATCCAGCTCGTAAGTTAGATTTTGCAAAATCAAACTGTCATTACATACATTGTAGGTACAGTCAAGTGCAAAAATACGTATCGAAAAAATCGTCTCATAAATATGGTACTACGCACTTATTACAACGGAATAAGATACTATGGGACATATTTTTGAGTACACCCATATTTTTACACTTGACTGTACAGGTGGGTAATTAGATATAAGATGAAACTAGAAGTTGAATCTTTATTTTTGCACTGTATCACTGAATGAATCTCGATATTCGTATACTTACATATTTTTACCACTTAATTGTAGTCTTGCCAAGTGTCCTTTGTAATGTGGTCCGTCCAAGTACTCGTAACATTAAAAAATAATAACTATGACAAGATGTTAGATCAGTATCGCATGTTCAACAAATTAAGGTAATTTTACATGTTTATGACTCCTATTGTTGTGTATCAACATGTTCAAATGTGGTCCAATACTTAATTCGTAGAAAAAAATGAGCTTTATTAGTTTTAAGACGAGTAATTATTTTTAAGGAAAACTTTCCAGGTAATTTTTATACCAAATACACACTTATGGATAAAATATGCTTCATTTATCTTTAAACCTACTACTATAATACCACGCCACGCACCATTTGTGCGTAAACTTCCAAATGGCTGTAAATATTTGTTACATTATTGACGGGTTCTAGAGACTCGATTTAACCCTTAATACGGTCTCAGTTAGACAGATATGCTACGTGAAAGTTAAATGCACTCTCAAGTTCGTAATGCACTGGGGAATATTTTAAAAGTACCTGATTTTGACCCTTATTTTTAAGAAACCGACTCAGATTCTAGTCATTAGGAACATGCATGATTTTTTGGAAGTCTTCATTCGATTCTATTTCCCTGTAGATTCAAATGTCTCTAATAAACCTACTATCTATGATAGCCCTGAAACGTCAAAAATGTGAATGCTTTTTTTCATATTTTTTGGACTTACGGTTCAAATCTGACTGACTTTTGAAGCGTTTATTTCTGAAAATATTTACTTAATAACAAAATGCTTAAAGAAACCTCGTTCAAATTTTATTTTTAAATACTTATCGATTGATGTGCATCATGTTGATATTAGGTCGGACGGACGGACATAGCGAAACTATATGGAGGGCCATTTAGCCATTTTGGCTACGGAACCCTAAAAATGGTGAGGTGCTAGGCTAGCCCACCCCAAATGGAAATGCGAGGGTACAAATTAAAATGAACCTTCAGACATACTGTGGCGAGTCGTATAAAATTATTTATATTTGTGTTATGGAAAACGAAACACTGAAATGGAAACTGAGAAGTTTGAGATTGCTCATACAGGATGTTTGGAAACTAGGGATGATAGCTGTAGAAATACCTGAACTAAAAAAGTAAAACAATTTGTAATCGAGCATTGGAATTATATTCACTTCATTAATAAATAAGTCTTAAATTACCTTATAAATTGTATAATAAACTAACAAGGCTGCTCAACAATCATATCACATTCCATAAAAAACGTCTTTCCAAGACAAATGCAAATATTGCTAATACAAATGATTCTTTTTGAAATTAAAAAATACTTTTACAGAGGACTCCTAATTTATACAGAAATAAGTAAACATTCAACCATTCATTACCCAATATTATGCCAACTTAAAGTTTAACACATTAACTGCCAGACGAAAAATGACGTCCTACTTCAGAAACCGGGCGTCCATAGATACGTACAAAACAACCCGCCCAGCGAGTTGTCCGGCGAGGCGGGTTTTTGGCAGTGAATGTGTTAACACTTTCTTTAGAAGAGGGTTGGTGGTTGTGCATGTAGTTACTTACTCATAACTAAGTAGCGCAATCGATACTTTGTACAGTCGCCATCAGATTTATCGAAGCGGCCAAGGTGGTCACAAATATCTAAACAACGCCTCTACTGTCAAGGCGATAAGTGCATGTTTAGATATTTTTGAGTACCCTGGTAGCTCCGATAAATTTGATGGAGACTACAACATTTCACAAATTTTACATTGACTTTGGGTGTCAATGTTTTATTTCCGGGCTTGACTGTATTTACTCTAATAATGAATGATATAGAATAGATCCTAGATTAATCACAGGTTGTGGTCAAAGATTGCACAAACCTGCTGATATTAAGCATCGACAAAGGTCCAACCCATCACTTTCCCTTAAGTGTGATAGAGCGCAATATAGTTGATCCACTTCAAAAAGGATGTCGCTTAGAGGACATGGCGTCAACATCTAAGTGTCAAGTAGACCTAAGAACCGAGTCCGTATCTCAAGAGATGATTTAAAAAAATCCTTTATTTCAAAAATGACAACCAAGATGATCCTATAATGGAGTTCGCCGGTGGAAGTTTTTTAGAGATGGTGCCAGCATAGGTTATACTTTTTATTCTTACCAAACAGTCAAATTCTTGTTTTTTTCGGAAATTTTTGTTTTGGATGTAGGCCCTTTAGGCTAAAATCCCATAGAGCAATATTATACTAGTGATATATACAACTTATGCTGGCGCTATCTGGCAAACCCTTTGACAGTTGCCTCCCCTAACGTCCATCCAATGACGTATAATCTCAGATTCCACTTAGGTTACCCTTTTGAGCGACAATGATGGCCAGCCACGGCAATCGCTACCGACGTCCGTTCAAAATCTAAAAAATACTAGAACCATTTTATGATGTTTGGCATTATTACTTAGCTCATCTTTTGACTCTGGCGGCCGGGGCACGGCGTATTAGTTCGCCACCTGGCGGTCACAAGGTTAACCTTTCACTTTCGCAACCGGGCCGCGTGTTACGAGTGCCTACCAGGCGGGTTCTCGGTAGTCAAAGTGTTAACTGGGCTAAATAGCCGGCAGCCGCGCGCGCTGGGCGGCGGAGAGCTGCGGGTGCCACACGTCGACGATGAGCACGAGCCGCGCGCCCGAGCCGTTGTGCCACACCTCGTGCTCGAAGCTGTCGTCGAACATCAACACCTTGCCGGTTTCCCACTGCCTGCAAACAAACTAATTATATCAAGGTATGTACAGTCACCGGCAATAGTATCTTCCTACACGAAGGCCGCAAAAATATGTGACACGCTCTTATGACCATACAAATAAGAGCGTGTCACATATTCTTGCGGCCTTCGTGTAGGACGATACTATTGACGGTGACTGTACAGTACTGATTGATTGATTGATTTCTTCCTGGTATCCCTCATTTAGGGACAGGTCTCGTAGGTATGCTAATATGGAATAATTACCTATACACGGTGCCCGTGAGCATTGCGAGAGACTTTAACAGTGTATTCATGATCATATTTAGAGAACAAAATGTCCTTTAAACTTTTCCGAAATTCGCCATAGTTTCAGAGTAAATACTACTTACAAAAAATTGCATTTTGAATTGTTTCTCAGTGTAAAATGATTTTTTGATGGCGATCTCACCGGTATGGGGCATAGTCTAGACATCTCTTATTGACTGATATCAAAGACCTAAGAAACACTTTTCATGGACTAGTTTTTACGAGAAAAAATGTAGCAATTTACTTTTTCCGTTACTTTTTTCTAATGACATTTACTTTTTATGTAGAACAGCATTCCAAAAAACTGAAAAAAAAAAAAAAAAAAATTTTTTTTGGCGTTTTACAACAAAAGTCATATAATGTTTTTTCATTCTTTTGACCACAGAAATGCGTGGTTAAAATCTCTCGCAATGCTCACGGGCACGTTGTATATACCTCGTTTTTAGAATTAGAAAAATAACGGTCGACTTCGCCGATGTAATTTTTTCAGTTACCATTATATTATTAGTGATACACTTAAGACAATAAGACGCAAAATGGCAAATCATATACGTAATCATTTTCGAGAAATCACGCGAACACAATCGTACGATTTTTTTTTATACCACGACGGTAGCAAACAAGCATACGGCCCGTCTGATGGTAAGCAGCTACCGTAACCTATTGACGCCTGCAACTCCAAAGGAGTCACATGCGCGTTGCCGATCCTTTACAAAAAGGAGGATTCACTGTGTTGATGGCTAAAGGAACAAGAAGGTCCCCCATCGATTTTTCTACTCTTAAATAAAACGAAGTATTGTCGTGGTGATATTTTAGTATCTCCAAATTGAGGTATTGGAAAGTTTTTAGAGGATACTTCAGATTAGGACTTAGCAAAGGCGTTCGACCGGGTGGCATCCCTTTAGTAACCAGCTACGGAATGGGAATCAAGATTACCAGTTTGTAACCAGTTACGTATTGAGTGAGCCTGAATTGAGCCGTTTGGTAATTAAAGTCTCGTAACCAGCTACAGAATGGGAAACCAAATTCTCGGTTTGTAACCAGCTACAGAATGTGAAACTTTGCATATGACGCGTATGTAGCTCTTATTTCAGTAAATAGTTAAGTTATATTTAACCAAACTTGAATATTCTAAGGCCTGTTTTAATAAAAAAAACGTCGTCAATTTTTATTATCGTATACCGTGTAAATATGGTTGTTGGCTTAAATCATACAAAAAACCGCTGCGTCATAACGTTTCGTTTTTGTTTATCCGTATTTATTCATGACTTATAACATAAATAGTGGCTATCCCACAAGGTGCCGTGCTATACCCTATACTGTTATTGCTGCATCGAATTCGTTCTGAAATTTAATAGCATGATTAGAAATGTCATAAGTTACCTGGTTTCCTGGTGAACACGTATAAAGGTATCTTTGGTATTGCTGAGTCCCAGGTGCATCCTGAGCCGGCAGTTGGTGGGGCCGACGTGAGGCCGCACGTGCGTGCCGGCGCGCATGGAGCTGAATTTGATCTGTTGGGTATGAAATAATACGCAGTTTATTTGTAAAGTTTATAAGTTACAAATATAGTCTGGCCAGCCAACGAACGCAGTAGCAATGTACAGCGAACAAAAGTATGACAACACTGAGAATCAGTGAAAAAAGCAGCAATGATCATCAAATTTTATGTTTTTAATTATAGGTGGTATTTCCGCCCCTTTCATTAGGTGACATTTACGGTGTGTAAAAAGGAGACTAATATATTTCGTCTGATCTGTCATCAACTGCAACAGATAATCTGGTTGAGGCAATTGACATATGGCTTAAAAATAAATTTAAATTTAATTGGGAACGTTGCAGGAGTTCTATCTCACTCGCGCTTAAGATGAGAGAGTGAAATGCACTAGAAACAAATTCAATGTGAAATGAAATGTTCGTCATGAAATACGGTGTCTCATCACAAAGGGTTGCCACATGTACGTAATTTGAATTTGCCGCGCGTTTCTACTGACAGAAATGGTTTACCGGACTATAAAAGGTTAACCTTTTTTAAGAACAGTAAACTTATTATCACTTCATGCGGCTCTACTCACTTGTGTTTAGTAACTACGCGCGACATGTTACCCGCATGAAGTAATAATAGTGTTAATTTGTCTAACGAAAGTTTAAATTCAATAACAATATATGTGACGTTATCATGGTTAGGGTACCACTTTGTCGCTCATGGATTCCGAGATATCACTGATTTTGTTAATCAACTCGAAAATAGTGAAAATTGGTTTTGATTAAAAATAGCTTCTAGACAGTTAAAATAATACGGTGTATTGATAAAAAGTTTTTCTACTCCTGTACTTTTATCTGTCATTTATACATTCGTTAACACCTTTATAAGAACATAGATAATACACTCGATGAAAAGTCTATCTAGTCTATTCCCCAAAATAACACTTGTTCTATAAAAGCGCCAAAATAGTATCGCGGAATCGCGTGCAAACACGGCTATTAATATAAAATAAATTACTGCCAACCTAAGAAACCTAAATAAACGCAGCGTTTTTAGAAAAAAAAACTTTAAAAAAGAAAAAATTATAAGAACCACAGACCTACTTCGTAGTTTTTTACGTTTCCCGTTCGTTTGTTGGGGCGAATTGCAAACTTTGAAAGTAATTTAGGTATTTTTACTAATCTCTGTAGCTCTTTAATAATTGATCAAATAACGACGGTGTGTATTTGTGTTAGTAATGTTAGTATTATTGAAAAATAGTGTTTTAAAAGGTAAAACTTAAATGATTGTTGATTATGTTGACAAAATAACTGCGATATCCATGAAGATTTCAATTTCGCATTTTATGTAAAAGTAAGTATACACTTACTTTCTACGAATACTCGTAGAAAAAGTATTGTATGCAACGTCGTATAAGTAGGTAAAAAAATGTTCGTGGCGTTTTTCTTAACAATTTTCGCCTACGGCTCAAATTGTTACCCACGCCACTCAGCTTTTTTGACCCCTCTTATACAACTGTTGCATAAACTACTATAAACGTTTCAACTAAAAGTAGGAAAAAAAACACAGTCAAAGTTTACCGACTAGGGTACCACATTGTCGCTCATAAGCTTGAAGTAATATCGGAGCCATTAGAAAATGTAGTAACACGTGTTGTCTAAATCTCAGTTTACTCCCATCCATTTGCTTGACAGTTCGTAACTCAGCTGCCCGTTACGTTCACTTAGCTTTATGTTATGTTACCCTTTTAACAATAGTGGTCAATAAGGAATAATTATTAAGGCAAAGCAAAACTCTCTATTTTAATCTGGCCTAAATTAATCAACTAGATACAAAATATATTAATCAAAATTCATATTATGTTAGTTTATTCAATTGGATTGTTAAAAATAAATAAATAGATCACATAGGATAATAAAATTATTTACAATTTTAAAGTGCGTCCAGACCATCTTAATTTTCTTTACCTCCGGGATGTACTATTGTATCGGGCATTTGTGAAAACAATAATATTAATTTCACTTTTTTTTTTCTGTTGTGCAACTTAGATATTGTAAAATAACGGATGACTGTTATTGGCCTTTTTAGGGTTCCGTAGTCAACTAGGAACCCTTATAGTTTCGCCATGTCTGCCCGTCCGTCCGTCCGTCCGTCCGCGGATAATCTCAGTGACCGTTAGCACTAGAAAGCTGAAATTTGGTACTAATATGTATATCAATCACGCCGACAAAGTGGAAAAATAAAAAGTGGAATTTTTTATTTTATTAGGGTACCTCCCCTATACGTAAAGTGGGGAGTGATTTTTTTTTTCATTTCAACCCTAACGTGTGATATATTGTTGGATAGGTATTTAAAAATGAATAGGGGTTTACTAAAATCATTTTTCGATAATGTAAATACTTTCGGAAATAATCGCTCCAGAAGTAAAAAACTATGCGTCCCCCCCCTCTAACTTTTGAACCGTAAGTTTTAAAAATATGAAAAAAATCTCTAAAGTAGAACTTTACAAAAACTTTCTAGGAAAATTATTTTGAACTTGATAGGATGACTAGTTTTTGAAAAAAAATTACAAAATAATTTTTGAACTAAGTTTGTAATTTAACCGTATAAGCAGGTGTTTATTGTACCTGTAATTTCTACAAAATTACAATGAAATGATGTGCTTTCAAATAAAGTAAAAACGGTGAAAATCGGTTCACGCAATAAAGAATTATTCCATAAAAATCATCTTCCATACTTTAAGCTCGCGCGCAATAGTTTACTTAATTTGCCGATAGATGTCGCTGTACGTGGAACTCTCATATCATATCGTACATGGCGGTGTTATTAACTCTTAAGTGGGGACACTTACTGTGACGGACGGAAAACTACGGAACCCTACACTGAGCGTGGCCCGACACGCTCTTGGCCGGTTTTTTTCTATGTAACTACTATTACATCATAATTCATAATTGTATCTATGGCTGTTGTTGTCCTGAATACCAATAAAAAAAAATATATATATATATACGCCACAAATATGCTGTTCGTACGCTGCGCACGCGTTGCTCTAGCCGGAGAGTTGCTCTAACGGAAATAGGTTTGCTATTATATAGAGAATAAAATTTCTCTAGTTAGTGTGCCATACTATCAATTTTAATAATCCGGGTGCCTGGCAGATGCTTTAAATATTGATTAATTACATGACAAAAACATAAATA
The DNA here is from genome assembly GCA_947086415.1 of Pammene aurita. Classification (NCBI taxonomy): domain Eukaryota; kingdom Metazoa; phylum Arthropoda; class Insecta; order Lepidoptera; family Tortricidae; genus Pammene; species Pammene aurita. The sequence continues at coordinate 14,459,999 of OX352296.1, read as the reverse complement.
TAAATAAGGGGAGGGATATAAGTTAGTGACAAATCAAAACTTTTTAACAGAAAATATAGTTGACTTATATTTAACAAGCTTTTGAGGGACAACCGTATAGATAATCAGTTAATACTTGTACAAAATCACCAATCTCTCAATCAGACGTAAGAATTTAAATGACTTGGCGTCAGCACTTACGTACCCCTAGGTGCGAGGTTGAGTAGTGTAAATCATTTTCATGATGATGTGAAATGCAAATTATTACTTTTGTAAGTAATAATTTTATTATAATAAGTCTTAATAATAAGTTTGATCTCTTAAGTCATAAGGCGACAATGTGGGACCCTAAGGAATGTTAAACTAACAAACTTGATCTAAATTAGTAAAGCTGACGAAAAGACCGTTATTTTTTATAAATTAAGTTATGTTATTGATTGATAATAATATTTGTATTAGATATATGCACTTATAGTGCGGACACTATGTTAAATAATGGAAGTAGAATTCTTATTTCTCTAAACTTATGAATAGCGACAATGTGGTACCCTAGATCACTTTACATACAAAAAATCATGTTAAAAGTCTAAACTTTGAAGTCACTTTTTTGATAGAAAACTACATTACTTTTGTGTTTAATTACACTTGATCGTTAGTTTTGTTCCTAAATTAACGAAAACTATGAGAATTAAAAATTATAATGTTGATTTTGTATATTTTTATGTAAGTGTTATTTTTTTTGTTTTATTATAAAAATAAATTATGCCTTGAGATATGGTTGTTTCATTATTTTTATTATAAACCTTACCTACATCATATTCAGAAATCAACATAAGCCAGCTGAAAATCTGTCAATTTTGAGTTATATAAAATATTTTATTTTTGATTCTTGACTCTACACCCTACGTTATTATTGTATTATTTCTATAAAATGTAAAATGTTAGAGACAACATATGATTTGTCGAGTAATATAATGTATGTGGAACATTTTAAAACCGCTATCTCCATAACTTCAACCTATAAATAGGGTTTTTAGGCTTTCAAACTTTAAACTCGAATATCTCAAAACAGTACAAAGATAAAATTAATTCAGTACAAAGATATGTTGAAACTTCAAAAAATTATTAAAAATACTCAACATAGCGATCTCGTTCTTTTTGCATATGAAGGAGAATGTTTTGAACTATAAGGAGGTAACAATAACTCAATACCGACAATATATTACCTTTACCATGACAATGTCACATATTTTTTTACAATGAATTGACAAATTACATTTATCACTTTTATCAGTGGCATCACCAATTCAAACTTGCACGGTTTTAACATTTAATTATTATTTTAAAACGGTATTTAACCGCGTAATTAAATTTGAGAATTGCTTCCGACGTTCCGGGAACGAGATTGTCTTCGAGATTACTTAACGTCAAAAAAAAATTCTCCAATAGATCAAAAACCATAAGCAAGAGAGCCATTCGTCGTATGCAAAGCTAAACGCTAACCCTATAATGTAGCTAACTATGTAACAGGAGGGAAAAGGTAAGTACCTGTCCGCGCCGGCAGCCCGCCGCCGCCACTTCCCTCCGCACCACCGCACACGTGACCGGCGCTCTCGCACACCGCCCTTCTATCTCCCTCCCCCTCACGAACAAATCCAACTGCGACCACTCCCCCCTCTCTTTCAGACCTTCCTTCTCTTGCTCATACAGCGCCCTCGCAGCTTCTCCCTCCTTTAAGATCTCCTTCCAGTGTTTTTCTAAGTCCCGCGCCAAATTAATGTATGGCGTCTCTTCTATGTTCCACCAAGGTCGGCCTTTTAGCTTTGGAACATTGTATAACGAGCGCTGAGCGGCTGATAGGAAATGTCCATGAGCTGCGGCTCTTTCATGAACTTCGTGGGCTTCTTCAAACCGTCCAAGCAATAATAAAGTATCCCCCAAATGATAATAAAATCTAGGTTCTGTGGCGGGGCCAGTATCGCCTTCGAGCGCTCTTTGTAAGAGATCTAAGGCTTCCTCAAGGCGGTTGTGTTGGGTTTTTAGTATGAAGCCATATTGGGCTTGGGCAAGACGGTCGTTGGGCCAACGCTTGAGGGTATCCTTGAGCACTTCTTCGGCTAGGTCGCCTCTGAAAGAATGCACATCTATACATTTATTAAGAAGGTCTAATGAGCCGACGATCAGGCCGCCGGGGTGTAGGCAGACCAAAAAGGAGATGGCGGGACGACCTGGACGCATTCACTACACAATGGCGGGGAAATACTACAAACAGTACTGAATGGAGGAGAAGAGGGGAGGCCATTGCCCAGCAATGTCTAATAAAAAAAAAGAGGAACACGTAAAATAAAGGAAAGTACAGTAAGCTGCAGAGAAACTTGGGTCGCCCTCCATACAAACTTTGTATGCATGGCGTCAACTAACTCTGTACATAAACGTACAAGCTATTGTTAAAATCTTACCTATTTGCCATCAGGAACGTAACAGTTAAATTGTTCCTGTGAGATGGTTCATCGGGAAAACGGCGAATCAGTAGTCGGTAAACCGGTTCCGCGCTGAGGTAGGTGCCTAACAAAACCATTGATTAGAATTTTACTACAAATACCTGGTCTAGTTTTTAGCTACAGAAACATGGGAATAAGGTAATGAGAATGCAATTTGCAACTCGTCAAATTTGATACAATAATGGCCCAGCACCTCCGAAGCCGCCATAGAATGGTGTAAGATTTTTTGTAAAATTTAATAACTTAGTTATAGTCGTATTTTGAATTGTCCCTAGGCAAACCAAGGCCTTAACAAAGAGTTTGTCTCTAAAATATTTTCAGACGTGAGATATTTTTTACTACAAATACCTGGTCTAGTTTTTAGCTACAGAAACATGGGAATAAGGTAATGAGAATGCAATTTGCAACTCGTCAAATTTGATACAATAATGGCCCAGCACCTCCGAAGTCGCCATAGAATGGTGTAAGATTTTTTGTAAAATTTAATAACTTAGTTATAGTCGTATTTTGAATTGTCCCTAGGCAAACCAAGGCCTTAACAAAGAAGGAAGTTTCTAAAATATTTTCAGACGTGAGATATTGATTCCAAATTAGTAGGTAACCGATAGTCATCCTTACCTCTAAACTGTATCCTATTAATAGTTCTCTCTGCGATTTCAATCAGTTTCTTATCGGACAGTCGTTCGTTCATCTTGAGCAACTCGAGGTATGCTGCTATCGCACGTCCGAGTAGCGCGTTGTCCCTCTTCTTCTCGGCCGCGGCATCCAAGGATTTAGCCACGATCCAACGCGCGCGGGCACTGTTTTTCAGCTGCGCTGCGCTCGCTCGATCCGCCGCAGCCATCAGAGCGCCCTCCATATTAGTAACACAACACACTTAAGGGGACTAGTGGATTAATTCACACTTAAAATCGCCACCCGGGTTTCTCCCAAATAGTCATAGTTGGATTTTAGTGGCAGAATGTTTTATGTATTTATACGCAGCTATTTTTGTGTTATCGGATGTCCATGATGGCAACCCTACATAACACTCAAAATCTATAAATCTATGGTTAGGTCTCTACGGACGAGTCGGGGGACGCGCGGGGTGCGGGCGCGTGCGAACCCGAGTCGCTCGTAGAGAGCACGGGAAATGGCACAACGAACAAAGTTTAAATTAAGTTATAGATGCATTCTGTTAGTCCAGCCAATCCTGGAATTTAATTGATTACTTTCATGAGAATAGTTGAAAAATCATTTGTATATTCTAATAGTGACATGACTGAATAATAGCAGACATTTTTGTGTAGGTCAATGTAAGTTGGTGTATCCTTATAATCACAACATGTAAATAAAATAGCGAATTGTAAGTGGCCACACTTCATGCACAAAGACAAGTTAGACAACCTAGTATTTAAAAAAGTATACACCAACCCAAGTACAATGCCATATTTAATTCTGTTTCTCAATAGACTCGAGAGCCAAACTTTTACATAAACGATTCCTAACTATCGCTGTTGTTTTTTTAATGTTTTTGTATTGCTACTGCACTTTAATCTATGTACAGTCACATAAAATTAGTCAAAAGTCCGAAAATGAAGCTATTTGCCTTGGTGTCACACACTACTAGCGTGAGCACCTTGTCATCATCGGCCAATTTCTAGTCGCATAAAAAAACTGACCATTTCAATAACTAAACCTTATTTCCACATATACAACGTGGTACGCCCAAGACTAAAAACCTGAAAACTGTTTGTTCAGAATAGAGAATGGAATCGATTGCAGTATATCTTAACATGGGTAGGTATACTTTTTCTTTAATTTTCCAATTTTTTACGTGTCGTGTCTAAAAGTTTCTAATGCTACAGTTTTCCATTCTATCGAGAGGTTAGGAGATACAAATTTGTTTTTTCACTGTACATATCTTGTCTTGTCTTTGTCAAAGTAGGTATGTCATCTTATGTCATGTCATACAAATTGACAAAGTAGGTTGAAAGGTTGACATGACATGACACATGTAGTGATGTGACAACAACTCAACAAATATAGAGTTAACAATTGTATAAAATTGCAAGGAACACTAAACATACTAATATCTTTCGAAATAAGTAACTGATTGAAAAATAAATACTCTACATTAATTAGCGATGATAAAAATCATTTGGGTTGTCTGGGGTTTTCAGTGGCTCAAGTAACACGTTGTATAAGGTCTACGTAGCGTCAGGTAAGTGTTGCCGTTACCTGGTTGAACTCTCGCTCGGCGTCATCGAGTTGCTGGCGCCAGTAAGCATCCGCGGGCTCGCCCGGCCACGCGTCCTCTATACTGTTGCCGCCGTCCTCTGAAATACAAAACATCTTTATGCTTAAATGTTGCTTCATGGGCGCCTTTATAAAACGTCCCGTAACAGTCGAATACGTGCGCCAACTATGCTGCATGGGCGTTGCGCATGGTATAACAAAATGCAAGCAGTTTGCAATGCCGTCGGTCGCACTTTCGGGTGTATTCCTGTCTCTCTTCACATCGGTCGCGAGCTGCATGGCGATGACGAGGACAAATGGGAATGATATCTAAGAGAAAACTTATTCCCATCTGCCCCCGGCGGAAAAAAACGGGATTAGATCCCCTAGCTGAGTGTGTGTGAGTGTGGTCGGTCTGGGGAGTGTTATTTACAGAACACCAGTTTCGTTTAAGATTGATCATCGTATAGTGCTTGTTGAGCTAAAAGAGTAACAAACTTGGCTGCTGCACTGTCCCATCTGGATCTCGCAGAACTCACTGGATTTTCTTCATCATCAGCTTTCCCACTACTACTACCCCAGATAACAAATGCGGTATCTATATCCAGTGGCATGTAGCCATACGATAAATAAAATAAAGTGCTTGTATATTTTATTATTTCGATGAAAATATCCGTAAGTTGGTATAAAACAATGTCTTATACCAGCAACTTACGGATATTTTCATTAGCGTGATTTTAAGTAATGTATTTACAGAGGAAGTTTATTCTCAAATATAAGCTTATTATAGATTCAGTTGGTATCGCATATGTTAAACAGAACTGTAGTAAAAGCGAGAGTAAAATTTAAATGAAAGATCGCCTGTAATAAACTATTATTATAAGGTTAAGGTTCTATTCTATATAAGAATTCACTCACATCAGGTTAGTCATGCATGTTAGACGATTAGCGTAAAACCACTCTGTTAGCTAACAGACAAGCGTCTTTACTGCGTCTCCCCGGTCGCTCGGGTTCCGGCAGGCGGCCATATTTGGCCTCCAGCCGAGTCAGCAGTTCTTCGTCATCCACATCCGATATTTCCTCTTCGTCATCCACTTCTTCCTCGCCTTCCTCTTCGATTTGCTCGTCGTCGATTATCTCAACGTCATCAGGGACGTCTTCCTCAGGTTCCTCCGGTTCTGGGGTCGGTTCTTTTGGGGGTGGTTTAGCTGCGACAGGAGCTGCTTTTTTATGAACTATCGGTTCTTCCTCAAAGTGTTCTTCGTCTGCTTCCTCTTCGTCGCTGTAAAGTTCCTTTTTTTCTTGTCCTTTAGTCGCTTGCGCTGAGTGCAGAACCTGTGAATATTTCGCGTTCAATTTCTCCGACAACGTAATAAAACATTTTAAACAGATTGCGTATTTTGCGTACATCGTGTGTAAAACTCACTGCAATTACGATTTTTGGAATTTATTTCAAAACGTGTGGTAACGGTTATGATCTTATAATTGTCAAAATCAATCGCCATATAAGAAAACCTAACAAACTGCTTATTTTTAGATTTCCATGTCTTAGTAGATTCTACAATGTGTAGAAGATATAACTTACTTCTCCTATAGGCTCCTCTTCCTCTTCTTCCTCACTTTCCTCGAATGTAGGAGATTTCCTTGTTATAGAAGGTATTTGTTTGCTTATTTCCTGTATCACTGGCCGATAACTCTCTTGCGATCCCTTTCTAATCGGAACTGTATAAAAAGATTTGAATAAATTCGACTTGATTAATAAGATTTAAGTATTTAATTTGAATATAGAAATATTTTAGTCGTTTTAGGCCTACCAGGTTCAGTCGGTTCTTCGGGGATCAGAGTCATGCGTCGATCTATAGCGGGTGTGGCTTCTCTAGAATCTTCTGAGCGTGGCACATCTGTTGTACAAAACGTCGTCTTAGCGGAAGACAAACAAATGCCAAGACAATAGGCGTCAAGTCACGTGGCTTACGTATTCATCAAAATGAATGCTTTAGATTATCAACTGTAGAAGTTTAGGTATACGAAAAAGAGTCAAGTTGGGTTTAGACAAATTTTAAAAACGTATACTGCAAATTCACGAAAACGGCTCTTTAACAAGTTTTACAACTCTTTAATAGCATTAGGAAAAATAGCGGAAGAGAACTATATTTCAAGTGTACGGCAGTTCGGCTGTAAGCTCTATGCAGCAAGCATATGAAAATGTGTAAAATATTTTGCCGTGTATCGTACAGAAAATGGAGTTGTACTATCTATTCTTTGATAGAAAGTTAAGAATGTGTACGCACCACTGGAGGCCGTGGCGCGGCGTACAATAGCGTGCGTCGCGACCAGCAGGGCGCCCCCAATGCTCAGCTTCAGCCACACTGCAACACACGCCCCAAACTTAGGGTCCGATGTTTTAAAGTTTATGTAGGTACGTTAGAATCACGTTTCGTTGGCGCGATAGAATCATAAGAAGGTACTCTGTGATAGAATCCTAGCACACAGATACCGTAAGCAAATGTCATATATAAGTTAGCGTTTCAATATATTTTTAAACGTAGAATAAAATTTACGAAATATTTTTTGACAGGTTAGCGCATTTTTTGCCGAACAGGAAATTGATGGGAATTTATAATAATTTAAATTAGATTGCCCGACCTCCTAGCATGTCTTTGTCGCGCCGCAAGCGCGTTAAGCGCGACTTGAAGTTCTTATGAAACTGCAATTCATAAGTTGAAACTGCATAAGTGAGATTTCCAGGCAAAAGTTACCACGTTATCGATTGCCGACAAGGACCTTTCAATCGTCATGGCAGTATCATATTTTGATTTTGCTTGAAAACGACTCAATGATGTATGTACTTTTAATGCGATCTTGGCTTTCATACCATGCTTTTGTTTTTCGCAATCAATCATTGATAATCGATGATCGACATATTAAGTGACACATTATATTTGTTAAAGCCTGGCAATATGTATTAGGTAGGTAGATGACATAAGCATACACTATTAGCTTAGTGAAAGAACAACGTTAAAATGCAAACGATCTGAAGATTCGATGTCCCTATAATTACGACAGTAATTTCTTTTTCACACCACCTGCTCGACAATGCCAAATTATATATCATGCAAACCTCACCGAAAGCAAATCATTATAGCCCTTGGCTTTAGCCGGGTTATAATGTTGTACTAAATCTCATTATAACCCGCTGGTTAATAATGTGATTTCACTTCCCATAGTTCTTATTGTTATGTGCTTAAAGTCTAATTTGGTAAAGTCCGCACGGTGCACAGCCCCGCGCCGCCGCGTCGAACTGATTTGAAAATCGAATTTATTTGGAAAATCGTGCGGCCGCCTTTTTTAAATACCTAAAACAAATGCCGCGAGTGTCATAAGACGCTGCAGTATACGGAGTAAAACTGCAGGTTCTATAAAAATTGAAGATAAAATTTGAATAAAATGGACTAATGTATCAAGAATCAATTTTTAGGGTTCCGTAGCCAAATGGCAAAAAACGGAACCCTTATGGATTCGTCATGTCTGTCTGTATGTCTGTCCATCCGTATGTCACAGCCATTTTACTCGGAAACTATACGACGTATCTGAATAAAATTTACACATAAGGTGTATTTTGTATGCCGCTACTTAGTTATGTAGATTTGAAAAAAAAAATTAGGGGGGGGGGGGGGCGCTCCATACATGTAACTATTTTTTTTGACTAAATATCAACATGTGACACATCAATGATAGGTCTTTAAAAATAACATTGAGGTTTCTTTGACCATTTTGTGATTAAGTGAATATTTTCTGAAATAATCGCTTCGAAAGTCAGAAAAATTGTGCCCCCCCCCCCCTGTAACTTTTGAACCGTAAGTCAAAAAATATGAAAAAAATTGAGGAGATGCGTCTTACCATATACTTTCTACGCAAATTGTTTTGAACATTATCGGTTTAGCTATTTTTGAGTTATCTTCAAAAAACCATAGGCACCAGATACGACCTTTTGGTATTAGTTTGGTTCCATTGAAGGTACGGAACCCTCCTATGTGTGGTCCGACACGCACTTGGCCGGTTTTTACTTTTGATTTACTTTAATAAAAATCCGTTTCTAGTAGCCTTAGCTATTTTATTGTCTCGCAAGAGGTGAGAAAAGTAGAGTATACTCCTCGGGGATAAAGCTGTTTTTGTCACGGGCGCGCTTGAACCCCTCACTGCACTCAGGACTCAGTCTTAATTGCCTCGCTTCGCTCGGGAATTAACTCATAAACCCCTCGCTGCGCTCGGGATTAAAATCTGGAGTCCTTCGTTACGTTCAGGATTCAATATTGCGCCCGTGACATAAAACAGTGCTTTATCCCCTTGGTGTACAATCTACTATTCCTTCATTTTGAAAAATGTGTTTGTTAAACATAAATCTAATTGTACCTATACCTATTTATATTCGAACGAGCGGAGCGAACTGAGTGTTGTTCTTACATTTAACTTCTGTCACATGGCTACTTCCTGCACGTCCCTGCAATTCGACGTTTTTCGATTATTGATAATTTGTTCCGCAATAACTTTAGAACAGTTGTTCAAATTTAAATGAAATTTGGCAGGAACGTATTTGAGGCCTATAATATTTATTGATTAAAATATGTGCAGGATAGATAAAGGGGTCGTGGAGCTAGAAAAAGGTAAGCGATTATAATAGGGGTCTTGTTATATTGGTCAACTTGTTTGCCAGAAACGCGAGTTCTTAGTTCGAGGCGGACTAGTTGTGTACGAGTATTAAGTCTAACCGGTGAAAGCATACAACAGGGGTATGGACTGAACGAAAATACCTACTCTGGAATTGATTAAGTATTTTAATTGCAGTTCCTTGGCACTCTATCAAATATGGTGATAATGACGGGGAGTACAAAGTTTCTTGATATCACAGCCTTAAAACTGCTTACAAGTCAACACTAGTTACACACAATTTAATTAAAAATATTTAAAAAAATGTACTTAATATTTCATTTAAATAAAATTAAAAATATTTGTAGATTTCTTAAAATAAACGCACGCGGAATACCTATAAGGTAAGGGGGTAAAAATATTCATTCCAAAACTTTTACAAAAAAACCTGATGAGAAAACTAGGCCGAATCGAGAAAACTTGATTTTAGTACCTAAACCGGTCAAGTGCGTGTCAAACCACGCGTAATGGAGGGTTCCGAACCTTTAACGGAATAAGAAAAAAATATAAGAAGATGTTTTTTGGAGATAACACAAAAACGCTTTAACCGTTAATATTCAAAACAATTTTCGTTGAAAGAATATGCAAAGATGTACCTTCTCAATTTATTTTTTATTTTTTGATCTCCGGTTCAAAAGTTACAGGGGGGACACACCATTTTTTAGATTTCCAAGGTGATTATTTCTGTAATTATTCACTAAATCAAAAAATGTTACAAGAAACATCTATGCTATTTTTAAAGACCTATCGATTGATGTGCAACATGTTGAAATTGGGTAAAAAAAATTGACAATTAGGTACCATCGGGTTCATAATTGCATACCCAATTTATGAATGAATTCATTGATAAATTGGGTATGCAATTATGAACCGGATAGTACATGTATGGCGTACCCCCCTAAAATATTTTTTCAGCAATTTTACTACAAAACTAAGTAGCGGCATACAAAATACACCTTATGTTAAAATTGTATACGTCTTATAGTTTCAGAGTAAAATGTCTGTGACATACGGACGGACGGACGTGACGAAACTATAAGGATTTCGTTTTTACTATTTTGGCTACGGAACCCTAAAATAAGTAGGTATTACTGAACCGCGATGAGAATACGATTGAGATAGCTGTCAGTCAGACCATTTCGACGTAGTTATATGGCAGAACTGTTAACTCATTTATACATCACATCACATAATTACATTATACATCACATACACATTAAATATTACATCACATCACATTTACACATTATTTTGCGTCTTTTAATCTTATCCCTAGAGTAGAAAGATGAAAAGAGTGCAAGCAATCGTAAGGGGCTAAATAAAAGATGAGAATATAGTGACCATTTATTAATTTTTTACGTATATTCTAATACTATATGTTTAAGTACACTCGTTCTATGTATTGTTAGTGGTTAGTAGGAATTATCCTTATCATACTTATATTATTAAGTTAGGAAAATCTTACATCAAATAATTATTTTAATAACGAACCAGCATCTATGGTGCCTCCACATCGATCTGATTTGCTATTTATATTTCACTCCAAACTAACAGATTGCTATAAAACTCTCGCGAGACTCTAACATATAAAAAACACAACAAAACATGAACAACACACACATGTTTGATCGAAACATGTCCAGCAAAAATTGACGGTTACGTGAGTAACTCGCGTGAGTAACCCACGTGAGTAACCCGTTATAAATATTTTTAATATAACAGATTGCTGCCGAAGAATTACTTTCATTATATGGCGAATTGACGATTGTCAGATCGGTGTGGACACAGTATAAAGGGTAACGCAGAGCCAAAAGCTAATGTCGTTTACGGTTTACGGCATTATTATGTTAAAGAAGAAATTAGCTAATAATTATATCATAATATAGATAATGTTAACAAATGTTAACAGCTAAGTGTCTCGCGAATGCTCATCATATGCCAGACACGTTAATTGTTATTACAGTTGCATATTGATACTAAAGGCATTATAAATACTTTATCTACATTCACACTGTAAGTCCTCTAAAACGTTTAAAAACGGTAGGCAATGGCTAGCATTACCACAACTGATTTACTATGATAAGCTTTTTATCTGTGGCAGTAACGTAATTTTAACTTTACATGCTCATATATTGATACGTTATGAGTTTAAAATTCCAAACATCGAATTTGATAACATAATGTAAATCCTGTGCTCCTTCCTGACCAACGGCACGCGCCTCCCCGACCGCCGGCACAATCGAGTTGGCCATGGCGGTGCAATGGCGGTCATTCTATGGTTTCCGAACACTTAATTTAATATATATAATATGAGTGTAGATAAAGCAGTGTATGCAACTGTACGTAATTAGGCCTTAAAACACTCGTGTGATCTTATTATGAAAAACCACACTCGTATTTTAAGGACCCTTATTACGTAACAGTTACATAAACTACTATATCAAATCTATTGCCATTGATAATTGTTTGTCCCTATCTATTGTGATATGAGACAGCTAAAATTTATCGGAGATTTGCTAAATTTTATGAATACGGGAGGGGGGGGGGGGAGATGATATGTGACAATCTACACCAAAAGGTACCATTTGGCGGTCGGCGCCTACGCTTTTATTGCTCGAATACAATATTGAATCTGTACAACGTAAGCGCCTTCCGCCAAATGCTACCTATACCTCGGCCACACTATGCCCCTCGCGCTACCGCGATGTTGCCCTCTCAGGCCACACACTGCCCTACTCGCGCGATTATGATATGCGGCCCTTTGACTCGCGCCAAAAAACCGACAAAATAGGGAGGGGGGCATGACGAGAAGCATGACGAGTAGCGCGGCCACACTGTCTCTGCCTACTTCCCATGCCGCTCGTCGAGTGTGTGGTCGAGGTATTTGATGTAGAGGTAAACTTCACATATGCTTGTTAGGAGTCCGAGATTATTAAAAAAAACCGTAAACGACATTAATGTAAAGGGTTATGGTAAAGCCTGAACATATGTAGATAATGAAAGAGTTACTCACTATGCGACGCCTCTGCTTCCTCCTTGCGAAGCTGTTCCTGGCGCTTCTCGTATTCCTCCTCCTCCTCTAGCGTGTCGGTAGGCTTTTCAGATGAAGGCTCATCTTCTACCTGATTGAAGAAAAATACGGCGTTTAGGACTGATAATCCAGCTTGCATCTATAACTTCTTAATTTTGCCGTGTGTTGTATGTTTTCAACCGAATTCAAGGTTTCTAAACAGGTTCTCAATTCATCGGGATCTTTGTTGTTTTTTTGCTATAATTTTTATCACAGATTATCTGATGACGGCTGGACTGATTTGGATTTTTTTTGTTTGGCAGTAGGTAGTTGTTTTGTGGAGTAGGCTAAGTGAAGTTGGTTGATGATATTTGTTTATAATTAAATAATTATAAACAAAGATCATCGTCCGAAATCATCATCGAAAAATCATCGTCCGCCTCTAGAAAGTCGTCGTCGGGCTCGTTGGCGTCATCATCATTTCCATCCTTGCCAAATGGCAAAACCTTCTGTAATTTATTAAAATGGACTTACCTCATCGAAAGGCTTTCCAGAGGGCGCTGTTATCCGTTCCACCGGGGGTTCGTCATCGTCCGCCTCTAGGAAGTCGTCGTCGGGCTCATTAGCATCATCGTCGTCATCACCGTCATTGTCAGCGTTATCTCCATCATTAGCATCGTCATCACCGTCTGCATCTTCAACTGATCCTGTAATACAATTAATGTAATTTAATTGACGATCAATTTTTACGTAGGTAGTACAATACTAATATTGATTTTTGAATATTTGCTGCTTATATTCGCGAATGCGGAGTCAATAGTCTTGATATTTGGGAACTTTGGTACTTAGTTGAATGATTCAGTCGTAGTAATTGGAACCAGAATGTTAAGAAATATAATTTTGTATAATACCAAAAAACTTCTAATAGGCACGTCTACACGGATATGTTTTTTAAAATGAAGAGAGTTTTTTAAATTATTTAACTAAATAAAAATAATGATTGTCATTTCTTCTCAAACATTTTTCTTTAATAATGCACTATAAATATTCGCAATGAAGTGGTCGAATATATTTTTCTAGATTAGAAGAAATTATTCTCCTTGATCTGTGACTGTGACCTATGACATTACTGCTAATTAGTAGCTTATTTTGAATGTCAAAGCTAGACTGATTGATACATGAGAAACCTTCAATGTCGTTCTGATATACCTTCTGTGTCCGTTCTTAATTAAATGTTAATATACAGGTAGGACAGGTTAGTTTAATTAATATATAAAGACAATCGTCCCTGATTCTCCCTCATAGACAAGGGCCAAGTGGACCAAAGTGTATTACTTCTTTTACTATACTCGTACCTTGGTCCTTATCATCATCATCATGATCGTCATCTGGCTCGGGCAAGGCGGGCAGCTCTACGTCGATGGGCTCTTCGTCCTCGGGGGCTTCCTTCTCTATGTTCTCCACTTCTAGTGACGTGTCTACCTCTTCTTCTTCTTCGTGTTCTTCTTCATCCTACAAAAGTTATTTTTACACTAAAGTCTTATAATTTATTGACAAAAAAAGGCCATTTGTTATACACGAGTAACAATTACTTAGCTCTTTAACACGCTATATAATTGCAGCTAAAAAATTGCATACAAAAATAACAACGCTTAATAAGAAGCGAAGCAGCAGAACCAAGATGGTTAAACAAAAACAAATTATTAATTCTACTCGTATCTTTCAATTCATAACAGTCTTTAGTAAACAGTTTAAGAAAGTGACAAAACGTGTAACTCTTTTGTTACAAGTGAAAGTGGCTTGAAATTACGGTTTTAGAAAAAGCATTGAAATTTGTTAGTGCCAATCGAAAAACGTTACAGATGTCAAACTAGAATTTCCACTCGCATATCACTTTGCACCTCATCGTTTTGTTCATTGCTATCTCCTTCATCATCATTATCATTTTCGTGGTTATCATCATGATCAATGCTTTGATTATTTTCTTCTTCGTCGTCATTTTCATCATCTTTTTGTTCGACTTCATTGCTAATGTCGTCTTGGTCATCATCTTCGTCATCGTTTTTTAAATCATCATCATCTTGGTTAAAATCTTCATCTTCGTCGTCATCAGGTTCGGCCGCATTGTATTGATAATATTTTCTATAAGGGAGATCTTCATCCTGTTGTTCATGATTATATAATTATACAATATACATAGGACACACCAAAGGCAATATTGCATAAATCAATTTTGAAAAACGTAAAACATGAATTTTTAAGATTAGACCATAATGTTACAATAAAACCATTAGTCACCTCTTCATTATCTTCTAAACCCTGTTCTTGACTGTCATTCTCATCTTGCTCTTCATCTTTTTGAGTACCATCTGCATCATAATCATCCGCTTGAGATTCATTGTCATTTTCTTCATCGTCATTTTGTTCTTCATCGTATTCTTCATCGTCATTGTGTTTTTCATCGTCATCGTCTTCTTCATCGTCATTGTGTTCTTCATCGTCATCGTGTTCTTCATCATCATCATCTGCTTCTTCACTATGTTCGGCTTCTTCATCATGGTCGTCATCATGATCATCCTAATTGAGATTTTTGTACACAACATAGCATAAGAACTATAAGAATATGTGAAACCCAGATTCGATTAAGTAGTCTGTTTGCCTTCTTTTTAGATGATAATAGGTCAGTTTGGTAGGAAAATAGGTGGGCGAATCAACAGTTTAAGTTGTTTACTTTGTATCCTGAAGCTGTCTGTGTTTACTGTATCTGGTCACTGAAGAAATAGGAAGGCATGCCGCGAAATTGTGAAGGTCCTCTGTATCTCTGGGGTGCCTTAGGACGACAACAAGAATACCTCTATCCCTGTTGTCTAAAGGACATCTTTATACTGTTTCATAGAAAATGTCCAAGGGACGTAAACATAGCAACGAGGGGAAATAAAAGTGTCGCAGATAGCTTAAAATTGCCATTGTTTGTGTATAACTAGATCTAAGTCAATCATTTTCTCGGTTTATACCAATTTGTTTGTGTTAATAACATGTATTAATATTGTGTTTCTATGTCTAGTTGCTAAGTCTTATCTGTGTCTAATTTTATTGATATCATGTCATAATACGCAAAATGTCTAGATTATAAGAATTTTGTACTAATTTACGAAGAAATGTCCTATATAAATATCAATTTTAACCCTCCTACAAACATGTAATACTGTAAGCTTATTAGCCAATAAATGTCTCACATACACGGCACATACCAGCCACTAGTACGAGCACGCTAAAAAACCCATAAAAGAGGCCAGCACTCGTACTCGTTGCTCGATTCAACCTCACTTCTACAACAACTCCCAGCGGGGAAACACCTGCAACTACACTGCTCAAATGTTTTACAATTTTAAATAAGCGTTATTATTCATCTCCCTACATGACCTGGTAAATGGTACAGCGGGTCAGCGCTGCTTGGTTCAACGTGGTAATCCGGTCTGCACACAACAGCTGGTCCTTCGAGCCGGATATCAGAAAACTGCGGCCAATTGAAGAAAGAAACAAGTACGCGCTGAGCTGGATTAATTTCGCTCAGAATCTTCATACGGTGTCCGGCCTAACCGCTGATACACCTGCCCGCTTTCGCGGAAGAGCCCTGTGCTATTTACCAGCTTGCTGGACGGACCGCTCGTGTAGAGGCCATACTCCACGTTCGTGTCCTGGCAACTTTCGTTGCAACGTCACATGGTTGACGTCTTCACACTGCTTTCGGACGCTTTGGCACTTGCACTTAGCCTTTGCGCGAGATTCAGTGCATCAGGGATTAACGCCCACGAGTAAGTAAACTGAACGTAGGGCCGCTTTCACTGCACTAGGCAGTGTCAGCCATTAGGTTTTAGGTAGGTAAGGTTAGGGAACCCCACGTGCGTCAAGAAGCAAGAAGAAAGAAGAAGATGTCCGATCATACGCTCAAGATGTCTCTTCGCTCACACAAGGGACAACCCTCCAGAGCCGTTACCCCGCCGTCTGGTGAAACAACCTCCGGCGATACCAATACATGGGACAAAGGCACCACCAGCACTCTTGGCGATGGTCCTAGTGTCGAACCGCGTCTACAGCCGCCGCCGGCAATAGAAACTGCCAAGTTAAGGCTACAGATTGCCCAGCATGAGGCGCAATCTGTTAGCGGTAAGTCCGAACCTCTTGTCGAAAAAGACGAGCAACGCGTGAGGAATTGGGTAGAACGACAGTCCCAGCTAGATCAGAGCAATTACGTAACTAAAAATGAAGCGTCCGCGTTACACACAATACGTAATTTCGCCTCTAGCGCGCCGGCGCCCAGCGCCCCCGCGCCCCGCGAGCCGCATATGAGTACTCATCGCCCGCCGCGAGATGTGTCTAGTCAGTATGCGCCCATTATGCATAGGCCACCCGAATTACCCGCTTTCGACGGTAATATCACAGAATGGATCGCATTCCGTGCCGAATTTAACGATACCGCGCCCATGTTTAGTTACGTAAATAACGTCAGTCGAATTAGGCGCGCGTTGAAAGGTGAAGCGCGTACCGCGGTGAAATCCATAATGTATACCGTCCAGGATCCATACGAGATAATGGAGGCCTTAGAGAGGCAGTTCGGGGACCCTGAAGAGATCGTGTTGACTGAGCTACATAATGTTAAACGCATGCCGCGCCTAGCCGAAGATAACAGTAATATCGTGTTTTTTGCCGCGCACGTCGCAAATGCAGTAGCGACAATAAAATCATTAAAGCAAGAAAAATACTTGTACGCGCCAGAGCTAGTCAACAAGATCGTCGATAAGTTGAACCTTATTGTTAGGTACGAATGGGGCAAGTTCAAACAAGCTAATTTGAACTCGCCCGATTTAGTCGCGATATCAGAATTTCTGCTAGAAATTAGTTCCGCGGCTAAAAGAACGAGTCGTCATCGAGGTCCGAAGCCGAAAAATGCCGTGAACACGGTTTCCTTTGAGCTGGACAATAGGTCAGGGCGTCATACCGCCCCCACCCGTACTCCCGCCCCCGTGTTCTCCCGCGACTATTCGAGCGACTCCAACGACAGCTACCAGAGCACTCGCCCGCGAAATAGAGTAGATAGAGCTCACACGGGGGAGTATAGGTCGCCGACGGTAGCTCAAACGAAGCCCCGCGAGGCTAAAAGGCCCGCGTATACGGGGACCAAGCCCAAACAACATTCGGTACCAGCACGATTTACGTCACGTGATAAGTGTTTAATATGTCATAATCATGAACACAAAGTGGAAGCGTGTACTAAATTTTTGAATGCATCGGTATCCGAACGTTGGGATTGGGCGAAAAACGAAAAGCTGTGCTATAAATGTCTAGGCGCGGCGCACCGTGGTCGCTTCAAATGCAGGTATGTGGCTTGCGGAGTGCAACAGTGCGAAGCCGGGCATCACAGGTTACTACACGGTTTGAACGCATCTAAAGCGCCCGTGGAAGACAAAAAAGTCAGTAACGTTCACGCGATTAGAATAGCGCCCACGTTTTTGAAAATGATGCCCGTAGAGGTTACGGGCCCACTAGGTACTACGCAAGCCTTAGCCCTGTTAGATGAAGGGGCGGCCCTTAGTTTGATTTCACACGAAACAGCCGATCGTATAATGCCCCGAGAGCGGGGAGAAACGCTCGACATAGAAGGTATAGGTGGGAGCGTGAGCGATCCGGACTCTTGTAACGTGCGATTCGCAATCCGCGGCTTTTGCAGTAGGCATCTAGAAATGATGGAAGCGCTTACCATCAATCGATTGAAC
This sequence comes from Pammene aurita, assembly GCA_947086415.1. Taxonomy (NCBI): domain Eukaryota; kingdom Metazoa; phylum Arthropoda; class Insecta; order Lepidoptera; family Tortricidae; genus Pammene; species Pammene aurita. The sequence continues at coordinate 14,441,811 of OX352296.1, read as the reverse complement.
GTAGGAGCGCAAGGCGTCTCCAAAAACATAGTCGCGCAGTGCGACCATTTAGCCGACATAGCCGAGGAGCTGTGTTACGATTCTGCCGCGCCTTCAATAATTATAGGTCAAGATAATTGGCATTTGATAGTGACGCGCCAAATTATCAGCGGTAAATCGCACCTCCCGGTAGCTAGTTTGACGCGGCTAGGATGGTCACTGCACGGACCGCATAGGTCATCGGAGGCAACCGTAGCGTTTGTAGGCCACATGGGGCCACAAACGGCCGACGATGAAGCTTTAGCTCTCATGAAGGAACATTTCGATATCGAGTCACTAGGGGTAGTTAAAAAGTTACCTCGGGCCGATCCCGATCAAAGAGCAATAGATTTACTAGAAGCGACATGTGAAAAAATCCCCGGGGAAGATAGGTTCCGAGCGGGTTTGTTATGGCGTACCGATAACGAAGAATTGCCAAATAATAAAGCGCACGCGTTACGGCGGCTGTACAGCCTGGAAAATAAGTTAAGATCGCGACCCTATTCTGAAAATCGAGTATACTAAGCACATAAATAACCTGTTAGACAAAGGTTACGCGGAAAAAGTAGACTCGCCGCCCCCGCAGGACGCGCCTAGGGCATGGTACTTGGCGCATTTCGCAACGTTTCATCCGCAGCGCGGAAAAATGCGCGTAGTTTGGGACCCCGCTACCGCTACCGCGTACGGTAGGTCGCTAAATAGTGCTCTTCTAGCGGGTCCTGATCTGTTAGAATCCTTATTCGGCGTGTTAGTCCGTTTTAGGGAAGGCAGGACCGCGGTAATAGCCGACATTAAAGAAATGTTCCTGCAGATAGAGATTGTAGAACGCGATCGAGATTCGTTACGTTTTGTTTGGCGGGGGGAGGACCGCTCAGCCTCACCGCAAGAATATAGGATGAAAAGACTGATATTCGGGTCCGCGGCTTCGCCGACGACGGCATTGTACGTCAAAAACAAAAACGCATACGAACATGCGAAAGAATTTCCGATCGCCGCTGAGAAAACTATAAAAAGCACGTATATGGACGACTTAGTCGTAGCTTTTGACCAGTGTGAGAGCGACGTTAGGCGCATAGTAAACGAAATTTACGCGCTTAATTTACGCGCGTCGTTCGAGCTCCGCGGGTTCGCCTCTAACAACCCAAACGTAATTTCTGACGTAGTTCCTAGTATACCAATTTGTTTGTGTTAATAACGTGTATAAATATTGTGTTTCTATGTCTAGTTGCTAAGTCTTATCTGTGTCTAATTTTATTGATATCATGTCATAATACGCAAAATGTCTAGATTATAAGAATTTTGTACTAATTTACGAAGAAATGTCCTATATAAATATCAATTTTAACCCTCCTACAAACATGTAATACTGTAAGCTTATTAGCCAATAAATGTCTCACATACACGGCACATACCAGCCACTAGTACGAGCACGCTAAAAAACCCATAAAAGAGGCCAGCACTCGTACTCGTTGCTCACTTCAACCTCACTTCTACAACAACTCCCAGCGGGGAAACACCTGCAACTACACTGCTCAAATGTTTTACAATTTTAAATAAGCGTTATTATTCATCTCCCTACATGACCTGGTAAATGGTACAGCGGGTCAGCGCTGCTTGGTTCAACGTGGTAATCCGGTCTGCACACAACAAAAAGGTTGGTTGACTGAGGTATGATTGTCACATGTATTTAGGGTATATTAAGTAGACTTAATTGAGCTACTTACCTAAAAAAAAAATTACAATAATAGTAAATAAAAATGGGTATAAAAAATATAATGATTTTTCTTGACATTTTAAATTTAAAGAAAAACAACAATAGTCTAAATGTATACGAAATGTTATAAGTCATTAAATTGTCCTAACAACAAAGTCAAATGCATGAATTCTTTAATCAATACGGGTTCTAAAACACACTATCACTAGACTCAGGGATCGGGAACTGTTATTTTCTCCATACTACAATACCGGTTAATTTTGTTCTCGTTTCGTTCTTTTGTTTCCTATTTAATTTTTTACTAGGCAATCTAATAACACCAGGCAATACCTAAATACAATATTGAGTTCTACCTGAAGCCCATAAAAAAATTAAATATATCACATTATTATGGGGTTTTTTGAAAATACCGGTTAAGATCCCTTACTCTAGTAAGGGAAACTTTAAAGGCTAAAAAACTTTTCAATGCTAGATTTTAAAATAAATGTTTCAACAAATAACACTCAAAAAATCTACTGGAATAGTGCTCGGCAAGGGTGAGCTATTATCCTTATAATACGACATAAGACAATGTCAAATTATAAGGTGAATAGCTCAGCCTTGCCGAGCTCTGATGATTACATGACTTACATGATGCTTTAGTTCCAGTGTGTGCTCGTCATGATGGTCATCATCAGGAGCGTCTTCCAGCCAACCTTCCAGCACACCAGAGTATTGGGATTGTACCGAATTGGCTTCCACTACATGAAAATAACAATTACATTGTTATTATACATTGACCAGACAAAGATAAGAAAATCAATAGTTGTGGTGGCGTATGAAACATGTATAATGGCAGGCTATAACTCTATGATCACAGTGAAATAAAAATAAAATAGTGAAAAAACATCAGTTTTCTCACAATTTTATTAAAAATGTAAGTTTCATGTGTTGGTGTTTTAAGATGGTGACCTAGGTTTTTTAAAACGTGTTACTAAAATCATGTTCAAACCGATGCAAAAGTTTAACTGATGTTTGACACAAATATGCTAATGTTCGATATTTTGCTTTAATAATAAAATAAATTTATATATTCAAGTAATGAAAATTCAAGTAATGAAAATAAATGTACAAAGTTATGCACAGATAGTGTCACAATGGCAAAAAAACAAATTTCTTGTTGGTTATGGTTTTGAAATTACAAATCCATACAGTCTATGGTACCAAGTTTCCAGACCTCAAGTAAGTAGTGCTTAAATAAAAGCACCATTTATAATGTTTTTTTAGCCACATTTAAAAAAAAAGTTATATGATAGTGTACCAAAATACTTACATTCCGACAGGCCTCGGTTTTCCAATATAATCAGCCCAATGAGCCCGACCAGCACAAAGAGGAGAGAGAAGAATATGATTTTAGCACACCAGTGCCCACCGGTGCCATGGTCATGCTGTGAGTGCATAAACACGTCCCCCTCGCCCAGCGCCGCTGCCGTCCCGCGCGGCTCATCTACTCCCAAATCATCTTTAATATAAATTAAACATCTATTAAAAAGAAGATGACAATATAACACTATAAGATTCAATGCTCTTAACCTTACCTTTTTTCCTCTTCTTATCCTTACGCTTCCTTGGTTGTACGTCGCCTGACATGGTTCACTTTAATCTGGCGCTCCGCAGGCGACAGAATCTCTCTTATTGTTTCATAACCCTGAGTAAACAAAGAACACTTATATACATACAAATAAATTTGGGGCACGAGTCGTATAACTATACCAAATGCGCAATTTTCTTAAATAAAGATAGTATGCGCCGTTGGAAATTTTAAAATAACCTACATACATGTGAGTACCACTGCTGCTGCTTTCTTGAATTTATTTTAGAATTTAACCTAAAAATAACCGGCGGAGACAGCTGAGTACGCCGCGGGTAGGATACAGGAACGGGGGGCGGGGCGTCCTAGTCGTCCTACTGACACTGACATTTGTTGACGGCTGCCACAATCGTTCAGAAATAAATATATTGAAGTAAACCATTAGTATTAGTAGCCTACTTTTCAACAATATATTGTTTATAACTTAGAGAATTCAACCCGGAGTATGAAATACTATTATATAATTCTGTGCTATTACGTTTTTTTGTCCATGGTCTGCATCATTTATCATTATCTAAGCTCCAATAAATTAAAAAAAAACTATCATATCATTATTTTAGACTTTTAGTGTAGACTAACGTTTTGTTGTAAAGCGAAGCGGTGTCTGTGTCGTATCGGTCGGTTTTGTTTACTATTTATTAGGTAATTTCTTAGAAAAATGAGTGAAGTTACGATTTTATACGAAGGGTTTTCTAAAATGACCGGCAAGGATCAAATGACCGCCAACTGCAGCTGCACATTAATCACAGGCACACACAATGTTATTGTAGATACCATGACCGCCTGGGACACTCAGAAAATTATCACTGGTTACTTGATTATTACATGCTTATTATTTAGAATATGCGTTAGTACCATTCCTAACTGTTTATAAGTATATACTTAGTATAACATTACTAGTAGATAGACGATGAAGAGTAAACAAAAACTTGTGTATTGCTATTAATTAAACATTAAATTAACATAATCACAACTTATGTCCTTTGTTTTTCACAGCTTTACAAAAATACAATGTGTCTCCAGATGATATCAACTATGTTGTAAGCACACATGGACACTCGGACCATATAGGAAATAACAATTTATTTCTGAATGCCAAACATATAGTTGGCTTCAGTGTGTCATTCAGAGAGCAGTACTACATGCATCCTTTTGATAAAGGTAACGTGTTTTAAAGAAGCAAAGACATTTTATTTCTACTATTTATCAATGCACTATCAAATCAGTAAAAAATAACATGTTCTTTTTCAGGGCAAGAGTATGTTATAAATGACAGTGTAAAGGTCGTCCCCACTCCTGGACATACATTGTCATGTGTCACAGTGCTTGTTACCACTGCGGAGGGAAGGGTTGTTGCAATGAGTGGTATGTATTTGTCATGTTCAATATGCACTCTTATTTAAGTTATTTAGCATGTGATAGTTCACTCCAGTATGTTACACAATCAGTCAAACTCTCTCCATTAGCTTTATTCTTCATAACTTTGTATTGCGGTGTAGCCCTTTGACCACCAAAGACGTCAAATCACTCGCCAGAAAATCGTGTCCTCAGTGCCAGCGCGTGATATCACGTCCAAAATATAACCAAGTGCTTGCACAAATTTTGTCTTGGCAATTTTTCTGTCTGTTGCTTAGTATGTGTCACTTTATTGCACATGAACAAGTAGGTATAACATAAAAACATCAGTAACATATATAAAAGATATGCATGAAGGCGAGCTTATCCCTGATAGGGATCTCTTCCAGCCAACCCATGAGAAAATGAGAAAGGATTAAATTTGCTGCATAATGATTAGACCCCGGACTCTTGTGGCAATGACGTCACAATAGGGTGATTTGGGGAGTAAACGGGATGGTGCTATGAAACACGGTTAAAAACTCGGTTGTTAACTAGGGTTGCCAGATCGACTGACCCTATTATCGGGAGAATAAAACAATTTTTCGGGATTTTGGGACATTAGTCGGGAGAAACAAAAATAAAATCAAATTAAAGTAAATACATTAAAAACAACAACATTTAACATTATTATTACTGAATTACTATTTATAAGTAATACTTATACATAGTCCGCTACCGATATAGATGTCTATATAATTAAATACTATAAAAAATATCGGCCAAGTGCGTGTCGGACCACTCATAATGGAGGGTTCCGTAGCTACAATGATACCAAAAGGTCGTATCTGCTTATGGAAGAAGTTTTTTTAGAGATAAGATAACACAAAAACTGTTTTTTTAATTAATTTTCAAAATAATTTATATTGAAAAAATATATATAGAAAAATGTATTTTCTTTTCTTGGACTAACGATACTAAAGTTGAGAGTTGAGGGGATAGAGTTTTTTAGACTTTATAAGCGATTATTTTGAAAATATTCACTTAATCAAAAAATGTTTTAGAAAACCTAAAAGTAATTTTTAAAGCCCTATCGATTGATGTGCAACAAGTTGATATTTGTGAAAAAAAGTTGACATTTAGTTACATTTAGTGCCCCCCTCACTACAAAACTAAGTAGCGGCATACAAAACATACCTCTTAATAACATATGGACGGATAGACAGAAGGACATGACAAAACTACCTAAAAGGATTTCATTTTTGCCACATTGGCTGCGAAGGGAATCCTAAAAAATTACAATATTTAACAAAATATAAAAAGTACCTAATTTATTTTTAGCTTGCCACATGTATTTTGTGTTGCTTTTCACAGATTTAACCAAATTTTGTTATTTTTCACTATTTATAGAAGACTCGAAATTCAATCAATTTCCCTCAAAATTGAGTCGAATTATTAACTCTGCTTTTATTCATTCCATGCACTCAAAACGAAAGGAACCTCGTTTTTTTAGGGTTCCGTAGCAAAAATGGCAAACACGGAACCCTTATAGTTTCGTCATGCCCGTCTGTTCGTCCGTCCGACCGTCTGTCCGTATGTCACAGTTATTTTACGCGAAAACTATAAGACGTATCTAAATAAAATTTAGCCATAAGGTGTATTTTGTATGCCGCTATTTAGTTATGTAGTTAAATTGCAGAAAAAACTATTTTTAGACGGGGCGCTCCATACATATAACTAAATTTCAAAGAACATTTTTAATCATATATCAACATGTTGTACATCAATCGGTCTTTAAAAATAACATAAGAGGTTTCTTTGAACATTTTGTAATTAAGTAAATATTTTTAGACACCGCTTCGAAAGTCAGTAAAATTGTCTTCCCCCCCCGCACCCCTGTAACTTTTGAACCGTAAGTCCAAAAAATATGAAAAAATTTAGGAGATGCACCTCATCACATACTTTCCACGAAAATTGTTTTGAACATTATCGGTTTAGCCATTTTTTAGTTATCTTCAAAAAACTTCTTCCATAGGCATCAGATACGAACTTTTGGTATTAGTTTGGTTCTTATTCCATTGAAGGTGCGGAACCCTCCATTATGCGTGGTCCAACACGCACTTGGCCGGTTTTTTTGTATATATTGTTCAGTAAACTAAACATTCTTTCACAATACATAAGAATTGCTTATTGGAATGGATAGAACGAAACACATGCCCCAGGAATTCGGAACAACTTAATTATTGTTTTATAAAATGAAGTTGTTTTTTCGGGAGATATTTTAGTTTGTCGGGAGTCGGGAGGACACACAAAAATTCGGGAGAATCCCGCCAAATCCCGACCGCCTGGCAACCCTATTGTTAACCGAATACATTAAATTAGACATTTTTAACAATATTACTTAGTAAGTTGATCAATATTATCGTTTGCTATATTACTTGCAAACCATGCATTTGTACGTTAAACTGGCATTGGTCACTCGCTCCTTGTTCGTCACAGATGTCACCAAGCCAGTTTAAAGTACAATTGTATGGTTTGCACTAAAAAATAATATTGATCAATTTACTAGATAATTTTGTTGAAAATATCTAATTAAAATGTATTCGATTAACAACCGAGTTTTTAACCGTGTTTCATAGCACCGTCCCGTTTACTCCCCAAATCACCCTATTGTGACGTCATTGCCACAAGAGTCCGGGGTCTAATAATGATTGATGTTACCATGTACTAAAACTATTTACTATTTTATTTTAGGTGACCTGTTTGAAAATTATGAAGATATAGAAAATCCCAATGTTTGGCTGGAAGCTGGCAGTGATGATCCTGTGCAACAAATGAAGAACAGGCTCAAAGTTGTAGAGGTGGCAAACTGGATTATCCCTGGACATGGAGCAAAGTTTCATGTCACTGAGCAAATTAGAAACTCTTTGCGGAGACAGGCCGGTAATGCACCAGTGTAACTAACTTCTTTGTGCAACAATGTGGGCAGGTATACCTACTGTCTGGCCAGGGAATATGTAATTTCGAGCATACTATCAGTGGTAGTAGACAAAAACTCAAACCCTAAGTTGAAAGAGGGTAACCTGCTCCAATTCTAGCCACCTTTCCTAATTCTTGTCTTTAAGTTTCATAGCTTTTGTGGTGGAAATATTAGGGCAGGGAGGACCTTACTTAAGGTAGGGGACAGTGTCTCTTGGTGTGTATTGTACTATTGTAAATTGTAAATAACAACACTAGTTTAGGAAGTTAAATCACGACAATAAATAAAACAAACAAATTTCAAGTCACATTTTATTACACCCATTAAATATGCTAAAGGAGTGAAATACCTTACCCTTTAGCTGACACATATATCATAACAAATTTGAGTTTGTTGCAATGCACTAAGGTGTAATTAATACTGTCACAAATATGTGACAGTAAAAGGGTTGAATCTAAATAACTGTATATGAACAAAGAACAATCGGTGAATTTAACACAGAACTTAATAATAAATAGTCTGCGGGCCTACTGCGAACGTCAAAAATATAAATTTCGATATCTCGATCTCCATCACACTTGCTCATACGAGCGAAAGAGATGTAGATAAAGAATTTGTATTTTCGAAGTTCGTGGAGCCCTCTCTGTCTCTGTTCACCTGGTTGCCAAAACGTTACACTGTCACTTTCTAACAAGTCAAGATGAAAAGTGCCAGCATACAACAAGAGGCAGCATTAAACATAATGAGCGTTTGTGCAACTGGGCAAAGCAGAATTTGCATTATATTGACATACACTCGAAATGCCTTAACTATGAGAAAGTATTTTTAAGACCTAGTAACCAAACTGCACACTAGCAAGCAACATTAAGAAACAGTAAGTATTCAAAGTGTAAAAAATAATAAATATATATTAAGAACGGTTTTTTAAACCTTAACAAGAAGTTTTAAAAAAATATATTTACAACACAGTTACGTGAATCACTAGAATCGAATATACAAGTTTTCCATGAATGGTCAAAAACTACGTCCTTAAACCAGTAATAAAAATATAATATTAATTTAAGGGATCATAATTATATAGTGCTACACACATCTAAAAATAAACCTGTATTAAATACGTCTGTTTTGCCATATGGCAATAATAAGTCACTGGTAAATGCCCGGATCGCGGCGGGGTGCTATCGCGAAAGTCCGCGAAAAATGCTCATATATGGTTACAGCTCACCGCGGCCAAAACAGTTGCTATATTTCCTTTTAATCGTGTGTCGTAAAAAGTGGCGTTTGTTTTGTCATACACATGCCATCATCAACATCTACTCGAAGGAAACTAGTCGCCCATAAAAAATGTTATGTTGTGTTAATGTAAAGACAGGCTTGATTGATCCGGGCAAAATATATAGAATTATTTATTCCATGTACTGTCATGTGTTAAATACTGGACCACTGGCTATGTCCGTAGTGCGTGAAGGAAGTAATGTGAGCAACAAAAGTCATGCACAACGCGAATACGACAGTTATGGGCCAAAGATTCTTGTCAGTCACTGGATGACATACCTAAGCTAATAAAAACCTAGTGCCAGAAGAAATGACGAAAATTACGAGATTCTGGCAATATACATGTATAATTAAAAGTTGAACTAACTACGAAATTGCACCCTGCAAGAAAATCCTATATCTAACGGAAACGTCACATTAGATGGCTAGGTCATTAATAAAGGATGTAGCAGGAGGAGTTCGTTACCACTATACTTGCATTAATTTCTAACAGCGCTTGGATAACATCTTTTGAAACATTCCTTCAGTAATGTTGTGTTCTATCGAAATTGTATAAATTTAGAATAGAAAAGTACATTTTACACTAAGCAAACTTAAGCAGTTGATACATAGTTATTTGGTTCATACATGCAAAAAGTTTGGAATAGTAAAATTCATCTTAACCTGAAAGTGATATCACATTAATTTACACTTGTGGCACTCATTTACATTCTTGTACATAAAGATCGATCTGCTCAGATGTTGCTCCCCGTGATACCTTCTACTGAGATCCGCGTGTCGACGAGTCCGGGCCACATTTGCTGCGTGCAATAATTAAACATTTTTTTCCTATTAACTTAAATGTTAAATCTAGACCATTTTATATCACAGCCGAAGGTCACTAACGAACGCAACAAAGCTTAGACATGCCCAAGTCCGTTCCGAACATTAATTGATAGCTGCAACCAAAAGGAAATAAAACTTAATACATAACATATTCAACGCTTATTCATAAATGTACATAAATATTTCGATAAAAATAAAACTCAAGAGAAGGCTGTTACAAATGCCACAAACGTAAGTACCTGTTTGTGGTATGTTAAAGAAAATTGGAGTTTGATATATGTTGTAAATATTATATTTTTACCTGGGGATCAATACTAGTAGGCACGGGTTGCGGTTCGTCAATACACAAGTCAGAGTCGGAGTCAGCCCGACGCAAGGAACTGTCCTGTAACATTTTAGAGTAGAATATAGTCGGCAGTTAGTGTATATTACATACATCAGTTCTAGATTAATTAAACACATGGCCATGATGATCGATAAATTCGATAATGGAACCAGTTTTGTAAACGAGGACTTCAATCACTATTGCACTTAATGCCTACTTACTAAACACCAGGATTGTTTTGCGTAGAAGTGTCCTTAAAATGCATAGATATTTGTTTATTATTTCGTCATGGCCATGACAAACAAAACCAACCCGTTAACCAATTTTACAAAATAATATAAGTAGGGAAGATCTGCAAATCGGAAACTGTCTTTCAAACCTTTTTACAATTGCTTATACTACGCAGTATAAATTATTCATATCGAAGCTTTTCAAACATATGGATTGATGATATTAAAACACGAAAACGTTATCACCATAACACAAGCATAAAACTCATTTTAAAGCCAATGTAGGCGAGGGTGAAGACGGCAGTGAGAGATACCCTATGGATTAAACGCTATACTTAAATATTTCTGAACAATTTACAAGTGATAATGTGTGAACATTTTCGTCACGCGTACCAAAAAAACGAGCGAGAAGACACTTCACGTTTTCCCCATCCCCATATTTAAAAGAAAAGGGTCACTGTGTATTGGGATTCAATTATAAAAGACCTATGAGTGTTCCAATGTCTTTAAGCCTTTATAAGGCAGAGGGAATATATTTTCCACCATTATTTGAACTTTATTTCAAAGTGATAGGGTTCAATTTCGTCTAATTTCTGACACCCTTTTGCCTTATAAAGGGTTATCTTATCTTATGTATTGGTTACTGTCTAGTCAGGTCTGGCGGTGGAATAAATAATGTTGTATTGGTCGTTAACGTGCGTTTGGTTTGCTCGGGGTAATACTTTCTTTGTAACTCAATCTATGAAGATTATGACAGCTATGCCTATGTACCCTCGTTCGTTTCTGATATGCGTGACGAAAGTTGAACTAATAAAGCGCACTAAGTACCTGGTTTGGAGCCAAACCAGAATCCGCTTCGGGTACAATAAATTTGTAATTGTACAGACACTGCAATTAAAAAGAAATGATTGTCTACACAACTGGGTTGAACGCACACTTACTACCTACTTCATATAAAAATGTATGGAAAGCTTGGGGAAAACTAAAATGCCGGATTAATTGGGCCTACTTTGTAAAGTACCTAATTTTGATAGTTGTCATTATCATTATCGAATTCTTGTCTTCCGGGAACATGATATAAATTGATACATTTCGTGAACGTTGTATTGATTTTGAGCCATCAAACACACGATCTTCTGCAAATGTTGCAAGATACTTACTCCCTGAATATAGTGGTAATGGTAATTCAGCAAGTCATTATTAAAGCGTCGAGCGAGCGGACGAAGTAGCCGTGAGTATATCGCGTCGTTCGCGTCTCACTGATTTCTGATTACGTAATGATAGTTTCCTCCTGTATTATGTATGGATATTATACTTATTCCCTGCTTGTACTGGTGCGTATTAGTGAGCCAGCGTGCCACACGACTCGTGAAAGTTGGTAAAGTCTTAGTCAATGGCGGGCGAGCGTGAGGTTTTAGCAGCCGTGAATCCACCGCGCCCTACAAATTTATCTCACGATTACGTATCATACTTACTCCCTGCGTGTACTGGTGCGTAGTAGTGAGCCAGCGTGCCACAGGACTCATAAACGTGGGTAAAGTCTCCGTCAATGGCGGGCGAGCGTGAGTTAGCAGTGGTTTTAGCAGTCGTGAGTCCACCGCGCCCCACAGCTTCGCTAGGCGCGCCTTTTCGCTGCTGCCGTCGACGCGGGACGTCTCCTATTAATCCATACATAAATTTAAGAATACTGATAATAGCCACAGACGAGGATCTTAACCACAGACTTGATAAATACTATGGACGCGGTAATGAGCCGGGCGCGCGTTACATGGTTTATGATTAGATGCGCATAAACTTGTCGAAACCTCATGCCGCGCGGTTCAGTCGTCGTTCGACCACGTGTGACGAATTTAGTGCCAAAAAAACATGTAAAAATGCCGTGTTGTACAATTTTGTCGTATCGTATACGAAGCAACGAATTAAAAGAGGCCACTGGAGTAGTTGCTTTCCACCGGTAAGTACAAAAACCGAGTATTTCACATTTTTTCCAAAAATTGTAGGCTTTTATTACGACATTCACCCATTATCTGATGGTACAACAGTATTCACATCAATTGCTCGCTGGCTATTGCTGGCGGTCGCAGGATTACGCGAGTGACGCGCAATGTATTTGGAAATACGAACGTCGCTCGTCAGTCTCGTCACATGATCGGCAGCCACGTTGCTGGGCAACATGGCTGACACGAGGCAATGGTAGTGGTTACGTATTTTCGAGTGTACGCACACATCAACACAGCGAGTGAGAGACTGACATTTCTTTGTGTGTATCACCTCGTGCGTACTTTAATGAGAATGTGTGCGTGTAAATGCCGGCTACGCTGGTTTTGGAACAAACTACGGCTGATACCGTCTCCATATACTCCGTGATCTTAACCCTTTCAACGCAATTCGACATTCTCGAAAACGTTACTCCATAGTTTACATCAATGGTACGGTCACGTCTGAAAATATGGATACATTTAATGTTACAAAAACATGCATCTAAGACTTTAATAGAATCCTTTAAATCAACCTTGGTGTCCTTGGTAATAGAATCGTGGCTACATATTTTCAGACGTGACTGTACACAAGAGCAATTATGCGAGCTCGCAAACCTCACTTGAAAGTATATGGGATGAGTAATAGTAGTTTATGTAACTGTTACGTAATAAGGGTCCTTAAAATACGAGTGTGGTTTTTCATAATAAGATCACACGAGTGTTTTAAGGCCTAATTACGTACAGTTGCATACACTGCTTTATCTACACTCATATTATTTATTATAAATGCCGTATTCGGAAATCATAGAATGGCCGCCATTGCACCGCCGCGGCCATCTCGATTGTGTCGGCGTGGCCAACTCGATTGTGTCGGGGCTCGCGCGGGACCAATCGAGTTGGCCATGGCGGTAACATTCTGTTATCAAATTCGAAGTTCCGAATTTGAAACTCATTGTTTAACAATATTTGAGCATGCAAAGTTAAAATTACGTTACTGCCGCAGATAAGAAACTTATCATAGTTAAATCGTTTGTTGTAATGCTTGTCATTGTCTACGGTTTTTGAACGCATTTTAGAGTACTTACAGTATGAGTGTAGATAAATTTAATTCAAACATTTATTCTACAAGTAGGCCTCAATTATATGACGTTTAGGCGTTCTTGGTGTGTTGTGGACGTACTATTACTATTACGATTAGAGAGCCACAAGGTAGAACCTGTCGCACCGTTGGTCCAACATTGTTACAATGACTGCAAGTTCTAATCATACTTATTGGTACCATAGACGCAAAAATAAATTATTTTGATTAATATATGCCTAGTGGCTTAAGTCCGCCTTTTGTACATCAAGTTTTTCTTTGGTGCAATAAAGTTTAAATAAATAAATATATATGATTGCAGAAAGATAGATCCATTGCCCATCATACAACAACTAACAAGACAGTATACTAAAAATCAGTGATCATTCCACCCACCTTTCTAACTGAGTGCACATTACATTATTTGCACAAATGATGCAAAATATTGTTATTTGTTAAATATTTGTGACTGAAGTACATGTTATAGTGTTATAAAGTAGGTATTATCATAAAAAAATATATGTGACGTTCTCAGAGAAAATTTACACCGAACAACAGGCCAAACTTGAATTAAAAATCTTTACTTTTAATGTCAGTAACTACTTAGCATCAAACGACAATTTAACGATATATATTTCTGCTGAGAACGACACGTTTAAAGTAAATAAAAAATAAATTCACATACTTCGTAATAGTTAAGTTGCCAAGGCATAACCACTTCTTTGTCTCCATTGCCCCACTTAACTACCATGCGGCCTCTCTAGAGACAGGAACGAAATCAAACCAAATGAAGTGAAAATTATAACATGCCAATAGGAAAAAATAAGTAACAAAAATAAAACGCGATACAAGATACAGAAGCTAGTATAGTACATGCAACTGATAAACTAGACTTACCAAAGTATTTTTTATTTGTTACAGAGTATAAATTACCTTGTTATTGCCACTATATCTTGTCTCGGGTTTAAGATAAGAATGACTTCAGACTATTTTTATAATACTTCAAAACATAAAACGTATGATTAAAGTTGTACAAGTATTTTTACATAGCAGCTTTATTGATTACTTTGATTAGACTAACACGCCGAATTTACGAATTCACGGCATCAAAAAAGGAGCTTTGTAGGTCTAACATTAGCGTTTGTAAATCATAAAATGACAGCAAGCGGCATCTGTTAAAGCTTTCATTTTGCGCTGCGATTTTATGAGTTTATTTTATTTTTATTTACAAAATATAAAAATAATCTGTATCATTAAACATGCTCATACATTATTAGTAACGTTAGTAGGTAACAAGAAGACTAGTGCAGAGACCAAAGCGTGCAGGTATCTATTAGTCTTACTGATGCCCTGTCGCTACTGGCCGCTTGCGTCGAGTCCAAATGTCGGAGGCCGAAGCCTATGTCCGCCGGCTGGATAACAAATGTACTTTAGGAAGGACGCTGGGCCAGTACAGAAGAGGCTATACCGATTATAGGACACCTCCGAGGGAACACATATATATTATGACGCGCAAGTGACATGCGGTTACCCAAGGAATCTTTGCTTTTTTTGAGTATCCCATTTATGTTACTTGGCGTGCTAAATGTATTTTAAGGTATTGTATTAATTTTAAGGTTACGTACCCACTTGGCGCCCAACATAGCAGTTATCAATACTCAACTTTTCAAAACATTCAAATTTTGGTTGAAAATGGCAATAAAAGGAGAGTTTGACAACATGTATCGTTAAAAACAAATACAACACCTTAACATTTTAAACAATACTTTTACAATGAAATAGTTATACATATTTACCTCACTTGTTGGATGTTTCACAAGGGGAGTGAAATATTACCTAGTAAAAACCAGATGTCAACTATTTTCTACTTTAGTTCATTCAAATTATATAGAGACCGCTACTATAATTACAACTCTATTTTCTTCTAAAGAAAAGTCTCCCACGAAGGAAACAAACAACTGAAGTAACTCTGTAACCAATTAATGAAAGTTAGATATGTCCGAATGTAGATGTAGATATAAGGCTTCATATCGAGGGTAGGTATAAGGCTTCATGTACACTATATGTTAATACGTACCGAGCCTCCGGTTTCCGTGGCCTGGTACAGCTGTCACAATAATGACGTATTAATGAGAGCACGGCCGTATTGGCTTGTGTGGTGCCGCTTTGATGGCGGTGAGTGAATAAGACTGATGTTCTATGGTTTATCTTACAAACATAATTAGTTTGGGGTATTGGTTATATATATTCTTGCGAGTTATCGTTGTATTTGAAAACGCAAGGAAGTGTCTTTATTGTCTTAACTGTATTAAATCAATACACAATCTGTGTCTTGCGGCCTATGATTGGTAGGTAGGTAGGTAGTAATTAAAAAAAAATCATGTTTAGGTTGTCAACGTTAATGGAAAGGTATGTAATAGTTAACATAACAATACTATACGGGCTTGAGTATGCTACTCTTTATCCCATACCATTTTGCTAGTGATCGTCATCTAGTACCAACAACATAAGCCTTATTGAGCTTACTGCGGGACTAGGTCGATTTGTATATGTAACTTATGTAATGTATTGTGTAGCTAGTAACTACACAAGTTTGACTAATATAGCTAACGTGTCGACCAATTTGTTATTTTAGCAAAAATCAAAGGGTGTAATTTTACCTACTTCTTGCACTAAAATGATCAAGCAACAACATAGAAAAACTATGTTTTACTTTAAACAAAACATCACGTGCTGTCTAAAGCATCTTTCTTGTGGTTGAATCGAATGCTCTATAAAAGCAAGATTACGTCGCCCTACATTATTAGCGCGGTACTATATGCCCGTATACCTGTGTGTTAGCACGAATACATGATGTCAATAAGCGTAAGTAATTAAATTGTACAAATAAATAATGTAAACTGTCACGTTTGTGGATCATAATACTATTTACATGTGTATTTACTACTCTAAATGATTATATCAAATAATGTGCACTGCTTATCTACTCGTGATTCAGCCCTAATCCTCTACGTGTATTGACAAGAGTAGGATAAGGCGATTATCACACTGATGCGGTTTCCGCGTGCGGCGACGGTGCGTGAGCGAGATAGCGCTCTGCATGTGTATAGCGATGTCTCGTTTACGACGACGCGTCGCCAGTGTGAAAGCCACCTTATCCGAACTACGGCATTCAGAGATGTATCTAGATAACAATACCAATAAAACGATTTATGCGATTAGCATTGTTATATTATAATAATGAGGGCTATCAACAACACTCATTTGTATAAAACCGCCTTTGTTGTAGTTACAGCTCAAATTTTTGGTATGACAAGAATAATAGCATAACAGTTTAGTTTTAAGTACCCTTTACTTGGAGTAATAGAGGCGTAAGTAAAGCCTAAAAATTATAGTCACTCCCGTTTGGCGGTTTCACTACATGTCGTTGACAAGGCGCTATATATTTTGCAAACGTTAACTTTTGACAAACAGTGTTGCCGCATAATGTATGGGGCCGTACAGTGTTATTTAATCTGACTGTCAAATTAGGGACACGTTTGTTTATTAGACTACACATCTATTAAAATTAACAAATCTTCGGTTTTAAGTCGTAGTTTTCATACTTTTAATGGACAACTTTATGTGTACATAAGCATGAAACACAAAATCGCATTAATACGGGTTATTTGTTACTCTGAATACTGTAGTTAGTTACAATAATAGTTACGCACCTCTAAAAATGACAAAATTAGAAAATCAATACTTACGCTTCGGACGTCGCGATACGGCAGCGCCTCGTTTTCGTCATTCTGGCCTTCTCTGCAAACAAATAATGCAATGAGGTACAACATCCTGTTTTTTGCAGAAACATGATTGTCCATTATTTGGTTGGATGACGACCGTTGTTGCGTTGTGTTGGTTACTGTGATCCGGACTTTATGACAATACGAATAAAATCGATTTTAACTTTTTTTCTTTCCATTGCAGGCAGTTCCGGAAATTAATTTAGTAAATACCATATACCAGGTTTAAATAAATGCTGGTGCTCCGTTTAAGGGCATAATTGGTATCGTATTCCAGCATCAATTACGAAAAACTAAAAAAAAAATTTTCGCGTGAGAAAAAAATGATGGTTTTATATGGAGGGCTGACCGGCTGGCTCCACGGGTCCCATACGAAAAGATTTTTTTAATACAATTGCTCAAAAAGTTGACTTTATGTAGCTGCAAATCGTGCGTAAAGTTTGATTTTATGCACTAGTGCTAAAAAGTAATCTGATCTGCAAATCGTGCGTAAAGTTTGATTTTACGCACGATTTGCACCATATTGCATTTTTACAATATTAAATCCACCAATCACAACACATATCGGAGTTAATCGGAACTTTTTTGGGGCGTAAAAAAAACAGTGTATTTAATATCAACCAATCAGAATACAGTAATGTTAAAATCGACCAATCAGGAAACGCAATTTATTTCTCAAAACATGAGGTGTTTTTTAGTTCCTACTTCACAATCATTAAAAAAGATTTAATTTTTTGGGAAATGCTTTAAAGTGTGTTTAAACTGTTTAAAGAGCTAATTATACCGTCGTCTGTGGCATTTATTCGCGGTATTTATATTTTGTATCTATGTCAAAGAAGTTAAAAAAATTAAAAGACCGTCAAGTTATACCATAATTTCACCTTAGTTTAGTTATTGTGCGTAAATAATAAGTACTTTTATTATATTTTCTCGCAATCGAAGTGAAACATTGTATGCATTACTCTGGTCTAAAAGCCATATTACCACTCGAACAATTTTCCCTCACTTCGGTCGGGAAAATAACCACCTGGTGGTAATATGGCCTACTTTAGACCCTTGTCAAACAATCTACTATTATTTCATTGTAGTTTTTTCGCAATTGTATTAAAAAACGTTGTTCGACACACGTGCAGAAGTGTCATTTTCACTCGTCCCGAGTTTTGACCCTCGCCTCTCGGCTCGGGCCAAGTAACCTCGGTACTCGTGCAATATGACATACTTCTCGCACTTGTATCGAAAACTACTATTTTTTCGCGTGAAAAAATTTTTTTTCCTATTTTTTCTTAGTCGTAATACGATACCAATTATGCCCTGGATCAACTGTATTTTCAACCGACTTCAAGATTTCGAAGGAGGAGGTTATCAATTCGTCGGGATCTTTGTTTTTGCAATTTTTTTTTATTTATTTTTTTATGTATGTTCATCGATTATTCGAAGACGGCTGGACCGATTTGGAAAATTCTTTTTTTGTTTGAAAGAGTATACTTCACAGTTGGTCCCATTGTAACCAGGTCAGGATCTGATGATGGGATCCTGGAGAAATCGAGGGAACTCTTCAACTATTATAGGCACACCTGTAGTGATTTGAGTATTTTTTACAGCAGCTCGAGCATGTGGTGTTGGAAAGGTGGATTGCTTAGTGAAGTCGGTTCTTTTTTGTTTAAAATTATTTATTGTTATTACATCCTGTATTTTCCACCGGACCTTTCCTGCAGGGGGTACTCCTGACGGACGGACGGACTCCATACTCTTAACGGAGTTAATATAATAAATACATTTCTAATCTCTATGTTTCTGAGTTCCACAGGAATTTAATTAGTAAAATAATTTTAAACAAAAAAGAACCGACTTCACTAAGCATCCACCTTTCCAACACCAAATGCTCGATCTGCTGTAAAAAAAAAATACTCAAATCACCATATATGTGCCTATAATAGTTGAAGAGTTCCCTCGATTTCTCCAGGATCCCATCATCAGATTCTGACATGGTTACAATGGGACCAACTGTGAAGTATACGCTTTCAAACAAAAACATAATTTTCCAAATCGGTCCAGCCGTCTTCGAATAATCGGTGAACATACATAAAAAAAAAAAAATAGCAAAAACAAAGATCCCGACGAATTGATAACCTCCTCCTTCGAAATCTTGAAGTCGGTTGATAAAAAAATAACCGACTTTACTTAGCTTCCACCTTTCCAAAAGCAAATGCCCGAGCTACTGTAAAAAAATACTCAAATCACTATAGGTGTGCCGCCTATAATATTTGAAGACTTCCCTCGATTTCTCCAGGATCCCATCATCAGATCCTGACCTGGTGATAATGGGACCCGATCCCGACGAATTGAGAACCTCTATCCTCCTTCGAAATCTTGAAGTCGGTTGACAAAACAAATAATTTTTTTACCGTCCAACCCGGACAAATTAGGATGTTATCCTGGGTAAAAATAACGGGTCATTTACTTATTAGTCTGTCAGTTAGATTCCCAAAAGTTTTACGACACGTTTTTTTTAATCCAGCAAAAAATACAAAATTATGTAGCGTCAAAGTTCGGGTACCTTGGGAGAGGCCTATGTCCAGCAGTGGACTGCCACGAACGGGGTGATGATGATGATGAAAGTTCGGGAGTTGGGCCTCGTGACGTCACGCCGTGTCATGCGCGACGTTTCATCATTAAAAAAATTGTTCAAAATGTTTTTATAATCTAATTCGGGGTTCCCAAACTTTTTTTAGTCACGCCCCCCTGCTGCCTGAAATGAAATTCCCACGCCCCCCTCGCTTCGATGCAAGGAAACGGAAGTAAATGGTCTAGCTAGCCCTGCTCAAATTTCCCAAGGCGCCGCGCCCCCCTTAGAATGTGGTCGCGCCCCCCTAGGGGGCACGCCCCCCACTTTGAAAACCCCTGATCTAACTGATGGACTGCTTAATTATATTCTTTACCGACACAAGCTTATTGGAATTTATTTAAGAAAATGTTTAATTCCTTTTAATTCAGGAGGATGTTTTTAGTGAGCTGCTAAGCTGTTGAGAGTATGTTACCCAGTAGGTATCCTCAGGTAGGCGAGCGCGTGCGTGGCGGCGCCGCCCTGCAGCACGACCGTGGCGATGACGATGAGCGACGTGGTCGTCAGCATGGCCTGCCGCGCCTCCGACACAGTGTTGCGGATCGCGAGGGCGAACGACATCGCGCCGCGAAGACCTATAAACAAAGTTATAGATTATTTACGATTCGCTATAGATAGTTACAGTATAGCCTGACCTTGGATTAGGCACAAATTTGGTTGCCAGATTCTAAGCTGTTCTTCGCAACAGAAAGCTGGAGGGATCGGTAATATAACAGATTAAATATTGGAGCTAATTTCTTACTTACATACTATATTTTAGGGATGGCTAGATCTAGAAAAGTTAAGACAATTCCATCGAGCCGCTTCTCTACGTGACTACGTCGTAAAGACTTTTGTCGCTTTCAATTGCTTGGTATTAACAAGTGACGGTTGTTCTATCATGTGGATAATGACGTCCATCATGCGCCCCTTGCATTACGTCATTAAGACGTTTTTAGGGTTTTAAAATATTATAATTGATAATATCAGATGTTGTCAAATAAGTGGCTTGGGGATAAACCCGAGCGACAGGTAATTCCCAAGAGCAGGTATTTCCAGACCGATTTCATTGACCGAGATAGGACATGTTTATCATCGTTATTAGAAGTCGACTGCACTGCATCTGAGTCTTTTCCGGATATAATTAAATTTTCAAACTAAAACCATACACAATTACATCATGGTTACTAACCTGAGAAGAACAGCATGTGTTGAAAGTTCATTGGTATGGGCGGTTTCCTACCCAGATTCAGCAGGAACGACAACGGGTAGATGTTCACGGCTCGGCCCAGCATTGATGTTATCTGATTGCTAAGTTTAAGGAAAACATGCTTCATGGGTATTTTGACGGCGATTGTCTTCTTGACAATTTGACAAAGAAGCGGGTGGGCGTGGCGCACGATAGGAATTTGATTGTCATTTAGGTATTACTTACGTAGGGTAAAACCAGGCATTAAGGTGATGGGATACGCAAACACGTAAAATTGAGTTTTTTTTGTGCAAGTTTTGTGATGAAATCAAAGCACTTGGGAGCGTGGATGTGGCATGATCTGAAGGGACATATAGCCAGGTTTCATGTTGAGATAATGGTTTTCACTTGTATATCATAATCATTACATATTATAAAACAGTCACTTTCCGTTGTCTGTCCCCGTGTATGCTTAGATCTTTAAAACTACGCAACGGATTTTGATGCGGTGTAGAGTATTTCTTGAGGAAGGTTTATATGTATTACATGCATAATGAGTATGAAATACTGATAATTTTGAGGTTTCTAATGTGATGTAAATAAACACATTTTTTGCGCTTACATTGCAAACGCTGGCTGAACTCTACGAGATAGATCAAAATAATATACTACAGTATTGTACACCTTAAAAGGTCTACAAAAAAAACCCGGGCGAAGCCGGGGCTAAGTATATACAGGGGTATAACGCAAGGGGATATTTTTACCAGTTTGTAGGGCAGCTACTAGATCCCGTGCCACTATGCGAAAATGCTCTTAGAAGACCTTTCCTAACTTTTAATTTATTATTATTGCCATTGTTATTATTTTCGGAAAAAATACGTATTTGCGTATCCAGGCACCTTAAGCGACGTCTTTAATATTCATAAAATGTAACCGGTTTTTGGTGGAGAGCCGGAATTCCTAAGATTCTGTCTTAAGACAGATTTTGTTACCTACACTACATAGACTGAGCTACCTAAGTTACAGCCTGGCAGAATGGAGGGACGAATGAATTAGTACCTACTTAATAGCCGTGTGTCACTGTGTACTAGCTATGTGTAGTTTAAATGTGGTCAGGAAGAGATCTTTTAGAGATGAGATCGCGAATCTATATCTACAGGTTGTTGAACAATAAATGCCATGTATGCTAACTTTTTCTAACATTCTGCAGAATTGATAATAATTTTAAACAAAAAGGAACCGACTTCACTAAGCATCCACCTTTCCAACACCAAATGCTCGATCTGCTGTAAAAAATACTCAAATCACCATAGGCGTGCCTATAATAGTTGAAGAGTTCCCTCGATTTCTCCAGGATCCCATCAGATCCTGACATGGTTACAATGGGACCAACTGTGAAGTATACGCTTTCAAACAAAAAAAGAATTTTCCAAATCGGTCCAGCCGTCTTCGAATAATCGGTGAACATACATAAAAAAAAAAAAAAAATAGCAAAAACAAAGATCCCGACGAATTGATAACCTCCTCCTTCGAAATCTTGAAGTCGGTTGAAAAGGATACAAATCCGGCAATAATGAACCACGGGTCGAAGTGGTGTTTCGGGAAGGTGAACATGGAGACGCCGATGTATGTGAAGATGAAGTTCTCCGCCAGGAAGTTGAGCAGCTCGAACAGCTGCTTGGTGCGGTTGCGGGAGTCCGACGAGAGGTTATTGTACGTGTAGTGTGCCTGGCAGATGCCGCAGAACAACACCGCCACCACGCCTACGTTAAACACATTTTTTTTACCACACAAAAAAATATTCCAATGCTTAGAAAAAATGGAAAAGTAGAAAAATCCACTGCCTCAGGCGAGACTCGAACTCGCCGAACTGGCCGGTTGAGAAGTGTAAGACTTCTTCGGCAGATGTCGCTAGGCGTCCCCCTAAGACGCATATGGGATATAGTGGAGAAATACGCAGCCATCAGGTGTGTCTCAGTAGCTCAGTTGGTCGGAGCGATGGGCATGTACCCAGAGTCGCGAGTTCGAGTCTCACCGATTTTTTTCTAAGCATTGTGGTATCGTTAGCAGACGTTCTGCTTAATACAAAATTAAAATTAAAAAAATATTCGTTCTTTGAACTCTGACGCTTTATCAAAAGAGTTGAATATAATTGAAGACGATGAGGGACCTTTTTGCTCCTTTAGCCATCAACACAATGAATCCTCCTTTTTGTAAAGGGTCGGCAACGCGCATGTGAATCCTCTGGAGTTACAGGCGTCGATAGGCTACGGTAACTGCTTACCATCAAGCGGGCCGCATGGTTGTTGGCCACCGTCGTTATAAAAAAAGAAGGTTGCGAAGCTGTGATAAAAACCGCGACAAACACTAGCGTATGTTGCTAACTTATGTTATGTTGCTAAGTAGGTATGCTGATAACTTGCAAATTTGAGGTCTCTTCATTAGATTGGGTTTCCACTGACAATAAGGCAAGACTTTATTAGAAGGGTAGAACCACTTACCTACGTATATGTAGGTATTAGGTATACAGTTTATTGTTGCGAGTAAGGCTTGCAATTATCCGGATAATACAGATATTACGAATAATTTCCATACAAATTAGTATTCGGAATATCTGAATAAGCCCTAGTTGCGAGTTAAGAGAAGTCAATAAACACAAAATATATGATCTTATCGACAATAATAATCAATTCCGGAAACGTTTAATTAGCATTTTTTTACGTATTTGAATGTATATATATAAACTAGTAAACTAAAGCGACTGATCAAAGCAAGACATTGAGTTTAGCTACTCGGAATCCCAGCGGTAGGTGGATTTACCTATTTAATTAGGAGGATAATGTTCATAAATATTATAATAACTACATAAACAGTTTACGACGTACCTGTGAGTTCGCATACTTCAGCGATGAGAAAGGCGGCGTAGGACATGAGCACGAAAAGCGCAGACTCGAGCAGCGGCCATTCGCGCACGTGCGTGAACTTTGTCATGTGCATTGGAATTAAAGAAATACATCAAGTCGCCATGGGTCATTGAACTCGCATAATAGGTCCCGGCCTAGGTATACTTTTTTAAACTATCTAACTAGCGCGAAATTTGGGGTCAATAGTTGCGACTCATGCCGCACGCGCTTTGAATAAATAGAAGACGAAAGAGAAAGTTTCTTTTGTAGTAGCTTTTGATGATTTACCAACCAAATAAACATTTAGAAATGGTCGTGTTCATGTCTATTTAACAAACAAGTTCAACTGTCATTAATAGGATCGACGGCTAGTTAATGTTACTGCTAAACCCGCTCCATACTTATTGCACGAATTATGCGTGAAGACTGCGGACAAATAAGAAGGCGATGATAGTAGGCTCCGCTCTCTTTATCACTTAACCAAAAAACTAAAAAAATTGCAAAGCAAGGCGTAAACTCGAGGTAAGAAAGAAGTGTGGACTGACTACACATCGAGCGCAAAGTTTTTGCACCGTGATTCACTTACAAGTGTGAAGGACTCTTAAAAAAAAACAACTGTCTATACATTGTTGCTTATTTCAAAAGGATATCAATGCTGTCAAGCACCCTATGAAAGCGCCGACAAGCAATGACAGGCTGAAGATCCCAATGAAATCACCGATCGCACCCAAAAACGCTGTGATTTCAAATCCACCATCATTTGAGTACCTCTTCTCGTAATTCTGAATGGCTCTGTAATACAGTTTTAGAAAATTTTAAATTAACAGACACCCACACGCGTCTTTTGAGCGTCGGCGTCTAGGCAGCGCTATGGCTAATGGCGCTGCGTCGATGTTACGTTACGTCAAGCTGACGCCGACGTTCGGGAGACGCATTGTGGGGGCTGTCTTGTATACCTAATTCATCTGAATGCAAAAGAAATACGGTCATTACGGTTAGGGCTAAGTATAGTAACACGCACTCATGTTGTAAGTGCGCTACTATTACCTATACATTAAAATTAACAATATGCATGGTTAGATATGCGACAAAAATGTGGCGTTTATCATATCTGTTATCCACTGCGCATAATTTTGTAAACACACAAGGAAAGCATTGTGTAAGTACATGTAGATACAATGCTCTCCTTTGTAACTGAGGAGCGCGACCAATTCTGAAAATAACGCCCAAAACACAGTTACGACCATAATCTATCTCTTGTATTCAGACATGTTCCCATCAATTCGCCAAATTTTCTATAGATAAATTTAATAGTTTCTATAGATAACTTATATAGCGTAAATAACACTGGAAAAATAAAGTCAAACATATTTTATCGTTTTCGGCATATACTCGTTTATAAAGCATTATAAAATATCATGATGTCATAGTTTTAGTGTCCGAACCGAAACATGTCTTTTTTGCCGAAACCGATTGTTCGGCTCTGGCTCCACTTTTGGCCGAAATCGAAACTTTTATAGACGTGTTAAAATCGTTGAGTTAAAAGGTCAGCAAGCTATTGTAACTTGTGTACCTAGGTGGTATAAAATAAATCAAGTTTATTGAGTTTTTACTGATTAGGGATGAATCCTGGGATTAGGTTGCCGAGCGGGCCCCAGGCCAAATAGAGCCGTGGCAAAAAACCGGGATGACGATAAGTGAGTTGTGACTGATATAATAAGAATAGGTATTAACGATTCCTGTTTCTGCATACAATCTATTTTATCTACACTCATACTGTAAGTACTCTAAAATGCGTTCAAAAACCGTAGACAATGACAAGCATTACAACAAACGATTTAACTATGATAAGTTTCTTATCTGCGGCAGTAACGTAATTTTAACTATGCATGCTCAAATATTGTTAAGCAATGAGTTTCAAATTTGGAACATCGAATTTGATAACATAATGTTACCGCCATGGCCAACTCGATTGGTCCCGCGCGAGCGCCGGCACAATCGAGTAGGCCATGACGGTACAATGGCGGTCATTCTATGGTTTCCGAACAATTAATTTAATATATATAATATGAGTGTAGATAAAGCAGTGTATGCAACTGTACGTAATTAGGCCTTAAAACACTCGTGTGATCTTATTATGAAATTCGCCTGCGGCTCATTTCATAAAACCACACTCATGTTTTAAGGACCCTTATTACGTAACAGTTACATAAACTACTATTAAAGAATAATATTATTGTAGTTTTTCACAACTCCAAGTGATACTTGAATTTAGTCGGCGTATGGCGTATTTTGATCCCTTATTTCCTTTCGGTTTGTAAGATTTTACAGACTGATTTTTCCTGAACAGGAAATATTTCTAACAAAGGTTTCATAGGAATATGTACCTACACATTTGTAACTTTTTAACAACTAGCTGTAATGTTATACTTGACATGCTGTAATGAACTCCTTTTTGAAACTATAACTATAAAAAGTCGACCGTGTATTCGCATCTTTCTGAACGACAGTTTTTTCTTTGGTATTTTTTTTAGCAATTTAGGATCTGTGGCATAAAAATTAGCAATAAAATAACTCTCACGTTATTAAACATGACAGATGTACTCTCAGAGTAAAATTACGATCAAAAAATGAAATAAATGTGACAGCTTTGTTAGAAACTAAGTTTATAAAAAAAAAAACAAAATATAACAGAAATTTACTGACGAATATTTTAGCAGGAAAACAATTATATTGTCCTTTAGAAAATTTGCTCACACATAAATGTGTGTTATTAGTGTTATTTATTACACAATAGTTTTTTTTATATATATACACGGTGTACATGAGGAAACCGAATCATTTTAACAGCGTCATCCTGATCATAATTGGAGACTAAAATGTCGTATAAACTTTTCTGGATTTCGCCAAAAAAAATATTTTTTTTTTGCTTTTTTTCGATTTTTTTAAATGCGTTTGAACATAAAAACATAAATGTTATTGGTAAAGATGTCGATTAAAATAAATTAGTACATTTTTTTTCGAAAAAAATAGTTTACGTAAAGTATTCCTTGGCACTTTGATATCTGTCAATAAGAATGTCTAGACTAGACCCTATAAAGGGTGAAATCGCCATCAAAAAAGCGTTTTGCACTGAGTCACATTAAAAAATATTTTTTTATTTGTGGTAGTAACTCTGAAACTAGGCGAATTCCAGAAAAGTTTATACGACATTTTAGTCTCCAATTATGATCAGGAATACGCTGTTAAAATTATTCGGTTTCCTCATGTTACACCGTGTATATTATTTTTATTTTACGCGTGTAGCATTTTATTTAAACCTCAGCGCGAATGAAAATAGTTTCTGCTTAGACCGACGCAGTTCTTCTAGCAGGGCAGTCCCTTGCATGCACTCGAAAGTTAAATGTTAGATGAAATTAATAAATGGATACTTAACATAATCTTCCAAATCGCTTCTAAATTCCTTTTGTATTTATCCATACTAATATTATAAATGGGAAAGTGTATGTGTTTGTTTGTTTGTTTGTCCGTCTTTCACGGCAAAACGGTGCGACGTATTGACGTGATTTTTTAAGTGGAGATAGTTGAAGGGATGGAGAGTGACATAGGCTACTTTTTGTCTCTTTCTAACCCCCCACTTCCCTAAAATGGGGGGTGGAAGTTTGTATGGAGCATTCCGGGGGGCAAAGGGGAACCGTGTTACCCCGAATTTAACGCGAGCGAAGCCGCGGGCAAAAGCTAGTTTATTATAATTTTATTAAAAACGTTATAGTGTTAGAACTTATAGACCGTTAAGTAAAATGTTGTAAGTTTCGGAGTTTTTGGCCGAAACCGAAACTGGACCTACGGTCGGACACTGTATAGTTTACGACTACCATAGAAACTTTATAGTAATGAATCATTTTGACTTTTAATTTAATTATTGAAGAGTAGCTCATTTGAATCGTTAGGAAAGTCCTTCTTCTTCCTAGCGTTTGTCCCAGCTTATTGTTCTATTGAGCCTGGGGTCCGCTCGGCAACCTAATAGGAATTGGCGTAGGCACTAGTTTTTACGAAAGCGACTGCCGTCTGACCTTCCAACCCAGAGGGGAAACTAGGCCTTGATTGGATTAGATCCGGTTTTCTCACGATGTTTTCCTTAACCGAAAAGCGACTGGTCAATATCAAATAATATTTCGTAAGTTCCGAAAAACTCAGTGGTACGAGCAGGGGTTTGAACTCGAGACCTCCGGATTCAAAGTCTGACTCCTTACCACCAGCGCCTTTTTTAAATATTATAAATGCGTAATATAATATAATTATAGTAAGTAAATTGATTATTTACCCGCTAAGTACTAAAGCCACAGCATCATTGAGAACACTCTCACCAAATATCATAGCATAAAGGTTCACATCAACCTAGAACAAATAGAGAAATACATATTTTTCCTTGTTTACTAATGACATTAGCTAGGCAAAAATTGTTACAAATAGTAAAAATAACATCATTATAAACATTTGAACAGGTTTATCAGTATACTACACAGACTTCCCCTAATTACCATAGAATGGAGACTTTCTGAATAAATTACAACTCCATTGGTTATGTGCGAACTGTGCGAAGTGCGTTGTGGGCATATACAGACGCCATCAGATATATCAGAGCTGCCAAGATGGTCACAAATATCTGAACAACGCCTCTATTGTCAAGACGATAAAGTGTATGTTCAGATATTTTTGAGTACCTTGACCGCTACGATATATTTGATGGCGACTGTACAAGATATCTCTATACTCCATTTAGCGCGTTATTTCTTTGAAACCTAAGCTGCTAAAAAGAAGGGGTGCGGGAGGGGAACCAGTAATGCTAGACAGGGAACGCGCCATTGTTCCGTGGGGCGTAAGAGAGAGTCAGACATTAATGGTTGCCATGGAGATGTACACTCACAATAAATTAGTGTCTCACTATCACTATAGGGTGAAATTACTTAAGCGTGGCAGCGGGGGTCGCCCGGCTATGCGGGGTCTTGGGTTATTAATCTATGGTTGTGGGGCTTGTGGCGGAATTAAAATCGATGGTTGATTAGGAAAAATTAGAACTTTTGTGTAGTCTCATTCTTGTACTATTTGACGTCAATGTCACTTATGTCACATAAATATTGGGTTCTAAAGCCTTAGCCAATTGAATTAAAATGTCAGTTCTGTAAAGCTTCATTGCTTATAAACTATATAGATTTTAATCTGACTTTAATCAAAAGTATCTTTGAGAATTACCCGTTGTCATTTTCCACCATAATAATGCTTGAAAAATTGCTTAGAACTATTTAAAGATACGAGGCAACTAAATGTATTTAACTTACCTTTAATTGTGAAAATATAGCTAGCACTGTAAGTGGGTCCGTAGGAGAGATCAATGCACCAAAGTATAGGGTGTCTAGAAAAGTGAAGCTAGACGCTAGAGACGCCGGCATCAGCTGAACGCAGCCATACATTAGCGAACCAATGACTAGAGCCGATAGGGCCGTGCCCACCATAGCAAACGTCAGAATGGCTCCTAGGTTTCGGAAGAAGTATTTCTGTAATAAATACATAATGTAGGGTCAAGATTGAAGGAGGATCACAAAAAAGTTTCAAGTTTTTAAAAAGTACTTAATCCTTGTTCAGTCAACTACAAAGAGATGTATCCACTTTTTCACCTTATTGCGTTGTAATAAGGTCCAAAAGTGGATACATATCTTTGTAGTCGACTGTTCAACATTTGGTTCTGCCCTAAAAAGTGAGATGGAAATTTGTCTTCTCTAAACTTACCCTTTTTAAACAATATCCTGCGTGGAATATTATTGGTGGTAAAATAATGTTAAAAAATATTTCCGGGTCAAATGTTGCCTTCAAGTCTATTTCATTTTGCTCAACTTTTACAATTTCACCTCTAAAGCTATATGCATAAGTCTTATTTTGTACTGGAGCATCTGAAAATGTATGAAAGGTATGTAATTTAATAACACCACATGTCCATGGAGAAGCTATAAATATCTGTTAGAATAACTGTGTCATAAGGATAAATGCTTTTATTATCCTATTTCATTAAAATTCCCTTCCTCAGAGTTTACCTGTATATTTTAAAATAAAAGTGAATATGATAGTATGATTTTATTGGTATAAAATAAACAATTGCTAACAAACCTCCAGATGGTATATGTATAGTATCTGGGAAATGAAATCGTATCATGTCCGGTGGCACAGACAGGTTGTATTTGGCATCAGGCTCCGGGTGCGCATCAAGGTATGTAACGGCATTGGTACTACCCGCATAGCGTATAATAGCGCCGACAATTAGACCTGTGTAAATAAATAGTATGATTCGTCATGTTTGTTTGATCATGTGACTTGATTCCATTAGCACTCTTCTTACCGTATATTACAGCCAGCCCCGTTTCATGCAACCAGCTAACTCGGCGATGCTTGAATACCCATATAGTGAGCACCGTCAGAGTCAAAAGACAGGTATAAATCAACAAATTCAAGCTGTCTATTCGGTGAAGCAAAGTGGCCTTCGCATCCAAGGCGATATCGGTGCCCGAAGCGCGGCATATTACCACCAGGTAACATAAGAAACTCACACAACCTAGTAGATTCATTTTGCGAGAGTACGCACTATTATAAAAATATCACATTACAGAAATCGATGGAAACTTAAATACTTTACACGACTTATCTAGCGATGTTACTTAGTTTACGAATAGGATTTGTACACACAGAGACAGTAAATAGTCACTATTTTACGATGGATGTTTAAATTAATGCTAAGCACTCAATTATAATTACGTTTGCTACTAAAACTATTGTTTTTGTCTGTTATGCAAAATTCAGTCGTCCGTCCAACTGACGTTTTTCAGTTGACTGACGTGACGTCTGACGTAAAGAGAAGTTTGCAAGTAGTATTGTTGCTAGCTCATAAAAATAAAATAATGCGATTATTTATCGATTTTCTATCATTGCGTTTTGTCCTTAGAGCATTCAACCCGGAGTAGCCATGTCTGTCATTTTCTAATAATAATAATAAGTCTGCCGATTTTTGCGGGGCAGGAGAACGTCAAATGTATGGATATTCGTACGTAACGTACAAATAATCACGTCAGATTAACGTCAGTCCATACAATAAATAACGTAATGTATGACCGCCGGTCATATGTTTCCATGCAGAAGCATGGAACTATGAGGTAGGAACCTTAAAAAAAGGCGGCAAACTCCAAAAATGTGGGTACAAAGGGGAAATTTCGACGATTGAGAACTTGAAATTCCAATGTTGTTTAATAGACGGGGGCGGGTTCACAGCGAACGAGCCGCCTCGCCAGGAAATGGCCGCGCGAAGCGGCTCGGTCAGTGTAACTGTACCTCGGCCGAGGCAAACGCAAGTGCACCCTCGTAATGTGTAATATCGGTAGGTTATTATTACAGTGAGTGAACTAACTTAGAAGTATGCAGCTACTTTAAAAATTACCTCGAAGTGTCTAGCCGTTCTTTGGTCGACAGTGTCGACACTGAGAGTTCTTCGTGGTTATATTTATTTGTGAAATTCAGTTAGCACTTTACTGAATGCAAGCAAGTAAAAACTTGGCGAAATAATCATATAAATAAAGTAGAAGCTTTGGGGTTCGCGAACACCATATATTAAAAGAAGAAGGTGCAAGGAGTTGGCGAGCCATAGAAAATAAGAATATCGCAAAAAAATAATAGGTATCTTATGATAATTAAAAGAAGTAACAAAAGCTATATTAAGCTATTAAACTAAACTCAACTAGGTAACTATGGAACTAAAGTAATACATAAATAAAGTGCCTTATTGTTCTAATAACAAACTATCTTAGAACTTAGAAATATTCTCGTGCGTGCGTGCGTAGTGCGCGCGCGCGTGTGCGGGTGTGTGTGTGTGTGTGTGTGTGTAGGTGTGTGTATGTGGGGATGTGTGTATGTGTGTGTGTGTGTGTTCTATTAGCCACTTTATTAGGAGCTTTTTACACTCATGATAATATGATTTTGAGTGAAAGTCCAATAGTCGATTTAATTTATTATAGAGATGTGAGGATCTTATCTGGTATTGTAAGGTAGTCTTTTTTTTATAGTTCGGGTTATATGGCAGAAACTTATACTTTTTTAAGGTTGTTTGTATTAGGTATATCTAGTTTCCGAGCCGACAAAAGTCCACTGATTTGGTACAGTAATAGATCAGTAGGAAATGTAATCTTTTTAAACTACATGACTTTAACTAATGCCCTTTCTAAGTCTATAATAGTAGTTTATGTAACTGTTACGTAATAAGGGTCCTTAAAACATGAGTGTGGTTTTATGAAACGAGCCGCAAGCGAGTTTCATAATAAGATCACACGAGTGTTTTAAGGCCTAATTACGTACAGTTGCATACACTGCTTTATCTACACTCATATTATTTATCCAAAATGCCATATTCGGAAACCATACAATAGCCGCCATTGCACCGCCATGGCCAACTCGATTGTGCCGGCGGTCGGGGAGGCGCGTGTCGGCGGCCCCGCGGGCGCGTGCAGGTGTACCATCAGGTTCAAAATTGCATGGTCAATTTATCAATGAATTCATTCATAAATTGGCCATGCAATTCTGAACCCGATTGTACATTATGTTATCAAAACTCATAACACATCAATAGTTGAACATGTAAAGTTAAAATTACGTTACTGCCACAGATAAAAAGCTTATCATAGTAAAATCGGTCGTGGTAATGCTAGCCAGCACCTTCATCGTGATAATAATGCAGGTTGATTCAAACTAAATACGAGTCAATAACAATACTTGCTCTACAATTAAAGTTTAATCTCTAAATTATTAATAATATACAGGGTGTAACAAAAATAGTGGTGATCCATTTAAGGGGATAATTGGTGTCGTATTCTAATTATGAAAAACCAACAAAAAAAAATTTTTTTACGTAAAAAAAAATGCTTTTGTGGAAGATTGGCCGACTGACCCCTTTATTCATAAACGTCTCTTAGGCCACAAATAGTTAATTTATGTTGTGTCTCTTTCTAACAAACACAATTGTCAAAGTGACAGAAAAGGATAAAACATAAATTAACTAATTAAGGCCTGAGAGATGTTTATGAATAAGCGGGTGAGACGATGATCCCATACAAAAATAATAATTTTTCGCGTGCAAAAAGTTTTTTCTCACTTTTTATTACTTGCAATAAAAAGTCACTGATGTCCTTAAACGGATCACCACTATTTTAGTTACATCCTGTAGTTACCTACCAACTCACATCAGTTACGTATAATCACATTACTTAATGAATTATAACAGCGTTAATAGCTCACTAACAAACAATTAGTTCCGACATTGGTATCGGTTTTGATCTCTGCGTGACTCACGACATACTTATGATGATCAAGTACACTGTAAGTACCTATAATCAACTTAAATTGAACTACAGATGAAGAAAATCTGTGTCGGTCGGGTCGATCGGAACATCAGACAAATTCTGCCACATATTGACAGATTCGTCTGTCACACACATCTGCCAGACAGATCCAACGGATTTTGATCGCATGGGAGTAAGTACAGTCGCGCAGACGGCCAAGGTCGTCAACTCGTCACAAATATCTGAACAACGCCTGTATTGTCAAGGTAATAAAGTGCATGTTCAGATATTTTTGAGTACCTTGGCCGCTCCGATATATTTGATGGCGAATGTACCTTCACGTACCCGTAAAAGCTAACCACACAGGTCACCAAATGGTAAGTAGCGGTTTGAGAGCGTGTTTTTACTATCCTACGTAAAATATTCATTCTTCTTTTCTTTTAATAGATCTATTGCACGTTACGTAATATCCCACCGTAAATAAATATTCAGATGTCTCAGATCTGTAGTACATGTTTCCGTAAAGAAATTGAATACATCTACCATAAAACAAGATTTCGTAACTGCCTTATTACTATTATTTACTACCGTAAGGGTCTTATTTACAGCTACGGCCTGTGTCCTGTCCTGTGTATATCAACCTATAATTTATGCATTTTCTTATTTTCCAATATTGAATACGGGGTATTCAACTGGATAAAGAACGCGTTTGGAAATCTTTTTAGAGAGTAAGGGCAGTATTCTGATTTTAAAATCTTGATATGATAAATTGATAATATATTGAAAAAAAAAAGCTCTGGTAGCCTGACGGCCTGACGGTAAGACGTGCGACTTGCAATCCGGGGGTCTTGGGTTCGAACCCAGAGTTGTTTCATATTTTCGGAACATATGTACGAAATACCATTTCATATCTACCAGTTGCTTTTCGGTGAAGGAAAACATCGTGAGGAAACCGGACCTAATTCCAATAAGGCCTAGTTACCCCTCTGGGTTTTAAAATCAGATGGCAGTCGCTGTCGTAAAAATAGTGCTTACGCCAATTCATGGGATTAGGTTACCAAGTGGACCTCAGGCTCAATTGAGCTGTGGCAAAAGCCGGGGCAAACTCTAGGAAAAAGAGATAAGTATGATACATTGATAATGTTATGATTCCTCGTTTCATTGACATTCGTGATTGATAGTCGTCGCCCGCTGAATCCAAAAACCAGTAAAGTAAAACAAAATACAGGTGTTTTAAAGTACTACAGCTCCAGTCCTATATAGAAACAATACTCGTACGCAAAGCATTTTTACGTTATTGCAATAAACATTACTTAAATACTTATTGTGCTCTAACTACAATGTTACGTTAAGACTGTTTGTTACCTACAAGCTATTAACTCAACAATGCAGATCAATAACGCATACTACACCATACCAGCAATTACTGTAATCCGCACTATTGGAATAATGTTTAATTTGGATTTGATTCCTTTTGTTATCGAGTACGAAAAATATAAGACATATATTTTTATGACACCGGGATGATTATACAAGTAGTTGCATTTCCGCACGAAATAACAAGGTGAAATACGGCTTTTCGGTAACCGAAGATTTACTATGGCATGATTCTATCTATCTATAACAGCCTTTACAGCGCCCGTCTTTTTTTTTATTTTTTTATTTATTTAAGCACGTCCACATCGTATATATTACAACTTATAATAAATACTATACTTAATTATAAGGCACTTTGTTCTGATATATTACGACAATTATGGTGTGCATATCATTGACAAAGAATCGTAGTGGGAATTTATGTCCGTCTTCGGACATAGGCCTCCTCTCCATACTTCCACGCTTCTCGATCCATTGCCATCTGCATCCAATTCTCGCCAGCCTGTTGACAGATGTCGTCCTTCCATCTCATTAGTGGTTTGCCACGACCGCGTGTGTTAGCGGGTTTCCAATTGAGGGTGCGTCTCGCCTAGCGGGTATTGTCCGTCCTGGCAATATGGAATATGGCATGATTATTCCTTGAAATTCCCTATTTTACAAGTAAATAAATCCTTAACTTATAATCACAAACCTGGGATAACTCGGGGCATTTATACTAAAGTGACATAGGAAAATATTTTATCGACAATTAAATATATCGATGTTATAAAGGTGTTTTTTCGAAGATTTAATTTATTTTTAAACCAGGTCAGTTTCCACATTGGCACTAAATGTTTAATTTTAATCATTTTATATCGTTATTTATTATTTCTTAAACATTACTACATCTTCATTTATTGCTAAAAGTATATAAAAAGTGAAATTTACCTTGAGTAATAAAAAGACCATTAGGTATATAAACCATTTAGATACCATATTTATTTATTTTTTAATACAATTGCTCAAAAAAGTGCTTTTCTTGTAGTGATTTAGCGTGCGGAAAATTTGATTTCTCGCACTAGTGTTTTTAGGGTTCCGTAGTCAACTAGGAACCCTTATAGTTTCGCTTTGTCTGCCCGTCCGTCCGTCCGTCCGTCCGTCCGCGGATAATCTCAGTGACCGTTAGCACTAGAAAGCTGAAATTTGGTACTAATATGTATATCAATCACGCCGACAAAGTGGTAAAATAAAAAGTGGATTTTTTTTATTTATTAGGGTACCTCCCCTATACGTAAAGTGGGGAGTGTTTTTTTTTTTCATTTCAAGCCTAACGTGTGATATATTGTTGGATAGGTATTTAAAAATGAATAGGGGTTTCCTAAAATCATTTTTCGATAATGTAAATATTTTCGGAAATAATCGCTCCAGAAGTAAAAAAATATGCGTCCCCCCCCCTCTAACTTTTGAACCATAAGTTTTAAAAATATGAAAAAAATCTCAAAAGTAGAACTTTATAAAAACTTTCTAGGAAAATTATTTTGAACTTGATAGGATGAATAGTTTTTGAAAAAAAATTACAAAATAATTTCTGAACTAAGTTTGTAATTTAACCGCATAAGTAGGTGTTTATTGTACCTGTAATTTCTACAAAATTACAATGAAATGACGTGCTTTCAAATAAAGTAAAAACGGTGTAAATCGGTTCACGCAATAAAGAATTATTCCATAAAAATCATCTTCCATACTTTAAGCTCGCGCGCAATAGTTTACTTAATTTGCCGATAGATGTCGCTGTACGTGGAACTCTCATATCATATCCTACATGGCGGTGTTATTAACTCTTAAGTGGGGACACTTACTGTGACGGACGGAAAACTACGGAACCCTACACTGAGCGTGGCCCGACACGCTCTTGGCCGGTTTTTTACTTTTCAAGCCAATCACGGCTCAGAATTATGACGTGACAGCGATATATCGAACCCAGTCTGAGTTGTTAGTTTCCAACGAAATCTGAGACCTCTGCTTACCTTAATTTTGCTGGTACCTGAATTTTAAACAAATAATTGTGATCAAGTAAATATGCTCTTAAATAATTGTTATTTGTATTATAGTATTTTATGCAACAGTTGTATAAGAGGGGTCAAAAAAGGTGAGTGGCGTGGGTAACAATTTGAGCCGTAGGCGAAAATTGTTAAGAAAAATGCCACGAACATTTTTTGACCTACTTATACCACGTTGCATACAATACTTTTTCTACGACTACACATAGTTTTACAAAAAATGCGAAATTGAACACTTCATGGATATTGCAGTTATTTTGTCAACATAATCAACAATAATATACGTTTCACCATGGTTTCACCTTTTAAAACACTGTATTTCAAGAATACTAACACAAACACACACCGTTATTAAATCAACTATCAAAGAGCGACAGAGATTAGTAAAAATATATTATTTTCAAAGTTTGCAGTTTGCCACCACAAACGAATGGCAAACGTAGAAACTACAAAGTATGTCTGTGGTTCTTTTCATTTTTTTCTTTTTTAAAGTTTTTTTTTCTAAAAACGTTACGTTTATTTAGGTTTCTTAGGTTGGCAGTAACTTATTTTCTTCTAAAGTCGTGACTGCACGCGATTCTATTTTGGCGCTTTTATTTAACAGTTGTTTTTTTGGGGAACAGACTAGATATACTTTTCTTCGAGTAT
The DNA here is from genome assembly GCA_947086415.1 of Pammene aurita. Classification (NCBI taxonomy): domain Eukaryota; kingdom Metazoa; phylum Arthropoda; class Insecta; order Lepidoptera; family Tortricidae; genus Pammene; species Pammene aurita. Next base: position 14,404,508 of record OX352296.1, on the reverse strand, counting down.
ATTATCTATGTGTTTCTTCGAGTATATAGATGATGACGAATGTATAAATGATAGATAAAAAAAATTATTTGTTGGGTTCACAGGGCACCTCTGTTAGCAGTTGCATTATATCACATAATAACCCTAGGGTTTTTATGAAGAATAGACTAGATAGACTTTTTTTGAAATTGCATAAGACATGCTTTTATATTCGTTTGCGGGACCATATAATTGACAGATAAAAGTACCGGAGTAGAAAAAATTATATATTATTCTTACTCTAGCATATGAATGGCACTGACAGTAAATTGTAATTTTGTTTGAAATGACATCCGCATATATTTATTATCTTGAGAGGCTTGATATCAGGTGTGATATCGAAACTTTTCATAGTAATCCAGAATTTTCAATGAGCACATGAATTTTTATATATCGACATCTCTTTTATCGATATGAAATCCATAAAATATGCACCGAGTTATCACAGGTTTGCATAAACAATAACGAGGACCGGTTGCACCAAACCGTCTATTAACGTCAACGTCATCGTAAAAAAAATCTTGTATGAAAAGTTTGATAGTTTTCTATGGGATGACAGCTTCGTCGCCATATTTAACGTTGATCAGTTCGTTAGTTGTGTGTAGTGCAACCCACCCTGAATTCAAAAAAATATAAAAGATGCTTTAGAGAGCCCTATTATTCGTTCATTAAAACGTTACATAATTATATGTGTACTACAAAAAACCTGTTGACGGTGCTAAAAATTGAAATGGAAAAAATCTGATCAAAATGTTTTTTGTGAACGTGGAATCATAAGGTTGAATAAGGATAAGGAATAAGAATTCGTTTATTGTGGTAAGTAATGGTGGTGCATTCTGTTTCAGGTCATTTAATGCCATAATATCCAAGGAAATTTTACTTTTATGTCGTGTGCAAACGCAATTACCTATATCATTCCACAATCAGAAAAAACATTTTGATTAGATTTATTCCATTACAATTTTTAGCACCGTCAATTATTTTTTAGTATACCCTTATATACCTACTCATATAACGTTTTAGTTTTACATTACATACATTTTATATTTCATGACTCATAATTGTTTATAAGTTATGGATTTTTTCCTTATGAAATGGGGAATTCCAAAGTTATTTTTATTTTACATGTTTTTTTCGGAACGGTGTCTAAATTATATCATAAATGAATTCGGAATCCTCGATTTATACGAAAACGATACGATAAACGATAGATATCAAGATAATGTTGAGAGCCTCCTTCCCCTGCCTAAAAACATCAAAAATCGTGGTGGCTTCACTTGTCAAATGCTATATGGTAGCCAACAGTATTGTTTATCTTCTTACCAAATATCATACTCGTAACTTTAAAAATGACAGAGATACGAAGGTTTAAAATATAAGTTTTTCATTGTCTAACAACTTACCCTACTTATTTACTATACTATACTCTTTAATATTTATGTTCTATCCAGTGGGTCATGTTCTGTAACCAGTTACTCACCTCTTTACATTTCACCCTTGAATACAAAGACCTTTAACCTGATATACTTACCTAAGTTTATTGTCACCTAGAAGAAGTTAAAAGCTTATTCTCGTAAAAGAGGGGTGCTAACTTTAAACCATCTCAAGCAACAAGCATCACCACTCAAATGATATGGCTTCGTCGTAAAGACATGCCATCTTATCTTATGAATACCATTGCACCGCTTATAAAGCAGGAGCAAAAATAAAGTCCTAGTACAGTAGCAGTCCAAGGTGTGGTGTTTCGTCAGTTTATTGTTGATTTGCAAAAGCTCATAACCTTCAGTTTAGAATTTGTAATTGCTCCGACGACGCAGTGCTCATTCAGCTAGGGATAAATAGATAACGATTTCGTTGTTATTATAATTGCGTTGTATGCTAGTGGATAACTCGGCAATAAATCGATACAGTAAGTACGTGCGCTAATTAGCTACTTGCTCTATTTGTAATAAATAGGTAAACACACGTAGCATCAGCATATCGTTCAAACTATACCCGTCCATTGCTATACTTAGACTGTATCAATGTGATGATGAATGTGTGTGTAATTTGATAATTACCTACTTATATACTGACAGTTAACCACAGCCAAATAGCACTAGACCCTACTCATAGTGTTGTGTTCCTGCTGGTGAGTAAGGTTGCCAAAGAGCTCAAAGAGGACCCAGTGTGTTGACGATGAGGGACCCTCTTGTTCCTTTAGCCGTCAACACAGTGAATCCTCCTTTTTGTAAAGGGTCGGCAACGTGCATGTGACTCCTGTCGAGTTACAGGCGTCCATAGATTACGGTAGCTGCTTACCATCAGGCAGGCCGTATGCTTGTTTGCCACCGTCGTAGTATAAAAAAAAAAGTTGAGTCAATTAATTAATTCATATTTTCAACGCGACTGTCTTAACACTTTCAGCAGGTACCTACCTGAAAATGTAGGCCTAGGCTTTCCGACACATTCTATGTTTGAATTAAATAAAGGAGATCGTCAATTTTTGTTAGGTGATCTGGCCCAGATTATTTAGGACCGTTTAGGAATGGTTCTTACTTTTAAAGAATCGTCATAATTTCTAGATCAGGATGGTGGTAAATTAAACATTGCGAAATCTAATGGGAAAATTGAAAAATCATGCATTTAAAACTTGAATCTTACAAGGGCAATATTTAAAACTGTGCTTGCCTATGATTTATATATTAATGTAAAAAAGTACCGATTTTTTAAAGATAATGCACAAAAGCGGACTTGAAAACAAAACGGGAATCATGATGAAATAATAAAAAGTCATATTTTGATCGTATTTATAGTTCGTGTATTTCGGTAAACAAAGACTGCTGTCAAACCATCGTTGATACTATTAACTGAACATTCCTAACACCTATTGCGAAGGGATAAGGTTTACCACCGTTAAGTGCGATAGAACTAGTATCTGACATTACAAAATTGAAAAAAAGATGCGTTTCGTTATCGAACGAGCATGATATTATGCCATTATGAAACCCACTTTTAATATTTAAACTCAGATCAAAAATGCAAAAATACGCATTTTCAATCTTTAGGCGTTTTAATACAGTCGATTTCTAATTTAAACTTCCGTATTCGTAAGCTTAGAAACTATTTTAATATTACAATGTTCTAAACTACTGAACAGTATCAAAACGCAGATTATGTAACGGTATACATTGACAGTGTCAAACCAAAAAACAATCCCGTTTCAGGCCAGGGTGAAGTTAAACTTTATGTCAATGCCATAAGGACGTTAACAACTTGTCTTGCTGTATTTTAATCGCGGAAAAATCAACATAATGTTTATTTATTTAGTATTTCCAATTCCCGTTTCATTTTTTTGCAATATTTTGTCTACTTTAGTAATAAAATGCGTATTTATTTTACATTGCAGTACAAACTGTATACGGTTTATATCAGGTGGCCCAGAATTGACGATCTCCTTTACGCGTTAGAAAATAGCTACTATATCTATAGTATAGGTAACGTAAGTATAGCAAGTAAGGTTTAGCAACTTCTCCGTAGTTTTGCCGTCATGTACAAGTAATGTACAAATCTTTGTCTATCATGACCGATTTCTCTCAGTTGCTTAAAGGTTAGCTGGAAGAGATCCCTTAAAGGGATAAGTTCGCCTTTGTACACACTCACTATATTTTTTGTTGGTCATGTACTTGTTTTGTGCAATAAAGTGTTTACTACTACTACTACATATCTTATACTTAATTTAATATAATTAGTATCCAAATAATTGGTACAATACTGGGTCTCGTTTGCCGCTGTTATCTAACCTTTTCCCGCAACCTTCAATTTCAATTAACTTGTAAGAGGTATGTAGAGGCAGCTACAAAGAAATGTATCCACTTTTTCACCTTATTGCGTTGGAATAAGGTCCAAAAGTGGATATATCTCTTTGTAGCGGACTCTACAAACCTACCTAGATCTTATAAAATTTTTGAAATACGCTTGTTTAGGTAGGTACTTAGTTTTTGTTTATGACACAAAATAGACAATGTGATCTTGATATAATAGGTAGGTACAGGCATCAACATCGACTTAATCAGAATTACCTTAAAGGGCTCATGTATGCGGAACCCTAAAATGTATTCGTAAGCGGTAGTTATGTCAAAGCCGTCGAACTACTGACCTTAACTACTGTTATTGATGCATAATATGGTGCAAGGCGTTTTCCGCCACTTTTCAAGAACAGGGCCAACTTGTTGCTAAGATAAAGTTTAACTTAAGAAATATTAAATCTACAAAACGACTCTGAGGCTTAATTTTAGGTTATTTTTTGACAGCTTGTGGCATCAACACATTGAAAACTAAATCACTGCTACTATACTACTGCACACAAGCATATCGCTTAATTTTATTGCCATGTCGTGAGAAGGTTTTACCACAAGTCGAATTTTCTTTATTTACCTAACATTTAGATATTTTATTTATGTAGTTGTTAGGAGTGCAGTTGTTGATGGTTTTTATGTACATACAATACAGTTAGCAGTGGAAGTTGCCAGAGAGCTCAAAGATGATGCAGTGTGTTGACGACAGGGGACCCTCTTGTGCCTTTAACCGTCAACACAGTGATACTAGTCCTAGCGGCACACCCCGAAATTCAAGAAAATGCTGCAAATGGTGTTAAAAACATGAAAATTGGATTGATTGATCTTTAGGCCATATGAATCAATTTGGTCTATAGCCCCAAAAAAAAAACAAAAAACCGGCCAAGAGCATGTCGGGCCACGCTCAGTGTAGGGTTCCGTAGTTTTCCGTCCGTCACAGTAAGTGTCCCCACTTAAGAGTTAAAATAACACCGCCATGTTGGATATGATATGAGCGTTCCACGTACAGCGACATCTATCGGCAAATTAAGTAAACTATTGCACGCGAGCTTAAAGTATGGAAGATGATTTTTATGGGATAATAGTTTATTGCGTGAACCGATTTTCACCGCTTTAACTTTATTTGAAAGCACGTCATTTCATTGTGATTTTGTAGAAATTACAGGTACAATAAACACCTGCTTATACGGTTAAATTACAAACTTAGTTCAGAAATATTTTTTTTTCAAAAACTATTCAACCTATCAAGTTCGAAATAATTTTCCTAGAAAGTTTTTATAAAGACTTTAGAGATTTTTTTCATATTTTTAAAACTTATGGTTCAAAAGTTAGAGGGGGGGGGGGGACACATTTTTTTTTACTTCTGGAGCGATTATTTCCGAAAATATTTACATTATCAAAAAATTATTTTAGTAAACCCCTATTCATTTTTAAATACCTATCCAATAATATATCACACGTTAGGGTTGAAATGAAAAAAAAATCACTCCCCACTTTACGTATAGGGAGGTACCCTAATAAAACATTTTTTTCCATTTTTTATTTTACCACTTTGTCGGCGTGATTGATATACATATTAGTACCAAATTTCAACTTTCTAGTGCTAACGGTCACTGAGATTATCCGCGGACGGACGGACGGACGGGCAGACATGGCGAAACTATAAGGGTTCGTAGTTGACTACGGAACCCTAAAAACGAGAGCAGTAATGACGTCATCTTTTTTTGTATGGAAAAAAAATGTTTTGAAACCTATCGTGTGTGGTATCAAATGAAAGATCTTTTTAAGCTGATTCACATCAGTACATTTCAGTCACTTGTTTTAAATTAAATTAAAAATAATTTTCAAAACATACCTAGTTTGGGCCCCTCCAGATACGATACGGCTGAATATTTATTTGTAAAATATACGTCAAATGATACCTAATATCCTCATATCTAACATTAAGGAAGCAATTTTAAAAATATTTTCAATTAGTATTTATTTTTAATCTTTCATTATTACAAAGTGTGATCTATCAATTTATTTTGACTTTTTTGTCATTTCACTTCACTTCATTTTTAACCGACTTCAAGATTTCAAAACAGGAGGTTCTCAATTCGGCGTGTATGTATTTTTTTTTTTATATTTGTTACTCCATGACTCCGTCATATCTGAACCGATTTTGAAAATTCTCTTTTTGATTGTAAGTATATATATACAGATTGGTCCCGTTTTTGTCAAAACGCACTTCTGATGATGGGAACCATGAGGAATCGAGGGAACTCCTCAAATCTTAAAGGCATACATATAGTGATTTTTATATTTTTATCAACAAATCCGTCATTTTCATTCAAAACAGTGACATTTGATGAAGTAGAACTGCTGATGATGATCAGAACGGAACTCTTCAACGACGCATAGTTCACGTTTGGCGATTTGTCCTCTTCGCTGTGTTTGTTTAGCAACTTTAATTGTCATTACAAATTTTCGTCAAGCTCAAGTTCTGATGATGGGATCCATGAAGAATCGAGGGAACTCCTCAAATCTTAAGCGCTTACACATTTTTGTATTTTTATCAACAAGTCAAGCATTTTCATTCAAAAGAGTGACATTTGATGAAGTGGAACTGCTGATGATGATCAGAACGGAACTCTTCAACGACGCATAGTTCACGTTTGGCGATTCGTCCCCTTCGCTGTGTTTGTTAAGCAAGTTAGATTGTCAGGACCAATTTTCGTCAAGCTCAAGTTCTGATGATGAGTTCCATGAGGAATCGAGGGAATTCCTCAAATCTTAAAGGCATACATAAAGTGACTTTTGTATTTTTATCAATAAATCAAGCATTTTCATTCAAAAGAGTGACATTTGATGAAGTGGAACTGCTGATGATGATCAGAACGGAACTCTTCAACGACGCATAGTTCACGGTTGGCGCATAGGATCTTTGTCCTCTCCGCTGCGTTTGTTAAGCAAGTTATTTCATTGTATGGAATCTAAGTGCACCATCTACAAAAATGCTTCACCGGCTACCCCCATGGAAGTCGGTTTTTTTTTCTTAAAAATTATATACTATTCTATTTTATTTAACATGTTTCTCAATCGTATGGCTTTGTGTCGCGTTTTCGTGACGGTCACGTGACTTTTTTTCGCCTTTACATGTTTCTCAATCGTATGGCTATGGAATCGTACGCGACACAAAGCCATACGATTGAGAAACATGTAAAATCAAATAGAATAGTATAAAATGAAGTGAAGTAAAAATACAAAAAAGTCAAAAAGTCAAAAAAGTCAAAATAGATTGATAGATGACACTTTGTAATAATGAAAAATGTAAAATAAATACTAATTGTCAATATTTTTAAAATTGCTTTCTTGGTGTTAGATATGAGGATATTAGGTATCATTTGACGTATAGTTTACAAATAAATATTCAGCCGTATCGTATCTGGAGGGGCCCAAACTAGGTATGTTTTGAAAATAATTTTAATTTTAATTTAAAACAAGTGACTGCAACGTATCATTTTCAAATTTTTGAATACAAGATATCTCTATACTCCGCTTAGCGCGTTATTTCTTTGAAACCTAAGCTGCCAAAAAGAAGGGGTGCGGGAGGGGAACACGTATTGCTAGACAGGGAACGCGCGATTGTCCCGTGGGGCGTAAGAGAGAGTCAGACATTCATGGTTGCCATGGAAACGTACTAAGTTTACTGTCACTTCCAATAATTAGTGTCTTACTATAGAGTGAAAGTAATTCGAGCGTGGCAGCGGGGGTCGCCCGGATTTATACTATACTTACCTATTATTGATAAATATGTAAAAAAGACCAAGCTAGTTTAGCGTGAAGTAGAAAATAAAAGGCTCACCGCTGATACACTGAAATCTATGGTAAAATATGATAAAAGGAAATAATTTAGGCGCTCTACCACAAACATCGGAAGTCGAAAACAGACTATCTGCGTCTCTATCAATTGCCTGTTAGAGCGGCAGAGGGAAATACACGCACGAACGAAGATACAGTCGACGTCAGAGATAAATTTACATTTTTGCACCTTATTACAAAGGCATACGGTGAAAAAGTGTACCTAAACATATACCTTTGACCTCGACTGTACACGGTACCGGGGCAAATAGAACCACAGAAGAACGTACTGATTTCCCGAAACTCGGATAACTAGTAATCCTAAACAACTTCAAATAAAATATATTGAAATTTTCGCGACTGAGTAGTTATTTATCGTATCGTATGCTATGATATAGAATAATGACAGGTGGGTTATACACGCTTGAAAAGTGAAGCACCTAAAATAGTGAAATCAAACAATTGTTGCTAGTCGCGCATCCGCAAGCGAGAGATGCGGACGTGCCAATGAGCTCCTGTCACCCGCGTGAGAAAGAGACAAACTGTAATTTTCTAACAATGAGACTGATAAAGATATATTATTGATTGTCAAAATAGATAAACATAACAGAATCATTGCTAGGGTATGAAATAACCCCGGAAGTATTTTTTGTGCTCATTTTGAGTATAACTCATCCATAGTAAATATCATTGATCGTATGACTTGTTACATGCCACTGGATACTAGGAAGGTACCAACATACTCGTACCTATACTATTAAACTTGAATTTTAATTGAAGGATTTTGCCCTGCTCAAGGCTCAAGTAAGCAGCCGTGAGTAAGGGACAGTATGACTGAGAGAAAATGAGAGAGGATATTGAGTTTCAATGCCTAACTTTATATTAGCCTTGTCTATTTGAATGAATATAATAATTTTAAACAAAAAAGAACCAACTTCACTTAGCATCCAACATTCCAAAAGCAAATGCTCGAGCTGCTGAAAAAATACTCAAATCACTATAGGTGTGCCTATAGTTCAAGAGTTCCCTCGATTTCTCCTGGATCCCATCATCAGATCCTGACCTGGTTACAATGGGCCCAACTGTGAAGTATACTCTTTCTAAGAAAAAAGAATTTTCCAAATCGGTCAAACCGTCTTCGAATAATCGGTGAACATACATAAAAAAAAATTGCAAAAACAAAGATCCCGACGAATTGATATCTCCTCCTTCGAAATCTTGAAGTCGGTTGAAAATAAATCCGCCGGCAAGTGAATCCAGTGTCCACAGACTCTTAAACGTATAAACCTAAAAATAAATGTAAAACCGATTTGTTATGCATCGGAAAACGTAAGTATTGAATTCAAAATAACCAAGGCAAGTTGATCACGTTTTGTTTTGACCAAACCCCCGACAAATAGTTGTCCGGCAACTAGTCGACCTTACGAACAAACCCAAACGGTGACCGCTCCAATCACGCCAGAAAACGCTATTAAGTAATTAAATTTATTCATTTACCCATTTAAGTTTGACTGCATTTTTGCGCCCAAGTAATGTACAAATACAGTACAATCAGCAGTAGAAGTTGCTCAAGTGGTTAAGCGGCCGAGCTTTATTTTCAACCGACTTCAAGATTTCGAAGGAGAGGAGGAGGTTATCAATTCGTCGGGATCTTTGTTTTTGCTATTTTTCTTTTAACAGTAAAGGCGTCAGACTTTTTCAACCGACTTCAAGATTTCGAAGGAGGAGGTTCTCAAGTCGTCGGGATCTTTGTTTTTGCTATTTAATGTATGTTCACCGATTATTCGAAGACGGCTGGACCGATTTGGAAAATTCTTTTTTTGTTTGAACGAGTATACTTTACAATTGGTCCTATTGTAACCAGGTCAGGATCTGATGATGGGATCCTGGAGAAATCGAGGGAACTCTTCCACTATTATAGGTACACCTATAGTGATTTGAGTATTTTTTACAGCAGCTCAAGCATTTGCTTTTGGAAAGGTGAAGTCGGTTCTTCTTTTTTTTATAATTATTTTAATACCGTGACGGAGGCAAACATTCACTTTCGGTAGCCATACCTACTGTCAGAAAACATTACGTACCTACTCATAGTACTTACTTCATACTCAGTACCTTTTCAATCGATTTATTTAAATAAAATAGAAATGTAGTTTTATGTTCCTGATGAGTTTCCAGACCTTGAAAAAAGACGGCGTCGCACTAGAAAAGCTCTATGGGTCAGTAATAAATTCTAGTACATAGCACAGCACATCTCATAAATGTCAAGCGTCTTCTTGGCTATGGTCTCTGCTCACAGTCAAGAGGACCGTACGCTTGGTTCCCGCCATCATTTATCAATTATCATGCACAAAATTCATACTTAAATATTATAAATGCGAAAGTGTTTCTGTCTGTCTGCCTGTTACCTCTTCACGCTTAAACCGCTGAACTTATTAAGATGACATTTGGTATGAAGATAGTTTAAGCCCCTGGGAAGGGCATAGGATACTTTTATGCCAGAAATCATCCCTAATTGTTGCTCACTGTTGACTTGAAATAGCATATGCGCAAAACTAAATTAATATTTGCTCTTAAATTTTACTAAAGCGTTATTATTAATTACATATAGCGAATGTTAAATCCACGCAGACGAAGTCGCGGGCAAAAGCATTTCTTAATAAATTATGAGTGTAGTAAGAAGTTAAAATTCGGCGAGTTCTTGTAATGTTTTATTTATTGATTGTATGGTTTGAGTTTTTGTTTATTTGTATCATCAATCAATCAATCAATCAATCAAATATTTATTTGCAAATGTAGTGATAAATACAGTTGGAAGGTACAGGTTAAGTGCGTACATTTTGCTTAAATAAGCATGCACATTTTACTTATTAACTACTAATCTAATCTAAGGCAGTGCTAATATGGAACTTAAGCTAAAGCTTATAAGTTATTACATGTTACATAAGGTATTATAATTTAAACATAATTGTCATATTAAGCTTCTAATTCTTAAACATTGCATTAAAACTTACATATTATTAACATACCCTATGATACGATACGTCATAAAATTAACGATATGATATGTCATAAAATCACCATAAAAATACCTTAAAAATACCATAAAAATAAAAATATTTATTCATTTAATTTTAAAATATTCGTCAATTTTGTAATAATACTTTTCTAAGCAAAATTTATGTAATTTGAATTTAAATTGAGGCATATCAGAGTTCCTTATATCTACGGGTAAATGATTAAATATTTTTATTGACATACATAAAACGTTGTATCTAAAGAAAGCCGAGTTAGGTTGGAAAGGATAGCAGAGATCAGCCCCGTTTCGACATGGATATATGCTAGTTGATCCCTTTTTTTTGAATGAGCTTTCGTTGAGCTTAACAAAGAGACCCATTTCGTAAATGTATAATGAGGACAAGGTCATCACTTTCAATTTACGGTAAAGAGGTCGCCAGGGTTCCAACTCATGTACACCACATATAGCCCTAACGCATTTCCTTTGTAGTAAGAAAACCTGTGGCATATTGCTACAGTTTCCCCAAAGTATAAGGCCATAACGCAAATTGGACATTACATGCCCATTGAATGCCATGAGCGCAGTTTTTTGCGAGGATATTTGTGAGAGCCGTCGTAAGGCAAATACAAACCCGTTTAATTTATTAATTAGCATTTCTGTGTGGTCTCTCCAATTTGTATGACAGTCTAAAATAACGCCCAAGAAACGAACTGATGACACAGATTCAATTTTGCAACCATTATAATTAATTTCTATGTTTCTTGGTTGCCCTTGCGAGGCGTGAAATTCCATTGATTTAGTCTTAAGGACGTTAACCTTCAGGTAGTTATGTACTAACCACAGGTTTACATTTTCAAAGGCTTGGTTGATGTCAATTTCATAATTTGCGATATCTTTCTCTTGTACTACTATAGAGCAGTCGTCTGCAAAAAGCGTAATCTTGTGGTTTGTGACAGATGGTAAGTCGTTAATATAAACAAGAAAAAGCAACGGGCCAAGGACGCTGCCTTGAGGTACACAATTGTTAGCATTTAGATAATCGGATCGATGTTTAATTAGCGTTTTTGTAGTTTCATCATATTTTGGTATTTCAGTACATTGCAGACGCTGATTTAGGTAAGTTCTTATCCATTCATAACAGTTTCCTCTAATACCGTAGTGGTATAGCTTTGTAAGTAGGATATCATGGTTTACTCTGTCAAAAGCTTTTGACATATACATGAAGATGCCAACGACTGGTATTTTATAATTCCTACAATTTAAAATATTTTTTATAAAGTCTAGTATATCCGGCAATCGTCACATAACTGACGGTCAATGTCAAATCAAATCCCATACATTTTGTCAGGAATGTGAAGGTTAAACGTTACTGAAACACGACTTAAGTACAAGTTAAAATAATAATGCCCATTTAGCTATAGGTACGTTACGGATCTTTCTAGTATAGGTAGACAAAATTTAGCGTCTTAAGAACTACGATAAATAATAATGACAGATGGGTTATGTACGCTCCAAAAGTGAAGCACTTAAAATGAGTGAATTCAAACAACTGTCGCTAGTCGCGCACCGGCCAGCGTGAGATGCAGACGTGCGAATGAGCTCCCGTCACTCGCGTGAGAAAGAGACAAACTGTAATTTTCTAACAATGAGAGTGACAAAGATGTAATGATTGTCAAAATAGATAAACATAACAGAATCGTTGTTAGGTTATGAAATAACTCTGGAAGTATTTTTTCTTCTCGTTTTGTTAGAGTATAACCCATCCATAGTAAATATCATTGCTTAAGAACATGTGGTAATCCAAATCAAAAGGGTCCTTATGGCGGCAGGCGCTTATGTTGCAGGTGTTGTACAGATTCAATATAAATTTCAAGCAATAAAATAATAGCACCAGCCGCCATAGAGGCTTTTTTTTATTTGAATTATCACATAGGTATCTTCTATACATATAATTTTTTTTATTTGAATTATCACATAGGTATCTTCTATACTCTATACATATAATAAAGCTGAAGAGGGTCGAAAGTCTGTACATGGAAGATAATCGAAAAAAAGTTGGCTGGGGATACTTAGAATCGATAACAGAACACGTTCCAACAATTTTTAGAATTTTTGTCTGTTTATCTGTTTGTCTGTTTATCTGTTTATCTGTTTGTCTGTTTATTTGACCGCGCATCACGTGAAAACGGCTGAACGGATTTTGATGAAATTTTGTATAGATATAGTTTGAGTCCTGGTAAAGGATAATATATAGTTTTAATCCCGAAAATCAACCCTGGTGGGGGTGAAAATGGGGTTGAAAATTTGTATGGAGAATTTTTAACCGCTGAAACGATTTAGATAAAAATGAGTATGGAGATAATTTGAGTCTCGAGAAACGTCAAAGGATAGTTTTCAAACCCTTGTGGGGGTGGGAAAAGGGGGTTGGAAGGTGGTATGAGGATTTTTTTACCGCTGAACTGATTTAGATGAAAATTGGTATATAGAGATAGTATGGGTCTCGAGAAATGACAAAGGATAGTTTCTTTTTCAAACCCCCCCCCCCATCTTACTTTCGAACCGTAGGTCCAAAAAATTGAAAAAAAGAATGGAAGTGACGCCTGTTACCCGTCGATGCTTTAAATTTACCTTTACCCGCTCTTAAGAAATATTTGAAAATGTCATGAATGTCAAAGGGTTATTGCAGGTTCGAGGACTATATATGACGTACAAAGATGCATGGCCCAAACCAAAAAACTACTACAAAATCATCTAACATTTATAGGACACCGTTTAGGTAGGAAATAGTAGTTTATGTAACTGTTACGTAATAAGGGTCCTTAAAACATGAGTGTGGTTTTCATAATAAGATCACACGAGTGTTTTAAGGCCTAATTACGTACAGTTGCATACACTGATTTATCTACACTCATATTATTTATCCTAACTGCATTATTCGGAAACCATAGAATGGCCGCCATTGCACCGCCATGGCCAACTCGATTGTGCCGGCGGTCGCGTATCGGCGGCCGCGCATATCATAACACATCAATATTTGAGCATGTAAAGTTAAAATTACGTTACTGATACAGATAAAAAGCTTATCATAGTAAAATCGGTTGTGGTAATGCTAGCATTGCCTACCGTTTTCGAACACGTTTTAGAGAACTTACAATGTGAGTGTAGATAAACATATCAAACGTTTTGTGAAGCAGTCAGATTAGGATTTATTTTTCTTTATAATTAAACAATAGGTACATTATCTGTGTCTCAAACCTGTTTTGATATGTCTTCTTGAAGAACTACGCCTTATTCTGTATCTTTAAGATCTAATAATGTATTACTGTTTTGAAAAAAATAAGTCCCGTCGAATTTCTTTTCGGTCATAATACTTCTTGGGCCAGAGGTGTAGGGTTAGAACCGGTGGTAGTTTTGGAACGAAGTTCCTTATCGGACGGTTCGCGGATCCGGCCAAGGCGAAAAAAAGTCACGTGACAGTCACGAAAAAGCGTCACGTCACGAAAACGCGACACCCATACCATTGAGAAACATGTAAAATGGAATGGAATAAAAAATATATAAAACAGAATAAAGTGAAGTGAAGTGTAGTGAAATTGAGAAGTGACAAAGTGATAAAAGTGAAAAAAGTCGAGAACCTTAAAAGTCGAGAATTTTAAAAATGTCGAAAATGTCAAAAATGACAAAATTTCCAAAATTTCCAAAATATCCAAAATTTCCAAAATTTCAAAAATTTCCAAACCTTTCCAAAATTTCCAAGATATCCAAGATTTCCAAGATTTCCAAAATTTCCAAAATTTCCAAAAATTTCCAAATCATCCAAATCATCCAAAATTTCAAAAAAATGCAAAATTAAAACTACAAAATTTACGAAAAAGTCAAAATGAAATAAAATTAAATAACATAACTTCGTTCCAATCGCACTCGATTCACATACTTTCCACGACACTCACGTATTTTATTTTTCTCTGACGTTCATTAGTGCATTGTAATGTGCTTACATTGACGAATAAATATCTTGATCTATACTAATATCATAAATCCTCTATTCCGCGTTCAGATCCGTATGTAATTAATTAATTACCAACATTATTGCAACCAGTAACGTAACATCAGTGTATTATCTGTGACAGTGTGGTAAAAACGTATGAAAATTCATTACCTACGGTAACGTAATGAAAATTCGCCCCCCCAACCGCCGGCGCAATAATGTTGGTCATGGCGGTGTAATGGCGGTCATTCTAATGGTTTCAATGGATTTTTAATATGTGTGTAGGTAAAGCAGTGTATGCTTCTGTACATAATTAGGCCTTATTACGTGACAGTTATATCGCCATGTCCGTCCTGTCCGCGGTCTAGCTCAGTTACCGTTCGCGCTAGAAAGCTGAAATTTGGTGAGGCCTGATAAGAACTTTCAATAAAAACTATATTGAATAAAATCGGTCCAGCCGTTTCTGAATTAGTAGCCAAAAACGCATAGTGAAAGGAAGTGCCGAATAGTAAAATGACGTAAGCGCCGCCAAATAAACGACCTTTTGAACGGATGTTTTGTAACAGGGCAGCATCTACGAAACTCTACACGGAGCATCGCCCGACATGCTCTTGGCCGGTTTTTTTTTGCATTGTTATCCCGGAAATCACCCCTTAAGGATTACTAATTCCAATTCCACAAAATCCCCAGCCAGGTTATACGTAGCCTATAAAAATTCAACGTCTAAAAGGGGGGGGGGGTAGCCACTACACTCGTGCATGGGTGCACCTCAAATAGAAAAAAATCATTTCTGCATTTGTGACACACCCCCCCCCCAATTTCAACCGCGCCTGTTCTTACCTTTCATGCTTTGACTGATTTGACGGGAGGATCGATTTGGATGATTTTTGCAGTAGACATAAACGTATAAAAACAAAAGTGGTCCTGTATCGTCCGATATACACCTACTATACTCTCTATGTCGTTTAAATCATGCCAAAAAAATTTAATACAAAAAAGGATTCATTTATGAGTGTAGTTTCATTTAGTGGTAATTGTAAAATATTTTATTAGGACTACTGTCCTCTAGCGTATCCATCTGTCAACTTTACTTCAAGTTCCGCCTCCAGGGTAGCGGGAGAGAAATTAGGGGTGAATTAGCCGCTTACTGACACAGACCGAATTCCACGCGGGCGGAGCCGCGGGCACAGCTAGTTTTTAATATTTCTCGCTGTCGCCATGGCACACAGTGATACGATTTGCGATATTGTAGCGTTTATGTCCTGAAAGAGAGATCCTTGATCTGCTATATCCCGTCTACCTACATATATAGTGGTTGTAAATCGTCTAGATCAACAAAAAAGATTAGTGATATACCTATACATAATTTAAGTACGTATATAATAGACCGTAAGCCAGGAACAAATTTCGTTGGTCATCGCGTCCCAGGCGAAACCTTGTAGAGTGGTTAAGGGCGATGTGTATATAATGAAGCCTCGTGAAGGTCATGTGCCTCTCCGTTGGTGGGTTCAGAAACAGCAAGGATTTAATCAATTGAAAAAAAAATGGTCATCACGCCTCTATTGAAACTTTGTCAGGTGATGATGAGTTTATATCCTATTCTAAATATAAAAAATCATCAGTCGGCTGTATCGCAGTGAAAAGACCGTCAGCTATTCACGTGAACATATGATCTTCAGGGCATCAGCTGACGGTCGTTCCACCTCGATACAGCCTGCTGACATTTTTTTATGTTTGTAAGAGTATATAAACTATCATCTGACAAATTTTCAATCGGGACGCGATGATCATTTTTTTTAAAGTGAATAAATTGCTGCCGTTCCTCAACCCACCAAGGGAACGGCAGCTGACCTTTACGAGGCTTCTATATACATCGCCCCTAACCACTTCACAAGTTATCGCCTGGGACGCGAATGGTCATGAAATTTGTTCCTGGCTTACGGTCCATAAGTAGAGACCAAAGGTAGAGACAATAGGAAAAACCTGTCATTACAGCATATTATAAAAATATTTTAATAACATTGAAATATGACTTAGATATTCATAATTAGAAGCTATATTTACGGTGAAGTATCATCGCATTAGCTGCATTCATTAGTGTCACCACAAATTGCTTACGGATTTTCCATAACAATCTCTCAGGGAATTATCCCAACTACATTTTAAACACAAAGAAAATGAATATGGGTCGCTTTGTATTAAATGTCTGTACAAATAAACTGGTCTTTGTTATCCCTGATATGTGGGAAAGGTAATTCACCTGTCTTAAGGAAAAATGTAAGCATACTTAATTAGAATGAGGATAAAACCCACAGATTATAAATAGTTCTTTTTGTAAAGCACCATTTACTTGAGGTCCAGAGACTCTGTTCCATCTAGACAGATTTGACCATTTTTTTATTTATTTGACATTTTTTAGAAAGGTTTTGTTTTGCGAACCAAAAATACCAAGTAATCTTTGCGCGTTTATTCTCATTCTTAAACGACGATAAAATACGACACGCGTATCTTTATCATTTACCTCCTCTAAATTTGTTTCTATATCGAATCGTTCTATTTAGAATTCCATAATTCTAAATGAAACATAAAATTATGAACATAGGATAGGTATAAACATTTTTTTTTGTAAAGAACAAATAAGTAGGTACATATGTGACTTTTAAATAGAAGCCAGTGATCATCCTGACGTATAATATACCTGCTAACACAAGGTAGATAAGGTATGTAATAAATAATGACTGTCGCTACCAATATAAGGTCTGCTTAGTTATCGAAGAGCTGGAAGTGATCTTGTGACTTTTTACCTTTGCGATCGTTAGCTTTACAGAGTCTGTCATTCAGGACTAAGTAGCGTTAGTAATAGGGAGATTTTCAGCAACTTACAAGGGAACGTGTAATGTATGCCGCCGACTATGTGGTTCGTGTTTCCAAGAATGTTGCAGTTTGAGTGCAGCCCGTCTGTCTAGGCCATGTTTAATTTGTAGTAGGTACCTATATATAACTCACATGCTTTTTGTAGGCAAGCTAAGCTCGGTGTCAAACAAACTTTAAACAGCTTGACGGTGATTATGCGTCTGTTTATAATTTGTTTTAAAATGAGTAAGTAGATTATAGATTACTAGCCTTTTCCCGCGGCTTCGCCCGCGTACTTTAAGTACTCAAGAAGGATACGATACCCATGTTGATTTTCAGACCTTATATACAAATTTGCCACTTTTAGGGGTTGAATTTTCAAAAAACCTGAAACACGTGTTTACTCATTTATCGTTAGGAATACTCCTGTGAAGTTTCGAATAAAATAATCTAATAAATCTTGATTCGCCATACAAACTTTGGACCCCCATTTTACCCCTTAGGGGGTGAATTTTGAAAAATCCTTTCTTAGTTCACCCCTAGACCTTATAAGGAACCTACGTGCCAAATTTGGAATCTCTAGAACCAGCGGTTTGGGCTGTGCGTTGATATGTCAGTCAGTCAGTCAGTCAGTCAGTTTCTTCTTTTATATATTTAGAAGATACCTTGGTAACTAAATCAATTGGTATTGAAAAAAAAATTTTTTATTAAGTAAACTTTTGCAGAAAATAATCGTCGTGAAAGTATAAAAAGATGTCCCCCCTTGTAACTTTTGAACCAGATATCCAAAAAATTCACATTATTTCAACAAAAAATATTTTGAACAATCGGTTAAGCAAGCCGTTTCTAAATTATCTCCAAAAACTACCTTTTGATATTAGTTTTTCTGTTTTGGATTTTATTATTTATTTTTCTTTTCGCAATAGGTACATTGCCTGTCTCCTAAATTGTTTATGTATAGCTTCAGGAAGAACTACGCATTATTGTGTATTTTTAAGAATTAATGTATTACTGTTTTGAAAAAAAAGTCCCGCCGAGTTTCTTGCCGGTCATAATACTTCTCGGGTCAAAGGATAGAACCGGTGGAAGTTTTTTTCTTTCTCTGACGTTCATAAGTGCATTGTAATGTGCCTAAATTGAAGAATAAATATCTGTTGTCATTTATTTTTTCTTATTCCATTGAAGGCATGGAACCCC
The DNA here is from genome assembly GCA_947086415.1 of Pammene aurita. NCBI lineage: Eukaryota > Metazoa > Arthropoda > Insecta > Lepidoptera > Tortricidae > Pammene > Pammene aurita. The sequence goes on along the minus strand of OX352296.1, from coordinate 14,385,757 downwards.
TTCATTATGCGTGGTACGACCGTACGACACGCACTTGGCTGGTTTTTTAAATTGTTTGTTGGATTCGGAAAATACATCATTCATCAATACGGTACCCGTATAATTATAATGACCATGATGTTCCTATGTTGGGAAAGTTGTAACGATAGTAAGTTAATTGGTAATTTTCTGCATTTTCCTTAAGTAGGTATAAGTAGCGCAGTATTTTGCCATAGTGGTAGAGGATGTTACGCACAAGACGACCTTCTTCTGCCTATAGAGCCAGAATACTAATTTTACTGCTATCATATCAGTATCACTTGCTAAAATACGAGGTCAAGGTAGACCAGCTAATTTATTTGAGTTTTATTTTAAGCGTATCTATTTACTAAATTGGGTTACGTTATGACGGAAGCGAAGCAAGCTTTTCAAACTTATTTTATTTCAATAAATTTTCACCCCATTATGTATAGGTATTCTTAATGAAATATATATGAGTAGGTACACAAGATATAAGTACACTTAAACAAATTCAGAATATGTACGACTTTTTTAAATGGCCCGTATTAATATTTATAATATTTTAAACAAGATACCTGCATGATGTTATCTACTTACAAAAAAAAACCCTTGCTTAGGTTGAATTCATAATTCAGTGGAGTGAAGAGGTCAATTTGACAGCTCCTGGCGTTTAAAGTGGTTGTCAAATGTATGTAAACTGCTGTCAGATTATTCCACTGAATTATGAATTCTAACTTAAGTAGAACACGCACAAGGTCTAAGGAATAAAAAAAAACTATCATTGGCGGATTGTTTTTTTAAACATTGATAATTACAACCACAATACAAACCAAAATTTTTTCAAAATCAGATATCAGGAAGTGGTTTAAATTTAAAGATTTGAATCAACAACAACAACGATAAATATCTGTACGAAATGAAATGAAACTAAATAAAAGTGTGTCAAACTAGAAGACTTTTGTTTAACACAAGCAAATTGATATGGACTGTATAGTGTTTCCAACCCTAGGAACTTTTGTATACTTAAGCATTCCGGGAGGCCGGGATCCCGGTATATTTAGCCCTAGTAGGGTCATCAGTACCCAGTCCAAATAACACATGAAAAAATTGCATTGCTTCTCCTACAGCTAGCCCTTGTAATTCTTATGCTTAAAAGCCAAAACAATTTTACCATTTTCCAAAAAAATATTACTATTTAATCAGAGCATTTTAATGGCTCTTTACTTACATTTCAAGCGGCTTTCATTTAATTTCAGACGGATATAGTCATATGATGAGATAATAGGAGTTCGTTTTTCATTTATTGTTGACTACGGTTATTGAACTATAACGAAATCCAATTTTATTTTTACTCTCTCAGGAAATTAACGATTGATACGATAGGATAGGTATCACAATTAGGTAGAGACTAAATAAGATGAAAGCATTTCACTAACTATTAGTTTGGTTTATTCTTGTACTTACACACCGTCTACAGCGTGGTACGTACACCAATCGTAGAAAAGTTAGGTTGGTACCTAACTTTTCTACGACAGGTGTACGTACCACTAGATATTTGACAGCTAACGATTAAAGTATACTTAAATGTAAGAAGGAAACTTACAGGTTGCCTGGTTTAACCCCATTGTCCCCATTTGTCTTTGATGTTTAGATGTGAGCTATGAAAATATTAATATTAAGAGCCCAGCAGCTTATTCGTGTTTTGGTAGCGTGCACTGTTGCTGTTGCGATGCACATCTAAGCGCATGGCCTCAGGCAAAATAATGGATGTGATTTCCAAATGTATCTAGTTGCTAGCTCAAGACTTGATTTGATACAAAGTTTTGTGAATTAAATTAAGTGTTATAAACAATAGCTCATTGAAGACAGTAAATCCGAACAGTGTAATTAGCGACGTCATTGAGGCTGTCGGTTATCTCAGCTGCAGACACAGCAGCGTCGCGCGCGCAGGCGCGAGCGCAGTTCGCGCAGGCTGGCCGCGCGTACTACACGCTATCCATTGTGCGACCTTCCGCTCGACCGAAGCAACAATCACTCACTTTACGCTCAATGATCCTTTCCTACTATTACATGCAATAATGTAAATGAGTTTAAACTTAGCCAATTTTTTTGAAGGGATATAAAAGTGATACTGTAAATATTAGTTGTGAAACTTTGTAAAAATGAAGCTTTTAGTTTTTGCGGTTTTATTATGTAAAGGGTAAGTTAAGTTTTAATTAAACGTTTGTCAGTTTTATCACTTACATTTTATATGTTGGTGTACGTATTGTTGGCACGTAAGTAGGGATTTGGCTAAAACCTAAATAAATTACCTAATTAAACCACCATCTTAGCACAGCTGTTAACCCTAAAAAGGGTGAAAGTTATTCCGGGCTATTTTTTTGCTGCCAGGGGGCGATTTTTGAGATTCGAGCGCTCGAATCTGACATTTTTAACTCTGAATAAAATGATGTTTTAAAAATAACAGCGATAGGAATTTAAAATCACGATAACTTAAAGTATTAATTTCATGCAAAAAGAATGGCGACAAACTCTTCTGTGCGATTATTTTCGTGCTTAATTTCATTGAATTCGAGCGCTCGAAAGTCAAAAATCGGCCCCCAGATATAATTATATCGATACAAACAAACAGAACAGAGCAGACAAGAATTCAATAAGTCATTCGAAATCAAACCATTAACATGCTGAATAGCGGACATAACTAATAAATAAAACGATTACCTATTACTACACGTGAAGTTTAAATCTTTCTTACCTACCTACTACCTACTTTATTTACTGCGTTAGCATCCACTGTAACTAATTTAAAACTGCATACAATCCCATATATTTGGCTCTCATCTGGGTCTACGGCAAAGAAAATTAATCGACACGTCTTGATGGCCCGGGTAACAACAGACGTTTTTTTTTAATTCAAGTTTCAAAAAGAAGGAAATTCTACATACTTATTAGAAATCCATTAAGTCTAATAAACTTAAAGCGACTAAAACGTGAATTTATCCGTAATTTGGTTATTTATTTATACTTTATTGCACATTAAAAATATATTCAGTTACAAAAGGCGGACTTAATACCGTAAGGTAATATTTTTACATGTATAAAAATCCATATTTGGGTTAAACTTTTTATTTTTTAAAGTATTTTTTGATAGGTAATAAGTTTTGTAGGTATCCATATGCATCTCGATTATCTTTCAGTCATATTCATACACTTATATACAAACTATCAGCAAAGTGATTCTTTATCTTATGTTTTGTTCCATATTGTCTTAGATAGAGCATTGTCAGAGGACATGTGATTGATAAATATATCCCTACCGTTATATTTATAACACGAGTACCTACTGTTGTCATAACATAAGTCTTCATAATATTTTATCTTAAAATCTGTAAAGCTATAAAATGATAAAAGAAGGAGCAAATACCTATATCGGCGTGTCTGTTATACATATTTCAAACATTTCAGATAAAGATTTACTTGGATACAAAGTAAAAATATTAGGTACTGTATACCCAGGTAATGACTAAGATAAGATTTAAACGTGTAATATATACATAAATATATATTAAGTTATTTATAATAAGCTGCAACAAAATCATGCTCTCTGAAGTCGTCATAACTAGTTTTCTTGGTCACAACTAAACTAGACTAAGTATTACTTTATGAGTGTGAACGTGAATAGGATTATCTTTATGCAAGTACGCAAGTCGGTATGAGTCCTGCAATCGTCGGGTGAGAATACGTTTGTGTCATGTCATATGCAACATCCACATCTTTTGGTTTACAGGAGAGCAATATTAAGCAAAAAAAAAAAAAATCACTGAAAGTTTTATATTTATGAGTCAACTTAAATATGAACAGGGTGCATCAGTTTGCTTTTATTAGCACAATACAATGATGGTCAAAGTCGTGTTGTAAAAGAGATATAAGCATTTTTATAATTGACATTATCCATTTTTGGTAAGTAAACGTACAATGTATGATATGACACCAAATTTTTGATATGTCACAAATTGTTAAATAAACTAATTGATAAAAGCGCAAAAATTAAATAAATAAAAGTGATTTCATTTAAAAAACGGTTCCTGCTGCCTTGGAACCTGATGGTCTTGGACCGTGAGAAAAGCTGGGTCTCTATTTGATTTGATTTGTTCTCTATTTTTAGGGTTCCGTACCTCGAAAGGAAAAAGCGGAACCCTTATAGGATCACTTTGTTGTCCGTCTGTCTGTCTGTCTGTCTGTCTGTCTGTCAAGAACATTTTTCTCTGGAACGCGTGGAGGTATCAAGCTGAAATTTATATCAAATACTCAGGTCTATTGTCCCTTGGAGCTGTGAAAAAATCAAACTTAAAAGCCAACGCAATCAAAAGATACAGTCGTTTATGCTGCAAATTTTGGAGTTTTTCGGCACTCGCAAAACCTACGGGGTACATCCCGTGAACTCAGAAACTTGAAATTTGGTACGAAGCAACGTCTTCAAGGTCGTTCAAGGAAAAATTGCGAAAACCGTACATTTTTAGTTACATCATATCATAATAAAAATATTTTTAATAATTTTAAAGTTACTACCCCTATATACCTTCAGGTTTGTACGGAACCCTCGGTGCGCGAGTCCGACTCGCACTTGGCCGGTTTTTTTTATTACATTAAGCATTGTACAATACTATATCAACAATCGAAGTTTAAATTCATAGTCCTTTATTCACAATATTAGGTATATAAAAGAAGTGTTTCAATTGTTTAATTTAATATATCATTGTGACAATGCGATTATATTATGCGCTGGATAAACTTTGCATATACCTATTACGGTTTTTTTAAACGTATTTGTTTATAGAACGACCCAAACGAATAAGTTGTTTAATTATGTATATTTAAATTACATAATATTGAGATTATTGAGGTCTGTCTTAGCAATAATTACGTTATTAGAAACGTTTTATATTTTAACGTCAGTTTTTATTTAAGCTTCATTGTGTTTGGAATTGATAACTTAAATTGGATATTTTGCGTGATTTTTGCAACATTGCTGTTTCAAGGGGTCGGATTACAACTTTAAAATACGTTAAGATACGATCCAATTTATACAAAAATACAACTCCAATACATTAAGTATGCAATACAGCTGACGCCTAAACGCCAGAATCAGAATTACTAACTTGAAAATTATTTCGATGCAACTCCAAGTTGATTATTTGTTTTGTTTTGAAGTTGTGTTAGAGATAGTTATTGTTAATATATTTTAAAGTTAGAACACGGCACAAGGTGTTTTAGTCAGTATAAAAGATACCAACTTTCTTCCCCTTATTCTCTTTTAAACCTCTTGCCAATGAATCACTAGTATTGTGCACTCTAAGAGAAACTTGATATTTCTTCTTATATTTGGTTATTTACGTTTAATGTGAAAGCCTCGGGACAATTAGGTAGAAATGACACTTACGTACGTGGGTAGGTACAGTCAACGTCAAAGATATGTTTACATCTAACAATGATGCATTTGCGAGAAAATTACAATAAATATTGGTTACTAAACCCATCAATAACGTTTTTTTTTCTTAAACTCGCGTATTAAAAATATTTATAACGGGTCACTCACATAATTACGTGAATAACCCGTTATAAATATTTTCAATATGTAAGAGTCTCACGAAAGTTTTATAGTTAAACTCACGTCTCTTTGCAAAAGTCAAAAGGTAATGTGACGAAATGAATGGTTACACTTACCGAAATGAATGGTTCACTTAGTTGCTACCTATAAGGACAGAAGTCATTTAACCACGGCGTCGCCTATTGTATGATGAATTGATGATTGACATTAGCTCCAAGTTGTTCAGTAGGCACAGGTATGTACTGAGTTCATTTCATTTAATAAGAGACAGAACTTACCGAAAAATTGTTTTTAATTTTGAGCAACGTAAACTCTAGTTTATTTGCTATATTTACTCATACTATTTTTGTTCAATATATTATATTATAATCCATTGACATAACTTTATTCGAAAACAAGTCATTAGATTTAAAACTACTTAAAAAATAAAATTACAAATATATCATTAATTAATTATAGATACGTATCAAAACTTTGCCCTTTAGCCAGGGTGCCCATCACGCAGGCAGCATTCCCGCGCTGAATAGCAATCGCTATTCTTTGAGCGAGAAAGCTGCCCGCGCGAGGGTCACCCGTTGCGTCCCTCAACCGCTTACTTATCTCCTTGTAGAGCCCACGCGCGCTTTTTCCCCAAGGGCCGAGTGTCTCGACGCCAAATGCAACAAAATCGTACTGGGCGCCGAGACAGCTATACTTCCCGACCTTGGATCGCTCTCGGGCATCCGCCGCTGCCCCAGCTTGTTTGGACGTGGCTGGCAAGTAGGACACTGCCAACGTATCAGCGCAAGTAGCGTCCCACACCAGCCCACGGCTCATACTATTGTTATTACTAGATCTGGGTATCTGGCAGATATTCAACGGTGGTAACCGAGTGGAAGGCCAGGAAAACTTAGTAAAGTCAATTAAACATGACTAATTTATAGAGGTGCAGGATTTAGGCTTATATTTACTGTCTTTTTCTAATACGTAAGGATATTGAATACTAATCATTAGAATGGTTTTGTTGATCTAACTTGTATACCATTGTCCGGCTAATACACCAAACTGTCTGTTAACATTATCGTCAAAGTCAAAATTTGCTTGTATGTAAAGTTTTACAGTTTTCTATGGGAGACCAGCTGTAGTGCCTTGTTAAACGTTCGTAAAACTCGCCCTTAGTCTCGAACACCTCGATCGTGTACGCGAGTGTCAATATTTGTGTCCAATTTAAACGATTTCTTTTACTCAAACTAATTCTCATGCTTATTCATTAGGTCTCATGATCCTGGATTCATAATCGACATGTCAAACTGCGACACGTCTCTGTTTTCTGCCAAGGTCTCGTGGCAGAGGGCTGTGGTTAAGTTAGGGCCAGACGGCATACAACCTCCAACTCTGCCAACCATTAGCAGAAGCGGTTGGTGGGTTGGCAGCCATGTAGACGCTCGCTTATATGCCGCATGGCCCCAACTTAAGGCGCTAGGCGCTGATTGTGGCCGAAAACTGTTACTTTCTAAGGGATATATCTCAATAACGGGTTATTCAAAAATTTTGAAAAAAATATATGTTATTAACCATTTCATGTACAACATTGTCAACGTTTGAATAACTCGTGTAACGTATAGTTTCTCCGTTATGTAAATGTAACGAAATGTCGTTTTATGGTTAATTTTGCTTATATATACTGAACGGCTCATTCGATTTAAAATATTGTTGAACTAAAATATATGTACTACAGAACACTACAAACTCAACGTAGGATATTTAAATTGATTAAATTTTCTTAAACAACTTGATCATAATTCCACATTTCGTGCGTTATTAGCTCGAAAACGGCGTTGCTGGCAGTCGTGAGCTAGCTTTGAGACGAGGAGGCTGTGTCGCTCGTCGCTCCGTGCTTCCCTTGTTCTACATATACTTGTGCTTGGCCCGTTAGCAATAATATCGGACTTACTGTGCCTAAAGACTAAATAACTGCAGAGGGTTCATGCGGTGCGGATATAACGTGTCTTCCCGGAATCAATAATGTATAGACTTTTTATCTTTTAAGATAATGTACTCGTATGCATGTTTATGTAAGTTCGTATATAAAGTGTATTTTATTTAGATTATAATACAAGTAAAACACTAATGAAATAAAAATGGAGAAAAAACAAAAATCATGAATCTCACATTGCTCTGAAAACAAATTTGGTCATGTAAGTAAACTAAAATTATTATGTTTTAGTAGACGCATGCATCACGCAAAATAGGCATTAGTCGTCGAGTTGCGGAAATCTGCTATTACTGCAATACAATAGACTAATAATTAATTTAATGAAAAACTCCAAAGAACCGAATTTATTTAAACATATTTATTTAAGAATACCGTGTTCTAAACGAATGTTATATGCGTTTTATTTTAAGATTAAACACAATCTTTAATGTTATACTTTGTACTAACTTCTCAAATCCAGAAATTGCGAAGTAAACTGCAAAGGATTGCAGATAAACCGGCCAAGAGAATATCGGGCTATGATCAGTGTAGGGATCCGTAGTTGCCGGCCTGTTACAATACATCCATTCAAAAGGTAGTCTATAAAGAAATATTTTGCGGCACTTACGTTATTTTACCATAGGCATAACTCAAAAACGGCTCAACCGATTTTATTCCATATAGTTTTTATTGAAAATACGTGATAAGTATTTCAATGGCCTCACTTCCAGGAATTTTCCCAATTTTTGTGGACCCACGGTTCAAAAATCCAAGAGCATTTTAACTTTCGAAGCTATTATTTACGAAAGTATTAGTTTTATCCAAAAGTTGTTTAAGGCATATTCTTCTTGAAAGACCTATCCAACAATGGGTTTCAGATACTTATTTTTTACCACTTTGTAGGCGTAATTAAAACACATAATTACTCATACCAAATTTCAGTCTACTAACTAGGTATCACTGAGCAAAGCCTGATTGAGAATCTAATAAAAAATTGCTGATATTTAAGAGTTGTACGTAAGAATAAAGGAAAAAAAGCTTTTTTTTATACCACGACGCTGGGAAACAAGCATACGACCCGCCTGATTGAAAGCAGTTATAAAGCCTATGGACGCCTGCAACGCCAGAAGATTCACATGCGCGTTGACTACCCTAAAAAAACTTTACTATGTCGGTGAAATGCAAATAAATACAAATTTTATATTAATTATCAACACAAGTGAATAAATAAATTACTACTAAGGGTTAATACTACCTATCAAATATCTTTAAAAGACCGGCCAAGTTTGTATCGGACCATGTATACTGTAGGGTTCCGTAGAAAGTAGTTTCTTGGAGATAACTCAAAAACGGATGAACCGATAATATGTGAAATAATTTTCGTAGAAAATTAAGTACTAAGCCTTCTTGGTATTTTTTCATATTTTTAGACTTACGGATTAAAAGTTAGATGGGGGCTATTATATTTAGACTTTCGAAGCAATTATTTCTGAAAATATTGACTTAATAAAAAAGTTTTAAAAATACTCTATATATATACGATATTTTTAAAGCCGTATCGTACAACATGTTCATATTTACAAAAAAAAATATTTTTGACATTTAGTTTGGCATATGTATGTATGGAGTGCCTCACCTAAAAGAGTTTTTTAGCAATCTAGCCAGAAAACTAAGGAGCGGCACATGAAACACACCTCTAGATAAAATTTCAGTAATATATGTTTTATAATAAAAATGGCTGTGACATACGGACGGACAGACGGACATGTTTCCAAAAACTTTTAAGGGTTCCGTTTTCACCATTTTGGCTATGGAACCCTAAGAAGTGTTTGCGCTGTGTTATATTTTAAAGATCTAAATTTAATGGGCTTACAGCTCTCATTTGTATGACGATTTCGTGCACAAATACCGCTCCTTACACGTGCATTTTTACTATTCGCAACTCGCATCAGGCTTAGTTTTGTTAATTTATCGTAATTAAGTGAATTTTTACGGTTAATATTTAAAATCGCAACAAAAAAATAACCATCTATTAAGCTCACTTGCACAGCCAAAAAATCCAAATTCACATGAAAACACCGCTTTGATGTGTATTCAGTTTTTTTTGCTGTACTAGTCAGTATTTTTTTATTTTTTTCTGATATGCGGAATATTTTTAACCATATTTCGTAAATTCATAAATATTTTGCCGCTCACTGTACTTCAAATTCAAAATCTAGGTTTTCATTTTTTTACATAAAAATCTACTAATCGAGATCGTTATTACTTATCTTATTTAGTAGCATTCCTAAAAAATGTTACCGTAGTACTTAATTATTCAAATCACAAAACATCCACAAAAGGATTAGGTATGATTATTACAAATCTGCCCGCGCGCCTCTGAGTAAAGTCATATTCTTTGGACATTATTGCGGTGCATCGCGGCGGATTTACGCACGATCGCAATGAGAAGGGTACGCGGGTGGCGCGGGTAGAGAGCGCCCAAACGCTCAAGGACACTCCGGCGACAATCGTCTTAAGCTAGAATCAACCAATGCTCGTACCCCGCTTGTCATTTATTAGCATTTTAGTTGATTTAAAGTGATCTCACTAGCGACTGTCAGTGTTCGGTTGTCAATTGAGCCCCGAACACCCATTCCTATTGCCCATGAGGGATTTGGTTTCATATCTGATTATTTTTTAAATATCTTCAAAGTGAGTTTAAATAAATGGGTGTTACATTTTTCGTTAAACCAAAGTTCAAAGGAGATCTCAATTATTCTACAGGGATTTCCTGAATGGGTCAGTGAAGGCAACTACCAGATCCCGTGAAGCTATATTAATGAAATTTGGTATGTGCGTATATTTTGTCTTTGCGTTTTTCTTTCTGCATAAATCCTTCATTGGGCCTGCCCCGCTGATACACACTTCTTTAATATTTAAAGGCCTCTGTAGCCTAGTCCGTAGTCACTAGGGTAGTAGTCGGTAGGTAGCCTGCCGACAAATCTAGAGGTCCTGGGTTCTACTCTTCGTAAGGGGATTTTGTATATTTAGCATTTATTAGTTATGGATGTTTTCATGTGTTTTACGTCAAATATTAAATTTATTAAGTAATTTATAATGTTCTAGTTTGTACCAACTTGGTCCTTGAGAACTCACTAGCGACCAATATTTTTTATTGCTCAACAGTCAAGAGATATGTAGTAATATTTACCTACTTTTATACTTATTTAATTTGCATACAATTATAATTATAAGAACAACTTCGTGCACTCGTGGCTTCTGTTTGTGCCGTTAATATCTTTTTATAACCCTACTGTCAAGTGTCAATGGTTATCACGAGCTAATTTAAAATTTTACATTTATTTATTTGTAAAAAAAAACCAATACATTTTTCAATGCGTTTTAAATGTCAAGGTCATATGGTATTTAAACGAGCGTAGATCCTCTGTATTTGTTCTGTATCTGAAGGGTGACCATCAAATTATAACCTTATTACTGTCGCTACATGTGAATAATATGTATTTCTATTTGAGCTACAAAAACAAAAGCGTAATAAAAATAATATAAAATTTAACTATGTAAAAATTTTAATTCTTTTTTTTAAATTTCGCGGAATGCCATTTAGTTTTCGATTTATTTATATATTTTATAAATACTACATGTTCATTTCATTTCATTTTACACATTTTTAATTTTATGCTATTTTGATTACATAATTTAACATATAATGTTATATTATTTTTATTATACACAAAAAATTCAAATTTTCAATTGTACACTATATTTATAACACATTAGGGTGGGTTAAAAAACAAGTGGTCTCTGAAAAAATAAAACATTGAAAAAATTGGATGACGGTACTTGACCGGTTTTTATAAAATAAACAAATCAATGTTATCGTTGTGGGGCAAAATGGATAACTTTTTGTTATTTATTTTTAGCTACCAAAATCTCCAGTGCGTATGCGTATATCTCCCGTGACCCAGATAAAACGTCATTTGATTTGAGGCAAATTCTCTGGTTTGTAGGTAGAGGTCGCAGTCAAATGTGGAGCAAGCCCAAGTTAGGCGATAGGCATCTGGTAATAAACTTGACCTGATCTCGAACTTTATGTAAGGTTAATGCGTAGCTTGCTTAGTTTGTTAATAAAAACTTGTAGGCAAATCATTGGGATTTGCGATGTTTGAAGTATTTTTGTTTTACTGCTAATGGAACAAAATTTGATTTGAATTTGCACACAAATACTGGCCTTATTTGGCAGTATTTGTCAAGACATCGGTACGTAACCTCCTTTTTAGGGTTCCGTAGCCAAATGGAAAAAAACGGAACCCTCTTCAACCTGACCCCACGTCTGTTTTAGATCCATCAGTGAAGATTCTCAATTCCCGGAGGTTGAGTCCTTCCTGATTGTCGTCCTCATGTAATTGTATTTTGTACCTTTTATCGAAGATAGCACGTTTGTGAATCCGATCCGTGCCTGCCCTTAGCACTGGAAGTTCTTCGTATACCCTCTCCAGGCATATTGTGTGCAGAGTCAGAGATGTGGAGTGGATTCGTCATGTCTGTCTGTCTGTCTGTCTGTCCGTCCGTATGTCACAGGCATTTTACTCGGAAACTATACGACGTATCCGAATAAAATTTACACATAAGGTGTATTTCGTATGCAGCTACTTAGTTATGTAGTTAAATTAAAAAAAAAAAAAATTTAAGGGGGGCGCTCCATACAGGTAACTAAATTAAAAAAAAAATTTTTTTAACAAATATCAACATGTGACACATCAATCGATAGGTCTTTCAAAATAACATTGAGGTTTCTTTAACTATTTTGTGATTAAGTGAATATTTTCTTCGCTTCGAAAGTCAGAAAAATTGTGTAGCCCCCCCCCGTAACTTTTAAATCGTAAATTCAAAACATATGAAAAAATTTGAAGAGATGCATCTTATCATATACTTTCAACGAAAATTGTTTTGAACATTATCGGTTCAGCCATTTTTGAGTTATCTCCAAAAAACTTCTTCCATAGGCATCAGATACGACCTTTTGGTATTAGTTTGGTTCTTATTCCATTGAATGTACGGAACCCTCCTATGCGTGGTCCGACACGCACTTGGCCGGTTTTTTTTTCTTTTTGTTTTGGCTTTTCAACCGACTTCGAGATTTCGAAGGAGTAGGTTATCAATTCGTCGGGATCTTTGTTTTTGCTTTTTTTTATGTATGCTCACCGATTATTCGAAGACGGCTGGACCGATTAGGAAAATCCTTTTTTTTGTTTGAAAGTTATACTTCTCAGTTGGTCCCATTGTAACCAGGTCAGGATCTGAAGATGGGATTCTGGAGAAATCGAGGGAACTCTTCAACTATTATAGACACACCTATAGTGATTTGAGTATTTTTTACAGTAGCTCGAGCATTTGCTTTTGGAACGGTGGAGGCTAAGTGGAGTCGGTCTTTTTTGTTTAAAATTATTTTGTGTAAATTCTGGTGTAAAGTTGACAAGTGAAAACAAATAAAGAGTAATTTGCATGATAAATATGATAATAGATTAATGATCCGCAATTAAAATTTTGGCGAATTCAAGCTTTATTTCTGATTTAATATTACAATTAGTACTAATATTCATAATTATATTATATGCATTATAAAATATAATTATGTATAATAAAAAAAGGGGTTTGTAAGAAATGATAACTACTTAAGAATTGTCTTCTGTTGCCGCGATGATAATTCATTATAGTTGTTACAATTAAACGGATTAATTGCATGTTAGCACTAATTTTTCTACCCCGTGACCACCACGGGCGCTGTAAAGGGCTCGAAACGTTGGGAGATTAAAAAAAATAGTGCTAAAACGCGATTAATGCGTTTAATTGTAACAACTATAATACTTGACAATTCATTCTTTGTTTTGCAGAAAATATATAAAGTAAATCTTCCTTTATATTTTAGTCCCGATAACGATAAGAACAACTGTAAGTCGTAATCTAAGTAAGTAGATTATTATTGGCACAATTGTGACCAAGGTCTTGTAAAACGAATGTAATTTTTTTTGCCAGTATTTCTTGTTTCCGATTGATCTGACTGAACTTAATTACTCTTATACACGGTGGGGCCTGTAACTAAAGCAAAAAATTAAAATGTACATTCTTCTTCTCAAACTACGCAACGTTTGTTTGACGACTTTGAAAAAAAACTTGCGGTTTGAATTTTATTACATTTTAAAGTTCATTCGAACACGCAATGTACTATGAAATTGATTATGTCTGTAGAGTGACTAGACTGACAGGCGATGTCAATTAGACGGAGTTTTAAGTATATTGAAAATACAATTTACTTTGTTTGAAAAAATAACAATCTAAAAACTTTATGATTTTAAAAAGTTGCTACACAAAAATTGTCTAGTTTGAGGACTAGAATCTACGTTTTAATTTTTTGCTTTAGTTACAGGCCCCACCCTATATAACTTCAGTGTCAATTAGAGATGCAACGAATAGTGGCTTGGCCGAATACAGAATATTCGGAGGAGCCATCGGCTATTCGGCTAGACGTTTTACCTAAAATTAAGTAAATTCGAACGCGCGCGTGCGTGCGCTGTGCGAGTTGCATTGCAGCTTGTTTCTTGCTGTAAGGCAGTAGTACCTTCCATTATACCGCTTGTAAATTTTATACGGACGTATATTGTAATGGCGATTAGTATTGGACCTAGGGAACCTATTTACATTTATTTCTTTATGAAAATAAGATTTTTTTTTTCATACATAATAATTCAGCCCGCAATGAATTGCATCCATGACAATTAACTGACCGGTGCGTCATGTCAGTTATGTCAGCTTTAAATCAATTGGATAGCGTCCATTGGTGCCCGGTAGGACTTTAAAAAATAATTAATAACACTATTTAACAAAATGATTATACTATATGAGTCCTATTGCTGGATACTATAGGTGGATAAAGTATACGCCCGTATAAAATTTACAAGCTGTATAACATATCCATGTCTTTCTTTATGCTCTTTAACAGAGGCGTATTTGGAAATTTGGCGCCCCGGGCCAGAAAAATTTGCCGCCCCTGTTATTAAACCAGATAGAATATTAAAATTAAAAATAATTCTTGTGCTCCATATGGCAGGTTATAAAAGCCATTCACATACCCAATTGTATAGGGCCGTAAATTTCGGCTACAGACGGAAAAAGCACCCCAAGAATTGCACTACTAAAAGTCTCGGAAAACGGAACGGACCAAGATGAATTCTATCCGATCATAAAATTATGGAAATACCATCACTTTAGCAATCAAATGAGGTTGGTTTCATCCTGCTACCTGCTATAATCAAACCGCGTTTAGAAAGGGATTGAGCTCATATGTCATTTTTGAACTAATGCATGATATGACATTGTCAGTGGTAGAGTATGCAGAAAAATTAAATTGTTATTTTGGTACAATGAAGTTCTAAAGTATGGAAAAAATATCAAATTATACAGCGTGTTTTTATTGATTTCCGATAGCATTAAGAGATAATTCTTCAGATCAATTAGAGTTACTTTCTTACCTGTACCGTTTTTAAAGTATTTTAAATATGATTTAATAATTTATGTATGTAGCGTAAGTGTTGTCATTGATGTGAAGTCAAAGCTGTCACAATTGAAATTTAACATTTTGTGTAACGCTAAAGGACCTCTCACACTTGTGATCAACACGATTCTGATTTAGTTTGTATGAAAAAGTAAAAAAAAGTCTCATTTCGAATTAAAAAAAACCCATATACGAGGTGATTGCTGTTAATGTACTAAGCGACGTGTCGAATTTATCGGAAATAAAAAAACACGGTGTATTACTTAAATAAAATACAAATGTTGTAAATAATTACTTTTAGAACCATAAAAATTATTCAGTCATAACGCTATCGTCATCAGAGCTGTCTGTATCATCACCTGTATGAATAAAAAAATGGATAAGTTAGTGTTTGATACGAGTAGATTCTATATGTATATTTGACATTATACTAATAGGTTAACCTACCAGTGTTAACAATTACTTCATTTTGAGGAATTGCCAAGTTTTCTCTTAGCCAGTAGTTATTTTCAATATGTTTTACGTGATTCAACTCTTTTTTCCAATCGTTTTCGGTGATTGAGGCTAATGACTCTAGTGTTATAGCCTCAATCTCATTTTCACGCTGTAGTACATTTTTTTGAGATACTCTCTGCTTAACTAAATGCCATATATACTCGATTGGATTCAGGTCGCAGTGATAAGGTGGCAAGCGAAGTACCTCATGACCGTGTGCTTTTAATAGGTTATCTATTAAATGTTCTCTAGGCGGGCGATTTTTGTTTATAATTTCGTATAAAATGGAAACCGTGTCCTTCATAGAAAATTCGATATTATGTGCTTTCCTTCCTTCGATATTATGTGATTCCTTCATTACGTCTTTCCGATCTCGAGAAGTAGGGGATTTATTTACCTGTGTGCTGTGATAGGAGGCATTGTCCATTACAATAATCGAATTGGGTGGTATATTCGGTAATAAGTTATTAGTAATCCATTTAATTCGGTATTTACTTGACCATGATAATCCCCTTTCT
This sequence comes from Pammene aurita, assembly GCA_947086415.1. NCBI lineage: Eukaryota > Metazoa > Arthropoda > Insecta > Lepidoptera > Tortricidae > Pammene > Pammene aurita. Next base: position 14,369,630 of record OX352296.1, on the reverse strand, counting down.
TTGAATTAGCCTTCCAAATAGCTAATGCTCCGTTCACAAAACCGTATTCAGAACCTGCGTGGATTATAATCCACCGATTTCCAGCACTGTCATATTTTCGAATGCCCTGTTCGGACATTGATTGCCAACATTTGTTCACGGTGTAGTGACAATGTATCCAGGTCTCATCTAAATAAACCACAAGTTTTTTATTAGAACCCAAGGCATCATTTTTGCGGATTCTTCTTAGATACCTGGCTCTCCAAGCTTTAATCTGAGGTTGTTCGACCAATTCTAACCGTTTCTGTGTGCACCTCTTAAAGCGGAATCCTAAATGGTTTTTCATTATATTTAATAATGTGGTTCTTTGACCAAGAAAGTTTATATCTAATTGAGCTTGAGTTAAAAAAATTTGCACAGTCGGAACAATTTTTTGTCGATATATATTTGTTATGATATTTCGCAAGGCACATTTGTCGAAATTGTCTAAAATAAATTTTGGCCCTCGTTTTCCTTTTTTAGGTGTGCACAATTTACTAGAATTTGCTCTGGCGACATTGCTTTCTTTTTTTATTAATGTTACTGTGTTTTTTCCAACGCCCGTCGCAGCCACCACACGATTCAAAACTTTGGTGTTATTGTTCAGTAATCCAATTATTTCCTGCAATGTATCTCTTGGAATACTTACCTCAAAGACGATTGCATTTACGCTTAAGATGGCCATCAAAATTTTCAAAAGAACCTTCGTCTTATCGTTTTCTTTATTAAAATATGTTAGTACATTGCAGATAATTTCTCGGCATCGACCGTTTAATACTTTACCGCGATTCATATTGTATACAAACGTATTTTTGAACAGCTACGGCAATTTGATAACGCGAAATAATGTGATTAGTGACAGATTTGTCGGATATGATATTAATATTTTTTATTAAACAAATGACAGTATTTACCGAGAATAGAGTTTAAATATGCAAATCATACTCAGCTATTAATTCTATTATCTATAAGGGTCTGCACTTATGAAGATATCAAAGATTGGGTTATGATTATATTTAATCATTTATTAAGTACAATTGTAGTAGTAGTAGTAAAACACTTTATTGCACAAAACAAATACATGACCAGCAAAAATATAGTGAGTGTGTACAAAGGCGAACTTATCCCTTTAAGGGATCTCTTCCAGCTAACCTTTAAGCAACTGAGAGAAATTGCAATTGCTGAGAGCAATTGTGCTAACGGTACTCTCGAATCCCTTTCTAAACGCGGTTTGATAATACTCGATGAGGTAAAAATACCCCAAAAATTGCACCACTAAAAGTGTCCGAAATCGGAACGGCCTAGGCCTAGGCCTGGTCCTAGGGCAGTCCGACAAAAAATATATTTAAAGAGCACCACTTTAGCAATCAAATGAGGTTGGTTTCATCCTGTTACTCGATGAGGTAAACACACCCCAAAAATTGCACCACTTAAAGTGTCCGAAAACAGAACGGATCAGGCCGAGAGCTGTCCGATCAAAAATGAAAGAGCACCACTTTAACAATCAAATGAGGTTGGTTTCATCCTGCAGATCCTGCTACTCGATAAGGTAAAAACACCCCAAAAATTGCACCAATAAAAGTGTCCGAAAACTGAACGGACCAGGCCGAGGGCTGTGCGACCAAAAAATATTGAAAGAGCATCAGTACTTGACAGTTAACTTTTAGGCTAAACTTGTTAGTTAAGTGATTTGTGACATATACATTTTTGCTTTTCGATGAATAAGGTTCCATACTGCTCCTCGATGAGGTAAGTTATCATACGGTGGCCACCCGGTCCAATAGGCTTGTAGTCGTAGCCTATCCATCTTTCCCAACCATTACCCATACCGAAATTACTATTCCCAGTAACTTGACGACTGAGTTTCTGGAGGGCGCAAAATGTACTAGGTTGGACGAACGCTAAGATCGGGAAAGATTATAGACTCGTATCGCGGATTGTCAACGATCAGCTTTTACTGACTTGATTAAGTTTACTGACTGAAAACGGAAGCATAGTTAAATAACCAGGCATGGTTATATTGTCCTCCCTTTTAGGAAAAATTGCAGTTCACTTTATGTGATAGGGCAGATGCCCCGGTTTTGGCCACTTTAAGGAAAATTTGTCCATTCAGACGTCCGTCATTTTGTGTGAATAAGGAATTATGACACTCTTTATGTACGGAATCATTGAAAATATATTGCTATATGTATATGAATATCTGCTGTTAACATTCTGACATTAGATTTTCTTTTTTTCTTTCATGAAATGTCAAAACGGGGCCCAGGAGCCAGTTTTGGCCACTTTTTTCCATGGTTTCGACAACTGAATGACAACTGATACATAACAGATAACAGTGCCATCTGTGCTACCATAATTTACTCTTATATTAACTACAAACCATATACCTGTAAATTTGTCTATATCTTAATAAAGTTGAAAATGGCCAAAACCGGCCCAGTGGCCACAACCGGGGCATCTCCTACACGGTAATGGCAGATATGAAAAGGCGGCATAAGTAGATGGAAATAACGCCCTTCATGTTTATTTAGATTGTGGCGTTTTGAAATTGTTTGTTTAAAATTACTCTTTCTTAGGCCTTATGGGCCGGTACCTAACTGAATGTACTTCAGTTAGGTATCGAAAAAATCGCCCAGAACCAAGCACACGAGGCGGCTCGCGCCGCCCCTGGCAGCCTGCCGCCCCGGGCCATGGCCCTTTTGGCCATAGGGTAAATACGCCCCTGCTCTTTAATATTTATAATAAATGTTATTTTGTTTTGTATTCTTTTTCTCATATTTTTGTACTATCTATGAATATAAAGGTGGTCTGAAAGATTATACTGATTTTAATAATTGATTACTTATACTTTGTTACTTTTTTCACCCCTCATTTACCGTTATCTACGTATTAACGTACTATTCGGCCGAATACTATGCCACTATTCGGTATTCGGCCTAATAGTGAAATCGTGGCCGAATAGGCCGGATACCGAATAGTGGCCGCATATGAAGGGTACACGGAAAGAACATGTCTAGTCACATTGACAACATTTTGAGTTATAGCGCTTTTAAAATTTGGAACGATTCAATTAACCATACTATTTTCGTAACTAGATGGTTTTTATGAGTTAAGAAGTGGACATACGTTAAAATTTACATCTGTAACAGAAGTTGTTACTAATAGTTCATTGCAAGGTCTACATTTTGATATTTAAATTCTCATTTTACAAAAAAAGTGACTAGACATGTTCTTTCCGTGTACCCTTCATATTCGTTGCATCTCTAGTGTCAGTGTCAATGCCTCGTTAGTGTAGGTACGAGCGCAAATTTGAAATCTCCAGATTTAAGTCGGCCATACCAAAGAGAATGTATTAATAGAGGAGTACAGTCTAAGAACTCCTTTTTGATGCTCCAAGTTTGATAGTTGTACTAGATGGCACTCTACGGTACGGACCCATACATAATACGGTAACTCTGAAGCGTCATCTGTACCAGAGTCGTAGAGTAGGCCGGTGGGTTGAAGGTAATGCCGAGTATTAGCGCATTAGAAATAATAACCATCGATCTAAATGGACATTTTACAGTGCAGTCGAATACTGAGACACAAAGTTTTGGGGCTTTGTTTTACATGCCCTCAAAGTATAATATCTTATTTGCTTTGATAATTCCAATTGTTGTTTTATAAGTGCCCAGTTTAAGTAAATATTAATCTGGAATTATTTATCATTTACATAATATTAGATACTGTGTAGGTATATATCTTCTATTCTACGTTCTATTATATTATAAAACATGTAAATATTAACAATCCCAATTTTTTTAGTAAGTACACACTGTTATTGCCGTCTGTACCTAGTAGATAGCATTGTCATGTAAATTACGGAAGCTCCAAAAAAAAGCCCTGAAACACGAATTTCAGCTCAATCAGACACCGGGAAGTGGTTAATTTAACTTACAAGATTTGATGCACATAAATGTACATGGTCAAGCTGAATAAAAGTGTGTAACAATTGACGGGTTGTGTCGGAGATAAGAGTATCTACAACTACAAATTATAAGTGATTGCCTCTGCTAACTTTTTTGGTTAACATTGGCTTGTTGTCATAATTCACGTGTAGGTAGGGTAATTGTGCTAGTTTCCCGTCCACGTCCAGTTTACCGTCCATTTGATTAAACTGCTGCAAATAAATGGGAAAAACTTGTTAAGGTCAACAAGTTTTATATTTATAGTTTATACTTTAGTAGATTTTTCAATATTTAGCTTTTATTTTGGGAAAAAATTGAATATAAGCATATAAATAAGTATGGACGGAAAACTGACAAGATTGCATGAAAACTAGCACAATTACCCTAGGTACTATAAGTAAAAGTGCTCATCAATCTTCAAGTACATGTCACCTTTAAACTTAAGTCATTACCAATCATGGCCCAAATAATATCTGGACTGGACTGAAATGTCTATGTCTACCAATAATGGTGAACGACCTTTACCTCTCATTGGCGGCGGAGACGGTGTATATGTTCATTTAAATACCATTATAATGATAGTTGATTATAATGATTAATTTAGTAATGATACACTATAAAAACATGTCATATAAAATAATTATTTAGTAAATAATGTTTTCGTAGGTACCTACTACTTAATTCTCTAGGCATTTGCAAACAAAGTATCCCCCTTAAAATGTTGACATAAATAAATTATTTATATTCATTTGTATTGCAATTGACTTAATTCATGGGTAACTGGTTCATTTAATAATTAATAGTAATTTAACTATCGGAAACGCACCAGGGCCAAATTAGCTATAAGCACCGATAAAATTATACTAGGGATACACAATCAGCCCAAAGAAATGGCCCCACAATAGTACCGTTAGAACGACTCCTGCGGTACTTTCTCTGACAGTCTTATTACGGTATAAGACTGGCCGGTTACAAATTTTCACAAGCCATATTTTCAGTAAATCTTGTTTAAATCTGTAACTCCTTTACATTGTTGCTCGAAGGCTATAAGTAAACATTTAATCACCATAGAAATAAACCTACCTGCCAATAAAAACTAGCAAAAAAAATCGACACTAGATCTAGTAACCTTGACCGATAAAATTAGATAAATTACGCCACTTGGTTTTAATTATGGAAAAAATGAGGTTAACTTCGCGTAATTCTACAGAATTATGCGTCTGTTAGCCATTAATGTCATTATGGATTCGAAGATAATTACAACAAGTATGATAAGCCTAAAAAATAGTTGGCACTTTGTCATTCTTTGAATACACTGAAGAACATTGCAAACTGGTCACCTTATGAAAATTCCTATACGGGGTCACCCGTTGCATTGTTCTTGTCTTGAGTATATGTAACTTGTAACATTTTACTTGTTACTGCGGCATAGAACTACTACTAAAAGTGTACAGTGACTTAGAAGGCCGATTGTACCGAGGAATGTGATCAATCAATGCGGAATTTATTTACGTCTTAACCTGGCACTTTAGGTATTAAACAAGCGAATTAATACGTTGTACGTTTAAACAGGAGCTAGTCTGACGGCTATCTTACTAGTTACGTTTAGTAACATATTATGTGGCAAACTTGGCATTTTTTACCCATAGCGCCACGCTCATAAACATGAAAAACCTGCCAAGAGCGTGTCGAGCCACGCTCAGTGTAGGGTTCCGTAGTTTTCCGTCCGTCACAGTAAGTGTCCCCACTTAAGAGTTAAAATAACACCGCCATGTAGGATATGATATGAGAGTTCCACGTACAGCGACATCTATCGGCAAATTAAGTAAACTATTGCGCGCGAGCTTAAAGTATGGAAGATGATTTTTATGGAATAATTCTTTATTGCGTGAACCGATTTTCACCGTTTTTACTTTATTTGAAAGCACGTCATTTCATTGTAATTTTGTAGAAATTACAGGTACAATAAACACCTGCTTATGCGGTTAAATTACAAACTTAGTTCAGAAATTATTTTGTAATTTTTTTTCAAAAACTATTCATCCTATCAAGTTCAAAATAATTTTCCTAGAAAGTTTTTATAAAGTTCTACTTTTGAGATTTTTTTCATATTTTTAAAACTTACGGTTCAAAAGTTAGAGGGGGGGGGACGCATATTTTTTTACTTCTGGAGCGAATATTTCCGAAAATATTTACATTATCGAAAAATGATTTTAGGAAACCCCTATTCATTTTTAAATACCTATCCAACAATATATCACACGTTAGGCTTGAAATGAAAAAAAAAATCACTCCCCACTTTACGTATAGGGGAGGTACCCTAATAAAAAAAAAATTTCCACTTTTTATTTTACCACTTTGTCGGCGTGATTGATATACATACTAGTACCAAATTTCAGCTTTCTAGTGCTAACGGTCACTGAGATTATCCGCGGACGGACGGACGGACGGACGGACGGGCAGACATGGCGAAACTATAAGGGTTCCTAGTTGACTACGGAACCCTAAAAAAGTTGTGATCGGTTATGCCCGATTATGATATCCGTCGAACTGTCGAGTCGAATTGGCCCCCTATATCTAGAGAGCTATATCAGGCGCCTTAAACGCGTTGTCAGATATAGGGGGCTAATTTGACTCAACAGTTCGACATATCTCGAGAAAATGTAATGAATATTCATACCGTTTTACTAAATTCGCTATTTGCTAAACATTTGTACTTGTATTTGTAGGTACTTACCTCGATAAAATGCAAATATTGTACACACCTATGGATTTTCTTGTTTATAATAAGTCTAGTCTGTATAGAAAGAGGATAAGTGTGTGGATCTTAATTGTGGTTATAACAATGTTTACCGCATGATAAGTCATTAAATAAAAGATTAGTTTGTTTCTAATGATTGGTGGAGCGCATAAGCTGGTGCAGTTATCAATTAAATAAAACCTGTTTTAAGTAAATGTCATAATTACTAAGACTACCTTATTAATAACTGACATACTACAGGGGGCCGATTTATGACTTTCGAGCGCTCGAATTCAAAGAAATTAAACACGAAAATAAACGCACACAAAAGTTTGTCGCCATTAATTTCGCATGAAATTAATAGTTTAAATAATCGTGATTTTAAATTCCTATCGCTGTTATTTTTAAAACATCTTTTTATCGTTTTATTTAGAGTTTAAAATGTCAGATTCGAGCGCTCGAATCTCAAACATCGCCCCCCAGTACGAGTATACGCTATCTATTATCGAAATAATGAAGTGACCATGTAAATCGACAAAGTGGGCCCTTTCACTAAACTAGTCCACATATCTTTCTAGTTTCCTATAACTACCTAGTGAAACAGATTATTAGAGCATAGACCAAATGTATATATGGATACATTTATTTAAGACGATTGTCGCCGGAGTGTCCTTGAGCGTTTGGGCGCTCTCTACCCGCGCCACCCGCGTACCCTTCTCATTGCGATCGTGCGTAAATCCGCCGCGATGCACCGCAATAATGTCCAAAGAATATGACTTTACTCAGAGGCGCGCGGGCAAATTTGTAATAATCATACCTAATCCTTTTGTGGATGTTTTGTGATTTGAATAATTAAGTACTACGGTAACATTTTTTAGGAATGCTACTAAATAAGATAAGTAATAACGATCTCGATTAGTAGATTTTTATGTAAAAAAATGAAAACCTAGATTTTGAATTTGAAGTACAGTGAGCGGCAAAATATTTATGAATTTACGAAATATGGTTAAAAATATTCCGCATATCAGAAAAAAATAAAAAAATACTGACTAGTACAGCAAAAAAAACTGAATACACATCAAAGCGGTGTTTTCATGTGAATTTGGATTTTTTGGCTGTGCAAGTGAGCTTAATAGATGGTTATTTTTTTGTTGCGATTTTAAATATTAACCGTAAAAATTCACTTAATTACGATAAATTAACAAAACTAAGCCTGATGCGAGTTGCGAATAGTAAAAATGCACATGTAAGGAGCGGTATTTGTGTACGAAATCGTCATACAAATGAGAGCTGTAAGCCCATTAAATTTAGATCTTTAAAATATAACACAGCGCAAACACTTCTTAGGGTTCCATAGCCAAAATGGTGAAAACGGAACCCTTAAAAGTTTTTGGAAACATGTCCGTCTGTCCGTCCGTATGTCACAGCCATTTTTATTATAAAACATATATTACTGAAATTTTATCTAGAGGTGTGTTTCATGTGCCGCTCCTTAGTTTTCTGGCTAAATTGCTAAAAAACTCTTTTAGGTGAGGCACTCCATACATACATATGCCAAACTAAATGTCAAAAATATTTTTTTTTGTAAATATGAACATGTTGTACGATACGGCTTTAAAAATATCGTATATATATAGAGTATTTTTAAAACTTTTTTATTAAGTCAATATTTTCAGAAATAATTGCTTCGAAAGTCTAAATATAATAGCCCCCATCTAACTTTTAATCCGTAAGTCTAAAAATATGAAAAAATACCAAGAAGGCCTAGTACTTAATTTTCTACGAAAATTATTTCACATATTATCGGTTCATCCGTTTTTGAGTTATCTCCAAGAAACTACTTTCTACGGAACCCTACATTATACATGGCCCGATACAAACTTGGCCGGTCTTTTAAAGATATTTGATAGGTAGTATTAACCCTTAGTAGTAATTTATTTATTCACTTGTGTTGATAATTAATATAAAATTTGTATTTATTTGCATTTCACCGACATAGTAAAGTTTTTTTAGGGTAGTCAACGCGCATGTGAATCTTCTGGCGTTGCAGGCGTCCATAGGCTTTATAACTGCTTTCAATCAGGCGGGTCGTATGCTTGTTTGCCAGCGTCGTGGTATAAAAAAAAGCTTTTTTTCCTTTATTCTTACATACATTCTTACGTACAACTCTTAAATATCAGCAATTTTTTATTAGATTCTCAATCAGGCTTTGCTCAGTGATACCTAGTTAGTAGACTGAAATTTGGTATGAGTAATTATGTGTTTTAATTACGCCTACAAAGTGGTAAAAAATAAGTATCTGAAACCCATTGTTGGATAGGTCTTTCAAGAACAATATGCCTTAAACAACTTTTGGATAAAACTAATACTTTCGTAAATAATAGCTTCGAAAGTTAAAATGCTCTTTGATTTTTGAACCGTGGGTCCACAAAAATTGGGAAAATTCCTGGAAGTGAGGCCATTGAAATAATTATCACGTATTTTCAATAAAAACTATATGGAATAAAATCGGTTGAGCCGTTTTTGAGTTATGCCTATGGTAAAATAACGTAAGTGCCGCAAAATATTTCTTTATAGACTACTTACCTTTTGAATGGATGTATTGTAACAGGCCGGCAACTACGGATCCCTACACTAAGCATAGCCCGATATTCTCTTGGCCGGTTTATCTGCAATCCTTTGCAGTTTACTTCGCAATTTCTGGATTTGAGAAGTTAGTACAAAGTATAACATTAAAGATTGTGTTTAATCTTAAAATAAAACGCATATTACATTCGTTTAGAACACGGTATTCTTAAATAAATATGTTTAAATAAATTCGGTTCTTTGGAGTTTTTCATTAAATTAATTATTAGTCTATTGTATTGCAGTAATAGCAGATTTCCGCAACTCGACGACTAATGCCTATTTTGCGTGATGCATGCGTCTACTAAAACATAATAATGTTAGTTTACTTACATGACCAAATTTGTTTTCAGAGCAATGTGAGATTCATGATTTTTGTTTTTTCTCCATTTTTATTTCATTAGTGTTTTACTTGTATTATAATCTAAATAAAATACACTTTATATACGAACTTACATAAACATGCATACGAGTACATTATCTTAAAAGATAAAACGTCTATACATTATTGATTCCGGGAAGACACGTTATATCCGCACCGCATGAACCCTCTGCAGTTATTTAGTCTTTAGGCACAGTAAGTCAGATATTATTGCTCACGGGCCAAGCACAAGTATATGTAGTACAAGGGAAGCACGGAGCGACGAGCGACACAGCCTCCTCGTCTCAAAGCTAGCTCACGACTGCCAGCAACGCCGTTTTCGAGCTAATAACGCACGAAATGTGGAATTATGATCAAGTTGTTTAAGAAAATTTAATCAATTTAAATATCCTACGTTGAGTTTGTAGTGTTCTGTAGTACATATATTTTAGTTCAACAATATTTTAAATCGAATGGGCCGTTCAGTATATATAAGCAAAATTAACCATAAAACGACATTTCGTTACATTTACATAACGGAGAAACTATACGTTACACGAGTTATTCAAACGTTGACAATGTTGTACATGAAATGGTTAATAACATATATTTTTTTCAAAATTTTTGAATAACCCGTTATTGAGATATATCCCTTAGAAAGTAACAGTTTTCGGCCACAATCAGCGCCTAGCGCCTTAAGCATATTCATACATAACAAATAGTGTGGCATCAGCAGCGAACAGATGTCAAAATTTTTACCGTTGGTGGTTGCGTCTCCTCTAGTGACGTATATTTTAGACATCGTTTTTTAATTATAATTGGCCTCGTGGTTCCTGAGATTAAATTTAGCTATCCTTAATTAATAGATATTTCATTTTCTGTCACTAGCCATTTTGATTTAAACACTCTGTATGTATACTGATTTATCTCAGATGTCGTTGATTAATGTTAATAGACTGAGACCTGGCCATGTCAGATATGATACAATAATTTATTTATTTAAACTTTATTGCACATAAATGAAAGTACAAGTGTTGGACTTAATGCCTTAATGAATTCTCTACTAGTCAACCATTGGGCCAAAAAGAAACATTTGTTTCAACAGTGAAATTATAATTATCACTTACTAAATACCAATCAATACCTACTTAAATATATACTTTATATGATATACTTACATACATATTATTATACGTACCTATTATGAAATATAAAATAATGAGAACAATGAAACCCTAGTTAGTTAGTAATAATAATAAGGGGTTATCACACCGATGCGGTTTCCGCATGCAGCTACGGATGGCGTATCCGGATTAAGTTATTTCCTTAGTCGCGAAGGCAATACACAAGGCAGCGAAGGTTTTCCTAAAGGACCACCATTGTTATTCAATACAAGTGCTGCCATTGACACACTTTTATAAGAATTTATATTTCCCATAATGCGATATAGTTAATTTAGCCTTTGCATTAACTGTAGGTAGTTACTTTACATAGCGTGGTTGTTGGATGTATAAGTAAATATATATCACAAACATTTAAGTAAAATCAATAAAATAAATGACAAAATGCGACATATCAAAATTATATAAATACCATTTTGAAAATAAGTATCAAATGTAATTTTAAGGGAATATTAAAATCAACCACAATTCACAAATGTAACAACTACGTGGAAAGTTTTTCTATTCCCATTTTGATTTTTTTCCTAGTTTGTACCAACCTATATGCTAATGTTATTTACACCACTATACCTTTCTATTCATTTATGTAATAATTGTTTGATTGTGAAGCACATTTTTTTTGGCAATCAATTTTTTTGTAGAATGATGCAATCAAAACTATGATTAGACAATCTACTTTCTCTTACCACAGACAAATCGGTTAAATAAAGTTGATAAATAATTCGAAAAAGTTGAATAATTTTACACTATGGTCTGATCTGAAACGGGATCAATAAAACAAGCCAATAGAAAAGATTTTTAAAGAGTAACTGCAGTATATTCAACTTTTAGATTGGACCATTTTGAACCTAACTAGTCGGAAACATTCGGAAACACGTTATAGACCAGTCTTAGAACCGGTAAGGTTATACTAAAATATAACTATAGATATCTACAAGGTGTATCCGTTTAAGGACATAATTGGTATCGTATTGCGACAAAGAAAAAGTAGGACAAAAATTTTATTGACGCGAAAAAAAAATTATCTACACTCATATTGTAAGTTCTCTAAAACTTGTTCGAAAACGGTAGGCAATGGCTAGCATTACCACAACCGATTTTACTATGATAAGCTTTTTATCTGTGGCAGTAACGTAATTTTAACTTTATAGGTTATGAGTTTTGATAACATAATGTACACTGGCACGCACCCGCGCGTCCGCCGACACGCGCCCTCGCGACCGCCGGCACAATCGAATTGGCCATGGCGGTGCAATGGCGGTCATTCTATGGTTTCCGAACACATAATTTAAATAGAGTGTAGATAAGGATAAATAATATGAGTGTAGATAAAGCAGTGTATGCAACTGTACGTAATTAGGCCTTATTACGTAACAGTCACATATTAGTAGTTTATGTAACTGTTACGTAATAAGGGCCCTTAAAACATGAGTGTGGTTTTATGAAACGAGCCGCAGGCGAATTTCATAATAAGATCACACGAGTGTTTTAAGGCCTAATTACGTACAGATGCATACACTGCTTTATCTACACACATATTATTTATCCAAAATGTCGTATTCGGAAACCATAGAATGGCCGCCATTGCACCGCAATGACCAACTCGATTGTGTCGGGGAGGCGCGTGTCGGGCTGTCGGCGGATGCGCGGGAGGGTGCAGGTGTACATTATGTTATCAAAACTCATAGCACATCAATATTTGAGCATGAAAAGTTAAAATTACGTTACTGCCACAGATAAAAAGCTTATCATAGTAAAATCGGTCGTGGTAATGCTAGCCATTGCCTACCGTTTTCGAACACGTTTTAGAGAACTTACAATATGAGTGTAGATAAAATACTATTCCATAATTAGAATACGATATCAATTATGCCCTTAAAGGATCCCCGCTCTTTCTGTTACACCCTGTATAAAGAACTAGTCACTAACCATGCAGCATCGTGATCAAAATATTTCCATAAAGCTTTTTTATAAAAAGTTTTTTATATATTATTAGGTATGCAGATTGAATACGCAAAAACTTGTTCTAGACTCAAAATCAAAACCTGATTCGTAGTCGCAAGTTCATTTTAGCATTCTGTAATAATAATTAATAAATTGAGCACATTCGGTTAGGCGTGAAAGTTATTTAATTAATCCATTACTTGTTAAGATTTTTAACATAATTTTAATTTATTTTAAGTACAACAACTTTTACTTTACGTACTTACATATGATGAGTCTTAGCCATGGAACGCTCTCAACTCCAAACCCCATCTTGCTCAATTGCTCATATTCATAATTCAAGTTTTTTTTGTATAGTCGACGTCAAAGATATGTTTACACATTTTCACCTTATTCCTTTGTAATAAGGTGCAAAAGTGTAAACATATCTTTGACATCGACTGTACATCATCACCGAATAAGGAAAGTGGTCTTCTAGTTAGACCTGGGACTCGATTCGACATGCCAAACTGTGAGACGTGGATGTCACACTTGTATCGCTAGTGGATAGAGTGATATCCATCCTGTCCACCCGTGTCCACACCTAACTGTCAATCTGTTAGTAGGTCCCGCTAGAGCGTTTTGTCTATGGCTATGGCCACCATTTTAGATGTCACTCTTGAGTGATTCCACCCCAAATTTCAACTGTCACTAAAGTGTGATCTCATAGTTGTCTCGCTAGCTACTGTCAGTTATGCCATGTCGAATTGAGGCCCAGTAACCCATCTTGTAACCAATATTTCTCGTATATCAAATATGTTTCGAGAAAATTTAAATCTGCTGAGCACAACATCACTCACGTATATCACCTTAACTCACTGCGAGCGTCACTTTTGCGTTCTAAGGTGACTACTGACTGGTGTATTGTATTCCAATTTGCAGCAAATGTAAGGACACACTTCATCATTTCCAAATCGAGTCGATATTTAAACCTTGATCCGTAATGTAGATTTTTTTAATGGCATCGGAATGATCGAGCGTAAAATTTACCTTCGAGCATGGGTCAATCCTATGTACATATCGTTTGACTTTTCCATTGGCCTAGGTCGACAACGATACTAAAGTTGGGGCCAGACGGCAGATAGCCGCAGATTCTGCCCCGTGACCTTGATTGAAGCGAGTTGCTGAAGCGAGCGTCTACATGGCTGACAACCAACCAACCGCTTCTACCAACGGTTGGCAGAGCACGTCTGGCCACCGAGGGCGTTTAAAGGTCATGTAGAATTTAGCATCAACCACTGGCTACATGGTTTAAAATCTCTGTTTTCTGCCAAAGTTTCGTGGCAGGGGGCTGTGGTTGTATGCCATCTGCCCATAACTTTAATGTAAATACTATGTCACCCTTGACTTGACACAGCTAAATTAAATAAGTAAAATGTCATGTTTTATTCAGCCTTCCCTTCTGAATAACGCAAAGTAATCAGTAGGTGAGTATCGTTGCTAAAATTTATTTCTACACAAATAATGGAGCCACTTAATCTGTCACCTCTTATTACCTTGCCAGCAAAACGTTACGTAAGTTAAGTAATTTTGTGTACAGGGTCATTTGAAGTCATTTGTAATGATTTTGACTTTGGTAAAGTTCGTTGAACTCAGGTTAATACTACTGTCACTTGTTAATTATCTGTAAATTACATTTATTTATTAAAATAAGGGTTCCGTTTTTTTCTTTTGAGGTATGGAATCCTAAAAAGGAAAATTGTTACTATTTTGTTACAAAAATGAGAGAAAAAAATCGTGTTACTATAAAATATAACGGTTACACTCACGTCTCTTTAGTCACTTCGCGCGACATGTTTCGGAGAGCCTAGGTCTCCATCTTCAAGCACCAAGAGTACTATTCGAATCGGTCCGTGGCGCACTCCTGCAAGGCGCGTTGCCGACTCTTAGTGCTTGAAGATGGAGACCTAGGCTCTCCGAAACATGTCGTGCGGAGTGACTAAAGAGGCGTGAGTGTGACCGTTATATTTTATAGTGTTAAAATGCGGGATATTGATTATCGTAACAAAACAATAGCTGTCCGACATAAAACATAACTAGTCTCATTTCGGGTTGTTTCATTGTTTAAAAGGATACAAAATCAGTCAAGGACGGGTCGAAATCGCGCCCAAGGATTCCGTACATCATACAATTTTAACAATGTTTTATTTCTTAAGTAATATCTAATAGTACTCCGTAGACTTCTATATTTATAGGTTTCCTGTAATGTAGGCAAATAATTAGAACTTTGTTCTGCACCTATACTCGTATTTACTAAACAAAAATGTTTCAGTAGTTTCGGAGAGCTTCTATCATTTTTAGGAGCCATTTAGTGTGGCCTAGGGCATGCAAATATCGGAAGATTCTCAATATCGGTATTGAATCCGATATTAGGGCTCAATACCGGAATTCCGGTATTAATACCGGTATTGGAGGTGACCATTGAAAAACGTTATTGAAACGCTAAAATCAGTTAAAAACTCAATCAACCTTAACAGTTAATCATATTTTGTTGTATTTATTAGCTGCAACTTGTTAATATTCATTTCATAAAGTTATCATTTTGTGATATTACAACTTCCCAAAAACAAAAGTTTATTGTTTGAGTTCCATTAACATAATTTAAAACTTAGATAGTTTTTGCTTGTTTGTAGGTAGGGGACTACCTATCCAGTATTAAAAATATATAAATATTATTCGATAGCGGACATTCAACAGAACCGTAAACTAATATTTTAAGATGTAAGTTTCGCACGTCTTTGACCTAAACAAACAGATATCATCGGTGAATCTGTCATTACATAGTTAACAAAACTATTCAAATCTTGCTTTCTTCAAGCTTCGATTGATTACTTCAATATGAGAAAACACATTAGATAGGTACTTAATAAGTAGTACAAGTACGTGCAAGGGTCTACGACATTTTCTTACTGATATTATAACTGTATTTTTTCTACGGATAATGATACATTTCGCTGTATAAAAATAAATTCTGTAAAATGTTATCAACGGATTTTCTCATTTTACTAGTCACAGTACTCGTAGTTAAATTCCAAAACATCTTAAGTTGATTTGATAAAAATCGTCAATCCATCGAAAAAATATCGGGCTGATTTTGTATCAATTTAAATGTCCCTGCGGAACTAATGAGCCAGCCATATTTAAACTGAACAAACAAAGATTAAAGAAGATAATAAGTGCAGTAGGTACAAAATAATAATTACTTATAATATTAGACTCAATATTTGCAAATTTGTACTTTTACCCATTAATTTAATCTAATTTACATAAAATTTTACAAAAACTTTCCAATACCGGGATTCCGATATTTCGATATTGGTTCTTAACAATACCGGTATTGGAATATCGTAAATATTGGTCCGAGATTCCGGTATTTCGAGATTCCGGAATTCCGGTATTCATGCCCTCTGTGGCCAGTCCCACAGTCTGCCCGGAAAGAGAAGTGTCGTAGAATGTATGCGCTCCTATACCTATAAACCACGAGAATTTTCTTTCCGGATAAACTCTACCGCATAATTTTCAAGCACGACACCTAAAAATTATTAATTTGTGAATTCATTAAATTACATTATTGTGTCGTGGTCGGGCCAGGATCCATGACCCTCTTTGGGTCATCGACTTACATGTGTAACACATGACAACTCAACAGGTCCAAATTAGCTGTGACAGAAAGACAGACGGACGGACAGTCAGACTCACGGCTGTTGCTTTTGGGTCATGGTTTCGTTTTTAGTGTTCCGTAGCCAAAATGGCAAAAACGGAAACCTTATAGTTTCGTCATGTCCGTCTGTCTGTCCGTCCGTCCGTATGTCACAGCCATTTTATTCGGAAACTATAAGACGTATCTCAATAAAATTTAGATATATGGTGTATCTTGTATGTCGCTATTTAGTTATGTAGTTAAATTGCAGAAAAAAATATATTTAGGGGGCCCTCCTTGGCCCCTTGGAAAATAAAATTTTATTTTATTAACTTGTATGGAGACACGTTAATAAAAAAAAAAAAAAATCCAAATATTAAACATGTTGCACATCAATCGATAGGTATTTAAAATTTGCGACATTGTTTGCGTAGATTAGTACTTCTTAAGTAAATCCTTCTCTCCTTTTCACCTCCCTAAGGGATGATTTCCATCATAAAGTCTCTTCCTATGTCATTCCCTAGGATTTAAACTATCTCCATACTGAATTTCATCTAAATCGGTCCAGTGTCTTTAAAACAGGTATAGACAGACAAACAGAGTTAGGTAGGGTAGATGCGCCGGTTGTGGCCACGGTGCCGGTTTTGGCCATTTTTTAACTTTGTTAAGCTATACAAATTAATACAAATTATGTAGTCAAATTTACAAGACTATAGTTAACTAGCGAACCGCCCCGGCTTTGCACGGGATAAAACATGTTTATTGTTGGTTATCCCTAAGAGATAGACATATACTATCGCTTTTTTTAGACCTTTTTAAGGTGTAAGTTATTTTGATCTATCTCGAAGGGTTCAGCCAGCGTTTGCAATGTAAGCGCAAAAAATGTGTTTATTTACGACATAACATTAGAAACCTCTAAAATTATCCTCTAAAAATATCATGTGTTTCTCTACCATATTATGCATGTTTTATACATATAAACCTTTCTCTTGAATCACTCTGTCTATAAAAAAAAACCGCATCAAAATATTCAAAATCCGTGGCGTAGTTTTAAAGACCTAAGCATACATAGGGACGGACAGCGGAAAGCGACATTGTTTTATACTATGTAGTGATAGTGATATAAGAGTAAATTATGGCTGCACAGATGGCACTGTCATCTGTCATGCCAGTTGTCAGAACCATGTAAAAAAGTGGCCAAAACTGGTTCCTGAACCTCCTTCTCCTTCTCCTTCTTCCTTTCTGACATTTCATTAAATAAATAAATAAGATCTAATGTTAGAATCTTAACAGCAGAGATTCATATAAATATATTTTCAATTACTCAGTACTAGCCGACTGCAGCCCGTCCAGCGTCGACTTGCATTACTCGACAAGTGCCCGCGTGTAATAGGCCCGGAATTTTATGAAAGTCTACCCGCAACTCTCAGAAATGAAACTTCCGATAATAAATTTGAACACCGACTAAAGGAACTTTTATTGTCTAGGAATTTATATTCTGTCGAAGAATTCACTGCAGAATTTAAAAGAACTGCAAAATGTTAATTATTTTTATAGTGTTTTTACGTAATTTTTGTTTATATTGTTATTTTTAATTGATTGACTTTGTTTTAGGTTTTGACATTTTTCTTTTATTTTTTTTAAATATTTATATACCACTACCTAGGATCTCTAGACATGTATACATGCACAAAATCCCTGTTGACATTCTTTATATTTTACCACAGACTTTTATTTTCTGTAAATTTTTTTGATTGATTATTTTTTTATTGTATTGTTAGTGACGATCTTTTAGTGCATCCATTTTATTTTATGATGTAAAATACTGTGTGATTTTCTACAAGATATAAATAAATCTATCTATCTATCTATCATGAAGAGTGTTATAATTCCTTATTGACACAAAATGACGGACGTCCTATAGACAAACTCTCCTTATAGCGGCCAAAACCGGGGCATCTGCCCTACTTTTGCATTTATATTAAGTAAGTAGTAGGGAATAGTAGGGATAGGCCATAAATGGTCATCAAAAGTCAAACAGCATTTTATTATCTGGATCTTCATATATACATATGTTCGCAGTCGACCTGACTTCGGCTGAGATAGTGTACGCCCATTATGTCATCTGCGTGAATTATAAATGTCTGTGCTACGGTTTAAATCACTCGTATCATATCTTCGGTAATGGAAATAATGTTTAAAATGTCTATAAGTAGAAACAGTGTCAACCAGTGCCAGCGCCATTGTAACATCATCCTCCTAGCGTTTGTCCCGGCTCTTTGCCACGGCTCTATTGAGCCTCGGGTACGCTCGACAATCTAATTTGCGAAATTGGCGTAGGCACTAGTTTTTACGAAAGCGACTGCCATCATCTGACTTTCAAACCCAGAGGGAAAACCGGACTTTGTTGGTATTAGATTTCGTACATAAGTTCCGAAAAACTTATTGCTACGAGCCGGGGTTTGAACCCGAGACCTTTGGATTGAAAGCCTGACGTTTTACCGCTAGGCCACCACATCCAATTGTAACAAAAAAACGTTCTCAAGCAAGCTTGCAAGGTACATTTATAGACGTAACTAGAATTAATAAATTTAATGTTATGGTAAACATTCTATTATATAGAGCACATTACACTTAGGGCCGGTTGCACCAAACAGTCTGTTAACGTCAACGTCATCGTTAAAAAAATCTTGTATGAAAAGTTTTACAGTTTTCTATGGGATGACAGCTCCGTCGCCATATTTAACGTTGATGAGTTCGTTAGTTATGCGTGGTGCAACCCACCCTTACACTTTCTTTGTTCTGAGTTAATACACGAGGTTTGTATTATATACCTATACCTATACATATACATATTGTACCTTGATACGCAATGTCACGAGCTGTCAAAAACAATCACGCGAGAAAATGATTACACGAACACTGATCGTTTGAGCTCATCACTTTACAATCAACAAGGCCTTAACCGAACAACGTTGCTTTTATTTTATTTTACGAAAATGAATAAAATCCTAAGTGTACCTTGACATTGGCAGAATTCACCTCGCTAAAATAGGCGAGGAGTAAAAGCCATTAATTAAAAGAAAAAAAAATGATTACACGTGTAGTTTAATTATGCGGCGTTATTCGCAACTCTTTAAAAGTTTGTTTAATTGTATGCTTTGCATGATATTAATGATTTCAAGTTACAGCGTTCAGCTATTCTCTAAATATCCATTTAGTAATGGTTAACTTGCGTTTCTGTTACAGATACGCCGAGATCCTAAACTTCTCCGGCGGGCCTAGGTCAAATCTTACATTCCCGAAGGATTTTATGTTCGGCGTGTCTACAGCTGCGATACAAATTGAAGGAGCTTGGAACATAGATGGTAAAAATCTTACTAATATTGCTCAAGAAATACTTGACTTATACGTAATTTTTACTGACTTACCTACTTATATTTAAATTGACATTAAAACCTAATGGTTAGAAGAAAACCGTTTGCTGTCGGTTTAGTCTTCGACCATTTTTGGATTATTCGCCTGTTGTTAACGCATCATCAGCGGGAACAGCGTACATAAAAAAAACTGTACTTTAGTTCAACTTATATATTTTCAGGTAAAACACCGAGTATATGGGATACCCTAGTTCACAATAACAGAAGTTTCGTGAGAGACCGTTCAACGCCAGATGTCGCAGCGGATTCATATCACCTTTACAAGAGGGATGCTGAAATGATCCACGAACTTGGAGTTGATGTTTACCGCTTCTCCATATCCTGGCCCAGAATCTTACCCACAGGGCTAGCTAATGAAGTCAACCCTCTCGGAATACAGTATTATACAAACCTGATTGATGAGTTGTTAAAATACAATGTCACACCCATGGTGACGATTTACCACTGGGATCTCCCACAGAAACTACAGGACGTGGGAGGGTGGAGTAACGCTCATATAGTGGATTACTACACTGACTACGCAAAGGTTCTGTTCGACAATTTTGCCGATAGAGTAAAATACTGGATTACTTTTAACGAGCCGATGCAGACGTGCTTAGAAGGCTACGGGGGCACCATGCGAGCCCCGTCTCTCAACCGCCAGGGCATTGCCGAATACCTTTGCACACATAATCTACTCAAAGCCCACGCTAATGTATATCATCTGTATAGCCAACAATACCGGTCTTTGTTTGGAGGTAATGTGACATTAATCATTTACGAAAGCTTCACACAGAATAAGACGCCATTAAATTAATTGACTCCATTATATTCTAGGTAAAATCGGTCTGTCCTTGGATTCCAATTGGGCGGAGCCGAAGACAAATTCGGCGAAGGATAAAGAAGCAGCTGAGTTGTATTTGAAAACTCATGTAGGTACTTCTAGATAAAGTCGTTAAAGTTAGTGTAATCTTTATCGTAGAAGATTAATTTGCTAAACATGAAGGTATTTATCATCATACAATCTTCATCGCAGAAAATTATCATTAAAAACTTAGTACACACCATAAGACAAAAGACGTACCAATCGCATCTTCAACATAGCGGTATTTAACATCTGTCAGCAGTTATAGTTTAAGGTAACTTGACTAGATGATAATCCGGTAAGAGCAATTAAATTTCTATGATTGCAGGTCGGTTGGTACGCGCACCCCGTGTACTCTGCCGAAGGAAATTATCCCCCTGAATTAATCAAGCTGGTTGACGAGAAAAGCAGACAACAGAACTACAGCCGGTCTCGCTTACCCAAATTCACCCCCGCAGAGGTCGAATACATCAAAGGCACTGCTGATTTCTTCGGCTTGAACCACTACACTACATATCTCCTTACTATGGCAGACCGGGAAGTAGGAGCTATACCGTCTCATGAAAATGATGTGGGCATCATCCGAGTTCAAGATCCTAAGTGGCCGTCCCGGTCGTCATCCTCTTGGCTCAAGGTAACGCAATTATGTTGAATAGCTGCTTACAATTAGCCACTATTGTGGTTAATAGCCGTAGACAACAGCCAACACACTGATAATGATATGCAAAGGAGGCTTGTGCAGATCTTTTTTTTACGTTTAGGTGATGTAAAAATATAGTACTTATTTAAAAAAATAAACTAGTTGTTCCTTGAAAATCTTGAAAGGTATATTGCATTTATTCCAACTTCAATATGTTTTTTATTCAAACGAGTGAACTTTCATAGACACACTTTATTGCGAAGTGCAGAGAAAATAAACACTAAACTACAAGTTTCTTATATAAATAAGCAGTTGTGGAATACAGAATGAATGCAGACAACTCTTATAAAAATTTCTGAATAGCGAGATGCAGTTATCTATTCCGGGCCGGCTATGAGACCCACTTTCATTTACATAGGTGTACCAGGGATGTCAAAACATGTTGAATTTTATAACAAATTGTATTAGTTAAATGGGTATTAATTAGAAAGAAAATATGCAATATCTCATAATAAAAAATAAATCATCTTTGTCTACTTCTAGAATGAAAAATAGTATTTGTAATAGTTTCCTTCGGTATAATATAACTAAACATACACAAAATATTTTTAAAATAAGGTAAACGTCCTAGTTCTAGACACGCGAATGCCCAGTAGTTGTCAAACTGCTATCACATTTACTGCAAATGGCTTAAGTTTGAAGAGGATACTGGAACAGTGACGAGCACTCAGACTCTACCTTATTTAAGAATTTTTTTTCTGCAAACACTTATAAAAAACCCCATCCAGGTGGTGCCATTCGGTTTCCGGCGGCTGCTGCGTTGGATCTCAACAACGTACAACAACGTCCCCATCATCGTCACCGAAAACGGATACGCGGACTACGACGGTGTCGACGACTACTCTCGCGTCTCTTACTACAGTCACTACCTGAACGCGTTGCTACACGCGGTACACGAAGACAAGAGCAACGTACAGGGATACTTTGCGTGGAGCTTGATGGACAATTGGGAATGGGACGATGGATTCGTGTAAGTACCTGCAAGTTAATTGGATTTTTAGAGGTCAGAACAAACGAACGCATCACAGCGCGCCGTAAAAGCTCCCACATTTTGCGAGTAATAACTAATTAATTAATTACGAGTCGTAATTCGAAAGCGTACTAGGGCAATAGCTACTACCCAATTTGTCATTGTCAGATAAAAGAAAAGCATAAGTACGTCGCGGTGCCGTCTCATTAGAGTCATTAATTAATTAATTATTAGGTATTGAATTTAAACTTTGGGAGACATACTAACACTGTATGTCAAACGGCTCACTGTGGGCTGAAAATCGGCTTTCATAGAAATAGAAATTGATTTCTTAATTTGTACCTTTTTTCTTAAAATAGTTTTAGTTAGTGTAGCATGCCGAAAGAACGCCAGCTACATCTCGCGGCGTTCCTTGGGACTATCCGCGCGATTAGTTTTGTTTACCGGCCAAGTTGCGCGAGTTAGGGTAGATTAGATCGTGGTTCGTCTACTTATAGATAGGTGGCGCCGATATCAAAATATGATGTGTCCTTTTTTATTTTGAAAGAAGCTGACGACTAAGAAAAGAGGATATTCCCATGAAATTTTGTAGGAGTTTGGAATAGTTTTTGTTTTAGTCGAGAAGACAGATAGATTGTGAACCTCGAGCTGTGCAGTTGTCAGAATCCATTTTCGACATCCCTTTTTTTCCTATTTTAATCTGAGTTTAATTTCTTTTTGAGCGCGATTGGAATTAGTATTTTGTGATATCCAACGCCAAGTGTGTGCGTGTACCGCGTCGGAGGGGCGTCAAGCGCTTACGACCGGACCCGCGATACTGTCCAACGCAGATATTGGATATCGTCTGTCGCGGTTGGGATACAGCCGCCAGCCGCTTCCAAAGGACTTGAGCCCGCATTTCGCTTGGCTCACCAGGTGAAACCGGCGTAACGCCCTGGAATACGGCCGCCAGTCGCCACTAAAGGACTCGAGCCCGCATTTCGCGTGGCTCACCAGGTGAAACCGGCGTATCGCCCTGAAATACGGCCGCCAGTCGCCTCTAAAGGACTCGAGCCCGCATTTCGCGTGGCTCACCAGGTGAAAGCGGCGTGTCGCTCCGTGAAGTGTTCTAGAGTCTAATTGGGGACTTCGCATTTTATTTGCCGTGCTTTAGTTCTATATTGTTGTTTTTCTTACATATCTGCGATTCGCATTTTTATATTAACCCTAAATCCCCAAAATTCTAAGTGCCTCATTTGACGGGCGTAAAAAGACCTGGCTCTTGAATTTAGGCTACATTCATCCAGCGAATCATCTGTCACTATCCATATCTCTCGCCTCATTAATCCATTACTTTCCCCGCAGCCAAATTACCAGCCGAGTCTTTATTTGTACTTACTAGTTTTGCTAGTACTCCCTCGTTTTATTTTCCTTTCGTGCGGAAAGTAGACGTTTACGATACTAAGGTAATTATTGAATGTTAAATATCTTTATATCTATATCATTATCGTCATTTTTATGTGAAGTGCTAATTTTAAATAATCTGATTATTATTCTTAATTACATTCTATCCGGGTCTACGATACTAAGGAAATGATTGAATGTGAAATATCTTTATATCGATATCGTTATCGACATTTTTATGTGAAGTGCTAATTTTAAATAATCTGATTATTGTTCTTAGTTATATTCTATCCGGGTCGAAGGACCAAATTGCTAATTTTAAATAATCTACTTAATCTGCAAAATTAAAAGTGTTAATGCAATGTGTTTTACTGGGTATTAATATGTCCCAAAATGAGTCTGAGGTAATTTGGTTGGGAAAATAATTAATTATAATTTTATTAAAAAATATATGTATGGAGCGAATGAGAAAAATCGAATTTTCTTCAAAAATAAAAGCTAAACCGTTATATCCTCGCAGATGGTTATAGTACCAATAATTCTTGATTTTAGTCATACTCAAAATTTTTCTACCAGTTGCACTTTAAAAAAAAATAGTTTTTTTTTTAAAGGGCACCTGATTAAAAAAATGTGAGTATATCATAAAATCAGCAATAATTGGTACTATAGGTAACCACCTGCGAGGATATAACGGTTTATTTTTTGTTTGAAGAAAATCCGATATTTTCGATACGCTCCATACATCTATTTCGAAAAAAAGCTCATTGCTCCTAAGTTTTTGACTCAAATATCCTCAGAATTATTTTTTAGGTCAAAATAATGAGTAAAAGGTATTCCTAAAAATAAGCTTGTATTATTTTTTAAATCTATTTTTTTTTAAAGTGCACCTGGTAGTAAAATTTTGAGTATGACAAAAAATCAAGAATAATTGGTACTATAAATAGCTGCGAGGATATAACGGTTTAGCTTTAATTTTTGAAGCAAATTCGATTTTTCTCATTCGCTCCATACATTTTTTTTTTAATAAAATTATAATTTATTATTTTCTCAACCAAATTACCTCAGATTCATTTTGGGACATATTAATACCTAGCTAAAGCTATTTCAAGAAAAAATGGTACAAATTAAGAAATCAATTTCTATTTATATGAAAGCCGATTTTGCGACACACAGTGCGGTTATACTCACTTGCATTTATTTAGTCACTACGCGCGATATGATTCGGAGAGGTTTGGAGACCTATGCCCAAGCACTAAAAGTGCTAGGCTAAATACAAGTGAGAACAACCGTTTAATATTTATAGTAGTTATTGTGATGTTCAACCAACTTATGAAATTACAGGCAGTTCAAGATAACCGGGCCTGAACTATTTAAGTAAGCCTAATTTTTGAGTAAGACCCGCCATCGTGGCAAGGCCTCACCTGATTTTATTTACCAGAAAACTACCGCGCAGTGTCTTTAAACATTACCGTTTCTGGTAGTCGTGAGACTGGAACCGCTGGAAGTTTATTGTCTGCGTTGAACTAACATAATAAGTCTTTCCATGAAAATATTGCGATAGGCAATCATAAAATTTTGAGCATTAGCAACTTCATGAAATAAATATAACTAGTAAACAATTCAAACTGTAGAGAAATGTACCCACCCCTGCATACAACTTTGTATGCAGGGGTGGCATTTCTCCGCAGCTGACCGTACCTACAAAAGAAAGAAAAAGGCGTATGCCTGAGTTACATTCCTACCTTTTTTCTCTTTAACATTATGACATAAATATATTTAAGTTCAATGAAATGCTAGTCCTGGAAGCTTTAATATGAAGATCGTGGAAATGAGCAGCTATGTATCCGTAATATGTGTAAAGAGTATCGACTCACCCCCGTCGCGCATTAACGCAATAAACGCGCGTTAAGGCGGGTAATGACCCGGCGCCACGACATTACTAGGTACCAGTGTTGGCCGAACGTTAGTGTAATTGAAAATTAAAAATTGAAGATTGAAACACGTTAGTTAAAATTGAACACTAATAGTTCAGTGCAAATTGATTTCAATTAGAATTGAAATTAATTGTAACTAACGTGTTAATCCTTTGCGAATAACTAATAATTGAAGATATTTAATTTTTAGTCTTTCTCAAAAATTGAAACATTAATTTAATTTTTAGTGTAGATTGAATTGGTAATTGACATTAATAATTTTACCTAACTAAACATGAATTTAGGTTAAGCTACGAGGTTTTGATTTTTGTTTCGATTTTGACTCTGGACTCGGGGGCTTGTATTAATAAGCAATGGGACCGGTATCCTAAGATGGAAGTCATGCTGGACCTTGGGGATCCCTACTGGATCTCGGGTTTGGTGCATCATAGACTCATGCTGTTTGGGCTCATTCGACTTGTACTGATGAGCAGATGGTACCGGGATCAAAATCTGGAGCTCATGCTGGACCCTGGGGATCCCTACTGGATCTCGGGTTTGGCGCATCATAGACTCATGCTGTTTGGGCTCATTCGACTTGTACTGATGAGCAGATGGTACCGGGATCAAAATCTGGAGCTCATGCTGGGCCCTGGGGATCCCTACTGGATCTCGGGTTTGGCGCATCATAGACTCATGCTGTTTGGGCTCATTCGACTTGTACTGATGAGCAGATGGTACCGGTATCAAAATCTGGAGGTCATGCTGGACCCTGGGGATCCCTACTGGATCTCGGGTTTGGCGCATCATAGACTCATGCTGTTTGGGCTCATTCCACATGTACTGATGAGCAGATGGTACCGGTATCAAAATCTGGAGCTCATGCTGGACCCTGGGGATCCTTACTGGATCTCGGGTTTGGCGCATCATAGACTCATGCTATTTGGGCTCATTCGACCTGTACTGATGAGCAGATGGTACCGGTATAGCTCCTTTTTACTTTTACTTTGACCTTTGACCTTGACCTTGACCTTGACATTGACTTTGACTTTGACTTTGATTTTCACTTTGACTTTGACTTTCACTTTCACTTTGACTGTCACTTTCACTTTCACTTTGGTTTTCACTTTCCCTTTCACTTTCACGTTGACTTTCACTTTGACTTTGACTTTGACTTTCTCTTTCACTTTCACTTTGACTTTTACTAAGAAAGTAAAAGTTAAAAGGAGCTCCAGATTTTGATACCGGTACCATCTGCTCATCAGTACAAGTCGAATGAGCCCAAACAGCATGAGTCTATGATGCGCCAAACCCGAGATCCAGTAGGGATCCCCAGGGTCCAGCATGACCTCCAGATTTTGATACCGGTACCATCTGCTCATCAGTACAAGTCGAATGAGCCCAAACAGCATGAGTCTATGATGCGACAAACCCGAGATCCAGTAGGGATCCCCAGGGTCCAGCATGACCTCCAGATTTTGATACCGGTACCATCTGCTCATCAGTACAAGTCGAATGAGCCCAAACAGCATGAGTCTATGATGCGCCAAACCCGAGATCCAGTAGGGATCCCCAGGGTCCAGCATTGGCTCCAGATTTTGATACTGGTACCCTCTGCTCATCAGTACAAGTCGAATGAGCCCAAACAGCATGAGTCTATGATGCGCCAAACCCGAGATCCAGTAGGGATCCCCAGGGTCCAGCATGAGCTCCAGATTTTGATACCGGTACCATCTGCTCATCAGTACAAGTCGAATGAGCCCAAACAGCATGAGTCTATGATGCGCCAAACCCGAGATCCAGTAGGTAGCCCTAGGGTCCAGCATGAGCTCCATCTTGTGATATTGGTCCCGACTTCCGAACCCGAGATGCAGTTTTAAAATTAATTATTAGTGTAAGACAGGATTAATTTAGTTACACTAACGTTAATCTAATTGACTGTAATTCTTATTAAATTTTCGAGACGTTAGTGTAACTAATAGGTTAATTCTAATTGACGGTTAGTGTAATTGACGACGCCACAAAATCAATGCGAACTAACGTTAGTAAAAATTGATGTTAGTGTAATTGATTAGTTACGGAATTAATCTTCAATCTTATTGATCAATTTTCAATTCTAATTTAAATTAACGGCCAACACTGCTCGGTACGCTTATGCTTTTTCCATTACGCAACAATGATAAAGTAGGCTTTATAGCCCTAGGTACACTTAAGAATGTGATAAAATCACACATGTGATCAATAAAACAATTCTTTGGATGGCAAGGTCGGTAGCAATGGCGTCAAAATATTTGTAGGGAAAGCAGAGCTGAATTATCTTTACTTTTCTCCATGACCATTAGTGAAAGTACTTAACTTGGCTGAAAATTAGGCAAGCCGATGGGAAATGAGTTCTACGGCCACTGCCACTAGCTTCTATTGTTTTGTAGCGATGTGAATTAAGTTGTACTCGTAGTTATGAAGGCGTATTGTTGTTAATATCAAATCGGATTCACCGTTTCTTAATGCGTATATAATATACATACCCATTCCTAATAGGTGTATAATTTATCTGCGTTATAATGTAGGACAACCGTTGTTACAAGCTGGTTTAGACATAGCCCGTTGAATTGTATTTAGCCCGTTGCAAAGTTTTTAAGAAAAAGCATTTCCGAGAACGTTTCCAACTCTTTGAAAACTTTCCACAACTAACATGTCAGTTTGTTTAGGAAGCTAACAATAGTAAATCTGATGTTTAATCAAATATAAATCTTATTTAACCTTTCTGAATTCGCCCATAAGTAAGAACGTGTCACAGCCCTATTTCCTCGCAGATTTAATTGTAATGAGCTTGAACATGAACACACCTTGTCCATTAATAGAGAGATATCTCGGAGCCATTATCTCAATAGCTGTGATGTTATGTTACTTTATAAGTATGCTACAAAAAATGTAGATAATAGACAATAAAATATTAAGAAGATTTATCACGGTTTTGCACGGGGAATTTATTAAGATTTCTAGACTTTAAGAGGCTGACAACAGCTAAATTCCCTCCCTATGTTTTTCAGCGCGAGTGAAAGAGAAGCACTGTGTTACGATCAGTATGGGAGTACATTGTAAATTTCGCAAAATGATGAATTTAAAATAAACTATGCATTAACTGAGAAATATAAAACAACGAAGTTTTTAGTATTAGTGTGGTAGAATTTTGTCCTTAGTGACTTATAGTCAATAAACTAAAGACATACAACTATTTAAAGCAAATTATAAGAAGTAATTTTGGAATTATTTTCTATTGAGCCGATTTCGTCCAATTGTGTATCGAAATTAACGAATTTCTTCCAAATATAACGAATATTAACATTTTTTTTTTACTTACTCAAAACAAGTAGTTATAGCTAAAAAACTGTTTGAGTAAAGTCAATTTGAAGGTCATCGGGTGTTGTCAGCCTCTTAAAGAGCAAAAATAGTGACGTTACGGCGAAAAGTGTTGTAGGAATGTTGTCTACCTCTGGGGAGGTATTCGACTTGTCAGAGGCAGTTGGCCATCATTTATTTTACTTTAACCGTTTGACCGCCAAGCATCAGACAGAAACATCGTGCCCTCAGAGCCAGCGCGTGCGAGCGTGCAAGGCAAACCGGTTATATTTTGGACGGGATATCACGCACTGGCGCTGAGGGTAGGACTTTCCGTGAGCGTGATTTGACGTCTTTGGCGGTCAAAGAGTAAAAAAATATATATATATATATATAGCACCCTTCTATTCGACATGTCAAACTGTGACACGTGGTTATCCATGCGGGAACATTAAACTACTTGTTTGACACACGTAGTAGTGATTCAAAATTGGTTTCACTAGGGACTGATAGTTTTCGGTTGTCGGATTGATGACAAATAACTATTAGGTACCTACTAAAATTTACTAGTAGATACCTATTACCTACGTATGTACGAACACATAAGTGCACTCTCTTTGAGCCCTAATGGATAACGTGGCTCGTGTAGTGTTTCGAGTGAATACTTGTACTCGCCGTCAGGAACAGGAGACAATAGGGATGGCTGCTGACGTATTCTATTTCTAAAAGCATACCCTTGCCTTTATAATAGGAATAGTGCCACATGAGTGCTGTGTATACCTATAGAATATTTTTATTATCAACTGGATTAGAATGCTCAATTTCTATTAATATATAGAGCCAATGCTCTTGTCAAGCGTCAATAGGCTTGTCTATACGAGGTGTAACAAGAATGCTGGTGATTCGTTTAAGGGCATTATTCTAATTACAAAATACTAAGAAAAACATTTTTTCACACTAAAAAGAAATTGGTGTGTATGGAGTGATGACCGGCTGGGACGATGGGACGACATACAAACAATTTTTTTTGCGTCCAAATTTTTTTTCTCCTATTATTTCTTAGCCGCAATACGATACAAGGTGATGGTGGTGTGGGTAAAAAAATACTGGTGATCCGTTTTAGTAAACAGATCACCAGTATTTTTTTACATCCTGTATGTATTTGTAACGTCACTCGATTTTTAGACATATCTCTAAATATTTTAATATTTTGGCTAATTTCACGTCCATGGCTCTTGGTTAGGCGTAGCAATAAATAAAACAAAATATCAGTCAAACGTTCTGTGTTATAATTTCACTCGTCACATTTGTAAATGCATTTGCAGGTCCCGCTTCGGTCTGTACTTGGTCGACTTCAAGAGCCCAACGAAAACGCGCACGGCCAAGCGCTCGGCGCGGATGTACACAGACGTGGTGGCCTCGCGACGGCTGCCCGCAGACTACGACCCTGAGGACTTCTCCGCGTTCTCTGGAGCCGCCACACTGGCTCCCACTCTGCTTCCCTTCCTAGTCCTCTACAGGCCCTAGTTACAGCCTTACATACTTTTTGTAAAAAATCTTTAAATTAAATTACATTTAAATATTCTTAAGATTCATTATCAACTTGATCCCTAAATTAAGCTTAAGCTAGCACTGAAGAGCGGCCTAGCCGCTTTAATACTCGACGGTCATAAGCTTGCTGGCGTTATCGCGGGCCACGTCGCGCTTCAGCTGCGCTTGGATAGAGGCGAAGGACTTGCCCTTGGTCTCGGGCAGCACGACCAGCATGAACACCAGCCCGAGGAGCGAGAATGTTGAGAAGCCCCAGAATACTGTGTAAATGCCACAAGAGTCCTTCACCACCTGAAATAAAATCAAAAATCGTTTAAATATTAGAAATTTAGTTAACGCTTAACATTAACTAAATTAAAAATTAAAACAACGTTTTCCATTGACTTAGCAGTTAATTGATTTTATTAATTTTAGAATGAATTTTAAGTTAAGCTCTATCCAAAATTATTTTATTAAGTGGTTCGCTATTGACTGAATATTTTTTTTACATGCTATACACGTACCTAGAAACTTTGCAATGCTGAAGTTAAAAATAAGCTAAGCTCAACATATTCTAGCTAGTTACTCTAATAATTTCATATTTTGAACCATCACATCCGCTATATATTTGAAGTCTTTCAGGCGCTAAGCTTCCTTTGTAATTACTTGTGTTAAATACCTTTCTGCAGCCTTAATTAACAGATAAATATTACTATGTATTTACCTGGAAGAGTTTCTGCACCGCGAACATGAAGATGCCCGTGTAAATATGCGCTACACAGGACGCATACAGCTTGACATTGGTAGGGAACATCTCTCCAATGATGACGTAGGGCACCGTTGACAACCCTATGGCGTAGCACACGATGTACACGAGGATAGAGGCCACCGGCAACCAGTGCAGGAACGCCACCGATTCCTTGTCCGCTTCGTAGAACCAGTAAAACGTTCCAAGTGTTCCGTTCATGAGCCCGACTCCAAGCGCAGATAGTAGCAGCAGTGGTTTTCTTCCCACTCGGTCCACAAGGCAAACCGACAGGACACATGTCATAACCTGCACGCAGCCCACCAGAATGGACTCTACGTAGGGTGCCAAGTGTCCAGCAGCGTCAAGATCCGAACTGTTAGTAGACGCCGTCGTATTAAATATCACCTGGGCGTAAGCTACCACAGCTGCACTACCACAAAGTTGTTGAATTGTGAACACTCCCAGACTTATCCACATAGCTTTTCTATTCGTCGCTTCTGTAAGCAGATCGAGCCAAGATCCTTTGTTCTTCATGTCTTCCTGGACATTGATTTCGATGTTTTTGAGTTCAGTTCTAATATCTCCGCTACGTAGCATTCTTAGAGATCGTTCTGCTCTTTCACTGCGTTCAAATTTCAGGTAATAGTATGGCGACTCCGGCAAGAATATGAAGCTTAAAACAAATGATATAGGTAGGATCAAGTTGATGCCGGCTAGGGTTTGCATCGAGACGAATGGACCGATGCAGTACTGGGCAAGAATACCGACCTGGAAGGAAACAAAATAAATTAGATATTAGGCTAACCACTGGATAATATTGTAAGGGAGTATTTTAGACTACTGAATATATGGTAGTGTAACAATGGGCTTTATTTAGCACCTAGCGACTATAACTCAGCGAATATAGTTGTTAGTCACAATATAGGTATAGGTCAATATTTAGTAGGTCAGTAAATAGCATATCTTCGCAGTGCATGTGGATTTGTGGACATGCTGGCAGCGTCTTTTTTTTTCTTTAAATTTTATTTTTCCTAATGACGCAATGACAGTGGCGTGCGGGTTTTCTCTTTGCTCATCTTAGTTTATTTGTTTAATACATTTAACGGCCTCCTAGCCCAGTCCGTAGTGACCCTGCCTACGAAGCAGGAGGTCCCGGGTTCGAATCCTGGTCAGGGCATTTATTTGTGCGTTTATCACAGATATTTGTTCCTGAGTTATGGGTGTTTTCTATGTATTTAAGTATTTATCTATTATATACACGGTGCCCGTGAGCATTGCGAGAGATTTTAACCACGCATTTCTGAGGTCAAAAGAATGAAAAAACATTATATGACTTTTCTTGTAAAACGCCAAAAAAAAATTTTTTTTTTTACTTTTTTTTTCACTCTTTTTGAATGCTGTTCTACATAAAAAGTAAATGTCATTAGAAAAAAGTAACGGAAAAAGTACATTGCTACATTTTTTCTCGTAAAAACTAGTCCATGCAAAGTGTTTCTGAGGTCTTTGATATCAGTCAATAAGAGATGTCTAGACTATGCCCCATACCGGTGAGATCGCCATCAAAAAATCTTTTTACACTGAGAAACAATTCAAAATGCAATTTTTTGTAAGTAGTATTTACTCTGAAACTATGGAGAATTTCGAAAAAGTTTAAAGGACATTTTGTTCTCTAAATATGATAATGAATACACTGTTAAAGTCTCTCGCAATGCTCACGGGCACCGTGTATATCGTTGTCTAGTACCCATAACACAAGCCTTATTGTGCTTACTGTGGGCCTAGGTCAATTTGTGTAAGATTGTCCTATAATATTTATTTATTTATTATTTAATAAGCTTTCTTTGGCTGCAGCTTTGGTTAATATTAAATAATTTTAAACTCTTAAGTGTTATATGTGTTAGACGTGTATATTAGATAATCGTTTATGGCATAAACGATATTTTGTTTTACCTAACATATCAAAAAGCAATATGATTGAATCGCCAGCGTTCTGATGGATGAAATCATAACATATGTGATAAGATATCTACTATGAAACGAAACCATGATGCCAACACGCAGGATAAATATTTATATTGGAATCTAATTAGGTATACATTTCTAGTATTATATGTATCTAGAGTTAGACGAACAAGTGAAATTGTTAATCACTTCTGCATCAACTACAGACAACTTATTTACATAGTAATTGAGATCGTTGAAATCTCAGCAACGCGTAGTTGTCACGACTAGTATTAATCGATGAATTATATCTTCTCACTTGGTTCGTAACCTAGACCTTATTCTGCGGCAGTTACAGTTGGGTTTTCAAAAAAACATAAGACTAAAACACGAGGTTTTCAAAGTAAATAGTCAAAATGTAATCAAGACTAGCTGAAACATTAAGGCGCACTCTTTGTGTCTGATGTTGGGTATGAGTAGCAAGCCATGCGCGATGTAATTAAAGCAATGAGTCACGTTTTGCGCGCGCGTGTTCGTCAGCGCAATTACAGTGATAGAAAGACTAATGAGAACGTTTGAAATTGATAAAAGCTTGAAATTTAATACACATTATTTTACAAATGAGTAATTATTATAATCGTCAATATTTTTTTTTTGTAAGTGTCAATTGGACACATATTATGTATGAATTAATTCCATAAGTAAGTAAATGGAGCCGTAAAGCGCAACAAGGGTGTTATAGGATTTGTCTAGACTAAACAGGTAATTAGCGAATACGCAAGGCCCTGGAACAAACGTACCTCCTTGTTCATTATATTAAATATTTGCTTTTACCAGCACCTGCTCCCAAGACCTTATTTCGTAGGCAATACACTGAAAATGTAGAGTACGAATAGTAGGATGCTGCGTCGGCAAAATTATAAGATATATTGATGTTAAACTAAATTTAATTCAGTTACCACTTTTATCAATTATGTCAAAAATTTTAAGATACCCAATCACCTACCCCAGTCCCCAGATTCGACATTATTGGATCCATTTCAAATGCTAAATTTTGGAGCTATCTCGTGCATAGAATATTCCAAGCAATTGACCTCAATGATGCCGAATATCTACCTCACGGTGCTCACAAAGAGGGTGCCTGCGTTTATCGCTAGAGGCATATCGGTATTGAATATCTTGTGTCCTGAAAGTCTAATGTAAAGAACATTTTAGAATAGAGGCATTACGTTCTTTTAGGATGGATTTTTGTGACATTTTAGGAAAACAAGTGAAGGTATATTTGATATGTATTATACAGGGTGTTTCCTGTAATAAAAGCAATATTTTAAGACGTAGATTCTACTCCTCAAACAATGAAACGTTTGTTCTACAATTTAAAAAATAATGAAGTTTTTATATTGTCTCTTTTTCATACATACTAAATAGTATTTTCAATGTGCGTTAAAATCCGTCTAATTGACATTGCTTGTCACTCTTGTCACCCAACAGAAATAATCAATTTCGCAATACATTGCGTGTTTAAAGTGAAATAAAAATCAAATAAGTTATTTTTAAAAGTCGCTGAACTATTTAATATTGTCCAGTTTGAAGAGTAGAATCTACGGTTTAATTTATTGCCCCTATTACAGGAAACACCCGGTATAAGTACGTACAATCAAATTGAGACTCTTACAGGTTTATTTTAGTGTTGGTACTAGTAAGATCGTCCTGGCAGAGCGAAACACGTATTGTTTTATAAAGAACAATGCATTATTTATGGCCGTTCTTTGTATTTAAGTTTATTATATATTCAGCTGGTCATCCAAAACGTTAGCAAACACGTGTCGTCTTTTTCTTTTAACTGAATCCTTTAAATTTTTACCTATCTAGGATAAGATTATGAGTTTGTTCCAGAGCAGATTGTACCCGATATTATTTATAATTTAAGTTCATTATAAGTAGAAGAACGTAAATGTTTAGGACAGGCAGTTTAATATAGACATTGAACACTTGTTCCACTGTCGCCTTAGGCAATCGACAGCATCATGCACTTAGTGCTACGCTGTCGACAGTAAACAATTCATCTAGGTATTTATGAGAGTGATAATCATGGAGAGCGTGTCTAGAACAGCGTTAGTAGAGAGTCCACGGATGTAAATAACATTCGGTCTTCAGCACGTACTTATAGTGTAGTCGATATCGTAATCCAATCGGTAAATAAGTTACAGGCTTGATATCATCGAAATCCAGTCTAGTATGAATGGAGAATCCGTGCACATACGTTATTCATGAGAGTGATGAGGGTAGATAAGGCGCCTCGGACCTCGTGGGTGGCTATTTCGCCGGTTTACATGGGAGCCACGGTGTAGACGATACAGCCCAGAGTACATTTGCGGCACGTACAGCACCGTCACCGTTTTGGCTACCATCACCAAGATCCAGTCTAGTATGAATAGAGAATCCGTCCACATACGTACTTTATTCATGAGAGTGATGAGCGTGGAGAGGGCACCTCGGACCTCGTTGGTGGCTATTTCGCCAGTGTACATTGGAGCCACGGTGTAGACGATGCCATAGCCCAGCCCGGAGAACATCCGCGCCACGTACAGCATCGTCACTGACTTGGCTACGATCACCAGAATCCAGCCAAGGATGAATGGTATGGCCCCTGGAAATAAAGCATAGAGATGTTAGTAACAGATGGTGTTCCTTGATATTTTGTAATAATTTAGAACACAGTCTTAATTAACAAACAACATATAATATGTCGTACACAATGTACTATCGGGTTCAGAATTGCATGGCCAATTTATGAATGAATTCATTGATAAATTGACCATGCAATTTTGAACCTGATGGTACAAGAACAATGAGAGGGTGCGAATAGACCTGGAGGTTCATTTAAATACATAATGTTAACAAAATAAGGTAGCTAGAAATAAACAACAAAAGTAGGTAGACTAGGTAGTTGTAAAGAATAATAACATCAAGCTTATACAGATATATTTTTTCTGCTATAAGTACTAAACTAAAAGAGTTTACGTTTAACTAGTATTTTTAGACTAGACATTGAATTATGAAAAGGATCAACATTTAACAAATATTTATTATAAAAACTGAGGACTCGTCTGACAAAGGCATGCTTTGAATATTTCTTATGAGAAAAGCTAACATAGAATAAAGTTGTAAGGAGTTATGCGGACAAACAAATGTCACTAGTTATAGGAGATCCGGACAGTTGATGACGACTTTAAGAATTTTAAAGAAAAAAATAACACATCAATAATTTCTACGATTAAATACGAAGAAAAGGGACACGAAAATGCTTTGCCGCTAATATCGAATTTTCGATGAATACAACTATACACCAGTTCTGTAGCCTAATGATTTTAAGAAAATGGTTTGTATTATCTCTAAACAGTCTATGTAGAGATACCGGAATGACTAATTCTAATATAATATAAGTTTACTTAGTTTACAAACTAAGTTACAGTTCCATGAAACAAGCGATACTGAAATAGGTATGCGATGTAGAACTTGCGCTTGCAATAAACGCAACTTTTTAATTTTTGTAGGTGTTACGTTAAATGCAGTCACTTAGGTATTCCTAAAATACAAGTATAGCATTTAAGTCATTAATAAAGTCTGTGGCAATAAAGCTATGGAAACTATTGGAAACGTGATAATTACTCAAAAAGATGAAGTGGTAGGAGCTGATGATAATAGTTTTATAATCAACTTGAAAAATCGTATTTTGATAACTCTTACCCAGTAGTAAGGTAGTTTTTCGTCCAAATCTGTCGGCGAAGTAGGCGGAGGGGACAGGCGTGAGCGCAGAGCACAGGATCATGATGGAGGTGATCCATGAGCCCTGATCCGAGGTGGTGGGGATGGAGCTCTCCTCGGACTGAAGGTAGGCGAGTGTGGGCGACGGCCAGCCGTAACAGGTGCCTGCTGTTGCGGTGATGAGGGTTGCTGGAATTGATAACAGTTAAAGTTTTAATTCGTGTAAGCGTTTCAGTTTTCACATTCAAAACATTTTATGCAGAAAAATAATGTATTTAATAGTTGTTTACAAGTTGGGTAAATAAATTTAAATATGACATTTTGATTTCTATTAACCGTACTTTTGTGAAATATAAAGTTTCATTCTCCAAGTTTTATTTTGGTCTTATGACGCCTGTGACAGATAGGTACCGAAGTGAACCCATATGTGATCCTTGAAGCAAGTTTTGGACGGAAAGGAGGCTACTTGTCATTACGGTTGCCAAAGAGCTCAAAGAGGACCTAGCGTGTTGACGATGAGGGAACCGCTTGTTCCTTTAGCCGTCAACACAGTGCATCCTTTTTGTAAAGGGTCGGCAACGCGCATGTGATTCCTCTGGAGTTGCAGGCGTCCATAGGTTACGGTAGCTGCGGGCGGTATCAGGCGGGCCGTATGCTTGTTTGCCATCGTCGTGGTATAAAAAAAACATGACGAGGAAGGTTATATCGATATTATTATAACACGAGAAAAAGGTTAGATGATGATGACACTGCTGTATATAGAATGATGGCGTTTATAAATAAAACACGTTGCTGCTAAAGGTTATTAGTGTTTACAATGTGATGTCAAAAAGATGCCAAATTATAAATGGCTAAATTGAAGTGGTTCCAAATCCATTTAGAGTATGTGCTCAATTGATTTATTATAACATGCCTAATAGGGACTCTAACAGTAAATAACTAAGATTATTTTTGAATCCTAGATTAATCTTAGTGAAACTTTAGCCATGGAAGATTTTAAGAAATAAAACTGCCATTATGATTAAGTTCATAATCATAAATGTAATGGTGGGTTAAATCAACACAGTCAAACATTTTTTTTCCACTTTAGAATGACTTTAGAATTGTTGAGATATAGAAAGGCGATCTATCATCCTTCTAGCATTTGTCCCGACTTTTTGCCACGGCTCTATCGAGCCTGGGGTTTCACTCGGCAACCTAATCCCAGGAATTGACTCTAGTTTTTACGAAAGCGACTGCCACCTGACCTTCCAACTCGGAGGGGAAACTAGGCCTTCTAGAAAGGCGATCTATAAAAAGAGATTTATTTTTATGGAATATATGTACATAAATATTTGTTTTCACAAAAGTAATTGGCGTTAATTACTGAACAAGTATGTACATGGTTTCACACGAAAATGGTTGTGTTAATAGAATACTCAGTGTTGTGCAAACTAGGTGCAATGCCCTCGCGCGACTCTCTAGTCGTAGCCAACTTTTATGGATTTACATAAATGAAGGATTATTAAAGAAAATAGTAAAAACTAAGTTAGGAAATACTATTTTATACATGGAATTTACAGGTAAGTAAGTATATTATATTATTTTTCTATGTTATGTTGATTATTATATTTTCAGTATATATTGTAAAGTTTGTCAAATTATTCTGGAAGAGACCACACAGTACAGTATTTTAGCAAGGACAGCTAATAGATCCCGTGTCACTACGCGAAAATTATCTTAGAAGATCTTCCCTAACTATTTAATCTATGATACTTTATTGCCTTTTAATAATTTCCGGGAAAAAAATACCATAGTAGAAACACAGGTAAAACGCATAGCTACTATTTAATTGACAGGTAATAATATATTTTTAACCAAGTGAAGGTGCAGCCCCTATTCAGTGTGTACCTATTCTCTTCTGAAAGGTTGATTTATTTATCTGCCCTGTGTACATGATGGACTGTTTACATAGATAAGGAGTTAACTAAGCAAATGATAATGCTACATGAACATGAGCTTAAGATAATACAAGTGCTTTAATGACATATTATGACGATTAAAACAAGAACTATGCTGATAAAAGGTATAAAATATATACTGCAATTTATGATTGATGTTTAAGTACTACCAATATAAAATAATAGATTGTGATTTTGTCAAGGATTAGGATCGCGTTTTACAAAGGTACAATTTACAGATTCGCCGTTTGGTTTCTAACAAACTGGCATAGTTGTTACAAAGACAGTAAAATGGCGAAATTGACGACCTCCTTTTAACTTGTATTTTAATATAACGCGACCCGGGATTCTAGCTAGACAAGAGAATAATAATCTAACTATACTTCGTTTTTTTTGAGATTAGAAATTGAGTAAACATAGAAACAGTAGTTGCCAACCTGTTCTAAATGTTCAATTTAAACACACTGCAAGCACACCAACAGAGGATTAGTTAACATGATTAAGAGTTCACATTTGTGAATAAATAATAACAATTTGCAGATTAAATAATCCAACACAACAATAATAGTGGAGTACGGGAACGCCTTTTTAACCTATAAAAATGACATAAATCACAAGTCCGATTTTATTTTGTGACCTGTTAGAATACGGTAGGTAAGTACTAATAATAAAAAATATTTTCTAACAATTGTTGGCATTGCGCTAGATATGATACATGTCTTTGTTTGCTACACATAGAAAAGATAATGTAAGTTTTGGTTTTCTCCACCAGGCTATCGTTTTTTACTATTGCAACATATCTTCACAATTTATAACGGTTTTGTCAAGAGCAAATGTCGTCTTAGCCATTTGTAATTCATTTAGAATTCAAGGTCACTTATATTTTGACAAATTGTTTTCGATGATGCACATAATCTATTGACCAATCTGTTATAAAATGACAGATGATGTTGAAATAGTTGAATGCAATAGTATGGTAAAGGAAAATATATCTTGTATAATCTTTTCTAGTTGTTATTAACAAATATCTATATAATACCTAGCGCGACGTCAAAAACTGTTAGAAAATATTTTTTACTATAAGTAATTATATCATATTCTCTAACTAATAAAGAAAATCGCACTTGTGAGTTATCGAAGCTCAAAACTGTTCGCGTACTGTACTATAAATACACAATTTCGTTTAAGATTTTGTATGCCAACGTTAGAGACACGTGAAAAATGAAAAACTGACCTGACAACGCACGTACGTTCTAAAACGAAAACTTAAGATCTAGTTTTTTTTATCAATATTCACGAAAATTATTTATTTGACAATCATAATATGCACTTATTAATCAATTTTCGTAAATAAAAATGCGTCTAAACGTTATTTAATAGTTTTATTATATAATACTAAATAAAAAAGCGACTGTCTTAGGTGATGGTAAAAGATTTGGTGGACTACGAGGTGGCTTTTCTTGTTGTATGCCACTCGGGCCTGCCTCTGATTGCTCCATAACCCTCCAAACAAACGCACAATAATAGAGCAAGCAAATACCTTTACTTAAATAAGAATCACAATAAGCTTTAAATATTAAAAACTATCCAAGTATGGCTGAGAGATACTAATAATAATAATACAGGTGTCCGGACCTCTTTTCAATAGCCTAATCTTTGACCAGCCAAACTTCAATACCATAGCCCATTTCTCTGTCCATTTTATTTACAATAGCCACAACGCCTCCTGGAACCGGTTCACGGGTATCTATTAATGTACCCGTGAATGGGTTCTAGCAGGTGTATCACATAGCAAATTTCTCCAAGGGGCCTCTGCGTGTTGGATCTGTATCCCCACGCAAGCCTACCAAAAGACCGGGATATAAAGGCCCGTGATTCTCAAAGGAGATACAAATAATAATAATAATAATAAGGGCTTGGCGGGCAGGGCAGCTTGTGGCGAGCTGTCGGGGAGTGACGACCCCGCGGACCCGAGTGCTCCAGAGAGTCGATCAGGGTCTCCGTCTCCGGCGTGTCTTCGTCGGTCGGAGTGGACCTCAAGGGGACCCGCAGGACTCTCAGCTCTGGCTTGCCTTAATTGGCCGTCCAGAGAGGAGCCGTCAGAGCTATATGCTCGCAGGGTGGAAGTGAAATTTGCATAAGTCGCGAGTTGGTACAGTGGCTGGGCTTCCTACAGTCACTGGCAGAAAGCGGTGTACACCTCTCCACACCCTGAGCCGCTCACACCGATGTTGCTCCTGGTCGTTTTTGCAACGGCAGTTTCAGGGGCCCATCTAGTTGGCGGCGAGTCACCGCCTGCCTCGATAACATGTTATAAAATTGTTATGGCAGGTGTCCGGACCTCTTTAGAATAGCCTAATCTTTGACCAGCCAAACTTCAATACCATAGCCCTTTACTCTGTCCATTTTATTTACAATATCTACAACGCCTGCTGGAACCGGTTCACGGGTATCTATTAATGTACCCGTGAATGGGTTCTAGCAGGTGTATAACATAGCAAATTTCTCCAAGGGGCCTCTGCGTGTTGGATCTGTATCCCCACGCAAGCCTATCAAAAGACCGGGATATAAAGGCCCGTGATTCTCAAAGGAGATACAAATAATAATAATAAATATTCTTTATTGTGCACCACATGAGAAAATAGAAAAATATACAGCGATACAGTATAAAAACTAGGTAGCAACAGGCGGTCTTATCGCTAAAAAGCGATCTCTACCAGACAACCTTTGGGTAGCTGGAAACTATGAACTCAAAACAATTAACGGGTAGTGCCGATATGATATAAGTATACTAGTAATAGTAAGTACTTACTTTAAAAACTTATACCTAAATACATAAACACATACACAATATATAAATACATAATACATACATAAATACACAATAAAAAAATACACAATATATAAATACATAATACATACATAAATACACAATATATAAATACATAATACATACATAAATACACAATAAAAAAATACACAATATATAAATACATAATACATACATAAATACACAATATATAAATACATAAATGCATATATAAACGAAGGCAACTTAAGGCAGCGAAAGGTAATGTGATTTCAGAAGATTTTTGAAGATCGGAAGAGATTTAGCAGATCTTACATTCAACGGCAAAGCATTCCACAGCCGAACAGCCCGAAAAGTAAAGGAGTCGTTATACAATTTTGATGAAGAAGAGGGAGTAGCAAGGAGGCGTTTTTCCGCACACCGAACAGAAGACAGATACTTAAAACGCTCTTTAAGATATAGAGGGGTGGTGTGATTGAAAAGGGTATTATAGAGATACGCGAGAATGTGAGAGTTGCGGCGATGGCGTATTGGGAGCCACTTGAGCTGGGTACGAAACTCCGAGATGTGGTCAAATTTTCGCAGGCCAAATATAAACCTTATGCAGGCATTCTGTAACCGCTCCAGTTTGTTTAGCTGGTCTTCCAAAAGATCGAGATAGGTAATACCGGCATAATCCAAAATAGGAAGTAGGAGAGTGGCAAAAAGTTACGAAGCCTACGAAGTGACCCAATGGAAGCAAACAACCTTCTACTGATCTCACTAACCTGCGGTACCCAAGAAAGTGTGCGGTCCAACAGAATGCCCAGATTCCTCACTTGACTCAATGAATTCATTCATAAATTGGCCATGCAATTCTGAACCCGATAGTACAAGGCGTTCAATAACCTTAGACAGAAAAGGAAGAATAGAAATCGGTCTATAGTCCGAGAAGGAGGAGGGATTGGATTTTTCATCAGCATCTTTCCAAACGGAAGGGAAAATACCAGAGGAAATGGAGCTATTAAGGATAAGAGTAATAAATAGGAAGTAAGAGGTCAAGAAGAGGGAGAATCATTTTTCGGCTGACACTGTCGACTCCAACGGCATTGGACGAGATGGCTAATACGTTCCTCTTAACATCACTCTCAGTCAATGGTGTTAGTGAAAAGGCAGGAAAGCCTGGAGTTGGAAGACTCGAAAGACGGTTGAGAGTGTCAGTTTTTGCCGGCCCAGAAAAGGTAGCAGAAGTTGAAAAGTGCTGGTTAAGCTGAACTAAATCAATATCTTTATCAATAGGATGATGTGAAGACTTTCCAACTCCTATTGACTTCAGGAACTTCCAAATTTTGGATGGCTCACCATTCTGTACCGCACTGTGAATGTGACGCCTTTGAGCATCACGGCATAAAGTAGAACATCGGTTGCGAAGGGCATGGTATCTGGCTTTATTTTTATTATTCGAATTAGCTTTATACTTCGACTTAGCCAAGTTCTTCCTAGCTATTAAACACCTGATGTCATCCGTGAGCCAGGGGGCAGGAACATGTTTAATCTTGACTGGGCGTATTGGAGCATGAATATCGTACAGTTTTATCAAAGCAGAATTAAAAAGAGAAACTTTAATATCAACACTCTGTGCCTGCCAGATCGAGCCCCAGTCAACTAGTAAGGCATCCTCGCGAAGCCTTTCGACACTCATCCTACCAAAATTGCGCTGCAGCAGTACTTTTGGTTTATGTTTAGGAGGGCGAACTTTATAAGATAGAAACAACAAATTATGGTAGGAAAAAGCTTCGACTGGGAATTGAGCAAATCCAGATACATGACCGGGAGAAGAAACAAGAGAGAGATCTAGAAGCGAAGGAGAAGAGTTTGGAAAGTAATGTGTGGGACCTGACGGCCAACAGACACTAATGACAGATGACGAGAGAAAATATTTAAAAAACGAAACCATCCGTTGCGAACCTCTTCTTCTCTAGGTATT
The DNA here is from genome assembly GCA_947086415.1 of Pammene aurita. Classification (NCBI taxonomy): domain Eukaryota; kingdom Metazoa; phylum Arthropoda; class Insecta; order Lepidoptera; family Tortricidae; genus Pammene; species Pammene aurita. Next base: position 14,325,847 of record OX352296.1, on the reverse strand, counting down.
TTACCGTGCAACATTCACAAGAACATTAACAATGATAAAAAATAAAATATTTAGTGCATATAACAACTACCAAAATATTGTTAAATACTCAATATAACATTTACAAATACGTAGGCATGGCTTTACTATAAATACAAATATATTTAAGTACGTTTAATGACGGCGTAGGCACTTTGACAGTTGTGACATTTATCGTGCCTAATAAAGAACCCTGTACATCGTTCTGTCAACGTTTTCCTAATCTCAAAAAAAAACGAACTATAGGAACGTTCGCGTCCGTCATTCTGGTACTTACATTTTTTACGTTTCTACTAAGTGTTATCGATAAACGATTTTCTTAGTTTTATTCGAAATTGTCTTATATATGTTCGAAAGTCTTTTTTTTAAATCATTATTTCAATTGCTCTAACGTGTGTCGTAGATTGACAGTAGCTTAAATTGGTTTTTAGTTTTTATTCCCTAGGATAAACTACTACATATGTATACTACTGAACGCCTTTATGACTGGTCGTCGATGGTCAATATATTAGCTTTACGCGAAATACGTACTTAAGTAGTGGCCGGCAAATTTATCGGTTTAGGCGTTTCGGGCCTGACACTAATGCCACGAATAGGTGAATTATGTTTGCCCCTTTTCAACTTTTGCATAAGTAGGTATAAAGCCGTAATTCTACGAGTAAGTAAGCAATAATAATTATAAGTACGTAGCTTAGAACCTTAAAACTAGAAATGTAAAAACAATGTTAATTATATTCATGGTTTTTCGCATCTGCATTAGGTTAGCTTAGCGTGCCATGGTGTGGGGATTATAATTCGAAGTATTAAAACCCTCTAGTCTAGTGCAGTCAAGGTCTAAAATATTGACCTGGTACTAGGTCGTGTATACATATAACTGTCTAAAAATTGCATTGCTTTGACCTCGATTCAACAATAAATCTGAACCCAGCAATGGGGCGTATGTCGGCTGGGGACGGTGGCTATAGTAGAGGAGTCCAAGAGGGGATTTTTTGGAGTCACTCGAGCGTGTAAGATTTAAAATACCAGTGATATTTTGCAATCCGTGGAGTTCTAACTAAACCACTTTTAGCCGTCTATGTTGGTGGGTGGTTAGTGGGCACTGACGCGCTCAAGGGACTCCAAAATCCCCTCTTGGGTTTTTTAAACCTACAGAAACGGAATAAGTACCTGAGGTACAAATATGTATGTTTCAAAGGTAAGATAATAAAATAAACTACTGCCACGCAAAATGGATTTACTACGTATATAGGTGCTAAATGTAATGCGTATAATAAACACGTAAACTATTTACCTAAGTAGGATATGGTTTTATGTCTAGCATTTATTCTACCTCCATGTATTAACTTCCTGTAGATAATCGAGTCAATTAAATTGTCTTAATATTGTCATAGACAAAGTAAGAGACCGATGTAGTCCGGTGTAATCAACCCGGCAGGAGATCGTCAATTTGTTAGGCGATTTGCCCCAGATCATAAAGGTGCGTATAATTATGAAATATATATCAAAACATTCGCTTTAATTTCTAGATCAGAGTGGTCTTAAAATATATGATTTCAATTATAAATATCATTTGAAACGGGATATTTACCATGTATATTTGTGTTTATGAGCACCCGATATTTCGGCGCAGTTGCATGCACCATCATCACGGAGTAACTAACGTTGCGGCGAGTTTTAGTAGTCTACCCACACACCCTAGCGATCTACCCTCTTTCGAGTTCGCTTTTTTCGTCCATTGTCACTGCTACTACTACTGTCCGCGTTCTCACTTGTAACTCGATCACGATTGCGACATAACACTTACAGTATCAACTCGCGCGTTTTTTTGCGAAACAGTATATTTTGGATTAAAGAACTTCCGGATCACTGGATACCAGACACTTGATAGACGAAACCCATCCTCCCGGTTATAATTCTTATATTTAAAAATTTCAATGGCCTCTTTGACCATCCTGGGCATGTAGTGCCTTTCGGTCGAAAGTATCTGAGGGTTATGTAACTCAATCCAATGATTTGTTCCCGCCTCCAGTAGGTGTTCCGCGATCGCCGATTTCCGAGGATCATTGTTCCTGTACGCTCGAATGTGTTCCTTTATACGGCATGAGATTGTGCGCTTCGTTTGACCGATGTAAGAGCTACCACAGCTACAGTCTATTTTATAAACACCTGGACGTTCAAATGGGAAACTATCTTTTGGTGTGCGTAAATATTGGGACAGTTTTCTATAAGGGGTGAAGACAGTAGTGACAGAGAACTTCTTTAAAATATTAGCAACTTTATCTGTCACACCCTTTATATAATATATACTTACCGTATTATGGTAAGTACGCCGGTTGTCGCTCCACTTTATAGTTCAGGCGCTTAGGGGTATCGGCGTGTCGAGGTGGCCTTATCCGCCCATTATAACCATTCCTCTGTAGGACGTCCCTTAAATGTGTCAGTTCCTCCTCATCGCATAGGTTGTATGCACGGTCGGTAAGTGACGTCACTACAGAGTACAGTTGGCGAGGGTGCTCATAAACACAAATATACATGGTAAATATCCCGTTTCAAATGATATTTATAAGGTCTTAAAATAATCATGAAATGTAACGGGAAAATTGAGAAATCGGGATGAAAAAACAGGAATGTGATAAGGACAATATTTAAAAGCGTACATGTTTATGATTTAAAGTATAGCACAAAATAAATACCGGCTTTTTAAAGAATTTCTACAAAATCTGACATGATAATGAAACGGAAATCATATAAAATAATAAAAAGTCATATTTTGATCCTGCCGCTGATTTCTCGTATTTGGGTAAACAAGAATAATGGCATTAATGGCTGTCAAACCATCATTGCTACTATTAACTAAACAATCGTAGCACTTATTACAAAGAGATAAGGTTTAGCACTGTTAGTGCGCTACTACTAGTATCCATTAAGTTATAATTTTAAACCGGAGCACACTCTTGGGCCAAAAAGCGAGACCGAAAGAGAGTAATTTAGGGAGCCGCATCCCGCTTCGACTTAGGGAGTTATGACGTCATTAGACAATAATGCCAGCATGACAACAAGTCAAAATGTCAATTTTGTAACGAGTTCGAGTGATACACCGCCCCCCATATTATGCCCTCAATCGGACCGTTTTTTCTAGTCACCTATGAACGACTGTTTTACACGGTAATAAGGTTCATAAGAAGAACCTTATAATCTGTGGTTAGGGAAAAAGTGCAACAATTACATCCACTTTTTAAAGATCCACATACATAGTGATTTAGGTACTGAACTAGTTTTTCCATAACGTGCGTCACAAGACCTAACCTTTTGCCAAATTTCAAATTATTACGTGACGCAATGAGGACAGTCAATGACAGTCAAGAATGTCATGTGTGGTATTACGAGTAATATGGTCTGGTGCGGTATCTACTAAATAAGTGTGTAGTCTGGAAACATCATTAGGTACTAAGGTCTGTCCGAAAAGAGAAGTGTCTTGGTTTATATGGGGGTTCATACATTCTACGAATCTTCTCTTTCTGGACAAACTCAACATTACTAGATTTGTAACAGAGGAGTTATTTCGTAACTGTATAAAGTATCGTATCTAAAAAAACTGGTTAGTTCCAACTTCAGCTTTAGTTTATCGTAGGGAATGAATATCGTCAGACGTCTGCAGTTAGAAATTAATCACAGACTTATTTGCGAGAAACGCGAGGATAATAATGTGCCATTTTTATTTCTTAAGTGGAATAATATTTACCTAGCATATACCATATTTTATTTCTTTTAGCGTAGGAAAGAAATGTTGTTCAAATTAATCTAACCCTTATTAGATGTTCGCTGTGGGCTGTGGGGAAAAAAGACAATACAAATTTTATGGACTTTTATGGACTTGTTTGTAAATTATACACTCGAAATGCTGGAATTTCATTTGATAATCTGCGATTTGATAACAAAATCAAGACATTAAAATAAAGTTCCAAAAATTTAATAACCATTAGCTCTTCCATTGAGGCTGAGCTCTTGTATTTTAGTGTTAAGTATGCATATCTATATCTACCACATGAATAATGATAGTAAGTATAACGGAGGACGTATGTAGGTATGTTACAGACAAATGTTAGTTTTGGGAGTGGTCGAGCTCCCTTGTTATCGAGGCCGCTGTTATCGCCGTTCTTATGGAAACTTCTGACCACTGCGACATCTGTTCCCCGCCACTATAAGGCGATAATAAATCGGATGCGTCAGTTGTTGTCTGCCTTAATGAAATATACTAAGTATCAACATTGCTCAGTGTTAGATTACATGTGAGAGCTTGAAGGCTAGCGGAATGCGGTATATTTTTATTGAGGCTAATGAATAAACGGAAACCGTTTTAAATTTGTATTAGCTACTATGGATGGTGGGTCTGGTAAATAAAAAATTAGGTTATAGTGTATTTATTAAGGATTACCTAACCATAGTAACCCTTCAAAGTTAAGTCAGCTTAAATCTATATAAAAATTAGTTTCAATTATCCTCATGTTTGTTGGTAGAAGACGCTAATATATACACCAGACAAACAGATTTTAATTATGTGTAACGTAACGCTGGCGATAGTTCTGTCTGACATTGAAAACGAGACTAAATCCGTGTAAATTGAATAAGGCGACAGGCGGACGAGAGTTTTGGAATATAATTCGGCATGCCACGCCGCCTGCCAGTTGGCACAATCAGCGCTTAGTCAATGTACTGGCGTGCAATTACATCTTCTCGGTCAACGTGTATATATAATAATTATGGTCTTGAAATCCCTTTGCTATTCCATGCGATCTTAGTAATATCGGGAATTTGGCAACGCCGACGTTGCACTTTCTATATAAGGGAGACGTTTCCATTAGCGTTTTGCTGCGGCATAAAAGATTATAGCTCGTATTTATACCAGGGTATTTGTTCGAACTGATCATGGTTGGCATTAATACGAGATTTTAAGCTTGTAAATGCTTAAACTTCGAACGAAATCAACTTAGGTTTAGGTACTTGGAGCAGCACCTAGCTTTAACGTTAGACTGAGCGTTTCACTACCTTAATATAATCATAAATTGTCGTCGGAAACTTTGTGGGGATTATTAAGTTTTAACCGTATTAAGTATTTATTGTATTGACTATTATATTATGATATGAGTTCACTGTGGTTTGTAGTGGAGTCGAGTGCGATATGCAGATAGCTGGGGCGGCATCCGCAAACAAATTCGTGGTCATTATTTGGTTTCGTGTTATTTATTCCGGAATATTATTAGTGTACCTATGTTATTGGATAATTTCAAGATACATATAGCGGATGATCAATGGTGAAAATAAGGCGCCAATTTCAGAATCAATAAAATTCTAGTTTTTTTTCTGAAAGTAATAGGTAATTTTTTACTTTAGGTGTGTAGGTCCACAGACATCTCTTTGATTTACTGATAATTTCGCAGATGCTTTTTTGCGTTTTCATTCGATTACCTACTTAATAAATTATCAATTCGATTACTCATTTAATGTACCTATATCTAGTACTAAGTGAGCATGAACAGCCAAGTAGTTTAATCACGGGAATCTATATTTATCTAATGTTATTCGGTCCTTCAGTTCTTCCCATCGTGTATAAGTAAATGTTACGGTTCCACTTGTAGGTAGTTGTTTATCTTTGGCTTGTCACCGTTATTGCGACATTTGCAGCACAAGGCACACCTTTCGTTATATCTCCGACGCAGTACATAGTAGACATATATCTATCTTAGGACTTTGAATGGTGGATAAGCCACGCTTACCTGACATGTGAAAAAAACGCGTCAAGGTGTAGAATTGGACGTAGAGTCCATACGTTGGCGTTGGGAGTCTCTACTTTTAATATGTGTACTGTACTGTTCTATTTTATTGAGGTGTGCATTAAAGAGTATTTGTATTGTATTGTATTGTTGGCTGGGTTTATCCAAGTGAAGTTTGACTTTTCTTCGCGTCAAATTTCCTTAAGATTTTCCGGGAATTTACATGTTGTAAAGCGAATTATAATAAGTGAAGAGTATTAGGCGTTGATAGATACGCCGAAGTCATTAAACTTGAGCTGTCTGAGCTGAGACAACAGAAGTAATTATTGAAGTGGCGGTTGGCGTTGAAGAAACATCGACTAACAATTTTCAAAAGACAAACTTTTTTTTAGTTTGTATGTTTGTGGGACACGTAGGTAGCCGAGGAAAGCCACAGGCGGGCGCCAGCACCAGGTCACATGACCTGGCGTCGAGGTTGAGCGCGTCGCGGTAGCGGGGCGTGCGCGGGGCGTGAGTGGCGTGGCTGCGCGCCGGTGACGTAAGCCATTACCTACAGCGCCACTGTACATGTATTGTGAAGTACATTCACTTTACACGTGCTTCAGACGTTTTCGCGTTTTATCAACGGCAGACATATGATGTGAGTATCCATCGAACGCTGGATATAAATAATCTCTTGTCTTAACTGAAAAGGTGCGGAGCATTTATGTTATTACTAGCTTTAGCCCACGGCTTCGCTCGCGTTAAATTCGGGGTAACAAACCATACAAACTTCCACCCCCCATTTTAGGGAAGTGGGGGGCTAGAAAGAGACAAAAAGTAGCCTATGTCACTCTCCATCCCTTCAACTATCTCCACTTAAAAAATCACGTCAATTCGTCGCCCCGTTTTGCCGTGAAAGACGGACAAACAAACAAACACACACATACACTTTCCCATTTATAATATTAGTATGGATATGGATGATAAAGATAAAGTTATTTTGATCTCGTACCGATAAAGGGTAGGGCCATCATCGAGTGGTAGCGCTATCGACAACGCTGTATTGATGTTGAATAGTGTTTCCTGGTCACGTGAGGCAGTTAAATTATTTATACAAATGGGAAAGTGTAAATACTGGTTATAAACATTATATTGTGACTGCGATATAAAACACACACCACAAAACAATGTACGTTAATTAATAACGATTGTATTGCCGAACCAACAACCCGGCGACACTTCTATATGGGTTATGTATGAACATATGAGGAGTGGCGTTTTCCACGTTGTGAATAATACCCCTAAGGTTAAGTGGTTAAATTGTAAGTGACAGTTCATATAAATGATACAAACGTTCATAATATTCTGAAATACATATTGCCTCTATTGAAGAATCGATACGCTTGAACTTTAATCTTAGCGAAAATAAATAGATCAATACGTATGTATGCACCTGCAGGTTTAGTTTTGTTTACCTATGTAGAGCACTCATTCATTAGGTACCTACTATAAAATTATTTCATATGCGACTTCTAGGGTTCCATTTAATAAAAATAGGTAATAATAGTGAGATTTAATAATTATTAAAGAAGGAATTATTTTATTATATGACATTAAATAAGTTAAAGGTACGATTGGAAAAATTCTAACAAAAACTAAATATAATATAAATTAAAACTAGACCTACAAATAATAAATATCTCCTAAGTCGCTACCAATGGGTAGTGTGCCCAGAAGGCTGGCCGCATTGCCACCTTAAATGGCAATGCTTATTCACTGAGCGAAATACTGGCCAGCCTTCTGGTCACCAGTTGCGTCTACCAGGCGCGACGCTTCTTTGTAGACTCTGCGCGCGCCTGGTCCCCATGGCCCCAGCGTTTCGACCCCAAACGCCTCAAATAGCCACTGATATTTTTCACTAAATAAACGGTATTCACCGTCCTTGCGCAAAACAAGCTATATTTGCATCAAGATTTTGGTATTATTAGGTATTTGCCAGTCACTGCAATCGCTGAGTACGATACTGGGTTGGCTTAGAACAAGGATATGCAATACTATAATTCGAGCCACCAGTATGTGCATACGAGGCACACGTCACAAATTCAAAGCTGCAGCGAAACTATTGGGGTTCGACGACGGAGCAGGCATTCCCAGCTCTAACTAAACTGTCACCTGCCTGACCGTGCATTGCAGAGATGTGAATTATTACTATTATTTTATATACATTATTATTAGCTATTTCTTTAATAAATGACTTCCTACCTTTGCCAGTCACTGCATATTGTAATGCACCTACTTAGCGATTTTTTATGTAAGCATGAAATTTATATGTGTCTTTTATATTTATTTAAGAGATAGTACCTAATAATTTAATGCGTCAGAACGATAACCTTGCCAATTTCACAGCTGTAGGTGTATCACATCAGTCACATCACATCACAGGTATTGCGTTCGTTTTTTTATTTATCAATAAAGTTTCCTAAGTTTCTGTTTTTTATTATTTTCTACACCTATAAATATTAAATTATCTTCAATTCTGTAGATAAAGTAATATGTATCTTTGAATCTGAATACACAGCTTCCGCGCATTTATAAATGTGGGTACGCTAAATGTGTGGAAGCTCTTATGTACCTTTCCTTTCCTTTTTATCGATATTTCCTTTCCTTTTGAGTCAGTCAAATTATTTTGCCTTTCTTTTTAGGGTTCCGTAGCTAAAATAGGAAAAACGGAACCCTTATAGTTTTGTCCTATCCGTCTGTCAGTCCGGACTGTCCGTATGTCACAGCCATTTTACTCGGAAACTAGAAGACGTATCTTATTAAAATTTTAACATAGGTAGGGTCTATTTTGTATGCCGCTACCACCGCTACTTAGCTTTGTAGTCAAAAATGTTTTAGGGTTGGGGGGGGGGGGGGGGGGGGGCACTCCATAAAAAAGACTGATTTGCCGTTAAGTACTCGGTATGTTCTCTCTCTCTGTGGGTACTCTGCGTATGTATTTGTGTATATAAGGCACTTAACTAGTGTAATCTGTGTAACTATTGTAGTAATAACCTGGGAGCTCCAGCTAATGACTATAAAGCGTTCAGTGTGCCAGCATCATTCCTATAATTAGGTAGCATGTTTCAATTTTCCTTGTATTGCAACAAAGTCCATTGCAAGGCGGCCACATATCTGCTCACATATGTAAAACAAAACCGTATCAATTCCGAGAGATTTTTTTTCCTAAACAGGTGAAACCGTTCATTGGGTAAGGTATATAACTTTGCTCCTACAAGCTTACGGTGTCGTTTAGCGCAGTCACGAGACAGCCGGCTATAAATACCCTGTCGGACGCACGTGCTGCGTGCGCGCCGCTCCCGACGGCTTCCTCAGACAGCGGCCTCCAGTTTTTGCCATGCTACTTGCATTCATGCTACTTTTACCACTCACTTAATGACTGTGCAGCGCGGACCACTTCAAGAAAAGACAAATGAAGGTTTAGGATTAACAGCTAGCAAAAGATGAACTTTAGTGAGCTCTTTAATTGATTGTTCATCTAGGGCGCTGCGATTAAATTTGTGCACTTTTAAGAAATATTAACGAAGGCTAAGTTATTTAGATGAATTACCTATTATGCGACAACACTAGAGGTAGGTTGTGTAGGTACAATAGATATTGTAGCAATATATTAAACATTCGTTAGCGAGACTCTACGTGACAAAGAATTGCAATTAGGTAAATGCAATATTCGTTTCACAGAACTCTTTATCTACATATATTACAATCTATAGATATGTATAGCAACTACTGTCCGATTTAAATTTGTTTAAGGTTGCATTGGCAAAAGTGAATTGACATAGTATAGTTAGATACCTACTTTCCAGTAGTTTCATGGAACTTTTCTAAACCGTTGCACAGTATCATGAAATGACTAGGAAGTTTGTTTACAGGGTAAAAACATAATTACAAACACGCTGTCATATTAATTCGCACGTTATTTAGCCGTCCGTGGATCCGGTTTATCCGCTACTGCCGGTTGTTATTCTCATTGTCATTGATAACCCGAGCATGAGGCTCCGAGAACAATTGATCTTGCCTGCCTCCCAATAAATTAGCGCGTGTTTATACAACGACGTCTGGCAAAACATATATGTACTTGGTTTGAATAAAAAAGATGTTTCATTTATATTTAAAAAACCCTTCAAAATATTTAAGTAGGTTTAATTACCAACACATAGTAATCAGCCACATGCTTCGTCACCTTAGCATTACACTGTTGAAATTTTATAGTTATTTCCGATACATAATTTGTACATAAATCTTGTACATCTGATTGTTGAAGTAAGGACGTTATTCATTATTTTGACAAAAACGGGATTATTTTCCTGACGTTTCGAGCGTGTCGAAATAATGTGTCGGTTATCAAAATAATGAGTGAAAATCGTGTGAGTTTAAATCAGTAGGTATAAGGACGTTATTGTTTTAAAGTGTAAGTAAATATATATCATATAGATTTCTTTGGTCCCAAAAGACTTTCTGATGGTTCTTGATGTGTCCTTTTATTTCAGTAATTCGTTGTCATTATTTTCACAATTTGAATGGCTGATTACGTAAAACGTAAAATTAATACGTCGCCGTAGTTTGTATGAAAAAATATAACAAATTTTCTGAGAATAGATGTTAAAATTAACTTAATTTGATATGAATTGATCTTTCCTTTTATCTTTTTAACAGACAGCGAAATCCAGTATCCATTTACATTCAAAGCTCGTGTTGATCCATTTCGTATGACTGCGGTGTAACTGCGTCGTTGTTGTGAATGGCTTGTCAATTCGGCAATTGATCGAAGGTTATTTTTATTTAATACATTTAGGTATCTGACCGCACGCGATGTTTTTGTAAATAACTCTGTTTAATTAAACTAGACTAAGACTAAATAATTTAATTCATGGAGCGAAATATTTTTGGCGTAAAAACGAATAAGCAAAAGTTTATATTTCACGGGGATAATTATTCGTAGAGTTAAAATAACCTGATCCAGTCAACATTTATGAACTGAATATGGAAATAAAAATTACAAATGTGAACGTTAAAAGTGCAGTACCCTACAATGTTTAAAAGGGTTTTATACAATTAGGTTTTCTAAATTTTCTTGTTTAGAAAATTCACAATCCTTCCTTTTATTTTTCCTTTAGTGTTTAACGAACTCTTTAATTAATATACTTCCTCCGTTGCTGTTATTTTAATAAGGAATAATCTTCCCATTTAAATCGCACCTCGTCATAATTCTACAGTATACATTTAAATTTAGTAATAGTTTAGGATCTAAATTAAGTGTCAATAGAAAAGTATAATAAGGTAAACAAACATGGCTGAATTTACAGGCAAAAAAGCATTTTCACTGAAGTATAAGTCATTAACGGATAATTTACTAAAAAATGATGTAAATAAATAACAAGTTAATGTTATGTGTAAATAACATACTCGTATTGATAATGAAGAAGAATGTAGGTAAATGTGTTAGTTTACATTTAAAATATATATATACATATATTAAAAGTAAAATAATTTTAAACAAAAAAGAACCGACTTCACTTAGCATTCACCTTTCCAACAGCGAATGCTCGAGCTGCTGTAAATACTCAAATCACTATAGGTGTGCCTATAATAGTTAAAGAGTTCCCTCGATTTCTCCAGGATCTCACCATCAGATCCTGACCTGGTTACAATGGCACTTATATAATATAAGTGCAAAAAAAGAATTTTCCAAATCGGTCCAGCCGTCTTCGAATGGTGAACATACATAAAAAAAAACCGGCCAAGAATGTGTCGGTCCACGCTCAGTGTAGGTTCCGTAGTTTTCCGTCCGTCACAGTAAGTGTCCTCACTTAAGAGTTAAAATAACACCGCCATGTAGGATATGATATGAGCGTTCCACGTACAGCGACATCTATCGGCAAATTAAGTAAACTATTGCGCGCCAGGTTAAAGTATGGAAGATGATTTTTATGAGATAATTCTTTATTGCGTGAACCGATTTTCACCGTTTTTATTTTATTTGAAAGCACGTAATTTTATTGTAATTTTGTAGAATGTACACCTGCAACACCTGCTTATACGGTTAACTTACGAACTTAGTTCAGAAATTATTTTGTAATTTTTTTTCAAAATTTATTCAACCTATCAAGTTTAAAATAATTTTCCTAGAAAGTTTTTATAAAGTTCTACTTTTGAGATTTTATTCATATTTTTAAAACTTATGGTTCAAAAGTTAGACGGAGGGGGGACACATTTTTTTTTCTTCTGGAGCGATTATTTCCGAAAATATTTACATTATCAAAAAATGATTTTAGTAAACCCCTATTCATTTTTAAATACCTATCCAACAATATATCACACGTTAGGGTTGAAATGAAAAAAAAATCACTCCCCACTTTACGTATAGGGGAGGATACCCTAATAAAACATTTTTTTCCACTTTTTATTTTACCACTTTGTTGGCGTGATTGATATACATATTAGTACCAAATTTCAGCTTTCTAGTGCTAACGGTCACTGAGATTATCTGCGGACGGACGGACGGACGGGCAGACATGGCGAAACTATAAGGGTTCCTAGTTGACTACGGAACCCTAAAAACAAAGATCCCGACTAATTGATAACCTCCTTCGAAATCGTGAAGGCGGTTGATAAGTAAAATAGCTACCTATTACTTGACCGAAATGACAAATGGGATTTGATTTGACTGAATCGGACTTTAACAAAATGATAATAGGAATGGGTTACAATAGTAGGTACCAAGTACCCATTACTAAATATTTTTAAACTTACGTGAAAGTTTTAACACCGTATATTGAATGAATTAATTATTATCTTCATGTTTTTGGTGCACAATCTGCACTAAATGTATAGTACCTGCTCATGCTTCTTGCCGTGCCGAGTAAGTCAGCAGCGATATTAAGTGAACATTTTATTTTCACGACGGAAATCAATTCCAGGGTGTCTAGTTACGGCTAGACTTTGAAGACCAGACCCAGGCAGTTGTTCCTGAGCGGCCCTCGCTGACGTCCCTCAGTGGCTCCTGACCCACACCAGTTCCGGCTTCTCCAGGGGATTAGTTGCGTGGTGGGAACAACTCAACGCCTCGGAGCAATTATCAGACCGGCTTTTTACGTACCCAAACCCTACGACCTACTCGTGTGCTAGCGGCGGATTACGGTGGCAATAAATAAGTGTTAATATTAACCTTTGTTTTATTCAATTCCCCCGCGGCCATAGCACTACTTATATCAAATTATTTCAACTTGATTCTTAGATTACATCATATTGGTTTTTAATTTATTACATTTTGATTTTTAATATCAATTGATTAGGTTTTTATGTACGGCCAGTGTACTTGTACTTGGTTTTGGGACCCGGGGTATGTCCTTAAACTACGTCCGGACCTGGGTATGTCCTTAAACTACGCCAAAGAGAGAGGTATGGGCACTGCGAATAGCATCTCGCTAAGTGTGGTAGGGCACGTTCAGCGAATGTCATCGCTCAAATCTGGAGCAGAGCCCGACTGGGGAAGTACCTCCACCTTACAGAAAACCACAGCCAAATAGCACTAGACCCTACTCATAGTGTTGTGTTCCTGCTGGTGAGTAAGGTTGCCAAAGAGCTCAAAGAGGACCCAGTGTGTTGACGATGAGGGACCTTCTTGTTCCTTTAGTCGTCAACACAGTGAATCCTCCTTTTTGTAAAGGGTCGGCAACGCGCACGTGACTCCTTTGGAGTTGCAGGCGTCCATAGGTTACGGTAGCTGCTTACCATCAGGCGGGTATGCTTGTTTGCCACCGTCGTGGTATAAAAAAATTTATATATATATATAGTTTATGTTCAGAAATTTGTTAAAATTCCATGAATTATGAATGCAAATTGCTTTCAAGTGCGCGACTGTGACGATAGTGAACTAATTAACATTCCTAAGATGATAATTTTTGGTCAGTTAAGGCCCCAGTGACTTTGGGGAAAAATTGGCAGCTAGTTGAAAGAGTCCTTGCGCTGCTTCCCGACCACACAGAAATAAACCGACGGTCGCATTCACCCGATAATCGTCGGCATAAAAACTTGTAGCTCTTGTGTACTCGTATTTCCTTGGGACCGATTCGATAAGGCAACCTTATCGAACGCATTAAGTACCCGTGTCGTATGGCATAACGCCAACCAATGATTAAGTTGAATCCGTTTATCTCCCACTGCATCGCTGCCGCACTGCATTCGGCTTGAGGCTGCGCTAATAAAGAGAGTTTATCTCTACGATTGCTGGCTAACCTCAGCCGGCGAATTTATTTGAAAATGCCGAGAGCTGCGGTCGGGACCTAGTTTCTGAATAAACTACAACATGAAAAGTAGATTGAAACGCATTAAAGTTATACGGTTGAGCGCAAGGCTTTAATACACTCCGATGTTACATTTTCTCGCTATTCGCCGATAGTTAGCAACATTTGTGACGTCAATGAGTTTATCAACAATTGCACAGGAGGCATGTGGCTAATGAGTCGGTGTAATTGGAATCTCTTGTTTCAATCTACCGCTCGTAAACAAGGATAAATTGTACCCACTTAATTCTTTATAGTCATTTTCTAATACGTTATGGCTAAAATTATGTATTATGAGGAAAATAAATAAAGGAATCTTCGTTCAGTCTAATACATATGTAAATAACATCCTACCTTTGATTAAATCAAACGTACGTTCTAGACTTTACCGCCAAGGTATCTAATGTAAATAGAAAACAAATTCCACTAGTAATTCTACGAAGGAATCGTCGGAGTAGAACGAGTCATTGCGACAGCATTGTTTATAAACAGCAGTCGTCAGTCCGCCGACGGGAGTGCTCTCTCTTGGCCACTCGAGCGAGCGAATCGCACGAAATCGCGACATCGATGACTGTGAGCTATGCTATCTGATGTCATTGACATACGCTCTTACTGGCCTGATGGGTGTCCATTAAGCGGGAATCGAATGGCCCTGGCAAATCTAGACACACGGCAGTGTGTCCGCCAAGTTCGAGCAAAAAAAAGCGACACACCGGCCGTGGTTATATTACACGAACCATTTCGGGCCAATTTCGACCACCCTATAACTCAAAACATATATTATCTACGCATATGAAATTTCGAGTGTCTGTTAACATCCCCTTAATTGTCTAGAATACAAAATTTCATTATTCTACCTATAGCAGTTCTTGAGATATTGACGTCAGTAAATCGCTATTTTTACTATACACTCACTCACTGACTCATCAAAAACCTAGACCACTTCCAATGGTCGTACTGACTTGAAATTTGGCATGGAGATAGGTCTTAAGGTCAAAGTAAAGGGAAAAATCTGAAAACGGCTAAGTGTGAGTCAGTTTTAAAAATAGCGAAGGTGTAACTTTGTTCTACTATGAAGTCATAATGAACTAAATGGGTCTATCTTCCAATGGTCGTACCGACCTGAAATTTGGCTCGAAGGTTTGTCTTTAGGTCGAAATAAAGTAAAAATCTGAAAACGGCCAAGTGTGAGTCGGTTTCGAAAACAACTAATGTGTAATTTTGTTCTTCTATAAGTAGGTATGGAGTGGAAATGAGATAAGACTTATTTAAATTTAGATACATACCAATTTAAGACAATACATGTTTGTCTTAAAGACAAGAACAATAAAATTGTTCACCACTCTGTGTGTATCTGTTGCGGGAACCGAACCCACGATTTACGAAGTGCAAAGCAGGTCACTAGGTACACTAGGTGCGCTAAATCAGTCAAACAAAAATGAAAAGACTATTTTTTCTCGCATAGTCTAAATAATTTCTAATTTTACAACTAATAAAATCGCAGATTCAAGAACATGGAAATCATATATACTCTAAGATGGAATTATATATACTACTGCCCATCTCACCCTCCGATACGCCACGGGATGAGATGGGATGGTGCACTTCTAGGGCTACATAATAGGCCACCAATTATAATACCTACTGGTAGGTAGGTATTACCAAGTTATTAATTATCTATGTAGGTAGCGTACTTACAAACAGAATAAAGTACGTTATTGATGTATGTAATTATATGTAAGTAGGTACATTTTATAGGTGTAGGGAGCCAGTTTATTTGTAAAAATCACCTATAAAAAAATAGTAAAATAGAATTAGACGCTTAGTATAAAGGGTTATAGTATAAAGTACATACCTAAGTGGAATGAGACATTTCCTAAAGCAAAAGTGATAAAAAAATAATAAAGAACCTACACCTAACAAAAATAAATGAAATCCCATCAAAAACATAAATGTGAAAGGCTGCCAAGTTCGATACTATGGGAATGCTTCGCCTATAAAAGAAGTGAGATCTGAATAAGTACCAAGTTCCATAAGTAAATAAGCAAGTTTTAATAGAAAATTATATACTTGACACATTGCAGTCCAAATGTGTCGATTCATTGCATTGAAAAGGTGTGTGGTGTGTGAAAACTTGCCAAGTAACATCATTAAAAAGTACTGAAAATAATAAATGTTATCAGGAAACTGCTAAAAAAACCGGTGTGCGTTTCTCTGACTATTATAATTTTAGGTATTTCTATGTAACGTGATACTTATTCAAAATGTACCTTAAAAACTGCTGGAAATCAAGTGTGCATTCCTATAACTATTTATGATTTGAGGTATTTTTATGGAACTTGGTAAGTACCAAGTTTATCTGAATAATAATCTGAATAAGTAAGTATTCAGATCTCACTTCTTTTATAGGCGAAGCATTCCCATAGTATCGAACTTGGCAGCCTTTCACATTTATGTTTTTGATGGGATTTAAATTACTTAGAACAGCTGCGTGATCGTTATTCCAAGGATTTACGTGAACATGATGTTAAAATTGTAGAAAATATTGCTTCAACTTTGGTATAGCTATCCTCGGAATTTTGATAAAATCATGCTGTCAACAGGTGATAACAACAAATTGTATTAAAATATCTAGGTAGTCCGTAAAATCCGTTTAGGTAGAGCGAAAAGGAAAGTTTTATACAG
Source organism: Pammene aurita (assembly GCA_947086415.1). NCBI lineage: Eukaryota > Metazoa > Arthropoda > Insecta > Lepidoptera > Tortricidae > Pammene > Pammene aurita. The sequence goes on along the minus strand of OX352296.1, from coordinate 14,309,046 downwards.
TAATAATAATATACAGCATAATGGTTGTTTGGCAGATTTGTAGATTAAATGAAATTTTAAATAAAAATAAATAAATAAATATTTGGGGACAATCTTACACAAATCAACCTAGTTCCAAACTAAGCAAAGCTTGTACTATGGGTACTAGGCGACGATATACATACTTATATAGATAAATATAGACATAGAAAACACCCATAACTCAGGAACAAATATTCGTGATTAACACACAAATAAATGCCCATACCAGGATTTGAACCCGGGACCTCCTGCTTCGTAGGCAGGGTCACTACCACCGACTGGGCTAGGAGGCCGATTTTAGATCGACACAATGTATATAGACATAACCCATAGACATAATGAGATCATTCAAATAAAAATGTAAGTGTCAAGCCGTCAACAAAACTTTAACTAGGTTAATTTTATAAACAGGACTGAATGGAGGAGAAGAGGGGAGGCTTTTGCCCAGCAGTGGGACACTAATACAGGCTAATAAAATAAAAAGAAAGGTTAATTGTAGTAGTAATGTATAATGAGATATTTGTGAAAAATATCTTAAGTATGAAACCATGCTCTTTATAAATAACCTGTAACATCCATACATATTTATGTTAATCCATTTCCTGGAATGACTGTTCGGATACCATTGACGCACAATAATTAGGCACCTCACGAACAAACCGTCGCACTTTTTAAATATGGATTGACGGTTAGCTCGTACCATATGGCCTTAGTGATTGTTGTTCCAAAGGGCGGGTCTTTTGTAGAGTTTATACCTGGCCTTAAAAAATTCCAGGAATCGATGCTCCAATCGGATTTGCTTCGAGGAAGAATAACAGTCGGAATATAACCCCCGACCTAAATGATAGCGCCCGATAACGGAACCAACGAGACTTAATTGGAGATTGTGTGAAAACGCTACATTTTAAATCAATTAGTCGATACATTTATTACTATTTATTAACTGAGTTTTAACTGTCTTTTATATGATGTAAGAGCATGATATAAATGAATTAGTGATATAGGTAATAAATGTTCGTGTAGCTTTATCGCACTGTTTGGAAATATACTGTGCCTTTATTAGAATTATCGGTTATTTCCGAAAAAGATATGATAATGCTAATGGCTACAGTATCATATAACACTCTACACAATTTAACAATGCTTACATAATATATGTAAGTATTGTAAAATTGTGTAGTGTACCTAACAACATTTAACACAATATTGATCAAACGAACATGTAATATTTAGTGGAATACATTAAATACAATACATTCAAAACATCATTCGATAACCTTAACTTTGAGAAATTCCAAAACTATTTCAGTGAGTAATCCAATATTAATATCAGATGCCAACGTTATTTAATTGACATGTTGTTATAGATATTTATTTAATAATCACATTTATTCACATTTTCTGCAAAATTCTGCAAAACTGTGTACCAATATGATCCGGTAAATGTTATTAACTTTTATCTACACTCATACTGTAAGTACTCTAAAATGCGTTCAAAAACCGTAGACAATGACAAGCATTACAACAAACGATTTAACTATGATAAGTTTCTTATCTGCGGCAGTGCCGGCAGTAACGTAATTTTAACTTTGCATGCTCAAATATTGTTAAGCAATGAGTTTCAAATTTGGAACATCGAATTTGATAACATAATGTTACCGCCATGGCCAACTCGATTGGTCCCGCGCGAGCGCCGACACAATCGAGTTGGCCACGCCGACACAATCGAGATGGCCACGGCGGTGCAATGGCGGCCATTCTATGATTTCCGAATACGGCATTTATAATAAATAATATGAGTGTAGATAAAGCAGTGTATGCAACTGTACGTAATTAGGCCTTAAAACACTCGTGTGATCTTATTATGAAATTCGCCTGCGGCTCATTTCATAAAACCACACTCATGTTTTAAGGACCCTTATTACGTAACAGTTACATAAACTACTATTGCAATTTCCATAATTAACTTTAGAGTCAACGAGTTAGCGCACAGAAAGTAGATACCTACAGAAGTTTAAAATAAAACCTTTGTGAAGTTACGTTGTAACGTGCATGTTTTAAAGAACATAACTGAATTTGTACTTGGCAAGTAAATATGTTACACAGATGGTTTACGTAGTACCTATATTTTTCATTGTTATGTTAGTGAGTCATGTTGCCTGTAATCTCAGGCAATTAAAATTGTTTGTACAACCTACTCGAGGTTACGCACTTACACTGTTTGCTGAAAAATTATAATACTTAGGTCTTGTTCGTGTCTTTCATGACTCCTCATATTTTTTATCAGTCATAGGGTAGGTATTTAACGTTATTACCTACATATTCCTTTAAAAAGTATGTCAGACCGGTTACAATTTAATTTGAGTATATTAAAATACCTACGTTCGGTTATTTAATTTGTGTGTAGAGTATACTAGTACATTATGATACAAGTGTGCTAAGTTGATCATTACATACGAAGCGATATTGTGCGCACGAACGCATGTGAGTGCGCATAAGGAAGCTGAGCTTACTTCTTACGACGTTTTTCAACACACTTGCGAGGAAATAACAGAATAGTATAATTAATAACTTTTGATAAATACATTAATTGTCAGAATGTTTACAGGATAGAGGTACTTACGAACCTAAGATAATTAAATTTAACTAACCTTTTTTGTGATGTTATTGAGTATCTGGAACTCTTTTTCAAATCATTTCATAGAATTAAAGACTTCACATTTATTGTGCAATAAATTATAGTATTTTTTTCTTACGTATTGCTCACTAGATTTTTATGATGACATTTTACTAGTATGTATCACAATTTTGAAATAAATATATATACAGAGGTTAAATTAACGGAAGTTGTCTTCTTATTCATTGAAAATATAATTTGTTTAAATTAATAAAACACGACGAGAAAAATCTAACAAATAAACAGTATAAATGGCGCGCAATTTTCTTTTTTGGATGTGCGTGCAGCTTGAGGCAAAGGCGCGGACGTATAATGCCAAACAGCCAATATTAAAATAGACAAATAGACATACTTACATACCTTCAGCTACTTAACATGTAGGTACCTAATTAAGCGAAATTTAATTTATTGCAAATTACCCTAGTCCCTAAATGCTTTGTATTGTTTTGGTTTAAATTCAATTCAACAAACATTATTATTACTTATAGTTATATTATATGTAGATTTCGTAATTGGTTCGGTATGTATATGATGCAATAACATTTTCAGATTTTTGTGTGCATGATTGGAATCTTACTGAAAATAGGTAGAGCACGGTAAAGAGGTTCATTACTACTGAAATTGGTAATTGTGAGGAATTTATGAAAGTCACTATAGGTACAAACAGTTTATACATATTGTTCTTATATTATTACAATATTATATCAGTCTACTAGGTGTCAAAAAAGTATTCCGTCGCAGCTCGCAGCGACTCGGATGATAACCTCCAATAACCTCATTTGACATCAAAAACGATTATTTTAAAGCCAGATTACTGTGATGAAAATGTATAACATACTTATAGTCTATCTTACCTATCTACAAGAAAGACGTTGAATTATAGGTAGGTAGGTTTAATAGTTCTGTTGCCTAGTTAGCGTTATTCAGTGTTTCGTTAGACTTAAAGTATTTTCACAAAATGTATGAGGTTATGGGATGGTTAACAGCTTAGTTTTAAAAATGTAACAAGCGAGTAAGCATGATAATGATAAGCAATGCATTATTAACGAATATAATACAAGGGAATTTAAATGGACTTGGTGCGCAACATGGCTCACATGCGTATCGTGGCGAAAACACGATAGGTTATGTTAAACAATTAACTTACCACATAGTGCTGTTGCATATTCCTTCCAATGTGAACGAGTTTTGGCTGTCATTGTTACTGTGTTTCTAATAATTTCTTGACTATTATTTTCTTACTGGACGTTTTGGAATGAGATTATCTTGAGCACTGATTATTTTTAAATACATAAAATATACTAATAATTTGCATCCATTTTAGAATATTAAATATTTAATAATATTAACGGAAACTAGCTAAATATCACAATGTTATATATTTCGAACTAAAATTTAAATGGGTTTGAAAGAAAAACGTTATAACTTATTAGGCTTCATTTTGGATGTTTTATGTGTTGGCTTGCTGGCTCATAGTGCGGCGAGAGGACGTGTCGTGAAACGCGACGGCGGCTGGTGAGCGACTGAACGAGTCGGAGTTCGAACTAACGTATCGCGGCGCGGCGAGTACGACGGAATGAGGTAAATCGGCGCGGGCGCACGTTTTTGCTCTCTGGTTATCGCGCGCCGCACGCAGTAGCTCTTGTGTAGATAAGAACAAGGTCGATATCAGCTCGCGGCCGGCGCCGAGCGGCTCACGCGCACGTTGTTCGCTGGTGGAACGACCGTGCCTCCGAATGTTTGTGGAGACACTAGTATTTTTAGACTTTAGTCCAAAAATAATACTGACAATAGTTTGAACTGTACTGCACGAGACGTTTCATTGGCACACGCATGCAATAATTAAGCAACGTACGGGAATGCCCTAATAACGGGGACATGCCGATGCCGCGAGTAGGCTGCGTTTTGCGTGGAGTCTGTTGCGCAAGACTGACGCACATTTAAGAAAAAGGATTCAGCACTATATTGTAGCCCTCAAATTCTCATAATTTCATGAACTGACTCATAATTACGAGTTAACAAAAAGATGTCCTTTGACTTACCAAAAAAAAACTAACTCAAATTTAATGCCCGAACTTTACAGTTTCGTCTATTTCTAAGTACATAATAGGAAGAATATCCTGACATTTTTGGAAATTAGGAACTATTTTTGTTAGAGTAACAGGCAACGCGCTAAATTAGTATCATACTTACCTATTTAAAGTTCCTGAATACGAGCCTAGAATAATGTAGGTACAAAGTAATATGTGTTGTCTACTGGCTACCCAATGTACAGTAAAGGAAGTGACAGAGTAATAATCCGAACTGTTGCCAAGAGCTTCGTGGACGTGTGTGGGATACAAGATCATGATCATTGAGATCTCACTGACCCTTAGAAGGTTACCTTACCAGCTGTTCGTGTAAATAAGACGCGTAAACATTTAAAAAATGAAACCCTCTTATGCTGTAGAGAGTTTGAGTTACGAGTACTAAAATCCTTTTTTTTAGTGGAACTCAACAATGTTTTAAGAGAAAATGTTCAAAACTTAAAAGTTTTAACGAGATTTTGTAAAGTCTGTCTGCCAACCTAACCTTGCCAGATGATAGTCACGACTATTTTCAAGATGATAGATCTATTCCTTGAATTCGTATCAATTATTAGTTATTACCTATATATATTCACTCAGAAAATAAAGCAAAGAATTGCTTGATTTTCTAAGTGAACCTTTCTTGCAATTCATTTCATAGAAAAAAAAAAACATTAAAGCTCAAGCGCGATTTCAAATTGAAATTGCACTGCGTAAATTGTTCTTTGAGAAAAACGGAAACAAGTAAAACAGCATTTTTATTTATTAAGGTAAGATTGCAATTCCGCTTATAAATTGCACAACTTTTTACAAGGTAAATAATGACTCAATTGCGTATTTTCTTGACGTGTAAAGGTGTTTTTGTATGTCACTGCGTGATAGTCAGCAGAAAGGGACATGCAGATAAACAAAATAAATGGATGTTGGTTATTATTTTCGTTTTGATTGGTGGATCGATACTGAGTAGGTATTGTATGGCCGATAACCGAGCATAAACGTGCAAAGGTATGCGTAGATGGCGCTGCAATCACATAAAAGAACTTCTTCTTGTTTATGATTCGTTATGTCAAAAACATACAGTCAAGTAGATTCTAGACGAAATTTTGGGTATTTAAAAAAATACACTTTTCAAATACTAAAACCCCAATTAGACGGTGCATTGTATGCAATTTTTATAGCAATTTATTTTATTACCAACAATTTGTTTGTTTGAAATTATTTATTCATGTAATTACTCTGTTATTTCGTCTATTCTGAGTATTAATTGATTGTATGCTTAACATAATATAAATACCGAGAGAAGTCTTCAAGTACAAAGCTACTGTTTAAAGGAGGAGACCGAGCGGGGTTTTCAGATTACCGGCGCCAGCGGCCTCATAGATAACGTGGAAAAACATAGGAAAAACCCATGAACTTTTATCCGATCAACTTGAGAGCGTTGCTTAACTGTAGGTATTTTTTGTAGATTACTAATTATAACTTACATCTTTAGACGATGTGCTTAGACATGTTTGTGTACACAGTCTAAACACCAAGATTGGTTTAATAATAATATAAAGGATATGGGGCTTCAAAGGGAAATATTCAAGAAAACTACAAGGACCTTTATTGGTATGTTAACAGATCACTGGTAGGGGATGGTAGAAGATATTATATTTTTAATAAATTTATCGGCCGGGGCAGAGGCAGACCAAAAAGGAGATAGCGGGACGATCTGGACGCATTTTGTAGTGACTGGCGAGAGCATGCACTAGATTGCACTAGGCCGTGACGAGTGGCAGAAGCGAGGGGAAGCCTTTGCCCAGCAGTGGGATGCAATATAGGCTACGGAAAAATTATATATAAATTTATTTACCATCTTTTACCCCGTTAAGCTAATATTCTACTCTACAATCTGTAAAATTAACTATTTTTATTATAAATTTGTAATTCTTCTGTTTACTCTGCAACTTACTTTATTTCGTAGAAACTACACAATATTGAAACTTTCATTGGATAACTCATCTGTAAAATTAAGCTATTGAAATTGTAATTTTAAGTAGAAAGTCGTAAAAATTAGCCAGTCTTACATTAAAAGAATTTGGGTTTTACGTAACTACAACACACTTCAAAGGGTTCTACCACAAGACGATCAACTGGCCATGTTAAAGGTTTTGCGCTCTTAAGCTGCTTTGATATTCTTAGTGCGGGGGGCTCCGCCCCCCCCCCCTCCCTCCCCAACCCCTCTTACACGCATATCACGTGGTTAACTTTATAAATACTCTTTTTTCTTGCGTCTTAAATATTCAACCTTATAATTTTTAGTATGAATAAAAGTCGTCTTTCACGCATTTTACGTCGTTAACTTTCATGATTCTCTTTTTTCTCGGCCCCCCAAGCCGGTTCCACGCATGTCGCGTGGTTATCTTATAATACTTTTTTTTCTCCCGTCTTAAATATTCAAACTTATCACGTTTGGTTTAAAAAAAATCGTTCAGTGTGTATTTTCTTAGTGCGGAGGGCTTCATCCTCTGAGCCCCCCTTCCACGCGTTTCACGTAGTTATCTTCTTATCATTTTTGGTATGAATAAAAGTCGTTCAGTGTGTTTTTCTTTATGCGAGCCCCCCTTTCACGCATGTTACGTCGTTAACTTTCATAATTCTCTTTTTTCTCCCGTCTTAAATATTCAACCTTATCATTTTTGGTTTGAAAAAAAAGCAGTCCAGTGTGGTTTTCTTTCTGTGGGGGGCTCGGCCCCCCGAGCCCCCCACAGAAAGAATCCTTCCAAAAGAGAAACTTCCACGCATGTCATGTGGTTAACTTATATGTAAATACTCTTTTTCCACCCGTTGACTTTATAAATACTTACTTATCTTAAATATTCAACCTTATCATGCAATTTTTGGTATGAAAAAAAAACGTTCAGTGTGTTTTTTATTAGTGCGGGGGGCTCCGTCCCCCGAGCCCCCCTTTCACGCATGTTACGTCGTTAACTTTATAAATAATCTTTTTTTTTCCCGTCTTAAATTTTCAACCTTATCGTTTTTGGTTTGAAAAAAATATCATTCAGTTAAGTTCTTTTTATCTTAGCGAATTAACAATGGTCTTAAGCGTCGTGGATTATTATAGCGCGTAAGCCCTTTATGCCATTTTCTAAAAAAACCCCATGTTAGAAAAAATTCTACGTATTTATAGACTCCGCTCACAATTTTTCACGGAAATCTGTTAAGAAATGCGACCTGTAGAGGAGAAGATCCGGACATACGAAAGTATTTTGGCCCTAGCTGAAACGGAGACCTTTGCTATCGCTCGATCAATTATTATTTGTCATGTGACAATGATGATAATTTTTTTTGTTTTACATTATTTACTTAATTGAACACCTAAACAAACACACAGTATCTCGTTTTTTCGTTAAAATGTAAGTTAAAGAGTAAGTAAAGTACCTACGTACCTAAATGTCTGTTAATAATACAGGGTGTTTGGTAACCGGATGCAAAGCCGAAAGTAGGAGATAGCCTAGGTCTTGTAGAACATTTTTAGCCATACTTGTCTTAGACAAATGTTATTAGTTTTTTTTAAATTTAAATTTAAAAATTTGTCGGAGAAAACTGCAAAACTTCAGACTAAATCGATAATTCGTACTTTTTTTACTGCAGGTAGATTTTTTTTTGTTTTATTTCGTATTGTGCAATGTCTATCAAACACTAGAAAAGTGATTTCAAACATCTGTGTCTAAAGAAAACAAGTTGACAGCGATTTAAAATTTTAGTTACATGAAAATGTAAACGATTTAAGTGATTTCAAAGTACGAAAAAAAAAACTAAAATAGCCACGAATTTTCAAACCATTTTAAAAACATGCTTGGCTTTTACCCTTTTATTTAAGCTATCAAACACGACTGTAGCTACTGTATCCTTGAAAATAAGCCACCTAAACCAACTGGGTAGCTAAAATGTTTCACTCTACTTGTGATACTTGTGGTAGTTGTGGTGACGAATCTCATTATGATTTTACAATAAAACATTGGTTCTGAATACTAAGTTGGCGTTGACTTGACATTTGACTTGTTTTAAAAGGGTTAAGTGTACTGGACAAAACTACCACATGCAATTTTAACAAACAAAGGCTTGCGGCGGTGAGAGACAAAAGGGACTGATAGCGGCAGGCGGCGGGCGATAAGACAATCATGTCTCAAGCCATTTTATCTTTGAAAATAGGCTACCTGTACTAATAAGAGGGAATGTTTAGGGTAAATTAAAACAAAAGCATAAAAGATAAGTTATTTATTTTTACGATCAACACATTAAAATTACACATCATCGCTCGTTTTCAAAATGTGACCCGCCGTTTCGAATACAAGCACGAGCCCGTCTTCTTACTTCTGTGGTGGTTGTTCCGAATATCATTTCTTCCCTCATCCTTTCGAACGCCGCTTCTATCCTCTCCCTCAGCTCTTCTACGGTATTAATGACCTCTTGTGTGTAGACTAGCTCCTTAGCTCGGCCCCAAACGAAAAAATCCAATGGTGTCAAATCAGGTGACCGAGCGGGCCAAGGGATTCGTCCGCCTCTGCCGATCCAACCGTCCGGGAAACAGTTATCCAGATGCTCCCTTACAGCCAGAGAGTAATGGGCGGGACAACCGTCGTGTTGAAATGTCACCGCACCGGGCAGCTGGTCTTCGTCAATAAGCCTGGGCAAATCGTTTTGTAAAAATTCCAAATAATTTGCCCCATTTAAATTATTTGGCAAAAAATGTGGCCCAATAAGGACTCTGCCGATGATTCCAGCCCACACATTGACGGAAAACCTTCTTTGGAAGGACACTTGCTTTTTCCAATGTGGATTGTTGTTTTTGTCAGCCCATTGGTGTAGGTTATGGAAATTTGTGATCCCCTCCCGGGAAAATTTCGATTCATCGGTCCAAAGAATGCTTCGCAAAAAACGTCGGTCTTCGATATCCGCATTGAGTAAAAATCGGCAGAAGTCCACTCGGCGTGCAGGATCTCCTTCGTCCAAACCTTGAACTCCGATGCCGCGAAAAGGATATTTTCCCTCACGATTCATTGTGGCCCATACTTTCCATGTGGACAAGTTCAGATTACGAGCTACCACTCTGATGCTCGTATTCGGATCCTCTGCAAATGCCTGTAGAACGTCTTCCTCCACTTCAGGGCGATTACGTCCTGGATTCCCTCCATGTTGCACAGCAATACCATTCTCACGTAGCCTTCGGAATGAATTGTAAAACACTCTCACATTAGGCAATCTCCGGTTTGGAAAACGCTCTTGGTACATCCGTCGGGCCATCGCTCCATTACTGTCAGCTTTGCAGTACATGTAGATAATGTCGGCGTATTCTTCGTTCGTAAACTCCATGTTTACAATGAAGAAGTCGTAATTACACGTGAAGGAGCGCCTACGGCAGCTACAACTTGACACGGTAAATTGAGATGAGAGCGGGAAATTAAACCACAATGAACGTCTAATCGCAACTGAAGTTGTAACTAGACTAAATTACTAGTTTTTGCACAAATACTCATGTAGCTAATCAGTTTATCTTTGTCAATAAAGCACAAAACCGATCATCTTTGTTTAACGCCGCTCACCGCCTGCCGCTATCAGTCTCTTTTGTCTCTCACCGCCGCAAGCCTTTGTTTGTTAAAATTGCATGTGGTAGTTTTGTCCAGTACACTTAACTCTTTTAAAACAAGTCAAATGTCAAGTCAACGCCAACTTAGTATTCAGAACCAATGTTTTATTGTAAAATCATAATGAGATTCGTCACCACAACTACCACAAGTATCACAAGTAGAGTGAAACATTTTAGCTACCCAGTTGGTTTAGGTGGCTTATTTTCAAGGATACAGTAGCTACAGTCGTGTTTGATAGCTTAAATAAAAGGGTAAAAGCCAAGCATGTTTTTAAAATGGTTTGAAAATTCGTGGCTATTTTAGTTTTTTTTTTATCGTACTTTGAAATCACTTAAATCGTTTACATTTTCATGTAACTAAAATTTTAAATCGCTGTCAACTTGTTTTCTTTAGACACAGATGTTTGAAATCACTTTTCTAGTGTTTGATAGACATTGCACAATAAGAAATAAAACAAAAAAAAATCTACCTGCAGTAAAAAAAGTACTAATTATCGATTTAGTCTGAAGTTTTGCAGTTTTCTCCGACAAATCTTAAAATTTAAATTAAAAAAAAACTAATAACATTTGTCTAAGACAAGTATGGCTAAAAATGTTCTACATGACCTAGACTATCTCCTACTTTCGGCTTTGCATCCGGTTACCAAACACCCTGTATATCACCTGTAAATGAAATAGTCCTGAATAAAATACTTAACTTCTTTCGTTCGATAAGAAACAAGTAATTTCTAACAATATCTAATTTGAAGCTAACAATTTTGTATCACCGAATTGGATCTGTACCTGATTTTTTGAATTAGTATTGTCATCGAGTAACATGGTTTTTTGAACAGTTAGGTTTTGAAAATGTTTAGAATTATTCCGGAATATAACAACTTATTAAACCAAACGCAAGTACCCGCAATGGAATTTTGAACGAAAATTGTAAATTATGCGAAATTTTGTAAGGCAATAAATTGTAAATCCTAGAAGCGACGCCTTGGGTGGCTGAAAAGTGTAATTTGGGACGTACATAATGATAATAAATGTCAACAGTAATGACTAAACAAAAAAAAAATGTTATTTAAGATGAAATGGATCTAAATAAACACAACCAAAGAAGTTTTTTAGCAGAAATATTTATGTAAGTAGCTAAGTAGGTAACTACTGTATTTGCTACGATCCATACCTATTGCTTATAGCTATTAGAATTTCGAGTTGTGTTTTATTATCTATCTAAAGTCCATTCCATTTGCATTATTAAAGATGGAAAAAAACACGTGAATCAACTGTATGGCATAATCCCATACATCGTGTGAAATATATCCCACCAAAAACATAAATGTAAAAAAGGAGAGCCAAGTTCAATACAAAAATTATGCTTGGCTGTGGGCTTCGCCGCAAAAAGAATGGAGATCTAAATGAGTGCCAAGTTCTATGCAAAATTCAAATATGTATGTATTTATAGGAACAAAATAACATTATGAACAAGTATTAAACTCTATTTCTTTGCTTTATTGGATACCTATAACAATTGCTGTTATTTAAAAATGTGAGATCTTAAAGTAGGTTAGATTTGATTTGGCCAGTTTTCATTACATCAGTCATTTTATAAAGTTATTCAACGTATATATATTTTTTTAATTCAGATAAAAACTGGCCAAACGACACACCGTTGGCCGGTCGTTTAGCGCGTATTACAAGTTTTTTGTATGGGGTGTCCCCCACTTATTATTTGACTTAACTTTATTTTTATATTTATAGCAAATATAATAATACATATATTGGGATACTTTCAAATATCTGCTTGTAACGGTTCCAACGATACAATTAAAAAAAAAAATTGTATGGGGACCCCCCCTATTTTTTAACTTTTTTTATTTTTAGATTTTTTCCTACGCTTACACACAATTACCGAGCTGGATTCCAAATTTCATCCTTCTAGGTCATCTGGAAGTAGGTTAGGTTTAGGTACTATATGTCAGTCAGTCAGTCAGTGCTAAAATTTTTGACCTTCATATCTTTATAACCGTTTGAGCTAGCTTCATGAAATTTGGGCTTCTAGATGTCCTTATGGATATAATTAAACACACGTAGTTTTATGTGTTTACGTTAAAGAGGTTTTGAGTTATAGAAGGGTCAAAAGTGGCACCAAGTGGTTCGTGTAATATACACTTGGCGCTGGCTAGCCAGTTCCTTTGCTTGAACTTGGCTTGACACGCTGCCGCGTGTCTAGATATTGGGATAGTTTCAAATATCTGCTTGTAACGGTTCCAACGATACAATTTAAAAAAATAATTTTGTATGGAGACCCCCCTATTTTTTAACTTGTTTTTATTTTTAGATTTTTACCTACGCTTACACACAATTACCGAGCTGGATTCCAAATTTCATCCTTCTAGGTCATCTGGAAGTAGGTTAGATTTAGGTACTATATGTCAGTCTGTCAGTCAGTGCTAAAATTTACGACTTTTTGACCTTCATATCTTTATAACCGTTTGAGCTAGCTTCATGAAATTTAGGATTCTAGATGTCCTTATGGATATAATTAAACACACGTAGTTTTATGTGTTTACGTTAAAGAGGTTTTGAGTTATAGAAGGGTCAAAAGTGGCACCAAGTGGTTCGTGTATAATATACACTTGGCGCTGGCTAGCCAGTTCCTTTGCTTGAACTTGGCTTGACACGCTGCCGCGTGTCTAGATTTCCACATATCCCATTTAATATAAACTTCATGTATTAATAATATACCTAAATGAGACAATAACTCAGAACTAAGAAAGTGTAAGTGTAATGTGCTATCCATATCCATAAGGACGGATATAATTAAACACACGTAGTTTTATGTGTTTACGTTAAAGAGGTTTTGAGTTATAGAAGGGTCAAAAGTGGCACCAAGTGGTTCGTGTAATATACACTTGGCGCTGGCTAACCAGTTCCTTTGCTTGAACTTGGCTTGACACGCTGCCGCGTGTCTAGATAACTTAAGAGCGAATTGAATAGGTAGTGCCACCCTGAAAATGATATATCATTGAGAAACCGGTTCAGAACTTTTAGAACTTAGAGTTGGTCCGTATTAACAAAGTGCCATCCCTTCCGTATTAATTGCCCATTAGCTGTTGGCTACAGCTTGCCGAGTAAAACTTTAGGGTTTTGTACCTCATTAATTTTCCATCAGCAATCGCGGTTGTATATTGCAGAAATGGATTTTATACGATGCTATTCCTTGGGCCGTATTCTAACTTTAAAACACGTTTAGACACGACACGATCCAACTTTAACACAACTCCATTGCATTGACTATACGCAACACAGCTAGCGCTTAAACGTCTGAATCGGAAAGATAAGAATTTGCTTGAAAATTATGCTGATGCAACTCCAATACAACTTCAATTGGTTGATTATTATTTGTTGTGTTAGAGTTTTGATGGGGATTTTTTTATGGGAATAGTTGTGTTTGTCATTTATTGTTTATGCATTTTAAAATTAGAATGCGGAACCTTTATGAAACAATCTGAAAGTATGAAAAAAAGCACTTCAGTTTACCTTTTAATTTACGTATTTATTTTAGGAAGAAAACACCAATACGGGCGAATTTTTGAACAGCGATTAGCATAGCATACCTACTACGTAGGAATATATTAAAATAACTTTGGCTTAGAATTACAGTAACGTTTTTAACTATATTAACAATTCGGACCGCAATGTAATGCAACACTCAAATCATGTGTTAAATTATAGATGGTACAAGAAGGATATAAATCTCTATGTTACAAAAGTGTCCGTCAAAAGGCGATAAACTGATTGCGCCACAATGATATTAAATTTTATTAAATTAATTTTGAAATTTAAAAAAAAAATCCAAAATAATTATTTGCGGAAATGAAAAACACTCTGAATATTAATTTTATTTAGAAAGTCATATAAGTATTAAATATCGGTAATTCATTTCAAATGCTGAACTATACCTAGCGCCACCCGGAGTTATTTGGAACTATTGTTTAGTGCTTACCGCTGGACACTTTTTTGACCGTTTTCCTAGAAGAGAGTTCCATCCTTCCTATACCATCCATATGTTAAACGCTCGTTGACAGTTGACAGACTGTTACTTCAATTATGTTTGCAGTACCTTACCTTGCTGATGCCTTGCTGCTGAGTACATTAAAAAAATGACATAATTATCAGTTATCACTTAAATAATATTATTGTTAAGATCAAAGCTCCAGAGTTACTATTACTACTCATCATCGGGAACTCTATAAAAAAGGAAAATATGTATTCGATACAAGAAAATGCTCCCCCGTTGACAGAATTATTTGCAAAGCATCTTACTTGTTCTCTATTTCCTTTCAACAAGTCATCACATTTTTGAAGTTCCACGAAAATCAAACAGCATCACATTGCGTTGAAAGCCGCGTGCAGAGGTTAGTAGATAATGAATCCAACGAAACATTGAATGAGCAAGGAGTCTAATGTCTTAGACCATATTTGTATACCTAGGTCCGAACCGACCGAACATCTGTAATACTTTTTACAGAGTTTGTTAGAAGTTAAATTCAACTTCCCGCCGCCATCATATTGCCAAATTGAATATTATTTATGGCATCTACACTTACGCGTGAATCACAATGGAAATTTCTATTTAGTTATTCATTTAATGCAGATGTGACATAGCTAACTATAACTATAAATGGAATTAATTTCAAGGACATAAGGCCTGCCTGTCAAATGAAAAAATGCTATGTCGTTCTTTTGGATGGCTGTTTGGAGCACGTTGGAATGTCGACATGTGATCAGCAGGGCATCGCGTGAAGTGCACACAGGCACACTCCGCGTGTGAGACCGCTTGTACACACGTTGGCAGCTGTACAAGTGTGATGTATTTCATGGTCCGCACCCAACATATACCACAACTTTAAAATTAAACGATAGTAAGTCGAACATATAACTAGTTGCAATTTAAACCTTAGATACAGTTGGTAAAGTTTGTAATATATTAACTTGGGTTTGATTACAAGCTGTTTTATTTTAAAACGCTCGTAGCCGAACATTGTAGTGGCCATCAGTCGGGTGGTGTATTTTCAAAACCGGAAAAGTTTAATCCCACTATTAGTCGTTACTCAATTTTGGATGAATGTAAATCTCCGTGGGCTGTATTCTATCCAACTTCAATACAACTCCAATGCATTAACTACGCAATACAGCTAGCGCCTAAAGGCCTGAATCAAATATAATTCCGGCTCGTAGATACTATACCAATGGGTTTTACAGAACTGATGTACGAAATATCATTTGATATTTACCAATCGCTTTTCGGTGTGGGAAAACATAGTGAGGAAACCTGCATACATCCGCAAAGGTGTATATGAAGTCCCCAATTTATTATACTGAAAAAAGAGCCTGTGCGGAAAAAGAAGTCTCGTGGTTTATATGTAAACTCGTATATTCTATGGTACTTCTCTTTCCGCACATATTCTATCTATTATATACTTTCCTATTACTTAACTGTCAAGATGAATGTTATTATTTAAAAATCATTCTTATTGATGGTATCGTAAATGACGCGAAGATGCTTATTTAATTATTTAAACGGCTTCCTAGCCCAGTCGGTACCGGTAGTGACCGCTACGAAGCAAGGTTCGAATCCAGGTAAGGACATTTATTTGTGTGCTTATCACAGATATTTGTTTCCGAGCTATGGACGTTTTCCATGTCATCATCATCATCATCATATTAGCCGAAAGACGTCCACTGCTGGACATAGGCCTCCCCCAAAGAGTGCCACAATGACCGGTCCTGCGCCACCCGCATCCAGTGGCTTTTCCATGTATTTAAAGTATTTATCTATATAGTATATATAACGTCATTTAGTACCCACAACACAAGCCTTATTGAGCTTACCATTACCGTTAGACTAGGTCAGGGGTCGGCAAACTTTTTTGACAAAGAGCCTGATGGCGGAAAAATATGGAATTTTCGGAAGCTCATAGAGCCGCAGTTGTCTCTTTTATGTTTTTTTACTGTAATATTTGATTTAAAAAAATTGAGGGGAACTTGAAGAGCCACAACTGACCCTTCAAAGAGCCGCATGCGGCTCGCGAGCCTCGGTTTGCCGACCCCTGGACTAGGTCTACATATTTGAGTAAGATTGCCACATAATATGTACTTATTTATTTATTTATTTTTTAATTACTATGTTTTTATTTATATTATCGGCCTCATAGAGGTCCCAGGTTCGAATCCTGATCTTGGAATCAATTTGTGTGATTATCATTTCTTCCCGAGTTATGGATGTATTCTATGCATTTAACTATTTACTCGTATTTAAATAAATAAATATAAATATTATAGGACAATCTTACACAAATCGACCGAGGCCCATGGTAAGCTCAATAAGGCTTGTGTTATGGGTACTCTAGACGACGATATATATAATAGATAAATACTTAAATACATAGAAAACATCCATAACGCAGGAACAAATATCTGTGATAAACACACAAACAAATGCCCTGACCAGGATTCGAACCCGGGACCTCCTGCTTCGTAGGCAGGGTCACTACCGACTAGGCTAGGAGGCCGTATTTATTATTTATTTATTATTATTATTATTATATTGCACAGCAAACACACGTTTTTTTTTATTTAAGTTAGAGATTTGATGTAAGGTTCGATTCAAATGCATGAATATTTATTCAGCAATTGAAACAAATTTCGACAAGGTATCGATCGATAAAATAAGAATACAGTCCCAAAGAATTCCTGGTACTAAATACGCTCATTGCTGAACACATCGACGCAAATAGCGTATACATGCCTGCGTAAATCAAGCATGTGTGCTGTGTTGATAAACGTTTGCGCTTATCTCTACTAATACAAAAGTTTAACAGTCATGACGTTCACGTACACACCCACTACTGAAGGTACTTTGACCATATTTAGGTAAAATTGATTGCGTGGTCATTTTAATCATTTTTAATACCCGTCAATTTTACAGATTATAATCTACTAGCTTTCCGCCCGCGACTTCGTCCCGTATAATACGGTTCCTCATACAGAGTTTCATATCCAATTGTTCTTCTTAACTAACTTTTGTTAATCCCCGAACCATCTTCTTAATCTATTTATACTTATAGCGATTTTGGAGAAAAAACGGGTAACATAGACATAGTTTCAGTTACAAATAAGTGTTAATATGCAAATAATAACGTAAATGTACCCTATTATTTGCGTAACTTCTTTGTGGTGGTTTTATTTGGCGATACGATGACCAAACTATTGTCAGAGCTGACTCTGGAACACGGAAATAGAAACAATAATTCCTAGTAAATCTCAAAATTTCTAATCAAAATTTCAACCGCTTTTTAGCCCCGTTCTAGGTTGAATTTTGAAAAACGCTGAAGTTGCGTTTATTATTTTTTAATTATTAGTAAACGTACGAAGTTTCAAATCTCTAACTTAAATTTTAAACCCCACAAACTACACAAACCACCCACCCACCCACCGATACAAACTTTTAACCCCCATTTTACCCCCTTAGGGGTTGATTTTTCAAAATCGCTTCTTATTAGGTGTACACATTGTAAATGTAACCCGTCCTGCAAATTACAACTTTCTAGCTTCAGTAGTAAAGGCCTCCCTTTCATACAAACTTTGCAACCCCGTTTCAACTCCTCAGGGGTGGAATTTTGAAAAACGCTGAAACTAGTTTTTTTGCTTTAAATTTAGTAGCCTACAAACTAAATTTCAAGTCTGTCACAAATAAAAATGCTATCTCTATACAAACTTTCAACCCCTTTTTAAAACCGTTATAGCTTGAGTTTTGAGAAACACTGAAATTATTTTTATTGTTTTTTAATTATTCGTAAACGTGTGAAGTTTCAAATCTCTAACTCTAAATTTGAAACCCCACCCATACAAACTTTAACCCCATTTTTTACCCATTCATCATCATCATCATCATCATCATCAGCCCGTATCGGTCCACTGCTGGACATAGGCCTCTCCCATGGAACGCCACTGAGCTCGATCTTCAGCTCTCCTCTTCCAATCTGTACCCGCCACCCACTAAGGGGGTTTTACCCATTAAGGGGTTGAATTATTTAAAATTGCTTCTTGTTAGTTGTACGAATTGTAAATGTAACCCGTCCTGCAAATTACACCTTTCTAGCTTCTGCAGTAAAGGCCTCCCTTTCATATAAACTTTTCAACCCCGTTTCAACTCCTCTGGGGTGGAATTTTAAAAAACGCTGAAATTCGTTTTTTGCTTTAAAGTTAGTAGCCTACAAAAGAAATTTCAAGTCTGTCACAATTTTTATTTTTTTTATACTACGACGGTGGCAAACAAGCATACGGCCCACCTGATGGTAAGCAGTTACCGTAGCCTATGGACGCCTGCAACCCCAGAGGATTCACATGCGCGTTGCCTACCCTTTAGGTACCTATTCACTCCTTTTTTGAAGAACCTCATACTGTAGCCCGCTGGGAAAACCTCGGCAGGGAGTTCATTCCACAGCCGCAGCGTTCGTGGGAGGAAATTCCTCTTGAACCGTACTGTGCGCGACCCTTTGGGCTCCAGGGTGTGAGGATGAACACCCTGCCGGCGGCGAGCGGTGCGGTGATAAAAAGCTGCCGTGGGCATCATATCAAACAGTTCTTCGGAGCACAACCCATTGTACAAGCGATAGAACACACATAAGGAAGCAAAGTCTCTCCTTAGACTCAAAGGTTCAATATGACTCGTGAGTTTGGGATCGTCGACGATCCGCAATAGCGCGCCTTTGTACCGAGTCAAAGGGCCCAAGCTGGTATCCAGGTGCTCCCGCCCAACAGTACTCCATGTGGGTTCTGACTTGCGACTTGTATAGAAGCAGTCTCTGCCCCGGAGTGAAGTATCTCCTCGCTCTGTTGAGCACACTGAGCTTTTTGGATGCCAGCTTGGGCTTCCCTTCAAGGTGACTACGGAATTGGACGTCACTGGAAATGTCGACTCCGAGGGTCCCAATACTCCCTGACATTGTGAGGGTTTTGCCTTGGAACTGAGGGGCCACAGTAAATGGGGTTTTCTTAGCGATAAACGCGCAAACTTGTGTCTTTGTGGGGTTGAATTGGACTAAGTTGTCCTGACCCCACACCGAGACTCCAGAAAGAGTATTCTCGATATCAGACACAAGTTTTTCACGACTCTCTACCACAACGGATCGAGGGATATTGGCACGGCCCGTGTAACAGGCATCCCCAGTACTGTCGTCTGCATAACAATGAATGTCGCCGATAGACAACATATCTTTGATATGCAGCAAAAACAGCGTTGGGGATAGCACGGAGCCCTGCGGGACACCAGCGTTTATGTCCATGCTTTTGGAGCAACTTCCGCTTATGTCACAAATAAAATTGTTATCTCTATACAAACTTTCAATCCCTTTTTAACCCCGTTATAGGTTGAGTTTTGAAAAATGCTGAAATTATTTTTATTGTATTTAATTATTAGTAAACGTGTGAAGTTTCAAATCTCTAACTCTAAATTTTAAACCCCACCCATACAAACTTTTAACCCCTTTTTTACCCATTAAGGGGTTGAATTATTCAGAATTGCTTCTTATTAGTTGTACAAATTGTAAATATAACTCGTCCTGGAAATTTACAACTTTCTAGCTTCAGTAGTTACGGCCTCCCTTTAATACCAACTTTTCAACCTCGTTTCAACCCCTCTGGGGTGAAATTTTGAAAAACGCTGAAATCAGTTTTTGCCTTGAAGTTAGTTCCTTACAAACGAACTTTCAAGTCTGTCACAAAAAAAAATCTCTATACAAACTTTCAACCCCTTTTTTACCCTGTTAGAGGTTGAATTTTGAAAAACGCTGAAATTACTTTTTTTTAAATTATTAGTAAACGTACGAAGTTTAAAATCGCTAACGCAAAATTTTAAACCCTACAAACTTTTCAACTTCGTTTCAACCCCAGAGGAATTTTGAAACACGCTGAAATTAGTTTTATTGCCTTGAAGTTAGTAGCTCACAAACGAACTTTCAAATCTGTCACAAAAAAAATCTATAAAATTTTCAACCCCTTTTTTACCCTGTTAGAGGTTGAATTTTGAAAAACGCTGAAATCACTTTCATCGTTGTTTAATAATTAGTAAACGTACGAAGTTTCAAATCTATAATTCATAATTTTAAACCCCATCCATACAAACCTTCAACCCCTTTTTTACCCCCTTGGGGGATGAATTTTGAAAAACCGCCTTCTTAGTGGATACTAACGTTATACAAAATACCATTGTAAAAAATTCAGCTCTCTAGGTCCAACGGTTCGGGCTGGGCGTTGATTTAAATGAGTCAGTCAGTCAGTCAGTCAGGACTTTTACGTTTATACATAGGCTGCTATTTATATATCCGGAAACCGGGATTACAATCTTCTTAAATAGCATATTTGACCTCCATGGTAAAATTTGAACTTTTTTAAGTGCTGGCCGGTATATTTTTTCTTTCTTATTAACGCTCGTGCAGCAAGAATGGAACTCACTCGTGAAAATATTCGTGCTATGATTTATTATGATTTTCGGCGTGGTTTAACGCAACAACAGTGCATAGATCAACTAACTTCAACTTCTGGTGATGAAGCCCCATCTAAAACTACTGTGTATCACTGGTTTAGTGAGTTCAATCGTGGACGTAGTATGCTTACGGACGAAGTTAAGACAGGTCGCCCGAAATCGGTCGTTGTACAACAAAATATCGAGGCTGTGCGAAAACTTATAATGGACGACCGACATGTTACGTACCGCGAGATAGAGGCGACTCTGGGTATTTCTATGACCAGCATTAATAGCATATTACATAATTATTTGGCTGTAAAAAAAATTTGTTCGCGTTGGATACCCCACAACTTAACAAAAGAGCAAAAAGATGCTCGCGTCGAATGGTGCAATAAAATGTTAAAAAAATATAACCGTGGTGACTCAAAAGCCGTTTATAACATCTATACAGGTGACGAATCCTGGATCTATGCATACGATCCCGAAACGAAGCAACAATCAACGGTATGGGTGTTTCAAAATGAGCCGAACCCTACGAAAGTTACTCGTGCAAAAAGTACATTGAAACAAATGGTGGCTTGCTTTTTCGGTATTAATGGCCATGTAGCTACAGTGCCACTAGAAAACCGTAGAACGGTTAATTCAGAGTGGTACACGATCATTTGCTTACCGGAAGTATTTGAACAAATTCGTAAAACTAACCAGCGACGAAGAATCATTCTTCATCATGACAATGCCAGCTGTCATACGTAACGCGAAACAACTCTATTTTTGGAGGGTCAAAATGTGGAATTAACGGGTCATCCGCCGTACAGCCCTGACTTGGCACCCAACGATTTTTATTTATTTCCAAATATAAAGAATAAATTACGCGGTCAACGATTTTCGACCGCTGAAGATGCTGTCGACGCATTCAAACAACACGTTATGGAGGTACCTCAGGCGGAGTGGCAGAAGTGCTTTAAAAATTGGTTCACGCGAATGCAAAAGTGCATAGATCATCAAGGGGAGTACTTTGAAAAACAATAAAACCATTGTCAGCCGTGTACGTTTGTTTGTTTTTTTGTTTCCGGATATATAAGTAGTAACCCTCGTATATATAGATTTATAATATTAATCGACTACTTATCATTCTCTTTATAAATATACTTACCTATATATGTCATTTTGATTTGTGTTTTTACAACAGATATCGACAAATATCTTTCAGCGAAATAAGAGATGAACATGACAAATTGATAAAATATTAGTTATGTGGCGAACCTATTTGGCTTGCTTAGGTACAACCTGCCTGCGAAACGCTGGCAGCTAAGCTGTCACTCAATGTTCTGTGTCATGTCTGTACTTTCATGATATTTGTCAATTCGTTCAATTACTTATTAAAAATATTAAAAGTTTTTTTTTTGTAAAGAATTATCTTATCATTCGCTTATAGTTAAGTCCCACAACTGGTGACTCGCGACACTCGTTAATTTTGAACACAGTGTAAACATAGTTCTACAAAATCTTATACTAAGTATTAAGAATGCCAGATATAGCAAGCAGCTGCGATTCGGCAGTTTGTCGAGTCAGTGTAATAATACCACCGTTTTGGCCAGATAAAGCAGCGTTATGGTTTTCTCAGATAGAAGGCCAATTTGAAGTTGCAGGAATTACTGCGGATTCCACTAGGTATTACCATGTGATTTCAGTGTTAGAAGCAAAATATGCCGCGGAAGTCGAGGATATAATCGTAAGCCCGCCAGCAGATAACAGGTACGCAACTCTCAAAAAAGAGCTAATTGCACGTACATCGGCATCGCAGAGTGAAAAACTTAAGCAACTTATGTCGGTAGAAGAACTCGGAGATAGAAAGCCTAGTCAGTTCTTACGTCACCTTCGCAACCTTGCCGGCTCCAAGTATCCTGATGAATTTATTCGCACCGTATGGTCAAACCGTTTACCGTCTCTGCTGCAAAGCCTGATTGTTATGCAAGATGATAACGTACCTTTAGATAAACTAGCTCAAATGGCAGATAAGGCTTACGAAACAAATCCGCAAATGACTACATCCCAAATGTCAATTGCTTCAACATCTTCAATGCAGCCCTCGGTTGTCGACGAGTTAAGCCAAAAAATCGAAGCCTTAACCTCGAGATTCGATGCTATGTCGAAGTCAGCTGGACGCCGCGACTCTAGATCGAGAGCATGGTTCCGTACTAGTCAACGTAACCAGTTCAGAAGTCGATCACGTGCAGACAGCGGTAGGCGGTAATGCTGGTACCACTCAACATTCGGCAACCGAGAAGATAAGTGTATCCCACCTTGTAGCTATCCAAAAAACTAGTTGACCAGTCGCACGATGCGGCTGTCAAATATAGTGACAAAAGCGTTGATTGTCATTCAATGTCTATCCGTTTGTTTGTCACAGATGCTAAATCTAAGCTTCAATTTTTAATTGACACTGGGTCAGATTTGTGTGTTTTTCCTGTGAGTTATTTGCGCGGACAAAAACGTTGTCAAACGGACTATGAACTTTTTGCGGCGAATAATACTGTTATTGCTACTTATGGTTATTTAAGTTTGTCACTTGATTTTGGTTTATGTCGTGCATTTGTATGGCGTTTCGTAGTTGCAGATGTAAGCAAACCTATCATAGGAGTAGATTTCTTATCTTATCACAACTTGTTAGTAGATATACGAAACTCTCGCTTAATAGATAATACTACTTCGCTTGCATCAGCAGGTTTTGCCGCACCATGTCCTTCTTGCCCACAAATTAAAGTGATTTCGGGTGAATCTTCTTACCATAAACTTTTGGCGGAGTTTCCTGATATAGTGCGACCGATCGGTAACCCGCAGGAACGCTAATCTAATCTAAACATATAAAAGAAGAAGTCCTGATCTACCATCAACGCACAGCCGAAACTACTGGGACTAGAAAATTTGGTCCAGAGCTTACTTTTATGACGTATGAAAGGGATAAGACGGGATTTTTGGAAATTCCACCCCTAAGGGGTTCAAATGGGGTGCAAAGTTTATATGGTAGAAAATTTTTTTTGAGCTGAAGACTTAACAATTCGTAAAAAGGTTACGAACTTAAATCCAAAGAAAGTGTTTTCAGCGTTTTGAAAAATTCTAACCCTAAGAGGGTAAAATAGGGGTGCAAAGTTTGTGTGAGAGAAACTTCTGTTTTAGAGTTAGAGACTTAAAACTTTGCAAAAGGTGCAAAATTCGTATTGGAGAAATTTTTATTTTGTGTTAGAGACATTAAACTGTGTGTTTTATGAAAAATTCCACGGCGATCTTTCCGTATTCCAATACTTATTCACTTATTAGGTTCACTACTCCCCAGTAGATGGCGTTACTGGTCTCATCTATATATATATAAATGCCTTTGTCCTGACTGACTGATCCACGCAGAGCCGAAACTACTGAAGCTAGAAAATTGAAAATTTCAGGTCTGGTTACGTTTGTAATGTGTACAAGTAATAAGAAGCGATTTTGAAAAATTCTATCCCTAAGGGGGTAAAAAGGGGGTTGAAAGTTTGTATGGATGGGGTTTAAAATTTAAAGTTAGAGATGTGAAACTTTGTACGGTTACTGATAATAAATAAAAGTGATTTCAGCGCTTTGTGAAATTCAACCTCTAACGGGGTAAAAAAGGGGTTGAAAGTTTGTATGGAGATTACTATTTTTTTGTGACAGACTTGAAATTTCGTTTGCAGACTACAAACTTAAAAACAAAAAAACTAATTCCAGCGTTTTTCAAAATTCCATCCCAGAGGAGTTAAAACGGGGTTGAAAAGTTGGTATTACAGCGAGGCCGTAACAACTGAAGCTAGAAAGTTGTAATTTGCAGGTCGGGTTACATTTATAATTTGTATAAATAATAAGAAGCAATTTTGAAAAATTCAACCCCTAAGGGGGTAAAAAGTGGGTTGAAAGTTTGTATGGATGGGGTTTAAAATTCAAAATTAGAGATTTGTAACTTTGCACAGTTACTGATAATAAAAAAATATTAAAAGTGATTTCAGCGTTTTGTGAAATGCAACTTCTAACGGGGTAAAAAAGGGGTTGAAAGTTTGTATGGAGATTACAATTTTTTTTGTGACCGACTTGAAATTTCGTTTGCAGGCTACTAAGGGAGCGTCCATTAATCGCGTCATACGTTTTTGGCTCGTTTTAGCCCCCCCCCCCCCATGGTGATCTTTGGTGATATTTTCAGGACCCCTCCCCCCCCCCGTCCAATATGACGTGTAATTTTTTTTTAACTACAGTAAGTACAGTTTTCTAACACGTGAACCTACGTAAACTACATGTAAGTACACACATCTCACTATTCTAGTTTTCGTTCTCAACTCAAATGGCTCCCTATCCGTCACCTCAAAGAGCGTTTCTCTTATCTTAATTCTATTAGATCCTCTCAAAAATTGCTCCTAAAAGTGCCATCTTCATCTTCCAAATTTTATAATTGCTCATTTACGTTCCAGGCCGTTCGTTTGTGGAATTCTCTCCCTCTCAACATAAAACGCGCGCAATCTATCGGTAGCTTTAAATCGCAACTTAAGGAATACTATTTATCTCTTCCTTTAGGTTTTTAAGTTGACACTGTTGTTTCTTACTGTGTGTATTATATATGTATATTGTATATATATGTACGTATATGTATGTTTATTTTGTATTTATTTAAGTATGTATATTCATATGAATGTGCTGTGTTATCTATTTCGTCTCTTTTGTGTCTATGCACCACCTACTGCTTATTGTTTTTCTCTAGTCTCCACTACCCAAAGGTTGTCTGGAAGAAATCGCTCATTAGCGATAAGACCGCCTGTTGTTACCTCTACCTAAATTTATCTAATTGTAAAATTTGTGCTTGTAACTGTATGAGGTGTGCAATAAAGAGTATTTATTATTATTATTATTATTTTTATTAAAATAATCTTTAATAGAAAAAAACCGGCCAAGTGCATGTCGGACCACGCATAATGGAGGGTTTCGTACCTGCTATCGAAAAAGTAATATCAAAAGGCCGTATCTGCCGATGATATAAGTTTTTAGACTTACGGGTGATTATTTCTTAAAATATTCACTAAATAAAAAAATGTTCAAACAAACCTCAATGCTATTTTGAAAGACCTATCGAGTGATGTGCATCATGTTGATATTTGGTGAAAAAAACGTTTTTGCTAATTAGTTAAAAGTATGGAGTACCCCCCCCCCCCCCCCCCCTTAAAATCTTTTTCAGCTATTTTACTACAAAACTATCAAGCGGCATACAAAAATACACCTTATGTTCAAATATGTATTAAGATACCTTTATAGTTTCCGAGTAAAATGGCTATTATCCCAAGCCGTAAAAAAACTTGTCGTGGAGGAGTTCCATACTGGTCTTCACGAGCAGTTTCTATTTCACTCAATAGCACTATTTAAATACAATTGTTTGGTTTTTAGATTTAAAAAATCGCTATACGTCTGCTTATAAGGTTTCAGGAGTTCCCTTGATTCCTCCTGGATCCCGTCAAAAAAATTACACGTGATATCTGTCCAGACCCCCCTCCCCCTGTTGTGATCATTGGTGATTTTTTCTTGACCCCCTCCCCCCCATATACAATAACCGGGATTAATGGACGCCCCCAACTTAAAAACAAAAAAAATAATTTCAGCGTTTTTCAAAATTCCACCCCAGAGGAGTTAAAACGGGGTTGAAAAGTTTGTATTACAGCGAGGCCGTAACAACTGAAGCTAGAAAGTTGTAATTTGCAGGTCGGGTTACATGTAGGTATAATTTGTACAAATAATAAGAAGCGATTTTGAAAAATTCAACCCCTAAGGGGGTAAAAAGGGGGTTACAAGTTTGTATGTATAAGATTTAAAATTTAAAGTTAGAGACTTGAAACTTCGTACGTTCACTGATATTTAAAAAATAATAAAAGTGTTTCAGCGTTTTGGATAATTCCACCCCTGAGGGGGTTAAATAGGGGTGCAAAATTTGTATCCGGGAAACTTATTTCTTTGAAATAGAAACTTCAAACTTTGTAGAAACATTACTTATTAAAATACAATAAAGTATCAGCGTTAAGAATATTTTTTTGTATCTAGAAACTTTTAACTTTGTAGAAAGATTACTTATTCAAATACTATAAAAATACTTTTAGCGTTTTGGATTATTTCACCCCTGACGTTAAAAAGGTGTGCAAAGTTTGTATGGGAGAAATTAATTTTTTGAGCTAGAGACTTTTAAATTTGTGGGAAGATAACTTATTAAAATACAATAAAAGTCCTTTCAGCGTTATGGAAAATTCTACCCCTGAGAGGGTTAAATAGGGGTGCGAAGGTGCTAATAATACGCGGACGAAGTCGCGGGGTGGAAAGCTAGTGTAAACATAACACTCAGCATTATATCAGAACAACTACAGGCCCGCCTGTATTTGCACGACCTAGACGACTGGCACCGGATCGTTTAAAAATTGCGCGACAAGAATTTGAAGATATGGAGCGTACAGGTATTGCACGACATATGGTACCCAAGAAGGACAAAGGCTGGCGTCCTTGCGGTGATTACCGCGCACTCAACGCACGTACTATACCAGATCGTTACCCGGTTCGTAATATTGCAGATTTCTCGCACAACCTTTTTAATTCTTAGGTTTTTAGTAAGTTAGACTTAGTGAAGGCCTATAACCAGATTCCCGTAGCGCCGGAAGACATTCCTAAAACTACTTTACGACACCATTCGGCCTATTTGAGTTCCCGTTTATGAGCTTTGGCTTACGCAACGCAGAGCAGACATTTCAGCGTTTCATGGACGAGGTTTTGCGTTGACTTGATTGCTGTTTTTCGTACATTGACGATGTTTTTGTTGCGTCCGCGAACGAAGTGGAGCACGAAAAACATTTGCGTTTAATTTTTGAACGCTTCAGCGAACACGGTATTCTATTGAATCCCAATAAATGTTTGTTCGCTGTACCAGAAATAGAATTCCTGGGCTATGTGGTTTCATCTGAAGGTTCCAAACCTATTAGCGACAAGGTTAGACCAATTCAAGATTTTTCACTGCCTAAAACATTCAAGGACCTCAGACGCTTTCTTGGTGCCATCAATTTTACAGGCGTTTCATAACCGACGCTGCGAAAATGCAGGCCCCTTTGCATGCATTACTTAGTGGGACTTCTGATAAAAGCAATAACACCATTAATTGGACCCCTGAGTTAGAGAAAGCCTTCAATGCTTGTAAGCAGACTATTGCTAGCGCTGCTTTATTAGCTCACCCTGACCCACGAGCGCCATTAGCCATAGTTTCTGACGTATCTGATTTCGCCATAGGTTCGGTATTACAGCAGAAAGTACAAGGCCACTGGCAACCGCTAGGTTTCTTCTCTAGGAAGCTAACACCAGCACAAAGTAAATATAGCGCCTATGACCGAGAATTACTGTCAATTTACGAATCAGTCAAATATTTCCGTCATATGGTAGAATTAAAACCTTTCTTTATCATGACGGACCATAAACCAATAGTATCAGCTTTCAAAAATTCCCATGACGCATGTTCGCCTCGACAGTTTAGATACTTAGACTTCATTTCACAATTTACCACTGACATACGGTACATCGCTGGGGAAGGCAATGTGGTGGCTGATGCACTCTCAAGGACTGACGCCATAATAGATGGACTATACCTGGACGATTTAGCCACATCTCAAGCCACGGATACAGAACTATAAATTTAATCAAAACCGGTTCATCTCTTATTCTTCAAAAGTAGTAAGTAACTTTTGGTAAATCTAAACTCTTTTGTGACGTTTCCGGGCCAGTTAAACGTCTTTATATTACACCAGAGTTCAGGAAAACAGTTTTTGACTCTCTTCATCGGCTCAGTCACCCTAGTGCAAGAGCTACTGTTAAATTAGTAACTGAACGCTATGTTTGGCCGGGAGTCAGAAAAGATTGCCGTATTTGGGCGCGAACGTGTATTCCGTGTCAAAAATCTAAAGTATCTCGACACGTTCACGCACCAGTTCACGACTTAAAGCCTCCTTCAGAGAGGTTTTCACATGTCCATTTAGATTTAAATGGTCCTTTGCCGAGTTCAGACGGTTATAGGGACTGTTTTACCGCCGTCGGTAGGTTTACTCGATAGCCAGAAGCAGTACCGATGACAGATAGCACGGCGGAAAGCGTGGCTAAAGCATTTGTCGCCACATGGAATGCGCGTTTCGGTTGCCCTGACAGAGTTACTACAGACAGAGGCAAACAGTTTGAATCCAATCTGTTTCGTCAGATTTCAGCGTTAACCGGTTTTAGTCATTTAAAAACTACAGCATATCATCCAGCTGCCAATGAAATGGTTGAACGTTTTCATCGACAGCTGAAGGCAGCAATCATGTGCCACGCAAACTATACTTGGACAGAATCCCGTCCACTCGTACTGCTAGGTATACGCAGTGCCTGGAAATATGATTTATCCGCGTCTACCGCTGAACTTGTTTACGGGGGAACAATTAAACTTCCAGGTGATTTCTTTAATAATCTGACATTTGACGGACTTACTGATTATACTGATTTTATAGGTAGGTTGCGTCGTCATATAAAAAAAATACAACCTTCTTCTGTAGAGCGCCATGAAACTTCCAAAATATTTATATTTAAGGATCTGGCTACAGTTTCACATGTATTTGTGAGGCAAGATCTCGTGCGAAAATCACTCGAGCCACCTTATGCCGGTCCTTACAAAGGTTTGAAGAGAAATGACAAATATTTCGTCATTGACATTTCGGGAAAACCTGTTTCTGTATCAATTGACAGATTAAAACCAGCGTTCATTTTATCAGATATACCGGGTAGTCCTACTGCTACTCGAGATCCTATTGCTACAGCAACTCCTGATAAAGTTCTTCCTACTCCTCCCGTCGCGGAGCCTAGGAAGACCTTTGTCTTTGTTCTGGTCGTCGGGTTTGGTTTCCATTGCGCTATCGACCCTAAGGGTCTGGGGGGGGCTGATGTGGCGAACCTATTTGGCTTGCTTGCAACCTGCCTGCGAAACGCTGGCAGCTAAGCTGTCACTCAATGTTCTGTGTCATGTCTGTAGTTTTATGATATTTGTCAATTCGTTCAATTACTTATTAAAAATAGTAAATGTTTTTTTTGTAAATAATTATCTTTACATTCGCTTAAAGTTAAGTCCCACACACAGTTACTTTATTGAGGCGCCTGACATTTCCACGTCGACTAATAGCCAATGAGCTAGCTAGCATAACGCTGCACCAAACCCAGACCAGGGGGCTTAGCCAAGATGACAATTGTTTGCAGAAAATGAATCGAAACACTATCCGTCTCTCTATCGTACTAATATGGAAGAGTGAGCGAGATCGTGTAGCGTTTCGTTTCGTTTTCTGCGTACGATTGTCATCTTGGCTACAGGGCCTGAACTCTCTAACTTGTATCTTACAAGTGGTCGTACGCCCTAAACTCCAATGAACATCTCCCAGTCGCCTGGATCTAGTCATAAGGATAGTATAGCAAAATAAGTCCGAGATTTCGTTACCATTTCCAAAATCGTATACCATTTTCCGGGTTTAGCTCATAGTCTCATCCACGTTGCTGCTCGACGTTGGCGAGAAATTTACTCGCACGTAATTTGAAGGCACGCTGGGCCGATTTAGGGATACGACCCAAAGCTGGACCCGAAAAAAGAGTATGGGCATTGCGAATATCATCTCGCTAAGTGTGGTAGCGCAAAGCTCGGCAAATGTCATCCGAGATCTCGCTCAAATCTGGAGCCCGACTGGGGAAGCATATAGACATATACTTACAAAAATCCTCAGCCAAACAGCACTAGACACTACTCATGTGTTCCTGCCGGTAAGTAAGGTTGCCACTGTTACCAGAGAGCCAAGAGGATCAGAGTGTAGACGACGGGGGACCCTCTAGTCGGTTTAGCCGTCACGTCAACACAGTGAATCCTCATTTATCAACCGACTTCAAAATTTCGAAGGAGGAGGTTATCAATTCGTCGGGATCTTTGTTTTTGTTATTTTTTTTATTTTTTATGTATGTTCACCGATTATTCGAAGACGGCTGGACCGATTTGGAAAATTATTTTTTTGTTTGAAAGAGTATACTTCACAGTTGGTCCCATTGTAACCAGGTCAGGATCTGATGATGGGATCCTGGAGAAATCGAGGGAACTCTTCAACTATTATAGGCACACCTATAGTGATTTGAGTATTTTCTACAGCATCTCGAGCATTTGCTTTTGGAAAGGTGGATGCTAAGTGAAGTCGGTTCTTTTTTGTTTAAAATTATTATAGATTGTCTGTGTGACGACCTGTTGGGTTTTTACATGCGTAATTGCGTAGCGCGATTTGGGCAATTTCTTGAGTACTCAACGCGAATAAACTTTAATTTAGATGGGTTTTTAGAAGGTTGATCTCATACGCTAATGGGGGGGGGGGGGGGGGGCATGTATGGGCTTCACTCGGTGCAAAGGCGACAAAAATTGTGCGCATCGATCACGCATCGAGTTAAAGTTGTGAATTGTTATACCGAATGTCTCATGATGACATAAGAAATAAAATTAAAAAACTTAGTTAATATTAAGGTATGTAATGTATGCAAGGAACCCTTGGGGCGCAAGCCCGACCTGTAGGTACTTGGACCATATATTTTATTGATAACATGTAACCGTATTATAAGTGAGATCAGTGGTGACAGTGATAAACGTATCGTTTTAGTAACTCGATCAGTAATACAACCTAGAATATTTATTTATTGTATAAGGAAAAGTTAAGATCTCGAATCAAGAATCTCGATTTCGTGTCACCTTGAAGGATGTTTTCATATAGGCCGAGACTATACATATATAGACAGCCAGCCGGTCTAAGAACTTTTTGAGGAGGAAATGACATCTGCACTGCAGGGCCATCTAGTAACGAGTAGTGTTACTACGGTACGCTACTCGTTACTAGATGGCGCTGCAGCGCAGATGTTATTTCCTCGTACATTTTGGGTATCTTTGGATTGCTCTCGTTCATCGTGCTTCAGAGTTGGAGCATGGAGACTGGGAGACTGTCGTGCTCTATTAAATATATACTCTCTGATATAGGTAATATGTTGCAGTCTGCATCAAAAGGTACCATTTAACTGACGGCGCATTTATTGCTCGAATACGATAATAAACCCGTACAACGTAAGCGCCTTCCACCAAATGGGACCTTTTGATCTAGACTGTCACGTATATTAAATAAGGTCCTCACTCGGCGATTAGGTAGGTACTTACAGCAAAGCATAGCATTTTCAATGGAATGTTTTATTTGGGGGTTTTCAGAAAAAAGTGTGACATTTTTTACAAAAATAAAAACTCAATTTTCCATAGCAATTTTATTGTCCCTTTTGTGACGGCCTATACAAATTGTATGTAAAAAACCGGCCAAGTGCGAGTCGGACTCGCGCCCTGACGGTTTTGTACATCAAACTATTTTAATAATCATCGAACATTGCTGTACCTATGGAACGAATAGAAAAAACTGGATTAAGCTTATAAGTATTTATTTCAACATAACAACACACAACAATAAAAATATAATAAACACTCTAAACTACTTAAAACTAGAGATAAAAAATTTGGTCCAGATCACTGTCAACGGGCAGGGTGCCCAGAAGGCTAGCCGTATTGCCACGTTGAATGGCGTTAGCTATACGTTGTGCAAAATAGTAGCCAGCCGGCCTATTTAGAGGCCAAAATAGAGGCCTCTGGTCACCAGAGGCCTCTATTAGGCGCGCCGATAGATCTTTGTACAGTCGGGGCGCGCTTGGCCCCCACGGTCCCAAAGTTTAAGGGTTAAAAAAAATACGAATTTTTTTTTTGTTATGGTACAACATATATTCAATTAATATTTATAATTTTTCCCCTACTTATGCTGTAAGACGTACCTTTTTGCGAATTTTCATGATTCTCGGATTCGCGGAATTTAATTTTTTACGGAAGTACCCTATAGGTTTTGTAATTTTGTAAGCGCATTTTTTTAAATCTTGTGATGGAACAACAAATTAACCATTTTCTGACTTTTATTTTACTTGTGCTGTAAGAGACGCTTCCTTCTTGCCAAATTTCATTATTTAGTTAGTTCTATGGGAAGTACCCTAGGTCTTTGGCTTCCCATAGACCTAGAATTGGCATAAGGAAGGCTTTGGGCCCCCTTCGGAGTGTTAGTAAATAAGGTTTAAATGGCCGTATCTTTGGACAGAATTGACTTAGAAGCTTGATTTTTTTACATCTTCAAGGGATGTAATGATGTAAATTTCAACTTGATAGCTCCACGTGGTCTTGAGAAAAAGGCTCTTGGCAGACCGACAGACAGGCAGACGCACAGACGGATAACAAAGTGATCCTATAATGGTTGCGTTTTTTTTATTTTTGAGGTACGGAACCCTAAAAACGTCACATATCTGACGAAAAAATTCGAGACATTTTTGTATTATTTAAATCGATAGTCCTCGTGATTCCGACAACCCAAAATTTGTAGTTTTTCAAAAAAAAAAAAAAAATGGTACACTTTTGTCCGATAATGCCCATTTATACAAGGTGTAACAAAAATGCTGGTGATCCGTTTAAAGGCATAATTGGTATCGTATTCTAATTTTGAAAAACTAATTTTTAAAGAATGACACAAAAAAATAGTTTTATCTACACTCATATTGTAAGTTCTCTAAAACGTGTTCGTTCGAAAACGGTAGGCAATGGCTAGCATTACCACGACCGATTTTACTATGATAAGCTTTTTATCCGTAGCAGTAACGTAATTTTAACTTTTCATGCTCAATTATAGATGTGCTATGAGTTTTGATAACATCATGTACTATCGGGTTCAGAATTGCAAGGCCAATTTATGAATGAATTCATTGATAAATTGACCATGCAATTTTGAACCCGATGGTACACCTGCACCTCCCGACGTCGACGCCGACAGCCCGACACGCGCCCGCGCGACCGCCGGCACACGAGAGTTGGCCATGGTGGCGGTGCAATGGCGGCCATTCTATGGTTTCCAAATAAGGCATTTAGAATAAATAGAATGGTAGATATGTTGTTTTCAGCGTGTCTACTGCATGAGATCAGAATAGTCATGCTAAGTACTTTTATTATAAATGCGAAAGTTTGAATGTGATTTTGCGTGATTGAGCAACAAATATCCTAATATTTATTGCTCAATCACGCAAAATCGGCAAAAAAGACATGCAGATAGGGTCTGTATAATACAGGATGTAACAAAAATACCGATGATCCATTTAAGGGCATAATTGGTATCGTATTGCGGCTTAGAAAAGTAGAAAAAAAAAATGTTTGATGCCCAACATACAATAGTAGTTTATGTAACTGTTACGTAATTAGGCCTTAAAACACTCGTGTGAAAGCCACACTCATGTTTTAAGGACCCTTGAAACATAAGTGTGGTTGATGATGATGAGTATTCTGATCTCATGCAGTAGACACGCTGAAAACAACATATCTACCATGATTTACCTATCAAACGTATTGTGGGTTGTTGAAAGTAATCAGTTAAGATAGGTAGCGACGACATCGCCAGGGGCCCGATTCGACATGCCAAACTGCGAGACGTGGCTCTCACATAGGGTTGCCAGATCGACTGACCCTATTATCGAGAGAATAAAAGGAATTTTTGGGATTTTGGGACTTTAGTCGGGAGAAACAAAAAAAATCAAATTAAGGTAAATACAGTAAAAACAACAACATTTAACATTATTATTACATAGTCCGCTACCGATATAAATATCTACATAATTAAATACTAATAAAAAAATCGGCAAAGTGCGTGTCGGACCACGCATAATGGAGGGTTCCGTAGCTTCAATGGTATAAGAAAAAAAACTAATACCAAAAGGTCGTATCTGCTTATGGAAGAAGTTTTTTAGAGATAACTCAAAAACGGTTTAACCGATAATTTTCTAAATAATTTACATTGAAAGAATACAGAAAGATGTATCTTTTTTCTTGATTTTTTTTGGACTAACGATACAAAAGTTAGAGTTGAGGGGATATATTTTTTTAGACTATAAGAAATTGTTTTGAAAATTTTTACATAATCAAAAAAAGTTTTAGGAAACCTCAAAGTTATTTTGAAAGCCCTATCGATTGATGTGCAATAAGTTGATATTTGTGAAAAAAAAGTTGATATTTAGTTACATTTAGTGCCCCCTTTACTACGAAACTAAGTAGCAGCATACAAAACATACCTCTTAATAACATACGGACGGATAGACAGAAGGACATGTTTTTGCCACTTTGGCTGCGAACGGAATCCTAAAAAATTACAATACGAGTATTTAACCAAATATAAAAAGTACCTAATCTATTTTTATCTTGCCACATGCATTTTGTGTTGCTTTTCACAGATTTAACTACACTTTGTTCTTTTTTACTATTTATAGAAGACTCGAAATTCAAACAATTTTCCTCAAAATTGAGTCGAATTATTTATTGACTCTGCTTTTATTAATTCCATGCACGTCCGGTTCCTTTCGTTTTTTAGGGTTCCGTAGCAAAAATGGCAAAAACGGAACCCTTATAGTTTTGTCATGTCCATCTGTCCGTCCGTCTGTCCGTATGTCACAGTATGTCCATTTTACTCGAAAACTATAAGACGTATCTTAATAAACTTTAGGCATAAGGTGTATTTTTGATGCCTCTATTTAGTTATGTAGTTAAATTGCAGAAAAAAGTATTTTGTGGCGCTCCATACATATAACTATATTTAAAAATATTTTTTAAATCATATATCAACATGTTGTACATCAATAGGTCTTTTAAAATAACATAGATGTTTCTTTGAAGATTTTGTAATTATGTAAGTGAATATTTTCAGAAATAATTGCTTTGAAAGTCAGAAAAATTGTCTTTAACTTTTGAACCGTAAATCCAAAAAATATGAAAAAAATTGAGGAGATGCAACTCATCACATACTTTCCACGAAAATTTTTTTTGAACATTATCGTTCTAGCCAATTATGAGTTATCTTCAAAAAACTTCTTCCATAGGCATCAGATACGAACTTTTGGTATTAGTTTGGTTCTTATTCCATTGAAGGTGCGTGCGGTGAATTGAACCCTCCATTATGCGTGGTCCGACACGCACTTGTCACGCTAGGTGATAGAGTCAAATCCATCTGTCCACACGTGTCCACACCTAACTGTCAATCTGTCAGTAGGTCTCGCTAGAGCGTTTTGTCTATGGCTATGGCCACCATTTTAGATGTCACTCTTGAGTGATTCCACCCCAAATTTCAACTGTCACAAAAGTGTGATTTCATAGTTGTCTCGCTAGCTAATGTCAGTTATGCCATGTCGAATTGAGGCCCAGTTGTAATATTTCATAATCAACTTCTTACATCTGTCTCGTGCCCTTCATTTATGCTTATTTAGTGGAAAAATAATTTCAAAAAAGAATTTGCCGCGCTTTTCTACTGACAGAAATGGTTTGCCAGACTATATAGCACATCGCCATCACCACGTGGCTGTTGCTACGTTGATGGCAAACCGGCACAACACCCGCAAGAAAAATGCCAAAAGCCGCGTAGGTACTTAGAAAATGGAAAGTAAGACTAATATAAGGACCAGATGCACCAAACACTTTTGACAGACTCATCAGCGTCTATGAAAATTTCCATACAATAAAATTTAGCGAACGTTTTAACAGTACCATACGGTTTGGTGCAACTTACCCTTAGTAATAATCAATTACTAATTAATGTGTAACCGATAAACAGGTGACTGTACCTGAAACGTACTTACTGCTATCCTATTTATATTAAATTTTATTGTGGACGTTGACGATATTGTCTTGTTGTAAATAAACACAGCCGTGTATATAATCGTACAATTACAATTTTCATATAGGTATGTACTTAATTAGAAACATAAATTAAGAAACCTTCAGAAAGGCGGCCACACACGATAGTTTCAAACACAGATCACCTCAACTACGTTTAATTAACAGATCAGTTCACTGTTAGTTGAAACTTAAATATTGCAGCTGTAGCTGTCATTGAAAATAATTCAATGAAAATCATAGAGAAATAAGTAAGCTTACCTCCATTTTTTTTAAAAGTGAAAATGCTCATTTCTATCGTATTTGTCAGAAAGAGAGACAAACAGTGAAATTGTAAACTTTGTAAAACACCACCCTATTGGCGTTATGCAGGCCACTAAGTGGATTGAATTAACACTGTGCTTTCCTAACTTGTCTAACTATGCTTTTCAGCAATTAGTCAAAGAAGGAGCGAGTTTCGAGAATATACTAACTCTGAGAACTCGTAAGCTATAACAGTTTGCAATCAGAAGTTAGTTATCAATGATGAGAGAGGCAAAGGAGATCGTAAATTTTGTTAGTCGATGTTTGTCTCAGATCATTTAGGAGCAGTCATGAAATAGAATAGACATAAAAAAAAACCGACCATGAGCATGTCGGGCCATTCTCAGTGTAGGTTTGACATTTTCAAATTATGAACGTATTGAGAATATTTTGTTTACGTAGCGATGAGAATACCTTGTTCTACAAACACCTCGCCCCATTCGAACTGCCCACGCCATCCCTTCCTACCCCGTTTTACGGTACCTATGTAGCTAATTGTTTTCAATCATACTTAGAAAAGTAATATTTGGGTCATTCAGTTATCGTTTCGTCCAACCTCGCTGACTTATGGCGCATTCCTAAACAAATACTTACCACGGCGCATTTGTCAACAAAAATAAGTATTGCGATAAGCTCGCGTATCATGTCCCAAGAATTTTCCATCACTGGAAATATTTATACATACTGTTTGATTTACCTGGAGATTTATATAAGGCATATTGTATATTCCGATAAGAATAAACGTTTCAATTACTTACATACTTTGTACGTTTTAAAAGTATTGCGAACATGTTATGATACAAATTATATTCATTAATGTTTTTGTATCTGTAGAATAGAACAATTAAAATCAAAAACATGGTTTAATTATTTTTAATATATAAGGCACTTTGTAAATTTTGTGTTAAAATCATTTGCTACCGTGTACATAATTCTTCTATTAAATTAGCATTAATTACACACATTTAACGTTAAGCACAAAGCCGTTAGTATACATAAATACAGGAATGTTTCTCTTTACATCACAATATTAAATGCTCACTAAATTCAGCAACAATACATCAATTCTCTGTACATTGAAAACGTTTCTGAGCTCATAGCTGGCTTTTAAGTAATAGCTACGTGCAAAGGGAATTCAATACTGGTATTTTTTGTATGGCATAATACAGGCATCCCAGGAGTTACTAAAATATAATTTATTACATTCCTTATAAGTAAGTGCACTGTTTTAAGTAGATAGTTTGTCTCGGCTCTTGCCACAGCTAGCCACAGGCTCTGCTTTGCAACCATACATAACCCATGAATTGACGTAGCGTACGCAAAGTATCGTAGTTTTTGCGAAATTTCTGCCAAATGATAAGACATTAACACCCAGAGGGGAAACTAGGCGTTCATGTTATTAGGTCCAATTTTCTAACCACGTTTTCCTTCACCGAAACGCGACTGGTACATAGGTATCAAATAATATATCGTAAGTATATACAGATGGCTTTGATGCCGTCTGGCGCAAGAAATCGGCCTCACTGCTAGACGGTGCACGGGAGTAGCAACAGCATCCTAAACATGATAGCTAACAAGCTGGACTGTCCTCTGTTGTGGATAATGGGTGACTAAATCGCTGTTTTGTATATATTATTAAGTAACTAATATTAGACTAAGTTGATACTAACATTGTATGGACCATTGTGTTGTCTTTGAATAAATAAATCATATCAGACAACAGGCTCTGCTGAGGGAAGCAAGAAAAATTTCCCACAACCTAAACCTACCGGTCTATCAGGAATTTCTGTATCCGCCTCGCCACCGCTTGAAATCCCGACTTCCACCCTACAATACAGCGCAATACCTGATGCAGAAGCCTTTCGACATAAACGAAACATGGATCTGGCCTCGGACACCGGAGGGTTTGGTCACTTTTTCTGAAGTATATGACATCTATTTTCAGAAACATGGAAAGTCGAATGGAAGGCAAATCCGCCCAGGGCCTCTGTATATAACTATGACCCCACTCAAAAGCCATTGGGCTTTTCTGCCTCCAGACGGGATTGGTGCCAGCTTAATAGACTCAGGACCGAGCATGGCCGCTGCAGAGAACACATGTTCAAGTGGGGCTGGAGAAATTCACCAGAGTGCGATTGCGGAGCACCCGTTCAATCCATACACCACATTATTTACGATTGCCCAAAGAGGAAATACGCCGGGGACTCCCTGGACTTGTTCTCCCCTGATGTGAACGCAGCCCGTTGGGTGAAAGACCTAGATTTAAGATTATAGTTTGATTAAGTAAATTTCTCTAATATTAAATAAATAAAAATCATATCATATCATATAAGTTTCAATAAACTCAGTGGTACGAGCCGGGCTTCAAACCCGCATCCTTCGGATTGAAAGTCGCACGACTCACCCCTAGGCTACCTACCAACGCTCTCCCGCTAGGCTATCAACGTTCCTACATCTAGTAATTCTAGTATGACAATGAAAATGCTAAATCTCCAGGTACAAATCTGGATTACATCTGTTAGTTGTAGAATTTTCTTATCTACAAATGCGAACTCGTTAATCGTTCTAAGTATTATTCGAATTTAGAGATATTTTTGGCTATTCCTATTCAGAATTAAGTAATTTTACAGGAACACAAAGTGTCCCAGTATTATCGAATTCTCTAACGCTATATTTCCTCATATGTTGTGTAATGGAAATAAGAAAAAACTATGTATAATTTGTAAATTGCATAGTATCCATAGCATCGGATGTGCATAAGACGCCGCGGTAAATATAAATAGGAAATAATCATTTCCAAAAGTTACAGAATAACAGAATAAACCTACCTACATCGGTTTACAGTAAAAGAGTAGGCAAGTACATGTGGTTAATTGTTTTAGAAACTTGCGGGTAACTATGCCACTTAGAAGGTTGAAACATTTATAGTAACTTATCTTTTTAATTACTCTGTATTCATGTTCACGGTTTATGTTTTAGAAAATGTTGGTGATTATAACAATGCGTATAAGGCAAAACTACTGTTTACTGAATTCAATAAACTATATTCAATAAACAATCTGAACATTCAGAAATTAAATAATTCACACCATCAAATCGTCCAAAATTCCAATAAAAATACACGTAAAGCGCAACATCATATGGTTCTATATATTTTGTAAATTTGAATGTTTCAAATAAAAGGCATAAACAATGTGTATAAGCCCATTCTGAAACTTTACAAAGGTCTTCATAGAAAGTCCGTACCCAAATTAAAATGATGGGACCTATCATCGACGTTACCACACTGTACCTGTAAAACTACAAGATGTAGCTTCATAAAACTTGAGAGGCTAAGTAATTTAATACATGTTTATAGCGGTATTGTCCTGATATAATACCAGCACTAACGCTTAAAACGTGTATTACTTAAATGAACATTTTGGGTTATACTTATCTAGAAACGTCTCGATAGTAAGTACACGTTTGGTAACAAGTGCTGCCGACCAAACGAGGCTGGGTTTCAGAACTGGAACTTAGGTGTATGAAACGAAGGTTATCATATTATTAAACGTGTACTTTTTTATACTGCGAACGTACACAGACGTCACAGACGCACAGTCGGATTAATCAAAACTCCCCGCTGTAATGAGACATTTGCCGGCATCACGAGATACCATTTATTTTTTTGAACGACTGATCATTATTCATGTGATAATCTTTGAACTTTCAATCGCTTGCTTATCAGTCATCTGGAAGGCATAAACTTTTGATGACGTGATGCACATGATGATATCTAGACGCGCTGCTGTAAGGTAAACTACACGTCCTAGTCCTCGACATTCTAATGCCTATTATATTTGAAACCCTGTCGTCACCTCTATAGCTAATCTGTAATTATGTAGGCACTGAGAAAGTCTACTGAGACTAGTCAGACATAATATATGTAGACTTAAATAACGCCATACGAAAAACGACGCCAATGTGCTATTTTAAACATTAAAAGATAAATTGTGGCTTTACAAAGTTCCTAAGTCTTGTTTATATCTAATAACACACACGAAACTAAAAATCATACATTAAACTAGGTAGCGTATGTATTACTTTTGCATATAAAAACGTTATAAATAAAAGCGTATTCATTTATTCGTACTGTGTAGATTAAATGTATGACAACAGAGAACGAATTAAAGTGGGCGAATAAAAAAAATTCCATAGTTGCTCTTTATTCGCGACAGGTCGACGAACTAGCAAAAACTGAACACGAGGTCGGAGTGTGGGTACAGGACTGTGAAAAAATAGTATGATTCAAACGATATTGAGTTTTATTTCTGGGGCTAAACGGCTTATTTGCTTAACCAATTAATTTTGTAATCTTAGACTGATTATTAGTGGACTCGAGAAGATTTTTCGATAGTCTAAAAATAGATTAGCTTTCATACTTAAGTACGTAAATGAAGCACATAGGTAGCCGCATATATGGGTAGCCGTAAATAAATATCCTAGACGGTGATAAGTAAGAGAAACAAATTTTTATATCAATTGAACTCAATGTAACAAGAATTAAGATTACATGTAAATTTATCAACATCAACCGTGAAACGTACAATAAAAGATCAAATCTCAGAAATATATAATTTTTAATAATGACGATGTGATTGAATGTCACGTATTAAAATATACTTAATTATGTAAGTACAAAATGAATGGTAAGTACATTGGGGGTAAAATTTGATCTATTTATTGAATAATAAGAGATTCAAGGATATTCGGAAAATAACTATGTTTGTACTGTTTCATGGTAAATTTACTGAGTCTAGTTTGATGGGTAACTGTTTAACG
This sequence comes from Pammene aurita, assembly GCA_947086415.1. Classification (NCBI taxonomy): domain Eukaryota; kingdom Metazoa; phylum Arthropoda; class Insecta; order Lepidoptera; family Tortricidae; genus Pammene; species Pammene aurita. The sequence goes on along the minus strand of OX352296.1, from coordinate 14,267,181 downwards.
TGATTAAAAATTTCTTAAATCAGAGAATATTTGTGAATTACCTAAGTTGAATCCCTTCATCCCATATTAATTTTCGATAACTTAATAATATGTCTGTAAGTATACAATCAATAATAGTAGTTTAAGTAACTGTTACGTTTTAAGGCCTAATTACGTACAGTTGCATACACTGCTTTATCTACACTCATATTATTTATCCAAAATGCCGTTTTCGGAAACCATAGAATGGCCGCCATTGCACCGCCATGACCAACTCGATTGTGTCGGGGAGGCGCGTGTCGGGCTGTCGGCGGATGCGCGGGAGGGTGCAGGTGTACATTATGTTATCAAAACTCATAGCACATCAATATTTGAGCATGAAAAGTTAAAATTACGTTACTGCCACAGATAAAAAGCTTATCATAGTAAAATCGGCCGTGGTAATGCTAGCCATTGCCTACCGTTTTCGAACACGTTTTAGAGAACTTACAATATGAGTGTAGATAAAATATGTTTCTTACTAAATCATTATATCGAAAAATGTAAACCTATTAACCATATTTTCCCTGTTGAGTGCATGAATCATGAAAAATATATATGTAGGTATTATTTCCTTATTTCTCACTGTTTTTCCTTATACATTTTTCTACTTGACCTATAAAAATAGTTTAACATTATTTATAAAACCGTGTAAATTATCTTAAATATCACACTGGCTGAGAGCACCTTTATTCAAAGAAACGGTTTGAATATTGGACGAATACTGAAAAATAAACTTAAATGTACCTTATAAATACTTTCTTGTCTACAGTGAATCTTTTAAATTTTAATTAACTTTAGGGTCAATCATATTAAGGTTGTGTGTTCTTAAATGAAACCGTGAATTGTAGATTTTTGTGACAACCGATTTTTTTGTATATCGTACTTATACATAAAACTGGTGAACTTTTAAATTATCTTTTCATTTGATCAGTTTTACTAGTATATTATTAGTTACAAAAAATAGAACTGATTAACATTATTTAAATATTGAGTCTAACTCTATCAACATGATCGTCTCGTTTTTCGTAAACAACTTTTTCACTCGTATAAAGCTTTTCTTGAATGGCTGCAAATGATTGACCTTTAGTTTCGGGAAGGAGCACTAGAATAAATACAACCCCGGCAACTGACAATGCCCCAAAACCCCAAAATGCCACGTGGTTACCATAGTTGTCTGCGATTACTTGATATAACTTGGTGACAGCAAACGTCATCAAAGCGACAAACATCTGTATAGCACAGGTAGCCTTCGATTTAATATTTGTAGGAAATATCTCCGATGTTATGGCGAAAGGCACTGTGGCTAAACCTATGGTATAAGAAAATATAAATATCGGTATCACAACAATAGGAATGAATTTTAAATTCACGACATAGTCGCTGTTTTCATGTTTAATGTAGAAATATGCTCCTACAATAATGTTAGTCAAGCCAACACCGCACGATGAAATCAGGAGGAGTGGCTTTCTTCCTAACCTATCCACTAGCTGCGATGAAATTGCGGATGTCAACAACTGCACTGTACCAAATATAATGCATGACTCTTTTTCTCCCAAGCCACCGTCTGCGGCGCCAAAAATTTGCTGAGCATAGGAAATGATCGCGGTACTCCCACAGAACTGTTGTGTAAAGTATATGCCATATAAAATTATAAGACCTTTTCGGTTCCCGCCCACAATCAACAAATCTTTCCACCGACTTTTCTCTTTCATGTTTTCATTCACCAGATGAGTCATGCTGTCCAGTTCTCCTCTCATGTAGCTTCGTCCTCGGAGCTTCTTGAGCGACCTTTCGGCCTGATCTGGCTGGCCTTGCTTCAGGAAGTAGTACGGAGATTCCGGCATGGTGCTGAAGCTGACCACGAACAGGATTGGTATTGCAATGTTGAAGCTTGCCAGTCCCAGCATCGAGACGTACGGCCCGATGGCGTACTGTGACAGGATTCCGAACTGAAATACACAATTTGTAACTAATGAGCAGAGCGTAAACACATTTGTTATTTTTATTTGTTTCACTACCATAAGTTTTTATTTTAGCATGATTTTATATACACATAGTAAAGACTTTGTTTATTTTACTATGTTCAATAAATACATTTTTATCCTTTTATCTTTTTATATTCCAAATGGTAATTTGTCTTTACATCTTTAACTAGTTTGTCGGTATTTAATTATGACAGTTAAGTCGCTCTGCAAGCATGTTAGACGATATACGAGTACATGTAGATACTTAATTTATCTAAATTATGTAGGTGGGTATCAGCAGCAGAAATAGCTAACTAAACAAGATGTTTAGAATGAGCTTGTCAACACTTTATAGCAAACAAGAGCGTGTGAAGATTATTTTGAACACTCTGCCTGCTTAGCTTCTATGGCTGATTCTAGAATTCGTACATACCTTCGACATAACAGTGATAAGCGTTGCCATGGCGCCCCTCACTTCATCGGACGCTATTTCTCCCAAGTACATAGGAGCGGCGGTATATGCGATACCATAGCCCAGGCCGGAGACGAGGCGCGAGGCGTATATCGTGGGGATGTTGCCCGCGAACATGACCAGAACCCAGCCGATGATGTACGGCACCGCCGCCAGTAGCAGCGTCTTCTTCGTGCCGATTCTGTCGGCCAGGTATGACGCGGGTATTGGACTGGCGGCTGAAAATAGATACGTAAATATAGGTCACCTTTCATGTGCTACGTATTAATAATTGTTACTAATCAGGAAGAAACTATACGATAATTGGACAAGACTATTTAATGATGATACTAAATGAACTTTTTAAAATAATCATTCGTTTTATTTTTAAATAGTTGACACGCGTGACGTGCATATACATAAATTAAGTAGGTAAGTGCGGAATATAATAAAATAAGGGCAAAGTGTAGAAAATAAGATTGACTCTGGTTGATTTGTTGCTTTGTATTGTAGGCATAATACTTTATTATCACCTCACCTCAGTTCTCTCTAGTGTAATATAAAATTACGTGTATCCTATAAATTGTGTATATGTAGATATTTATAGAGGTAGTAAATTTTTCCTTTATGTTATCTCTTTGTACTCTTTGTACATGTTCTTCCCCTACCTCTTTCCCCCTTTTCTGGCATTAACTCAAAGGTTCATTAAGCCGAGATTCCTTAAAGGAAGTTCGGCTTTGTAGTTGTGTTTTCCTAATATATTGTGTTTTGTACAATAATCGCTTACTTTATAACTTCCTTGTATGACTTGTATGTTATAGATTGTTATTAAATCAAATGAGTGGAATGCCCCACTTTAAAAACATGCAAAAATAATTATGACGTATATGTTGTAAAAATTTAATACTGTAGGTATTAGAAAAATATAAGCGTAAGTGCCGGCTACCAAATGGTCCCTCTAGATTTGGACTTGGTATCACATATATTGCCATAATAAGTTTTACAGATGGCCAGTTAGGTACTAATGTAATAATCATTTATTTATCTACCACAAAGTTTTGTAATTTACTGATAATGTGTCTCGAGTCCGTATCATTTGAGTAGTCATATAAATAACGTTTATAAAAGGAACGTATTGCGATAGATAACTGTAATTTTGCCTATTTGTACATATTTAGCGTCAGCATTGTTATGCAATGTACCTATTATATCCGACGATAATATAGATAGTCACTGAATGACGTTGAAATTCGATAGGAGAGATAAATGAATTGGGCCAATGCCTAGTCTGATAGGATTAATTAGGACTATGTTGATATTGTTGGTCATTGTTTGCACAATAAATACAACTCTTACGACTCAGGTAAAGATGTTGCAATAGGTACTTATGAAATGACTAAAAATAGATTAGTCCGATCTTCACGACCATGACTTGCAAATTAGTTTCTCAGTAGGTACCAATTGTTTAGATGTATAGACTGTATCGAAAATTATAAATACAAGTTCAATAGCATATAAATCCAAATATGTGTCAGTGTATCTGGAAAGGTACCTAGTCACGACATTTAGTTACCGAGTTACATGACTTTTTGTGGAAGCTGGTGAAAAAGTGCCAAAATGGGTTTGTGTTATAATTGGGTTATTTACATCCTAAGGAACACGTGTATACAAGAATATCAGTAAAATTATGTTTTTTTAGTATATTTCTCCGACTATAAAGTTTAGTAGTCAGGGTACCTTGTCACGCCATGTTTTAAAAGCCTTTAAATTTTGAATAATTTTGTCAATATTTCCATCGCGGGTAGTCAAATACCTCTTTCTAAGATAGGGTATAGGATCGGTCTATAGCAAAATTATTTTTTGAACCAAAAAAAAAAATCCTTAATGTTTTTTATAAGAAAACATTCAACTTGCATGACTCTTGTATGAAATAACTATTTATTTTAATTTAATACGTTTGCCATTACTTAGATCAGAGGTATATTTCTCTTACTAAAACCACACCAAGGTCGCGTCACGAGGTGTTTCTGTATTAATAATAATTTGTTGATCTCGAATTTAGTCAATGAAAAATTGAGCTGTGATTTTAGTTGTTTGACGTATACCACCCGGTATATAAGTTGCCTGTAACATGAGCAATAAATTAAAATGTAGATTCTTCTCCTCAAAGTAAACAACCTTTGTTCAGCGACTTTGAAAAATAACTTGTGGTCTAATTTTTAGTACACTTTAAAGTTTATTCGAACACGCAATGTATTGCGAAATTGATTATGTCTGTAAGGTGACAAGACTGACAAGCAATGTCAATGAGAAGGATTTTAACGTACATTGAAAATACTATTTAGTTTGTTTTAAAAAGAGACAATCTAAAGACTACATATTTTTTTAAAGTTGTTGAACAAAAGTTGTATTGTTTGAGGAGTAGAATCTGTTTTAATTTATTACTCGTGTTACAGGCAACACCCGGTATAATTAGTATTATAATATATTGATTGAAACTATTGAAAGACTGATAAATCATAAATTAGGTGCAGTTATGTACACAATTGAGTTATTAATTTTTCTAGTTTTACTCCATTTATGTAAAATACTTAGCGTGACAAGGTACCCAGTTTAGTAAAATGTTAAACTTTATGTCTTACACGACTAAAACAGAAGTTTTTTTTAAATAAGAATACATTGATTTCCGCTATAATTATCCTAAATAACATTTTGTTACAGATATTTCTTGCATTATAGGTACTAAAATAGTGATCTTCGAGTTTAAGTTACTAAAGTTTAGTAAATGTCGTGACAAGGTCCCTAGTTACGTTTCCATACAAAAGTTTCGACCGAGTCACTAAACTTTATTGTTAAAAAAAACTGCTTTAACACCATTTTTATTATACCATTGTGGTACACCACGCTAAATACCATTTGATCTTGTGATATAGCATGAATATACAAATTATTTTGTTGATTTTTAATATTATAAGTGATCTTTTTTGTAATTGTTAAAAATGCGGTAATTATTAAATTTCTTTATGATTATGGAGTTTTCTTTCATTCAATTGTCCCAAAATGCCATAGAATATGTAACTATGATGAGAAACTAACAGTTTTAATCTCATTATTTTATGAATTGGGTATAATTAACACTTTCGTGTTTCTTCCACCCTGGCATGTTCAACCTAAGAAATCAGAATAATTAACATGTATTTTTAGACAATTCACCTTTATTATAATTCTTTAACATCCAAAGATTATGATTATACCCTTCACTATGTAACTTCGAAGTAGAAGTGTGTTTTTTGCCACTATAAACTTTAAATGCAATTTTCTCAACTTGTGCAAATTCAAAAATTTATATAAAAATAGTGGTTCCACCTACAGTCATTATTCTTTTTTGTATTGATAGCAAATTTAATCTACTTTTTGGAACTATGCATAACTCAATACCTGCAACAAGGTACTTTTCCATGTGCACTGACACATATACTCATGTTTATTACCTTTGCCATCAAAAATACAAATTTTCAGACTGTAAATAATTAATTAAATTGGTTGTATATCAAAGAACCTGCCGTTTTATGCCAATTGTCTAATTTTCTTTCTAGACGTCGATATTAGAGTTCGGACAGCGTGCTTAGCAAAATTTTCTCCTTCATACCCTAGTCATAGAAACAACTGCTCATCAGAAATGACAAAAGAGCTCTTTTTTCGACGTTTTATTTTGATATTACTTAAAAAATATTGGATCGGACTAATAATTGAGCTGATTAGATGGTACATGGTTTAAGTTATAAAATTGACTTTTTTCCGTTCACACCCCTGAAACACAAGAATCTACAGCAGAAAATATTGAAATTTGGCTGTTACAAACTTAAGACTGTGTGCTTTCTCATTACCCTCAGAAGCTGTGTGTTAACCCATTTCCTGAAGTAGATCTCATCTGAAATTTTAGAGGTAGTAAAAAACGGATTCATTTTAAGACCGTATTATAAAGATAGCTGCCAAACTTTGAATCTTAGGGTAGTTTCTTCAATAATAATGGGCTTTTCAGATTCAGTGAAACACAAATACTTATAAAATGCTCCATATTTATTATGGTCCTATGGGTAATTACCCATTAGATAATTATCTAATTTTGCTATGACTAATCGTTGATTTATTTATACATATTTTTTCTCTGCGAGTATATAGTCTCAGGCTTTTGAAACTGAATTTTACTGAGTTTAGCTATTTTCTATTTTTATTTGGTGTGCCAGATAGTTCTTGTAGGCCTTCCGATCATTTTATTTCTTGAACATATTTAACCATTCCACCTGAAAGCCTATTTTTTGGGATCGTTGAGTCGAGTGCCTATTTATATTACTCTTTATACCTTTACCACACTTTAACCATTTAACTGGTCGAAGAACTATGTTCCCGGTCCAGTTTTAGCTTGTCATCGGAACAATATACTTGGCTTCATGTTTTAACGTCGATTCGGTCAGCACAGATACAAAGTTTATCGAGTTCAGCTATCCTTTTCTCTGAAATTCTCTTTTTAGTACACCATTTGTTCGCTTTTATTTTTCTTTCTTTGTAGAAGGTCCATGTAACTTTAGCTTAAACTCATGAATGATAAAATCAAATAATATCGATCAAAGCTGATATACTGATGCGCACATTGACATTAATCTGCAATAAAATTGTTAATGTTTGTATTACTATACACTTATCTAAAGTTGTATTTATAATTGTCGATACAGTCTTTAATATGGATGTAAATAAATAGAAACAGTACAAAGTACAAATGATAAGTTGCTATTTTTTACAGCGGTTTGTCCCGGCATTTTATCGCCTATCACGTCATGGGTCACTTTCGCACTTACACACCTACTTGTTAGAACGTGACCACGTGACCACTTACAGACGACAAAAACCCGACCATTTTAGGCTAGCAAAAAGTATTATGCCGTCGATTTACTTCTTTGTAAACTAAAATTATGGTGTCAGTTGTATAGAGGAACTCTATCAGACAAACTTTGATTATGCATCCAAAATCCAAAAACATTACGAGAAAGTTTAATTGAGTTGCATACATAGCTAATGATTAATCGCTTAAAATTTTTGTAATACCAATTTTTTATATCACTATACTTCAGTTCAGGAATGTAACAGATGTGGTTTTATCGGAACCGAATGCGGAATCAGATGTTTTAAATTTAGTTTATCGGAACCAGAAACGGAATCGGAACCGAAAACGGAAGCGGAACCAGAATCGGAGCTCAAGTAATAATACTGATAAAACAAAACTACAATTAGTACAGCACGTGGCAAGCGGGGACATGAGCAAATGACAGGTATAAACCTGTTTCTTTTTTATGTACGACGCTCGTTTTCCCCCCGCTGCGTTGCTTTGACATCCGATATAACTTCTGTTTTGAAAGTAACAGAACCGGAACCGAAGCGGATGTTTAAAACCAATCGGAAGTTCCGACTTAACGGAACCGGAACCGGAGCTCTGTAACATCCCTGCTTCAGTTATTGCCATTCGACGTCAAACTATTTACACTGTTTCAACCAATTGTTTTTATTACCGGTTAGTTAATTATGTATTTGTAATCATCGTCGAAGATAACTGTAAATAACTGTCTGGCGAACAATTTACAGTACTTATACTAAGTGACTTGTTTTTTTGTGCTAAAGATTTATAGGTAGCTAGTGAGTTTTACTTATTCTTATAAACATTCAGTAAAAATGCAATACTCGTAGGTGTTAAATTTTTAATACATTGATAAACTAGGAGATATATCATAGTTGTCTCACTAGCGACTGTTAGTTTTGCCATGTCGAATAGAATCCGCATTACTTCAATAGGTATATTTTATAGGTCTTCCAGGTAAAGCATAGGGAAATAAATACCAATTTTAAAATAACGCTAGCAGTTTCACGTCTTCGAAACGTAGCTGCCTGCGTGGCCTTAAGTTTCTTCTTGCTATCTGTTGAAGGAAGCCATTTCATAAATTGCTTCCGATAGCTGAACAGCCGTAAAAAAACAATTTTTCTATTCTGACTCTTAGATCATAATAGTAATTACAAGCAGTTTAAAATGCCGTGCTACAGCAACAGGTGAATATGAGCCAAATATATATATCATATGGGTATGGGTATGCATACATAAAATATATATAAAACTTCGGAAAATAGACGATGCTGGACAGCGCATAGCTGCTCAGCTATCTTCCTATACAATGTGACCCTGTGCGCGGCGTCCAGCGACTACCGGAGACCGTGGCCTTAGTGATTAGGTAAGGTAATTAGGGCTTGGTTCTAAATGGCAGTGCCTGTACCTGAACACAGGATCATGAGCGAGACGATCCACGAGCTCTGGTCGGCGGTGGTCTGGATGGGCGAGTCGTCCCGCATCAGGATGGGGAGCGTAGGCGAAGTCCAGCCCACCGTGGTGCCCGCCGCCGCCGTGATCAAAGTAGCTGGAATAGGGATGATGACACATGTTTAATTATGCAATAAAATTGCAGAATTACCAATAAGTATATCCAAATAACCTGAAAATTAAAAAAATCTATTGAAATGGTTCAAAGATTCAAAAGGTTCATGCTTCAAAATTTCAAAATTTTTCAATTTTTTTAAAGTACGAAAAAAAAAGATACCATTCAATTTTTAACATTTTACTGTTAAATAAATTGTATGGTAACCATACATAAACGCAACATTTCACTGTAAAAATAGCAATTTCATAATTATTCCATTCTTTAGACAGGGCGACTATATGATCGTGACGTCACTTTTGCAAGTAATTTTGTTAGGAGCGTTTCAAGAAACAAATGCAAATCTCAGACTTTAAGTCTCATTTCTGACTTTTGTGTTACTTTAACGCTATTGGCCGCATATAGACATTTGATCCTCACAACAAAACGAATCGATTGATACCATACATGAAAAAAATTCAACATGCCTATTCAATTATTACATTATAAATATTATTCGAAACGGGATATTTACCATGTATATTTGAGTTTATGAGCACCCGATATTAACGGAGTAACTACGTATACTCCGTGATGATGGTGCATGCAACTGCGCCGAAATATCGGGTGCTCATAAACTCAAATATACATGGTAAATATCCCGTTTCGAATAATATTTATAATGTGAATGACCATGTGAGCTTGAAATCATATAATTATTACATGTATTAATGATTTTCCTTAATTATCCCATCACTGATACCTGTCCTCCTAAGCGAGTCGTCAGAAACAAACTACTGCTTGATTCGAGACGTTGGACAGCTGGAATTTTCCGAATTAAGTGCCCCATTTACTTTTCAACTGACTTCAAGATTTCGAAGGAGGAGGTTTTCAACTCGTCGGGATCTTTGTTTTTTTTTTATGTATGTTCACCGATTATTCGAAGACGGCTGGACCGATTTGAAAAATTCTTTTTTTTTAAGAGTATTATACTTCGCAGTTGGTCCCATTGTTACCAGGTCAGGATCTGATGATGGAATCCTGGAGAATTGAGGGAAAAAAAAGGGATTACAAATTTTATAGTGATTTGAGTCTTTTTTACAGTAGTTCGGACATTTGCTTTTGGAAAGGTGGAGGCCAAGGGCCGGTTGCACCAAACCGTCTGTTAACGTCAACGTCATCGTTAACTAATCTTGTATGAAAAGTTTGACAGTTTTCTATGGGATGACAGCTCCGTCGCCATAATTAACGTTGATCAGTTTGTTAGTTATGCGTGGTGCAACCCCCCCTAAGTGAAGTCTGTTCTTTTTTGTTTTAAATTATTTTAATTAAGTAACAAGTTTGAGTTACTCCTGCTTAGAATCTTGAGGACAGTAGGTACAAATAAAATTTGTGAAAAATGTTACTCATGTAATTAAAAGCGTCACAAATGTATTAAACTTTTTTATTGTTTAAATCGATAGGGGTCATGATTCTGAGTAAAAATAGCCCAAAGTTAGTTAAGTTTTCTAAATAAGGAAATAGTACACTTTTACAGAAAATGTCTAGGTACAAACGAGAACCTAGAAGTCTGTCTGTAAACGAAATCAGAAGGTTTTCTAATGTGCGCTAAGGGCGCTGAACTCCTCCTCAGGATAACATTTGTAAAATTTTATAATTTAATTTTATACGTTATTTTTTTTTTTTTTTTGTGAATATTATAGCAACAAGCAATCTACAATTAGCGCGGGCGGGAATTCCATATTAAATTACCAACATAGAAACAGTAACTTACAGTTAAATAAAGAGGTTTTCTAATCTTCTCAAGACAGATGTACTTATACCTTACCTATGTATAGTTTTTTCATAAAAGATCGCGATAATAATAAGTGTCGTTAAAAATCTAGACGTTCGTCACAGCGTTCATGAATACAAACGTGCAAAATAATTTAATTGGGCTATTAGGGTACACCCTGAAGAGTACACCGAGGCGAATTGGATCGGAGGGCGAAACGGATCCAGAATTTTTTTGTCAAATTTATAACTTAATATATGTATAGGTATGTAATGCAATAATTGCATTAAAATAATTCAAAATACGTAAGTGGATTGCGTTAATTAGGTCGCTTGACATTCCTTCTAGTTATCGCATTTTGTTCTGGAACGCAGTAAAGTGCATTGAGCTCACACCCAGATAACGTCTACAAAGACAAACAGGTGAGCCCAGATACAATTTTATTATAAAAACAGCAACACAACAGTAAATAAATCTAAGTTGTTTATATTTTGGTTCTTTAGACCGGTACAGTCACCGGCAGTAGTATCTTCCTACTCGAAGGCCGTAAAAATATGTGACACGCTCTTATGGCCCTATAAATAAGAGCGTATTTTTGCGGCCTTCTTGTAGGAAGATACTATTGCCGGTGACTGTTCACATCAATATGGATCTCAGTTAACCTGATTGGCCATTTCTGAAACAAAAATCTAAAGGCTAAATTGTGCTGATCAATCCAATTACGCGCAACTGATGATGACAATAGTGCAAAGGCAAATTAAAGTTGAAAATCAAGCAGATATGCATTATTATTTATTTAATTTGCAGATATATCGGCTTGATTTTCCACTTTCATTTTGCCTTTGCACAATTGTCAAACTTAAAATGCCCCCGTATGTCCGGGGTATGATGATGATTACCCGAGTTTTTAGAAAAAAAATACCATTTTTGAAAAAAGTTTCACCAACTTACCATAGGAAATTATTTGTCAGTTTTTAGAATCAGAATGTATGTAAAGAGTTATAAAACTGAAAAAGAAATTTGCGACGCTTTTTTATTTATTATTTAAATCGATAGACCTCGAGCAGAAATAACCCATCTACCTGCCTAATAATAGGTATAAGCGTAAAATATTCTAAATAAATGGATGTGGCATTATTATAGGTACCTAATTACTAAAGTGATATACGTAATATAAGTAAATGAAATACAAGTACCTATATGATAATCATCCGAGAAACTTACCGCTGCGTTGTTTTATAAGTATATAGAGTCAACTGATGTTGTTCCCAATAGATAAAGTTGGCGTGATTTCGATTTAATTGAGAAATACTTGGTACCAGTTAATCAATCGTAATAAGAATTTAAAAAAACCGGCCAAGTACGTGTCGGACCACGCATAATGGAGGGTTCCGTACCTTCAATGGAATAAGAACCAAACTAATACCAAAAGGTCTAACTGATGTCTAAAACTGATGAGAAAATATGTTTTCTTAGGTTACTGCTCTCCTGCTACCTATTCATAAAAATACGAGTTACACATACGTTACCTCTGTAAATATTTATAAACCTTTTGCATATCTTTAAAAGTAAATGACCCAAAAACAAGTACAAATAAATAACTAATAGCCGAGTTCAAATATTTTATATTTTATCTTTTCTTATCTACCTAGGAAATTAATAGCTGTTTATGATCATTGTAAAAAACAAAAATATACCTACCCAGATTCTATTGAAAATGAAAACGCTAGAAGCAATTTATAATTTGGTATAAAAACTGCAATATAAATGATAAAAATAATAATACAAGCTGGGTCGCTTAGGACTATTTCCGTACCTTCAAATATTTGCAACATATTTATTGTTCAATCAAAAATGTAGGCCATGGCAATGTCAAATAATTAACATAATCGTTTTTGTTAACTTCATTCACAGTCTGATCCACTTCAAATTTTATGTAAATCCTTAAGTAGGCGAAACAAGAATGTAATATTTGCAATGAAAAGAGTCGGAATCTTCAAAGAAACACACACTGTGTTCCCCATATGTAGCGAAAATAAAAGCAACTTAGAGGTATTGTCTTTAAATACAATAGGACTGCTGTATACGGATCACTCTGTTTCGTTAAAATATGCAGATTTCTTATTGACATCAAAGCAAATCATATATACCTACCAATAATTTCTGCGAGCTTAGGGCATTCGATATAGGTAAAAAACTTATTCTAAAGCCCCTCTTGCATATAGTTATATGAAGTTTTACAAAAACGCATAGTAATATATGTGTTTTGGACCAAGTGTTTAATGCGAGCATTATTTATAATGCCTGGGCTTTATGAATAATGCCCAGCTGTATCAGGCCAAGTGATTAATTATTATCAACATTTCATTATTTATCACATTGTCTGGTCATTGTGCTATCTACGTGACCATTGGACAATTTGATAATAAAGTTATATTGGACGGGTTGCGGGGAGGAAAGAAATCGCAGCAGTGGGGAAATTTTAGATAAAGAGCCTGAAATAATTCTGGCGAAGCTAATGTCAGAAATAAAAATACGAACACAACATACGACAACATGTTTTCTATTACTCTGCCCATAGTTGATAGACATTATGTATAAAGCCCAGACAATTTAATTGTTTCAATAGCTATTGTCAAAGGTTTATTGCTCTGACAAATAGGGGATGGGCATTATGTATAATGGCCGGGCAATTTAATTATTTGAATAGTTATTATCAAATTGCCTACTCATATTGGTCATAAATTATAAGCACGGGCATTATGTATAATGAAGTATTTATCACTCGGTCCATACCATATATACTTATAACTTTATCTATATATATAAACGTAAAAGTCCTGACTGACTGACTCACTTAAATCAACGCCCAGCCCGAACCGTTGGACCTAGAAAGCTGAATTTTTCACAATAGGTAGTTTTTATAACGTTAGTATCCACTAAGAAGAGGTTTTTCAAAATTCATCCCCTAAAGGTGTAAAAAGGGGGTTGAAAGTTTGTATGGATGGGGTTTGAAATTTTGAGTTAGAAATTTGAAACTTCGTACGATTACTAATAATTTAAAAAAAATACAAGTAATTTCAGTGTTTTTTAAAATTCAACCTCTAACAGGGTAAAAAAGGGGTTGAAAGTTTGTATAGAGATAAAAAATGTGACAGACTTGAAAGTTCGTTTGTAAGCTACTTACTCCGAGGCAAAAAAAAACTAATTTCAGCGTTTTTCAAAATTCCACCCCAGAGGGGTTGAAACGAGGTTGAAAAGTTTGTATTAAAGGGAGGCCGTAACTACTGAAGCTATAAAGTTATGATTTGCAGGACGAGTTAAATTTACAATTTGTACAACTAATAAGAAGCGATTTTGAAAATTTCAACCCCTAAGGGGGTAACAGTTTGTATCGGTGGGGTTTAAAATTTGGAGTTAGAGATTTGAAACTTCGTACGTTTACTAATAATAAAAAAATAAAAAACGCCATTTCAGCGTTTTTCAAAATTCAACCTAGAAGGGGGCTAAAAAGGGGTTGAAAGTTCTTATTCAGATTTACTATAATTTTGGTTTGAGATTTACTAGCAATTATTGTTCCTATTTCCGTTCCATTTCCATCTTCCAGAGTGAGCTCTTACAATAGTTTGGTCATCGTATCGCCAAATAAAACCACCACAATATAGTACACAAAGAAGTTATGCAAATAATAGGGTACATTTACGTTATTATTTGCATATTAACACTTATTTGTAACTGAAGCTATATATACGTTACCCGTTTTTTTTCGCCAAAATAGCTGTAAGTATAAATAGATTAAGAAGATGGTTCGGGATTAACAAAAGTTAGTTAAGAAGATACAATTGTATATGAAACTCTGTATAAGGAACCGTATTATGCGCGGACGAAGTCGCGGGCGAAAAGCTAGTTAAACATAAAACTCATTTTCATCGAAATTAATGAATTTCAATCATAGCATGCGAATCAATTTAGTGGAGTATAAATGTGCCTTAATGTAGTATCAATTTACGGTGGTTTTAATTAAGTATCATGTTACATAAACAACCTGATTAACGTATTAGGTACACATACGGACCATATGTAAAATCAGACCAGCGAAAGATCTAATATAACATCTTGCGGTTATTTGCACTTGGCTTGAAAAATAAGACCGTACAAACAGATGTCAATGTAAGTAGGTCACATATGAAGTCTAGGCCTGGTGTTGACCCTTGTAACTAAACACAATAACACATCGTTCAATTAAGAATAATAATATTGTATCATATGTTATTTAAGGTTATACTCGAGCAAGGGTGGGAACCTGAAGACCTCGACAGCTTGACCTTTATAGGTATATATGATACAGAAAACTGCGACATTTCTGTGGGCGAGCTACAATTTATGCGTACATTGTAGATATTTGTTATATTCCAAGCCAGAGGGTTTATTGTCACACCGCGAAAATTTCATTAAAATTGATTAATACGAATTGGCGGTCGAGCTCATACGCAGTCAGAACTATCACAAGTAAGCGCTAACGGCGGGACGCAAGTTACTGAATCGTAATACAATTCAATTTCAAATTAATCGGTACAAGAACGTAGCCCATAATTTTGCTATTTGTGCAAGTAAATTTCAAGTGTGCACAATTTTAGTACCTTTATTGTAATTATTAAATTTGTGTAGGTTTTATAAATCCATCTCATTTTTCTTGGATTTTTAATTTATATAAACATAATATACTTAGCATTCGTGGTATTTCCAAACCCTATTAAGGCCTTACCAAGTTACCACATCCTCTCGCTTAGTATGCCCCTTTCCAGTTTATACTCGTAAACTGTATGCAAAATTTTATCCTCATCTATGTAGTCGTTTTTCGTGAAGAACGAACAAACATCCAAATACCTACCCAAACACTTCAACATACAAATTTTGGCATTTATAAATGATCCAAACGTGACCTTAAGCTTATGTTACTAATTATTGTTTAACTTAGTTACCCACCAACTATTTTTCGGGCAATTACTAGGCTCATTCTACTTTTTCGTGACCATTGATGTATTGCCTGAAAAAAGTATGATAGACATTGAATTTGTAAATTAAATTGTATTCCCAAATTGTACCTTAACCAAATAATAGGAATTTGCCAACCAAAATTCGTATATTAAAATAGATTAATGTAAAAAGATGGTAACGCAGTGGCAAATGCCTTATTTTCATACAAATCGGGAGAGAATCAAGGAACACTGAGTTACTGTATTTAAGAATATTTACAATTGTTATTATTAAACTAAGCTATAGGGATTGATAGCCTAATTAAGCCTCTTTCTCTGTCACAAAACAGCAAATGAAAGTAATGGCGAAGTATTCTAAAATATGCATTTTACTAAAAAGTGTCGAGAACTTATGTACACTTAACGAAAAGTAGAATGGTCCACTAGTCAGTAGGTTGTGAAAGGTCACTAGTTCGCAAAATATCGTATTCGTGCAAAATACTCTTTTCTCAGGGTGTCCTAATTGCAAATGTCACGAAACAATATTACGTAGTTATGGAGGTTTTACAATGTTAAGGTCATGGAGATATGTAATTTTACAATTAGGTGTAATCAATTAGCGTAATTATACCTTCCTTTTAATACCACGACGGTGGCAAACAAGCCTACGTCCCGCCTGATGGTAAGCAGTTACCGTAGCCTATGGAAGCCTGTAACTCCAGAGGATTTAGAACCCCCTGTTAGCCCCTTGGGAAAACCTCAGCGGGAGTTCACGGCTGGAGCGTCCGCGAGATGAAATTCCTCTTAAACCGTAGTGCGCAATCCTACCCTAATTTAGGCGTCAGGGTGTGAGGATGAACGCCCTTGCGACGGTCGGTGCGGTGGTAGAAAGAGGCCGTGTGCATCATGTCAAATAGTTCTTCATCACTCTAACACATCTACCTAAATCCGGCCCGAAAGAACTAAAGAAGTTTCTAAAATAATTA
Organism: Pammene aurita; assembly: GCA_947086415.1. NCBI lineage: Eukaryota > Metazoa > Arthropoda > Insecta > Lepidoptera > Tortricidae > Pammene > Pammene aurita. The sequence continues at coordinate 14,250,554 of OX352296.1, read as the reverse complement.
TACTGTAGCCGGAGGTCAGCACAAATGAATATTTAGTCATATAAATCCTATTTTTAGGATAAAAAAATCGGGATTAACTGCGAAAACCTCATACATTACTCGTAATTGAATTCAATAATTAGAAAAGAAATGCGTGGATTTAATACAAATACTGCTTATTATTATAATGTGCGTAAATAATTTTAATTTCATGCGGATTCATAAATTAAGTATTGCTAATATCAATCGTGTCAGGAAAATATGCGCTGTAGCACATTATAGTTAACTATATTGGGTTTTAAGTTAATCATATAGAATATGTATATTTTAAACAAAAAAAAAATCTCTTTTCAAGATTGAGTGTTAGTCAGTTGTTATGTAAATGGTGCATAACATAGTAGGCATACTGATAATTCGTTGAATCTCAAAATCTGTAGGAATATTGTTTTCATGTAGGTGTATCTGCTAAGCTAAGCTATTCAGTTTGTGGGGTATGGCAGAAATGAAGGTTTTCATTTCGCATACTTAGGGCCGGTTGCACCAAACTGGCTGTTAACGTCAACGTCATTGTTAAAAAAATCTTGTATGAAAAGTTTGACAGTTTTCTATGGGATGACAGCTCCGCCGCCATATTTAACGTTGATGAGTTCGTTAGTTGTATGTGGTGCAACCTACCCTTAATTGTCAAACCTTCGGGTTGTTCAAGAAAAGCATATGAAACTCTTTTGTCAGTCTCCATCATTAACTTTTTGCAAATAATCGCAATAGCTATAGAGGGGGGAGGAGGGGTTTCATATTCCTTGAGCCTATTGTGTTTCGTGCAAGATAATATTCTACTAAAGTCACAATACATTTCGTGTGCAATGATAAACCACCATTATACCACACCGATTTTATTTTATTGCGTGAAATCAAATAAAAATCTGAGAATGAAAATGAAATGTAGGTAGGTAGTAAATAAAAAAATTAACACGAAATATTTTGTTGTCAAAATCAAATGCATGATTCCTTTTAGGACCTTGAACAATGCTATTTACTATGGATGGGTTATACTGTAACAAAATAAGCAGAATAAATACTTCCAGAGTTATTTCATAACCTAGCAACGATTGTGTTATGTTTATCTAATTTGACAATAATTAAGTACATCTTTATCACTCTCATCGTTAGAAAATTACAGTTTATCTCTTTCTCACGCGGGTGGCGGGAGCTCATTGGCACGTCCGCATCTCACGCTGGCCGGTGCGCGACTAGCGTCACTTGTTTGAAATCACTCATTTTAAGTGCTTCACTTTTGGAGCGTGCATAACCCATCTGTCATTATTATATAGCATAGACCTTGAGGTGGTTCAATTCAGAATCTTTTAGGACGGCCTAAGTAGTAGATTTAATATATGGGTCTAAAACGCAACAAAAAAATATATTTAAAAGCATGAGATTCATACTAAAAGCGTTGCAAATACACTCAAACAACATTTTTGAAAACAACAATACAATTCGATTTGAAAAGATGCGGTATCTTATAAGAATTTGTATGAGCATGAATATGCTAAGAACAAAGTGATGACGTAAAATGTAGGTAAATATGTAAAATTGTTGGTACATCCTACTCAATAATGGAGACAACAACTTAACAACAAACGGAAATGGCGAACGACGTAAAGTAAAGTTTCACTTGACGTAGATTGATAAAACACATTTAATTAATTTCTTGACGCAAACCCATTGAGTAACAGGGAGATGCAACATCCTTAAGAAATTCTTTGCACTAAAAGTTCGCTAATTTTTTTCATTGTAGATAGATACCTACAAATATAATGCGTGAACAGTGTTTCAATGTTGCTAAGTAATTACTGTAATTAGCTAGTCGCCGCTACCATATGTAGTTTTTTAGACATCAATTTAAAATTGCGTCAGTATGTTTAGTTAGAAAATCACTAAAAATCTAAGCAACTCCTTGTTTCAGTGATAGCTGTCAACCGCCAAACATGGTGCACAAAATTTGTTCTGATAGCCCATCAAGTAGGACACATAATAAATCTAGTATAAACTCCACACTGCGCAAATACGGCGTGAGTTGAAGCAGATGTAGAAATAAAGGTAAGGGTTAATAAAGCGTATTTATAAATAATCTTTATTTACAAATCTTATGCGTCAACATCCAGTGATTGGAATAGGTATTGCAGGTTCCTATTACGATCAGCAAAATGGCGTAAAAAATTATATACCTTATCATCTTCTTTCAGAAATATGTTCTTAGGGAAAGGTATATTTATAATGCTACGGCCACACTTACGGGATTCGGCGAATGATCGACCTGTCGCGACATGTGTAGCCACGAGTTCGCTGTTATCGCGAATCATTCGGTCGAACGCGAACTGTGTTCGGGCTCTTGTCGGTTTTTTCCGCACATCAAAGGGATTTTATCGCGACAAAGTTCGTGCAAGTGGCTACACTTAAAAACTTAATTTAATTGTATGAAAATATTGACCGATTTAGTTCGCCCGAGCTTTATTGCGACAATATGGCCACGTAGTTCGTTGTACTACGAAGTTTTTATCGCGACAATGCGACACGAATTTTCGCCCTTCAGTGTGGCCGTGGCATAAAACTCACAAAGTTTTTAGGTACTGAGCTTTTTCTTAAAAGTTCGTTTTAGTGAGCAAAACAATGAAAGTTAACGTGTCGAGTAGGTACGCAATTTATGTTTATCATTATCAATTTATCACGAATAAATAATGATTCTGTTTCGAGTAATATAGAAATCCCACCAAAAACATAAATGTAAAAAAGGAGAGCCAAGTTCAATACAAAAATTGTGCATGGCTGTGGGCTTCGCCGCAAAAAGAATGGAGATCTAAATGAGTGCCAAGTTCTATGCAAAATCCAAATATGTATTTATAGGAACAAAATAACATTATGAACAAGTATTAAACTCTATTTCTTTGCTTTATTGGATACCTATAACAATTGCTGTTATTTAAAAATGTGAGATCTTAAAGTAGGTTAGATTTGACTTGGCCAGTTTTCATTACATCAGTCATTTTATAAAGTTATTCAACATATACGTATTGTTTTTAATTAAGATAAAAACTCTCCTTTTTTACATTTATGTTTTTGATGGGATATCATTACTTTTTGTAAAGAAAACTAGGCAGGTATTGAGATTTAAAGTTTTTTCTTGCGTTTCCGCTGCATGGTTTTCTTTTTTATGCTATTGTCTACATTCTCCCGCGCGCCGCCGACGACACACCGTTGGCCGGTCGTTTAGCGCGTATTACAAGTTTTTTGTATGGGGACACCACTTATTTTTGACTTAACTTTATTTTTATATGTCTGTTATATAGCAAATACATATATTGGGATAGTTTCAAATATCTGCTTGTAACGGTTCCAACGATACAATAAAAAAAATTGTATGGGGACCCCCCCCCTATTTTTTAACTTTTTATTTTTAGAATTTTTCCTACGCTTACACACAATTACCGAGCTGGATTCCAAATTTCATCCTTCTAGGTCATCTGGAAGTAGGTTAGATTTAGGTACTATATGTCAGTCAGTCAGTGCTAAAATTTACGACTTTTTGACCTTCATATCTTTATAACCGTTTGAGCTAGCTTCATGAAATTTGGGCTTCTAGATGTCCTTATGGATATAATTAAACACACGTAGTTTTATGTGTTTACGTTAAAGAGGTTTTGAGTTATAGAAGGGTCAAAAGTGGCACCAAGTGGTTCGTGTAATATACACTTGGCGCTGGCTAGCTAGTTCCTTTGCTTGAACTTGGCTTGACACGCTGCCGCGCGTCTAGATATCTCTAAAAAAATATTTCATTTTTGCGATGTGTTTGTGTACTGAAAAGTCACGGACGCAATTTGCATACAAAAAATGAGTATGACCCAGAGGTGTGAATAAGCAATTAAATGCGTGGTTCTATTTAGAGGTCAAGTACGAGTAGCTCTTAGTCAGATCGAATACCTGACTGGCCTTTTTCAGGGGGGTAACATTATGCACACATAAACACTGATGAAAGACACGTAGGCATACACAATCGCACGCGTGCAAAAGAGAAGCAATAATCTATTTTCTGTCCCTCATCGCGTACCTATACGGCTTTTGTTGTTTGCCATACCATCGGGTGTCTGCCATCCAACTGCCAATGTCACTGGTCTGGTTTAGGGTGGCCAGTGACTTTAAAGTACTCGTCAAGTGGGGTAATTATTGAGTTACATAATATTGTAAAGTTAACAAGCGTGAGTACAATTATTTAATTTCACGTAACTGACACGAATTTTAATAAATATGGCATACTAAAATAACTGTTACATTAGGCAGATTAGGTAGTAAATTAGACATATATCCCGTTTTTAATTAATTTGACGTTTGAATTGGACAGGTCAAACATTTTTTGACTATTCATTGTGTTTTTATTTTATAGGTCAGCGAAATAAAAAAAACTATCTTCAATATGAAGGAGTATTTTCCGGGGAGACACTGAATCTAGACACACGGCAGCGTGTCCGCCAAGTTCGAGCAAAAAAAGCGACACACCGGCCGTGGGTTATATTACACGAACCATTTCGGGCCAATTTCGACCAGCCTATAACTCAAAACATATTTTATCTACGCATATGAAATTTCGAGTGTCTGTTGACATCCCCTTAATTGTCTAGAATACAAAATTTCATTATTCTACCTATAGCAGTTCTTGAGATATTGACGTCAGAAAATCGCTATTTTTACTATACACTCACTCACTGACTCACTCACTGACTCATCAAAAACCTAGACCACTTCCAATGGTCGTACTGACTTGAAATTTGGCATGGAGATAGGTCTTAAGGTCAAAGTAAAGGGAAAAATCTGAAAACGGCCAAGTGTGAGTCAGTTTTAAAAATAGCGAAGGTGTAACTTTGTTCTACTATGAAGTCATAATGAACTAAATAAGTAGGTATATCTTCCAATGGTCGTACCGAACTGAAATTTGGCTCGAAGGTTTGTCTTTAGGTCGAAATAAAGTAAAAATCTGAAAACGGCCAAGTGTGAGTCAGTTTCGAAAACAACGAATGTGTAATTTTGTTCTACTATTAGTAGGTATGGAGTGGAAATGAGATAAGACTTATTTAAATTTAGATACATACCAATTTAAGACAATACATGTTTGTCTTAAAGACAAGAACAATAAAATTGTTCACCACTCTGTGTGTGTCTGTTGCGGGAACCGAACCCACGATTTACGAAGTGCAAAGCAGGTCACTAGGTACCAGTGTTGGCCGATAATTTCAATTAGAATTGAAAATTGATCAATAAGATAGAAGATTAATTCCGTAACTAATCAATTACACTAACATCAATTTTTACTAACGTTAGTTCGCATTGATTTTGTGACGTCGTCAATTACACTAACCGTCAATTAGAATTAACCTATTAGTTACACTAACGTCTCGAAAATTTAATAAGAATTACAGTTAATTAGATTAACGTTAGTGTAACTAAATTAATCCTTGTCTTACACTAATAATTAATTTTAAAACTGCATCTCGGGTTCGGAAGTCGGGACCAATATCACAAGATGGAGCTCATGCTGGACCCTAGGGCTACCTACTGGATCTCTGGTTTGGCGCATCATAGACTCATGCTGTTTGGGCTCATTCGACTTGTACTGATGAGCAGATGGTACCGGTATCAAAATCTGGAGCTCATGCTGGACCCTGGGGATCCCTACTGGATCTCGGGTTTGGCGCATCATAGACTCATGCTGTTTGGGCTCATTCGACTTGTACTGATGAGCAGATGGTACCGGTATCTAAATCTGGAGCTCATGCTGGACCCTGGGGATCCCTACTGGATCTCGGGTTTGGCGCATCATAGACTCTTGCTGTTTGGGCTCATTCGACTTGTACAGATGAGCAGATGGTACCGGTATCAAAATCTGGAGCTCATGCTGGACCCTGGGGATCCCTACTGGATCTCGGGTTTGGCGCATCATAGACTCATGCTGTTTGGGCTCATTCGACTTGTACTGATGAGCAGATGGTACCGGTATCAAAATCTGGAGCTTCTTTTTACTTTTACTTTCTTTGTGTGAAAAAAAAGTCAAAGTCAAATTCAAAGTCAAAGTCAAAGTGAAAGTGAAAGTCAAAGTGAAAGTGAAAGTCAAAGTGAAACTCAAAGTTGAAGTGAAAGTCAAAGTCAAAGTGAAAGTTAAAGTGAAAGTGAAAGTCAAAGTGAAAGTCAAAGAAAAGTCAAAGTGAAAGTCAAAGTCAAAGTGAAAGTCAAAGTGAAAGTCAAAGTCAAAGTCAAAGGTAAAAGTCAAAGTGAAAGTCAAAGTGAAAGTCAAAGTGAAAGTCAAAGTGAAAGTCAAAGTGAAAGTCAAAGTGAAAGTCAAAGTGAAAGTCAAAGTGAAAGTCAAAGTGAAAGTCAAAGTGAATGTCAAAGTGAAAGTGAAAGTGAAAGTCAAATTGAAAGTGAAAGTCAAAGTGAAAGTCAAAGTAAAAGTCACAGTGAAAGTCAAAGTAAAAGTGAAAGTTAAAGAAAGTGAAAGTGAAAGTCAAGGTCAAGGTCAAGGTCAAGGTCAAGGTCAAGGTAAAAGTAAAAGTAAAAGTAATCAAAACCTCGTAGCTTAACCTAAATTCGCGTTTAGTTAGGTAAATTATTAATGTCAATTACCAATTCAATCTACACTAAAAATTAAATTAATGTTTAAATTTTTGAGAAAGACTAAAAATTAAATATCTTCAATTATTAGTTATTCGCAAACGATTAACACGTTAGTTACAATTAATTTCAATTCTAATTGAAATCAATTTGCACTAAACTATTAGTGTTCAATTTTAACTAACGTGTTTCAATCTTCAATTTTTAAATTTCAATCACACTAACGTTCGGCCAACACTGCTAGGTACACTAGGTGCACTAAATCAGTCAAACAAAAATGAAAAGACTATTTTTTCTCGCATAGTCTAAATAATTTCTAATTTTACAACTAATAAAATCGCAGATTCAAGAACATGGAAATCATATATACTCTAAGATTGAATTATATATACTACTGGCCATCTCACCCTCCGATACGCCACGGGATGAGATGGGATGGTGCACTTCTAGGGCTACATAATAGGAATAGGCCACCAATTATAATACCTACTGGTAGGTAGGTATTACCAAGTTATTAATTATCTATGTAGGTAGCGTACTTACAAACAGTATAAAGTACGTTATTGATGTATGTAATTATATGTAAGTAGGTACATTTTATAGGTGTAAGGAGCCAGTTTATTTGTAAAAATCACCAATAAATAAATAGTAAAATAGGATTTATCATAGATTATAGGTACTCGCGATGCCCGATCGATCCCGAAATCCCGATATATGTATGTATAGTGATACTAGATAAAAAATCCGTTCCCCGCCTCGCGCACCCTCCGTCGCTGCCTACACTCGTCCGTGATAAAAAAATAATAAAGAACCTACACCTAACAAAAATAAATGAAATCCCATCAAAAACATAAATGTGAAAGGCTGCCAAGTTCGATACTATGGGAATGCTTCGCCTATAAAAGAAGTGAGATCTGAATAAGTACCAAGTTCCATAAAAATACCTCAAATCATAAATAGTTATAGGAATCCACACTTGATTTCCAGCAGTTTTTAAGGTACATTTTGAATAAGTATCACGTTACATAGAAATACCTAAAATTATAATAGTCAGAGAAACGCACACCGGTTTTTTTAGCAGTTTCCTGATAACATTTATTATTTTCAGTACTTTTTAATGATGTAACTTGGCAAGTTTTAATAGAAAATTATATACTTGACACATTGTAGTCCAAAGGTGTCGATTCATTGCATTGAAAAGGTGTGTGGTGTGTGAAAACTTGCCAAGTAACATCATTAAAAAGTACTGAAAATAATAAATGTTATCAGGAAACTGCTAAAAAAACCGGTGTGCGTTTATCTGACTATTATAATTTTAGGTATTTCTATGTAACGTGATACTTATTCAAAATGTACCTTAAAAACTGCTGGAAATCAAGTGTGCATTCCTATAACTATTTATGATTTGAGGTATTTTTATGGAACTTGGTACTTATTCAGATCTCACTTCTTTTATAGGCGAAGCATTCCCATAGTATCGAACTTGGCAGCCTTTCACATTTATGTTTTTGATATAATTAACACGGAACGTAATCATAATAAGTAGGGCAAAACACAAATACATGTATATTGTATATAGCTTACTATATACATTAATAAATTCCTGTGTCCTATTAGCAGCAAACCACATAGGAAAGGCAGAAAACTGGTAAGTAAATTTTATTAATAATCATTAAGGAATTTACTTATTTTTATATACTTACTTAACATTTGTTAATTATGCATAATGCAGTGCGTAGGTATATTGTTAATTAAAATATAAATATGCAAAACAATACTGATAAATATATCATATATCAAACAAACACCTATTATTTATATAAATAAGCCATTAGTGATTTCAGTTAAGTACCTACGGTAAAAATATACGATACAATGTAACATTTAATTTGTGATACAATACAATATAATGCAATAAAATTGTATTGCACATGATTACATAACAAATAGTGTAGGTAAAAAATGTTGAACTTTTGGTCAAGACAGCGGCTGGAATGGGAAAAGGATGGTGAAAGAACATTTTATATATACGTACAATGCTATTTTAATATGTTTGGAAACATGTATAAGTAAAGTAAGTATCTTTGAACGCTATAGGTATGCGTCAGAAACTTTGTTTCAGAAGTCATTTTGTTAAAGCTAAAATTAGTATCGATGTAATTAGTATTTGGCAAGATTAAGCACAATACGGCAAGTGTTTACTAGCAGTCGTTGTTATAAATTGTAATTTATAGTATACCTAGATATCAGCAACTACATACAGGTTTTAAAATATATAAGATTTATGTATAATAATAACAATACAAATATTGTGACATTGTCATGGTAAAGGTAATATATTGTCTGTATTGAGTTATTGGTACCTCCTTATAGTTCAAAACATTCTCCTTCATATGCAAAAGGAACGAGATCGCTATGTTGAGTATTTTTATTTTTAATATTTTTTTGAAGTTTCAACATATCTTTGTACTGTTTTGAGATATTCGAGTTTAAAGTTTGAAAGCCTAAAAAACCTAGTTATAGGTTGAAGTTATGGAGATAGCGGTTTTAAAATGTTCCACATACATTATATTACTCGACAAATCATATGTTGTCTCTAACATTTTACATTTTATAGAAATAATACAATAATAATGCATGTAGGGTGTAGAGTCAAGAATCAAAAATAAAATATTTTATATAACTCAAAATCGACAGATTTTCAGCTGGCTTATGTTGATTTCTGAATATGATGTAGGTAAGGTTTATAATAAAAATAATGAAACAACCATATCTCAAGGCATAATTTTTTTTTATAATAAAACAAAAAAAATCAACACTTACATAAAAAATATACAAAATCAACATTATAATTTTTAATTCTCATAGTTTACGTTAATTTAGGAACAAAACTAATGATGAAGAGTAATTAAACACAAAAGTAATGTAGTTTTCTATCAAAAAAGTGACTTCAAAGTTTAGACTTTTATTATGGTTTTTTGTATGTAAAGTGATCTAGGGTACCACATTATCGCTATTCATAAGTTTAGAGAAATAAGAATTATATTTCCATTATTTAACATAGTGTCCGCACTATAAGTGCATATATCTAATACAAATATTATTATGAATCAATAACATAACTTATTTTATAAAAAATAACAGTCTTTTCGTCAGCTTTACTAATTTAAATCAAGTTTGTTAGTTTAACATTCCTTAGGGTCCCACATTGTCGCCTTATGACTTATGTGATCAAACTTATTATTAAGACTTATTATAATAAAATTATTACTTACAAAAGTAATAATTTGCATTTAACATCATTATAAAAATGATTTACACTACTCAACCTTGCACGGGTACGTAAGTGCTGACGCCAAGTCATTTAAATTCTTACGTCTGATTGAGAGATTGGTGACTTTGTACGAGCATTAACTGATTATATATACGGTTGTCCCTCAGAAGCTTGTTAAATATAAGTCAACTATATTTTCTGTTAAAAAGTTTTGATTTGTCACTAACTTATATCCCTCCCCTTATTTATATCTATTTAAGTTTTTGTTATGTAATTAATCAGTATTCAAAGCATCTGGTATGGGCACACTAACTAGAGAAATTTTAATTTCTCTAAATAATAGCAAACCTATTTCCTTTGCTAGCTCTCGGCTAGAGCAACGCGTGCGCAGCGTACGAGCAGCATATTCGTGGTGTATTAAGACGGTCTGGACGCAACGCAATTTAAAATTGTAAATAATTTTATTATCCTATGTGATCTATTTATTTATTTTTAACAATCCAATTGAATAAACTAACATAATACGAATTTTGTTAATATATTTTGTATCTAGTTGATTGATTTAGGCCAGATTAAAATAGAGAGTTTTGCTTTGTCTTTATAATTATTGCTTATTGACCACTATTGTTAAAAGGGTAACATAACATAAAGCTAAGTGAACGAAACGGGCAGCTGAGTTACGAACTGTCAAGCAAATGGATGGGAGTAAACTGAGATTTAGACAACACGTGTACTACATTTTTTCAATGGCCCCGATATTACTTCAAGCTTATTAGCGGCAATGTGGTACCCTAGTCGGTAAACTTTGACTGTGTTTTTTTTCCTACTTTTAGTTGAAACGTTTAACTTTTTATTAATACACCGTATTATTTTAAGTGTGTAGAAGATATTTTTAATCAAAACCAATTTTCACTATTTTCGAGTTGATTAACAAATTCAGTGATATCTCGGAATCCATAAGCGACAAAGTGGTACCCTAACCATGATAACGTCACATATATTTGCATTATGAGAACTTATACACACATAATGATGTTTTTTCTTGCATAGTAGTACTTAATGAATACTTTACTCGTTTGTCGTTAATCGTCAACGTTGAGATAGGGGCCTTACATACAGGATGTAAAAAAAATGCTGGTGATCCGTTTAAGGGCATAATTGGTATCGTATTATTATTACGAAAAACTAAGGAAAACAATTTTTCACGCGAAAATAAAATTTGGTTTTGTATGGAGGATTGTACGACGAGTCCTATACAAAAAAATTTTTTTTTAAATCAATTGCTCAAAAAGTTTACTTTATGTAGCTGCAAATCGTGCGTAAAGTTTGATTTTATGCACTAGTGCTAAAAAGTAATCTGATCTGCAAATCGTGCGTAAAGTTTGATTTTACGCACGATTTGCAGATATATTGCATTTTAAATTGACCAATCAGAACACTTCACTATATTAAATCCACCAATCACAACACATATCGGAGTTAATCGGAACGCTAGATACTTTTTTGGTGCGTATACTGTGTAAATAATTTAAGTCCTTAAAAAAAAAACATTGTATTTAATATCAACCAATCAGAATACAGCAATGTTAAAATCGACCAATCAGGAAACGCAATTTATTTCTCAAAACATGAGGTGTTTTTTAGTTCCTACTTCACAATCATTAAAAAAGATTTAATTTTTTGGGAAACGCTTTAAAGTTGTGTTGGGAGGTGTAATAGGAGGTTGGGCCCGTAGGGAGCTGAAGGAGGGTGTGGGAGAGGCAGGGTACACAACAGGTTGGGCCCTACAAATTGCCATGTCTAATAGCTGTATTAAAGAGCTAATTATACCGTCGTCTGTGGCATTTATTCGCGGTATTGATATTTTGTATCTATGTCAAAGAAGTTAAAAAAATTAAAAGACCGTCAAGTTATACCATAATTTCACCTTAGTGTAGTTATTGTGCGTAAATAATAAGTATTTTTATGATATTTTCTCGCAATCGAAGTGAAACATTGTATGCATTACTCTGGTCTAAAAGCCATATTACCACTCGAACAATTTTCCCTCACTTCGGTCGGGAAAATGACCACCTGGTGGTAATATGGCCTACTTTAGACCCTTGTCAAACAATCTACTATTATTTCATTGTAGTTTTTTCGCAATTGTATTAAAAAACGTTGTTCGACACACGTGCAGAAGTGTCATTTTTTGTCATTTCTCGTCCCGAGTCTTGACCCTCGCCTCTCGGCTCGGGCCAAGTAACCTCGGTACTCGTGCAAAATAACATACTTCTCGCACTTGTATCGAAAACTACTATTTCAGCATCAATTTTTTTTTCTCCTATTTATTCTTAGTCGCAATACGATACCAATTATGCCCTTAAGCGGATCACCACTATTTTTGTTACACTCTGATCCACTTCAATCCCTCCAATCCACTTAGATTTTTACTAGTACTAGCTAGCATTTGTAATTAATTTTGAATAGAAGGAAAATATGAACGAAAATAATCGATCAACAAAATTGTGCTAATTGTGGTGTGAAATATGGCAATTATTGGCACCGCAACCGCATTCGGCGACGGTGTGCAAGCGTGACAGCGCTATAAATATGCATAGCGCTATCTCGTTCGCACGCCCGTCACCGCATGCGGAAACCGCAGCAGTGTGAAAACCGCAGTACGAAAAGAAAATTATGATAGCAGTTAACATGATAAATAATTGATAGTGGAAGAGCAACCATTTCGTTGAAAGCAAACAATTGAGTTGCAGTTGTACTAATTGAAATCACAAGTGCACGACCCATTAAGAAGGCAGTCGTAAGTCGGTTAATTTTGTGTCATTACATGACAAGTCTAAATATGTATTTATGATTTAGTGAATTTCATGTTGTAAGTAGGACATTCAGTCAGTTACAGCGATTGTTTTTCCGAACTAAAAGTGTATGTAATTAATTATGTTACGTACCTACCTATTAGTACTGCTGAGTATGCATGAAAAATATACAAGTACATTATTTTTAGTTTTCTTGTTACAACATTTTTTGTATTTACGCATACTTAGTTATGTATGCATACTGTGTCTAACCAAAGAGCGTATTGAAAATGTTTTTATCAACTGACTTCAAGATTTCGAAGGAGAAGGTTATCAATTCGTCGGGATCTTTGTTTTATTGCTATTTTTTTTAATGTATGAAGTATGAAGACGGCTGGACCGATTTGGAAAATTCTTTTATTGTTTGAAAGAGTATACTTCACAGTTGGTTCCATTGTAACCAGGTCAGGATCTGATGATGGGATCCTCTGAGGATGGGATGAGGGAAATCTTCAACTATTATAGGCACACCTATAGTGATTTGAGTATTTTTTACACCAGCTCGAGCATTTGCTGTTGGAAAGGATGCTAAGAGAAGTCGGTTCTTTTTTGTTTAAAATTATTTGTTTGATTTAAGTAGGGAAAGTAAGGGGCTGGGCTGGGGACGATAACGACCAATACACACTACACAGTCTTTCATGATGTTATTGGATACATACATGTTGTTTAGTTGATTTCATCATGTATTTTACTCGTAGAAAACGATGTTTATTAGAACAATTCGAAAGCCTTTATACTGGACTGTATAGGGCAATAACACGTTAGCTTAATTAGTGTTAATTAGGAAGCACACTACTTTTCGTATCCAGGGGTTTTCTATGTACTTACATAAATTAACTACTGAAATCTTGCGTTTATTTCTTTTCAATACAATATGCCTAATAATGTTAACGAAGATATAACCATGCCTTGCCTTATCCTTATATTTACAAGTCCAACAAGGTTCCTACGGTTAGAATTCTACTTTCTGATAATAAACATAAGGTTTGTTTTCCGGGAAACATTTTCTACCCACTTGTTGTCACAACAAACGGAATTGACAATGAAACCATTACTTATGCTGAATGCCAGTCACTAAATATGCCATACATTTCATTTTTTCGCAAATATCCATAAAAACACGCGTAGGTTATTTGTCCAATCCTAAAGTGGGTAGGTCCAAAGTCGAATCATGGTATGCAAACTCATCAATTGTTATTTAACTGTGACATTTCCTCACTAGTGGTTACATTGTATTTAAGAACGAAAATGTATAGGTATAGTAGTAATTTTTTAAGATGTCGGAATCTTAATAAAAAATCGACCTCAAATCCGACATCTAAAAAAAAATCATAACTTACTCTTCTGAGAATTCTAAATTGTGTGAAGTAATTTGACAGCGTTTTACATACCTTTGCAAACAGCTTTGTACGCCAGGAGCTGTCAGATTACTACACTCAATTAATAATTCTACATTAATTGAATCACGGCATGACAATATAATAAGTTTGATCACTTTATTTATCAGCTGAAAATCAGGCGAGTATTGTAAGAATAAGCAACGAAACAAAAATAAACAGAAAACTAACCACTGAGTGCTGCCACATATTCCCTCCATTTGCGGCTGATGCTCATTGCTGGTGTTCACTCGGAATTTTGAAATAAACATTTATGGTTGTTTGTTGGAATCGGACATGCGCGCGAATAGGCTTGTGTGTTGATACTGGAACGGCGCGCGCAGTCTGTTCGCGATAATATTAGCTCGCCACGTGTTGCCCGCGTTTCGTCGCCGGCGTGAGTGGTTACTGGTGCGCTGGCTGCGCTCCCGTTTTGTTGACAATACTGTCAAGACTTAAGACTGGCGACCACCGACCGCCGCGGGGCGCCACCGACACGCTTCTGCTATCGTACTCACACTCGTTTGTTATCATTCATAGCCGTCTGATAACGTCATTTATGTGGACACGTCATTTGTAGAAACTATCGGCAAAATGGTCAGTGTAAACCGCTTCCTACATTTGACTATTAGCACATTTTTGACACTACTAAATGCTTTATTATTTGCTAGTTATTTTATCTGTTATGATAAAATATGTCTGTGTGAAGCATCATATTAAGTTGTCAAGTCAGGCAGAATGCTAGGTACATGATAGCTAGTACCTAACTTACGTTATGAGTGTTATGATTATGACAGATAAGCACCGCGGTTATAATGAGAACCAGCCAAGCACGAAGGTTGCTAGTCATTAAATGAGACACTGAAAAAACAAGTTTATCACGACATAGCAGTTTGTAGCTAAGTACCTTTCGGTAGGTAAGTAGGGTTCGCCAATTGAAAAGTAGGTAAGTCTATAATTATAAACTACACATACAATTATCGACACGCGTAACCATTGAACACCGTCGGCAAACATAATCGAGTTGTATGAAACTTATGAAAGCGATAATGTCTCGTAATGCAAACATTCCTGAAGGACATCACACACCCATGAATTCTATCAATAATTTAGATAGTAATGTTTTATACCTGGCGCAAAAACAGGGAGCAACATTAATGGCTTAAAATTTTAACAATGCTACTTCGATAATAAAGGAACTTGAAACTTTCGTCAATTACGACTACGGGTTGTAGTAGTACGGGCGGGGACCGCAAGATCTAGTACGTTACGTAATACAAAGATAAGCCCCAAGGCACATGTTCATAAAAGTGATGCTGAGTTCCGAAAAAATAGTTAAAAAAATTAGAATTGGCCGAAAGCACAATAAAGTACCACTTCCGGTGTAAAAAATGGATGGTATTTACCTACATCATTTGATACAAGATGGAATTTGTGGCAACAAATAGTAATTTGTATGTAGGTACAGAAAAACCCAGCCTGCCAGGTCCTGCATGGCCGGAAGTGCCCGGCAGACTGGTTTAAATGCGACGTAAATTTAAGGGTTATATTCGTTACTTTTGATTTTTGAACCATCAGTCTGCCGCGAACTTTCGTTCACCGTCCGTGCTATAGGTATTATATTAAGTACGCATTATTTCGGAAATTTCTCAAGTTTAAGTGTAAAACTCTATTGGGAGTAAAATTTGAACAATACAGCATTTAAAACTCTTATTCGCCAAAATAGCATTTATGCCTTTTTAATGTAACGCTATTGATTTTCACGACAACACGGTTTCTATTGTAATAAAACATAACTATCTTTCCCAGAAAAAAAAACAACATTTGTTTACTGTCCGTGTAGGACGCATGTAATGATCCTAAAATTTTTCTCTTACCTTTTTGAAGTTTTGACGTGATAACGTCTTTAAAATCGTTTTAGTCGGGTGACATGTTCAGAAACTTGTGTCACACCAAAACCTCACGAGCGCGATCGCAGGTATAACGAGAGAGAGACGGACCGATCTCCCGTCTCATCTCGAGCGCTGCCAGTCATTCCGTGAAACTTGTCACGCGGAATCCTCACGAGCGGTTAGACGTTATCACGTAAACATCTCGATCGTAAACCTACTTTACAAACAACCAATTTTTTTTTTTGTGTTTATAATTTACTGCATTCGATACACCGTAATCACATTGTATTTTAATTCACTTAACAAAGCAGTAAAACACAATACATTTTATAACCTCTCTTTGGTAAATTACCATGTACTAGACGTATGTACTAATTGATTAATAGTTTTAACGTTTTAAACGCCATATAATCAACCATATTAAATTCTGTTCGACCGTCTGAGTAGGAGAAGTGGCGTAAAAGAGCCAGTTTACTAAACGTTTAAAATATCGTTGTTTGTACACAAAATCTTTTATAAAACAATCTTAAGAGATATAGGTACAAAACAAACTTATTAGGGATCTTATTATAAGAGATCTCGTCTAGCTAACCTTAGAGTAACTAAGTGGAAAATGAAAAGAATTAGATATAGACGGAGAGCTAGCTACGTCATATATGACACAATGATAAGAGCAACGAAACCCCTCTAGTCAGTTTGCTATACTATGCTTATTTTTAGACCTGGACATCTGGCAGCTGTAAAGTGGTGAAGGTCAAATAATGCAAACCACTTTAAGAAAACAAATCCTACTTATAGTTCTGGGTTTGATGCAATTTTATGAAATTGTTTCTATTGGGGTTCAGTAGTGCCAAACGCCGTATAATGTAAATAAAATGTTTCCGTAATAATATGCAATGTTTTTTGTTCTAATGTTAAAATAGACCCCGTCCTTTATAACTGAGACAACTTCGGCAGGTTTTACCTATTTTGGTATTACTATTTTCCATTTCAAAAATTGTGCTTGTCTGTCTCTCTAACCTCCACGCATTAAAAGCTGCCTGATGCCCGGATCTGGGAATAAGGATATTATAGCAATCTAACCAGACAGCTTTTGTTGCTTTTATTATTGTGTCATATATGACGTGACCAACCCTTAGTCTACTAGAAAAACTATCAACTTACCCACAACAAGTGTGTCCAAATATAGTAAAGTCCTTCCTATATACAGCCTGTCCCAGGGAGAAGTGACCAGCCAAAGTGGGTTGATTAGTTTCGTAAAATTATCGATAAAAAACATTAGTTGACAGGTATATTGACAAGATTTTTTTTTTACTGTCACTCCTTTTTTTTGTAGAAACGGCTGACTTGTTGCACTATTTTTGAAATATTTTGGTTGTTCTAATGTTAAAATAGACCCCGTCCTTTATAACTGAGACAACTTCGGCAGGTTTTACCTATTTTGGTATTACTATTTTCCATTTCAAAAATTGTGCTTGTCTGTCTCTCTAACCTCCACGCATTAAAAGCTGCCTGATGCCCGGATCTGGGAATAAGGATATTATAGCAATCTATCCAGACAGCTTTTGTTGCTTTTATTATTGTGTCATATATGACGTGACCAACCCTTAGTCTACTAGAAAAACTATCAACGTACCCACAACAAGTGTGTCCAAATATAGTAAAGTCCTTCCTATATACAGCCTGTCCCAGGGAGAAGTGACCAGCCAAAGTGGGTTGATTAGTTTCGTAAAATTATCGATAAAAAACATTAGTTGACAGGTATATCGACAAGAGATTTTTTTTACTGTCATTTCTTTTTTTTGGCAGAAACGGCCGACTTTTTGAACTGTTTTTGAAATATTTTGGTTGTTTTGAGTTTATTTGCCATTATTTTTATTTTATTTATTAGTTATTACTGTTACTTATCCGCTTCAACTCTAAAAATCAATAAAAAATTAAAACGGGGGTGAATGCCAAGGATAGACTTGAAATTTTAACAAAGAAATGGTCATTTTTTTATTTGTTTAGCTCATAACTCTGAAAAATGTCCGATAAACATTATTTTATGTGTTATTATTAAAGTGCATGGTATTTTCTAAAACATAATTGAACAATGCTTTAAGTTATTACTAATACTTTTCGAAATACGACTATTTGAATCTTGACCTTCACGTGGTTAAAAAAAAAAATAATGCATGTAAAAACTCAATTATTCTTCTATTAAGTTCAGAATGGCAAATAAACTCAAAACAACCAAAATATTTCAAAAATAGTGCAACAAGTCAGCCGTTTCTACAAAAAAAAGGAGTGACAGTAAAAAAAAAATCTTGTCAATATACCTGTCAACTAATGTTTTTTATCGATAATTTTACGTAACTAATCAACCCCTTTGGCCGGTCACTTCTCCCTGGGACAGTCTGTATAAACATATTGAACTATTCTAGTCGTTCAAAGTTACAACGGTCATTTTATTTTTAAACTAGATCGACGAATCCAGCAACAACAACGTAAAAACTATTTTGATGCATTTAACTACAAAATATTTACAGTATATAGTGGCCCCATTTTTTAAATATCTGTCATTAAATGTAACTAATAACAGTTATTTACGAGTGGCGCTAATAGACACGTTGAAAGGCTCGTCAGATAAACAGATTTAGAATTTGAGGACCTTTTAAATTTAAAAACATGTCTTGCAATTCTTGCATAGTAACTGAAATCGCCCCTTATGAATTACAGGATACATAAACCCAACCAGAACTTCCGCCAGGCTTCTCCATACTTAATATAATTTCTGAAGCAAATACTCAAATAATGTATGAAAATATCATTTTGTATTTTATTTATTTATTACTAAATAATTACTTCAAAATCCAGGGTTACGAAAGACCCGGCTTATCAAAAGGTCCTATCGGCCTATGGAAGAGGTTTTATTGGCGCTCAAAAACGCTTCTACCGATAATGCTCTAACCAATTTTTAAAATTTATTGGATATCCGGTTGAAAAGTCACAGAGTGGGGGGGGGGGGGGGGGGGGGGGGTAATTGTTTGTTTACTTTCGGGGTGATTATTTCTGAAAATATTTAATAAAGACCTATCGATTGATGTCCAACATGTTGATATTTGGTAAAAAACAATATTTTGACAATTAGAGCTACATGTACGAGTATGGAGTGCCAGTGCCCCCCCCCCCCCCCCCCGACCTAAAAATATTGTTTCCAGTTATTTTACTACAAAAGTAAGTAGCGGCATACCAAATAAGGTGTATTTATTTTAAATTTAAAGCTTGTCCCAGTAAAAAATGTCGTTAGTTTACGCAGCGTTGGTATATCAGGTTTCAATGAAAATGGTTGTAACTGGCTGGTTATATGTTAAATGCATCTCGGTTCTTTATTTAATATTAGAAAAAAATCTGTCACAGTCACATTTTCAAAGATCTCGTCTCCACAAGAAAAACTTCATGAGAAAATATTGTACAAATATGTCCAATATTAAGGCATTTTCACGAAAAAAGTGGCAATGGAGCTAAACACGTCTGTTAGAACTGTGCAAAGGTCCTAAAACAATTCAGAGAGACTGGCGGTATTCGACGGCGTCCTGGAAGTGGTCGGAAGACCGGGTTTGTTAAGAAAAATATTGAGAAGAGTATCATAGCTGCTTTGTTGAAAAAACCTACATCATCTGTAAGAGATTTAGCTAAAAAGTTTAAAACGTCTAAATCCACTGTGCAACGAGTAAAGAAAAATAATTCTATAAAGACTTTCAAACAAACTAAAGTGCCTAATAGAAATTCGAAACAAGAAACTGACGCTAAAACGAGATCCAGAAAACTGTATAAAAATTAACGACAAAAAAATACTGTATTGTGATGGACGACGAAACATATTGCAAGCTTGATTTTAAATCACTGCCGGGACATCATTTTTATTCGGGGACCGATAGAAAAACTATCAATGACGAGTACAATGTCATAAAAACGGATAAATTTGTGAAGAAGGTTCTTGTGTGGCAAGCGATCTGTTCTTGCGGCAAACGCAGCACTCCATACTTTGCTAAAGGAACTATGAAAGGCGATATATGCCTTAAAGAGTGCATGGAAAAGCGATTATTGCCGTTTTTTAAGCGACACAAGAAGCCAGTTCTGGTTTGGCCTGATCTGGCCACGTGCCACTATTTTAGAAATGTGATAAAATGGTACAAGGCCAATAATGTCGAATTTGTGGAAAAATACCAAAATCCTCCTAACTGTCCTGAATTACGACCTATAGAAAAATATTGGGCTCGTATGAAGCAGAAGCTCTTAAAACATAAAACTAACGCCACATCAGTTGAAAACTTCAACCGAAAATGGAATGCAGCTTCAAAACTAATCACAGACACTGATGTACAAAACCTGATGGCAGGTATCAAAAGAAAATTACGAAGTTTCTGGATGAATAAACAATAGAACAAAAACATAACAAAAATACGTTTTGTTTACTACATTTCTAATAAACTGTTGTCAAAAATTTGGTAATTTTTTATTGCTTACATTATTTCATACTAACTAATAAACGACATTTTTTTCTGGGACAAGCTTTATATTACAATTGTATAAAGATACGCCTTATAGTTTCCGAGTAAAATGGCTGTGTCATACGGACGGACGGACAAACGGACGAACAGACGGACATGACGAAACTATAATTGTTCCGTTTTTACCATTTTGGCTACGGGACTCTAACAAATTAGATGGAAACACACCTGTATTCACCCTGTCTCCGCCTCGGTTGCGCGTAAATAGTATGTACTCCACGCGACGCGCAATAGTATGGAGATAGCCGAGGGACGAATGAGGATGATTACATACTATGAAAAAACGGGGTTTGCACATATAAATAATTAAAAGGGGTTTGCATCATAATACACTACCATTTACCTCTCTGACAAAAGCAAATCATTTTAGAATCGCTACTTGTTGGGCATCGGGTTGGTTGCTTTTTTGTACCTATATCACAGATTATATAATACCAACCATGACCTATTTAGGTTAAGTCGTCTGTACTGTATTAACCATTGTTATATTAGTTATAATCTGTACAGGGTTCGGATAATCTATGTCTTATCGTTCTCTAGGTCATGTGGTAGTATGACGTTATCAAACATCTGTTTCTTGTAAGAAGTGTTTGTGTTGTGGGCATGGAAACTGCCGCCAGACCTTCGCAGTGAACAAATGTGCTTAATAGATTACCTACTTTCAGATGTTCAATTGTTACGCATGACCTGCTTACTTATACATTTAAACTATTTTATATATAATTTCTAATGCTTTAATTGCGCTATTTTCACCCTAGGGAGTTTCACATTTAAAGTAAATATAATTCCTAGTTGACTACGGAACCATAAAAGTACAAAAGACCGAGAAGACGTTTTTTAACGTTCCGTCCCAAACAATCATTTTCTAAACAGAATGATCATTAAGTAGAAATAATAAGGAACTTCGTTCCAAAAAGTCGTATAAGAAAAAGAACGAGCATAGTGAACGTGTTTAATGGCGAGAAGTGCAAATATAACATTCAAGTTCCCAAATTAGACCACTAGATGGTAGATCCTACAACGCCCAAGAGTTGGTGCATCAAATTGAGGAGGCAGCTCCTTCAGTCAGCGTAAAGTAGCTTCAGATTTTGATTCCGACCACAAAATGACAGACCCTCCATCGCCCACGATTCCTGCCCCCTTCCTCCGCAATCATCCCCTTATATCAGGCGCTATAAGGGCTAAAAATTAAATAGTGCTTTACGTTTACACAAAACCTTTACACAATAACCTAAGAAAGCCGTTATGCCACAGAATAACTAATAGTATGGTTATGCGTCGTGGGTCAACATTGTTTATACTCGTATATCTTCTTCTGTACTGTATTTATTTTTAGGTGTTCAATAGGTAAAGATTATTTGTATTGTATTGTATTTTATAGTGAAAATTCGTGTGATGTGCGGAATCCTTGGGGCGCGAGTCAAAGTCGCAATTTATTATTATTGTTATTTCCATATCTCGGGACCATGGGGACCCGGACTTTTGGAAGACATGCGTAGAGACAACAGCGTTTATAGGCCCTTTAAAATAGTATAATCTAAAATTGAGGGATTCACACATTACACACGGCAAATACCATCCCCGAGCGTACAATATGATACATCCGGAGATGGTCCCCTGCAGGTGAAAAGACTATTGCAGTGCAGCACTTTTATTCTGCGATGGGAACTAAGGTCATAAGCTATTGATTTGAATTTTGGATGGACTGGATATCGGGTTATAGGAGGAGACTAGCGGACACCTGCCGTAGCAATTAGTTTCAAAATTGTAAAAGAGAGGTGGTGACTCGCCAACTCATTGAATGGGCCTCGCAATGGTCGCACGCACAGTGCGATAACAGAGCAACACTTGAGAGTGGCTGTAAGGTTTTCGAGAGGTGAGTCGGCGGTAGCCAGATCCCGGTAATCCATTCGCAGGCCGCCGGCGTTATGACATTTTACACTTCCAACCTGGAGCATAGGTTCCGCTCTTGCGATTCCACTCTGGCCGATCAGTTAAGGCCAGCACAGAGGCGAGGGCCAGATTGAAATGGCCCTCTGGATCTGGAATAGGGGTCTGCGGTGTCGTCACTCACCGTCAGCTCGCCACTATTATTATTATTACGTTTTCAACAGACAGCTCGCGCTGATAAGTCTAAATCGTAGTTCACTAAGCACTAATTCACTGCTTTAGATAGTTTGTCGAATCTATTTTTAATTTTAAACTGATTAACACTGAAAATAGATTAACACTGTTGGATTTCACAACTTGGTAGGGTAATTTGTTCCAAGTTTTTGCCGATATTTGTAATATGTATTCTTTGTCAGTTTTGGACAGTCGTAATAGCCGTTTAGGATTTTGCCGTTTTTATACACAGAAAACAACTTCACACAAATAAAACCATGTTTTCTTATACCGTTTATTTAAAAGTTAGTACTTAAAGTTAAAATATTTTAAGCAAATAAATACTACAATTAATTTTGTATTAAGCAGAACGTCTGCTAACGATACCACAATGCTTAGGAAAAATGGAAAAGTAGAAAAATCCACTGCCTCAGGCGAGTTCGAGTCTCGCCTCCTGAGGCAGTGGATTTTTCTACTTTTCAATTTTTCCTAAGCAAATAAATACTGTTTAGTTTTATAAATAGGTACATATTAATCAGGATATAGTTTCCCTGGTGATTGCTAATGTTAATGTTTCTACATACAATTAATATGTATGTTAAGTAAATAGCCATACCTACATATTAAATCAGGGTTTCCGCAATCGAGATTTTCTATACATACGGAATATGTGACCCTGAGGACTGCAGATCGTTCCTAAAAAGACCTCAACATAGTCTTAAAATTATGACACAGAACATAAGAAGCATCTCGTGTAACTTCTCTGGCCTCCAAACACTTATTCACAGATTGGAAATTCAGTGGGATGTAATCGCACTGACCGAATGTTGGTTACCATCAACCCAACAAATTCCCATCTTACATGATTACATCGGTTACAGTACCGCTAAAATAGAACCCAAAACGAAGGAGTTGTAGTGTATTGCAAGAAAAACATGTTAGCTACTGTAGAGGAACCCTTGGTGCTGGATGCAAACTGTCTGATTTTAAGACTAAACACTGACACATTAATAATAATCATATACCGCCCCCCTAGTCAAAGAAATTTAACTAATTTTATTGAATCACTTTCTCAACTCCTTACCCACTACTCCCAATTTCAGAATATTATACTTACCGGTGATATTAATATTGATATATCTGAAAATAATACGGATGCACAAACAATGACATATCTAAATCTATTAGCCACTCACGGTATGCTGCCAGCACATACCCTCCCTACACGCAAAAACTCCTGCTTGGATCATATGATGTTAAAAACAAATCTGGAAGCATGTTGCTGTGTAGTAAATTCCTCCCTTACTGACCATGAATGTGTCACCCTCTTCTTAGGCCGTATGATAGTAAACGTCAAGGCTAAACCAATAATACGACGTACTGATGAAGAAAGACTTGAAACGGATATGCAAAACATAAATTTTAGTGTGGGAAATCTACCGGGTCGTTGTATGGAGACCTCGCATTAATTCCTCAGTCGATAATTCTTTTGCTGGGATGTATCGTAGTATAGGTCATAACAAACACAAAAAACTATTTTTCCAAAAAAAAACTTATGTCAGTTTTGGTATTTTTACCAAAATGTACAAAAACCTTAATAGTTTGTACTGGAATTTTCCTCAGGGTATGTTGTTTTCACTAAACAAATTATTTTGATTCCTGACAGATACTGTCAAAAGTTCAAAAAAATATTCCAAATAAAACTGTCACTTTTATTCAAAAATAATTGGTTACACTCGTCATTTTGTTTGGAAAATTTCTCAGTCAAGTTTGTAACAGTGGGTGTTATGATAATCTTATTTTAGCATAATATTCACGAATTACCAAAAAAAAAACCTTAAAGAAAAATTGTTATTACAGTATATTTAATATACTTCATGGAAAATTGCTCAGCCCAGTTTTGTTTTTTATTCATGTTAAGTAGTCAATGAAACAGCCAAAACTAACATTTCCAAAAAATAATCCACATACAATACGTCAAATCTTGAAATTTTAAATTTGTCTAGCCTTTTAAAGCGAGTGAACATGCAGTAATATGTCGTCGTGCGTCAGCTATTGAGTCCAGTTTATCATGCGCAACTACGACTCAGCTATGCTTGCGTCATAGTGAAAAAAGTGGAGTAAGTTACTTCAATTATAGAATTTTCTATTTTGATATTTGTATTTAACTCGTATCATTATAATTTTAATAAATATTGTGATGGCGTATTACCTTAGGTCACTACGAAAGTTTTGAGATACAAAAAAACTACTAAAGCTATTGAAATATTTTTTATTACAGTTTCTCAAAATACTCTCCGTTAGCTTCTATACAACGGTTCATCCGCCTAAACCATGATTTGTAGCATTCCCGGTACTCTTCTTTAGGAAGGTCTTGTACGGCCTGCAAGTAGGCATTCCGAGCATCCTCAGGACTATTGAATCGCGTGTCACGAAGTCCGAGTTATATTTTCGGGAAGAGAAAGAAATCGCAAGGAGCTAAATCGGGGCTACATGGAGGATGACACAACTCTTCGATATCCGTACGCTTCAAAAAGTCTTTGGTGAGAATGGCCTTGTGTGGTGACGCATTGTCATGATGCAGAAATAGCCCCCTCAAACCAGATTTAGGTCGTTTTTCAGTCAAATTTTTAAACACAGCTGGTAAGCACACTTCAGTATACCACTGAGCATTCACAGTCTTTGGGTCATCCAAAGAAATTGTAGCTACATGACCACTTGCGGAAAAAAATGTGGCCACCATTTTTTTTCCGACACTTCGCCCGCGTTTCACCTTTGTTGGAGGTTCATCATCAGGAAACACCCAAACTGTCGATTGCCGCTTAGTTGGTGGATCATATTGGTAAATCCAACTCTCATCTCCAGTAATAATATTAAAGATCCGTCCGTCCCTCACCCTGGTTAAATTTTTTGAGCATATATTTGCACCAGGTGACGCGAGCTCCTTTTTGTTCTTCATTCATGCGTGAGGCACCCATCGTGAATATAGTTTCCTGACACCAAGCCAGTTGTGTAAAATATCATTAATGGCCGGCGATGAAATCTTCAGAACCTCTTCTATTTGTTTATAAGTCACTTTTGGATCTTCCTTTATAATTTTTTTTACAGCTAAGATGTTTTCTTCTGTAACTGAAGTAGCTGGACGACCACTTCTTTCATCGTCATTGAAGGAGTTTCCTCCACGTTTGAATTGGGTAAACCATCTGAAAACTGTTGCACGCGACGGTGCACAGTCCCCAAATGCTGAAACTAAACGCTCTCTGCACTCACTTTCATTCAACCCAAACTTATAGTCGTACAAAATCATCGCACGGAAATGTTCTCGCGAAAAATCCATGGTTGACGAAAAATTACCGCGGAATTGAATTAAAAAATAACCGTATTTTTTAAATTTGGAAATGATTCATCA
The DNA here is from genome assembly GCA_947086415.1 of Pammene aurita. Classification (NCBI taxonomy): domain Eukaryota; kingdom Metazoa; phylum Arthropoda; class Insecta; order Lepidoptera; family Tortricidae; genus Pammene; species Pammene aurita. The sequence goes on along the minus strand of OX352296.1, from coordinate 14,224,453 downwards.
AATGGTTGTCTATGTTTGAATGCTGAACAAATAATCTTAAAAAAAAGTATAAACCAGTGCCGTTCCTTTTTTAAATTTGAAGTATCTCAAAACTTTCCTAGTGCCCCACGTATTAAGTAACCATTTTAGTATTTAATTGAAGCACCAGAGTATCATTACCTTACTAAACAGAACACCATCACCACTGCTCGCCGACAGATCACGCTTGTAGTGTCATAATCATAATGCACACAATCCGCATCACCGCGCAGCCGCACGCACCGATACAACTACGCTTCGACACTAGTCAAGCCGCCTACCAACAGATGGCGGAGTGATTAAGTTGGATGCCACTAACGTTTGTTCAACGCAGAAACATGACCCTCGGCGCCTTGCCGAGGAATATTTGAGAATCGCGATGGGGTCTAAAGGCACGCATGCTATATGCCTCAACCAAGTTTCAGCATTTTAGTGTTGTGACACTAACCCACTAGGCCAGTAATATATCCTTACGATAAATAACTGGCCTAGTACTCATCTACCTAGCTGGGTAATACTCGACAAGTAAGCACTAGAGAGACGACAGAGTACATGTAAATCTCTAAAACAATAAATTTTATCAGCTACACGCGACTCTTTGTCTTCGCCCCCCACCACCCGGCTCTACAACTATAGATTTCTTCATAATGGATATATCAAGGTATATGCGAAACAGCGCATTTGCCAGATGACTTATGTAGACTCTTGATTTCCCCGAATTTAAACATATTTATTTAACATAAGTTGTATTTATAAATGACTCTTAAATTAGATGTACTTTAATGTCATGAACATTTAGTAAATGTAATTATATAATATTAAGGTATTGTCTGTTCTATTGTGAGGCCAGCAGGCAGCAATATCTCTCTTGTTTCTTTTGTTGTTTTAAATGATTGCTATCATAGAGTCTGACTGTTGAAATATTACCCAAATATTTGGCGGGAAATTCAAAAAATCATGGGCTGGTCACACCTTATGTAGCAGGAATAATAGTTTTGATACTAGAAAATACTTTTGACTTCTGTGCACACGTAAGGTAGGTAGGTAGGTAGGTAGGTTTAGGTAAACAGACAGAAGTCAACGAAGTAAACAAGCTTCACATGGTGTTACAAAGATCTTTAACCGACTGCAACAAGAGAAATACATTCAGAAATTAAATTCCCAAAACATGCTCAGAAGCAAGTAAAAACAATCTAATAACTATGTACTTGAGTTCCCTATTCACTTGTTTTAAGGGATGGTTTTAGTTGGTTTACGTACTGTATAGACATGTTTCGCGAAAATATTTTTATTTATATTTTTACATAAAATTACTACTGACCAGTCAGTCCACAGATTTCTCCTAAATATTGGTTTTCAGTAAGTAACTTCTTACGTTCAAATGTTTTGATTGTATTGATATTTTCCAGAACTTTGAACTAGTTTACCCGTTTCTTTACACACTTGTCCTGTTTATGAGATTCAGGTATTAATAAATTCACGTACTTAATCAAAGTTATAGGCAAATTTTAGAACTAGTACTTAAAGTATCAAAATATTAATAGAGCTCCAACCTACAAAATCGTTGACGACTTGTAAACATTGCAGTTTTTCGTTATGCAACACGCTTCACGTCAACTTCGCACATCGTCGTAATTATTTACGTGCCTAAATAATAATTTGCGGACCACTCGGTACAGTTATTATAAATATTATTTAAAATAAACCCCTTATAAACCGTGAACAATTTGAAATAATGACATAAATTGACAACAGACTTTTAGCTTTTTTTTAAATCATAGACAATTGGTGATACAACAAGGAAATATCTGTCAACAATATTTGGCTAGTCAGACTCTATGACATATATTTTAGTTTACTTATAACAAAGAAACAATTAAATATTACACACAGAGAAAAAATTACAGTTATCACAGATGAAATAGACAATAGATTAATATTGTATAATCCAACACCATTTTTTTTCCCGTGAAAAAAAATATTTCCTTAGTTTTTCTTAAATATGAAAAACTGGAAAGAAATGGTTTCGTATAGAGGGTTGGCCGGTCGAAACGACATGCCCCATCAAAAAAATATATTTTCGCACTAAAAAAAATTTCTCCTAGTTTTTCTTACTCGCAATACGATATCAATAATGCCCTTAAACGGACCACCAGTATTTTTATTACAACCGGTATGATTTTTTAAATTTATTTTCTTTGCATCCACCTATGTTGATATAACTTAAACATAACAGACATTAATAGTAGTTTATGTGACTGTTTCATAATAAGATCATACGAGTGTTTTAAGGCCTAATTACGTACGGTTGCATACACTGCTTTATCTACACACATATTATAAATCCTAAATGATGTGTTCGGAAACCAGTAGAATGACCGCCATTGCACCGCCATGACCAACTCTATTGTGTCGGCGGTCGCGCGGGCGCGTGCCGGTGCTCGGGGAGAGGGCGGATCTTGGTAACGTTACCGTGGGTAATGAATTTTAATACGTTTTTACCACACTGTCAGAGATGTTACGTTACTGGTTGAAATAATGGTGGTACGGTTTCCGAACGCGGAATAGAGGATTTATGATATTGGTGTAGATAAATGATATTACATGCAATAGAATCAACATTATTATATATACGCCAAACACTGGCTATTGTCATGTACTTTGTGTAACATGTCACATCATTGATAATACTCACTTTCGTAGGTACAGCCACCGGCAATAGTATCTTCCTACACGAAGGCCGCAAAAATATGTGACACGCTCTTATTTGTAGGGTCATAAGAGCGTGTCACATATTTTTGCGGCCTTCGTGTAGGAAGATACTATTGCCGGTGACTGTACAATAAATTATTTGTATTTGTATGGATTGAATCGAACACTTACTCCGAAGACAGGATAACCACTTATGTAAGTAGTCCCCGCTGGCAATCTACTGGCAGTAGGATGTCAGAACGTCCCCCTCCCCCCAACCCGCAATACAAAGAGGCGATAAGTTGAGACAGATGTAGGCTAAGCCGGTCTCGGCTGGAAAGACCTAGAAGTTTCCATTTAAGATCGTTGACATGTGAAAAACTTTTATGCGACATCATTTTATGGGACAACAGGAACAAATTTTCGTCACCACAGTTACATTAGTGACCGATTTAACATCTTTGCTAGTAAAAAAAAACGTTTTTTTTTTAATTTACTTTGCCAGTTCGTTTCCTTCATCGTGCCATATGATAAAATTAACGTAAATAAAAAAACTGGCCAAATGCGAGTCGGACTCTGTAGAGGTCCACAGGGTCCTCTAAGTATGAAAAATAGGAAAATAACTTTAAAGGCTGATAGAGCTTCATTTGTAAGCTTTTACATGATATTTTCATGAGTAAAGTTCATGAAAAAATGAAAAATAAATGATTCACATAGTATGTATGAGGGTGGAGGCTCACCTTATTACATATTGGTTTTATTTTAGTATGTAAGAAAAGATCAAGTTAATGATCTGACAAAGGAAATAAAATATATGGAAGTATATAAGCATCATTGTGTTTTATTAGCAACCATACATACCTGAACTTTAATGATGAGCTATTATCATTGCTTTCAGCAACTGAGAATATTTGGAAAATATAAAACCTGAAATCTTTACTAGGATTTCTCACAGTTTTCGATAAATTATATTATGTTTAAATATAATTATATTTATATTATTACTTATTTTTGCATTATTGCATAAGCAATTGATACCATAGAGTTTTGCTAAAATATTGTTCACCGTTGATTGGCAAGATTTTGAAACATTCATGATCTTGGTCTATTAATTATGTATTTTGCATAGTTGTATTTTAGATAGAAATAATGGTTATTATTATTATTATTTGGGTATTTAAAATGGCATTTTGACCATAAGTGGCATTCATATGTAATTTATATATGCAGCTTGTGTAGATATTTAATGTATGTTTTAGTTTTCACAGGAACAGAGGCTATGAATAACAACTTAACGGGATAAGTATGCAACATTTTGAGGAATTATTATCGGAAATATCCGTTTGTACTATTTGCAGTGGACAAACAGTAATTTGGTTACCGCACTAGATTTGTCATAAAGTTTTAGCAATCTTATGATCGATTCCTTCAATAAGGGATGTATTATTAGGAAAAATTAAACTCATAGAATAGCGAGAGGTTGTATATAAAGTATGTTCTAGAAATATTTACTTCATTCTTGAGATATGTACTAAAGACAAAAATATATAATTTACTAAAGACATTTTATGACACAGTACAAACTGTTAGTAACATAGACAGGTTCTTTTACCCATTTAGAAATTAGTATTTTGATTACAAATTGCTTTATCATCAGTTTCTTATGTTTTCATTGTGAGAATACCTAGGGATGGAAATGACCGACTACTGAGAAGATTGTTTGTTAAGTAATGATGAAAATTGATGCTTTTAATAGGATTTTCGATATGAAATGTAGTTATTGTATAGAATAAATGTATTATTGATAATTTATTCAATAACAAAAAGTTGTATCTAATAATATTTAAGATTTGTCTGAAAATTTGTCCAAATGGAGAGGTTATGTTTTTAGTTTGTTAAGTATTGTTAGAAATCGATACTTAAATTAAAGGGAAAGTAATTAAAGCTATATTGCAGCAAGTATATTAACGAAATTGAACGAATTAAGCGTGAAAAAGCTAAGAACTTACCTTTTCATCCAAAATAGATTTTGGGAATATTATATAAAAACTCGTATTATGAATAACGGAAATAAATAAAGTTGGGAGCTTTGTTTTAATAAAACATAACGAGTTCGATTCGGTAAAACGCTAAAATAAACAAATTGTATGATCGAAAATTGTCGTAAAAATATTGTTAGGATTTTAAAATTACTGGTGTTTGATGGAATTCTAGGCTAGTATTAGCTCATAAACGTGTGGAAAACACAAATTTGATCAAAACAAATAAAGCAAAGTGATGAAAATTAGGATAAAAAGCGAATTTTCTTATAAAAGATATATTGGTATTTTACGGAGTAAATACGCAGTAAATCCGATAGGATCTGGTCATAATATATGCAGAAAAATTATCTTCATCATAAATTATATAAATACACCTTAGGAAATACTTACTTTTGTTTGAATTAAAGAAAATCGTTTTCTTAGAGGTTAGGTTTTCCAAAAAGGGTAGGGCGCTCATAGGAACTTGTTTCTTATAGAAGTATGTAGCGTAGGGATCTTAAGAATCAAATTGGTATACAAAGATGTATTGGCATTTTATGGGGAAAATAGATATTAATACTTACAGGGGCTTATTGAATCATACGCGGGGCTATTGTTTTCATCTATTTTCATATAAATTTTCATTGGAAATTGCATAATTGGATAGATATTCAAGAAAAACATTCCCAATGGGGGGTAGGAGATTATCGAACTAGGTCACTTAAGTATAGGAATTTGGTCTTTAAAGTAGTATGAACAAAAGGATCAATAAGGTTCAAATTAGATCAAATCCGAGAAATATTGTCGGCCCAGATGGTGGTCGAAAGCATACCAAACTCGACTAATACGCCGCAAGCAATCTTATTGGACGAATCGATACGGAATTTTTATTACTATATAAGGGAAGGGCGTACGGTAGGGAATCACTTTGACTCCGACCTGAGATCTACGAACACCTTGCCTCTAACCTGACTACGGGACTACGGAACGACTGGACTTCTGCTGCCAACGTGAGCTAGAAGCATATCCTGAACCACGAGACTCCGACTTCTGTCTACAAGCCGAGCTGCAAGCACCGAGGCCCCGCCCTGAGCTGCCAATAGGACCAGCAAAAGAAGTCTAATTTGGTGAGGCAAAATTTATTCACTTTAATGATAAAATTTATTTCTTTTCTGTGTATTCTCTTTAGGCCTTGGAGTTGAGTAAGTGCTTTTAATTGACTGTTATATTATGAACATTTTCCTTATCTCTGTGGTTCTTGCATTTAATTTATGTGAAATTTGGTTGAATTATTATATGCAATATATATATACGCGTAGGGTCAGGGAGGGAACAGTCGCTAGGATTTTTTCAACAGGCTGTTGCATGAAAAATATAAATCCCTGAACCAATTGTTGCAAGCACAGAGCACCGTGCATTATTACACTTTCATATGTAGCAAATATATTTGCTGTTACTTTCACCAAAAAAGATATATCCATTCTTTTTTGGAAATTGGGAATCGAGCCGCTGTGTACCGGTTGCTGTACACAGTGACTAGGGCCCGCTAGTATACAGTGATTCTAACAGTACACAGTGGCTCGAGTCACTGTATACTACGCCCTGTAAACAGTAGTTCTAACGTACACAATTGCTAGGTACGTAGGAATCGAACCTAAATTATATAACAAATAACATTTTTGTTGAATAAAACGGTAATTAGAATAGGTAAGCACAACCCCCGGAATAATCGTTCCTGATTTCATTCTTGATTTAAAATAGGTACCTACCTAAATGTCGCATGATTTATTCACTTTCATTTTATTTAAAAAAAGGAGTGCATGAATTACTTTTAATAATCACAGAATTTTTATTCTTATTCATATTCAAGTAAATTTTAGTCCAACTCTGTAAGGTGCACAGTGGTTCGCGAGCCACCGTGTACTTTTCCAAAACGAACGTCTGTTGACCTTGGCGTCAATTTGTATTTTAGTTCAAATTAAAAACACAAACAAACACCTAGGGCCTTGAATTATCAGCCAATACTAAGTAGATTAGACACACTCCTCGATAATAACATAAGTAATTGAAAATCTCGTACGAGTTAAGAAAAAAGAGGAGTGAAACTGATCTGGAAATGTAATTTTGATAGCATTAAACACAAAAACGCACCATAACACATTCGCATGGTGCCGGAGCGCCTCACTAACTAGTTCGTACGTGGTCGGGTACGGAACGGTTCCGATTGATGTAGAGGACAGACATAAAGCTCTTTCTGTTTCTCGCACAGCACATTCGAGTCACTGTTCCCACCGAGCGACTGTTCCCTCCCTGACCCTACGGAATTCATCGGAGTATGCGGAAACATTTTACGAATTTAACGAAATATGGATGGATGCGTTTATCCTATATTGCGTATGCGTTATCTTTTTATACGGTTGCGGAATGCGTTATATTTCTATATGGTTTGTGGATGCGTTTATCCTATATCCTATATTGCGTATGCGTTATAAATTTATACGTTTTGCGAATTTTATTGCGGAATGCGTGATACTTTTATGTTTTGCGGTTGCGGCATATGAATTTAATTGAGTATATATTAAGACGTTTACCCTATTTTGGGAACGAATTTTAGCGTGTCTTACGTACCTGATTTATGAATTTAAAAGATTGTGTTCTCTATTATACTTGCGGTACATATGCTTTGGTAAATAAGCATTGGCTTGGACTAAAGTAATTATTACTTGTGTGATTGTAACATTATTTATGTATGACAGTGAAACCGACATTAACCATTGAACAATTATGTTCATTCTTCATAACCACTACCTTGATCCTTCTATGAAGGAGCCTATTTATATAACTGAAATTATTTATTACTTTTAAGCTGAAATAAGGCATCTAACCTTGTACCAACATAGAGTTGTAAAACAAAAATATTATGAAAATTTTAACAATGTTCTTTGACATAGTGAGACTTGTACCTTATCGCCATTCACAATAATTAATGAATAAATATTATCATATTGTTGGAAATACAATTATTGGCAAAGAGAAAGCCACTACAATAAAGTATTAAAATTCAACTGAGAGATTGAGTCGTGCTGGAGTGAGTTATGGGGATCCATATCAACTACAACTGAACGAAAATAGTTCATAAGTTAATTCAGGCTTTCAATTCAATAGTGTACATCATCTGTAAAATTTGATAATTAGATGAAGAGTTTGGTAGTTAGAAACAATGCCCAACTCTACGTACAATACTATTTGCCTATCCTTGAAGTTTGAATTAGCATAACTGCCTTACACGACATATTTCTATGACTTATTTCGGCATGACCACAGTCACTTTGGTTGAATTTTAGGTTTAATTTTGATTTAATTAATTAGCTAGGCATCTCACGAGGTTTTCTTGGCGTTTCTTTCCTCTGGTGTGTAGGTTACGAAACGTTGGTAGCATCACTAGTTGTTATTAGTAGAGAAAAAGAAAAGAAATAAAAATAAAAATAAATTAAGATAGATTAAGAGCTAATAATCCCCACCGCACGGATTACAGGCGTGTAGATAAGGAAAAACCTTTCACACATCAGCTACCCATCCTAACTTTTGTTTAAATACTTGCAAAATTATATCTAATCAAAATAATCAGAAAAAAAAACAACTAATTAGAAAAGTTGTTACTGCCTGGATTCGTTAACATTAGCGCTTGTAGGCGTGTAGGGGTTAAATAAAAAAAAATTATATTTGCTTATAGTTAAAAAAATATTCAAATAAGACAAGACATTACATCGTCAATAACAAAAGTTAATTTTCTATCATTAATCTTTACCGCAAATGTTGGGAAGACTTTGTCTATGTGGAAACTACCGAATAGCCTTTTCTTTTACAGATCCTGACACCATTCTACAGCCTTACCACTAACCTTCCCGTATCAACAGCTTGAACTTACAACCGAATATTTAATTAACTAATTAATTTTATATACCTATTTACTTAATGTCTTTTCATTGTAAAGTACCATTTATAGGAAATAAAGTTTAATCTAAATATCCTTGTTTTTGTTTCAACAACCTCTTTATCAGTCTCCTAAAAATTATCGGGTTACTACATAACTAGGGATCTACTACTAGACTTTCACGAGCCATTGTTAGGAAAAACCGCCGAAATTGTCTGACAAATCACGTTTATATAGGAAATTAGATTATTGGGGTTATAGTATTTAACGCAGGGTTGTAGTGTTCCTTTCAGGAGGTAAGTATGTATAGTCATCAGAGCTTAGAACATTTTAGTATTACCGGGTTTCAGACGGGGTAGAGGGTTTCCTTCATAGAGAGCCACTTTGGCTTTCTAAGCTTTTCAGTTTCAGCTTTCTAAGTTGTACCTTCCTTTAGTAGCTTCCAATAGCTGCTCTAGCTTATAGCTTAAATAAATTTTATTTATTTAGGAACGATTGGCGCGTTTCTCTTCAACTCGCACACGAATGGTTGCGTACCATTATCTATAAAAACGGCAAAAAAAGCATGTTGTGGGAGCCCCCTTAAATATTTATTTTATTCTGTTTTTTTAGTATTTGTTGTTATAGCGGCAACAGAAATACATCATCTGTGAAAATTTCAACTGTCTAACTATCACAGTTCATGTGATACAGCCTGGTGACAGGCGGACAGATGGACAGCGGAGTCTTAGTAATAGGAAAAAAATAGCTTTTACCCTTTGGGTACGGAACCCTAAAAAAATACGGTGTATAATATTTCTGCAAATATTTAAGAAAAAAATGTTTAGTGACTCGTTTCCTTTGATAAAAACATCAATGCAGCTCAATAAAAATAGGCTACCAGCGTGACACTAAGAAAAAGTCACCACGATCTCTAGTGATTAGGACTACTACAACTATGGTCTACAAGTTCATTGCGTATTTCAGTTTTATTTGAGTTTTTTCTACCATTTATAAAAAAGTGTATGCCTTATTGTTGCGTACTTAAACTAATAATGTAGTTAGGCTGGATTCACACTGATAAGTTTTGCTTATATAAGAAGGGACGAAACTATTGTCTATAATGAAATAGTGATATTCGTCTCTCATTCTGATCTATAGCTGCATTCCTACTTACGTAAGCAAAACTTACAAAATGTAAATCTGACCTTACACTAGTTTTGGACCATAGTTAGGAGCTTATACGGTACCTATTAAATTAGTTTTTTTTAACTTAAGGAAAAACACAATAAAAAAATTTACAAGATAATTTTATTTGTTCCATATGAAACATCTACACAACACGCATGCATGTTAAAAAAATTGCTCTGGCAGCATAGCTCACAAAGCTAGACTATTGATATTTAATTCACTATCATTAGTGAAATCCCGTTGGAACTATTTGATTGAGGTGTGGTGTTTCGCAGCAAAACAATTCTTTAAAAAAATGTAGTCGTCGCAAACTAATTAAAAGTACAACCCTATACGCAGTTGGTAAACTAATCGCGATTTATGTCGCTGTTTGGAGGCAACAGATTTCAAGGAAAAGTCAAAGTTTGTCCTTAATCCAATTTTTCTATTCGTTACAGCAATGTTCAGGAATTGTTAAAATTGTGTGATGTACGGAACTATCAGGGTGCGAGTCCGACTCGCACTTGGCCGGTTTTTTTTATAATTACAACATTTCATCATCAATTCCCCTAGCGTTTGTCTCGGCTTTTACCACGGCTCAATTGAGCATAGACTGCTAAAATCATAACCCTTCCTCTTATCTTCGCCGTAGTCAAAAGTGAAATGTATTACAACTGGCGTACTTTTTTATTTACTCTGTGACTAGGTGTTTAGCACCACTGCGAATTATATCAAATCAAGATAAAATTGCTAACAGTATGGGTGTATTCATGTAGTGTTAATATATATTTTAGTAACGTGCAAAACCATAAATGTAAACTGTTTGTTTGAGTTTATTAAAGAGGATCATTAAAAAAGTGTATAGGAAGTCACACGCTTTGAGCGAAAGTAGTTAGAGCAACATTGTTTAGTCAAAGTGCTTACACACGCTGCGCATGGCCCCTCGCGAGGCATCCCCGCTCCCGCGTCCCGCACGTACGCATCCCACTAACGAGTGAAATAATAGAAATCTTTATTTGTCACATGATTTAACTTTTTAATACGCAGGATATTTTTTTGATTTTTTTACAGTCGAAAGAAAAGTCTTAAAGGAAATATAATTTAAAAAAAATATTGACGGAGTAATATTCTACTGCGAGTAATAAGCTAATTTTTATACTGAAAAAGTTTGATAATGAAATTTTTGGAAATTGTTTGTCTTATGTAGAAAACGTACATTTAATGTCACTTCAGTAAAGAAAAGTGACGGAGCAAATTTACGATGTGAGTTACACAAAAATAATATAGTCTGTTATGGATTTTTTTTTTGAAATTTTGAATATTGATTACATACTTCAAGTCAATATTTCTGGTGAAATAAAATTAGACTGAGCATTTTTCCAAACGTAAATATAGACGATATAAGAGTTTAGGTAAAAAAACCCAACTAGGACAATTGTTTTTTTTTGGAAAAATAATTATACGAGTATACTCGTACTATCTACTCCTGACACTTTATCATGCTGTAAAGCTTTTTTGGACTGAGGAGTTAATTCGAGGTCAAACCCTCTATTGCCTGGCCTAAATCTCAAAGCCATACTTACAATATTCAATGTAGATACAGCTGCCTCCTTATTGGTCAAGTTGCTGACAGATGTAATCGAATCAAATACACGGGTAATAAAAATCTCCAATCGCAAACGTATCAAGAAGCCGTGGATAACTCCCGGGCTTTTAAAATGTATTAGAAATCGAGACAACTTACACAAAAAATCAAAAAAGAACCCCCAAAACGAAATATTAAAAACCACCTACAAGAGATACCGAAATTTTTGTAATTCTTTACTGAAAAGGATAAAAAGAGAGTATGAAAAAGAGGCTATTCGAAAAGCGGGAGCAAATAACAAAAAACTTTGGAACATCGTCAAAGAAGTTACGCATACTACTAAACCTAAAGACACTCCAAGGGAACTTATTTCTTCATCTGAGCCACTGGACTCGGTAAATAAAGTTAATTACTTCTTCGCTAATGTGGGTAAGTCGTTGGCTATTAAATTCGCAAGAGATGAAAATACACAGCCTACCACAGATGGAACTCCACCCTTCCCCTCCTCTATGGTCATGCTTCCCACCGACGAAACTGAAATAAATACCCTTATAAACAACCTAAAAACCGATTGCGCTGTAGGATTCGATGGGATATCAGCGAAATTTGTTAAAAATTTAAAAAAAGTAATAATACCACCCCTAACGCACATATGTAATCTAGCGCTAAGTACGGGTACATTTCCAAAGGTGTTTAAGAAATCTCAAATTACTCCGGTATATAAGAGCGGTGACAGGGACTGTGTAAATAATTATAGACCCATCTCTATTCTACCAACGCTATCAAAAATTCTAGAACACATCATAAATACTCGATTAATAAAATACTTAGAAAGCAAGAATATCTTATCTCCCTCCCAGTTTAGTTTTCGAGCAAAAATATCTACCTCTGACGCCGTACATGAACTAACTGACCACATAGTCAAAAAATTAGACAAAAGGCAAAAAACTCTCGGAATATTTCTCGACCTTGCAAAGGCGTTTGACACGGTCTCTGTCCCTATTCTTATATCGAAACTGGGACAAAATTGGCATCCGGGGACTTCAGTTGGAACTCATAAAAGATTACTTAACAGATCGCACACAAAGGGTTAAAATAGATAATTACATTAGTGACGAAGCCGAAATAACCCATGGCGTGCCCCAGGGTAGTATTCTTGGACCAACCCTCTTTCTCACGTACATTAATGAGTTATGCCAGCTAAAACTAAAAAATGGGAAAATTATTACATTTGCAGATGACACTGCCCTTGTGTTCCACGGGGACTCATGGAAACAGGTTTTCAAAGACTCACATAATGGTTTTAATGTAGTCTCAGAATGGCTAAAGCAAAATCAACTCACGCTTAATATTGAGAAAACCAAATATATCACATTCTCTATTAGAAACGATAATAACAAGGAGCTTAATCAAAATTCAATAATTGCACACACCTGTTTACACCCTTATAAATCAAAATGTAGGTGTTTAAAACTAGAAAACAAACCACAAGTCAAATATTTGGGTATCATGCTAGATGACAAACTTAACTTTCAGGCACATATTGATCTCCTTACAACACGATTACGAAAGTTAATATACATCTTTAAAAACCTCCGACATGTCGCTGACCCCAAGGTTATAAAGACAGTGTACTATGCATTAGGACAATCTGTTCTAACGTACTGCATTAACTCTTGGGGAGGTGCGCACAAAACTCATTTATTGAAATTGGAAAGAGCTCAAAGAGCAATTCTCAAAGTAAGTAACTTTTTACCATTTACATACCCAACAGAAGTCCTTTATAAAAAATGTCAAGTACTGACAGTCAGACAACTCTTTATTTTCAAACAATACAAAAAAAACACTCACAATTGCCATTAGATCCGTCCATCTCGTTAAACATACGCCGAAACAATAGAGTATGTTCTTCCGAAAAATGGACTAACTTTGCTCACAGATTTTTCTGTTTTCTTGGAGGTTTCCTTTATAACAAAGTAAATAGGGAATTATCAATTTACCCCCTCACAAAAACATCCTGCAAAAAAGTGCTCTCGGAGTGGCTACAAAAACTTGACTATGATTCTACGGAAAAACTGATGATACCAATACAATGAACTCTAATCACACACACAAATATACACGCACACACACACAAACACACTCGGCTCTTATTTACGTAAGTCTGCTCATTTTAGATTTTTTTTTCTGTTTATTTTATTTTCATTACGCAATCCGAAATTGTAAATTACTTGGTTATAAGTACATACCTAGTTTAGCGACACTCGAGGGATTGAGGCCTGGTGACCTGACATACAGGTTTTTTCCTAGTTCGGGCACCAGACTTCACCACAAATCAATTGTACCTATTCATAAGCTAGTATTAAAACCTATGTAATTACGTAATTATTTGTGGTGAGAAATAAATGAAATTTATTATTATATATATATTATACAGCGACGAGGTCTTTTTGACAGCAGCTGTCAAAATCCACCAATAAAAAATTGTAGTTTATGTAACTGTTACGTAATAAGGGTCCTTAAAACATGAGTGTGGTTTTATGAAACGAGCCGCAGGTGAGTTTCATAATAAGATCACACGAGTGTTTTAAGGCCTAATTACGTACAGTTGCATACACTGCTTTGTCTACACTCATATTATTTATCCTAAATGCCGTATTCCGAAACCATAGAATGGCCGCCATTGCACCGCCATGGCCAACTCGATTGTGCCGGCGGTCGCGCGGGCGCGTGTCGGGCTATCGGCGGTAGCGCGGGAGGGTGCAGGTGTACATTATGTTATCAAAACTATAACACATCAATAGTTGAGCATGTAAAGTTAAAATTACGTTACTGCCACACATAAAAAGCTTATCATAGTAAAATCGGTTGTGGTAATGCTAGCCATTGCCTACCGTTTTTGAACACGTTTTAGAGGGCTTACAATGTGAGTGTAGATAAACATAATTAACTTACTTAATTGTGTAAGGTAGGCTGAGTAATAGTCCTTACTTCTTGGACTTTGTTCTTTACTTAAATGTGAGTGTAGATAAAAATATTAAACATGATTGGTGGATTATGACAGCGAGACCTCTCGCGTGAAAAATCTAGTGAAAAACTCGATCGCAGGAACCCTCATTGTATGTATGTATGTGTAGGTAGGGTAGGTAATTTATTTATTTATTTAAACTTTATTGCACAGTATAAAATATACAGTTACAAAAGGCGGACTTAATGCCGTAAGGCATTCTCTACCAGTCAACCTTTAGGCCAAACAGAGAAGCATCATTGGTGCAGGGTATGTAAAGAACACAGAACTAATAATAGCAAGAACGTTATCTAATATAAATACCTAAGCATTTAAATAAATATATATTAATAAGATATAAAATATACAAAGAGAAGAAGAAGAAGAAGAGAAGAGATGAGAACATATACGTAATAAATAAAAATATATAAATATATGTCGTCGTGCTGCGCCACTGGGGCTTCCGGTGGCAGTTTGCCGAACTAATTTGACAGCAATAAAGATTTGGTAACGGAAACGGAAACGTCAAGTTGTTAACTTGGGTGTAGTCGGTACGAGGCTGGCATTACTGTTGTTAGGTTGGTGAACCTGTCAGTCAGATTGTGAATAGTTTCATTCGTTAATCATTCGTTCATGCCTGTGGTGGGAGCTGACACTCCCGCGCAGCGTCATTCTGATTCGGAACGCCATAGCGAGCGAACGTTAGCCTCGTACTGAATACGCCACGTTTCCCTGAAGCGTTATTCCTGAAGGCTTATTACTTGGAATTGTAATCGATTCGCATCCAACGGAGAGCGACTCGAATTGTCGGCTGCCGGGATTTTACGGATCGGCTTGACTCCTTGGCGCTGCGTAGAGCTCTGCATCTTCTATCGCCTCTATCACGGAGAGTGCTCCGAGGAATTGTTTGGATTAATCCCTGCCGCCTCTTTCCGCCATCGTCCTACGCGACAGCATTACCATCATCACCACTTAGATGGTTGGCAGTCCTCAACTGTGCGTTTCTCGAGAAACTTCCTGCCTCGCACAACAAAACTGTGGAATGAACTGTCGTCTGCGGTATTTCCGGACCGATACGACCTTCAAACCTTCAAAAAAGAGCGTATTCCCATCTTAAAGGCCGGCAACGAGCTTGTGACCCCTATGGTGTTGCGGGCGTCCATGGGCGGCGTTAATTGCTTACCATCAGGCGCTTCGTCTGCTCCTTTGCCTCCTATATCATAAAAAAAAACCGTCCCTAGTTAAGACGTTTTGTTGATTTTAAATTGTGATTGTGCTAAATACATTCCCCTTAATTGAAATCAAGTGTTATTTTGATTTTATCAGCATGGATGAACCAATGCCCACGGATATTCCTGACCCCTCCGTCATATATATAAATAAATTACCTGCTACTGAATTTACTAAGAAGAGTTATCAAGAAGATACTTGCGGAGCTTGCGCTTGAACGTGAATTTTGTTTGAGCTTGACGTATGCTGAGGGGAAGAGCATTCCAAAGGCGGATGGCATGTATGGTAAGAGAATTGGACATGGAAGTGAAATTGTGATCGGGCACAGAGAGGAGTAGCTTACGAGTGGTGCGAAGTTCGCAGCCGGGACGGGCAGTTACCAACCTAAATTTGGATCTCAAGTACTGGGGCGCAGCTGAGTCGTTTAAAATGGAGAACAGTGTACACAAAATTTTAAGACTTCTGCGCTCTCGAATGCGAAGCCAGTGGAGCTTTCGAGCAAAATTAAACCTTTAAATAATAATATTAACTGATTACCATTAATCATATTCCTTAAAATCTGATGATTACTAATATTAACTAGCTCCTCAATGACGTGTTCCATGGGAACCATTAGAATGACCGCCATTGCACCGCCATGGCCAACTGGATTGAGGGGGTGGTCCGGGAGGAGGACGTCCTCCTCTCAGACCACCCGGACAATTTATGACCAACTGTATGAATGTTCGTACACTATTGTAATGCTCGAAATTTAAATGTAATTAAGGTATCGGTTATCGATACTCTAAAGTAAACTTTACGATGCATCATAGATACAGGTTTCTTAATGTAGGCCAATAATGTAATCAAATCTACGCCCGTCCACTAGTTACCGTCGCTATGCCACATTGCCCCGCCTCATCTTCGAAGGCTCCAGGCACAAAGAGGGAAACCAAGAAAATCACTAAAAACCCTGCTCTGCCAGCTTACAATGAGTTCTGTCATCCACCCCCTCAGCGACTAAAATCCCGGAATCCACCGTGTGCTACAGCCCAGAATTTGAAGAATTTTAACATCTCAGATAGGTGGAAGGTGGAGTGGTCTGCTGACACGGCCGGGAAATTCACCCTTATAACCGATCCGACACAAAAATAAAAGGGTTCGATCTCCCACGCAAACTTTGGTGTCGCCTGAACAGGTTGAGGACTGGTCATGGCTGTTGCAACTCCCTTACATATAAATGGGGTTGGAAGGTTTCTCCACTCTGCGAGTGCGGCGAGGAAGAGCAGACCTCTGAACATACCTTCCGGCGCTGCCCCCTTCACTCTTATTCTGGACCAGCTGAAGATTTGGTCTCCATCACTCCTGACCTGATTACCTGGCTTGACAACCTCAAGGCTATGCTCTGATTGTCCTTTAAAACTGCATGCCATACGATTAATAATACAGGGCATGTATGATATGGATGTACCATCGGGTTCATAATTGCATACCTAATTTATCAATTATTTCATTTATAAATTGGGTATGCAATTATGAACCCGATGGTACCTATAGATAAACCTTTTATTTTAACTAACTATATTGTCGTTGAACAATCGAGAATGTTCTGAAATCCTTCTGTAAAAATATATTTCATGAATAATGACGTTAGAATGTATTAATTAGCATATTGTTTGTGTTTCACGGGTGAATGGAGGATTATTGAAGTTGATATCCGAGAAATAAGCGGAACATAAACATCGCATTCTCATTTTCAATCACAATCAAATTCTATAATACCGGCGACTGATGATAGATTTTGTAAAAAAATGTTTGAAGCATGGTTGTCTATTATCAATTATCGTATATATATAAAGATCTAAATTACCAGCTACCCTGAAAATGTATACATAGAAAATTCACGGAGACATGAGTACTTTTAAAATAAGAAGTGTACTTCTTACACTGACTGTAGTCCGCAAGAGTGTGTGTCGATTTTTGTAAGGCTGTTTTTGTATATGGCTGTTTGTGTGTTTTCTACATAAATTAAACAAAAAAAAGATTCATAATTATTTTACATGTTTTTTAAAGTGGGTATTCCACTCATACATTAGTATGTTATTCAATCAAATACAAACATTGAAAACATTGAAAAAATAATCAACCCAGTTGGACTTGAAGTACTTGAACCAACATCGATACGCCTTACCGGGGCTCGATATCGCTTTACCAATTAAGCTATGGGTTCAGTCTGACTGGGTTGATTATTTTTTCAATGTTTTCAATGTTTGTATTTGATTGAATAACAAAAAAAAGATTATCAACCCAAAGAGCCTCTTAGCCTAGTGGGTAGTGATAGCCTGCTTTTGAAGGCGGAGAGGTCCCAGGTT
Source organism: Pammene aurita (assembly GCA_947086415.1). Classification (NCBI taxonomy): domain Eukaryota; kingdom Metazoa; phylum Arthropoda; class Insecta; order Lepidoptera; family Tortricidae; genus Pammene; species Pammene aurita. The sequence continues at coordinate 14,206,467 of OX352296.1, read as the reverse complement.
CGAATCCTGGTCAGGGTATTTATTTGTGTGGTTATTGCGGATATTTGTTCCAAAGTTATGGTACCTTGTATACTATTTAGTAGTACTACTGTTCCTAAATATATCGTCGCCTAGTACCCACAGCACAAGCCTTATTGAGCTTGCTGAGTGGCACCTTCACAACTAGTTACCTTATAGACGGAGAGCTGGCCACATCAGATATGACACAATAATGAGAGCAACGAAACCCCTCTAGTTAGTTTGCTATACTATGCTTATTTCTAGATCCGGACATCTGGCAGCTATAAAGTGGTGGAATTCAAAGAATGCAAATAACTCGACTAAAACAAATCTTAGATTTCTGGGTTTGATGAAATATTATGCGAAATTATGTAATTATATCATATCAAGAAGTTTCTGTTGGGGAAAGTAGTGCCAAATGATGTATAATGTAATTTATAGTTAGTTGTCTACTGTTTTTGTTTCTGCAATAATACACAATGTTTTTTGTTCTAATATTAAAATATAGCCCATGTTCTCTATATATGACACAACTCCGGCAGTTTTTACCTATTTTGATATTACTTTTTACCAGCTGAAAAACTTTGATGGTCTATCACTCTGACCTCCACCCATTAAAAGCTGCCAGATGCCCAGATCTGGCAATAAGGATGGTAAAGCAATCTAACTAGGCAGGTTTCATTCATCTCATTATTGTGTCATATCTAACATGGCCAGCTCTTAGTCCAAAAGTAATTAAGTAAGAAATTAGTAGTCAAAACTTTATTGCGTTACATATAGGGAATGGGCGTAATTTTAGGAAAACTGTGCCATAAAGGATAACTAAATAATTTTTAAGAAAAAAAAACCGACTTCAATGGGGGTAGCCGGTGAAGAATTATTGTAGATAGTGCACTTAGATTCCATACAATGAAATAACTTGCTTAACAAACGCAGCGGAGAGGACAAATCGCCAAACGTGAACTATGTGTCGTTGAAGAGTTCCGTTCTGATCATCATTAGCAGTTCCACTTCATCAAATGTCACTCTTTTGAATGAAAATGCTTGATTTGTTGATAAAAATACAACAGTCACTATAGAGTGAATCAAATCTTAAGGGCATACATAAGTATGCCCTTAAGATTTGAGGAATTCCCTCGATTCCTCATTGAACTCATCATCAGAACTTGAGCTTGACGAAAATTGGTCCTGACAATCTAACTTGCTTAACAAACACAGCGAAGAGGACGAATCGCCAAACGTGAACCATGCGTCGTCGAAGAGTTCCGTTCTGTTCATCATCAGCAGTTCCACTTCATCAAATGTCACTCTTTTGAATGAAAATGCTTGATTTGTTGATAAAAAGACAAAAATCACTATGTGTAAGCCCTTAAAATTTGAGGAGTTCCCTCGATTTTTCATGGATCCCATCATCAGAACTTGAGCTTGACGAAAATTTGTCCTGACAATTAAACTTGCTTAACAAACACAGCGAAGAGGACGAATCGCCAAACGTGAACTATGCGTCGTTGAAGAGTTCCGTTCTGTTCATCATCAGCAGTTCCACTTCAGCAAATGTCACTCTTTTGAATGAAAATGCTTGATTTGTTGATAAAATGACAAAAATCACTATGTGTAAGCCCTTAAAATTTGAGGAGTTCCCTCGATTTTTCATGGATCCCATCATCAGAACTTGAGCTTGACGAAAATTTGTCCTGACAATTAAAATTGCTAAACAAACACAGCGAAGAGGACAAATCGCCAAACGTGAACTATGCGTCGTTGAAGAGTTCCGTTCTGATCACCATCAGCAGTTCTACTTCATCAAAGGTCACTGTTTTGAATGAAAATGATGGATTTGTTGATAAAAATATAAAAATCACTATATGCATGCCTTTAAGTTTTGAGGAGTTCCCTCGATTCCTCATGGATCCCATCATCAGAACTGCGTTTTGACAAAAACGGGACCAATCTGTATATATATACTTACAATCAAAAAAATAATTTTCAAAATCGGTTCAGACATGACGGAGTTGTGAAGATAAAAAAAAAACATACACGCCGAATTGAGAACCTCCTCTTTTGAAATCTTGAAGTCGGTTAAAAAGTGGTGCAAAATACGGAAGAGTGGCGAACTCTAGTGTCAGAGGCCAACGTCCTCCTTGGGTCACTTAGCCAGCCTAAGGAAGTAAGTACCTACAAAGGCGAACTTATTCCTTTTCCTTTAAGGATTTCTTCCAGTAATTTCAGCTAACCTTATACAATTAACACGTTATGTGGGCATTACTGTTTGTTTAATGTACGCAATCACGTCACGTGAAATAAAGTGAAGTGACAGTTATGCATCTTCACCGCAGCTGACCTCATACTCCGCAATTTCCTTGTCGACGTGATTTACGAAGCCAAATAAAACTCTCGTATAATTTGAAGCGCGTGCCTGAAAAGAACAAAACCTTGCGAATGATAAAATAAATTAAAATACCTGTGGCTTTGCATAATAAGAGCTTTCCAATGTTCTAATTAAGTTAGTATTTGCCTTTCTTCCTACTTTTTAGGGTTCCGTAGTCAACTAGGAACCCTTATAGTTTCGCCATGTCTGTCCGTCCGTCCGTCCGTCCGTCCGTCCGCGGATAATCTCAGTGACCGTTAGCACTAGAAAGCTGAAATTTGGTACTAATATGTATATCAATCACGCCGACAAAGTGGTAAAATAAAAAGTGGAAAAAAATGTTTTATTGGGGTACCTCCCCTATACGTAAAGTCAGGAGTGATTTTTTTTTTCATTTCAACCCTAACGTGTGATATATTGTTGGATAGATATTTAAAAATGAATAAGGGTTTACTAAATTCATTTTTTGATAATGTAAATATTTTCGGAAATTATCGCTCCAAAAGTTAAAAAAAATGTGTCCCCCCCCTCTAACTTTTGAACCATAAGTTTTATAAATATGGAAAAAATCTCAAAAGTAGAACTTTATAAAAACTTTCTAGGAAAATTATTTTGAACTTGATAGGTTTAATAGTTTTTGAAAAAAAATTACAAAATAATTTCTGAACTAAGTTTGTAATTTAACCGTATAAGCAGGTGTTTATTGTACTTGTAATTTCTACAAAATCACAATGAAATGACTTGCTTTCAAATAAAGTAAAAACGGTGAAAATCGGTTCACGCAATAAAGAATTATCCCATAAAAATCATCTTCCATACTTTAAGCTCGCGCGCAATAGTTTACTTAATTTGCCGATAGATGTCGCTGTAGGTGGAACGCTCATATCATATCCTATATGGCGGTGTTATTTTAACTCTTAAGTGGGGACACTTTCTGTGACGGACGGAAAACTACGGAACCCTACACTGAGCGTGGCCCGACACGCTCTTGGCCGGTTTTTTTATACTTTAGTATAAGACGTATTTTATTTCAATGATATCTGGGTACGATTGCAAGAAACTCTTAGGAATTTATTACCCAGTCCACGAAATAACTGTCATTTGGTGTCTCGAACTCATAAATTTTAGGGTGGACGAAATTGGCCATTCATTGTTTTATTGGGTGACATACATCTAACACGGAGAGATTCAATAAGATTTTAACGTCCGACCTAAATTTTTTCTTCTTGTACTTTATTTTGATGAATAAGATTCAAGGCAGGTATAGTAGATATAATATCCCATCAAAAACATAAATGTGAAAGGCTGCCAAGTTCGATACTATGGGAATGCTTCGCCTATAAAAGAAGAGAGATCTGAATAAGTACCAAGTTCCATAAAAATACCTCAAATCATAAATAGTTATAGGAATGCACACTTGATTTCCAGCAGTTTTTAAGGTACATTTTGAATAAGTATCACGTTACATAGAAATACCTAAAATTATAATAGTCAGAGAAACGCACACCGGTTTTTTAGCAGTTTCCTGATAACATTTATTATTTTCAGTACTTTTTAATGATGTTACTTGGCAAGTTTTCACACACCACACACCTTTTCAATGCAATGAATCGACACCTTTGGACTGCAATGTGTCAAGTATATAATTTTTTATTAAAACTTGCCAAGTTACATCATTAAAAAGTACTGAAAATAATAAATGTTATCAGGAAACTGCTAAAAAAACCGGTGTGCGTTTCTCTGACTATTATAATTTTAGGTATTTCTATGTAACTTGATACTTATTCAAAATGTACCTTAAGAACTGCTGGAAATCAAGTGTGCATTCCTATAACTATTTATGATTTGAGGTATTTTTATGGAACTTGGTACTTATTCAGATCTCACTTCTTTTATAGGCGAAGCATTCCCATAGTATCGAACTTGGCAGCCTTTCACATTTATTATTTTGATGGGATTTCATTTATTTTTTTTAGGTGTAGGTTCTTTATTATTTTTTTATCACTTTTGCTTTAGGAAATGTCTCATTCCACTTAGGTATGTACTTTATACTATACCCTTTATACTAAGCGTCTAATTCTATTTTACTATTTATTTATAGGTGATTTTTACAAATAAACTGGCTCCCTACACCTATAAAATGTACCTACTTACATATAATTACATACATCAATAACGTACTTTATTCTGTTTGTAAGTACGCTACCTACATAGATAATTAATAACTTGGTAATACCTACCTACCAGTAGGTATATAATTGGTGGCCTATTAAATATGTAGCCCTAGAAGTGCACCATCCCATCTCATCCCGTGGCGTATCGGAGGGTGAGATGGGCAGTAGTATATATAATTCCATCTTAGAGTATATATGATTTCCATGTTCATGAATCTGCGATTTTATTAGTTGTAAAATTAGAAATTATTTAGACTATGCGAGAAAAAATAGTTTTTTCATTTTTGTTTGACTGATTTAGCGCACCTAGTGTACCTAGTGACCTGCTTTGTACTTCGTAAATCGTGGGTTCGTTTCCCGCAACAGACACACACAGAGTGGTGAACAATTTTATTGTTCTTGTCTTTAAGGCAAATATGTATTGTCTTAAATTGGTATGTATCTAAATTTAAATAAGTCTTATCTCATTTCCACTCCATACCTACTTATACTCGTAGTAGAACAAAATTACACATTCGTTGTTTTCGAAACTGACTCACACTTGGCCGTTTTCAGATTTTTACTTTATTTCGACCTAAAGACAAACCTTCGAGCCAAATTTCAGGTCGGTACGACCATTGGAAGATAGACCCACTTAGTTCATTATGACTTCATAGTAGAACAAAATTACACCTTCGCTATTTTTAAAACTGACTCACACTTGGCCGTTTTCAGATTTTTCCCTTTACTTTGACCTTAAGACCTATCTCCATGCCAAATTTCAAGTCAGTACGACCATTGGAAGTGGTCTAGGTTTTTGATGAGTCAGTGAGTCAGTGAGTCAGTGAGTGTATAGTAAAAATAGCGATTTTCTGACGTCAATATCTCAAGAACTGCTATAGGTAGAATAATGAAATTTTGTATTCTAGACAATTAAGGGGATGTCAACAGACACTCGAAATTTCATATGCGTAGTTAAAATATGTTTTGAGTTATAGGGTGGTCGAAATTGGCCCGAAATGGTTCGTGTAATATAACCCACGGCCGGTGTGTCGCTTTTTTTTGCTCGAACTTGGCGGACACACTGCCGTGTGTCTAGATATACTTAGGTTCTGGCAGGTAGAGCTTGTTTTTACACACACTAATGCATTTCTCACAAACTCATCACATGTTTAGGTTAGGTTAGGTTTACCACGATTAGTCGATCACCTTCTAGTTGGGGATTGACAGAATAATTTTACTGTACAGTATTCAACACGATAGGTAGGTAGTTACAAAACTACGAAAGTACGAGTATTTCAGAAAAATCACATTTCTTGTACCTATATAAGTAGGTTAATTAAAATAAACTTGTATCAAGTAATTGCTATCATAATATCAATAAGTAGAACTACGTTCTGTAAAAAAAAGTAACCTGGTTAGTTAGCTAGTTACCGATTACGTTATGGTTCATGTATGTAATACAGACACAGCCCGCTGAGAGACAGGATGTCACCCTTTAGGTACAGAACTATAAAAATATCTATTCCTAGGTTGTTGCCCAAAAGCCTCTTCTCTTCTTGTAAAACGCCCATATGTAATTGGGTACTTGACTGGGTAAAAAAAATATAATTATATTTAGTCCGTCAGTTAGATTATCAAAAAATATCGGACACGTATTTTTTATTTTGTCAATCACACAAAAATTGGTGAAGATATAGCCCGTTAAAGTTCCGCGTGACGTCACATTATACTAAAAATTGTACTGAAATGTGACGTCACGCGGAACTTTAACGGGCTATATCTTCACCAATATTTGTGTGATTGACAAAATAAAAAATACGTGTCTAATATTTTTTGATAATCTAACTGACGGACTAAATATATTTTTTTAGGAAAGTAGCCAATTGTAAAACCTCAGATACTTAAATATATGTACGAGTACGTCGTATAAAATGTCGATCTATGTATACGAAGAGGTACATAGGTAAAAGTAAGTTCTTTACATTACCAACCGACCGCGACCGGACGCTCTGAAGGAACGTCCCTTGGGAGCTCTAGCGAACTTTCTAGATCCAGCGTGTCCGTCTTGAATGGAAACATTCGTATTTATTCCTACAATTTTACCCTTGCAAATAGCTTTCCGTCTGTAATTTTGGCGCCTGTCAGTAAATTGAAAGCGTCTAGTTACAACAAACGAATTTATTGCTTACCAATGGCGATTTCAATTTATTTTATTGAGTGTGGGCCTCAAAACCAGTTTTAATTATCTTTGTTTCAGGACGAAGAATATAATTTCCAAATTTAAGTAATCGTGACACACTTTGTCAAATGCTTCCTTAGTACAGTACAGAGAGAGAGAGAGTAGTATGATTGGTGGATTGATACGCGTTAAGAGTCGTACCAGACAGAAGACAGAGGAAAACTCAACCAAATATTTTTGTTCATCGTATTCTCGCGTAAAAATGTTTAAATTCAAACTGGTTTTCCAACACTAATGTTATACAGGGTAAAATATTAATCGCCGTTCATATTCAGCGAAGTGATTAGGTAGACCAAACTGAACACTTTTACTATGGGACCAACTCAGAAATCGTGAAAATTTTTTTGGCTTTCCCATAGAAAACGACAACATGTGATCGGCCGAAATGTATGAAAAGCCAAATTTTTTTTGCGGTTTTGGTGTTGGTCCCATAATAAAAGTTGTTCAGTATGGCCTACCTAATCACCTCGCTTAATATGAACGGTGATTAATATTTCACCCTGGATATATAAGTACAGCTTCAGGAGGCAGTATCTAGACATATTATTGAGTATCATTTATAATATACATATACCTATACTTCGTTTTTTTAGAGATCAGAAATTGAGTAAACATAGAAACAGTAATTGCCAACCTGTTCTAAATGTTCAATTTAAACACACTGCAAGCACTCCAACAAACGATTAGTTAACATGATTAAGAGTTCACATTTGTGAATAAATAATAACAATTTGCAGATTAAATAATTAAACATAACAATAAAAACACCATTTCGTTTTGATTATCACGTTAGAGACACGTGAAAATTTAAAAACTGACCTGACAATGACGCACGTATGTTTTAAAACGGAAAATTAACGTCGTTTTTTATCAGTATTCACGGAAATTATTTAACTGACAATCATAATATGCACTTATTTTATTAATAAATTTTCGTAACTAAAAGTGCTTCTAAATGTTATTTAATAGTTTTATTATATAACACTAAATAATAAAACAACTGTCTTAGGTGATGGTAAAAGATTTGTTGTATGGTGGATTTTGTTGTTGTATGCTACTCGGACCTACCTTTGATTGCTCCATAACCCTCCAACCAAACGCATAATAATAGAGCAAGCAAATACCTTTACTTAAATAAGAATCACAATAAGCTTTAAACATTAAAAACTATCCAGGTATGGCTGAGAGATACAAATGACAGATGACGCGAGAAAATATTTAAAAATCGAACCATCCGTTTCTAACCTCTTCTTCTCTAGGTATTTTATTGTGCACCATTCACAAGAACATTAACAGTGATATTAATAAAATATTTCGTGCATATAACTACTATCAAAATACTATTAAATACTCAATATAACATTTACAAATACGTAGGCATGGCTTTACTATAGATAGAAATATATTTAAGTATGTTTAATGACGGCGTAAGCACTTTGACAGTTGTGACATGTATCGTGCCCGATAAAGAACTCTGTACATCGTTCTGTCAACTTTTTTCTAATCTCAAAAAAAGGAGTATAGGTATGGTTATTAGTGTACAGTACATACTACATCCAGTTAACAAAGTATATGAAAAAGACGTGAAAATTACTGCACAACTTGACTTGCCCTGGTTCCCTTGGTTTCGAATGAAGTAGGGTTCAGTAGATATAGTTATATTAAAATCTTTTAAGGAAGAGGTACTTGGCTACTGTTACTGTATATTATTCGGTATGGTAAATACATGCAGTTTTCCGCGAACTAAAGAACTGATGTGTTGTTGGTTTAGGGTGATTTCACCGAATACGAAATTTTACTATTTGCTCTGAGAAAAACCCAAATAGATGTTTACTTACCACGTAGGCAATGAATGAATTACCATAATTTATGCCTTATTTGAGAAGATGTTATTTGAAACATGAGGAATACCAAAATATATGTTTACCTACTTTAGCAATATTATGTCTTTAATGTAATTTTTCTCAAACATGCTCGGAAATGTTCCTGTTACGTTAGTAATTAGAGACCAGTAGGGACTCTATTCCAAGGCAGGTTCAGCGCGACGTACGTAAAGGATTTTCATACAACATTAAATCACTCAGCCAGTAACTGAAGTTGTTTTAAATTTTTGATCAATCTTACTATGCCAAAGGCTCGAGTCATTCTGCCAGAAAAAAAAGGTCAGCAATATTTTTCTGTGTTTTCCGGTTTTTATGTAGGTACAAAAAGTAATACTTATAAATAAAACTATTATTAACACACCAAAAACTTTATTTTAAAACCGAATATGTTACAATAAATCGACAAAGACAGTTTAATCTCGAATAACTCGAAGTGTGATCCTGTAATTGGCTTTCCATCTCTTATTAATTAGTGCTATTTTGTTTTGATAGCTGTTGGATCTCCGTAACGGAAATAAATAAAAAATAAATAAATAACCGGTAACAAGTTGAAAGAAAAATACGAACATAAAAAAAAAAAAAATTGGAGGGAAAATACACATATTTTATTGCATCGTTTTCTTTCATCGATAACGAATAATTTTATCTTGCTTGGATACTTGGATAGTATTAAAATTTTTAATAAAATGACTTCTGACGAAAACGACATGGAAATTGATGGGACCCCTCCGGAACTACGAGCCGAGGCGCAATTAGCTTTAAACAATTTGCTCCCAGCTAAATCAAAAGAGAGGTATATCACATGTTACGAAAGTTTCCTTAAATGGAGGGCAGATAAAAATGCACATAGCTTTTCGGAAACAGTTTTCCTGGCCTATTTCACAGAAATGGCTCAATCGAAAAAGCCATCATCATTATGGGCAATGTATTCCATGATGAAGGCTACAATGCAGCTGAAACATAATATTGACATGCAGTTTTTCAAACTTACGTGCTTGGTTAAAAAGGAATTCAGCTGGGTACAAGGCCAAGAAAGCAAGAATATTTAGCAGTGAAAACATAGAAACCTTCCTCAACTGCGCACCTGATGATACATATCTTGCTATAAAGGTAAGCAAATCTGACTATTTAATCATATTTTACATACCTACTTGCATAAAAATGAAGTAACTACATAATCTTGATAATTTACTGCTCTGTCCAGTGTCCTAGCAAAACCACATTTGCACTAATAAGATACAAAAAATAACAAAAAAAGTTTTGGTCTGACTATAATTTAATAAATAATAATGAATGTACCTACCTAACAAAAAACTTAACTAAAACTAATCAGGACACCAATAACATATTCTACATATTAATTTTATGACTGAATATTTACAAAAAAGTCTTAATTCATTTAATAAAAAAGCCTAGGTAATGAAATATATATCTACTATTATCTATTACAGGTAGCCATGATCTTGGGCATAACAGGAGCATGCAGAGGATTGGAATTAAGTATGATTACTACCAAAGACATTGAATTTCAAGGCGATATAATCGTAATCCAATTGAGAGACACTAAGACAAAAATAGATAGATCATTTGTGGTCCGGGATGAATTTAAAAATATTTTTCAAAAATATTATGACTTGCGGCCCAAGGACACAATTACTGATAGATTGTTTCTCAATTACAAGAATTCCAAATGCACTAAACAAGTAATTGGACGGCATACCATAGCTTCAATGCCTAAGAAAATTGCAACTTTTTTAAATTTAGATGACCCGCACTTATATACTGGACATAGTTTCCGACGTTGTTCAGCAACACTTCTGGCAGACTCTGGAGCCGACCTTCTAGCTCTTAAAAGGCATGGTGGCTGGAAGTGGGATAAGGTTGCAGAAGGTTACATTGAAGACTCCATAGGAAACAAGGACAAAATATCAAAAAACATTACAGAAAACATAAAATTAAGAAGTAGCACAAACACAGAAAATCAATACAACTCTTCGCATCAGAATTATGAATCTTTGTATGAAAATCCACAACCAGGCTGCTCCAAAGATCCTCCAGGTTTCATTCGGCAAAATGTAAAACAACCTCCATCCATTCAAGTTCAACCTTCATCTTCAAGTACATATTGCCAGGTTCAAAATTTGACAGATTGTCCACAAACATCACTGCATGAATCAAATCCCCAGCCACCGCCTTCTCATCAAGATGTTGGAAATAGCGAGCAGTCCACCGCACATATCGTACCATCACAAGCAGGTTCTTCAACAGATATACAACAAACCAACATTTCTGTTCCTGGAAAAACAATAAAAATATCTATAAGTAACTGTCCTAACATGTCCAATATCACATTCAACATAAATTAATAATAACTTTGACAAAGTTTTCACGTTATGATTGATTCTAAATGTATGATAAAGTACGTAATATAAGTAAGTGGTCATATCTTAGACACTAAGAATGTTTAGTGAGTATTAGTAAGACTTTGCATTTCAATCTTACCTGTAGGGTCAGGGAGGGAACAGTCGCTAGGATTTTTTCAACAGGCTGTTGCATGAAAAATATAAATCCCTGAACCAATTGTTGCAAGCACAGAGCACCGTGCATTATTACACTTTCATATGTAGCAAATATATTTGCTGTTACTTTCACCAAAAAAGATATATCCATTCTTTTTTAGAAATTGGGAATCGAGCCGCTGTGTACCGGTTGCTGTACACAGTGACTAGGACCCGCTAGTACACAGTGGTTCTAACAGTACACAGTGGCTCGAGTCACTGTATACTACGCCCTGTAAACAGTAGTTCTAACAGTACACAATTGCTAGGTACGTAGGAATCGAACCCAAATTATATAACAAATAACATTTTTGTTGAATAAAACGGTAATTAGAATAGGTAAGCACAACCCCCGGAATAATCGTTCCTGATTTCATTCTTGATTTAAAATAGGTACCTACCTAAATGTCGTATGATTTATTCACTTTCATTTTATTTAAAAAAAAGAGTGCATGAATTACTTTTAATAATCACAGATTTTTTATTCTTATTCATATTCAAGTAAATTTTAGTCCAACTCTGTAAGGTGCACAGTGGTTCGCGAGCCACCGTGTACTTTTCCAAAACGAACGTCTGTTGACCTTAGCGTTAATTTGTATTTTAGTTCAAATTAAAAACACAAACAAACACCTAGGGCCTTGAATTATCAGCCAATACTAAGTAGATTAGACACACTCTTCGATAATAACATAAGTAATTGAAAATCTCGTACGAGTTAAGAAAAAAGAGAAGTGAAACTGATCTGGAAATGTAATTTTGATAGCATTAAACACAAAAACGCACCATAACACATTCGCATGGTGCCGGAGCGCCTCACTAACTAGTTCGTACGTGGTCGGGTACGGAACGGTTCCGATTGATGTAGAGGACAGACATAAAGCTCTTTCTGTTTCTCGCACAGCACATTCGAGTCACTGTTCCCACCGAGCGACTGTTCCCTCCCTGACCCTAGGTAGTCCCCTCATGATTTCATTTTTATGAATGTTGTACTGTACAGTTAATGTAAATAGGTAGCCACTTTATGTTTGTTTGTTCCCTTATTCCCAACGAATATTGCGACGTCCGAGTTCCGATATGTTGAAAAAATATTTAAGGTTATTATAAATGTCAATTTCCATTGGGTCGTTGGGTCGTTCTCGTTGTGACATATCGTTCAGAAACTAGTATAATGATTTTCTAAATTATATTTTGTATTAAAGGTTGAGCTGAAAGATATGACGGTGTACCATGTTGCAGTGTCTATTGAATCGAAACTGGCAATAGCAGCCAACCTTTTGAAATGATTTATAATTAAAACTTTTAGGGGGCGTATGCACGATCAACTTATTTTCAGAACGATTTATTTCTCTTTGTCGCAGTTTGCTACACTTTATGCGCATACAAAGAGAAGAGTCGTGAAATGTATGGGGCACCATACATTTCACAACTCTTCCTAGGTATGAAGGGCAAAATAGTAGCCGAGAAAAGTCTCTTGTGTGTGTGTGAGCCCTTAAATAGTTTAGTATAATTATGAACTATTATAGTAACTATAATGGGCTGATATATCTAATACAATAACTATATATCTACACTCAAGAGCAAAAGTAACGGGTCACTTTGTACTGATTTCTCATACAAAGTGACCTAATATTTTTGCTCTTGAGTTTATATAAAGACTTGTCTCTGCAACTATTTTGTATGTAATGTAAATAACCCTGTGTTAATTTTAGCGATATACCTAATATGATAAAATAAATTTTTATACCCATATACCCCTGTGTTTTATTTTATTTTATTTCCTTACATGTTTGAGAAAAGCACTATACATGCTTCGACCGTAATCAGCTTTCCTGGCTTCGTATTATAGCCGTCCTCGTCTTCGACTCGGACGGCTACTAAATACTCAGCCAGGAAAGCTTACTTACTGGTCTCTGCAGTAATGTACTAATGTCTACAATAAAGCCGAAGAGAGGCGAAAGTCTGTATTTATTTATCGTATGGCTACATAACACTGGATATAGATAGGCATTTCTTCCCTGGGGCAGTAGTAGTGGGATAGCGGACGATAAAGAAAATCCAGTGAGTGCTGCGAGGTCCAGATGGGACGGTGCAGCTGCCAAGTTTGTTACTCTTTTAGCACCACCCAGGGATCGCGTGTAGGGCTGTCTAAGGTGTTTCTCACGGACGCAGAGTAACATTGATCCCCAATCTGCTTCGCGAAAGTCTGTACATGGAAGATACACCGTTCATATTGAGCGAGGTGACTAGGTAGGCCATACTGAATAACTTTTGCTATGGACCCACTCCGAAATCGCGAAATTTTTTTTGGCTTCCTCATAGACAACGACAACATGTGATCGGCCGAAATGTATGAAACAGCCAAAACTCGCTCGATCTTATCGTTTCAATATGAACGGTGATTAATATTTCAGCCTGTATATATTTACAGCATTTAATGATGGGCTATCAAATTTGCAGGGAGATCAAGCAAATTTGGCCCTAGTGAAAATGGCATAGTTTTCGAGATATTTATGTATTGGCACTTTTATACCTTTATGAAAAAATGCCATTTTCATTCGGCCCAAATTTGGTTTCTGATAACCCATCAGCTATGTATATAAACTAGCCGGAACTAATTTGGCGTTTATCGTTCAACTTTATGAAATTCAGGTAAGCCGGCGTAAAACATGTTTTAATGTAGTTAGATAGGTATTTTAGATTTTACTTATTTCTCTACAACTAATCGCATCATAAGGACCATTAAGTGTTACACACGTTATCGAAATCTAAGCGATGACTCGCCTAGCTCGATCTGTGATCGCGAACGCGCCGTAATCCGCTTGGGGCGCTCGGGATACATTAGAATTTATCCCTCTTCCGTGGCCTTGTGAAGGATTTGCATCTCGCCGCCATTACCGTTTAGTAACAGATTATTATGTTAATGTGTGCTTTCAATATAATCTGGCCGGTCTTATCGTTTCTCTGAATGAGAAAACACGGGAACGTCGATGTCACTATACTTCCTGTCGAAGGATCAGTTAAAATTAAATACTGAATGTAACCTACACCGTCTTCCGAAGAAGTAGTGCTGCTCACTTTGTATTTATTATGTGCTTTTTGTTATTTCTATTTTATTATGCAATGCGCCTATAATAGGGACATCGCACTTATTTTTTATTAGAGATTAATGTTAATGTTTTAATTCAAGGAAAACTTCGTAGGTAACCGGGAAAAGGGTCAAAAAAGAAAAATCCAAATGCGGCAGCTGTTGAAGGCTGAGAGCTGTTGCTATACAAGAAATCATGGTTTATTTTACTTAGCCATGATTTCTTGTATTGCAATTTGCCCTCAACGGCTGTCGCGTTTGAATTGTTCTTTTTTAATTCTTTGCCGGTGTTTACATACTTACCTATGTAACATTTCATTTGGTACAAAAACAAGAAGTGGGAAACTATAAGTACATCAATTAAAAATATTACCTTTATACAGGTTGATTTCGGGGTCTTGGAGCATGAGAACAAGGGCATAATACAGAATTAAAAGATGAATGTAATGATATTGGTCATTAATTTTTTATCCACTATGAATCCTATGATAATAATTTTTTTAATTATAAATAGAAAAGGACATTTTTGCATACAATTTGGTCACCTTACTCAATGTGACGTTTTGTCGCTTACCATTCCCCATGATGAGTTTAAATTAATATTGTTTAAATAATAAGAAAGATTCAATTAATTATGTTTTAACAAAATACAGCAATATGATAATATTGATCAGTAACAGAATAAAAAAAAGTGGTTCTGGATCGGGACCTAGATAATTAAACATTACGGTGTATAAAATATAACTACCTACCATAGAGATATTTCTGTGATAAATAAGATATATCCATTCATAAATGAACACGTCAATAGCGCTGAGTTATCGAAATGGAAAGAATTTCTTCTATGTGTACAAGTACAAGCCATATTCGTACATAGATAAAAATAAATGGGTAGCAGATATTACGCAATAAATAGTACCGTACTAAGGTAGGCCTTGATGATATCATCATATCATTGTAACGGCAAGAGTAGTGCTTCAATCGCAGATAGAATCGTTTAAAATAGCTTTCATATTGTGATGTCAGTGGATATATTTGAGTGTAACTAAATACTTAAGTATGTCCAATATTGTCCAAAAACGCTCATGCTAGCCTAATATGGTCGGATTGTTATCGCCTGTCACCATAGCTGTCACGTTCTAACAAGTATGTAAGTGCGAAAGTGATGCATGACGTGATAGGCGATAAAATGATACGCGTTGGGATTTTATTGGATTGTTTATTTTACTCATATTGGTTTACATTACACAAGTCACAACTACGTTGGTTAAATGTAACTTATTACGGTACAATCCGTGGGGCCGTTTAGGCCGTTTGGTCCAAAAGTAACACAAAAATTGGCGCAAGTAACTCTTAAATGATTCGGTTGAACCAGGGCCGCGATTCAAAAAATTAACATACACACTGGAAAGACACAGCTCCAACCCAACTCAACCCAACTCAACTCAACGCTATAACGACATTGACATTTGCTATTCGAACAGATTTTCATTCAACATTGGTATCACATTGGTCTCACATTGGTTTCACATTGGTCTCATATTGGTACAACATTGCTACAATGTGCGACCAATGTGCGACCAATGTGTGACCAATGTGAGACCAATGTGATACCAATGTTGAATGAATATCTGTTGGAATAGCAAATGTCAATGTCGTTATAGCGTTGAGTTGAGTTGGGTTGGAGCTGTGTCTTTCCAGTGTGTGTGTTTATTTTTCGAATCGCGGCCCAGAACGCATGGCATGGTTGCCATTTTATCGGCATCACGTCATGCGTCGCTTTCGCACTTACATACTTATGTTACTCGTAGAAAGTGACCAGTATGGTGACAGTGATAGACGATATAAACCCGACCATATTAGACTAGCAGGTCCAATATATTAAGCTTAACTTACCTTGTATAGAGACTGCTGTAAAACTACTCATAATAATTTTAAACAAAAAAAAGAACCGACTTCACTTAGGCTCTACATTTTCAAGAGCAAATGCCCTAGTTGCTGTAAAAGTACCTATTGTAGCATGACGCTACGTTTATCGTACGACATCTGTCGACTTTCTTTAGAACTTCCGTGTCTAAGGAAGGTGCTTCAGGGGCAGTGTAAGTGTAAGCGTGTTGGTGCAATCACCCGCTATTGTCCTAGTTGTAATTCTGGTCCGTCAAAAAACGAATTAGTGGCGCACAAGAGAGGTCCATCGGTGTCGCCCGTTTATATTTTAGTTGCTGGCTCTTCGGTAAGAGCTCTTTTGCACTCTGGTGCTCAGGTTTCACTAATTGATATATCCCTCCTATCGGAGCTCGGTATAACATATCACGAGGATATCCGACCTTATGTTGTCTCCGCCGACAATTCTCCTATTGAAATTCTAGGCGGTTTGGACGTCCCCATTCTTTTTAGTGGCATTCGCGTTCTGCACCCCTGTCTAGTGAGCAGTAATCTTCCTACTGCATTTATTTTAGGAATTGAGTTTTGGAATGCTGTTGGTCTCATTGACATTTTAAAGAAGGCATTCCGTGATGGTTTGTCAGGTAAGCTTTACGTCGCTTCACATCATGTTCCTGTCGCAGTCCCACGAGTAGGTGAGGTTCGCTATGTCCACCCTCGTACGGTGCTTGCACCACTGCAGGAATCAAAACTCCAATCTGTTATTGACGAGTTCGAGGAGATTTCTTCTGATAAAGCTGGATTAGGTTGTACTTCGTGGCTTTCGCATAAGATTGAGACTGTTGGTTCGCCCATCCGCCAACGTTACTATCCCTTATCTCCAGTCAAGCTCAAGATTCTCAACGAAGAGATCGACAAGATGTTAGAGTCAGGCGTCATTCGTCCCTCACGATCACCCTGGGCTTCCCCAGTGGTGATGGTTACCAAGAAAGATGGTAGTGTCAGGTTTTGCGTGGACAGTAGGAAGTTGAACAGCGTTACCATCAGGGATTCATACCCTCTCCCGCGCGTCCAGGACATCCTTGATAACCTACGAGGTGCCAAATATCTAACTTCGTTGGATTTTAGGAGCGCCTTTTGGCAAATCCCCTTAGCTGATAAGGCCAGTTGTGAGAAAATGGCCTTTATTGTACCCCAAAGGGGCCTCTTTGAGTTCGTTCGTCTCCCTTTTGGTTTAACCAACGCTGCGTCCGAGATGCAGAGGCTTACTGACATGATTGTCAATTTTGAATATACCCCTGAGTCTGAGGATTTTATCTTCGGCTATGTTGATGATTTGATTTTGGTGTCTCGTGATTTTGACAGTCATATGCGGCTTATTCGTAAGGTTCGTGATAGGTTGAAAGAAGCTGGTCTTACGGTTAATTTATATAAGTGCGAGTTTTGTAAGTCTGAATTGAAGTATCTCGGCTACATCGTCAATGAGCGTGGTCTTCAAACTGATCCGAAGAAATTAGAAGCTATTAGGGATTACCATACCCCTTCTTCTGCCAAGTCTCTACGTGCTTTCATTGGTATGTGTTCGTATTATCGCCGTGTCGTGGATGGTTTTTCTTCGATTATTGCTCCTCTGACGGCACTTATCGGTAAGAGAAAGGGGACGTGATCCCATCGATTGGAACGATAGTGCTAGTGAAGCTTTTTCTAAATTAAAGGATGCCTTGATGAGCGCTCCGTTGATGGCTTGCCCTGATTTTTCGAAACCTTTTATCCTTCAATGTGACGCTAGCCAGGTTGGCTTAGGCTCGGTCCTGGCTCAAGAGTTGGACGGCGTTGAACATCCAATTGCTTATTATTCTCGTTTATTCACTAAAGCTGGACGTGGATACGGGACAACCGAACATGAGCTTCTCGCTGTTGTTGATTCCATAAGCATTTCCGCGGGTATCTCGATGGAATGAGGTTTAAGATCATTACTGACCATATTGCTCTTAAATGATTGATCACCCTTGATAATCCTACCGGGCGCTTGGCTCGTTGGGCAACTTTGATTTCCCAATATAACTTTGAGATTGAACATAGAAAAGGTGTCCTTAATGTTGTTCCTGACGCCTTGTCCCGCGCTCAGGTTGGGCTTATCTCATTTGCGCGTGGCGTGGCTCCTTCTGGAGATCCT
The DNA here is from genome assembly GCA_947086415.1 of Pammene aurita. Lineage (NCBI taxonomy): Eukaryota > Metazoa > Arthropoda > Insecta > Lepidoptera > Tortricidae > Pammene > Pammene aurita. The sequence continues at coordinate 14,188,118 of OX352296.1, read as the reverse complement.
TGGTATGAACTAGTGCTCCTGGTCGTGACCGTGTTTCGTGTACCCGTAGGCGAATCTCCGTTGCCGTGTTACTCGGCAACGGAGATCCGCTCCGTTTGCTCCGTGTGATTCGGCTACGTGTAATTAAGATACGTAGCTACGTGTACACGGAGATACGTATCTTATTTATACGTAGATCGGATCCAGTCGTGACCGTGACGTTTAGTGTAGATTTTATGCGTGTCATTAAGACCCCCGAATGTAATGCAAGGGGCGAGTTTTTAATTTCAGTTTCCATACTTTTGCATTTTAAATAAAGTTTTAAGAGTGATCAAAAATAATAAGATGCAAATATTATGTTGGAGACAAAAATAATAGACCAGTACAAATTGTAAAAGATGTATATTAAAAGAATTCGCGTATAATCAACATATAAAAAAATAGGTAAAATTCTAATTTTCATTCACATGACACAGACTATAATTAATCAACTTTTTTTAAATAATCTAACATGTACAGTCAGCGTCTTATAGTTGGTAGTATCCGAAGTAGTCAAATAGTTTGTTATTTTTAAGGATCGGAACTGAGAGCGAAATATATTGAAATGACACATGACAACCAGTAACACTAACAACCCTAGTACTTTAATGAATTTTGCCTAGTACTTTAATGTTTTTTTTTTTGTACAAACTCATAATGGCTGGTTATCAGAGAACAGAATAATACCAATATGTAATTACTTAAAAAAAACATCTGGAATCAAATCAATGCAAAGACCACGAGTATAACACATAATGCGAAGGGTCCGTTAGACACAAGCTCTCTTTCAACAACCGAGCGGAGCGGAGCCGAAGCCGAGCGGAGCCGAAGCCGAGATTCGCGGGAACGTAGCCGAATCTAGAAACGGATACGTATCTTTGACGTGACCGTGTAGTACGGGATCTTAGCACCGCCGGTGCTAAGGCTACGTAGCTACGGTTCCGCGTGTAACACGTATATCACAAGCTCTAGTATGAACGTATTTACCAGGGAGTTTTAGACAATCCTCAAATTTTTACAGCATTTGCTCTTCGGGATGGTGTCTTAATGCGCAGGGTATCTATCGAAAACCCTTTAGCAACTAATCCGTGGCGTATAGTTCTTCCTGCTTCAAGGACTAGAGAGGCGGTTGCTGAAATTCATAATGGATTTCCCAACGTTCATCCTGGTATTATGAAGACGTATTTAAAAGCTCGTGATGTATATTATTGGCCGAATATGTACCGTGATGTTACCAGGTTCCTTTCCGAATGTCAGGTCTGCAAATCTTTTAAAATTGCAAATTCACAACCTCGTGGCCTTCGTTTGTTCCCTCGTCCTGTTGCTGCTCCAATGAATCGTCTTTCCATTGACTTAATTGGTCCATTACCTGTTAGCCGTAGTGGTTTTCGTTATATTTTGACTTTGGTTGACGTTTTTACCAAATTCGTTTGGTTGGTTCCGTTAAAGTTGGTGAATGCGAGATCAATATCGACGGCATTAGAGTCGGAGGTTATTTTGCGGTACGGTGTTCCCACTAACATTCTCTGTGACAACGCTACAGTTTTTCATAGTCGTCAATTTCTGGATTTCCTGGCGAGCTATAATATTCCAGGTCCGTGTTATACCCCATATTATTCGCCACAAGCGAATGTTGTGGAGAGATATAACCAGGTCGTGATTACTACTTTGAGTATTTTAGTTGAAAATGACCAACGCAGTTGGTCGGGTCATTTACATCGGGTCGCTCTCTATTTGAATTCTTGTATAAATTTGGCTACTGCTTATACACCGAATTTTTTGATGTACGGCCGCGAGTTGTCAATGATTCGTGAACGTGTTGAGAATCAGGTTGTGGACCAAGATGTGGGACTCAGCCGGATGGAACGCGCTTCGAATCGAACGATAAAGTTTCTGATTCAATGGCTTTGGCCTTTCATCGTAACGCCGCCAAGTTCAACACGAACCGTTCTTCGCCAAGAATCGTTGGTGACCAAATCGTTTGGCGTAGGAATTTCCAGCGTGGCTCCGCTGATCCTTTTCGAGGCGGTAAATTCGCTCCACGTTTCGTTCGGTGCCGTGTGGTTAGACGGGTGTCTCCACAGGTATATGTACTGGCTGATACCGATTCCGAGCACATCGGTACCTATCATATTAAAGATATCTTGAAATAGTTTCTTCTTTCGGCCCGTTCAGTTTTCTCAAAATTCTAAAATGCGCTTTAGTCCGCCCTTCCCTTAACGGTAATCCTTCCTTGATTCGTTTCTTATCGTTTTTTTGTTTTCGTTTAAGCGTTTCCTTGCTCCTTTTTCCAGATTTGACTTTTTTTACCGTTGGTGCTTAAGGCTTCGTTTATCTTTCCCGGTATATGATAGCCTGGTTGTATAATTTGATGACTCGATGTGAGGGATTAAGATCTGTGGCCAGGTGCAGTTTCTGTCCTATCCCGGCCGTCACGTCTTGGACCGCGTGACGCGTTGGTTGGCGTTTTGTCATCTTGTTAATCTATTAGGTTAGTCTTTAGGGGTAATGTTAATAACTGGTTGGTTTTGTTTTTTTGGAATTCGTTTAGGGTTCTCTTGTTGTACCTTTTTTGGGCTTAGCATTAAGTTGTGTTTTTTTTTTTTTTGTTGCTTGGGGTTAGTTTTCTTGTGTTGTTGTTTGTTTGTTTCTTTGTTTGGTAGGGAGATGCTGTAGCATGACGCTACGTTTATCGTACGTCATCTGTCGACTTTCTTTAGAACTTCCGTGTCTAAGGAAGGTCTAAGGCTAAGTCGCGGTTGATATATAAAAAAGCATACATTGTGATTCACGGCATTACGGGTAGATGGCGCTTATATCAGTACACGACTGGCAGTTATAAATTGAGATAATATTCGTGCTAATTTTGAATATGAATTTTTAAGGTATTCCAGATTGTCAAAAAGGAAAAAGTTGATTTTGATTGGGAGTGTCAGATCGACGGAGAGATTTTTAAAGAAAAACACAGGAATTACTTGCAAACTGTCCTGTGCAAATCCTTTTTTTTGTTCCCGGAAAGTGTTTACCACAGTTGCTTAATTCTCTAGAAGAGGGTGGCCGTCGGTGTAGGTTTTCCAATACCCAGTGCTCCCCTTCGGCCGTGTCTGAGGGTGTGAGTAGCGCCTGCCGAGGCCGCCAGTGGGACCGCCTGAGCCGGAAGGACTCCGGAAGGCGCTTGTGGGTGCCAGACTTGCGAGACGATCTGTTCCGCGTGGTTCTTCACCGTCGTCGGAGAATTAGAGCCCGCATCCAGCGTGGCTCTCCAAGTGAGACAGAGGGTTCAGCGAGCTGTTAGGTCCGCCTAAACCAAAGGGCGCCCCCTTTGGTCGTGCCCACGAACTTTATTTAAATTCAGTTACAGTTTGACCATTTCCTGACTTTCGAGAATATCATTTTATTTACATTTTTTTTAAAACGTTATAAATCCGTTTCCTTTTTTTTGTATCCAGTGTTTTTGTGCCATAATAGCTTTTTTTTGTTGTTTTGCCAAAATCTTCCCAAAATTCTAATTGCCTCATTTGACGGGCGTACAAAGACCTGGCTCTTGAATTTAGGCTACGTTCAGCCAGCGAATCATCTGTCACCATCCATATCACCCGCCTCATTAATCCATTATTTTCCCGCAGCCAAATTACCAGCCGAGTCTTTATTTGTACTTACTAGTTTTGCTAGTACTCCCTCTTTTTTTTTATTTTCCTTTTGTGCGGAAAGTAGACGTTTACGATACTAAGGTAACTATTGAATGTGAAATATCTTTATATAGATACCGTTATCGTCATTTTTATGTGAAGTGCTAATATTAAATATTCTGATTATTGTAATTTAATTACATTCTAACCACTAAGGAAGTTATTGAATGTGAAATATCTTTATATACACCCTGTCCAATAAGTTCGAATACACATATTTTTGCGTTGACCCTGAAGGCATACAGGCTGCAGGCCATCCATTTATTATATTAATCTAAAGAATAAGTTAACTTGAACATAATGTAATAGTAAAAAACGCCAAGGACTTGAAATTTGTCTTCACTCTTCAATGAAGTACTTTCGATTAACAATTTAGTACAAAATTTCGTAATGGCGACTGCAAAGGTGTTTTTTCAAGGCGGTAAAACTTTTTGGAATCAAACGCAATCTCGTTTACACAACAATGAGAAGGTCTTAAAATAGCTCCTCTTTAGAAGACAGGAAAAAATCTGGTCAGCTACGCAGCTAGAACCATTAAAATACTAAATATCGTGAGAGTGCGAGTTTAGAGGACAAAAGCCGCTTTATCCAAAAATCAACTGCCGATCTGAAAATTTTGAGGAGATCCTTACGTGGTATTTTGGAGGTGGATCCTGGATATCATAGCTACAATAAACGTGAAGTTCATCGTTTTTCCGTAGCAATCGAGAAAATTAGACTACATAATCCAACTCAATACATTCCTGGCACGCAGGAAGGAGTTGATTTTCTGACGAGAAACTCATTGAATTAAAATAGCCTTACAATGCTTAAAACTGTCGTTTGTGAGCAGCAAGTATAAAAAACAGCCTAAACCATGAGGTTAATGTTCCCAGACTCCAGAGGGAACTATTGGTGGTAGTGTGGGGTTCAGTTAAATATGTGGGGCCAAATTTCGTTATATTTACCGATAAAGTCGCACATTAATAATGAAAATTATAAATCAGAGGTTTTCGTCGAAAAACGCTCCTGAAAATTTGAAAACTGTGTTTAGGAATAAAAATTAAATTATTTTCTCACAAAATTGTGCTCAAAACAGTCCAAACGTTGTTCAAGCTTTGAGAAAAGCTAATTTCGATGATTATATTGCCGAAAGTAAACGGCCACTCCATTCTCCAGATTTGCGTTTATTACATTGATTTGGTATGTTTTTACGTGCCTTGTAGGCACTTGTAGGTCACATTATTATAAAATAGCAAATATGGACAGTGAAAAAAAAGATATCGAGCATATTTGGGACGAAATAACCTTGAAAGCGGTGCGTGCCGCGAGATTGAGTTGAAAAATGTAGTCAGCTAGTAAAATAGGTAAGAGGTGGAGTTAGTCCAAAATATTTGCAGCATATTTTGTATATTAGTATAGCTTTAATAAAATATAGATTTCACTACAATAACTATTCGTACAAAAAAGTTATAAGACCTCCAAAGTGTATTCGAACTTTTTGGACACGGTGTAGATACCGTTATCTTCATTTTTATGTGAAGTGCTAATTTTAAATATTCTGATTATTGTAAATATTCTGATTATTGTAATTTAATTACATTCTAACCACTAAGGAAGTTATTGAATGTGAAATATCTTTATATAACTAGATACCGTTATCGTCATTTTTACGTGAAGTGCTAATTTTAAATAATCTGATTATTGTTGCTAATTTTAAATAATTTACATTATCTTCAAAATTAAACGTGTTAATGCAATTATAGAAGTGTTTTACTGCACTACCTACTCAAATCACTATAGGTATCCCTATAATAGTTGAGTTGAAGAGTTCCTTTGTTTTTTTCAAGATCCCATCATCGGATCCTGATCTGATGACAATTGTGGTCCCATTGTCATACCCATTCAAACAAAAAATGCATTTTCCAAACGATTCAGCCGGCTTCGAATAATCGGTGAACATACATTAAATATTTTTTAAGAAAAAAAAACCGACTTCAATGGGGAAGCCGGTGAAGGATGATTGTAGATGGTGAGACTCTTAGACTCCATCATACAATGAAATAACTTGCTTAACAAACACAGCGAAGAGGACAAATCGCCAAACTTGAACTATGCATCGTTGAAGAGTTCGTTCTGATCGTCATCAGCAGTTCCACTTCATCAATTGTCACTCTTTTGAATTAAAAAGCTTGATTTGATGATAAAAATATAAAAATATATGTATGCCTTTAAGATTTGAGGAGTTCCCTCAATTTCTCATGGATCCCATCATCAGAACTGCGTTTTGACAAAAACGGGACCAATCTGTAAATATATATATACTTACAATAAAAAAAAAGAATTTTCAAAATCGGTTCAGACATGACTGTGTTATGGAGTAACAAACATAAAAAAAAAACACTGAATGAGAAACTCCTCTTTTGAAATCTTGAATTCGATTAAAAAAACAGGCAAAAACAAAGATCCCGCCGAATTTAGAACTTCCTCCTTCGAAATCTTGAAAGCGATTGAAATTACGCTGGTTTAATCTCGTTTACAGTCAAAATCAACGTTCAGAGTTACATTTCAATACATTATTCATTACAGCTTAGACGAATAGAACGAAATATCAATAAAACCTTACCTAATTAATACTAAGTACGTGAAGTTCATGAAATCACTCCACTGACAGTACCCTTCACGGGTAAATACCGACAGACAGGTAAACAGCGTTCGCGGAAATGTGAAAGTAGTTAGGTTTACACATGAGGGAACTAGAAGTGGCCCATTAGGCGTTTATGTGAGTGCCCCACTCACTGTATAAACAGGATGGCATATACCTAGGTAAACTGAACTTTGGTAGGATAACAATTGATGTAAGTAAATAAAAAGATCACCGAAATATCTCGAAAACAGGGATATTTTTACCGTATAGCGTCTCTGAACCAGTTTACAAAACGATTAAATAGTGCAAATACGTCCCGTAGGTACGTTTTAACGGCCTCCTAGCCTAGTCAGTAGTGACCCTGCCTATGAAGCAGGAGGTCCCGGGTTCGAATCCTGGTCAGGGCATTTATTCGTGTGTATATCACACGCGGCAGCGTGTCAAGCCAAATTCAAGCAAAGGAACTGGCTAGCCAGCGCCAAGTGTATATATTACACGAACCACTTGGTGCCACTTTTGACCCTTCTATAACTCAAAACTCTTTAACGTAAACACATAAAACTACGTGTGTTTAATTATATCCATAACGAATCTAGAAGCCCAAATTTCATGAAGCTAGCTCAAACGGTTATAAAGATATGAAGGTCAAATAGTCTTAAATTTTAGCACTGACTGACTGACTGACAAAACCTAACCTACTTCCAGATGACCTAGAAGGATCAAATTTGGAATCCGGCTCGGTAATTGTGTGTAAGCGTAGGAAAATATCTAAAAATAAAAAAAGTTACAAAATAGGGGGACCCCCCATACAAAAGAAAATTTAATTGTATCGTTGGAACCGTTACAAGCAGATATTTGAAACTATCCCAATATATGTATTATTATATTTGCTATAAATATAAAAATAAAGTTAAGTCAAATAATAAGTGGTGTCCCCATACAAAAAACTTGTAATACTCGCTAAACGACCGGCCAACGGTGTGTCGTCGGCGGCGCGCGGGAGAATGTAGACAATAGCATAAAAAAGAAATCATGCAGCGGAAACGCAAGAAAAAAATTAAATCTCAATACCTGCCTAGTTTTCTTTACAAAAAGTAATGATATCCCACCAAAAACATAAATGTAAAAAAGGAGAGCCAAGTTCAATACAAAAATTATGCTTGGCTGTGGGCTTCGCCGCAAAAAGAATGGAAATCTAAATGAGTGCCAAGTTCTATGCAAAATCCAAATATGTATTTATAGGAACAAAATAACATTATGAACAAGTATTAAACTCTATTTCTTTGCTTTATTGGATACCTATAACAATTGCTGTTATATTTTCTATATTTTCATTCTGATAAAAACTGGCCAAGTCAAATCTAACCTACTTTAAGATCTCACATTTTTAAATATATATATATATATATATATATATATATTTTCAAATCTTGATCTGCTCCGCATATCAAATTGGAGTCAAAATTACGGTTTAAAAGTAAACCCCCTAAAGTCACAGGTAATTGTGATGGGTAGCGCTAAACAAATCTCCAAAATTGACTTTCTCAGGCTCCCTCCGATAGTCTTCGATGGTATCCAAATTCCTTTTTCCAACCAAGTGAAAAATCTTGGCGTAATCATGGATCGTTGTCTATCATGGGTGCCTCAGGTGAGTGAAGTGAGCAGGAAGATGTTTGCTGCCATAGGGTCTCTCAGACGGCTCCGGAATTTCCTGCCAAATGCTACTAAAATTGCGCTTGCTCAGTCGTTACTTCTCCCCATTCTTGATTATGCAGATATCTCCTATTTAGACCTAACCGAGGAGCAACTTAATAAGCTTGAGCGTATTCAAAATGCCTGCATTCGGTTCATTTTCGGATTACGCAAATTCGACCATGTTTCTAGTTTTCGTTCTCAACTCAAATGGCTCCCTATCCGTCACCGCTGTAACTCTCACATACTTTCTTTACTCTTTTCTATACTTTTTAACCCTGCAACTCCCCGCTACCTCAAAGAGCGTTTCTCTTATCTTAATTCTATTAGATCCTCTCAAAAATTGCTCCTAAAAGTGCCATCTTCATCTTCCAAATTTTATAATTGCTCATTTACGTGCCAGGCCGTTCGTTTGTGGAATTCTCTCCCTCTCAACATTAAACGCGCGCAATCTATTGGTAGCTTTAAATCGCAACTTAAGGAATACTATTTATCTCTTCCTTAGGTTTTTAAGTTGACACTGTTGTTTCTTATTGTGTGTATTATATATGTATATATGTACGTATATGTATGTTTATTTTGTATTTATTTAAGTATGTATATTCATATGAATGTGCTGTGTTATCTATTTCGTCTCTTTTGTTTCTATGCACCACCTACTGCTTATTGTTTTTCTCTAGTCTCCACTACCCAAAGGTTGACTGGAAGAAATCGCTCATTAGCGATAAGACCGCCTGTTGTTACCTCTACCTAAATTTATCTAATTGTAAAATTTGTGCTTGTAACTGTATGAGGTGTGCAATAAAGAGTAATTATTATTATTATTATATATTTTCATTCTGATAAAAACTGGCCAAGTCAAATCTAACCTACTTTAAGATCTCACATTTTTAAATAACAGCAATTGTTATAGGTATCCAATAAAGCAAAGAAATAGAGTTTAATACTTGTTCATAATGTTATTTTGTTCCTATAAATACATATTTGGATTTTGCATAGAACTTGGCACTCATTTAGATCTCCATTCTTTTTGCGGCGAAGCCCACAGCCAAGCATAATTTTTGTATTGAACTTGGCTCTCCTTTTTTACATTTATGTTTTTGGTGGGTATTATGTTCCTGAGTTATGGACGTTTTCTATGTATTTAAGTATTTATATGCAATATCTACTCTAGACTAGTCTAGTCTGGTACCCACAACACAAGCCTTATTGAGTTTACTGTGGGACTAGGTTGATTTGTGTAAGATTGTCCGATAAAATTTATTTATTTATTTAAATACCTAACCTAACCTGAATTTATTGCCAGAAAAATATTTATTATAAACCTTTAAATGTCTTAGCTCATACATATTAATCTTAGTACATTCTTATCTAGAAGTGGTTGTTTTAAAAGTTGTTTCATTTACCCCGGTTAATTAGTTAGAGTCTGACTATTGAAATATTACCCAAATATTTGGCGGGAATTAAAAAAATTATGGGCTGGTCACACCTTGTGTAGGAGGAATAATAGTTTTGATACTAGAAAATACTTTTGACTTCTGTGCACACGTAAGGTAGGTAGGTAGGTAGGTAGGTTTAGGTAAACATACAGAAGTCAACGAAGTAAATAAGCTTCACAGAGTGTTAGAAAGATCTTTAACCGACTGCAACAAGAGAAATACATTCAGAAATTAAATTCCCCAAAACATGCTCAGCAGCAAGTAAAAACAATCTAATAACTATGTACTTGAGTTCCCTATTCACTTGTTTTAAGGGATGGTTTTAGTTGGTTTACGTACTGTATAGACATGTTTCGCGAATATATTTTAATTTATATTTTTACATAAAATTACTACTGACCAGTCAGTCCACAGATTTCTCCTAAATATTGGTTTTCAGTAAGTAACTTCTTACGTTCCAATGTTTTGATTTTATTGATATTTTCCAGAACATCTAGTTTATCCATTTCTTTACACACTTGTCCTGTTTATGAGATTCAGGTATTAATAAATACTTAATCAAAGTTATAGGCAAATGTTAGAACTAGTACTTAAAAAATCAAAATATTAATATAGCTCCAACCTACAAAATTGTTGACGACTTGTAAACATTGCAGTTTTTCGTTTTACCTACAGTACGCTTCACGTCAACTTCGCACATCGTCGTAATTATTTACGAGCCTAAATAATAGTTTACGGACAGTTATTTTTAATATTATTTAAAATAAACCCCTTATAAACAATTTGAAATAATGACATAAATTGACAACAGACTTTTCGCTTTTTTTTAAATCATAGACAGTTGGTGATACAACAAGGAATTATCTGTCAACAATATTTGGCTAGTCAGACTCTATTCATTGTATTAAACACCATAATGAAATTAATGAAATACCCTAATGAAAGGAGATCGTCAATTCCAGGCCCACTTGCGATATGGTCTCGTATAAGGTTTGTTCTGCAATTTTAAGCAAATACCCATTTTATTACGAAACTAGACAAAATATTTCATGAAAATGAAACGGGAATTAGAAATATAAAATAAAAAGTAATTTTGTTGATCCTTCCGCGATCCAAATAGTGCTTAATAAGTTGTTAACGTCTTTACAGCATTGACATAAGGTTAACTTTACCTGGAATGAGACGAAACGGACATTTTCAGAAAGGAGTTACGTTTATTTTGCTAATCTAGTTTATGATTCTAGTTTTACACTGTCAATGGAAAAAAAAAAGAATGAATTTATAATTTTAAACTGGAGCATACTCTTCGGTCACAAAGTGAGGCCGAAAGAAAGGGTAATATAGGGAGCTGCGTCTCGTTTTGACTAAGGGCGTTATGACGGCATTATATCATGCTCTTTCGATAAAGAAGCGCATTTTTTTTTCAATTTAGTAATGTCTGATACTAGTATGGATTTATAAAAAGTGGATGTGTTTGTTGGACTTTTTCCCTAACCACAGATTAACCTTATTAACGTGCAAAACAGTCGTTCATAGGTGACTAGAAAAAACGGTCCGATAGAGGAGATAATATGGGGGCGATGACTCACTCGCACTCGTTACAAAATTGACACACATTGACATTTTGACTTGTTTTCATGCTGGCATGATTGTCGTCATTGACGTCATAACTCCCTAAGTCAAAACGATACGCAGCTCCCTATATTACTCTCTCTTTCGGTCTCACATTGTGGCCCAAGAGTATACTCCAGGTTAAAATTATAACTTCATGGATACTAGCAGTAGCGCACTAACAGTGCTAAGCCATATCTCTTTGTAATAAGTGCTACGATTGTTTAGTTAATAGTAGCAATGAGGGTTTGACAGCCGTTATCTTTGTTTACCCAAATACAAGAAATCAGCGGCAGGATCAAAATACGACTTTTTATTATTTTATTATGATTTTCGTTTCATTATCATGTCAGATTTTGTAGATATTCTTTAAAATACCCGGTAGTTATTTTATACTAGCTGTGCCCGCGGCTCCGCCCGCGTGGAATTCGGTCTGTGTCAGTAAGCGGCTAATTCACCCTGGAGGCAGAACTTGAAGTAAAGTTGACAAATGGATACGCTAGAGGACAGTAGTCCTAATAAAATATTTTACGATTACCACTAAATGAAACTACACTCAAAAATGAATACTTTTTTTTATCATATTTTTTTTTGCAAGATTTAAACGACATAGAGAGTAGTAGGTGTATATCGGACGATACAGGACCACTTTTGTATTTATACGTTCATGTCCACGGCAAATATCATCCAAATCGATCCTCCCGTCAAATCAGTCTAAGCATGAAAGGTAAGAACAGGCGCAGTTGAAATTGGGGGGGTCACAAATGCAGAAATGATTTTATTCCTATTTGAGGTGCACTTGGACGGGGACGGGGGTCCATGACCCATGCAAATTTAACTCCATCGAGTGTAGTGGCTACCCCGCCCCCCCCTTTAGACGTTGAATTTTTATATACTACGTATAACCTGGCTGGGGATTTTCTTGAATTGGAATTAGTAATCCTTAAGGGGTGATTTCCAGGATAACAATGCAAAAAAAACGGCCAAGAGCATGTCGGGCGATGCTCAGTGTAGAGTTTCGTAGAAGCCGCCCTGTTACAAAACATCCGTTCAAAAGGTCGTTTATTAAGGGATATTTGGCGGCGCTTACGTCATTTTACTATTCGGCACTTCCTTTCACTATGCGTTTTTGACTGATAATTCAAAAACGGCTGAACCGATTTTATTCAATATAGTTTTTATTGAAAGTTCTTATCAAGCCTCACCAAATTTCAGCTTTCTAGTGCGAACGGTAACTGAGCTAGACCGCGGACAGACGGACGGACATGACGAAACTATAAGGGTTCCTGGTTGACTACGGAACCCTAAAAAGAGATAAATAGTAGTTTATGTACCTGTTACGTAATAAGGCCTAATTATGTACAGAAGCATACACTGCTTTACCTACACACATATTAAAAATCCATTGAAACCATTAGAATGACCGCCATTACACCGCCATGACCAACCTTATTGCGCCGGCGGTCGGGCAGAGTTTCGTTAATTTTCATACGTTTTTACCACACTGTTACCACACAGATAATACACTGATGTTACGTTACTGGTTGTAATAATGGTGGTAATTACATACGGTTCCGAACGCGGAATAGAGGATTTATGATATTGGTGTAGATCAAGATATTTATTCTTTAATGTAAGCACATTACAATGCACTAATGAACGTCAGAGAAAAATAAAATACGTGAGTGTCGTGGAACACTCGATTGGAACGAAGTTATGTTATTTAATTTTATTTAATATTTGACTTTTTCGTAAATTTTGTGTTTTTTTTTGTATATTTATGAAATTTTGGAAATTTTGGTAATATTGGTAATTTTGGAAATTTTGGAAATTTTTGACATTTTTGAAATTTAGCCATTTTTGACATTTTCGACATTTTTGACTTTTTTTTACTTTTAGGTTCTTGACTTTTTTCACTTTGTCACTTCTCACTTTCACTACACTTCACTTTATTCTATTTTATATATTTTTTATTTCATTCCATTTTACATGTTTCTCAACGTATGGGTGTCGCGTTTTCGTGACGTGACGCATTTTCGTGACGGTCACGTGACTTTTTTTCGCCTAGCCCCCCATTCGCGAACCGTCCGAGAAGGAACTTCATTCCAAAACTACCACCGGTTCTAACCCTATACCTCTGGCCCAAGAAGTATTATGACCGAAAAGAAACTCGACGGGACTTATTTTTTTCACAACAGTAATACATTAAGTATTAGATCTTAAAGATACAAAATAATGCATAGTTCTTCAAGAAGACATATCAGCTTGAGAGACAGATAATGTACCTATTGTTTAATTATAAAGAAAAATAAACCCTAATCTGACTGCTTCACAAAACGTTTGATATGTTTTCCTACCTAAACGGTGTCCTATAAATGTTAGATAGTTTTTTGGTTTGGGCCATGCAACTTTGTCCGTCATATATAGTCCTCGAACCTGCAATAACCCTTTGACATTCATGACATTTTCAAATATTTCTTAAGAGCGGGTAAAGGTAAATTTAAAGCATTGACGGGTAGCATGTTATAAATATGAACACCTTGACCAAAAAATTACAAATTATTTCAATACCAAATTTCATCTAAATACGTACAGCGGTTATTGGTTGTTTCTTCCCCATGTAAACTTCCACCCCTTTTGCATCCGCTTAAGGGATAATTTCCGAGATTAACAGATAAACAGACAAAAATTCTAAAAATTGTTGGAACGTGTTCTGTTATCGATTCTAAGTATCCCTAGCCAACTTTTTTCGAATATATTCCATGAACAGACGTTCGACCCTCTTCAGTTTTATTATATGTATAGATAGGTAGTTTTTATTGAAAGTACCTTTCAGGCTTCACTTCCATTATTTTTTTCAAATTTTTTGGACCTACGTTTCTAATGTAAGATGGGGGGGGGGGGGGGGGGGCTTTTTTGAAGATGAAACTATCCTTTGTCCTTTCTCGAGACCCATACTATCTCTATACCAATTTTCATCTAAATCAGTTCAGCGGTAAAAAAATCCTCATACCAACTTCCAACCCCCTTTTCACCCCCACAAGGGTTTGAAAACTATCCTATGACGTTTCTCGAGACTCAAATTATCCCCATACTCATTTCTATCCAAATCGTTTCAGCGGTTAAAAATTCTCCATACAAAATTTTAACCCCATTTTCACCCCCACCAGGGTTGATTTTCGGGATTAAAACTATATATTATCCTTTCCCGGGGCTCAAACTATCTCTATAAAAAATTTCATCAAAATCCGTTCAGCCGTTTTCACGTGATGCGCGGTCACATAAACAGACAAACAGATAAACAGATAAACAGATAAACAGACAAACAGATAAACAGACAAAAATTCTAAAAATTGTTGGAACGTGTTCTGTTATCGATTCTAAGTATCCCCAGCCAACTTTTTTTAGATTATCTTCCATGTACAGACTTCCGACCCTCTTCAGCTTTATTATATGTATAGATTATACTGTAAATTATACACATGTACGCTTTTAAATATTGACCCTATCACATTCATGTTTTTTCATACGCGATTTTTCACTTTTCCCATTTGATTTCATGATTATTTTATGACCGCCCTGATCTAGAAATTAAGGCGAATGTTTTGATACCTTTTTCATTATTACAGTCTGGCAAACCATTTCTGTCAGTAGAAATGCGCGGCAAATTCAAAATACGTACATGTGGCAACCCTTTGTGATGAGACACCGTATTTATGACGAACATTTCAATTCACATTGAATTTGTTTCTAGTGCATTTCACTCTCTCGTCTTAAGCGCGAGTGAGAGAGAACTCCTGCAACGTTACCAATTAAATTTAAATTCATTTTTAAGCCATATGTCAATTGCCTCAACCAGATTATCTGTTGCAGTTGATGACATATCAGACGAAATATATCCGTCTCCTTTTTACACACCGTAAATGTCACCTAATGAAAGGGGCGGAAAATACCATCTAAAATTAAAAACATAAAATTTGATGATCATTGCTGCTTTTTTCACTGATTCTTAGTGTTGTCATACTTTTGTTCGCTGTACATTGCTACTGCGTTCGTTGGCTGGCCAGACTATAGTCTGGCTCATAAAGGTGCATATATATATATATGCACCTTTATGAGCTGGGGTAAATCGCCTAACAAAAATTGACGATCTTCTTAAAGAGATTGCTTTCAAACACTGCTTAACTTAACAGTTAGGTTAAAAAAAGACATCAATTGAATGTACCTGTAGTCCATTCAATTAAGGATTTTTCATTACAATTTGTGCTCAAGGCGAAATTGAATTATCTAACCCCGCTCGTAATCGACGCATGAATCCAACGCGTACGAGATGAGCAGCGAATTTTCGAATCATAAATACGCTTATACCTTCGATAGAAAAAACAACTGAATCAGTACCCTGACTTCTTACAGGCACTTAAGTAAAGCTGCAGCTTGTATGCTTTGAGGCTAAATAAAAAAAAAACCCTGATTAATTAGTGAAGCGTCCCGACATTTAAAGAATATAAATGGTTTAAACGCTGCGTTGTCACTTAAACATTTTTTCCTTTTATACAGTAGTTGATTTTCCTATACTTTTTTACCCCGGATGATTTCGGTAGTAAAAACGCTCCTATTTCCTTCCTTCGGAGTCAATCTATCTCCACACATAAGGTCATCTAAGTATTCATATAAATCGGTTCAACGTTTTAAGTATACCGGGGTAACAGACAGAGTTTCTTTTGCATTCAATAAACGAGTATTAGTAAAAACATAGGGATTATGGAGGTATTATAGCTACTCGTATGTACTAGGAATTGGCTTAGTTTTATACAATTTATAACTGTGATTTAGTATATCAGAGCAAAGTGGAATCTGGCATTAGAAAACTAGGAAGGCAGACTTCAGCATCACCATCAGATGGGAATAATAATTGCCAAGGCGAGAGAAATTTAGTCTGTGCTTGCATAACTGTCTGTATATTAGCGCAATAATTGGAGCATTTGCCTTACAAAAGGTGGAGTAGAAAATGTTTTAATGGTTATTGGTAGGCTATAGGGTGGTTATTAAAATACTAGATTTGAGACCTTGAGGGGCGGGTGGGGAGAGTTGGCCGCCATCTTGGTTTAAACGTGCCATAAGTCCGTTTTTTAACCTTGGCGCTTAAACGGTTATCAGTATGCCTTAAATGTCTATGGAACGTATGAAGAACATAAACTTGTCTACAATATTTCCATACACAATACATCTGTAAGTCTTACAGATATAAAGATACAGGGGGTGAAAAAGTGTATATTTTCTTATATCATAAGAATTTTATTTATTAGCTTCAAAGTTTTGTGCTTCAAGATAAGGAAATGAAGTCTCTAACACAGTTTTATCATCCTCTAATGATTCTTTTAAAAGATATTCAAAAGTTGAATTCACCCCTAGAGCGCTTATAGAGGGGGTGAAAGTTGTAAGTCTCACACACAAAATCAATGTTCTATTACTCATCATAAAATAGTACTAGGTGTTGTCAGGTATAGCTATCGATCAACTCAGATATAATTAATTTAGATTTGACAAAAAACATATATGCTTTCATACAAAAAAAAATTTAAAGAAAGTGCTTGAAAATATTTTTATTTTTTTAAACTAGTGGTAGAGACTTCATTTCCAGTATAGGTATATATATATAGGGTGTAATCGTTAAGTGTAGCCAGGCGATTACTCCGTAAATATAACAGATATTAGAAAACTTTAAATTTATATTGAAAGTACATACGTTACCCGATGAGTAATCACATTAATGCCTTTTTTTTATTTAAAGAGGTAATACTATATTATATAATAGGTTAAACGCTCCCATACATTTAGAACGAAGTTCCTTGA
Source organism: Pammene aurita (assembly GCA_947086415.1). Classification (NCBI taxonomy): domain Eukaryota; kingdom Metazoa; phylum Arthropoda; class Insecta; order Lepidoptera; family Tortricidae; genus Pammene; species Pammene aurita. The sequence goes on along the minus strand of OX352296.1, from coordinate 14,171,190 downwards.
GATTGTGACTTTAGGTATTTTCCCTACCGTAAGAGATAAAGCTATGTAATGTTCATAATTTACACGATTAAACTGTAATAAAACAATAAAACGAATCTTTTATGAAATAATAAATACGAACGGCGAAATGTATTCCCGTACATAGTAATCAGTTTGGGATATTTCTGGTTTTATTTAAAAGAGTTATTGCTGTGTTATACTCATTGGGTAACTCTCGATATCGATTTTCTGATATCCGTTATATTTACGGAATAATCGCCTCATCCTGTAAGTATAACGTGCGAGGCAAAGCGGAATCGGAAGCGGATTTGATATTTGAAATAAATAAATTTGTATTTTCGTCTGCGGCTGACTATATCTATACATATAATAAAGCTGAAGAGGGTCGAAAGTCTGTACATGGAAGATAATCGAAAAAAAGTTGGCTGGGGATACTTAGAATCGATAACAGAACACGTTCCAACAATTTTTAGAATTTTTGTCTGTTTATCCGTTTGTCTGTTTATTTGACCGCGCATCACGTGAAAACGGCTGAACGGATTTTGATGAAATTTTGTATAGATATAGTTTGAGTCCTGGTAAAGGATAATATATAGTTTTAATCCCGAAAATCAACCCTCGTGGGGGTGAAAATGGGGTTGAAAGTTTGTATGGAGAATTTTTAACCACTGAAACGATTTAGATAGAAATAAGTATGGAGATAATTTGAGTCTCGAGAAACGTCAAAGGATAGTTTTCAAACCCTTGTGGGGGTGAAAGGGGGTTGGAAGGTGGTATGAGGAATTTTTTACCGCTGAACTGATTTAGATGAAAATTGGTATAGAGATAGTATGGGTCTCGAGAAATGACAAAGGATAGTTCCTTTTTAACCCCCCCCCCCCCATCTTACTTTCGAACCGTAGGTCCAAAAAATTGAAAAAAAGAATGGAAGTGACGCCTGTTACCCGTCGATGCTTTAAATTTACCTTTACCCCGCTCTTAAGAATTGAAAATGTCATGAATGTCAAAGGGTTATTGCAGGTTCGAGGACTATATATGACGTACAAAGATGCATGGCCCAAACCAAAAAACTACTACAAAATCATCTAACATTTATAGGACTCCGTTTAGGTAGGAAATAGTAGTTTATGTAACTGTTACGTAATAAGGGTCCTTAAAACATGAGTGTGGTTTTCATAATAAGATCACACGAGTGTTTTAAGGCCTAATTACGTACAGTTGCATACACTGATTTATCTACACTCATATTATTTATCCTAAATGCATTATTCGGAAACCATAGAATGGCCGCCATTGCACCGCCATGGCCAACTCGATTGTGCCGGCGGTCGCGCGGGCGCGTATCGGCGGCCGCGCGGGAGCGTGCAGGTGTACATTATGTTATCAAAACTCATAACACATCAATATTTGAGCATGTAAAGTTAAAATTACGTTACTGATACAGATAAAAAGCTTATCATAGTAAAATCGATTGTGGTAATGCTAGCATTGCCTACCGTTTTCGAACACGTTTTAGAGAACTTACAATGTGAGTGTAGATAAACATATCAAACGTTTTGTGAAGCAGTCAGATTAGGATTTATTTTTCTTTATAATTAAACAATAGGTACATTATCTGTCTCTCAACCTGTTTTGATATGTCTTCTTGAAGAACACGCCTTTTTTTGTATCTTTAAGATCTAATAATGTATTACTGTTTTGAAAAAAATAAGTCCCGTCGAATTTCTTTTCGGTCATAATACTTCTTGGGCCAGAGGTGTAGGGTTAGAATCGGTGGTAGTTTTGGAACGAAGTTCCTTATCGGACGGTTCGCGGATCCGGCCAAGGCGAAAAAAAGTCACGTGACAGTCACGAAAAAGCGTCACGTCACGAAAACGCGACACCCATACGATTGAGAAACATGTAAAATGGAATGAAATAAAAATATATAAAATAGAATAAAGTGAAGTGAAGTGTAGTGAAATTGAGAAGTGACAAAGTGATAAAAGTGAAAAAAGTCGAGAACCTTAAAAGTCGAGAATTTTAAAAATGTCGAAAATGTCAAAAATGTCAATATTTCCAAAATTTCCAAAATTTCCAAAATTTCCAATATTTCCAAAATTTTCAAAATTTCCAAAATTTCCAAAATTTCCAAGATTTCCAAGATTTCCAAAATTTCCAAAATTTCCAAAATTTCAAAAATTTCCTAAATTTCCAAAATTTCCAAAATTTCCAAAATTTCCAAAATATCCAAAATTGCCAAAATTTCAAAAAATGCAAAAAAAAATAAAACCACAAAAGGATATCGTCAATTTTTGTTAGCTGATCTGGCCCAGATTATTTAGAACCGTTTAGGAATGGTTCTTACATTTAAAGAATCGTCATAATTTCTAGATCAGGATGGTGGTAAAAATATTGCGAAATCTAATGGGAAAACTGAAAAATCATGAATTTAAAACTTGAATCTGACAAGGACAATATTTGAAAGCGTGCTTGCCTATGATTTATTTATTAATGTAAAAAAAGTACCGATTATTTAAAGATAATGTACAAAAGCGGACTTGAAAACAAAACGGGAATCATGATGAAATAATAAAAAGTCATATTTTGATCGTATTTATAGTTCCTGTATTTCGGTAAACAAAGACTGCTGTAAACCATCGTTGATACTATTAACTGAACATTCCTAACACCTATTGCGAAGGGATAAGGTTTACCACCGTTCAGTGCGATAGCACTAGTATCTGACATTACAAGAGTGAAAAAAAGATGCGTTTCGTTATGGAAGGAGCATGATATTATGCCATTATGAAACCCACTTTTAATATTCAAATTACGGTCAAAAATGCAAAAATACGCATTTTCAATCTTTAGGCGTTTTAATACAGTCGATTTCTAATTTAAACTCCCGTATTCGTAGGCTTAGATACAATTTTAATATTACAATGTTCTAACTTACCGAACAGTATCAAAACGCAGATTATGTAACGGTATACTTTGACAGTGTCAAATCAAAAAACAATCCCGTTTCAGGCCAGGGTGAAGTTAAACTTTATGTCAATGCCATAAGGACGTTAACAACTTGTCTTGCTGTATTTTAATCGCGGAAAAATCAACATAATGTTTATTTATTTAGTATTTCTAATTCCCGTTTCATTTTTTTGCAATATTTTGTCTACTTTAGTAATAAAATGAGTATTTATTTTACATCGCAGTAAAAACTGTATACGGTTTATATCAGGTGGCCCAGAATTGACGATCTCCTTTACGAAAAAGTCAAAATGAAATAAAATTAAATAACATAACTTCATTCCAATCGCACTCGATTCACATACTTTCCACGACACTCACGTATTTCATTTTTCTCTGACGTTCATTAGTGCATTGTAATGTGCTTACATTGACGAATAAATATCTTGATCTACACCAATATCATAAATCCTCTATTCCGCGTTCAGAACCTTATGTAATTAATTACCAACATTATTGCAACCAGTAACGTAACATCAGTGTATTATCTGTGACAGTGTGGTAAAATCGTATGAAAATTCATTACCTACGGTAACGTAATGAAAATTCCCCCCCCGACCGCCGGCGCAATAATGTTGGTCATGGCGGTGTAATGGCGGTCATTTTAATGGTTTCAATGGATTTTTAATATGTGTGTAGGTAAAGCAGTGTATGCTTCTGTACATAATTAGGCCTTATTACGTGACAGTTATATCGCCATGTCCGTCCGTCTGTCCGCGGTCTAGCTCAGTTACCGTTCGCACTAGAAAGCTGAAATTTGGTGAGGCCTGATAAGAACTTTCAATAAAAACTATATTGAATAAAATCGGTCCAGCCGTTTTTGAATTATTAGTCAAAAATGCATAGTTAAAGGAAGTGCCGAATAGTAAAATGACGTAAGCGCCGCCAAATAAACGAACTTTTGAACGGATGTTTTGTAACAGGGCAGCATCTACGAAACTCTACTCGGAGCATCGCCCGACATGCTCTTGGCCGGTTTTTTTTGCATTGTTCTCCCGGAAATCACCCCTTAAGGATTACTAATTCCAATTCCAGAAAATCCCCAGCCAGGTTATACGTAGCCTATAAAAATTCAACGTTTAAAAGGGGGGGCGGGGTAGCCACTACACTCGATTGAGTTGAATTTGCATGGGTCATGGAACTCCCTCCTCCAAGTGCACCTCAAATAGAAAAAAATCATTTCTGCATTTGTGACCCCCCCCCCCCCCCAATTTCAACCGCGCCTGTTCTTACCTTTCATGCTTTGACTGATTTGACGGGAGGATCGATTTGGATGATATTTGCAGTAGACATAAACGTATAAAGACAAAAGTGGTCCTGTATCGTCCGATATACACCTACTATACTCTCTATGTCGTTTAAATCATGCCAAAAAAATTTAACAAAAAAAAGGATTCATTTATGAGTGTAGTTTCATTTAGTGGTAATTGTAAAATATTTTATTAGGACTACTGTCCTCTAGCGTATCCATCTGTCAACTTTACTTCAAGTTCCGCTTCCAGGGTAGCGGGAGAGAAATTAGGGGTGAATTAGCCGCTTACTGACACAGACCGAATTCCACGCGGGCGGAGCCGCGGGCACAGCTAGTTATCCATAATTTTGGTACCACAAAACTTGTTATTGAACTTATTTAGGTACTAGACTAGAGTATACACAACGCAGTGTCCTATCAGCTTTATGGGGAGAAACTTAGTTATTCTTTGCCATCATATCGTATTGTTGGCGCCGTAAGTAATATATTGTAAAGGTTTTATGAGAGAATTCACAAAGAGGATTACACGTTGCCTCCGTATTGGCCCAGGAGAGATAGGTATTTACCCGACACAAAGATAGCTCGACAATGGAGAAGGTTATTCAAGACGAAGTTTCGAAGTATATTTGAAGAACTCATAATATTATTAGATATTCGTCTAAACCTCTGTTTACTATGTAGGGTGTATAGAACGCCTTAAGCGTGACATTGACAGTAGCTGTCAATTTAGGCGGGAACACGGGAGAACTGTCACTTATCCTTACGACGCTACGCGTGGGTGGACTTTGCTATATCTTGTAAATTAGATAATTCGAGCCGATTCCTGATATTATTGTAAAACCTTTGATTATAGAACCCAAGTTTGATCTGGAAGTGTTTTATTTCCTACAATATCCTTTCCTGGTCTTAAGTATCCACGAACACACGTTTACTTGTCAAATATTTATATTTAGGGAAAAAGACCCTTTCCCTTCACCGAAAACTAACATAAATACATCTACAACAATGGTGTATCTAGTCCCCACTTGTCATTGGGCTTGTGTTTGGACTTCAATTTAAGAGCATATACGCTGCTACACGCTAAAATTTAAATTACTTATAACAGTCAAACGGACACACATGTAGAACTAAATCCCTCCTACATATTACTAGTCCGTACTAATGCTACTATCTCTGCTAATATTATATGTAATGGGAAAATAACTCTGTTACTTCTTCACGCTAAAACTGCTGAACCGATTTTGATGTAAGATAATATTGTCAATATACAAATTCGTTCCTTTAATATTATTAAAAAGTTCTAATTTTATTTTCTGTAATAGGTATAATATGTAACAATAGAATACTTTTTTTTGCGAAGGGCGTCTTACTTGAGAGTGTATTTTATATGCTTAGCTTTTTTATATAATTTTGGCGTATACATAGGCAATTTCAACTTCTTCCGTTTTATAAATTACTTATGATAGGAAATGATTACCTTTACCTTTGTCCAGTTTACCTTAATCATGACCAGACGGCCTACAACAAGCCCCTCCGACAGAGCGACCTTCGTTTGGACGGACTGTGTAGGCAGTTGTTGCTAGCAAAATTGTATGAACCACCCGGGCTTTGATTAAAATTGTATTTTATCGATGTCGATAAACTTAGTCGATACTTAATGAATCACTAGCACTGGTACATTTCTGTCCCCGTCAATCCAGGGTTATGTCTGGTAATGAATACCTATAGGTATTCAATTACACACTTCGAACATATAAGTACAACTTGTGTAGGGGGTAAAATAAACAACTTTTATCAAAGCTCAGGAAATCGAATACCTATGTAATTACCTACATATTCCTCACGATTGTTATGTATTTTCACGATTGTGCAAATCAAATATTTATAACTCAAAGCAAAAGAAACACGTGACGACGATGTCTTAAGATAAGAAGAAAGACTCGTAAATCTTGAGATACCGAGCGAGTGCGTGCAAAGGATATTAAGATTAAGCACTCTCTGAATGTATATTGAAAGGAATGATGGAAATTAAATTAACTTCCATGGTAGAAATATGAAATTGCCTTGAACGTTATTTTCGTGTAAATATTCTAAGAACAAAAGCTTTTATCTTAATATTAGCTGATAACACTTGAGCAATGTAAATTAATTTAGAAACGTTAAGTTTTAGTCTGTAAAATGATATGCGTGTTAAGTTCCGATGGTGCGTAGGTAAGATCTGAACTCTGGGTGACTCAATATCTGATGACACATATTAAGTGGTTAATGAATATAGCTAATTTGGTGATAGATGATTAGGTCACGGTCTAATTTTAGAGCATAAAATACGATTATCTGAAATTACATTTTGCCACATTTAGTTTAGTTAGGTTACAATGTATTTATTATTGGCATATCACTTCCGTTTTAGTTTTCATTCATCAACAAAACGTCATTATTCATTAACAAAATCATGTTAATCCAAATCATTGCGGATGCGGCCTATCTTTTGTCGGCGATTCGACCTCTGAACTCATTTCGTTATTTTATTTTCTGCACCACAGGACTTAATTAAATAACCTTCCCATTCCTGCATGCACCCTGGAGTTTGGAATGAATTTTTAATTTAAACGTGTGTGCTCCGACGAAGGCTGCAGAGGAAGCGTTTTAAGTTTATGGTGATTGGAACAACGATAGATATCACCGGCCACAGTACCATCGCGCTGGGAAACAATGTGTATCAGGTTTATTTATATACCCGAACATAAACATTTTGAGCGATACCTGAAATTGGGAAAGTTTGTTACCAATATTAAACTAAAAGCGTATTTGGAACCCACATATGTAACTACGGACTGTTTGTTACACGTTAAATTGCCCGGGGACATGAACCTTAAAACGGAACATTAATAAATCGCAAAATTCTTTTTCCAAATCCCAAACCCGATCCTGTAATATTTATCGGTAGTTGTAGGAATTCATTTCTTTTTACTTCCATTACCACCGAATTGCATTCAGACGAAATTAAACGGGAAAATCCCAGCTAGTCGGTTGTTGTTACTTTTTTCAGGCAATAATGGAGCTCGGAAAATAGTAGCGGGACAGAGACGCGAACGAGCAAACTTTTGCAGTGACACTTAATTTTGCCACCAGTGTAGTTTTGCGCCTGAAAGAATGCACGCGGCACGTGTTCCGCAAGCCTTTAGGTTCGCCTCATGAAATTTCTAATATCAAAGGCACATTTAGCTCGCAAACGGAAGAGGGAAGTTAAAAACACGGCGAACCTAAAACAACATTTGGCGTCCTACGTAAACGGTTTGTTCAGCTGAAATGTGTATGCTTACCGCGGCTATCTTCGACCGACAAAGAGTGTTTTGAAATAATTTAACTTTTTAAGAGAATAACAATAAGAAAATAACATAAACATTGCTATTTCATATAAATTAGTTATGGTATAGATAACTAATTTTAATCGATGCTAAATCGGGCTCGATGCTGTGAATATAAAGTAAAATTGTTAAAATGTAATAAAAATAAAATAAATTATATTAGTTAAATTGTTATAGCATAATGTAAAACTTGACGCTTAAAGAATAATCATGAAATACCTAGGTTAAGAAAACTTATTTTTTCACCTAAGCAGCTCGAACAAGGGTTCTTTGGTGCTCAATAACAGTGAGCAAAATTCAATGTTGCTGCGAGCGTGAGACAAAATGTCCTTGAGATGTCCTCAGTAAAAAGACAGAGAAAGTAATATTTTCAACCTTCATATTCTCGCTTTTCTTTTTTATTTCAATATCAGACCCCCGATGCACACCAAAATAGCTTGGAAACCTAATCACAAGATTTGGCGCAGGCACTAGAGTTTAGTAAATGTGCTATTTGTAATAAGTGGCGAAATTGGATCGGAAGTCAGTAAAAGAGGCGAGAATTGAGTGGGCGTCAGTGAATGTAGAGCGGAAGACAAGCGGAACTGGGTGGAAGTGGAGCGGAACTGGCGGAATTGGAGCGAAGTTGGCGGAATTGGAGTGGAAGTCACTAAAAGTGGCGGAAATAGACTGGAAGTCAGTGGAAGTGTAGCGGAACTGGATGGAAGTTGAGCGGAATGGCGGAATAGAAGCGGAACTTGAGCGGAACTCATTAAAAGTGGCGGGAATTGAGTGGAAGTCGTTGGAAGTAAAGCGGTGTACTGGAGGTGTACGGTGGAGGTGGAGCGGAACTGGCGGAACTGGAGCGGAACTTATTAAAAGTTGCGGGAATTGAGTGGAAGTTATTGGAAGTAAAGCGGTACTAGGTGGAGGTGGAGCGGAACTGGCGGAACTTGAGCGGAACTTAAGCGGAACTCATTCAAAGTGGCGGGGATTGTGTGGTAGTCAGTGGAAGGGGAGCGGAGCTGAGTGAATGTGGAACAGAACTGGCGAAATTGAAGCGGAACTCATAAAAAGTGGCGGGAATTGAGTGGAAGTCATTGGAAGTAAAGCGGTGAACTAAATGGTGAAGCGGAACTGGCGGAACTGAAGCGGAACTTGAGCGGAACTCATTTAAAGTGGCGGGTATATTGTGGATGTTAGTGGAAGTGGAGCGGAGCTGGGTGGAGGTGAAGCGGAACTGACGGAACTGAAGCGGAACTTGAGCGGAACTCATTAAAAGTGGCGGAGATTGTGTGGAAGTTAGTGAAAGTGGAGCGGAGCTGGGTGGAGGTGGAGCGGAACTGGCGGAATAGAAGCGGAACTTGAGCGGAACTCATTAAAAGTGGCAGGAATTGAGTGGAAGTCATTGGAAGTAAAGCGGTGAACTAGGTGGAGGTGAAGCGGAACTGGCGGAACTGAAGCGGAACTTAAGCGGAATTCATTAAAAGTGGCGGGTATATTGTGGAAGTTAGTGGAAGTGGAGCGGAGCTGGGTGGAGGTGAAGCGGAACTGACGAAACTGAAGCGGAACTTGAGCGGAACTCATTAAAAGTGGCGAAGATTGTGTGGAAGTTAGTGAAAGTGGAGCGGAGCTGGGTGGAGGTGGAGCGGAACTGGCGGAATAGAAGCGGAACTTGAGCGGAACTCATTAAAAGTGGCAGGAATTGAGTGGAAGTCATTGGAAGTAAAGCGGTGAACTAGGTGGAGGTGAAGCGGAACTGGCGGAACTTTTTTTTTATTTTTTTATACCACGACGGTGGCAAACAAGCATACGGCCCGCCTGATGGTAAGCAGCTACCGTAACCTACGGACGCCTGAAACTCCAAAGGAGTCACATGCGCGTTACCGACCCTTTACAAAAAGGAGGATTCACTGTGTTGACGACTAAAGGAACAAGAAGGTCCGTCATCGTCAACACACTGGGTCCTCTTTGAGCTCTTTGGCAACCTTACTCATTAGCAGGAACACAACACTATGAGTAGAGTCTAGTGCTATTTGGCTGTGGTTTTCTGTAAGGTGGAGGTACTTCCCCAGTCGGACTCTGCTACAGAATTGAGCGATGATATTCGCTGAACGTGCCCTACCACACTTAGCGAGATGTCATTCGCAGTACCCACACCTCTCTTTTTGGCGTAGTTTAAGGACATACCCAGGTCCGGACGTAGTTTTAGGACATACCCGGGTCCTGTTTTAGGACATACCCGGGTCCGGGTCCGGGTCCATACTGAAGCGGAACTTGAACGGAACTCATTAAAAGTGGCGGGGATTGTGTGGAAGTTAGTGGAAGTGGAGCGGAGCTGGGTGGAGGTGAAGCGGAACTGGCGGAACTGAAGCGGAACTTGAGCGGAACTCATTAAAAGTGGCGGGGATTGTGTGGAAGTTAGTGGAAGTGGAGCGGAGCTGGGAGGAGGTGAAGCGGAACTGGCGGAACTGAAGCGGAACTTGAGCGGAACTCATCAAAAGTGGCGGGGATTATGTGGAAGTGGAGCGGAGCTGGGTGGAGGTGGAGCGGAACTGGCGGAACTCAAGCGGAACATAAGCGGAACTCATTCAAAGTGGCGGGGATTGTGTGGAAGTCAGTGGAAGGGGAGCGGAACTGGGTAGAAGTGGAGCGGAATTGGCGGAACATGAGCGGAACTCATTAAAAGTGGCGGGAATTGAGTGGAAGTCATTAATAAAGCGGTACTAGGTGGAGGAGGAGCGGAACTGGCGGTATTGGAGCGGAAGTGATTGGAAGTGTGGTAGGAGTGGCGGAAATTGAGCGGAAGTGAAGTGGGATTGATCGGGATAGAGTGGAAGTCAGTGAGAGTGAAAAATTATTTAAATTTTCTGCTATGTTCTCACTGCTGAGGTGAAAAGTTGTATGAGCAACATGAGACCAAAGTTATTTGCACCTCGTGCCTTTGAGTCATTCACTACTCTCAAGATTCTAACCTAGAATCACTCGCTACGCTCGTGAGTCTATTATAGAATCTTTCGCTTGCTCGGGACTCAAAATTAACACTCGAAGCAAAAACTAACTTTGCTCTCTTGTTGCACAAATATCTATTAATAGGTAGCAGGGTAGCATGCACGCCCACTAACATTATTTTAACACCATGTATTTCTATGCATCGATAAATGTACATGTATACAATAAATAAATAAACAAATATTTTTTTATACCGGATAATTATTAGGATAATCTTATATTAAGTTTATGAAGTTTCTTATACAGGATTTCTACACTACACGCGATAATTTAAATGACTGTTATATAATACATCTATTTATACAAAAATACCTATGTTATTTTACCAACCTAGTCTTTATTTCATACAGATTGCAAAATGGTATGTCGTTAGGCATTGCAAGAAAAAAAATTGTCTTAACAAAAGAAAGGAATTTGAAGTCAAACTACGCATATCTGTACCTATACAGAACTAACTGCCATTTTCCATTAGGATAACAAGAAAGCTGAATGATGAGGGCCGGATGACTAGAGTAAACAGTCGTTGTTAGCCGATTATATAAATTGCGACTATTTTAAGATTTGCATGCCTATTACACGGAGTGTCTTTTTATGTGCTATTTAGGTACATTTCAATGCGATTAAAAAGTGTCACTTCGTATGATAATGCTAAACAATTTTCTCTTCTTCGTTGCTCTTGAGCGTATTTGGTTATATGTATTTGGATTCAATTCGACAATAGTTAAATCATCGGAGAATACACAGAATATTGAATTAGGAACGTTTCGCTACTTATTTTGTATGTGTCCTCGTGCTGGGGAATAAATAAAATTGTTACCCGACAGGGAGCCGGGTTCGAGCGGGTATGATTCGATCCAAATCCAATAGTCGGAATAAATGCAAGACTCGCCGTCCCACTACTACATCGCTTTCGGCAACTAACTTCGTTTGCGCAAACACTCGGCTCGAGAACTCTTTACCCACTTGCCTCTTGCTTCCACTTGGTTTGCAGAACCTACCAAGTTCTTAAGAATAGTATTTTTGCTGCCATTTTAGTGCCTACACTTAGGCTTAATTAAAAACTTCTAGTTTGGTTTCCACATTCACTCATATTTTCTTGGCAGGTCAAAGGTTGTTGCGTTTGTGTTTTTATTAAGATATTGAGTTTTTTGTTCGTTTGATATTGGGTCAAGATATTAATTATCTTATGCTGATTATAACTAAGAAGGTCGTCTACATCCGTTATCTGTTTTTAAAGGATCTATCCATGTCTACGGGTTTCGTAGCCACCTAGCCACGCATAGGTCAGCTTAATTAAACCACCCATAATTTTGGAACCGAATTAATCGACACAAGAATTAATCTAGTAATGGAGTAACTTACAGTTTTATATGGGAACATTGTATGAGTAAAGCCAAGTCATCCCTTCTAATAGCAAGCCCAAGTAACCCCAGTATACTCGTATGGTCAAAGTACAATTTACATGCAATCTAACGCCACTAGAGCATGAACTTCGGGCAGAAAGGACGAGGACGAGGACTCCAAGTTTGTTAATTTCCCATAGTGGCTAGTGTGCAACAAACTTTATCAATCATTGTTTTACTGGCTTTACATTATGCAGCTTATAAAATAAACAAATTATATTTAGAATCAGCTCGCGTATAACAAAAGGTATTGTCTTTTTTCTTACTTTGCTATAAAATGTTCGAAACAAGCCAACTAAACAACATTACAGTGCTTTGTGTTCTGCTGGGAAAAGCTATTAAAAAGAAAGCGGGTTCCTTTTAGAAATACGTACATGTGCTTTATATTTATTGTGCCCGATAGCAAAGTACTTATTTATTATTTTGAAAAAAAAAAAACACATTCAATTAATTTACCAAGTAATCCTATAGTAGGTTAGCTGATATATTACAGTCGCTGCTGCGCGTATTTGTGGATTGAATCTACTTTAATATGTTAAGTGACGACAAGAAAATACACAAAAAGGGCAAGATTTACGATGAGAACATTTTTACATAGGATACCGGATCTGCTTACGAAAACGGAGCAGCATATTTGCATACTCCGAGCGATACGAGGCCGTCTTAGGCAGCCAAAATTTTCTTTTACTTGCGTGCTCAGAATGTTATGGCCTTCGATCAAACTTGCTCATCGAGACAAAAAAGGAGCCATACCTGCTCTGCGAAAGAGACGGAAGGTTAAATTAAGTGTGAGACGTGACATGATTGATAAGGATTTTCATAAATGTACGACAAAAACGACTAGGAAAGATGTAAAACATCACGTTAGTCGTCTACAAGTACGGATGCAAAAGAAGTTTATCTTGATCACTTTAATATCATGATATTTCAGAGGGTTTAGCCAAGATGATAATCGTTTGCAGAAAACGAATCGAAACGCCATCCATCTCTTTATCGCGCTAATATTGAAGAGTAAGCGAGAGCGTGTAGCGTTTTGTTTGCTGCAAACGATTGTCATCTTGGCTACAGGGCCAGTAAAACGCCGCGGTGTGAAATCTGCTATTCCATGCCGGCTCCGAGAGTGTGATCCTACATATTTGTCTCAAACTTGCGGCGACACAGTGTCGTGTCTGAATGTTCTGCTCGTCACCAATCCCATTTCGGTCGCTTGAAGCGTAAACTTTATTCCCTTGCCCGGCGAAATGCGGAATAGTCAGTCAACGAAATGTGAACAGATCCCAAATTTATCTTTTTTCATTGACGTAAATAGCGCTGCCGCGTAAAGACGATTGATATTGCCTTCTCATGCAAAACGTATACAATTTTTAAGTTTTTGCATTCTTTCAAATTGGTTCCTTTGTTAGCTTAGGTTCCTTTGTTATATAAGTACATCTATGTAAGGTGCTAACAAAGGTACCAATTTTTAATTACAGCTGATAGTACTAGGTCCTAGAAGTACGTTTAAGTAAAAAAAGATTTATGAAGTCTAATGTTATTTTCTGGAGAAAATTAGAGAAAACAAATTTGCCATGAAAAGGATGCTCTGTTATTGAAATAATTTAGACACGCGGCAGCGTGTCAAGCCAAGTTCAAGCAAAGGAACTGGCTAGCCAGCGCCAAGTGGTGCCACTTTTGATCCTTCTATAACTTAAAACCTCTTTAACGTAAACACATAAAACTACGTGTGTTTAATTATATCCATAAGGACATCTAGAAGCCCAAATTTTATGAAGCTAGCTCAAACGGTTATAAAGACATGAAGAGTAAATTTTAGCACTGACTGACTGACTCACATATAATACCTAAATCTAACCTACTTCCAGACGACCGAGAAGGATGAAATTTGGAATCCAGCTCGGTAATTGTGTGTAAGCGTAAGAAAAAATCTAAAAATAAAAGAAAGTTGAAAAATAGGGGCCCCATACAATTTATTTTATTTTATTGTATCGTTGGAACCGTTACAAGCAGATATTTGAAACTAGTTATCTCAATACCTGCCTAGTTTTCTTTACAAAAAATAATGATATCCCACCAAAAACATAAATGTAAAAAAGGAGAGCCAAGCTCAACACAAAAATTATGCTTGGCCGCAAAAAGAATGGAGATCTAAATGAGTGCCGAGTTCTATGCAAAATTCAAATATGTATTTATAGGAACAGAATAACATTATGAAGTAAGTATTAAACTCTATTTCTTTGCTTTATTGGATACCTATAACGATTGCTGTTATTTAAAAATGTGAGATCTTAAAGTAGGTTAGATTTAACTTGGCCAGTTTGTATCAGAATTTAAAAATATATATACAGGGTGATTCATGAGACGTGAGCAGGCTTAACACTACGGATTCAGTTAATAACAAGCTATTGTTTGATACAATTATTAGTATGATTGGCGCAAAAAAATGTTTTTAAGTAAAAATAAAATGTTTTAATTTTTTTAGGACACGCATGGCCACTTTACAATTAGAATACTCCGTCGAGGACTGATATTCTCTTGTTTTTCTGTGATATGTGTCAAATTGATGTCTGGTTACTTTGGAAACATCGTATCCCAATTAATTTGACAATATTTGTTTTCATAATCGAAGTGCTGTCATGATTGTTAAAGAGGTTTTATCTTTATTGATTTGTTTATGTAGGATGACCATGATTACAGAAAATAAAATTTCTACGAATCAAAAAGGTAAAAAAATTAGAAAGGTGTTAATGTTTCACTTAAACATGATGACACGATTCATTATCGTTAACTGAGCGTGTAGGGAAGTTGTTCCTGCTCACGTCTCATGAATCATCCTGTATATGTTGAATAACTTTATAAAATGACTGATGTAATGAAAACTGGCCAAGTCAAATCTAACCTACTTTAAGATCTCACATTTTTAAATAACAGCAATTGTTATAGGTATCCAATAAAGCAAAGAAATAGAGTTTAATAGTTGTTCATAATGCTATTTTGTTCCTATAAATACATATTTGGATTTTGCATAGAACTTGGTACTCATTTAGATCTCCATTCTTTTTGCAGCGAAGCCCACAGCCAAGCATAATTTTTGTATTGAACTTGGCTCTCCTTTTTTACATTTATGTTTTTGGTGGGATTAATAATTCTCGATTATCTTACTCTATCCCTTAACTGACCACTTTACTAAATAAATGTCAATAGCATGCTATTTTTTGTTATCTCCTCAGAAGATATAGATACGTTAAAACATTTAACACAAATATCCTCCAAACATCACTCGACATAAAATACAATTTTCACCACTCCACCTCGGAAACGCGCTCTTTATCCGTTGAAAGCGGTGGGGAAAAACGCATTTTATCCACACGTGGGGAAAGTAATTTGATACAAGTTTTGACTTGTTATCTGGCAGGATGTACTTTACAGATGATTTTGAATTATATAATTTTGGTAACATTCATTTGGCTTCCAGTTTTATATTTTGTAAATAAATAAATAAATTCTTCATTCAGACAACCAATGGTCCACAGTTGTGTTAATCAATTATAATTAAAACGTATAAACTAGGTTCGTTATACTAAAAAATAAAAATCTATTTTACATAATAAACGTCCCCAGAATGAGGGTTTATCCATATCCAGACATCCGTCGACATGTAGAGGTGCCGACATCCAATGTCTTTGCAAAAGACTGTCATCGAGTCAGCATATTCCCGCGAACCGCCAACGCCCTAGGTTCCCTCTCTATATCACAATCGTCTTTTAGGCCACTTATGATAATATGGCTGTCAACCACCTCCAGCTCATTTCCATTCAGTTTAATGGACGGCACATAACATCATGGGGATATGCCACGCATAGTGAAAGCCATTAATTGAATTTTAAGACAGTTGTACCTCAGACCATGTGCTTCAGCATAGTTCTCACATGTGCGAAGCAAATTCCTAAGCGTGCAGATGGACGGACTCAGCAACACGATATCATCCGCTAGCATATCATATTATAGGTTATATTTTTCCTGTGGTGGTGTGGTGAATTTTTTTGTATTATACTCGGCAGCAAGTTTTGCATTATACTTGCTTTGAAGCCCTCGCACGCTCAAGATTCCATTTTTTGAACCAGTCGCTACGCTCGTGGCTCAATTTTGGAATCTTTCGCTGGCTCGGGCCTCAATAAAAGCACGAGAGGTTAAACATCAACTTTGCCCCCTTGTATAATACCTTCTCAGTGTCAGAAACAAAAACAAAATTTCACTTTAAAAAATCTTAATTTCTAAGTACTTAAGATTAATTGTTTTGATGTATTTAGATAAGTTGACATTTCTGAAAGTGTCCTAATGTGTAGCAATTTATATTTTAGGTACCTATAGTTTGGCCGGCGGCTTACGGATAAATGCACTATACTTTAAGTATGGAGCATTTGTCCTTAATCCGCCGGATAAACTATACCTTAGATTTTTCATAATCTTAATTTATACGTAGCAAACGGGTCCAGAATTAAGAAACCATACTTTATTTTCTCTCTCATCTTCTCTCTTTAATAGTTCTGAGTGTCACATGAAGCATGTAACCCACATGGGTTAACCGTTATTTACTGAAAGTACGCAGTTAAACTTGGTAAATGAGTTAGAACTTAGACGAACACTAAGATGTTGTGACTTTACACATCTGTATATTTTAATTAGTAGAATACCGGGTTAGACTTAAGTATAAGTACATGTATTTATCCGGAGACATACATACAGTAGCCGTCAACATTAAATTTAAACCAGTCAAGTTAAGCGCAACTCATGGAGAAATGGGAAAATAAATTAGCTCCGGTTTGGCTACAAATATTTCATGTGCCCTGGCTGGCTGTTAGGTACACCCAGATTCAAAATTGCATGGACAATTTATGAATGAATTCATTCATAATGTGTCCATGCAATTTTGAATCTCACCGTACATACGTTGACTTATCTGACCAAATGAACTCAGTTATTGCAACAGACGGATAGAAGTTAGTCCGTGGCGCGAGTTCGAGCGCAACATAGTTGTTATTATCAAGAGACAGTGGAATAAAGGCACCTGCTCGCAAACTAGTCGAAACTGTACCGTACCTTATCGTGAAATTCACAAATTTTGGCTGTAAGCTCGGGAATTTCTACGGTTGTTTTAGGTACGTACCTATTGTTTTGTTCGCTACCTGACGCCAGTTGTGTATTGTTATCAGGATTTGCCCAATCTTGTTTCATCTCTTACCTTATAGCAGATGTAAATGACCCAACGACACGAGGACGCACTCCCAGGACACGGAATGAATTAGTGATATTGTAAAGCCTATGTCGAAAGCGAACTTAAACGTAACTTAGGATAATTTCCAAGAATTAAATGTATTACTTTTGTATTTTATTGAGGTGTGCAATAAAGAATATTATACGTTACCTACTCATAATGTTGTACTCATTATCTATAAGTAATGAATTATAATCCATCAGCAACTTATAAGCTACAATATGACTGCAAAGTTCTTGCTATTGTTTCTAGCAACAGACCTTCTTAAATTGACAATTAATGTATTAAGCTTGACTTCCAAAGTTTAAAAAAAAGTTTTACCTATCGACCGTAAGCTTTAAATTAATGAAAATATGTGTTAAGCCTTCTTTACAATAATGTTTACAATAAAATTGTTTTATTATGCTTTGTCCATTTCCTTCTTTTTACTTTTTTATATAATAATATGGCTTGTTAAAGATTCAAGAGAGGAGTCAATGAGGATACATAAGTAAGATCTTATTGCTTTATAAAATAAAGTGTTATTACACTTACAATGTAAACATATTTTTGACCACGACTGTATACCTAACTAAAATGTGCAATCAACATCATAACATAAGGTACAAAATAGTGGAAAGTATAGTCATCGAAGTAGTAGGTACATATGCTTTCATACATTTGTGTCCGGATCATGTATTGCACGTTTAAAATAATTGTTAAAATTAATTAACATTTTTTTCCGCTTTTTATTTAGAAACCTGTAGGTAAATACTTTTTTTAATGTTTATTCTCAACTCAATGCTACCTTTGGTACTTCAAAAATACGTATGACAATCTGAAAACTAAAAAATCTCTAACACAGGCACGCCTGCTTATTTGTATTTTCCAGCTTCCGTAAGAGGTGGAAATGGCCGATAGACAGACTATATTTCCTGTTATTCAGAATGTGCACCATCAGTGAGTCTGTAAGCCGTCCAGTGACCGCACAATTATTTCTAGATTAACAGTATCAGTTTATTAATTATTAAACCAGGCTCCTCCAGCTAGCTGGGTGGCTTAAAAGGTTAAATCCATTGAAAAGCAATTACGATCTATCTTCGGGGACCTCGTTATAGTCAATTACAATTCGATCAATTAAACCCATTGTTGTAGCAGCGTACCGTGTAGGGGTGCTTGGCCATTTCTTTACTTTGTAAATATGCTTATAATATACATTGTAGCATGACGCTACGTTTATCGTACGACATCTGTCGACTTTCTTCAGAACTTCCGTGTCTAAGGAAGGTCTAAGGCTAGGTCGTTGTTGATATAAAAAAAGGGTACATTGTGATTCACGGCATTACGGGTAGATGGCGCTTATATCAGTCCGCATTCTGTGATACACGACTGGCAGTTATAAATTGAGATAATACTCGCGCTAATTTTGAATGTGAATTTTTGAGGTATTCCAGATTGTCAAAAAAAGAAAAAGTTGATTTTGATTGAGTGTGTCAGATCGACGAGGAGATTTTTAAAGAAAAAAACATATTCTGGTTTAGTTTGAGGGTTTTGCTATAATTTGCTTAGTTGCAACGTGTTGAAGTGCGATCTAATTCCCTGGATCTTTGTGTTCAAACATTGTATAGCAAGTGCTGATACATTATTGAATTAAATCCAAATTCTTTTTAAAAACCGGATACGTTGCCGGACAAAAGGGCCACCAGTGGAGCCACCTAGGCCGGAGGGACTCCGGAAGGAGAATTGTAGCCCGCATCCAGCGGGCTCTCCAAGTGAGAAAGAGAATTCAGCGAGCTATTGGGTCCGCCTAAACCAAAGCGGACACTTGCCCACGAACTCTTTTCAATTTCAACTACAGCTTTAGCCATCCTGTCTTTCGAGAATATCATACTATTTACATTTTATTAAAAACGTTAAAAATCCGATTCCTTTTTCTGTATCCAGTGTTTTTGTGCCATAATAGTTTTTTTTGTTGTTTTGCTAAAGGGTTTAGCAGGCTAAGGAAGGACGTGTGGCCCCTGTGAGGAATAGTTGAATTGGTAAATGTCAATTGTTTATCGCCTCATAACTAGTAATCACTCCAACTTTCAGCCCTCTATCTTGAACTGTCACAGAGATAATGTCAAAAATGTATTTTCTTAACATTTTTTTTCAAACTCTTATATCTCCTAATCCATAGCAGCTAAAGCATCGAAACAAAATCACAGAAACGTAGTTTTAGTGGGAGTATACCCTATAATTTTATTAATATTTTATACGTGAAAAATAAAAGAAATAAATGTCAATTTATTTTTTGACAACTCTTTCCAACACGTTTTTTTGAAAGTACAATTATAAAAAAATCATGTAAATTGCTTATAGTATTAGCTACTAGCATACAAAAAATCAATTGATTATATTTGGTGCAACATACTGTAAAAAAAAAACTAACGAAAGTATTCAAGTATCAAGAGCAGACTTCTGAACTGAAAGTTCGTTTTTAAGTTTTATGTTTGTTGCAACAAAGGGTGTATTGTTCTTAATTTGACGTATGACTGTCAAAAAAGGTCACTGAACTACTGCTGTGTTAGCATTTGTAACTAATTTTACTAACTACTAAATCAACGAAACGACGGATGTGCTATATGTTTATTATTTTATAAACAAAATTAATTGGTTTCATTATAGTAGGTACACGTATTAACATAACGAATTAAATAACTCATTAGAGCAGATATCACAATATAAGTCACTTAGATAATGACTATCGTAATATTCGTCGTCCCAGGTATAGGACAATGTTATCCTGCAGTCATCGCAATATCCTTTTAACATAATATTTTCGTCAGAGAGCGATATCTCAATATCTGGTAAAGACTGTAAAAACAGTTGCTTCGCTATTAAGCTATCTTTAAATTATACAATTTATACGCTAGCACATTTAACATAATAGTGAATTGTTTAAGGGAATATACAACACGTTATGTAGAAGAGGAGTCAGATTTTTCCATAATGGCGAAAGTAAGCTTTAAATGTAAATAAAATAAAAATATAACAGAAACTTCATGTATATACATTCTTTCAGATGAAAATCATAAAATCAAAAATATTTGGGCTCAACTTGCCACGGTTAATAGCGAAGCAACTGTTTTTACAGTCTTTACTAGATGTTGAGATATCGCTCTCTGACGAAAATATTATGTTAAAAGGATATTGCGATGACTGCAGGATAACATTGTCCTATACCTGGGACGACGAATATTACGATACTCATTATCTAAGTGACTTATATTGTGATATCTGCTCTAATGAGTTATTTAATTCGTTATGTTAATACGTGTACTATAATGAAACCAATTAATTTTGTTTATAAAATAATAAACATATAGCACATCCGTCGTTTCGTTGATTTAGCAGTTAGTAAAATTAGTTACAAATACTAACACAGCAGTAGTTCAGTGACCTTTTTTGACAGTCATACGTCAAATTAAAAACAATACACCCTTTGTTGCTAGGCAACAAATATAAAACTTAAAAACGAACTTTCAGTTCAGAAGCCTACTCTTGATACTTGAATACTTTCGTTAGTTTTTTTTACAGTATGTTGCACCAAATATAATCAATAGATTTTTTGTATGCTAGTAGCTAATACTATAAGCAATTTACATGATTTTTTTCATAATTGTACTTTCAAAAAAACGTGTTGGAAAGAGCTGTCAAAAAATAAATTGACATTTATTTCTTTTATTTTTCACGTATAAAATATTAATAAAATTATAGGGTATACTCCCACTAAAACTAAGTTTCTGTGATTTTGTTTCGATGCTTTAGCTGCTATGGATTAGGAGATATAAGAGTTTGAAAAAAAATGTTAAGAAAATACATTTTTGACAATATCTCTGTGACAGTTCAAGATAGAGGGCCGAAAGTTGGAGTGGTTACTAGTTATGAGGCGACAAACAATTGACATTTACCAATTCAACTATTCCTCACAGGGGCCACACGTCCTTCCTTAGCCTGCTAAACCCTTTCCCCGAAATTCTAATTGCCTCGTTTGACGGGCGTACAAAGACCTGGCTCTTTAATTTAGGCTACGTTCAGCCAGCGAATCATCCTTCACCATCCATATCACCCGCCTCATTAATCCATTATTTTCCTGCAGCCAAATTACCAGCCGAGTCTTTATTTGTACTTACCAGTTTTGCTAGTACTCCATCCTTTTTCTTTTCCTTTTGTGCGGAAAGTAGACTTTTACGATACTAAGGTAACTATTGAATGTGAAATATCCTTATATAGGTACAGTTATCGTCATTTTGATGTGAAGTGCTAATATTAAATATTCTGATTATTGTAATTTAATTACATTCTAACCACTAAGGTAACTATTGAATGTGAAATATCCTTATATAGGTACAGTTATCTTAATTTTTAAGTGAAATGCTAATTTTGAATATTTTGATTATTGTAATTTAATTACATTCTGACCACTAAGGAAGTTATTGAATGTGAAATATCTTTATATAGATACCGTTATTGTAATTTTTACGTGAAATGCTAATTTTAAATAATCTGATTATTGTTGCTAATTTTAAATAATTTACTTTATCTTCAAAATTAAACGTGTTAATGCAATTATAGAAGTGTTTTACTGCAACATTTATCTACACTCATATTGTAAGTCCTCTAAAATGCGTTCAAAAACCGTAGGCAATGACCAGCATTACAACAAACGATTTCACTATGATATTGCCACGTTGGCTAACCCCCCAGTATTGTTAAATAATCATAGCGTTGTGTTCCTTCCAATAAGTAGATTCGGCAGAGAGAGCTCAAAGCGGATGCGGCGTGTTGACGGCGGGAAACCCTCTAATCCCTTTAGCCGTCAACACAGTGAACTCTCCTTTATATTAACTGCCGAGGCAACGCACATGTGACACCTCTGGGGTTGCAGGTGTCCATAAGCCATGGTAGCTGCTTGCCACCAGGCCGGCCACATGCTTATTTTTTCACCACCTTGGTATAAAAAAAACATAGGTATACCTATGTTTGTATATAAACTTGTATAAGGCTGTTTTCACACTGCTGCGGTTTCCGCATGCGACGCCGATGCGCGAGCGTGATAGCGCTCTGCATGTGTATGGCGCTGTCACGCCTGCACACCTTCGCCGCATCCAGTTGCGGCGCCAGTGTGATAATCTCCTAATTAATAGTTTCAGAAGGTGATTGTCGAAGCGTGTTCGTGGGTTAATACAAGTTTCATTAGAAAATTACATAATATAGGAATATTTAAAAATACCAACATTTCTATTTACTTATACCTAATCAAAAAAATCCACCAAAATAAACCAAATTCCTCACAAAAACTTCTTAAGCAACAGAATTGTAGAAGCTTGGAACAAACTACCAGAGGACACAGTATTGGCTCATAGTGTCAATGAATTTAAAAACAAATTAGACAAGCACAATGAAAAATTAAATTAAAGTGATAAATTTGTCAAGAGCATACTGGATACAGGCACTATCAGTTATTACAACTGCTTGCCTGCTTACAAATAATAATATTAATAATAATAATAATAATAATAATAATGGGGCATTCCGTCCCGCCCACAGCTCCCGCTGCCGGTGGTGTAGTGCGTCGCATGAGATGGTCTCAGAGTATGAACGAGAATGTCATGCGCGCCTACTATGGGGCTACAGAGGGGGGAACTAATCTGTGCGCGTATCGTGACCGGATACTTCCTCTGTTTCAGGCCCTTGAACCAACCATTGACACGACTGCGCAGCGGTTATCGGATCAGGTGCGCGTCATTCAGCGGCTAAAGCGGTTGGATGACGCGACACTTGAGCGGCTTCGCCTGGAGACTCTCTCTGTTCGCGCGACCACCACCTCGGCGCGGGATCCGCTCGCCACGTCGCCGGATCCGATGCCTGCACCCGACCTGGCATCGGGGGCACCGCGGGTTGATCCCAGCGCCGATGAGGAGGGGATCGCGAATCAGAGTGTGAGTAGTTCAGCCAATGAGCAACTGAGGACTTTGGAAGAGGCAATTACGCAGTATCGATCCACAAACATCTCTAGGCCACGATTACCACGCTTGCCTATGAATAGACGCAATCTAGCGTTAATGGGAGCCCTAAATGATTTGCTAGATCCATTCCTGCGGACTAGTAAAGACTTAGATGATACGCACTCCATTATGTACTGCGGAGCCATCGCGGCGTGCCGTGTTGCTCGAGTCAAGTTTCCGGACGCTGAACGTGCACCTAGGACCGCCGGGGGTGTCCCCGCATGGCAGGTGCGGATCGAGCGTCGTATCAACTCATTTAGGACTTTCATTGCAAAGCTGATCTGCTTCAGGGAGGGCAATAACCGCCCCCGAGTAATGCGCTTTGTGCACCAGGCGTTCGCGGGGACGGATATCGAGCCCCGCGACTACATGGCCAACGTCATAGAGCGCATCGACTTTCTGAAGCAGAAAGTTTATGCATGGGCAAGCCGTATTCGCCGTTACAGAGAGCGTGTGGACCGATTCAAGCAGAATCGTCTTTTCCAAAGTGACCAAAGGAAGGTATACCGAAGGTGGGAGGGAACCGACCCCCGTGTGTCCGACGTGCGACTGCCGGATGCTACTGCCATGACTGATTTCTGGCGTAGCATCTGGTCGGCGCCCGTTGAACACACGGAGGGCGAGTGGATGAGTGTTGTTGAACGTGGGTGCGAGTCCATCGAACCAATGGGGGCTATCACCATCAGCCCCGACGACGTAAGTTGTGCGATCCGTACGGCCCAGAACTGTAAAAGTCCTGGCCCGGATGGGTTGCATAACTTCTGGCTAAAATGGTTTCGATGCACGCACTCGCGGTTGGCAACGCAATTTCAACAAGCCCTTGAACTTGGCTCCCTCCCGCCTTCCTTAACAACTGGTGTAACCTTCCTGCTCTATAAGTCCGGTAGTACCACGGAAGCGAAGACCTACAGACCCATCACGTGCTTGCCTACGCTTTACAAGCTTGTTACATCCATTTTGAGAGCAAAAAAAAACGCGCACATGGTCGCAAACAATATTTTGGCTTCCGCTCAAAATGGACGTAGGGTTGGGTCCCGTGGTACTAAAGAGCTCCTCCTCATAGATATGACCATTTGCCAACGAGTCCGGCGGAACAGGGGGCCCTCTCGGCCGCTTGGATTGACTACAAGAAGGCCTATGATTCGGTGCCTCATTCATGGCTGGAGAGGGTCTTAGAGCTGTATAAAATTGATGCAGCTTTAAGATCCTTCCTTGGCGCGTGTATGAGGCAGTGGACCACAGTCCTTCGTCAACCAGGAGGCGGGGATGACCCCCCTGGCCAGCAGGACTTTATAAGGATCGAGCGAGGAATATTTCAGGGCGACAGTCTGAGTCCCCTGTGGTTCTGCCTAGCTCTAAATCCGCTCAGCAATCTGCTGAAGGATTCGGGGCTAGGTTGCCGGCTTCGGAGAGAGGGTGAAGTCATATCTTACCTTCTGTACATGGACGATCTCAAATTATTTGCACCAAATAACCGAGACTTGTTGGAACTACTGAAGACCACTGAAGTGTTCAGTAGTTCCATCAAGATGGAGTTTGGTGTTGATAAATGTGCGGTTATGCATGTACAGCGGGGGAAAGTAGTAAATTCAACAAATCTACAGCTTTCTGAGACAATGACGTTCAGATCTATCTCTGAATCAGAAACCTACAAATACCTTGGTATGTCACAGTCTTTGGGCATTGAGGATGTGGGTATTAAACAGGCGTTGAAGGAGCGCTTCTTCGGTCGGCTGACAAAAGTACTTAATAGTCTTCTGTCAGGTGGCAACAAGGTGCGCGCCTTCAATGCCTGGGTGATGCCCCTACTCACATACTCCTTTGGCATACTAAGGTGGACACAGACCGAGTTGGATGCCCTGGATCGGAGAGTCCGTCTATTGCTCACCACACACCGTATGCTTCACCCACGCTCCTCTGTTATGAGATTGTACATCCCACGGAAGTGTGGAGGTCGCGGCTTTTTAAACGCCAAAAATCTCCACAACCGTGAGATGTACAATCTCAGGAATGATTTCCTTAACAACGAGTGTGGGATGCATCGTGATGTGGCGGCAGTAGATAAGGGTCTCACGCCGCTCTCCTTGGCAAACGAGAACTGGCGCAAACCTGTGGTGCTAAGTACTGAGGATCGCAGGGCGGTATGGAAGAGCAAGGAGCTACACGGGCGGTTCTACAGGGCCCTCACGGGACCCGACGTAGACCTGCTCGCGTCGGTGAACTGGTTACGATTCGGGGACCTCTTCGGAGAAACCGAAGGTTTTGCCTGTGCAATTGCGGACGAAGTTATCATGACGAATAACTACCGGAGATATATCCTGAAGGACGGTACGGTCGACATTTGTCGGGCATGCCGCCGTCCCGGAGAGTCACTCAGGCATATCATCTCCGGTTGTTCTCATCTTGCTAACGGCGAGTACTTGCACAGACATAACCTCGTAGCCAGGATTATACATCAGCAACTTGCTCTCCTATACGGTCTTGTGGACCACGAAGTGCCGTACTACAAGTACACACCTGCGCCAGTTCTCGAAAATGGTCGTGCCACGCTCTATTGGGATCGATCTATTATCACGGACAGAACTATTGTAGCCAATAAGCCTGATATCGTGGTAATAGATCGACCGCAACGCCGGGCCATGCTCATCGACATTACCGTCCCATGTGACGACAACCTCGTGAAGGCCGAGAAGGACAAGTCCAGCAAGTACCTAGACTTGGCTCACGAGGTAACCGCCATGTGGGAGGTTGATTCGGCGATCATTGTACCGATAGTTGTCTCTGCGAACGGTCTCATAGCGAAGAATCTCGACCAACATCTTGAGAGACTTTCGCTACGAGGTTGTGGTTGGATCAAGGGTCAGATTCAGAAGGCGGTAATCTTGGACACGGCGCGCATAGTCCGAAGGTTCCTCACTCTGCGGCCCTAACCACCGGCAGCCTGGGCCTTGCTCCGCTGCCGGCGGCACCCTAGGTTAGGTTTTTATAATGTTTTTATTGTTTTTGTATGTTTTAGATGTATTTTTATATTTTATTTTGTAAAAATATTATAAAAACTAACCTGAGACAAAAAATAAATAAAGATGATAATAATAATAAATTAAAAGTAAATTAGCCTTAGATCTGTTTAAGTAACTTGGGCAATAACATACTAGAAGAAACCTAAGCTAAGAAGTCATGGTCCCAGATTTCCTTGTCTCGCCATAAATCGTATCTAACCTTCGCATTGATAGGCAATGAAGGAACATAAACGGCGAAATTGATGAGCGTGTCCAGCAGTCCGACTAACTCTTCACATTTTATCATCACTGAACAATGTCACCAATAAATGTCACTGAAAATAAAATTGACGTGTCGTTGTGATAAAATATTAGCATTTCTCATAGACATAAACAAAAAGGAAGATGAGTGACGTTCATAGTAAACAAAACTACACACCGCTATAATGTATGTGCATCATGGGCAAAAGAAATAAACCTATATAGTTAACACGGGTATGCAAAGGAGACCTCCATATTTTGCGCATTGCACAAAGTGTGACTGAGAGACACTGCCACACGACTAATTCAATATAGGTGTCGGAACCTATATTTGATGGCACAGAATCGAGCGCCTGGTACCATATCTCCTTTTTGTATATATCAATGGCATTTCTATAATTTTTTGAGTCACCTGTGCTACTAACTTAGTTCAAGCGCTTTTAACAATTTGAACTTCCGGAATATTTTCCTCTTGTTTAACCTCCGACGCCAAAAAGGGGGGTTATAAGCTTGACCGCTATGTGTATCTGTTTGTGTAGCGCTAAAACAAAGACGTAGAGCTCTCTTGCTCCTTTAGCCGTCAACACAGTGAATCCTCCTTTTTGTAAAGGGTCGGCAACGCGCATATGACACCTCTAGAGTTGCAGGCGTCCATAGGCTACGGTAGCTGCTTACCATCAGTGGGGCCGTATGCTTGTTTGCCACCGTCCTGGTTGATTGTGGTTATTTGATTTGAAAGCAGGTTTTCTATCTTAGAAATGGTATTATTAGTAAATACAGGCGACTTCGATTCACCCTGTAACTGTTAAGAAATGAAATTTAAATATTGGTCAGGCGCCAGGACTATAATAATAGTAGTTTATGCAACTGATACATAATGAGGGGCCTTAAAACACGAGTGGGGTTTAATGAAACGAGCGCAGCGAGTTTCATTATAGGATCACACGAGTGTTTTAAGGCCTAATTATGTACAGTTGCATACATTACTTTATCTACACACATATTGCAAGTACTCAAAGATGGGTTCAGAAGCCGAAGGCAATTGACCTGCATTACTAGGTAGATAGATACAAGTGCTGAAACATACCCACAGGTGTAAGCTTAATAAAAATAAATAAATTAGAACTGATAAAGAATATAATAAGAAAATATTTATTTATTATAATATAGTTAATAGTAAACATTTTCGCATTTAAAAATGTTTCGACAAACAATAACTGACAAGTTGATAACAGAAATGGCGGCCGTACAAACTTCTGTCACGAGTTTTTTTTTTACATTAGCCAACGAACGAAGTCCTTATTCTCATGTCATCCGAGATCAAAATGTCGTGCGGTTTATGTCAAAAAGTATATCGTACTGACGTTTCGTATCGACAACATTTTAGAATCTATGGATACTAGAATAGAAACCCATTGAAATTGTGTTGGTTTTGACAGCTGTTCCAAATTTGAAACTCATAACTTAACAATATTTGAGCATGTAAAGTTAAAATTACATTACTGCCACAGATAAGAAACTTATCATAGTGAAATCGTTTGTTGTAATGCTGGTCATTACCTACGGTTTTTGAACGCATTTTAGAGGACTTACAATATGAGTGTAGATAAATGTATATTATAAGCATATTTACAAAGTAAAGAAATTTTGTTTACTATGAACGTCACTCATCTTCCTTTTTGTTTATGTCTATGAGAAATGCTAATATTTTATCACAACGACACGTCAATTTTATTTTCAGTGACATTGTTCAGTGATGATAAAATGTGAAGAGTTAGTCGGACTGCTGGACACGCTCGTAAATTTCGCCGTTTATGTTCCCTCATTGCCTATCAATGCGAAGGTTACATACGATTTATGGCGAGACAAGGAAATCTGGGACCATGACTTCTTAGCTTAGATGGATGTTTCTTCTAGTATGTTATTGCCCAAGTTACTTAAACCGATCTAAGGCTAAAATACTTTTAATTTATTATTATTATTATTTGTATGTTTTTCCCGACCACGGAACAATTGTGCTCCGGACCTTTGGGAGGCATATGCGGAGCCGAAGCCAACGCGCAGAGGCCCTTTCGACAATTTAATGAAAAGTGAGGGTTACACTAAGCGGATGCTGCCCCTACCCGTGTCATGGGACGCACGCAGAGACAGTACCCGCCATGGTGTAAAGACTATTGAGAGTTAATGGAGTCTAAAATGTACTAGGCTATTGGGTGAAAAGTATGGACTAACTACTGGGCTATTGGATGAAGAACCGGACGCCTGCCTAATAAAACAGTATCCAATTTTATGGCAGACGGTGACTCGCCCGCCGCAAGATGGGCCCCCGTAAAAAGCGACATCAAAGATGGCTCAAGGGCAACACCGGTGCGTGGGCTGTGAGGTTGTCGAGAGGTGAGTCTGCGGTAGCCAGATACCGGTAATCCGTTCAGCAGGCCGCCGGCGTTATGACATTTTACACTTCCAACCTGGAGCATAGGTCTCGCTCTTGCGACTCCACTCTGGCCGGCCAGTTAAGGCAAGCACAGAGGCGAGGGCCAAATGGAAGGGCCCTCTGGAATAGGGGTCCGCGGTGTCGCCACTCACCGTCAGCTCGCCACAAGCTGCCCCCCGCGGGTTTATTATTATTATTATTATTATTAATATTATTATTTGTAAGCAGGCAAGCAGTTGTAATAACTGATAGTGCCTGTATCCAGTATGCTCTTGACAAATTTATCACTTTTTTATTGTGCTTGTCTAATTTGTTTTAAATTCATTGACACTATGAGCCAATACTGTGTCCTCTGGTAGTTTGTTCCAAGCTTCTACAATTCTGTTGCTTAAGAAGTTTTTGTGAGGAATTTGGTTTATTTTGGTGGATTTTTTTGATTAGGTATAAGTAAATAGAAATGTTGGTATTTTTAAATATTCCTATATTATGTAATTTTCTAATGAAACTTGTATTAACCCACGAACACGCTTCGACAATCACCTTCTGAAACTATTAATTAGGAGATTATCACACTGGCGCCGCAACTGGATGCGGCGAAGGTGTGCAGGCGTGACAGCGTCATACACATGCAGAGCGCTATCACGCTCGCGCATCGGCGTCGCATGCGGAAACCGCAGCAGTGTGAAAACAGCCTTATACAAGTTTGTATATACAAACATAGGTATACCTGTTTTTTTTTATACCAAGGTGGTGAAAAAATAAGCATGTAGCCGGCCTGGTGGCAAGCAGCTACCATGGCTTATGGACACCTGCAACCCCAGAGGTGTCACATGTGCGTTGCCTCGGCAGTTAATATAAAGGAGAGTTCACTGTGTTGACGGCTAAAGGGATTAGAGGGTTTCCCGCCGTCAACACGCCGCATCCTCTTTGAGCTCTCTCTGCCGAATTTACTTATTGGAAGGCACACAACGTCATAGCCTATGACTATTTAACAATACTGGGGGGTTAGCCAACGTGGCAATCGTTAACGCTCAGTGGCGTAGTGTAGTCATCTCTCTTTATCACTCTTCCATATTACCTAGTGTGACAGTGACAGTTGCGTTTCGTTCGATACGGAGCGTAAACGATTAGCACGTTGGCAAGGTCTTTTGAAGACAGTATTGAAGTGAACGATCTAGGTAATTATATTATTTTAATTATAACCCGCCTTGATGTTTAAAAACCGCCTGAGCCAAGAAGCTCTGAAAGTTTTCCTCAATACTTTTCTTCGGTATAAAATAAACTTTCCTTTCTTAATTTTCACCAAAATAGTTAAGAAAAACGTTGGCTTATCTTTATTGCCAAAGATTGCAGAAACTTTCGAAAAACGAAGTTCTTCCATTTACCTCTGAATTAAGATTATTTGGTGCGATAAGCATTGATTGGGTATATTTAGAGAAATTTATTAAAATAAGTTTGATACTCAGCCATTTGAGCGCTTCGACTGACCTAATGTACTTATTTTATTTACGACAACATCATTGTAATTAAAACAATGAATATTATTAATAAATTTTGTAATAAGTGGCAAAAAATAACACCATTTATTAAAATAGTTTATTTTTCTGGACAGCAGTTCCAAAAACATTGGACTAAGGGCTGGCCACGTCATATATGAGTTATATGACACAATAATGAGAGCAACAAAACCCGTGTGGGTAGTTTGCTACACTATCCTTATTGCTAGATCCGGGCATCTGGCAGCTTTTAATGGGTGGAGGTCAGAGTGACATACTAGCAAAGTTGTTTTAGCTATAAAGGGCAACTTCGGGATCCTATACTTTAATATTAGAACAAAACAACATTGCGTATTATTACGGAAACAAACCGCAGGCAACAAAGTGTGAATTACATTTTACGTCGTTTGAAGTGGGTTGCATTTTTGACTTCCACCACTTTACAGCTGCCAGATATCCAGATCTAAAAATAAGCATAGTGTAGCAAACTGACTAAATGGGTTTCGTTGCTCTCAGTCTATACCTAACGATTTCATTCATTTTATACAGTCAAAAATTACCATTAGGTAAGTAGGTAGGTAACTATAATATATGCCTAGCTGCCAGTTTACAGTTTACATAAATTGGTAATGAATACATAGAATCTAGAAAATATAATTTTATAGGTACGCAGCTGTGTCCTGCGACCGAAGAGTATTCCTTACTATTTACCAAAACCAAAGAGTAAAAATACTCGATAACATAATATCGCAAGAGTCTCAGTAATCTCGCAACAAAATGGAATTGGTAATGAGAAAACAGTCACGGGGCCAGCGATTACTCCGCTAAGATCCGATAATGCCGCCGTCTCTCTCCGATAATCCTGAAAAACTGATGTGCCCCGAGCATTACTCGCGAGCCGCAAAAAGACGCTTTCCTTTTTTAATAAAAATAAAACCTTTCCGATCCAGCTTTCGAATACGCGAATCCTAATGTAGCCAAAGGAAACAATCATATTCATTTAGATTAGAGAGATCGTGATTTTAGGTAATAATACGTTGGTATTTTCGTAGGGTGATTGTGCTAGTTTCCCTTCCAGGTTCAGTTTACCGCCCACTTGATTAAACTGCTACAAATTGTCTATTTATTAGTAATTTTAATTTAGTAGATTAACGGGCTCGGCGGGCGGAGGCTTTTACTAACTGTTATTTAAGTGCCTCATACGCGAACCAGTATAAGGCACTTAAAAAACAGCCCGCCCCCCGAGCCCCTCTCTGGAACTTGTTAACAGTTAACATTATCGATACTCGTTTTGCTCCCGTCTTAAACATTTAACCTAACCATTCACGAATAGACATCGTTCAGTGTGTTTTTTCTTTGTGCCGCTTACACTTACCATACCACTCAGTTAACTTTATCGATACTCGTTTTGCTCCCATCTTAAACATTTAACATAATCATTTATGGTATGAATACAAATCGCTTAGTGTGTCTTTTCTTTGGAATTTTATGTTATTATTTTGGGAAATACTTGCATATAAATGTACCTATAGATAAGCATGGATGGAAATCTGACATAAGTAAACGAAAACTAACACAATTACCCTATGTCTGTTTTGTTTATTGCAGCTGAATATCTAATACTACTTGAATCGTTGAGTTTTATAGATTTTTACTGTAGTCGTACTTTTATTCGACTCTTATGGCCTGTTTCACAATCTCCAGTTAAAGCATATATGTCAGACTAGCTTTTGCCCGCGGCTTCGCTCGCGTTAAATTCGGGGTAACACGGTTCCCCTTTGCCCCCCGTAATGCTCCATACAAACTTCCCCCCCCCCCCCATTTTAGGGAAGTGGGGGGTTAGAAAGA
Source organism: Pammene aurita (assembly GCA_947086415.1). Taxonomy (NCBI): domain Eukaryota; kingdom Metazoa; phylum Arthropoda; class Insecta; order Lepidoptera; family Tortricidae; genus Pammene; species Pammene aurita. Next base: position 14,138,828 of record OX352296.1, on the reverse strand, counting down.
GACAAAAAGTTGCCTATGTCACTCTCCATCACTTCAACTATCTCCACTTAAAAAATCACGTCAATTCGTCGCCCCGTTTTGCCGTGAAAGACGGACAAACAAACAAACACACACACTTTCCCATTTATAATATTAGTATGGATAAATGTTTGCTGTCCTTTTCTTTTATATGGCTGGAGAAAAGGATAGCAATAATTTTAACTGGCAGATAAGTTTATCTGGAGATTGTGAAACAGGCCCTAAGGGCCCTAAGGGACTGGAGGCTGTTTCACAATCTTCAGATAAACTTATGTGTCAGTTAAAATGAATGCTATCCTTTTCTCCAGTCATATAAAAGAAAAGGACAGCAAACATTTATCGGACAGATATGCTTTAAGTGGAGATTCACCAGACTGGAGGCCATAAGGGCCTGTTTCAGAATCTCCAAATAAACTTATCTGTCAGTTAAAATTATTGCTATCCTTTTCTCCAGTCATATAAAAGAAAAGGACAGCAAACCTTTATCTGACAGATATGCTTTAACTGGAGATTGTGAAACAGGCCAGATTGTCCTGTTTCATCTTATTTGAGAACGGTTTCAGATTTATATGATTATTGATTATTAACTTACGAATACCCAGTGTGTATAATAATCATCTACTGAATTAGGACTATCGCGTGTGAAAATTACGCTAAAGGCGCTAGAGTCGGCAGACGGAGGCCCTCGAAATGTCAAATGTAATTAAGTGGGATTCGCGGAATTATTTCTAAATTAACAATGTTGTGAATATTTTGCCATACTAGGATATTAACTATGGCAAATATTAGACACGATTCATTGAATGTTAATGCTTTAAAAGCAGAACTAAGAAAATCCTCCTCTTTCCAAATAAAATGGCATGGTTCAACACGGCGGCGACGTCGATATTTTTACAGTACGGTCGTTAAATATTACGTTAATCTGGTTTTGACGTAGTAAAGATTTTTTACAGCTTTATTTCAGGACCTCCGTCTACAGTGGCGCCAACTGGTGGTTAAAAAACGGTAGCCCTCATTGAATTGAAACAGGCATGTCGTTGGGATTCGATATTTTTCGGATGTGTTGCTAACTACACTTTCAATTATAAATGTAGGTGCCTGAATTATTTGATTTATGACCTAAGGAAACCTAATTCCCTTTAGTAAGAACATACCTAATGTATATTGTATTAAGCTCTGGGAATTGTAACGAAAATAAACCGGTTACTCTTAACAAAATGTAACGTACCTACTAGGTTTGTATTTAGTAATTGTAACGTCCGGAAACCACTTTAGACCAACTGTACGATTAGGTACCTTTACCTTACGCACCTTCTACAAACGCCTTTGATATGTCTTATATTTACGTCATACAACCATTTGAGTACCTATTACCTACTATTGCCAACTGCGAAACACGTATCCTGGACTTCAGGTGAAACCAATGTCAAATGATTCGAATCAGACTATTTTGTTTTCCAATCAAGGCGTACCTACTTTCAAATTGTCTCTTTGTTTCCAAATTACCGGTTAGGCACAGTCCAAACTGCAAGCAAAACGTATTAGGGGTGACCCTCACGCCTCGACCCCTATTATAATCCGATTCACATAACGAATCGGCGAAGTAATTCGTTAATAATATCGGGGAGCATAAATTATTGCATTCGCTTTTGGTGGTCAACCGTGGCTGCCTAATGACCGATGCAACGTACCGCACGGCCACAAACCAATTTATATTCCTTAACCAAATAAATGATTCAGAGTGGGGCTCTATTGTAATTGTGCTACCTAATTAACATAATGTTTTGGCGGTTTTCGCTGCATTTATCAGATATTTTAACAGAAATTTAAATACCATAGTTTTATACAGTGTGTAAATTTTATACGGGCGTATATTGTATTGGCGATTAGTATTGAACCTAGGGAACCTATTTACATTTATTTCTTTATGAAAATAAGGATATTTTTTTTTCATACATAATAATTCAGCCCGTAATGTATTGCATCCATGACAATTAACTTACCGATGCGTCATGTCAGTTATGTCAGTTTTAAATCGGTTGGATAGCGTACATTGATGCCCGGTAGGACTTTAAAAAATCGTTACACATAATTAATAACACTATTTAACATAATGATTATACTATATGAGTCCTATTGCTGGATACTATAGGTGGATAAAGTATACGCCCGTATAAAATTAACAGGCTGTATAGTCACGTAGGTACAACAGAAGCTTTTTAATCCCATCAAAAACATAAATGTGAAATGAGAGCCAAGTTCAATATATTATATATGCCTTGGTTGTTGACTTCAACGACAAAAGAAGTGAGATCTAAATGGGTGCCAAGTTCAATGGTCAGTCCTGAAATTTATTTATAACAGTTTTTTTTTATAAAAACTCATAATTTCCTCTTAAAACTTAGGATAATAATATATTGAAGACTAAGGTTTGACTTGTCTAGTTCTCATATTATTAAGTACCTACTAAAACAGTCATGGAAGAGCCCTATGTTCGATCGTTAGTTTCTACCAACAAGCCAAATTTTCGGAAGAATAAAATAAGGACTTACAGCTTTAGAACTTGCGAAGGCTATAAGTATATAATTCGTATATGAGAACTAGCTAAGTCAAACCTTCTGTCATCAATTTTGTTGCTAATTCTTACATTACAGACACTACAAGTAAGATCCTAATATAATAAATTAATTGAAAAATTATAATAAAATGATAAAAATTTACTAGTTTCTGATTTATTTCTTTACATTTACCCAAATACCTATCTGGATGCCAAATTTGAACTTTCTTGGTCATCTTGAACAGGGTAACAGTTTTGGTCTATAGGTTAATACGTGATAAAAATGTTGATTTTTGGACGTTAATATCTAAATTAGCCTTTGAGGTGTGTTTATGAAATTTGGAGTTTATGATATAACATATGTATCTTCAGCCAAATTTGACATATTTATGTAAAATAGTGTTTGAGTTATGAGGGTCAAAAGTGGTTCCAAATGGTTCATGTAATATTCCAGAGATCGGACAAATTTGCGTCATTGCTCGCAATAATGTGGACATGACTCCAAAATTAATCAAATATGTAATCATTTAATTAATTTCTTACTTGACTAAAATTTCAATTCCTAGTCAAATAATACAAAAGTTTGTTAAAGTATAGATTTATTAAAGAAAATAATCAGTATTTTTTTCAAATTTTCTGCAGTCAGTCTATTTCTTTTTACATCAAAAATATACTTAAGTGCTGAAAAACTCCGCTCGCACTCCAATGATGTTAATGGGGCAAACTTAAGTAGTTTTATAGGAATATTATTATTACAGTATAATTCAGAGTTTATTTTCTGTTCTAAGTTGTGGGCGATAACCTCAAAATCGGGATTTCTGTCAAGAACGGCTTTCATTTTAGTTTGCAAACGGTTACCTATTTCTCCTGGTATACTGTCCAGATTAGTTAATATATTTCTTATTTTACTCAAAGTATATTCAACAGTATTAAATAAATAAATAAAGAATATATCTATCTATCTATTCGAAGAAGACTGTAAATTCCCTATTACAACCAAAATTGATTGGAAATGTTGTGAAATGAAGTGTAAATTGTCAACAACATCAGCCGACTGCATAATCTGTTTACATTTGCGGACATATACACTATCACGATTGCTAAATGTTTCTATAACTCTTTTTACTGCTGCAAAATTAGCATTATAATAACATGCCGCTTGAATCCAAGTACCCCATCGTGTGATTACGGGTTGAGGTGGTAAGGGAATGTTTGGATTCATTTGTCTAAACATAGCAATCCTGGAAGGAGCTTTGGAGAATGTTTTCTTAACATAGGTGATCAATGTGTTAACGTCTTCAAAGTTTTTTCTTATTTCTTCGCAAAGTCTATGAATTCCGTGTACCAAACAAGTTATATGCAAAATTTGTGGATATTTGGTTTTAATTTTGAGTCCGGCATTTAACATATAGCTTACCGAATCACTAGTAAACAAAAATATTTTTTTGAAATTGTCTTCAGCAAGGTCTTCCCACAGCCATTGTAAACTTGATTCAAAAAAATTTAAGATTGTGGATAAGGTAAACTATCCAAAACTTTAGATGCAATCAAATAACAAGTAGTAGGCTGATTTTCTTTCAAATTTCTAACCAGAATATGTGCAATTTTGCGGTCTAAAGAATCCTTAGTCTCGTCGATTGAGACCCAAAAGCATCCATTTCTTAGTTTTTTTCGAATTTGTATCACTTGTTTTTCATATACCTGTTTAAATATTATTTTTCTCATATACGACTCTGAAGGAATTTTAAGCCCGATTCAATATTTCTCCAAAAAATTTCGAAAGTAAGTATTATTTAATTTTTTCCATGGTATATTTGCACAAATCATCATCAAAGCCAAATCATAGCAAAAAAAATCTTCTCTAGAAAGATCATGCATTATTTTCAAGTGTAACTTGCTTTTCGCATGTCTGGTGAAATGAGACTTTCGAGATGTGTCAATTTCAATGTTACATAAATTACAGAATAACGTCACACCATTAAATGAAAATTCATCATACCCCTCAATCCAATTCCTGACTGTATCAGATTTAGCTTCATGACGCGACATATTGTTCAACAAATTCCAACAAATTGACCGACAAGCATGGCTTGGATAGTATTAAACTGACATGAGTCGACGGCATGTTTTTATCAATGCAATTTTAATATGAGTGGCCAGTTTGTCTGGGCACAATCTAAAGAGGTTGATCTCTAAGATAAGAACCTAGACTTATCTATACACTTAGTACTTAAAGCAGGGAACGAATAGTTACATACTCCGATATTAAAATTTCTTACTATTTCTAGTTCTATAGGTATAAAACCTCCGTGGATTTACTTATTCTTAATATATGTATTTTGACATTGATAGTTGTCAAATTACAGTCGTAATTGCCGTATCTAAATTATGCACGTACCGTACCTAAACGGCAGCAAAATTAAAAAATGGCTTTTTCTTTACTGATGGGTCCGGAATATCGCCAGTTTAGTAACGAATTAATGGCGAAAATAGAAATTAATATAATACGACGTGGAAGTGGTATAAAAATGCGTATGTACAGTGATATAAATTCAAACAAGTATGCTGAATAAAATATATTTTCATTTTCTGCAGGGAATAAGGAAATTTCTTTATGCCGCTGTTATTTAAACTTTAAGGAAAGGTGTTTGAAGTTTCTCTTGAAACAAATCGATTCATCAGAATTCGATGAATGCTGGGAAATGATAATCGCTCTTATTCGTAAATTTAAATGCGACGATAATCAAGGTAACCATTCTAAATTACTAAGTTCATGGTTAAATGCACTAAGAACTATGCATGTAAATTAGTATTGGCTGTATCTATTTCTATTTGTATTTTATATAAAAAGACAATGTTTGTTTTAGAAATTCAAGCCTCAAGAGATACCACATGTATATGCACGAATGAGACCAAATTGCGTATTATGTTGAAAACGATACCTTTGAATAATTTTGAGAAGTTTTGGGTATTAATAATAAACTTAATAGAAAAATTCATATGAATATACGTAAACCACATAATAGTAAGAAATTTTAATATCGGAGTATGTAACTATTCGTTCCCTGCTTTAAGTACTAAGTGTATAGATAAGTCTAGGTTCTTATCTTAGAGATCAGCCTCTTTAGATTGTGCCCAGATAAAATGGCCACTCATATTAAAATTGCATTGATAAAAACATGCCGTCGACTCATGTCAGTTTAATACTATCCAAGCCATGCTTGTCGGTCAATTTGTTGGAATTTGTTGAACAATATGTCGCGTCATGAAGTTAAATCTGATACAGTCAGGAATTGAATTGAGGGGTATGATGAATTTTCATTTAATGGTGTGACGTTATTCTGTAATTTATGTAACATTGAAATTGACACATCTCGAAAGTCTCATTTCACCAGACATGTGAAAAGCAAGTTACACTTGAAAATAATGCATGATCTTTCTAGAGAAGATTTTTTTTGCTATGATTTGGCTTTGATGATGATTTGTGCAAATATACCATGGAACAAATTAAATAATACTTACTTTCGAAATTTTTTGGAGAAATTTTGCATCGGGCTTAAAATTCCTTCAGAGTCGTATATGAGAAAAATAATATTTAAACAGGTATATGAAAAACAAGTGATACAAATTCGAAAAAACTAAGAAATGGATGCTTTTGGGTCTCAATCGACGAGACTAAGGATTCTTTAGACCGCAAAATTGCACATATTCTGGTTGGAAATTTGAAAGAAAATCAGCCTACTACTTGTTATTTGATTGCATTTAAGTTTTGGATAAGGTAAACGGTTCCACAATCTTAAATTTTTTTGAATCAAGTTTACAATGGCTGTGGGAAGATCTTGCTGAAGACAATTTCAAAAAAATATTTTTGTTTACTAGTGATTCGGTAAGCTATATGTTAAATGCCGGACTCAAAATTAAAACCAAATATCCACAAATTTTGCATATAACTTGTTTGGTACACGGAATTCATAGACTTTGCGAAGAAATAAGAAAAAACTTTGAAGACGTTAACACATTGATCACCTATGTTAAGAAAACATTCTCCAAAGCTCCTTCCAGGATTGCTATGTTTAGACAAATGAATCCAAACATTCCCTTACCACCTCAACCCGTAATCACACGATGGGGTACTTGGATTCAAGCGGCATCTATACATCTTCTATCTTCTATACATATAATAAAGCTGAAGAGGGTCGGAAGTCTGTACATGGAAGATAATCGAAAAAAAGTTGGCTGGGGATACTTAGAATCGATAACAGAACACGTTCCAACAATTTTTAGAATTTTTGTCTGTTTATCTGTTTGTCTGTTTATCTGTTTATCTTTTTATCTGTTTGTCTGTTTATTTGACCGCGCATCACGTGAAAACGGCTGAACGGATTTTGATGAAAATGTTTATAGATATAGTTTGAGTCCTGGTAAAGGATAATATATAGTTTTAATCCCGAAAATCAATCCTGGTGGGGGTGAAAATGGGGTTGAAAGTTTGTATGGAGAATTTTTAACCGCTGAAACGATTTAGATAGAAATGAGTATGGAGATAATTTGAGTCTCGAGAAACGTCAAAGGATAGTTTTCAAACCCTTGTGGAGGTGAAAAGGGGGTTGGAAGGTGGTATGAGGAATTTTTTACCGCTGAACTGATTTAGATGAAAATTGGTATAGAGATAGTATGGGTCTCGAGAAATGACAAAGGATAGTTTCTTTTTCAAACCCCCCCCCCCATCTTACTTTCGAACCGTAGGTCCAAAAAATTGAAAAAAAGAATGGAAGTGACGCCTGTTACCCGTCGATGCTTTAAATTTACCTTTACCCGCTCTTAAGAAATATTTGAAAATGTCATGAATGTCAAAGGGTTATTGCAGGTTCGAGGACTATATATGACGTACAAAGATGCATGGCCCAAACAAAAAAACTACTACAAAATCATCTAACATTTATAGGACACCGTTTAGGTAGGAAATAGTAGTTTATGTAACTGTTACGTAATAAGGGTCCTTAAAACATGAGTGTGGTTTTCATAATAAGATCACACGAGTGTTTTAAGGCCTAATTACGTACAGTTGCATGCACTGATTTATCTACACTCATATTATTTATCCTAAATGCATTATTCGGAAACCATAGAATGGCCGCCATTGCACCGCCATGGCCAACTCGATTGTGCCGGCGGTCACGCGGGCGCGTATCGGCGGCCGCGCGGGAGCGTGCAGGTGTACATTATGTTATGAAAACTTATAACACATCAATATTTGAGCATGTAAAATTAAAATTACGTTAATACTGATACAGATAAAAAGCTTATCATAGTAATATCGGTTGTGGTAATGCTAGCATTGCCTACCGTTTTAGAACACGTTTTAGAGAACTTACATTGTGAGTGTAGATAAACATATCAAACGTTTTGTGAAGCAGTCAGATTAGGATTTATTTTTCTTTATAATTAAACAATAGGTACATTATCTGTCTCTCAAGCTGTTTTGATATGTCTTCTTGAAGAACTACGCCTTATTTTGTATCTATAAGATCTAATAATGTATTACTGTTTTGAAAAAAATAAGTCCCGTCGAATTTCTTTTCGGTCATAATACTTCTTGGGCCAGAGATGTAGGGTTAGAACCGGTGGTAGTTTTGGAACGAAGTTCCTTATCGGACGGTTCGCGGATCCGGCCAAGGCGAAAAAATGTCACGTGACAGTCAAGAAAAAGCGTCACGTCAAGAAAACGCGACACCCATACGATTGAGAAACATGTAAAATGGAATGGAATAAAAAATATATAAAATAGAACAAAGCGAAGTGAAGTGTAGTGAAATTGAGAAGTGACAAAGTGATAAAAGTGAAAAAAGTCGAGAACCTTAAAAGTCGAGATTTTAAAAATGTCGAAAATGTCAAAAATGTCAAAATTTCCAAAATTTCCAAAATTTCCAAAATTTCCAAGATTTCCAAGATTTCCAAGATTTCCAGAATTTCCAGAATTTCCAAAATTTCCAAAATTTCCAAAACTTCCAAAATTTCCTAAATATCCAAAATTTCCAAAATTTCAAAATTACCAAAATTTCCAAAATTTCCAAATCATCCAAAATTTCTAAAATTTCAAAAAAATGCAAAAAAAATTAAAACCACAAAATTTACGAAAAAGTCAAAATGAAATAAAATTAAATAACATAACTTCGTTCCAATCGCACTCGATTCACATACTTTCCACGACACTCACGTATTTTATTTTTCTCTGACGTTCATTAGTGCATTGTAATGTGCTTACATTGACGAATAAATATCTTGATCTACACCAATATCATAAATCCTCTATTCCGCGTTCAGAACCGTATGTAATTAAGTACCAACATTATTGCAACCAGTAACGTAACATCAGTGTATTAGCTGTGACAGTGTGGTAAAAACGTATGAAAATTCATTACCTACGGTAACGTAATGAAAATTCACCCCCCCGACCGCCGGCGCAATAATGTTGGTCATGGCGGTGTAATGGCAGTCATTCTAGTGGTTTCAATGAATTTTTAATATGTGTGTAGGTAAAGCAGTGTTTGCTTCTGTAAATAATTAGGCCTTATTACGTTACAGTTATATCGCCATGTCCGTCCGTCTGTCCGCGGTCTAGCTCAGTTACCGTTCGCACTAGAAAGCTGAAATTTGGTGAGGCCTGATAAGAAATTTCAATAAAAACTATATTGAATAAAATCGGTCCAGCCGTTTTTGAATTATTAGTCAAAAACGCATAGTGAAAGGAAGTGCCGAATAGTAAAATGACGTAAGCGCCGCCAAATAAACGAGCTTTCGAAGGGATGTTTTGTAACAGGCCTAACAGGGCAGCATCTACGAAACTCTACACGGAGCATCGCCCGACATGCTCTTGGCCGGTTTTTTTTTGCATTGTTATCCCGGAAATCACCCCTTAAGGATTACTAATGCCAATGCCAGAAAATCCCCAGGCAGGTTATACGTAGCCAGGTTATATTCAACGTCTAAGAGGGGGGGGGGGGGGGCTAGCCACTACACTCGATTGAGTTAAATTTGCATGGGTCATGGAACTCCCTCCTCCCAATGCACCTCAAATAGAAAAAATCATTTCTGCATTTGTGATCCCCCCCCCCCTATTTCAACCGCGCCTGTTCTTACCTTTCATGCTTTGATTGATTTGACGGGAGGATCGATTTGGATGATATTTGCAGTAGACATAAACGTATAAAAACAAAAGTGGTCCTGTGTATCGTCCGATTTACACCTACTATACTCTTTATGTCGTTTAATCATGCCAAAAAAATTTAATAAAAAAAAGGATTCATTTAATAAAAAAAATATTTTACAATTACCACTAAATGAAACTACACTCATAGTAGTTTCATTTAGTGGTAATTGTAAAATATTTTATTAGGACTACTGTCCTCTAGCGTATCCATCTGTCAACTTTACTTTAAGTTCCGCCTCCAGGGTAGCGGGAGAGAAATTAGGGGTGAATTAGCCGCTTACTGACACATACCGAATTCCACTCGGGCGGAGCCGCGGGCACAGCTAGGGTTATTATAGTGCTAATTTTGCAGCAGTAAAAAGAGTTATAGAAACATTTAGCAATCGTGATAGTGTATATGTCCAAAAATGTAAACAGATTATGCAGTCGGCTGATGTTGTTGACAATTTACACTTCATTTTACAACATTTCCAATCAATTTTGGTTGTAATAGAGAATTTACATTCTTCTTCGAATACTGTTGAATATACTTTGAGTAAAATAAGAAATATATTAACTAATCTGGACAGTATACCAGGAGAAATAGGTAACCGTTTGCAAACTAAAATGAAAGCCGTTCTTGACAGAAATCCCGATTTTGAGGTTATCGCCCACAACTTAGAACAGAAAATAAACTCTGAATTATACTGTAATAATAATATTCCTATGAAACTACTTAAGTTTGCCCCATTAACATCAGTGGAGTGCGAGCGGAGTTTTTGAGCACTTAAGTATATTTTTGATGTAAAAAGAAATAGACTGACTGCAGAAAATTTGGAAAAAATACTGATTATTTTCTTTAATAAATCTATGCTTTAACAAACTTTTGTATTTATTGACTAGGAATTAAAATTTAAGTCAAGTAAGAAATTAATTAAATGATTACATATTTGATTAATTTTGGAGTCATGTCCACATTATTGCGAGCAATGACGCAAATTTGTCCGATCTCTGATATATTACAAACGGTGCTGCTCGCTAGGTCTGTTATACTTGAACTTGGCTTGACACGCTACCGCGTGTCTAAACGTAAGCCGCATTGGTCAAAGTATATATTTACCTACGTAATGCCTATTTAAAATTGGTTGATTCATTTGTTGGCAATGATAAATATAAATTGTATTTTATTGAATGAAAATGTTAATTAAACTCAATATTTTGTGGCATTATGAGTTTATAATGTTACATTTTCTATAAGCTTTGATGTTATGGATGAACATAAATTGATTTTAACTTTTGTTCACCAACAGAAGTTACCTAACTATCCTTTCATCAAACTACTTGCCCGCGCCCCGCATTCACCTCCCAATAGAAAATTTGACCTGAATCATAATCGAGGCTGCGTTATATAAGTTAGCTCGTTATTTCAATGCGAAGCTCAAACTAGAGTCATACACTACGCTACTAAAGGTTGAACACGCCAAAACCTGGGCATATAAAAATAGCTATAGTTATTCGAAAAATGGAGATATTTAAACTTTTGAAACAATAATTTTCTCACAAGAAACTGGTCTATAAAATGATGATAGTTTTATTTTCTTTTATTTATTCGTTGGCAAAATGTCGAGCGTACAATATCATAAACGTGAACGCATTTTGCACGAACATGTAAAAAATCCCATGTTAAGCTACATAGGTATCGCGAAAAGGCTGAAATATCCACAATCTATTGTTGGTCACGTATTAAAAAGTTTCCGTGAACGCTTGACAATAGATAGAAAGCCAGGAAGTGGTGGGTTGCAGGGAGTCAAGAATACGAAACCGGAAATAGTATTTTAAAGATTTTTGCCTCAAATCATACGATTTCATCTCGTGATGTTGCTAAAAAAGTGAAAATGTCTTAGTCCTATGTCCAAAAAGTGAAACAGATGGCAGAACTGAGGAGTTATAAAGCCCAGGCCGCACCAGATCGAGACTCAAAACAGAACTTATTCGCAAAGATACGGTCGCGACAACTCTATGAAGATTTTCTTACACAATTTAAATGCGCGGTGATGGACGACGAGACGTATATAAAATTGGATTGTAAACACATACCTGGTCAAGAGTTTTATACTAGCAAATCTCGAACAGATACTCCTGAAGATTTTGAATTAAAAAATGAGGGCAATTTCCAAAAAAATACCTTCTTTGGCAGGCAATATGTAGCTGTGGGAAAAGAAGTCGCTCGTTTATCACCACCGGGACAATAAACGGCGATATTTATCAGAAAGATTGTTTACAGAAGCGTTTGCTGCCTTTTATAAGACAGCATGCCTCACCACCGCTGTTTTGGCCAGATCTAGCCAGTTGCTAATACGCAAAATCAGTTATGGAATGGTACAACGCTAACAGGATAATGGTGGTACCCAAAATATGCAATCCGTCAAATAGTCCGGAACTGCGGCCTATTGAAGAGTACTGGAGTATTATGAAAGGAATTCTAAAAAAGAAAGGCGGAGAAGTAAAATCGGTCCCTGAGCTACAAAAAATATGGACCTGGGCGACAAAAATCTTTTCTAAAGAGATGGTGCAAAGTCTTATGAGCCGTGTGCGTAGAAAAGTTCGATCTATGGCTTACTGTGTAAACATTAATTAAAATTATAAATGTGATTTTAGAATTCATTAAATTTGTCATTAAATGTGGTATTCATAATGTAGTTATTTATTTTCAAACTAGTTTAAAAACAAATTTTGCGTGCCCAAGTTTTGGCGTGTTCAACCTTTAGACTAAATCCTGCCTGGTTTAGTACCTTTACCTACCTATATATCTGCTTTTCTATAGTCTAGTATACAATTTTAATATAGGTACACATGACAAAGGTCAGGTTTAGTGTGTACATATACTATTTATGATGAGATTTACAAGTATTATTTTTAAATAACAAGAAATATATAGCTTCAGAAAAACATTTGTCTTTTTTTTTCCAACTCTCAGCCAAGTGAGGATGCTGATTTTTTTTTGCAACTGCGCCGCTTATTAAGGATTGTGCTACAAAAAGAAAAAATCAAAAAAGTTCAACAGTTTTTTTTTTAATAAATTAATTGCTTCACCCGGAACTTCTTAACAAAAGTTAAAAATTAAAAAAATTCATAACTCGAAAACTACGAAAAATCGGCTGACATACATGGGGTATATTCTGATAGCCCACGACGAGAGGTATCTAAAAAAAATTTTTTGACGTCAAGGTTTGGACCACCCTGTATAAACCTAGTATCGAACAAATTATATTTTCAAAGCCTTGACAGAGAGTTAAAGTTTCAAACCCAAAGAGTTAAATCACATAATACATATAAACTATTATAAAATGGTATGCCTGACCGCTGTTTTAACAATAAAAAACAACGATTCTTTGTATATTGTATTTCCTAACCCGCTATGGACTTAATGTTCGAAATAAAAATATTTCATTTCATTTCATTTTATTTTTGTCATTTACTGACCCGGAAATGTTACTTGTTTTTGCAGCGTTTACTTGCCATAATATCTATATAATATTGACGTAACCTTTTATGGTTGCTTGCGTATACAGAAAATGTGTTGGCATAAAATTAATAATGTTACGTAAAAGTATATACAGTCGTATTAGCAGGCTTAAAACAATGGTTACTTCAAATCCTGCCTACTCAGTATTCAATGCCTGAAAAATTAATAATACCTACTGCTAACGCGCAGCTTTAGCGGTTAAATGAGATAAGCGGCGAGTAAAACATTGTCGTCTAAAACCTCCCAAAAAGATCACGGTTTAAATGAAAATGGAATTAAATGATTAACTCAATTTATTACATTTAAAATCCGGTACGTGCGAGAAACACAGGGCTTTTAGCTATTGCTGGCCAGATTACGGTTCGTGCAGTCAAGTGCAAAAATAGGTATCGAAAAAATCGTCTCATAAATATGGTACTACGCACTTATTACAACGGAATAAGATACTATGGGACATATTTTTGAGTAAGATGAGTACACCCATATTTTTACACTTGACTGTACAAGGGAGCTGGAGCAATATCAACAAAGGATTTTTTTTAAGTACTTTGAAAGTTTGATATCTGCATACAAATATTTAAGGCGAAAATATTTAGGGTTAGTAAGGAAAAATACTGATTTGTTTGATAAGATAACTAGAATAATTTGCGGTATTCATCAGCACGATATAAAATATATTTAATTCAGGCACTAATCATCCGGATTTGTATCACTTATAGTAAAGAAAGCTAGAATAGCTAAATAAAGCTTCCCAACTCTCACTTTATGGAAGCCCTTTAAATTTAGATAAAATGATCGCGTCAGTAAACCAACTTTGCAGAAACATTTCTACTTGCATGTAAACAAAAAACATGTGAGACGATCAATTCAATCTGATCCCTCAGAATGAGTATTTGAAATACTCAGTAAGCACTTCCAGTTAAATGCCATCCCTAGTGGCTAGTCTCGTAAATTTGCTCCCGACGGCTTCCTTCCGCCGGTCCTTGTGCGCTTGCGCGCTGCAAAACTTTTGTTTTAGGTTTCCTTTTGCGCTGCACGTCGCATTTTACTTCACAACGGAGATGCTTCCTGCAAATTTCGCTACCCTACAATGGTTTATTATCTTTGTGTTAAAGCCAGTCTCGAAAGTAGATGATAATTTTAGTACTCTGCTGCAATTAAATGTTTGCGATAGACAGTTTGAATGTATCAATTTAGAGCCCGTAAGTATCATTATTTTTTATTGCAGCTAACTTGTATTAAACTTATTCTCTGCAAATCGCAGATTATTTTATTTATTTTATTTTAAGGCTTATGATAGAGTGATGAGAAATGAATTGTGGTCGGTAGTGTCCATGTATGGAGTAAACAGTCGGCTTGTGCAAGCGCTGAAGTCTCTCTATGAGGATTCCAGTGCTTGCGTGAGGATAAACGGGTCATACACTGAGTGGTTTAGCATTGAAAAGGGTGTTAGACAGGGATGTGTAGCGTCACCGTGGCTGTTTAATCTATTCATGGACAGTTGTTTGCAAGATCTGAAAGATGATGAATGTGGACTGAGGATGGAAGGGTTGCTAGTAAAATGTCTCCTGTACGCTGACGATTTAGTATTACTTGCGTCATCGGCACAGGAGTTACAGTTGATGGTAACAAGAGTGCATGAATCTTTTGAGAAGAAGGGAATGAAGATGAATGTCAGTAAGACGAAAGTAATGGTATTTGAAAGAGATGAGATTATGGTAGATTGCGAAATTATGATTGGTGAAGAAAGACTGGAACAAGTGAACGAGTTTGTGTACTTGGGGACTTTGTTTACAAGAGATGGTAAAAATGAAAAAGACATTGAAAGGAGAGTGAATGCTGGGAATAGAGTGAATGGGGCACTGAACGCTTTTATGAGCAGTCAGAAGGTGTCGCAAAAAGCACGCCTGGCTGTGCATGGAGGAGTGTTGGTGCCTACACTTATGTATGGTAGTGAAAGTTGGGTGTGGCAGAAAAGACATCAAAGTCAAGTGAACGCAGTGGAAATGAGAGCTCTAAGAAGCATGTGTGGTGTGAAGTTAACAGACAGGATCAGAAATAGCGTAATAAGAATGAAATGCGGAGTGGATGAAGATGTAGTGACAAAAATTGAGATGGGTATGTTGAGATGGTTTGGACACGTAGAGAGGATGGATGAAAGAAGATTAACGAAGAGGGTGTACGAAGAAAGAGTGGAAGGGTCAGTTCGAAGGGGAAGACCTAGGCGAACTTTCCTCGATCAAATCGGGGAATTATTGCAAAAAGGCCAGGTCAGAAGTACTCTAAACCGACGAGCATGTATGAGGAATATTATGAAAGTGGGTGAAGCGAAAGTAGTTTGTCAGGATCGTAGTAAATGGAAATCCGTGATCTCTGCCTACCCCTCTGGGAAACAGGCGTGAATATATGTATGTATGTATGTATGTATGTATTTTATGGGATGAACAAAATATCTGTGTTATATTTTTTTATTATTGGACCACGTAGGGCATTTCGGCTACCAATTTAAATACAACCACGAGCAATAGGGGTTATTTTATCAAGATCAGATAAGTAAATAAATACTTTGATGTGATGATTTGTGTGATAACAAAACTCTATGCTGAATTGCATCCAAAACCCAATTTAAACATAATATATTATTATCATGAAATATAATAAAATTCCACCCACATGGGAGCGCACAATTATTTTGTCATTTAGGTATAATTATAATTTATGTCATTATATTCCAAACCAATAAAGCAAATTAATTTTGCACGCTACATGGAATTATTGGAATTTACTGTCTTATTTAGTAGATTGTCAATGAAATTTACCTAATATGAAAAAGATGAAACATGAATTACCGATGCATTGAAAAAAAATGTGACTGAGAAATCCTGGGAAATATTCGTAAAACCTAGATTAAATTCCGAGTTGATTCTGTCACTTATGTACGAGTATTAAACTCTTATGACGTAACTTTGCAAAGACCCTAGTGCAAAGGTAGGCGAAAGGCGGCTCGCAAGCCTAGCCCTAGCTATTTTGTATGTAAATTAGTAGTTACATATATGTGAAATTTGGCGGCCGGCTCTTACGTCGTACGGTACGTTGCACAAATTCAATATTGTATATGAGCATAAAAGCGTAAGTGTAGGCCGCCAAACGGTATCTTTACCAAAATAATGAAACAAGTTACACCGATGACGTGGCTCTGCTGAGCCCTTCGATCGGGACCCTCGAGATACTGATCGGAATTTGTGAGAGATACGCGGAGGCCCATGGTCTCAGATACAACTCCAAGAGAAGCCAGATAGGTACTCCTGTTCAAGGTGGATACTAAAATTCCAAAATACATACCACCGCTATAACATGGAGGAACTGAACTGGTAAAGGTTAATAAGTTTAAGTATCTGAGGTCCTCGATGACCCAGTGGGGTCATCGAGGATCTCTCTGATGACCTGGATATGGAGCGGGAGCGTCGGGCATTGGCGGTGGGAAGCAATATGTTGGCTCGCAGGTTTGCACGTTGTAAGGAGGATGTCAAACTAACCCTTTTTAGGGCTTATAGTCAAACTTTTTATAAGTGTAGCCTGTGGGTCAAGTGCACGCGCCGATATCTAAATGCCTTACGCGTGCAGCATAACAACAGGTTCAGGACGCTGATGGGGTTGCCTCGATTTTTTTCAGCGCATCGGGTATGTTTTCTGAAGCTCGCGTCGATAGCTTCCACGCAATATTTCGCAAACAAATATTGCCTCCATGATTCATCGTGTTCGAGACTGACCCAACAGCCTCCAGAACACTGTTGTTGACAGATTGTAGATTATTATTCTTAATTGTATAGTAATAACGTGCACAAAGTGAAATGCATCTGGAAACCAGATGCCTATTCTATAATGTAAGATGTGGACAACTGTCTGAAATAAATGTTATTTATGATGAATTGTACTGTTGTTGGATAAACTAGTATACGAGTATCATGTTTTAATAACCCTTCAGCTGCTCACCGGGCTTCTGGGTATTATGTTCTGTAATTATATATTGTGTTGAGTACTTCCTGCAGTTGTAAATTAAAATTATTTTTATGTACCCACAAGCTATTAATTTCGTCGGGTGCGGCGGAGGACGACCAGAGACAACTTGAAACAGCACTCTCACAAAATACCTACTAGAAAACTCTAGAGATAGGAATAAAACCGGCCAAGAGCGTGTCGGGCCACGCTCAGTGTAGGGTTCCGTAGTTTTCCGTCCGTCACAGTAAGTGTCCCCACTTAAGAGTTAATAACACCGCCATGTAGGATATGATATGAGAGTTCCACGTACAGCGACATCTATCGGCAAATTAAGTAAACTATTGCGCGCGAGCTTAAAGTATGGAAGATGATTTTTATGGAATAATTCTTTATTGCGTGAACCGATTTTCACCGTTTTTACTTTATTTGAAAGCACGTCATTTCATTGTAATTTTGTAGAAATTACAGGTACAATAAACACCTGCTTATACGGTTAAATTGCAAACTTAGTTCAGAAATTATTTTGTAATTTTTTTTTCAAAAACTATTCATCCTATCAAGTTCAAAATAATTTTCCTAGAAAGTTTTTATAAAGTTCTACTTTTGAGATTTTTTTTCATATTTTTAAAACTTATGGTTCAAAAGTTAGAGGGGGGGGGGGGGACGCATATTTGTTTTACTTCTGGAGCGATTATTTCCGAAAATATTTACATTATCGAAAAATGATTTTAGTAAACCCCTATTCATTTTTAAATACCTATCCAACAATATATCACACGTTAGGGTTGAAATGAAAAAAAAAATCACTCCCCACTTTACGTATAGGGGAGGTACCCTAATAAATAAAAAAAATCCACTTTTTATTTTACCACTTTGTCGGCGTGATTGATATACATATTAGTACCAAATTTCAGCATTCTAGTGCTAACGGTCACTGAGATTATCCGCGGACGGACGGACGGACGGACGGGCAGACATGGCGAAACTAAATATAAGGGTTCCTAGTTGACTACGGAACCCTAAAAACGACCAGAAAGAAGAAGATCTACAGGTATTGACTTACCTGTATATGAAACTATAGTTGTTATTATTCTTTAACCATTTACAATTTATCTGAAATGACAAATATCTGACAACTCAACATTGATAATAAGGTAAATATTTTTTCCACCGCAAAATACAGCTTAATTTATTTTGTTGGGCTTATTATTTCTCATTGACATCTTTTCATATGAAAATGAAGGTACCTGCAGCTGTTTGTCTTGGGAGCAATGACTGACCTTACACATCCAGAAACAAGTTCTGTATCTAGAGTCTCAAAAATAAAAGGAAATACAATCACCGTGTTCCAAAAATATATACCACCAGATAAACTTCATCAAAACATCATCCAAAGTTCTTTATCTTTCGAGTATAAAAATATGAAGTGAGAGCTCCTATATCAAAAAGATCCATTACTTACCCGATTGACTTAAGAACTAGTTTGGTTAGGTTACGCTAAGTTGAGATTAGTTTTAACTTTCAGACGCGATCATTAATCTTGCACGGTGTGGGGGTTGCGAATGGCCCCGCATTTAAACATCACTTCTAATGAGATGCATGGAGCTGGATTATTTGGGCTCTAACATGGCGTTTATACCCTAACAAGTACCACTCAGTAAACATTTGCAATTTTGAGCATAATACCAGACAATGTCTGCTGCCCCTCCACTTCAGTAACACATACCTACAGTCCCTACAGATTAGCAAAAAGTACGTAAGTCGAGAAAATAAACCCGTATATATGCCTAGTGAGTTGTTTTTGAAAGTTACAGATGGTTACAGGCTTACTCCTAATCCTATTTTAATGAAGGAGCGAGTATTTTTATAGTGTCGAAATAACATGGGCATATTATTATGTTTTTCGGAACTTGACCGACTATTCCATGCTCTCACTAATGATCCAAGAAAAAATATTTATTGGAAAATTAATTAAGACTGTTATTTTTACATCAATTCTATTAATGGGTTAAATTAAACATACTTCTAACCAAGGGTCGGACAAACGCCCGTCATTTCGAAAATATAACCCTGTTCCGTACAGCAGAGACTTCCTTAAGTTAATTTAAAAAATAGTATTTTATGGATTTATTGGACCATAATTTATATCCAGTGACAAATTAATTAATGATTGACATTCCGAAAATTACTTTCGCCAATAAAATAGAATGACCAACATTTTTTCAAAATTTTAAATGACCAACATTTTTTCAAAATTTTACTTGTGAGCCTATAACGATGTGAATTTAGGACCCATTTATGCGTTGAAAAAGTCCGTTCACAGTCTACGGACGTCATAGGGGCATATGTAATCGTTGACAATGGTATACTGTTCTTCCAATATGCTTGTGCCTCGGAGTTAATTTTTTCATGTATTTCTTTCACGGTGACGTAATCAGGATTCCTATTAAAAATTGCTTGAAATTTTGATATAGCCCTAAAGAACTATTATATAATCTGTGCTCTAGATCTAAAAGAAAGGACGAAAAGACGAAGTTACACATAAAAGAATCACTTAAAATTGTTGAGGACATACATACTGTTTTACAAAATATTCCCGGGAGTTTTAAATCTAGAGCTTTAGTGGGAGTTTTAGACAAGTGAAAATTTAGAAAAAAAATTGGTCATTCTATTTTATTGGCGAAAGTAATTTTCGGAATGTCAATCATTAATTAATTTGTCACGGGATATAAATTATGGTCCAATAAATCCACAAAATTCATTTTTTTTTATTAACATAAGGCATAATATCGATTGACGATATTAGGCGATTATGCATCTCAGCGGATATAATAGCCCTACAGGAGACATGGATTTTATCACATGACCTGGCGTACCTAAACACTATAAGCGATGAGTTTGCCTGCACCGGGACCTCAGCAGTGGACACGTCGGCGGGAATGCTACGCGGTAGGCCTTACGGCGGGACGGCGCTTCTTTGGCGTAAAAATAAGTTTCCATCTGTCTCGGTTATACAGTGCGACAATGTTCGAATTAGTGCAATCAGGATAGCGTCTGGTGATAAGCCTGTTATAATATTTTGCGTATACATGCCGGTCAATTGTGTGGATAACCTGCCAGAATTCGTTCAATGTTTGAGTGAAATGAGCGCCATAGTGCAGGAAAGTTGCGTAGAAACTGTTTACATATTAGGTGACTTTAACGCGCATCCGGGCGAGTTGTTTTGTGACGAATTGTTTAGTTTTTGTAAGGAGCTGGACTGGATGTGTGTCGATACCGTTAAATTAGGTGTAGAATCTGGCGCACACACGTACCTGAGTGAAACCCACGGATCAATGAGATGGCTAGATCACTGTGTAACCACATCAGCCGGGTGGGACACAGTTGTTGATGTTTGTATTGACTATGACGTTTACTGTTCTGATCATTACCCTCTTTTAATTAAATGTAATTTTAACTTGGTAAGGCCTAAGCTATTATGTAATAGTAATAATAATGAAGTCTCAAGTGGGAAACATTTTGTTTGGGGAGAGAGAACATCACAGGAAATTGAAAAATATACAAATAAATGCAATGAACTGTTGAAAACTATTGATTTTCCCTCCGATTTTCAGAACTGCTGTGACGGATGCTGTGTAAATAATGCTGATCATTGTAAGTTACTTGACAACTTGTACCTTCAAATAATAACGTCATTATGTGAAGCTTCTTTATACAGCAGGGCTGTCACAGCTGGTAGCCGCAACGCAAATAAGAGGGTAGTAGGATGGAATAAGCATGTTAGCGGCGCGCATGGGGAGGCCAGGGCTAGATTCCAGGACTGGATCATGTTTGGTAAACCCAAAAATGGACCAATTTATGATGCTATGTGTCACAGCCGCAAAATATTTAAATCGCGACTCAGGTGGGTTCAACAACACCAAGAGCAAATAAAGATGGACTTGCTTGCCACACATCATAAAAACAGTGATTTCCGGAACTTTTGGAAATTCACAAAGAAACTGGAGTCTAGGCCTGGACTTTCTGTTAGTGTGGACGGTATCTCGGATCAGAAGTGCATTGCTAACATGTTTATGGAACATTTCAATGTGAAGCCTCCCTGTACCTCCGCTGGTGGGGCTCAGCTGCAGCAGGTGCTCGATGCTGACATGGCAGTGCGTGACCCTCGGAGTCCTCAAACCCGATTTAGCGTTAGTGATATAGCTAGAGTACTGAGAAATATGAAAAGAGGGAAATCTCCGGGCCATGACCACTTAAGTATTGAGCACTTGCAGTTTGCTGGCCCTCACTTACCCCGAGTGCTAGCAATGTTGTTTAATCTTTGTATATGTCACTCGTACCTGCCGCCGTTTATGACAAAAACAATTGTGATCCCTATTGTCAAAAATAGGACGGGTGACATATCAAACAGAATCAACTATCGACCTATTTCGCTGACAACAATTGTAGCCAGGGTATTCGATGGCCTGCTCAGTTCACAGTTAGATAAGTATCTTATATTAAATGATGCGCAGTTCGGCTTTCGCGCTGGCTTATCTACTGAAAGTGCAATTGTTTGCTTGAAGCAGGCCGTCGAGTACTACACCCGCAGGAAGACGCCTATATATGCGTGTTTTTTAGATCTTTCTAAGGCCTTCGATCTCGTTAACTACGACTTACTTTGGAAGAAACTTGACGAAGTGCAATTTCCTAGGGAACTCACACGCATATTTAGGTATTGGTACGCGAGCCAGCGAAATAGTGTTCGCTGGGGTGACGCGCTGTCAGACGAATATGGCTTGGAGTGTGGGGTCAGGCAGGGGGGGCTTACCTCCCCCAAGCTTTTCAATCTCTACATGGATGCTCTGATTGGTGGGCTTAGCAGTATGCATGTTGGATGTCACATAGACAGAGTTTGTTTTAATAACATAAGTTATGCTGACGACATGGTACTGCTGAGCCCCTCAGTTGGTGGTTTGCGTGTACTGATTGAAAAGTGTGAATCTTATGCTTTGAGTCACGGTCTGAGATACAATGTGCTCAAAAGTGAGTACATGGTATTTAAGGCGGGGAACAAGTGCCCATCTCATGTCCCACCCATTCGTCTGAATGGCGTACAACTAAAAAGGGTTTACACGTTTAAATATCTTGGGCACTTGGTCACCGATGACCTGCGTGACGACGCGGATATAGAACGCGAGCGTAGGGCACTGGCCGTGAGGGCCAACATGATAGCCCGGAGGTTCAGCAGGTGTACAGCGCAGGTTAAAGTAACACTCTTTCGAGCGTACTGTACTTCGCTGTACGCCTGTTGCCTGTGGACGAGGTACACGCAGCGTACCATGTATGCTATGCGTGTACAATACAATGACGCGTTCAGGGTACTGTTGAGGCTGCCTCGGTACTGCAGTGCGTCGGGCATGTTCGCCGATGCACATGTGGACGGCTTTCATGCCACGCTGCGTAAGCGCTGCGCCGCGACGCTCCGCAGAGTGCGCGGCAGCCGCAACAGTCTCCTGGCCGTCGTGGCAGAGAGATGGGATAGCGCCCTAATCAGGCACTGGATCTCCCAACACTTAAGTTTAGGTACTAACATAGTTATTTAAGTTCTATTGTAATACTAACACTATATGGATTTCTTTGTCCGAAATAAATGATTTTTATTTTTATTTTTTTTTTTTTATAAGGAAGTCTCTGCTGTACGGAACAGGGTTATATTTTCAAAATGACGGGCGTTTGTCCGATCCTTGCTTCTAACATAAGCTCTTGCTGAAGAATATTCAATTCGTTATGACGGTTGTTCATGCTGTAACCTTGAATAGTTCACTAATTTCGCTGTGAATTTTCAAGTTTGCCCTATTTCTAAAGGTTAATAATATAAGTAGGTAAAGCCTGGCCAGAAATATATGATCATGCGCCATGTTGCGGAATTTCATTGGAACTAATTTCTTACAATAGCAATAATTTTAATGACAGATGATTATGCATGTGTGAGTGCATGACATGCTATCACTGTCATTGTGGCAGTTTACTTGAGTAATAATAAAGTGTTGAATATTAAATAATAAACGACAAAAAAACCCAAAATTGTCCATAGTCAAGAGCGAAACATTGTAAATAGTGTATATAATAAACTGCTGTAAATAATACGCTCGGGAAATGAAACTATTTCGCTGTGAAACATTTTCAAATTGACATCAGAGCTGACAGGTAAACAAATCAAGATGTAACCATACCATACCTATAGAGATTTATTGCCATATAAATGAGAGTAATAGCGCCCTCTTGACAATAGTCATATATTTCTAGTCAGGCTTTACATACCTCAGTAGGTAGGTACTTATTTAGTTTTTATTATTTAAGCAACAAATGCGGACGTGCTAATAAGTATGTTGGTGCTAATAAGCATGTTGCAGAGACGCCGCTAATACGAAAAAGCAAATGAATACAAAATAAACATCGTAACTAGTTTTATTGTTATTATAGATGATGTGTTAAAATAAAACTTTTGGGACCTTAGTCACGTGTTTTGTATTTTATTACCTTCCGCAGTTTGTAAACGCCACTTCTACAATAGGACTTTATCTACACTCATACTGTAAGTACTCTAAAATGCGTTCAAAAACCGTAGACAATGACAAGCATTACAACAAACGATTTAACTATGATAAGTTTCTTATCTGCGGCAGTAACGTAATTTTAACTATGCATGCTCAAATATTGTTAAGCAATGAGTTTCAAATTTGGAACATCGAATTTGATAACATAATGTTACCGCCATGGCCAACTCGATTGGTCCCGCGCGAGCGCCGGCACAATCGAGTAGGCCATGACTGTACAATGGCGGTCATTCTATGGTTTCCGAACAATTAATTTAATATATATAATATGAGTGTAGATAAAGCAGTGTATGCAACTGTACGTAATTAGGCCTTAAAACACTCGTGTGATCTTATTATGAAATTCGCCTGCGGCTCATTTCATAAAACCACACTCATGTTTTAAGGACCCTTATTACGTAACAGTTACATAAACTACTATTGCTTAATACTTTTCCACGGTCTCTGTCGCAGCCATCGTACCGCCATGGTTTATTGCGTTTAGGACCGCCCACTTAAAGTGGGGTTTTGTCGAGTCCTTTCCCTTCGTAGGGATTTTGTTATTCCACGATGATGGATAACAATCACACGGCCTTCCTGATGGCAAACAGACACCATAAAGTAATCCAGGTTAAAATAAATATCAAAGCGGGAACTCATTTTGTAATGTCCTGTTGCGTTGAAGCTTTTTTTGAGAACGTTTCCGAAACCTGGAACCATAAAATTATCAAACGCAGTTTCATGAAAGGAGGAGTTATCCCGCCACACCCCACAGAATGGTCGCTTTTATACTTATCGTCACAATATATTGCTGCACTTACATTGTGTGGGACCCAAATGTGCTCACGAGACGCGTTAAAGTTTCCCTCTTCGAGTCCATCTTCAAGTCAGTGCTCTTTGGCTGTGAAACGTGGAGAGTGACTAAGGGCCTGACAAGCAAACTGCAAGTCTTCGTCAATAAGTCCCTGAGGTCGATCCTCCGCGTTTTCTAGCCGAGGACCATTCTAAGGAGGACCTGTGGATTATAAGCCAGCAACCACCCATTGAAGTAGAGATCGCGACACGGAAATGGAGGTAGATAGGAAATACAATACGAAGAGGAGAAACGAATATGACGAGTCGCTTTCGGTTGGAAACCGACAAATGGAAAGCGCGGCTTTGGGCGCCCAGTATGCACTGGGCGCCGAAAGCCGCGCTTTCCATTGGCGTCACATGGCGTCGGTCAGTCGAGAGTGAATTGCGAGCGACGGGACTGAGCTGGAAAGAGGCTAGAAGGGTCGCTGAAGACAGGAAGGCGTGGCGCGAGTTTGTGAAGGCCCTCTGCATCTCTACTGCCTTGGAACGACAAAAACAACAACATAGTTGTCACTGATCTTCAGATCAATTTATACTGAACTCTAACATGTAGCAGCTTCTGTGTGTTGAGAAATAGATAGTCGGTCTGGATTGAGTTATTGCTACGGGCCGCCAAAGCCCTAAAGGGATGAGATATCGTTTTACGAAATCCGATCTTTAAGGGCCGTTTACACTTTTATGGTGAAATTGCGTTTTTGGGGTTGCGTTTGGGTAGATATAATAAAATTGGCCAAGGGCGTGTCGGGGCTCATTCGGTAGTAATTTTATATTTTACTGTTTTCTCTAGTGAACGGTTTTCCGTATTAAATTGGAGCTTATGTAAAATAGGCAAAGATTAATTATTTCACCGTGAATCTTCTTAAGAGTCCGGTAAAGCTTTATTTCGAGTTCACTCAACTTTTCGATACTATTTTGCAGTAACTAATACAACTTCTGTTAGTTTGTATACATATTTTGAAGGATCGTTTCTTTTTAACTGCATAAGTGGAACACTTTGTCGATTTTATGTTTTATTTATTAATCTTTAATCGTCGATGTTTGCTTGGAGAGGTGAAAAAAGTAAGATATTTATTAATTTAAATTATGTTAATACTAGTACATAGAATACATAAATAGGTTGAAAAAAAGCCGTCTTAGGCATAAGTGGTAAATAATTTTTAATTTTTATACATATTTTTTAAGCAAGAGTATGTTTAGCTAGAACATATTTAAGAAAAATGGCCGAAATTTTGGGTGCTATTTTTAGAAATGTATTAAAGTATTTAAAAAAAAATTAACTTCATGCTTTACTCAGATAATATAAATCATAAGTCATAACAGAGGGCATTAAAAATATAGTAAAAAACGGCAAAATGCGAGTCGGATTCGCGCACGAAGGGTTACGTACTATAAAAACGGCAAAAAAGCATGTCTGTTGTATGGGAGCCCCCTTAAATATTTATTTTATTCTGTTTTTTAGTATTTGTTGTCATAACGGCAACAGAAATACATCATCAATGAAAATTGCAACTGCCTAACTATCACGTTTCATGAGATACAGCCTGGCGACAGACAAAAACGGCAAAAAAATCATGACTGTTGTATAGGAGCCCCCTTAAATATTTATTTTATTCTGTTTTTATGTATTTGTTATTATAGCGGCAACAGAAATACAACATCTATGAAAATTTCAACTGTCTAACTATCACGGATCATGAGATACAGCCTGGTGACAGATAGACAGACAGACGGACAGCGGAGTCTTAGTAATAGGGTCCTGTTTTTACTTTTGTTCCCTTTGGTTACGGAACCCTAAAAATCAAGCGACAAGTTTGCACGAATCAACGTCCTCACTAAACAAGTTCTCTAAGAATCGAGTTTTCGGGTACTAAATAATAATATAATAACCTTAACAACAAACAACACACAACACATGGAACAAACAAAACAAACTAAACATGGACGGAGCAAGGAAAAAATGAACGTTGTGTCGTATCAGACTGTCACAGATAAGGCAAAGGATAGACATACATGGAAATTGCTCCACAGACAAGAGCCCAGCTCTTAAATAATTGATGTTGATGATGATGGACCTAAAGTATTTTTTCTATCTATCTAATCAAATGCAATTCATGTGCGTTATTTCATTATTAGCGATTTTCGTTTTCATATCGTTACCGGATTCTTACTACAGGATATACAAAATCCACATCATGGGAAGCCCGGGCAAGACGCATATGTTAAGGGAATGATAAAAAAAAACACCCCAATTGTTAATAAAAATAACACTATATTTTTTATTTATACTATGTACAGTTAGCTTTGGGAAATGCTATTACAAATCCTTAAACTTAAACAACTTCTTATTGTTATTATTTTTTAAACAAATAGTCCAATTATCCGTCTTACCGCCTCGGGTAAAAGGGATATAAGCACCTCAAGGGCAAAAAGGATACATATATGACAAATATATGAATTAGGCATCGCATTCATAAAAAAAATAGCTGTCTACCCTTGAAAAAACCGGCCAAGTGCGAGTCGGACTCGCGCACCGAGGGTTCCGTACAAACCTTTACAACTTAAAGGTATTATAGACCTGAGTATTTGATATAAATTTCAATTTAATGCCTCTACGCGTTTATGAGGAAAAAGGTAGTAAGTTTAAAATTGAAAAAAATATTTTTTGTATGATTTTACTGAAAATGTCTACTTTTCGTAATTTTTCCATTGTCTGTGCTATATGACGTTGCTTCGTGCCAAATTTCTAGTTTCTGAGTTCACGGGAAGTACCCCGTAGGTTTTGCGAGTGCCGAAAAACTCTAAAATTTGCAGCATAAACGACTGTATCTTTTGATTTCGTTGGCTTTAAGTTTGATTTTTTCACAGCTCCAAGGGACAATAGACCTGAGTATTTGATACTAGCTGTGCCCGTGGCTCCGCCCGCGTGGAATTCGGTCTGTGTCAGTAAGCGGCTAATTCACCCCTAATTTCTCACCCGCTACCCTGGAGGCGGAACTTGAAGTAAAGTTGACAGATGGATACGCTAGAGGACAGTAGTCCTAGTAATATATTTTACAATTACCACTAAATGAAACTACACTCAAAATAGAATAGGTACTTTTTTATCCTATTAATTTTTATTGGCATGATTTAAACGACATAGAATAGTAGGTGTATATCGGACGATACCACTTTTGTATTTATACGTTCATGTCCACGGCAAATATCATCCAAATCGATCCTCCCATCAAATCAGTCTAAGCATGAAAGGTAAGAACAGGCGCGGTTTTCTATTTGAGGAATTAGTAATCCTTAAGGGGTGATTTCCGGGATAACAATGCAAACAAAACCGGCCAAGAGCATGTCGGGCGATGCTCAGTGTAGAGTTTCGTAGATGCCGCCCTGTTACGAAACATCCGTTCAAACGGTCGTTTATTAATGGATATTTGGCGGCGCTTACGTCAGTGTACTACCTTTCTTTATTTACTTTCACTGTGCGATTTTGACTGATAATTCAAAAACGGCTGAACCGATTTTATTCAATATAGTTTTTATTGAAAGTTCTTATCAGGCCTCACCAAATTTCAGCTTTCTAGTGCGAACAGTAACTGAGCTAGACCGTGGACAGACGGACGGACATGGCGAAACTATAAGGGTTCCTATTGACTACGGAACCCTAAAAAGAGATAAATAGTAGTTTATGTAACTGTTACGTAATAAGGCCTAATTATGTACAGAAGCATACACTGCTTTACCTTCACACATATCAAAAATCCACTAAAACCATGCGTGCCGGCGGCGGTCGGGGGGGGGGGGAGTATACAAATTATATAAATACCAAATTTCATCTTAATACGTACAGCGGTTACTGGTTGTTTCTTCCCCATGTCAACTTTCACCCCTTTTGCATCCGCTTAAAGGATAATTTCCGAGATAAAACTATTTTATTTCCTTTTTAATTAATTATCTCCATACCAAATTTTATCTCAATCGATTCTGCGGTTAATAATTCCCTATACAAATTTCCAACTCTCTTTTCACCCCTTTAGGGTTGATTTTCGGAGTGAAAACTATCATTTGTCCTTTCTTGAGACCCATACTATACCAAATTTCATCTTTATTAGTTCAGCGGTTAAAAAATCGTCATACCAACTTCCAACCCCCTTTTCGGGCTGAAAGAGTTTATTTTCGGGATGAAAACTATTCTGTCGTTTCTCGGGATTTAAATTATCTGCATACTAATTTCTATTAAAAATCTCCATACAAACTTTCAACCCTCTTTTCACCCCCTCCAGGGGTTGATTTTTGGGATGAAAACTATTCTTTGTCCTTTCCCGGGACTCAAACTATCTCTACACAAAATTTCATCAAAATCCATTCAACCGTTTTCACGTGATAGATGTATAGATGGATAGTTTTTATTGAAAGTACCTTTCAGGCTTCACTTCCATTATTTTTTTCAAATTTTTTGGACGTACGGTTCTAAAGTAAGATGGGGGGGGGGGCTTTTTTCAAGATGAAATTATCCTTCGTCCTTTTTCGAGACCCATACTATCTCTATACCAATTTTCATCTAAATCTGTTCAGCGGTAAAAAAATCCTCATACCAACTTCCAACCCCCTTGTCACCCCTACAAGGGTTTGAAAACTATCCTATGACGTTTCTCGAGACTCACATTATCTCCATACTCATTTCTATCTAAATCGTTTCAGCGGTTAAAAATTCTCCATACAAATTTTCAACCCCATTTTCACCCCCACCAGGGTTGATTTTTGGGATTAAAACTATATATTATCCTTTCCCGGGACTCAAACTATCACTATACAAAATTTCATCGAAATCCGTTCAGCCGTTTTCACGTGATGCGCGGTCAAATAAACAGACAAACAGATAAACAGACAAAAATTCTAAAAATTGTTGGAACGTGTTCTGTTATCGATTCTAAGTATCCCCAGCCAACTTATTTTCGATTATCTTCCATGTACAGACTTTCGACCCTCTCCAGCTTTATTATATGTATAGATAGCTGTGCCCGCGGCTCCGCCCGCGTGGAATTCGGTCTGTGTCAGTAAGCGGCTAATTCACCCCTAATTTCTCTCCCGCTACCCTGGAGGCGGAACGTGAAGTAAAGTTGACAGATGGATACGCTAGAGGACAGTAGTCCTAATAAAATATTTTACAATTACCACTAAATGAAACTACACTCATAAATGAATCCTTTTTTTTTTTATTTTTTTTTTGGCATGATTTAAACGACATAGAGAGTATAGTAGGTGTATATCGCACGATACAGGACCACTTTTGTTTTTATATGTTTATGTCTACTGCAAATATCATCCAAATCGATCCTCCCGTCAAATCAGTCAAAGCATGAAAGGTGAGAACAGGCGCGGTTGACATGGGGGGGGGGGGGGGTCACAAATGCAGAAATGATTTTTTTCTATTTGAGGTGCACTTGGAGGAGGGAGTTCCATGATCCATACAAATTTAACTCAATCGAGTGTAGTGGCTACCCCCCTCCCCTCTTTTAGACGTTGAATTTTTATAGGCTACGTATAACCTGGCTGGGGATTTTCTGAAATTGGAATTAGTAATCCTTAAGGGGTGATTTCCGGGATAACAATGCAAAAAAAAACCGGCCAAGAGCATGTCGGGCGATGCTCCGTGTAGAGTTTCGTAGATGCTGCCCTGTTACAAAACATCCGTTCAAAAGGTCGTTTATTTGGCAGCGCTTACGTCATTTTACTATTCGGCACTTCCTTTCACTATGCGTTTTTGACTAATAATTCAAAAACGGCTGGACCGATTTTATTGAATATAGTTTTTATTGAAAGTTCTTATCAGGCCTCACCAAATTTCAGCTTTCTAGTGCGAACGGTAACTGATCTAGACCGCGGACAGACGGACGGACATGGCGATATAACAGTTACGTAATAAGGCCTAATTATGTACAGAAGCATACACTGCTTTACCTACACACATATTAAAAATCCATTGAAACCATTAGAATGACCGCCATTACACCGCCATGACCAACATTACTGCGCCGGCGGTCGGGGGGGCGAATTTTCATTACGTTACCGTAGGTAATGAATTTTCATACGTTTTTACCACACTGTCACAGATAATACACTGATGTTACGTTACTGGTTGCAATAATGTTGGTAATTAATTACATACGGTTCTGAACGCGGAATAGAGGATTTATGATATTGGTGTAAATCAAGATATTTATTCGTCAATGTAAGCATACTCGTATTACAATGCAATAATGAACGTCAGAGAAAAATAAAATACGTGAGTGTCGTGGAAAGTATGTGAATCGAGTGCGATTGGAACGAAGTTATGTTATTTAATTTTATTTCATTTAGACTTTTTCGTAAATTTTGTGGTTTTAATTTTTTTTGCATTTTTTTTAAATTTTAGATATTTTGGAAATTTTGAATGATTTGGAAATTTTGGATATTTTGGAAATTTTGGAAATTTTGGAGATTTTGGAAATCTTGGAAATCTTGGAAATTTTGGAAATTTTGGAAATTTTGGAAATTTTGGAAATTTCGGAAATTTTGGAAATTTTGGAAATTTTGGAAATTTTGGAAATTTTGGAATTTTTGGAAAATTGGAAATTTTGGAATATTTGGAAATTTGAAAATTTTGACATTTTTGACATTTTCGACATTTTCGACATTTTTAAAATTCTCGACTTTTTTCACTTTGTCACTTCTCAATTTCACTACACTTCACTTCACTTTATTCTATTTTATATATTTTTTATTCCATTCCATTTTACATGTGTCTCAATCGTATGGGTGTCGCGTTTTCGCGACGTGACGCTTTTTCGTGACTGTCTCGTGATTTTTTTTCGCCTAGGCCGGATCCGCGTACCGTCCGATAAGGAACTTCGTTCCAAAACTACCACCGGTTCTAACCCTACACCTCTGGCCCAAGAAGTATTATGACCGAAAAGAAATTCGACGGGATTTATTTTTTTATTTTACAGTAATACATTATTAGATCTTAAAGATACAAAATAAGGCGTAGTTCTTCAAGAAGACATATCAAAACAGCTTGAGAGACAGATAATGTACCTGTTGTTTAATTATAAAGAAAAATAAATCCTATTCTGACTGCTTCACAAAACGTTTGATACTCGTATGTTTATCTACACTCACATTGTAAGTTCTCTAAAACGTGTTCGAAAACGGTAGGCAATCTTGGAAGAATAATGTAGGCAATGCTAGCATTACCACAACCGATTTTACTATGATAAGCTTTTTATCTGTATCAGTAACGTAATTTTAACTTTACATGCTCAAATATTGATGTATTATGAGTTTTGATAACATAATGTACACCTGCACGCTCCCGCGCGGCCGCCGATACGCGCCCGCGCGACCGCCGGCACAATCGAATTGGCCATGGCGGTGCAATGGCGGCCATTCTATGGTTTCCGAATAATGCATTTAGGATAAATAATATGAGTGTAGATAAATCAGTGTATGCAACTGTACGTAATTAGGCCTTAAAACACTCGTGTGATCTTATTATGAAAACCACACTCATGTTTTATGGACCCTTATTACGTAACAGTTACATAAACTACTATTTCCTACCTAAACGGAGTCCTATAAATGTTAGATGATTTCGTAGTAGTTTTTTGGTTTGGGCCATGCATCTTTGTACGTCATATATAGTCCTCGAACCTGCAATAACCCTTTGACATTCATGACATTTTCAAATATTTCTTAAGAGCGGGTAAAGGTAAATTTAAAGCATCGACGGGTAATAGGCGTCACTTCCTTTCTTTTTTTCAACTTTTTGGACCTACGGTTCGAAAGTAAGATGGGGGGGTTTGAAAAAGAAACTATCCTTTGTCATTTCTCGAGACCCATACTATCTCTATACCAATTTTCATCTAAATCAGTTCAGCGGTAAAAAATTCCTCATACCACCTTCCAACCCCCTTTTCAGCCCCACACGGGTTTGAAATCTATCCTTTGACGTTTCTCGAGACTCAAATTATCTCCATACTCATTTCTATCTAAATCGTTTCAATGGTTAAAAATTCTCCATACAAACTTTCAACCCCATTTTCACCCCCACCAGGGTTGATTTTCGGGATTAAAACTATATATTATCCTTTACCAGGACTCAAACTATATCTATACAAAATTTCATCAAAATCCGTTCAGCCGTTTTCACGTGATGCGCGGTCAAATAAACAGACAAACTGATAAACAGACAAAAAGATAAACAGACAAAAATTCTAAAAATTGTTGTTACGTGTTCTGTTATCGATTCTAAGTATCCCCAGCCAACTTTTTTTCGATTATCTTCCATGTACAGACTTTCGACCCTCTTCAGCTTTATTATATGTATAGATAAATTTCAGCTTGATACCTCCACGCGTTCCTGAGAAAAATGGTCTTGACAGACAGACAGACAGACGGACAACAAAGTGATCCTATAAGGGTTCCGTTTTTTCCTTTAGACGTACGGAACCCTAAAAGTAGTACAACCCCCATGGCCCTATTTCTGCACTGGTTACACTGAGTCTGTCTTCGGTGGGTGGGTCAATGTATCTTTCAGCGCACACCAAAAAGAACACTATAAATTATTATTCTCTCGTTTTTTTTTGTTTTAAGAGAAGCTTTCGTTTGTTAGTTTAGCTGGGGCCTAGAAATTAGAAATCTTAAGGTCTTTTTATGTTTAGTACCTTTTTGGAGTTTTCCATACACGCATAAATCAAATGAAATCAAATCAAAATAGTTTTATTTCAGACATAGTCCATATGTTGTTAGAAACAGTATTTTACTTAAGAGCTATGTTAGAATTCCTATAAGACTAAGATTACATACTAAATTACGTACTAAAATACAATCTACTTGACATAAGTCAAGGTAGTTGTTACTACACCCATCCAATGCCACATAGCTATCCGTTTTGCCCATAGCCGTCTTGCCCGAAGTACTAAATATTTCGAATTGTTTATGCCAAGGATGCGTTTAACAGGTGGATAAAAAGTTATAGTCATCATTTAAGCCAAAGTTAATATACTATAGTTTTAACAAACCGTATTTGTAAACATACGAGACGTAATACAAAAAGTTGATACACTTGCTTTTCCAAAAACCACAACAAAGCAGTCAAAAATTTTGTTTTTTTCTCCACAACAAGTACACACGTTGTTTGCTTTGTTTGAACTGTCTGTCTGTCTGTATCGATGCTTTACCGACTTAAGCAAGCCTAGATATACGCTATCTATTGAATAGCTTTGGTCAAATCAAATATTCTTCTTACCCACATTATGCGTATTGCCCGAGCTTCCCCTACACTAAGAAACTCCGCGAATAACATAAAATACAGAGCCTTGTCTCAATCAGTATTGGCGAAGATGAACAAACCATTTTATGAACGCTTGC
Source organism: Pammene aurita (assembly GCA_947086415.1). NCBI lineage: Eukaryota > Metazoa > Arthropoda > Insecta > Lepidoptera > Tortricidae > Pammene > Pammene aurita. Next base: position 14,104,704 of record OX352296.1, on the reverse strand, counting down.
CGACCGGCAAATCGTTTATTAACAAACTTTTATAATTTCGTTTTGGCATAGAACAAGTCAGAGTTTCACAAGCTTTTACTACACATACCTACCTGCTGTTAAAACTTCCCAGACGACTACGAAAGCTTTTATTTAACTATAAAATTTTTCATAACGCTTAAGCGAGTCAGGCATAGATATGCTGTTATAATTTAATTTGGGGCACGAAAAATTATAAATTAGTGCAGACGTCAAATCTTGTTGGAGTGGTGTGGTGTGGTCGAGTTAGGATCCGGTATATCTGCCCAACCACAAAGATACCGCGATAACTTATAATAATAATATCCACCACAAATTCCACAAATTTTAGAAAGAAATTAGTGTATAGGCGTAGAAGATAAGAGAGCAAGACCAATAGAGTTAAACGAAATTCACCGAAAATATGGCATAACCATTACGGTAAATATACGTATAGGTACAACACCCACGTGCATACAAGTTTGTATGCAGTGGTACATTTTTCTGCAGCTACACAGAAACAATGATTTCGACCGTGGTGCCGTGACTTGTATAACTTGATCTCCATATCCATAACATTCACGTTTACTCATGATAGTCTTTGTTACGCTGGTCTAATTTTAACGATGCGCTCCGTCGGACTTTTGTGAATAGGAATATTATAAATGTCTTAAGACGATTGTCGCCGAAGTGTCCTTGAGCGTTTGGGCGCTCTCTACCCGCGCCACCCGCGTACCCCTCTCATTTCAATCGTGCGTAAATCCACCGCGATGCACCGCAACAATGTTCAAAGAATATGACTTTACTCAGTGGCGCGCGGGCAGCTTTATAATAATTACTAGCTGTGCCCGCGGCTCCGCCCGCGTGGAATTCGGTCTGTGTCAGTAAGCGGCTAATTCACCCCTAATTTCTCTCCTGCTACCCTGGAGGCGGAACTTGAAGTAAAGTTGACAGATGGATACGCTGGAGGACAGTAGTCCTGATAAAATATTTTACAATTACCACTTAATAAAAGTACACTCAAAAATCAATCCTTTTTTTGTCCTTATAATTTTTTTTGGCATGATATAGACAACATAGAGTAGTAGGTGTATATCGGACGATACAGTACCACTTTTGTATTTATACGTTCATGTCCACGGCAAATATCATCCAAATCGATCCTCCCGTCAAATCAGTCTAAGCATGAAAGGCGCGGTTGCAGCGCGGTTGAAATTTGGGGGGGGGGTCCCAAATGGAGAAATGATTTTTTGTTTTTTGAGGGGGTCAATCATGATTTTTTTCAATTTGAGGTGTACTTGGTGGGAGGGGGTCCATGACCCATGCAAATATAAAAATTTAACTCAATCGAGTGTAGTGGCTACCCCCCTCCCCCCCTTTAGACGTTGAATTAATTTTTATAGGCTACGTATAACCTGGCTGGGGATTTTCTCGTAATCCCTAAGGGGTGATTGCAAAACATCCGTTCAAAAAGTAATTTATTAAGGGATATTTGGCGGCGCTTACGTTATTTTACTATGCGTTTTTGACTGATTATTCACAAACGGCTGAACCGATTTTATCCAATATGTCTTTTATTATCGAAAGTTGTTATTATTTTTATATTTTTTTGGACCCACGGTTCAAAAGTTAGATGGAGGAGAAACCCTTTTTTGAACTTTCAGATCTAATATTTACGAAACTATCAGTTTCATCCAAAAAATACTCGGATCACAGAAGCATACACTGCTTTATCTACACACATATTAAAACCGCCATTACACCGCCATGACCAACCTTATTGCGGGCAGGGGGGGGGGGGGGGGGGCGTGCCGACGGTCGGGGATGAGGGCGCATTTTCATTACGTTAATTTTCATACGTTTTTACCACACTGTCACAGATAATACACTGATGTTACGTTACTGGTTGCAATAATGGTGGTAATTACATACGGTTTCCGAACATAAGCGGAATAGAGGATTTATGATATTAATGTAGATCAAGATATTTATTATTCTTCAATGTAAGCACATTACAATGCACTAATGAACGTCAGAGAACAAAATACGTGAATGGTGTGGAACACTTGGTTGGAACGAAGTTTTTGAAATTTTTGAATTTTTTTAAATTATGAAATTTTGACATTTTCGTAATTTTTGACACTTTTTACTTTTAGGTTCTCGACTTTTTTCACTTTGTCACTTCTCACTTTCACTTTTAATTACACTTCACTTCACTTCACTTTATTCTATTTTACATTTTTTTTCATTTTATTCCATTTTACATGTTTCTCAATCGTATGGGTGTCGCGTTTTCGTGACGTGACGCTTATTCGTGACGGTCACGTGACTTTTTTTCGCCTAGCCCCCATCCGCGAAGCGTCCGATAAGGAACTTCGTTCCAAAACTACCACCGGTTCTAACCCTACACCTCTGGCCCGAGAAGTATTATGACCGAAAAGAAACTCGACGGGACTTATTTTTTTCAAAACAGTAATACATTATTAGATCTCAAAGATACAAAATAATGCGTAGTTCTTCAAGAAGACATATCAACAGCTTGAGAGACAGATAATGTACCTACTGTTTAATTATAAAGAAAAATAAATCCTAATCTGACTGCATCACAAAACGTTTGATATGTTTTCCTACCTAAACGGTGTCCTATAAATGTTAGATGATTTTGTAGTAGTTTCTGGTTTGGGCCATGCATCTTTGTCCGTCATATAATAGTCCTCTCGAACCTGCAATAACCCTTTGACATTAATGACATTTTCAAATATTTCTTAAGAGCGGGTAAAGGTAAATTTAAAGCATCGACGGGTTAATAAATATGTGTTCATATTTGTTAACCCGTCCAAACCGTCCGTCCGTCCTTGACCAAAAAAATATAAACTATTTCAATACCAAATTTCATCTAAATACGTACAGCGTTTATTGGTTGTTTCTTCCCCATGTTAACTTCCACCCCTTTTGCATCCGCTTAAGGGATAATTTCTGAGATAAAACTATTTTATTTCCTTTTCTAGAGCTCAAATTATCTCCATACCAAATTTTATCTAAATCGATTCTACGGTTAATAATTCCCTATACCTACAAATTTTCCACTCCCTTTCACCCCTTTAGGGTTGATTTTCGGGGTGAAAACTATCCTTTGTCCTTTCTTGAGACCCATACTATCTCTATACCAATTTTCATCTAAATCAGTTCAGCGGTAAAAAATTCCTCATACCAACTTCCAACCCCCTTTTCACCCCCACAAGGGTTTGAAAACTATCCTATGACGTTTCTCGAGACTCAAATTATCTCCATACTCATTTCTATCTAAATCGTTTCATCGGTTAAAAATTCTCCATACAAACTTTCAACCCCATTTTTACCCCCACCAGGGTTGATTTTCGGGATTAAAACTATATATTATCCTTTCCCGGGACTCAAACTATCTCTATACAAAATTTCATCAAAATCCGTTCAGCCGTTTTCACGTGATGCGCGGTCAAATAAACAGACAAACAGACAAACAGATAAACAGACAAAAATTCTAAAAATTGTTGGAACGTGTTCTGTTATCGATTCTAAGTATCCCCAGCCAACTTTTTTTCTATTATCTTCCATGTACAGACTTTCGACCCTCTTCAGCTTTATTATATGTACTAGCTGTGCCCGCGGCTCCGCCCGCGTGGAATTCGGTCTGTTGCAGTAAGCGGCTAATTCCTCTCCCGCTACCCTGGAGGCGGAACTTGAAGTAAAGTTGACAGATGACGCTAGAGGACAGTAGTCCTAATAAAATATTTTACAATTACCACTTAATGAAACTAACTACACTCAAAAATGAATACCTTTTTTTAGGCATGATTTAAACGACATAGAGTAGTAGGTGTATATCGGACGATACAGGACCACTTTTGTATTTATACGTTCATGTCCACGGCAAATATCATCCAAATCGATCCTCCCGTCAAATCAGTCTAAGCATGAAAGGTAAGAACAGGCGCTGTTGAAATTTGGGGGGGGGGGCGGTTTACAAATGCAGAAATGATTTTTTCCTATTTGAGGTGCACTTGGAGGGGGGAGGGGGTCCATGACCCATGCAAGTTTAACTCAAGTGTATTGGCTACCCCCCCCCCCCCCTTTTAGACGTTGAATTTGAGCATGATGAGATGAGAACCGGCCAAGAGCATGTCGGGCGATGCTCAGTGTAGTTTCGTAGAGGCCACCCTGTTACAAAACATCCGTTCAAAAGGTCGTTTATTAAGGGATATTTGATAGATAGATAGATAAACACTTTATTATTTGGCGACGCTTACGTCATTTTACTATTCGGCACTTCCTTTCACTATGCGTTTTTGACTGATAATTCAAAAACGGCTGAACCGATTTTATTCAATATAGTTTTTATTGAAAGTTCTTATCAGGCCTCACCAAATTTCAGCTTTCTAGTGCGAACGGTAACTGAGCTAGACCGCGGACAGACGGACACGGACATGGCGAAACTATAAGGGTTCCTAGTTGACTACGGAACCCTAAAAAGAGATAAATAGTAGTTTATGTAACTGTTACGTAATAAGGCCTAATTATGTACAGAAGCATACACTGCTTTAGCTGCTAGGAACGAAGTTATGTTATTTCATTTTTGAATTTTTTTTGGGATTTTTTTTTTTGTATTTTTTTGAAATTGTTGAAATTTTATCTGAAATTTTTGAAATATTTGCCATTTTTTACTTTTAGGTTCCCGACTTTTTTCAGTTTTTCACTTTTATCACTTTGTCACTTCTCACTTTAACTTTTCACTACACTTCATTCACTTCACTTTATTCTATTTTATATATTTTTTATTTCATTCCATTTTACATGTTTCTCAATCGTATGGGTGTCGCGTTTTCGTGACGTGACGCTTTTTCGTGACGGTCACGTGATTTTTTTTCGCCTAGCCTCCCATCCGCGAACCGTCCGATAAGGAACTTCGTTCCAAAACTACCACCGGTTCTAACCCCACACCCCTGGCCCAAGAAGTATTATGACATTTATGACCGAAAAGAAACTCGACGGGACTTATTTTTTTCAAAACAGTAAGTAATACATTATTAGATCTTAAAGATACAAAATAATGCGTAGTTCTTCAAGAAGACATATCAAAACAGCTTGAGAGACAGATAATGTACCCATTGTTTAATTATAAAGAAAAATAAATCCTAATCTGACTGCTTCACAAAACGTTTGATATGTTTTCCTACCTAAACGGTGTCCTATAAATGTTAGATGATTTTGTAGTAGTTTTTTGGTTTGGGCCATGCATCTTTGTCCGTCATATATAGTCCTCGAACCTGGAATAATCCTTTGACATTCATGACATTTTCAAATATTTCTTAAGAGCGGGTAAAGGTAAATTTAAAGCATCGACGGGTATGTTATAAATATGAACACCTTGACCAAAAAATTACAAATTATTTCAATACCAAATTTCATCTAAATACGTACAGCGGTTATTGGTTGTTTCTTCCCCATGTAAACTTCCACCCCTTTTGCATCCGCTTAAGGGATAATTTCCGAGATAAAACTATTTTATTTCCTTTTCCAGAGCTCAAATTATCTCCATACCAAATTTTATCTAAATCGATTCTGCGGTTAATAATTCCCTATACAAATTTCCAACTCCCTTTTCATCCCTATAGGGTTGATTTTGGGGTAAAAACTATCCTTTGTCCTTTCTCGAGACCCATACTATCTCCATACACATTTCCATCTAAATCAGTTCAGCGGTAAAAAAATCGTCATACCAACTTCCAACCCCCTTTTCACCCCCACAAGGGTTTGAAAACTATCCTATGACGTTTCTCGAGACTCAAATTATCTCCATACTCATTTCTATCTAAATCGTTTCAGCGGTTAAAAATTCTCCATACAAACTTTCAACCCCATTTTCACCCCCACCAGGGTTGATTTTCGGGATTAAAACTATATATTATCCTTTCCCGGGACTCAAACTATCTCTATGCAAAATTTCATCAAAATCCGTTCAGCCGTTTTCACGTGATGCGCGGTCAAATAAACAGACAAACAGATAAACAGACAAACAGACAAAAATTCTAAAAATTGTTGTAACGTGTTCTGTTATCGATTCTAAGTATCCCCAGCCAACTTTTTTTCGATTATCTTCCATGTACAGACTTTCGACCCTCTTCAGCTTTATTATATGTATAGATCAGAGAGTTCTAAACCAGGAGAGGCCCTGAGTATCATTTCCCCTCTGTCAAAAGTATTGGCGGAAAATCTAGTACATCTATAAAAACTATTTCAATAATCGATGTCACGCATTTTCGTCATCGCTGTCAATGGATAACAAGCTCCGTGAAAACGCCTTATGCGCTGTTTTTGGATGTAAAAAAATGTTATATTTCGTCTAGTTTACAAAAAGATGAAATACCATTTCAGATGTAAGTACAGTTTTACTTTATTTATCATTACTTTCGTAATAAAAGATTTAACCTAAATCGAAAATCAAGCTTCGTTTACAGAATCGATTCAAAGACAATCGTTTTCTTTCTGACGGGCAGTAACTATTTGACGTTTGACACTTCTCCATATTTAACGCGCTTAAGGATTGCTGTCTTCTATATTTTGTTTGAAAATACAATCAAAAATGATCCTTGGCTTTTTTGTTTGACATTTCCAAAGACTTCATCCAATAATGAACCATATGTTAACATCAGTACAGTCGACTATCTATTGCTCCATTTAGTGTTATGAGGTATGAAAAGGATATGTCAAATATGTTTGGTGTTTTCAAGTCAAAGGTACATCTTTGTCGGTTGTCAATAAAGCGTTGCTGCCATAAAAATTCATTTAGAAATAAACTGTATTAACAACCGACAATGATGTACCTTTGACTTGAAGACTTCACATGCGTGCTACCTCGCCCCCCTCAGATTTTGGCAGACTTTTTTGTTTGGAAAGATGAGGCGAAGCGTACTCCATTTATAGAGCTTTATGGTATAGATAGATAATCCTTTTGCGGATGTTTTGTGATTTGAATACTGTGATTAAGTACTACGGTGACATTTTTAGGAATGCTACTTACCTATTAAATAAGATAAGTAATAACGATCTCGATTAGTAGATTTTTATATAAAAAAATAAAAACCTAGATTTTGAATTTAAAGTACAGTGAGCGGCAAAATATTTACGAATTTACGAAATCGGGTTTAAAATATTCCGCATATCAGAAAAAAATAAAAAATACTGACTATTATAGCAAAAAAAACTGAATGCACATCAAAGCGGTGTTTTCATGTGAATTTGGATTTTTTTTGCTGTGCAAGTGAGCTTAATTGATGGTTATTTTTTTGTTGCAATTTTAAATATTAACCGTAAAAATTCACTTAATTACGATAAATTAACAAAACTAAGCCTGTTGTAAGGAGCGGTATTTGTGCACGAAATCGTCATACAATTGTCATGAGAGCCGTAAGCCTATTAAATTTAGATCTTTAAAATATAACACAGCGCAAACACTTCTTAGGGTTCCATAGCCAAAATGGCAAAAACGGAACCCTTAAAAGTTTTTTGAAACATGTCCGTCTGTCCCTCCGTATGTCAAAGCCATTTTTATTATAAAACATATATTACTGAAATTTTATCTAGAGGTGTGTTTCATGTGCCGCTACTTGGTTTTCTGGCTAAATTGCTAAAAAACTTTTAGGGGAGGCACTCCATACATACATATGCCAAACTAAATGTCAAAAATATATTTTTTGTAAATATGAACATGTTGTACGATACGGTTTTAAAATAATTATATATATATAGAGGATTTTTAAAACTGTTTTATTAAGTCAATATTTTCAGAAATATTTGTTCGAAAGTCTAAATACAATAGGCTCCCCATCTAACTTTTAATCCGTAAGTCTATATGAAAAAAAAACAAGAAGTCTTAGTACTTAATTTCTACGATAATTATTTCACATATTATCGGTTTATCCGTTTTTCAGTTATCTCCAAGAAACTACTTTCTACGGAACCCTACAATATGCGTGGTCCGATACAAACTTGGCCGGTCCTTTAAAGATATTTCATAGGTAGTATTAACCCTTACTAGTAATTTATTTATTTACTTTGTGTTGATAATTAATATAAAATTTGTATATATTTCACCGACATAGTAAAGTTTTTTTTAGGGTAGATAGGTCTTTCAAGAAGAATAAGCCTTAAACAACTTTTGAATAAAACTAATACTTTCGTAAATAATAGCTTCGAAAGTAAAACATGCTCTTTGATTTTTGAACCGTGGGTCCAAAAAATTTGGAAAAATTCCTGGAAGTGAGGCCATTGAAATACTAATCACGTATTTTCAATAAAAACTATATGGAATAAAATCGGTTGAGCCGTTTTTGGGTGATGCCTATAGTAAAATAACGTAAGTGCCACAAAACATCTCTTTATAAACTACCTTTTGAATGGATGTATTGTAACAGGCCGGCAACTACGGATCCTTACACTGAGCATAGCCCGACATTCTCTTGGCCGGTTTATATGCAATCATTTGCAGTTTACTTCGCAATTTCTTGATTTGATAAATTAGTATAAAGTATAACATTAAAAATTGTGTTTAATCTTTAAAAAAAAACCCCATATTACATTCGTTTAGAACACGGTATTCTTAAATAAATATGTTTAAATAAATTCGTTGCTTCGGAGTTTTTATTAAATTGATTATTAGTCTATTGTATTGCAGTACTAGCAAATTTCCACAACTCGACGACTAACGCCTATTTTGCGAGAATTTTCAGAGAATTATGAGATTCATGATTTTTGTTTTTTCCTCCATTTTAATTTTATTTGTTTTTTACTTGTATTATAATCTAAATAAAATACACTTTTTATACGAACGTACATAAACATGCATACGAGAACATTATCTTAAAAGATAAAACGTCTATACTTTATAGATTCCGGGAAGACACGTTATGTCCGTATCGCATGAACCCTCTGCAGTTATTTAGTCTTTAGGCACAGTAGGTCCGATATTATTGCTCACGGGCCAATCACAAGTATATGTAGTACAAGGGAAGCACGGAGCGACGAGCGACACAGCCTCCTCGTCTCAAAGCTAGCTCACGACTGCCAGCAACGCCGTTTTCGAGCTACCGACGCACGAAATGTGGAATTATGATCAAGTTGTTTAAGAAAATTTAATCAATTTAAATATCCTACGTTGAGTTTGTAGTGTTCTGTAGTACACATTTTTTAGTTCAACAATATTTTAAATCGAATAAGCCGTTCAGTAGATATAAGCAAAATTAACCGTAAAACGACATTTCGTTACATTTAAATAACGGAGAAACTATACGTTACATGAGTTATTCAAACGTTGACAATGTTGTACATGAAATGGTAATTAACATATATTTTTTTCAAATTTTTTGAATGACTGGTTATTGCGATATATCCCTTAGAAAGTAACAGTTTTCGGCCACATTCAGCGCCTAGCGCCTTAAGAACGATCGGCTTTATTCGGCCAAAGGCGTCGCATAGCACGCCTTTTACTCCGCCATTCGGCACCCCACCGCAAAAATAAATACGCAAATAAAAAAACCGGCCAAGTGCGAGTCGGACTCGCGCACCGAGGGTTCCGTACAAACCTGTAGGTATATAATATAGGAGTAGTAACTTTAAAATTATTAAAAATATATTTATTATATGATGTAACTAAAATTTACGGTTATCGCAATTTTTCCTTTATTTGTAGTATATACAAGTATATATATATATATATATATTATTCGTACCAAATTTCAAGATTCTGAGTTGACGGGAAGTACCCTGTAGGTTTTGATTCCCTTGCGAGTTTCTTAGAAGTTTGATTTTTTCACAGCTCTAAGGTACAGTAGGCCTGAGTATCCATACTAATATTATAAATGGGAAAGTGTATGTGTGTGTTTGTTTGTTTGTCCGTCTTTCACGGCAATCAGTTTAGATCCGCAATTTTGTCTCATCTAAACTCACTGGGGTCTGGGAAGTGATTGTAATGCTTTAAATTAATTTCTATAATTTCTATAAGTACTGTACCTACTATAATAATATATTGGGATATAAGTCTAATTTAATATATGTTTAACATAATCTAATTTTAATTATAACTTCATTGTTAAAATTCTAACCTAGTTTAATAAATCTTTTTGTAAATCTTTGATGGATCCCTGTGTAAGCTGTGGTCACCTATAAGTGGCTATGCATCTTTGCATGATTCTTGTATCTTGTCTGTACTATACATAGATGTTTTATCCGTTGGTGATCCTTAAATAAATAAAATAAATAAATAAATAAAACGGGGCGACGAATTGACGTGATTTGTTAAGTGGAAATAGTTGAAGGGATGGAGAGTGACATAGGCTACTTTTGCCGGGGGGCAATCAGGAAAGGGGAACCGTGTTACCCCGAATTTAACGCGAGCGAAGCCGCGGGCAAAAGCTAGTTTGATATAAATTTCAGCTTGATACCTCCACGCGTTCCTGAGAAAAAGGGTCTTGACAGACGGACGGACGGACGGACGGATAACAAAGTGATCCTATAAGGGTTCCGTTTTTTCCTTTCGAGGTACGGAACCCTAAAAATAAATTGGTGGTAGTTTGTCGACTACCACTAATCGTAATAAGTAGGTATCTAATAACATCGAGAAAAGTCCAAACAGTCCGACGGAGAATAAAGAAAGAAATAAGATATTTTCGTAAAGTAGCCGAAAGGCAATCTGACGAAGCAATCCTTAGAGGCAATCAGGTATTGGAAAGCGTTTAGTAGAAGTCACCTTTGTACGGCCAGCTAACGTAATATTGCCAACTAGGGATCAAATGGAACTACTCTTTGCTTTAGATATAACTTGGACTGTTTTGGAACATATGTATACCTACTATGATAGTTTCTACAGGTGGTATTGCTTGGAAATTGTTTTTGTATTAGGACTTACGTTTTGTAACTATCTTAAGAGGAGAGAGGAAGAGCTCAAAGAGGACCCAGTGTGTTGACGACGAAGGGCCCTCTTGTTCCTTTAGCACAGTGAATTGTCCTTTTTGTAAAGGGTCGGCAACGCGCATGTGACACCTCTGGAGTTGCAGGCGTCCATAGGCTACGGTAGCTGCGTACCATCAGGCGGGCCGTATGATTGTTTGCCACCGTCATGGTATAAAAAAAAAAGAATTGTGTATGTAATGTCGATATCTTCCTATTGTGTTCACGAATTACGTAAAACAAAATATAACTTGTAAACTAGTGTAACTTGGTGCTTAAATGTGGAAAAATAAATCCGGGATCCATTTTGTACATTACAATACGCAGTTGCTTGATGCATTTAAAATATTTTTAACAAATTTATAACTCACAGTAAAAAACAACGTAAAAGTTTAATCCCAACCGAACCCTCTTAAAATATAAATAATAAAATCCATAACGTATTATTGTATTTTCACCGTCCGACAAGTGAGTTAAGTCGTTGGTTGATAAGATAATAAGGTTGTACCCCAGATATTTTTATCGCATTTACTCTACCTACTACTACGCTGCTAAACTTTTATAAATTTTGTTAGGAGCCGATTAACTCAGTGCTGCAGTGGTGTCATGAATTGGCATTTTCAAGTCGCTTAAGATAAGCAACTTCTCAAAAAACAAGCTCAGCTAAGATTAATGAACGTAAAGCCGTTCTTAGTCGTTGTTTTGTTTATGCTTAGTATCATCATCTAGTCAGAATAGTTTATTCAAATCAAAGTTAGAAAACAGTTGAAGCTGAAGCACAACTATTATTCGATACTAACTCGTTAGTTAAACTTTAAATAGCAATTTACCTGAACCCGAACATATGCCTGCCTTTTATATAAGTAACAAACCAACAGACGGACTCACGCCTACTACTATTAACAAAGAACAATGCAAAGAATACTTAACTATTTTCTCCTCGTGCCAGTAGTTCGAGACTTCTCCGTAAAAAGTTTCCCGATGCGCTGCCTGGTGAAATATTCAACTTGTTAGAAACTGCCCGTGGAGGCTGCTAATGAAAAGAAACCACCCAAAAAGAAAATCATGAATATAGAATTAAAATTTGTGGGTTTTACTCCACCGCTGCGGTGTGAATGTGAAGTTGGGGGTTATTATAATAATATTAATAATGTTTCGTATTTGGTCAGCGTGCATTTCTTTACTTAAGTAGTTAAGCTGGAAAAACGGGTAAGTAACGATATTGTATTCAATTATGTGCATCTGTAGTATAATAATGTGTTGCCTAATCCTGGTAAGGAAAGCTTAGCATATGCAATGTTGACGAAGACCTGGACTGTTATACGATCTGAAGCTAACATGGTCACTAACATTACAACTACTGTTAAAAACGGGGTATTTAACATGATTATTTGTTTTTCCGAGATCCCGGTACACTCTTTAGTTACTAGAATTGATGAAAACTTATACATATTACCTAATTTCATTTTTGAAATTTTGACAGCAGTTAAGGTGTTCATGTTTCACCGCTCTCTTTATTGCTCCATAACGACCAATTGTTATATGGATGGTAATTATTAGGAGGATGGTTCTCTCTTATAGGAAAACGGTCGAAAAAGTGTCCAGCGGTAAACAGTAAACAATAGTTCCAAATATCTCCGGATGGCGCTAGGTATAGTGGAGCGTATGAAATGAACTTTATATAGTAAGTGCCTATAAATGTAAATATTCAAAAACCGGCCAAGAGCGTGTCGGGCCACGCTCAGTGTAGGGTTCCGTAGTTTTCCGTCCGTAACAGTAAGTGACTTTATTTGAAAGCACGTCATTTCATTGTGATTTTGTAGAAATTACAGGTACAATAAACACCTGCTTATACGGTTAAATTACAAACTTAGTTCAGAAATTATTTTGTATTTTTTTTTCAAAAACTATTCATCCTATCAAGTTCAAAATAATTTTCCAAGAAAGTTTTTATAAAGTTCTACTTTTGAGATTTTTTTCATATTTTCAAACTTATGGTTAAAAAGTTAGGGGGGGACACATTTTTTTTACTTCTGGAGCGATTATTTCCGAAAATATTTACATTATCAAAAAGTCACTTTAGTAAACCCCTATTCATTTTTAAATACCTATCCAACAATATATCACACGTTAGGGTTGAAATAAAAAAAAAATCACTCCCCATTTTACGTATAGGGGAGGTACCCTAATAAAACATTTTTTTACACTTTTTATTTTACCACTTTGTCGGCGTGATTGATGTACATATTAATACCAAATTTCAGCTTTCTAGTGCTAACGGTCACTGAGATTATCCGCGGACGGACGGACGGACGGGCAGACATGGCGAAACTATAAGGGTTCCTAGTTGACTACGGAACCCTAAAAACTGCATTAAATACGCGTCTCAATAAAAAAATTTCATTTGAAATTATCAATATTTAACACTGTCCAATACTACACAGACAGGAATCAAGAAAACACGCAAACACCAGTGTTTGCGTGTTTTCTTGATTTGTCGAAAGCTTTCGACCTGGTGTCCTATAGAAAACTTTGGCAAAAACTGTATGAAGAGACGTCGCTGCCTAGGGAATTTGTGGAACTGTTTGAATTCTGGTACGGCCACCAAACCAATGTTGTAAGGTGGGCGGGCTCGCTATCAGACGAGTATGGGTTGGAGTGTGGGGTGAGGCAGGGGGGGCTAACGTCACCCAGACTCTTCAGCCTATACGTAAATCGGCTGATCGAGGAGCTCAGTAACACTGAGGTCGGGTGTTCAATAGATGGCACATTTGTAAACAACATTAGTTACGCGGACGACATGGTGTTGCTGAGCCCGTCGATCAGCGCCCTCAGGACGCTAGTGAGTGTGTGTGAGCGGTATGCGGAGACCCACGGCCTAAAGTACAACGCCTCTAAGAGTGAGCTGCTGGTGTTTAAGGCGCGAGGTGTCAAAATAGACGACCTGTTGTTACCCCCGGTCGAACTTAATGGCACCGCTCTAAAGGTGGTACAAGAATTCAAATACTTGGGGCACTGGGTTACCGCAACGCTCAGTGACGATGTCGACTTGGAGAGGGAGCGTAGGGCGCTGGCCGTAAGAAGTAATATGTTGATCCGTAGGTTCGCAAGGTGTACTAACAATGTAAAGATTACTCTTTTTAAGGCGTACTGTCAGTCGCTTTACACCTGCAGCTTATGGATCAACTTTACTCAGAAGGCATACAGCGCCCTACGCGTCCAATATAATAACGCGTTTAGGATGTTGTTGGGGCTGCCGCGCCACTGCAGCGCGTCAGGCATGTTCGCGGAGGCGCGCGCCGACGGCTTCCACGCCATCATGCGCACGCGGGTGGCGTCGCTGGTGCGGCGTTTGCGCGGCAGCGCCAACAGCCTCCTAGCCACAGTCGCGGACAGGTGTGATGGGGCTTTCTGGCACGCCTGGAATAGCCTGCATGTGTTAAAGGGGTAATTTATGTTTAAATGTTTAGGTATAAGATATTACTAACGTAGGATAAGTTTAATAATAATAAAAATTGTACTTACTAACATAATATGGAATGTTTCCGAAATAAATGAATATTTAATTTAATACTTATATGACGTTCAAAAAAAAATATTAAGTGTTTTTCTTCTCCGCAAAGATTTAAAAAAATTTAATATCAATAATCATAATAACAAATATCCGTTAAAAAAACACGCCCTGGCCGGGATTGGAACCAAGGACCCGCTGCTTTGTAGGCAGGGTCATAACCGACCGGGCTAGAAATGTATGCTCCTGCTATTGTTGCGCCATCAGTTTAACGCCTTTTGACGGACACTTTTGTAACATAGAGACATGACATCGAAATAAAAAAAAAATCAAATCAAAATCAAAATTCTTTATTTCTTTAACAACAAGTACATATATCCTATATTGACCGGCGTCTCCTTGTAAGTTATTTACGAAATAACCTGTGCTAGGAGGCACCGCTCTTCCATATCTACAGTTTGTAATTTATTTTTGTTTTACAGTTTATAATAACTTTCTTATACATAGAATCTTACGAAAGTTTTATAGTTACTCATACTCGTACTTAGCGTTGTACAAATCTTTAGACTTAAAACTATTTTCCTAATTTTATGAGTTTGTATGTATTAGTAATTTATACAAACTCATACGCCTACATTACGCCTGTGTGTGTGTGTGTGTGTGTGTGTGTGTGTGTGTGTGTGTAAATTGTGGTTTTATGTTTTCTGAGAACAGTAGTTAAGATATATAATTTCCTTACAGTAGGCAGAGCTTACATATTTCATATAATTTATCAGTTGAAAAGCACATCTTCTTAAAATACATAATTTTTAAAAGGCTTCGCTGAGCTCTCTCTACGTCTATGAAACGAGTTTTAGCAGCGCCTCTCCAAACAGGTAAACAGTAGGTTAATATGGACTGCTCTAACGATATATATATCTCCTTTAAAATGTCTCTGCTGTGACCCTGTACATCCGGGACCACCCTTGGCACCACATGTTTCCATTTTTAAAAAATCCATTTTAGTTTTAATAGTCTTAAAATAACATATTCGAGATGTTACTACCAAGATAGTCTCCGATCCACAAAGATACCCAGATATTTAGTACTCTCAACTTTTCATATAGTGGGACAGGTACGCTGACAGCAATTCAAGACATTGTTACAACAACTATGTATTTTAATGGTAAAGCTTGTATCAGGTTGTGTATTGCTGTATATATATATCCCATCAAAAACATAAATGTGAAAGGCTGCCAAGTTCGATACTATGGGAATGCTTCGCCTATAAAAGAAGTGAGATCTGAATAAGTACCAAGTTCCATAAAAATACCTCAAATCATAAATAGTTATAGGAATGCACACTTGATTTCCAGCAGTTTTTAAGGTACATTTTGAATAAGTATCACGTTACATAGAAATACCTAAAATTATAATAGTTAGAGAAACGCACACCGGTTTTTTTAGCAGTTTCCTGATAACATTTATTATTTTCAGTACTTTTTAATGATGTTACTTGGCAAGTTTTTACACACCACACACCTTTTCAATGCAATGAATCGACACCTTTGGACTGCAATGTGTCAAGTATATAATTTTCTATTAAAACTTGCCAAGTTACATCATGGGAACTGCTAGTGGAACTGCTTATGAGAACTGCTATAGGTAGAATAATGAAATTTTGTATTCTAGACAATTAAGGGGATGTCAACAGACACTCGAAATTTCATATGCGTAGATAAAATATGTTTTGAGTTATGGGGTGGTCGAAATTGGCCCGAAATGGTTCGTGTAATATAACCCACGGCCGGTGTGTCGCTTTTTTTGCTCGAACTTGGCGGACACACTGCCGTGTGTCTAGACTGTGACATATGTAGTTGGTTTTGGTGGTGTTTAACGTAAGAATATTGTTTTTAAGCCATTTACTAATCTTTTCAAGTCCAGACTCCACAGATTTCTGAATATCTTCCCATGAAGTACCAGTGAAGACGGTGGCAGTGTCGTCAGCATAAGAGCATACATCTGCATGGGGGATCTTCATGTCACACAGGTCGTTAATGTATATAAGACATAGCGTTGGACCAAGCACAGAGCCTTAAGGCACTCCGTACGTCACGTCTTCATCTTCACTGGTACAACTATTATCTCCCAATTTCACCCTCTGTTTTCTATTTGTTCAATAGTCCTCGAAAAGACAAAGTGGAATATCCCTTATTCCCATTCTTTCCAACTTGTCCAACAGTATAGGGACAGAGACGGTGTCAAAAGCTTTTTTGATATCTAGATACACAGACATACATTTAGACCCATTGTCAAGATGTTCAACTATCGGCGAGGTTAGAGCAGACACAGCATCTTCAGTAGATTTTCCTGATCTGAAGCCGTATTGAGATGGTGATAATAAGTTGAATTTATTTAAGTAGTTGATCAATCTTATATTTAGTAACTTTTCTAATATTTTTGAAATAGCTGGTAGTACAGATATAGGTCTGTAATTGTTTACATCGTCTCTGTCTCCATTTTTATAGACCGGTGTAATGACCGATTTTTTTTAGTGGAGCTGGAAAAATTCCTTTGTCAAAAGTAGTGTTTACTAAATGCGTAATTATAGGAATTACCACTGGCTTTACTAGTTTAAGAAATTTGGTAGAGATATTATCCCAGCCTGGTGCACTATTACCCTTAAGGTTCGATATTATGGCGTGAACTTCATCATGATCAGTATGGGATAATATAAAGGAGTTTGGGTGACTTTGACATCCTCCTTATACCATCCATAAATTGTTATTTTAATTTGATTTGAAACTAAAAGAGTGTTCTTAAGTCGATATGGACAAGGATAAGCAATAATACTGTGTAACCCGGTAAACTCTCATGATCGCCATTTTGAGGTAATCGCGTTTAAAGATCTGCTGACTACTTATATCACAGGTACTGGATTTTTCAATTTACATACTTTAGTTATGCGAACATATTATATGCCGTGTTGTGTACGATACTATATACGAGTACATTCCAACATAAAACACCAAAAAAGGTCTTGTATTTATCACAACATGGAAAAACCGTTGTTGCAAAATAGGAGAACGTCTGCAGTAAACAAATGTTTCAAGTCTCTTGACTAGTTATTGCAATTTTTTTCTGTTTGAGTCCGTGCTTTGATTAAAGTCGCTGTTCTAGAATAGTCTGGGTAGTACTTTAGGTTATGTTGCACTACCTAATATATTTATTATAAAAATAATCTTACCTTGTATAATAATATTTGTTTTAATGAAAATGTCAAATACAATAATTACAATGTTGCACTTGATTTAGAGTAAATATAGGGTTTTAAGTATATTTAGGTACATAGACATAAACAAAAAGGAAGATGAGTGACGTTCATAGTAAACAAAACTCAAATGTGTTCCAGCACCTAACACACTTGTAAAACGCTACACAACTTATAATGTATGTGCATCATGGGCAAAAGAGATAAACCTATATAATTAACACGGGTATGCAATAATCCAATCATTGGGGAATCATCTCCATACATTGCCTTACAAAAGGTGGAGTAGAAAATGTTTTAATGGTTATTGGTAGGCTATAGGGTGGTAATTATAATACTAGAGTTGAGACCTTGGGGGGGGGGGGGGGCGCGGCCGCCATCTTGGTTTAAAGGTGCCAAAAGTCCGTTTTTGAACCTTGGCGCTTAAACGGTTATCAGTATGCCTAAAATGTCTATAGAACGTATGAAGAAGATAAAATTGTCTACAATATTTACATACACAATACATCTGTAAGTCTTACAGATATAAAGATACAGGGCGTGAAAAAGTGTATATTTTCTTATATCATAAGAATTTTATTTATTAGCTTCAAAGTTTTGTGCTTCGAGATAAGGAAATGAAGTCTCTACCACAGTTTTGTCATCTTCTAATTATTATTTTAAAAGATATTCAAAAGTTGAATTCACCCCTAGAGCGCTTATAGAAAGTAGTTAGTCTCACACACAAAATCAATGTTCTATTACTCACCATAAAATACTACTAGGCGTTGTCAGGTATAATGAATTTATATTTGACAAAAAACATATACGCTTTCATAGAAAAACATTTTTTTTAAGAAAGTGCTTGAAAATATTTATATTTTTTTAAACTTCATGTAACTGTCAACTTATTATTAAAATATCGTATAGGCTTTAGCATTTTTTACATAATGCTTGAACAGTTCAGTTTATTACAAAAATGTCTACGAGAATTATAAAGACTCAATTTTTTTTGTATTTGTATTTATTCTGTACGTCTTATAGATACAAAGTTACAGGAAGGAAAATATTACTCATACTCATTGTCTTTATACTTCTCGTAGACATTTTTGACATAAAGTCAATTGTTCAAGCATTATGTAAAGAATGCTAAAGCCTATACGATATTTTAATAATAACTTGACAGTTACATGAAGTTTAAAAAAATAAAATATATTTTCAAGCACTTTATTTAAAATTTTTTTTTGTATGAAAGCATATATGTTTTTTGTCAAATCTAAATTAATTATACCCGAATTAATCGACAGCCATACCTGACAACGCCTAGTAGTATTTTATGATGAGTAATAGAACATTGATTTTGTGTGTGAGACTTACTACTTTCACCACCTCTATAAGCGCTCTAGGGGTGAATTCAACTTTTGAATATCTTTTAAAAGAATCATTAGAAGATGACAAAACTGTGGTAGAGACTGCATTTCCTTATCTCGAAGCACAAAACTTTGACGCTAATAAATAAAACTCTTATGACATAAGAAAATATACACTTTTTACCCCCTGTATCTTTATATCTGTAACGGTGCAGCCCGCGTCGCAAGACGCGCGAGCGGCAGCGCCGTGGATGCGATTGTTTTTACCGCTCGCCGCTGCCGCTACCGCTCGCCGCGCGTGTTCGTGGCCAGGCCGTAAGACTTACAGATGTATTGTGTATGGAAATATTGTAGACAATTTTATCGTCTTTATACGTTCCATAGACATTTTAGGCATAATGATAACCGTTTAAGCGCCAAGGTTCAAAAACGGACTTATGGCACGTTTAAACCAAGATGGCGGCCAACGCTCCCCCCCCTCAAGGTCTCAAATCTAGTATTTTAAGAACCACTCTATAGCCTACCAATAACCATTAAAACATTTTCTACTCCACCTTTTGTAAGGCAAATGCTCCAATAATTGCGCTACAAGGGAGACCTCCATATTTTGCGCATTGCACAAAGTATGACTGCCACACGACTAATTCAATATAGGTGCCGGAACCTATATTTGATGGCACAGAATCTAACGCCGGGTACCATATCTCCTTTTTTGTATAAATCAATGTTTAGGTATGTCTAAATTCATTGGTATTTAAAATTTGTCTAACCCTCAGAATATTTGATCCATATTGAAATGGGTCAATTAACAAATTTAATTGCTTAATATAAATTCCCTCGTCTACACTAATGTTTAAAATAGAGTAAATGAATTGAGCTTTGCTGACCTTGAATGCTAACTTTGATGGATTATCAAATCACGAATGAAATAAAATTCATCAAAATGTAACAAAGTAAATGTTATGAAAGGAACTCCAATACGATTCCAAATTAGGTCTAAGGATTGGCAGACTACCTAATTACTTACCTTAAGTAAGTATATTATTAGG
The DNA here is from genome assembly GCA_947086415.1 of Pammene aurita. NCBI lineage: Eukaryota > Metazoa > Arthropoda > Insecta > Lepidoptera > Tortricidae > Pammene > Pammene aurita. The sequence goes on along the minus strand of OX352296.1, from coordinate 14,084,568 downwards.
CCAAGAAAATTAGATTTTTTCGAAGAATTAATTCCCAGCAGGCTGGAAATCGCTTTAATACCTTCATGTGGTCCTAAATGCATATAATCCGAGTTTGCCCAATCCCAAAAGGTGTGCATAACTTTTTAGCGAAATTTTTGCTCTTTGTCAGGTTTTTGCTTGTAGCTCGAAAACAGTACGTCCGACGGAAAATGTTATTTATATCAATATTAAAAAGGGTGAAATTATGCGTCGAATGAGTAACTTAACTTCTAATTCGGTTCAGCGGTACAGCCGAAATCAAATGTTATAAAGCGGGAAAATGTCTCATTTAATTGAAAAACTCGTATTTTGAATCCCATACCACATATCTTTGAAACCGATGACTCCTGTTGAAAAACCTATAGAATAAAAGTTGTAGAGAATACAATTTCACGTTATATAGGTATCTCAGTTTTCAAGTAGAGTCATTTTGAAAGACTAAATTTGGCATGAATTCAGAATCAGTTTTTTCTAAATCCTTCTGAGTTGCATATTTTCCATAAATTATGAGGTGTGAGGCGTACATTTAATGCATCGTTACAATTAAAAACATTTAGTTGCAAATTTCTAAAACGTACCCAATCAGAAAACTATTTATACACCGTGTTTTATTTTATTTCCGGTAATTTCAAGGGTATATTCCTGAACTTAACATAGGTTTATTTCTGAAAGACGCCAGTGTCCTACTTAGTTCCAGTTCTGAGGTAATCGATATTTTATTATTGTCTTCTAGTCTTGTAGGTTTACACAAGTAAACCTACATTTAATTATTTTTTTACTCTGAGAACCCACTCCCACTACAAAACGATGCACCTGTGTATTAAGTCAAATAGGTTCAGTAGTTATTGATTGATTCCCCAATCTGTATATTAACTCAACCAAACAATTGAACATTAATACATGTCAATGAAATTTCGAACATTAACAATCCGAGATACAAAGGAAACATATTGTATTGAAAATTTTATAATTGAAAGAAAAATGGAAAAATTCACCGCGACGAGCAAAGTTCGAACTTGCGACCTTTCGGAACACCGGTCCGAATTTTTCCATTTTTCTTTCAATTATAAAATTGAAATTTCGATTGCAGACGTTAGTATAAATTTAATATTGTATTGACTTAACACACAGTTTCATGACTTTATAGCGGGTTCTCAGACTAGAAGAAAAATATACACAATCAGAAAGATGAAAAAGAACTATCGATTACCTCAGAACTGGAGCAAATTAGGACTAGTGTCTTTAAGATAAACTACACTAAGACACTAGTGTCTTGAATATACTTAAGTTAGGCTCAGGAATGTACCCTTGGAATTACCGGAAATGAAAATAAAACACGGTGTAATATAAATAGTTTTCTGATTAGATACGTTTTAGAAATATGCAATTAAATGTTTTTAGTTGTAACGATGCATTAAATGTACGCCTCACACCTCATATTTTATGGAAAATATGCAACTCAGAAGGATTTAGACAAAACTGATTTTGAATTCATGCCAAATTTAGTCTTTCAAAATTACTCTACTTGAAAATTGAGATGTCGATATAACTTGATATTGTATTCCCTACAACTTTTATTCTATAGGTTTTTCAACAGGTGTCATCTGTTTCAAATATATGTGGTACGGAAGTCAAAATACGAGTTTTTCAATTAAATGAGGCACTTTCCCGGTTTATAACTTTTGATTTCGGCTGTACCGCTGAACCGAATTAGAATTTAAGTTACTCATTCGACGCATAATTTAACCCTCTTTAATATTGATATACATGACATTTTCCGTCGGAGGTACTGTTTTCGAGCTATAAGCAAAAACTTGACAAAGAGCAAAAATTTCGCTAAAAAGTTATGCACACCTCTAGAGATTGGGCAAACTCGGATTACATGCATTTAGGATCACATGAAGGTATTAAAGCGATTTCCAGCCTGCTGGGAATTAATTCTTCAAAACACTTTTTATAGATCTTATTTGCTTGGCCTATATTTGTTACTAAGTATTTCGTCGTAAAATCAATAATGACCTATTTTGACTCGCGTACCTGAATATTTACTCACAAACCTATTTAGTAAAAAAATTTTTTTGGTTACGAATTTGTTCACCACCCAGGTTGTATCTTTATATATTTTTTTTACCGAATTAATTTGAAATCATTGGGCAGTTTTAGTATTGTGGGTCAAAGCAATCTTATAAATATGAATGACTTGTTTCTTTAGGTACGTTAGGTAATACCCGAGTAAAAGAGTTTTGATAATAATAATTATTAAAAAATATTTATTCTGCTATATCCTGGTATACCTATCAACATGACAATAAAATGAGAGCTTATTTTTACACCTCTCAATTTATTGACTTTATCAGGCATTCATCGTTATTATTGTAGTAAGTAATAATAATAATAATTAAGATAATAATAATAAATACTCTTTATTGCACACCTCATACAGTTACAAGCACAAATTTTACAATTAGATAAATTTAGGTAGAGGTAACAACAGGCGGTCTTATCGCTAATGAGCGATTTCTTCCAGACAACCTTTATAATTTTATTATAATAAGTACCTAACTAGCTATAGGTATTTCCATTTCTTATTTACTTATTCACCCGAAATAGTAGTTTATGTAACTGTTACGTTTTAAGGCCTAATTACGTACAGTTGCATACACTGCTTTATCTACACTCATATTATATATATTAAATTAAGTGCTCGGAAACCATAGAATGACCGCCATTGCACCGCCATGGCCAACTCGATTGTGCCGGCGGTCGGGGAGGCGCGTGTCGGCGGCCGCACGGGCGCGTGCCGTTGGTCAGGAAGGAGCACAGGATTTACATTATGTTATCAAAACTCATAGCACATCAATATTTGAGCATGTAAAGTTTAAATTACGTTACTGCCACAGATAAAAAGCTTATCATAGTAAAATCGGTTGTGGTAATGCTAGCCATTGCCTACCGTTATTGAACACGTTTTAGAGGACTTACAGTGTGAGTGTAGATAAAACCCTTTTATAAAATAGTTGTGTCGCGTTCATATATAAAAGTAAAATCACAGTATAAAAAGATGTCCCGTCTTAAATGATAGAAAAATATCTTGTGTGTTACTGAAGCTACGTGTCTTTTATTAGGTATAAAACTGGGGGACCCAGAAGGAATACCGATGAGTTCAATCACATAACTTGAGAATAAAGAGGGTAGCCCTGTCAAAGTTTCTCGCCCTTCGAGCCTTACACGCGGCGATGTAGGCGCTTGGTGATTCTTCGAGCAGAGCTTTGTCTTCTTTCAAATAACACTATCAACCTGAGAATGTATCACAGCTGTAATTTCAAGAGGAGGGTTATTATTACTTATTTTCATTTTATGTTACCTTTTCCTACGAAAATTTAAATTTTACAGCCAGGGTTATACTCAAACCACTTAATGACAAAATAATATTTTTGCTAAATTATATTTTTGGCGTTTACTTTATCTGGTACAAAACTCACGGGACTTGGGAGTCTAATCTATTCGAATTTTAATATAATGCAAAGTAATATCCAAAAGAATGTCATTCGGTCTGCAACGGTTTTGTTTATTTGGAACTTTTGAATTTAATATAAAAATAAGTTGGATTACTGATCTTTTACCAAAAATTATTTGCCAGATTTTCACTTCCCAAATAATGTTTCCCAAAAACATGAATACCAAATAATCATTTCCCAACTAAATATTACGCAAACAATTTTTTTGCAACTCAACAATATGCAAATAAATCTTTAGGCAATTCCTTATTTTGTCAATTTTCACTTCACCAATTTTTAATTAACCGAATGCATAAGTTGCCAAAACATACGAAACGCAAAACAAGTCATGGCAAACGTAACATTCAGCAAATACATTTTTAGCAAATGACCCGCTTGGTCATTTTTTATTTCACAAAATTTCATATGCCAAATCATCATTCAGCAAATTAATCTATGCCAAATCATCATTCAGCAAATTAATCTATGCCAAATCATCATTCAGCAAACTAATTTATCCCAAATCGTCATTAGGCAAAATAATTTTTAATCAAAAACCCGTTTGGTATTTTTTTCATTTTACAAAAAATCGTTGAATTAATAATCATATCCCAAATTACGGCATTACCAAACAAAACAAATTATGGCAAATAATAAGACAATGAATGTTATCGTTCGCAATAGTATGGATTGGACTCCACATGTTTTAATAAGTGGGTAGACGTATTCGAATAGAATGAGTACCGTCAATGTACGCACTCACAATGAAATACTGACTTGAAATGAAATACATAATATGGGTGTACACTGTACCATGTCGTAAGGGGCTGACTTAACCTACCTATCTCTTGGAGCAGTTTCGTTTTTAGGGTCATAAAAATAAAATAACCCTAACCTACCTACCTATCTCTGGGAGCAGTTTCATTTTGAAGGTCATAAAAATAAAATAACCCTAACCTACCTATCTCTGGGAGCAGTTTCGTTTTTAGGGTCATAAAAAAAATCCCTAACCTACCTATCTCTGGGAGCAGTTTCATTTTGAGGGTCATAAAAATAAAATAACCCTAACCTACCTATCTCTGGGAGCAGTTTCGTTTTTAGGGTCATAAAAAAATAACCCTAACCTACCTATCTCTGGGAGCAGTTTCGTTTTTAGGGTCATAAAAAATAACCCTAACATACCCATCTCTGGGAGTATTTTTGTTTTTAGGGTCATAAAAAAATAACCCTAACCTACCTATCTCTGGGAGCAGTTTCGTTTTTAGGGTCATAAAAATAAAATAACCCTAACCTACCTATCTCTGGGAGCAGTTTCGTTTTTAGGGTCATAAAAAAAATAACCCTAACCCACCTATCTCTGGGATCAGTTTCGTTTTTAATCCAATTTATATTATATAATGGCTTGGCAGTTGAGCCCTAGATTCGGACTTTCGCAGCCTAATATCGTACACATAATATTCCATCATTGAATATTTTACATTTTAAAATCCGTCATTTATCTTGGTAATTATCGAGTTTAGAGAAAAGTTGCCCTTGCAAAACATGCTTATTTTAGCGTCTTCTATACGATAGCATCATAAAAAAATAGGTGTCATAATGATACTTACCATCCCCATCGTATTTTTTCGAAGTCCAAAAAATTGTGTCCATTTAGGAGCCAATATCTCGGTAATTATCAAGTTTAGAGAAAAGTTGCCCATACAAAACATGCTTATTTTAGCGTCCTCTATACGATAGCATCACAAAAAGTAGGTGTCATAATGACACCACCCGCACCCCCATCAACATTTTTCTAAGTCCCAGGCCCCCTTTGTTGGGGTATAGTACCCCAACCACAAAACATTTGACAAACACTATTTGACTAAACATTTATTTGGATTTAAATCATTTGTCCAGTAATTTATTTGATAAAATAAAAGTTGAGTAAATATTTTTTTTCCAAGTAAAACCTTTGACAAACAATATTTGACAGAACTTTGCTTTGGATATAAATCATTTGTTCAGTGATTAATTTGACAAAATGAGAGTTGAGTAAATATTTTTTTTCCAGGTAAAGCCTTTGACAAACAATATTTGACTGAACTTTGCTTTGGATATAAATCATTTGTCCAGTGATTAATTTGACAAAATGAGAGTTGAGGAAACATTTTGTGTCCAAGTGAAACATTTGGCAAAACATCAGTTGGTCTATTGAAAGTTACCTGAGTAATAATTTGGGAAGTGATCATTTGTCGAAATTTCCAATTGTCAAATAAGTATATGGGAAAGATTGGATTGGCAAATGTGCGGTTGGGAAATGAAATTTGATCAAAAATATTTTGGCCAAATGGCAGGATCCCAAATAAGTTACCTAACAAATTCAATTGGAATACAAGTACTTACGTCATATAGTTGCAAGTACATTTATTTAGTTTACAAGTGGATAATTATACAATTTCTGCAGTTATTAACGTTTTCTGAATTATACTAGTCATTTAAAAAAAACATTTACAGTATAAAACCTAATTTTGATTGAATGAACACATTACGAACGAAAAAAACATATCTGCGAAGGTACTTCTTTAAGCAAACTCGTACTCGTGAGAAATTTTTCGCCTGACTCCAACACACTCATGCAGAAAAAGAATTTCTGGAGGGACTCGTTTCAAATTCATACTGCCTACTTTGCATCGGCTTTTGTGTGGGTAAATTATATTTTTGGTATGCATGTTTATTTGCTATACAATATCTAATTACCTTATATGTCTTTTTTTTATTACTTTATGAGATAGCAAGCCCTTGAACCCAAATTCACATCGAAGTCTCTGCGGATGATTTTCGTTATAAAATACTTCGGTATGTTGGCTTAACTAGCCATCATGGTGTAACGTGACATAACGGCTAATAATCCCTTAAACAAACACTTCGTTAATACCTAGTAAGTCCACGTCCTAAAAGAAAAATCTTCTCAAATAATATTTCTTAAAGTTTTGCCGTTATCTAAGTGGAAGGAGAAAACACATTAAATGCAGTAATAGGGTCAACAGACTAAAACAGAACACCCAAGTTTGGTAGAATGAGGGGCAGATTTAGTGGAGCCATAAAATTAACGCTCGGCATTGGTTCGTCCAACCCTTGCTTAGTATTCAATGCGAATAGGCACATGAAAATTGTACGATACTGTATCAATTTTCTATCAGACTCAAGCGATCTAGAAACGAAGGTGTAGGCGCTATAAAATTTTCGTTTCGCATTCTGTGAAAGTTGAATAGATTAACCAGATGTAATTGAAGCCAGGTATCTTAACTCCTGATAGACCGCATCATGAGCGGCTCGTGGGGTTTTGATCACAATATTTTAAAATCCACTTGTTTACGAAATTTTAATCATCCGAGGCTCTGGGACGCTAGCATGTGAAGAGAAAGGCGCTGGGTCCAATAATAAAGCTAACGCAAAGTGCATTAGGGGGGAATATAATTCATTGTTACAAGATGACGGAGTCACTGAATTGTCTAAGATAAAGCTATATTGACCTAGAAGGGACAGCTTTAAACCGAACGATCAGAACAACAGCTATTGGAATTAATTAAGAATTAATTATCAAGGCAGTTAACTGCCCAACGAAGTATCATAGCCCAACATTTTCCTTCCAAAAGTAATTTACATTTACTTACGATTACATTTTGATCCAAATTGGAATATTGTTCCGTGTTCAACAGTTCATGAAAGTATTTCTGCCATCTTTCTTTCACTTTTCAATTACGGTTTAAAAGTAAACCCCCTAAAGTCACAGGTAATTGTGATGGGTAGCGCTAAACAAATCTCCAAAATTGACTTTCTCAGGCTCCCTCCGATAGTCTTCGATGGTATCCAAATTCCTTTTTCCAACCAAGTGAAAAATCTTGGCGTAATCATGGATCGTTGTCTATCATGGGTGCCTCAGGTGAGTGAAGTGAGCAGGAAGATGTTTGCTGCCATAGGGTCTCTCAGACGGCTCCAGAATTTCCTGCCAATTGCTACTAAAATTGCGCTTGCTCAGTCGTTACTTCTCCCCATTCTTGATTATGCAGATATCTCCTATTTAGACCTAACCGAGGAGCAACTTAATAAGCTTGAGCGTATTCAAAATGCCTGCATTCGGTTCATTTTCGGATTACGCAAATTCGACCATGTTTCTAGTACTTTTTAACCCTGCAACTCCCCGCTACCTCAAAGAGCGTTTCTCTTATCTTAATTCTATTAGATCCTCTCAAAAATTGCTGCTAAAAGTGCCATCTTCATCTTCCAAATTTTATAATTGCCCATTTACGTTCCAGGCCGTTCGTTTGTGGAATTCTCTCCCTCTCAACATAAAACGCGCGCAATCTATTGGTAGCTTTAAATCGCAACTTAAGGAATACTATTTATCTCTTCCTTAGGTTTTTAAGTTGAAACTGTTGTTTCTTACTGTGTGTATTATATATGTATATATGTACGTATATGTATGTTTATTTTGTATTTATTTAAGTATGTATATTCATATGAATGTGCTGTGTTATCTATTTCGTCTCTTCTGTTTCTATGCACCACCTACTGCTTATTGTTTTTCTCTAGTCTCCACTACCCAAAGGTTGTCTGGAAGAAATCGCTCATTAGCGATAAGACCGCCTGTTGTTACCTCTACCTAAATTTATCTAATTGTAAAATTTGTGCTTGTAACTGTATGAGGTGTGCAATAAAGAGTATTTATTTATTTATTTATTTATTTTGCCGCGTCCCATACGAAATTGCCGGCAGAATCTTTGACACAAAGACATTTAGTTAGGCTTTTGAGGCTTGTGAGGCTTTTTGTCGAGCCGCAGCTAACGAGATACAAAATAAATCTTAGATAAGGTTTGGAATTAGCCCATAGCTGAATTATTCACAGTTCTACGTATTCTCATTACCCACATCTCGAATTTCCCTAAATACATTAACATAGTAAATAACTTAGTAAGTCGAACAAAGAAATCTACCAATAACTAATATGCAACACACTAAACCTACTTACACAACATTTGAAATTCAACAAACTATGACAGGCAGAGAATCCAGCTTCCGAACACTCAAACTTCTTAATGCGATATTTGAAACTTGTATAAGAATGATATCTCTTCCCCATTACTTTCATTGACGAATACCTAAGTACTATTAGATTTCAAATTAGGCTTTTATATTCGTTATATGTTGATAAGTACCTTTATTTTCCTATACTAAAGACGTTTGATCTTCTCATCGAGTTTTATAATTTGCTTCCTATTTTATATATACATGTTAATAAATAAAAAAAATATGATCAAGCATGCTACCATGTCGCTCGCCCAATATTACAGGGTTTTATGTTACATTTTCAGGGTAGTTAAATTTAGACTTAGTGTCACTGTGTCACTGACAATGTTCTAATTAGTATTCGATAAAAGAGAAACATAGAACTCTTTAATATTGGGCCAGCGATTTGTAGGTGTAGCTTACTTATTTGCATGTAGCGTAATGAGAGCATCATAAGCCAAGTAGGTCGCTCGCTACACGAAATAAGCACTAGAATGAAAGCACGCCAATTTAAATTTCACGCAACATGCTCAGATTCCGGGGACAAGGGTTTCCTTTCTGCGAGCGTCATACAAATGCGCATAAAAGGAAATTACATAGTAAAGCGTTGCTTATAGACTTTTACAGCCAAAAGATCGGGAAAATAAAGTTCTTTTATTGCCGCCGGTTTTACAACCCTGGTAATAGGTAAATTCCGCGAACTCCGAGAAATTCCTGGAGTTAATGCTGGCGGAGCGAAGTGTGCCCTTTTACAGCTTTGCTCCTATACAAAAACTACCGCAAAGATTTAAGAATATGTCAGACTTTATATGTTCTACTTTTGAAGCATTATTGTATAGTTAGATTATTTTAAGATGTCCAAATGTAGGAAGAGCTCTTTAGTATGGCTATGGTAATGAAAATTACCTACCTAACAATAATTAACATAATTATATGCGTAATAATAATTGCCTCTGGGCATGGGTCATGGATTTATGGTGTTATCCACGTTAATCACCTGACCCCGATCACCCAGGTGATTGTATTTGACGATTTTGTCTTCTGAGATCCCCCAGGTGATCCTATTGGACGTTAGGTGGTTAGGTTAGGTTCGTTAGGTAGCTTCAGATGCCCGAAGGGCAAACCGCCCAGAAATAGGAGCCCCGCAAAGCGGGGCTCCGTCTAGTTAAGTTACGGAGGAATTGTTTTTTGGAAAAGAAACACTTATGGATAACGTAAATGGATCACCTCCACGAGCTCAAGGTGACACAGCGTAACATGGAGCGATCCATGCTCGGCTTAACGCTGCGAGATCGAGTCCGGAACGAGGTCATCCGAGAACGCACAAAAGTAGTCGACGTGGGCCACAGGGTTGCCAAGCTAAAATGGGCTTGGACCGGGCATATGTGCCGACGTTACGACGAACGGTGGGACAGGCGCGTTTTGGAGTGGAGGCCCCGTCTGGACAAAAGGAAAAGAGGGAGACCACCCGCCCGATGGTCAGATGATATAAGGGAGACAGCAGGACCCGTCTGGATGAGGGAAACGGACAACCGCCCTAAATGGAGAAAGATTGGAGAGGCGTATGCCCAACGGTGGGCGAACACACGCTGATGAAGAAGAAGAAATGGATCACCTGGGGGATCTCAGAAGACAAAATCGTCAATACAATCACCTGGGTGATCGAGGTCAGGTGATTAACGTGGATAACGTGGGATTTATACGAAGTGGATCTAATTCTTCGGTCACAAAGTGAGGCCGAAAGAGAATGTTATCTAGAGGACTGTGTCTCGTTTTGACTAAGGCGGTAATGACGTCATCCATCAGACAATCAAAATGTCAATATGTGTCAAATGTGTCAATTTTGTAACGAGTGCGAGTGTGACACCACCCCCTACTAGGGTAACAGCACCAGTGGTCAGTCAAGAACCAGTGGTCAGCCTGTTGCATCGTTTATTGGTCATAAATATAGCAATAATTTGAATGAATAAATCATATGTACTTAACTAGCAGCTCTGATTCCTCGTTGTTTAATATGCCATGCTACAGAAGCGGCAGCGGATCAAGGGGCAGAAATAAATTAGGACCTTAGGTGCTGTCGATATACGAGAGCAGTAGCGTCATACCCCGCCATATTTTTTCTCTCTGTTCTCTTAACACGTAAGAAAAATATGTTTTTTTATTAAACGTGATTGACTTTTATACAAATTGCCTTAATTAATACTTTATGTATTGAATTATATTAAAATTGAATAAAAATATCACTGATTCAGGTATAATTTGAGGGGGCTGACTATTAGATAACACTTTTTTACGAAGGATCTAATGGTCAGCCTCCCGCGGCTGACTATTGGGTTTTTCCTGGGATTATATGAAAACCCATTGGTCAGCCGCATTTAAAACTCCAAAGACCCAGAAGCAGTTGTTTTGTTTTTGAATTTATGACCCTTTAGTTACTCAATAAAAGCTCAAAACGGATTGTAGAATATGTACAACATTTTGTACAAGGGGTCTTAGGAGGTTATATTTATTATCGGCCGACCACTGGGTGTTGGGGATCCAGTATTCAGCCACTATTTTATTGGGTTAAGTGGTATTTTTAAGGATGCATTTTAAATATGTGGGAATATAACTTATAAAAAAAAAATACAATAAAAGTCCTTTCAGCGTTATGGAAAATTCTACCCCTGAGGGGGTTAAATAGGGATGCGAAGGTGCTATTATACGCGGACGAATCCGCGGGGCGGAAAGCTAGTGCTGTATAAATGCCGAACGTTCAAACTTAAAAAAGTCGTTATAAGGCTGACTACTGGTGCGTTTACCCTATTATGCTTTCTATCTGACCGTTGTTACTACTTTTTACTAGTCACCTATGAACGACTGTTTAACTCGGTAATAAGGTTCAACTGTGGTTAGGGCAAAAGTGTAAGAATTAGATCCACTTCATATAAATCCATGGTGTGGGCAAGTAACTTAGTAAGTCAGCAATCCCTTTTTAAACTGCCTACCTAAACATTTTTTCTCTCTAGGATCCTAATTTAAATATTTTTCGCAAGTAAAACCAAACTCATGATACAATAAAAGAAAATACTACATCTAGAATCGAGGTTATAAAGTTATAAGAAGCAATTTACATTAAGGTATAACAACGCAACGGCAGATACTAAATTCTCCATACACAAAGGATAATAATCATAGGTAAACGCTATAAAGTTTTATATGTAAGTACAAGTATAAGAGTTGAAGGCTACTTAACTAGCTCTTCCAAGATACCAATATATTTAACTGGCTAAAATAGATATACGACTATATATATAATACTATTCGAATTCGATACTAATGTGCCTTATTCAAGGTCTTTACTATCTTAATTACGAATTTCCAGCATATTATATAATGATTGAGTGGTCAAAAGTATGGTTTTACAGTTATCATTTATTAGTATCAAGAGTAAGATATATAAGTAACTGATAGTAGGTTGAATAACATAACTATTCAAAAATAAGCATGACAAAGTAGTTTTACTGTTGTTAGCGTAGGTACGTACAAGTGACTTGTAATTTGATAAACATCGGCACTCGGCACCGGCCGGCCGGCTTGTATGTAGATATTTGTGGTATATATACTACATACAGATAATACGCTAGTATCGCGTCATCCGTGACTCCGAGCGCTCGGCTGCCTGTTTCGTAAAAATTCTAACGAATTTACACAGCGAAATGGCTATATCCTTGCAAGATCCCGTAGTGCAATCGTACATTTTGTATTCCGCCATATTGGCGTTGAAATTACTAGCGGTCTCTTCAATGACGGGAATGACAAGGATAACGAAAAAAGTGTTCGCGAATCCAGAGGATGCGGCTCCGCTAAAGGGTAAAGTGGTTCTGAATGATCCAGATGTGGAACGCATACGGCGGGCACACTTGAACGACCTGGAGAATATCCCGGCGTTTTGGCTGCTGGGAGCTTTGTATGTCACAACCGCGCCCGTGGCCGCATGGGCCACGCTATTGTTCCGCATTTACACCGTCGGCCGCATCATACACACCTTCGTCTACGCGGTCATGCCTTTACCTCAGCCTGCTCGCGGCATCGCCTTTTTCGTGCCGTACTTGATCAAGTGGTACATGGGGATTCAAGTGGTTCTGCACTACGCTGCCGCTCTCTAAGTTAAATGTGAACAATAAAGCAATTTTAAGACTATCTTTTATATAATATATTTTGTTATATTTCATTATATGCAAGGTTCATACCTTTTTCTTCTTTACAAGGTACCCGATTGTCTGTACATGTCTTACTTAAGTAAAATGTAAGCATCTCTGTCGTGGATACTAATTACATATTCCAACTGTAAATGTGTAGAAAATGTATATTTTTCTCTAGCTTTTAATTTTAGTCGTTCAGGGAGTACCTACATAACTCAATACCAAAATTCATACATTGTAAATTTTTTATTCAATTTTTTTTGTGTTTTAAATGGCATGTTTTTTCCTTAAACTTTCAAAACCGGTCAAGTGAGATTGCAAGTAGTGACTTGAATGTCAACTGGAGATATTGTCGTCACTAGTTAGGTTAAGTAGGTATAGTTTTTAAGTTCTGGTTGAGCCTGTTATGTAATGACTCATGGTGAGTGGTAACCATTTTGGTGTAATTGTTTTTTGTACATTTCATGTTTTTTCTCTCTTCTTTGCACCGAATAAACATTTTTCATTTATGTTTTTCATTGAATTGTCCGGCTCCGATTTATTTTGATTATGGAATGTTAGAGAGTAGTCTAAAATAACACACACGTGTTTGTTTTTACTGCAGGATTTTTTTCCGAATAGTGTGACATTGCCCAATGTCAAACTATTTGAAAAAAAAAAATCTTCCAAAGTACTGAAAAGTGACTTAACCTAACCCCGTTAACTTCCGTAAAGAGGTTTGTTCAAGCATTTATACCTCTGCTCTGCTGGAAAATGTATACCTCGCGGCACTCCTTATACGTATTATATTACCTACTCGTATTGTATAAAAAAAGACGTATAAATAAAAAGACTTGCTTTGTTTTATTAGCGCATTAAGTCATTTGTGATATAAAGCCATAAAAAATGGAAAACTTTATCGACCCGATCGATTGATACAAATTGTATGGACATCAATCCTTCTCAGAAAATTTCACTAGAATCTGTTCGGAAAAGTGATCCATAGGGGAGTACAGCCGTAAATCCGCAGGATGTCATACCAGGGGCACAGATTATATAATAGTTCTTACGAACAGATATGAATCACTTATAGAAAAAGCAAATATCTACGGTTTACGTACCTACGCAATAATACAATGGAGCGGCCTTCAACGCGCGGCACCCCGCACCTCCCGCGCACCCGCACAATCACTAGGTATTAATGTAATTTAATTTAATTAATGTAATTTAATATTGGCTCGACCGCCGCATCAAGCGCACCATAGTATATTTAATCTCAAGGGACACCTGAATACGAGTGAATTATGCAAAGTATGTTATTTTATGTGTATTTAATTAGCTTACTAATCCGATATTACAATCACCTACTAGTCGTTATAATAATAATAATAAATATTCTTTATTGTACACCACGTGAAAAACCAAAAAGTATACAGTGATACAGTGATAAAAGCTAGCTAACAACAGTAATAATAATAGGTAATAGGTTATAATCTGCGTTACTGATTAAGCAAAAGTTAACAGTACCGGGTAGGTACGAACCCATTCGTAGCAGATGCATTAGCATCAATTCATCTGCTACGAATGATTAAGAATAAGAATAAGAATTAAAAACATGTATTTGTGATGCTTAATACAAGAACATTGAAAGAGACAATAACAATGAAAACAAAAAATTAACGTGCATCACAAAATGAAATGGATGGGTAGGATGGTACTGTTCTATAAATCATAATCATGCTGGTAAGATACCTAATGATGGAAAAGATGATGTGTATCTAATCAATAATACACCTATTTACAGTTGCTCTTATAAATACTACCATAGGCGTTTTGTTTCTTTGATAAGGCGTTATATAGTAACCGCAAAGCAAACACGTTGGTACAATCGAGGTGTTTTTGAGCATGTTTTGTGACACACACAAGCCTCGATTTCACGTATTTGCGTATATACTGTCTCTTTAAGGTGTAAGTGAGACTTCCAAATTCTATCTCGTGTCGTTTAAATATAATCGATAGAAATATTTCTACTTGTCAAAAGTGTTCGTTGTGTTCGTAAAATTATTCTAAAATCACGTTTATTAGTTGAAAGGTAAAACTGCGTAAGTACTCCGAGACTTGAGAGTTCCAAACGAAATCTTGTTACAAGCTTCCGCGCTAGTATCTGCGTAACCATGTCCAGTAGCGTCTGACAGGCTGTATAGTGTATAGTTATTCATATTTCATGAATAATAAAAGGTGAATACAAAAAGATAGCCGCGACATAGTTAATAACAAGTAATAACTTAATTTTAAAGTGTATTTATTACCCAACCCAAAATACTAAATATATAAAAGGAACGCAAAAAATCATGTTAATAATAATTTTGTTATTTTCATAATATATGAATATCAGTCTAAATCGTCCCTTTTGCGCGGAGCGGCGAGTAATTGGCCGATTTTTGGTGTTTATTTTCAATTACACGTAGGTCAGTATTTTGCCTAAAACCTCAAAAAAAAGCTTTTCTCAAATATATATCAAAGGTCAACGTCCGGTAAACAGGTAAAAGCATGCGATATCCAGAATACAGAGGCGGCCACTCAAGCAGAAGGGTTCAGGAGATGAAGTTTGCGATGTCGGCGTTTGGTTTTGTGAGCCAGTCAACTGGAAAGTGGGCACGACGGAAAAATACTTCAACCCGTGCATTATTAGTGGCGGAAAATGTTTTGGATTTAAGAGGCAGCAGGTTCATACTACACAGTTTTTGAATAATCGTAGCATGTTTCCAAATAAACAAACGAGCGAGCGCAACGAAGCGAAGTTCTTACAAACAGCTTCGGACACGATGGAACTATCAACTGGCGACTTTTCGATGGATTTTTGATTTTGAATAGTTTTTGCGTGATAACGTTAGTAACGTTTTTTGTTGGGGTTGTAGGTGAGATAAATATAATCCCATCAAAAACATTACATGTACAAAAATGCCAGTCTCGCAACGCAGTTCTCCTACTGCAAAAAACATTGCAATCGAATGTAAAACCAAGCCGGCGTGCCGGAGTTTACTAACAACATGTCATTGTGATCCTTTGAATATTAGATGTCTATATTTTTATACCAAATATAATGACCGAAATATAAGACAACTCGACTAAACCCTAGAAGTGTACAAATTTTGGAGCTTAATATGGGACTGCTAGAAGTACCTTAGATATACGATAATCGTGATCAGTGAGTCAGTGACAAAATTAAGGAACTTTGACTTGCAATATTTCTTAAAGTATATGTTGTAATTCAATGACCTTTGGAATATGTCTTCCTTGTGTTGTGACCTTTTTATCACAGAAATTTCAGAATTGTTGCTCTATCAGCAACTGAATTAGAGGGGGTTCGACGTTTCCAAAGCATAACCAACGAGAAGTTTTACGACAACATTTTTGTCAAAGATGAACCGTAGACGCTTCGCTCGATTCATTCCCTCGGTCAATAAACAACCGTGATATCGACAACTCAAAAGTACGCGTTTTCATCATTAAAGAATGGTATAGGTTCTCTGTATATGGAACACTAAAACCGTAACTCAAGAACATGATAGTTAATCACTTAAACGTAGATTAGTATCATTGCTTCCAAAATTTATAAAGGCGCTTTAAATATGCGACTAAGTAACAGTAGCAGTCTATAAATTAATTTACCTAAATGAAATAATTTCGGTACCTAGTTACCTATGAGTCCTACGACAGAGTTGTTGCAAAATACCATCGGAAAGTAATCATTTGTTTTTATTTTATGTAGGTATGACATTGCATGTATATATTGGATATAACATATTATTAAAATGTTAAATACCTAACCTATAGGTTTAGTTTATTTTTTTACAGGTATTTTAGTATAATCTCCTATTACTGAAATACAACTAGTTACAACACTTTCATAGATTTCTGTCAAAGTGACGGTGAAAATAACAAACGCCTTGGTAACGTGAACATTATGAACACAGCAAAAGCGGCTTGAGGTCAAAGTAATTCACTATTGGCTCGACCGTCGCATCGAGCGCACCGTTATTCATTTCATTCAATCTTAGTATTTTATGTACATCAAAATGGCTCTTTCGTTGCAAGATGCCGCAGTGCAATCGTATATTGTGTATTCTACTATTTTGGCGTTAAAGTTAATCGCGCTTTCCGCAATGACCGGTATGAAGAGGATGACAAAGAAAGTGTTCGCAAATCCAGAGGACGCAGCCGCAATGAAGGGGAAAGTGAACCTGAACGACCCGGAGATTGAACGCGTACGGCGGGCGCACCTGAATGACTTGGAGAATATCCCGGCGTTCTGGCTTTTGGGTGCACTGTACGTGACGACTGGTCCCGCTGCCGCCTGGGCCACGCTGCTGTTCCGTGTATACACCATCGCCCGCTTCATCCACACCTTCGTATATGCTGTGGTTCCTCTGCCCCAGCCAGCTCGTGGCATCGCCTTTGGTATCCCTTACTTTATAAAATGGTATATGGGCATTCAAGTAGTTCTGCATTACAGTACCGCTCTTTAAGATTATGGATAAGGATGGTGTGTAATAAAAAATACGTTCCAAAGTAAATAGCTTGTTTGTTTTAAAATGACCTACTAAACTTTTTGAAGGTTAAAATGTCGGTATTTCAGTTTGCGAGACTAATACTGCCGCTCGAACAGATTAGATTAGATATTAATACAGCGTTTTTTTTTCCTCATTAATGTTGTCGTCAATGTCTTAATATAACTTACATTATCATTGCAATTAGACCAGACAATGAGACTCCATGGTTTATATTCGTACCTACGTTGACAATAGGTTAAAAATAAATCAAATTTAGGTACCTACTTAAAGTTAAGTGCGTACTTAAAGTAAGTTACGCATTTTTTATAATAATTATTTCAAAACCAGTACCCTAAACCTATTACATGTCCACAGAGGCGAACTACAACAAAAGAGGCAAATAAATGTAATGTTACGAGTATTTAATAAAATACTTTTAAAAATTTTGGAAAACGAATTGTTGTAAACGTAATATATTCTTAGCATATCCACAGTATTTTATGTAAGTAAAGCAAACCGTGTAAGTATATCCCTACAGAGCGTTTTGAATCTAAGTACGTTTCGTTCCATTTCGTCGCATAGGTATATTAAGAGACAGTTTACACTTCATCCTTTATTATAGGTAAGTACATAATGTTCGCAGCGCACACAACAAAAACCAATGAATATTAATTCTTGTTGTTTTCATTTCTATCCCAAGGATGTTTTATGGTAATTAATGATACTGTAACTTTGTTGTTCAAGTATCCAAATATGTACGTAAATATGCAAATTTTATGTTTTTTTCCTACCTTGTCGCCAAAAAAACAAATCAGAATAAAGATCGTAATTTGAACATCAAGGGAAAGTAGAAGCTAAACAATTTGGTATGTCTGAGGTTAACATCAAGCTTAG
The DNA here is from genome assembly GCA_947086415.1 of Pammene aurita. NCBI lineage: Eukaryota > Metazoa > Arthropoda > Insecta > Lepidoptera > Tortricidae > Pammene > Pammene aurita. The sequence goes on along the minus strand of OX352296.1, from coordinate 14,066,394 downwards.
ACGTCTTGAAAAGATGCCATCGTTCAGGGCATTTAACACATAGAACTTAAATAGGTTACCGTATAGGTCAACGACCATGTAGTCAAACGAAGTACCTATCGCTAGAGAGGTGGGGTGGGGACAGATCTACGCGCCCTGCACGCAGAAAACTGAAAGGAAGTTGCGGTGGTATAATACATATCAGAGGTCAAGATTCACGTCGATTCGAGCTAGAGGATTAAGTACAAGTAATGCATAAAGCATGCCGAAAGAACGCCAGCTACATCTCGCGGCGTCCCTTCGGACTATCCGCGCGATCAATTTTGTTTACCGGCCAAGTTGCCCGAGTTAGGGTAGATTAGATCTTGGTTCGTCTACTTATAAATAGGTGGCGCCGATATCAAAATATGATGTGTCCTTTTTTATTTTGAAAGAAGCTGACGACTAAGAAAAGAGGATATTCGCATCAATTTTGAATTCAAATTTTGTAGGAGTTTGGAATAGTTTTTGTTTTAGTCAAGAAGACATATAGATTATGAACCTCGAGCGGTGCAGTTGTCAGAATCCATTTTTGACATCCCATCTTTCCTATTTTAATCTGAGATTGATTTTTTTTTGTGGGCGTGATTGGAATTAGTATTTTGTGATATCCAACGCCAAGTGCATGCGTCTACCGCGTCGGAGGGGCGTCAAGCGTTTGCGACCTATACGCGTTTGCGATACCTACTGTCCAACGCAGATATTGGATATCGCCTGTCGCGGTTGGGATACAGTCGCCAGCCGCTTCCAAAGGACTTGAGCCCGCATTTTGCGTGGCTCACCAGGTGAAACCGGCGTATCGCCCTGGAATACGGCCGCCAGTCGCCTCTAAAGGACTCGAGCCCGCATTTCGCGTGGCTCACCAGGTGAAAGCGGCGTGTCGCTCCGTGAACTGTTCTAGAGTTTAATTGGGGACTTCGTATTTTATTTGCCGTGCTTTAGTTCTATATTGTTGTTACCATTCTTACATATCTGCGATTCGCATTTTTATATTAACCCCCAAATCCCCAAAATTCTAATTGCCTCATTTGACGGGCGTACAAAGACCTGGCTCTTGAATTTAGGCTACTCTCATCCAGCGAATCATCCGTCACCATCCATATCAATCGTCTCATTAATCCATTACTTTCCCCGCAGCCAAATTACCAGCCGAGTCTTTATTTGTACTTACTAGTTTTGCTAGTACTCCCTCGTTTTATTTTCCTTTCGTGCGGAAAGTAGACGTTTACGATACTAAGGTAATTATTGAATGTTAAATATCTTTATATCTATATCATTATCGTCATTTTTATGTGAAGTGCTAATTTTAAATAATCTGATTATTGTAATTTAATTACATTCTATCCGGGTCTACGATACTAAGGAAATTATTGAATGTGAAATATCTTTATATCGATTTCGTTATCGTCATTTTTATGTGAAGTGCTAATTTTAAATAATCTGATTATTGTAATTTAATTACATTCTATCCACTAAGGAAATTATTGAATGTGAAATATCTTTATATCGATATCGTTATCGTCATTTTTATGTGAAGTACTAATTTTCAATAATCTGATTATTGTAATTTAATTACATTCTATCCGGCTCGAAGGACCCAATTGCTAATTTTAAATAATTTACTTAATCTGCAAAATTAAACTTGTTAATGCAAATTACGAAGTGTTTTACTGCAGTAGTCACTATTCGTATTATATTAACAAAGTAAAAAAAAATATATGCACTCCCTTTATTGTTCCATTACCACACAATTTACAATGATCAAAAGTCCATACATATACTGGAAAAATCACACTTAAGTCCTTTGTAAAAATTTCCTGCTCGCAAAATTTCACGAGAATCTGTTAAGCATGTGATCTGTAAAAGTTTATTTATCCCATAAAGAACATAAATTTGAAATGAGAGCCAAGTTCTATATATTATAATATATGCCTTGGTGGACTTCAACGACAAAAGAAGTGAGATCTAAATGGGTGCCAAGTTAAATGGTCAGTCCAGAAATCTATTTATAACAACATTAAAAAAATATAACTACTCAAAATATAATTTCTTATTATAATTTTTTAATAGGACAATCTTACACAAACCGACCTAGTCCCACAGTAAGCTCAATAAGGCTTGTGTTGTGGGTACTACACGACGAAATATATAATAGGTAGATAAAGATAAATACTTTAATACATAGAAAACATCCATAACTCAGGTAAAAATATCTGTGATAAACACACAAATAAATGCCGTTACCAGGATGACGGATGCAGGATGACAAATAAATGCCGGAACCCGGGACCTCTCGCTTCGTAGGCAGGGTCACTACCGACTGGGCTAGGAGGCCGTCAAAAACTTCGTATTAAAACTTAGGATAGTATATTAAATCCTAAGGTTTGACTTGTCTTGTTCTCATATTATTAAGTACCTACTAAAACAGTCATGGAAGAGCCCTATGTTCGATGGTTAGTTTCTACCAACAAGCCAAATTTTCGGAGGAATAAAATAAGAACATACAGCTTTAGAACTTGCGAAGGCTATAATATAATTCGTATGTGAGAACTAGCCAAGTCAAACCTTAGCCTTCAATATATTATCCTAAATTTTAAGAAGAAATGATGTTTTGAATTGTTATATATTTTTTTATGTTGTTATAAATAAATTTCAGGACTGACTAACTATTTAACTTGGCACCCATTTAGATCTCACTTATTTTGTCGTTAAAGTCTACCAAAGCATATATTATAATATATTAAACTTAGCTCTCCCTTCACATTTATGTTTTTGATGGGATACCATTACTTTTTGTACAGAAATTATTAGTAGGTTCTTATTCGTAAATAATTAATACCAAATGGTTTTTGTTAATATACTGTGCTTTCCTACCTTAACGGGGTATAATTGTCTTATTGTGTTCTTTTCTATATTTTCTTGTACCTTTGAAATGTTCGAGTAAATTACCCATTTATAAGTAATGATCTTACACTATTGATGCGCGCTAAATATTTAAATAATAATGAATACTAAATCCCTGTTAATAACCTAATAAATACCAAAGTCGACTATACTCTTAGTTATAAGTAGTTATAATAAGTACTAAAACTGGTATGTTTGGACTAAAAAATTTTAATGGTGGTATTCTACTCGTTACATATTCACATGAAGACCTTAAAATCCACATAAAGACAGGCTGTCATCCATTTTGTTGCAAATTCTTACATTACAGGCACTACAAGTAAGTGTTCCTAATATAATCAATTAATTGAAAAATTATAATAAAATGATAAAAAAATACCGGTTTCTGATTTATTTCTTTGTAATCACCCAATTACATATCTGGATGCCAAATTTGAACTTTCTAGGTTATCTAGAACTGGGTTTTAGAGTTTTGGTCTATAGGTCAATACGTGATAATAATGTCGATTTTTGGACGTTTATATCTAAAAAACCGTTAGAGGCGTGTTTATGAAATTTGGAGCACATATGTATCTCGCAAGTTCCAATATATGAGCCAAATTTGACATGTTTATGTGAAATAGTTTTTGAGTTATAAGGGGGTCAAAAGTGGCTCCAAATGGTCCGCGGTGCTGCTTGCCAGTTCTGTTATACGAGTACTTGAACTTGGCTGGACACGCTGCCGCGTGTCTAGATTTCGCTCGGCCCATTAACAATATTTACTAAAGTTACAGGACTCGAATACAGCTTAATTCGATATGTTAGTATTGTTAGATAATCGATATATACATACACAATGAAGATGAAAAATAAGTTGTAGCATTACTGCTACAACTTTACTGTAGTAGTACTACTCTTACGACTGTAGTAGAACTACGACTACAAATTTACTGTAGTAGTATATATTTTATATTGCAGTTTCCGCTCCGCGCGATTTCAAATTGTGCCGTAGGGTATTACGCTAGTTATTTTTATTAAGGTGCAAGTTTAAAGTGTTTAAACTGGGAGTAAAGTGTTTAAAATTCATACAGTTTTCACATCGATGTGGCGTTTATCCCCATTTTCAACTGTGGAAAATGAGTCGGGACTCAAGCGACACCTGAATATGAGTGAATTATGTAATGTAATTTATTTTGTGTGTATTTAATTAGCCTACTAATACGACATTACAACCATGTTTAGGATATAAAGCCACTTGCACATTTAAACATACCGCAAAATCAGTCGGGTTGTCTAGTTTTACAAATCGCACTGTTAACATTGTAATCCGATATAAATACATGCGGTAGCAAAGTTATTTTTTCTGTTGCTAAAATATTAGCTTTTTAACACTACATAATTAAATAGGATAGGTTAGGTACTTACAAAAAGGAATGAGATCCCATAAAAAACATTCCAAAGAGTGACATTTGATGAAGTGGAACTGCTGATGATGATCAGAACGGAACTCTTCAACGAGGCATAGCTAACGTTTGGCGATTTGTCCTCTTCGCTGTGTTTGTTAAGCAAGTTAGATTCTCAGGACAAATTATCGTCAAGCTCAAGTTCTGATGATGGGATCCATGAGGAATCGAGGGAACTCCTTAAATCTTAAAGGCATACGTAAAGTGATTTTTGTATTTTTATCAAAAAATCAAGCATTTTCATTCAAAAGAGTGCCATTTGATGAAGTGGAACTGCTGATGATGATCAGAACGGAATTCTTCAACGACGCATAGTTCAGGTTTGGCGATTTGTCTTCTTTGCTGTGTTTGTTAAGCAAGTTATTTCTTTGTAAAAAATCTAAGAGTGCACCATCTATCTATACATATAATAAGCTGAACAGGGTCGAAAGTCTGTACATGGAAGATAATCGAAAAAAAGTTGGCTGGGGATACTTAGAATCGATAACAGAACACGTTCCAACAATTTTTAGAATTTTTGTCTGTTTATCTGTTTGTCTGTTTATCTGTTTGTCTGTTTATCTGTTTGTCTGTTTATTTGACCGCGCATCACGTGAAAACGGCTGAACGGATTTTGATGAAATTTTGTATAGATATAGTTTGAGTCCTGGTAAAGGATAATATATAGTTTTAATCCCGAAAATCAACCCTGGTGGGGGTGAAAATGGGGTTGAAAGTTTGTATGGAGAATTTTTAACCGCTGAAACGATTTAGATAGAAATGAGTATGGAGATAATTTGAGTCTCGAGAAACGTCAAAGGATAGTTTTCAAACCCGTGTGGGGGTGAAAAGGGGGTTGGAAGGTGGTATGAGGAATTTTTTACCGCTGAACTGATTTAGATGAAAATTGGTATAGAGATAGTATGGGTCTCGAGAAATGACAAAGGATAGTTTATTTTTCAAACCCCCCCCCCCCATCTTACTTTTGAACCGTAGGTCCAAAAAATTGAAAAAAAGAATGGAAGTGACGCCTGTTACCCGTCGATGCTTTAAATTTACCTTTACCCGCTCTTAAGAAACATTTGAAAATGTCATGAATGTCAAAGGGTTATTACAGGTTCGAGGACTATATATGACATACAAAGATGCATGTCCCAAACCAAAAAACTACTACAAAATCATCTAACATTTATAGGACACCGTTTAGGTAGGAAATAGTAGTTTATGTAACTGTTACGTAATAAGGGTCCTTAAAACATGAGTGTTGTTTTCATAATAAGATCACACGAGTGTTTTAAGGCCTAATTACGTACAGTTGCATACACTGATTTATCTACACTCATATTATTTATCCTAAATGCATTATTCGGAAACCATAGAATGGCCGCCATTGCACCGCCATGGCCAACTCGATTGTGCCGGCGGTCGCGCGGGCGCGTATCGGCGGCCGCGCGGGAGCGTGCAGGTGTACATTATGTTATCAAAACTCATAAGTCATAACACATCAATATTTGAGCATGTAAAGTTAAAATTACGTTACTGATACAGATAAAAAGCTTATCATAGTAAAATCGGTTGTGGTAATGCTAGCATTGCCTACCGTTTTCGAACACGTTTTAGAGAACTTACAATGTGAGTGTAGATAAACATATCAAACGTTTTGTGAAGCAGTCAGATTAGGATTTATTTTTCTTTATAATTAAACAATAGGAACAGTATCTGTCTCTCAAGCTGTTTTGATATGTCTTCTTGAAGAACTACGCCTTATTTTGTATCTTTAAGATCTAATAATGTATTACTGTTTTGAAAAAAATAAGTCCCGTCGAATTTCTTTTCGGTCATAATACTTCTTGGGCCAGAGCTGTGTAGGGTTAGAACAGGTGGTAGTTTTGGAACGAAGTTCCTTATCGGACGGTTCGCGGATCCGGCCTAGGCGAAAAAAAGTCACGTGACAGTCACGAAAAAGCGTCGTCACGAAAACGCGACACCCATACGATTGAGAAACATGTAAAATGGAATGGAATAAAAAATATATAAAATAGAATAAAGTGAAGTGAAGTGTAGTGAAATTGAGAAGTGACAAAGTGATAAAAGTGAAAAAAGTCGAGAACCTTAAAAGTCGAGAATTTTAAAAATGTCGAAAATGTGAAAAATGTCAAAATTTTCGAAATTTCCAAAATTTCCAAAATTTCCAAAATTTCCGAAATTTCCAAAATTTCCAAAATTTCCAAAATTTCCAAGATTTCCAAGATTTCCAAAATTTCCAAAATTTCCAAAATTTCCAAATCACACAAAATTTCTAAAATTTAAAAAAAAATGCAAAAAAAATTAAAACCACAAAATTTACGAAAAAGTCAAAATGAAATAAAATTAAATAACATAACTTCGTTCCAATCGCACTCGATTCACATACTTTCCACGACACTCACGTATTTTATTTTTCTCTGACGTTCATTATTGCATTGTAATGTGCTTACATTGACGAATAAATATCTTTATCTACACTCATATTGTAAGTTCTCTAAAACGTGTTCGAAAACGGTAGGCAATGGCTAGCATTACCACGACCGATTTTACTATGATAAGCTTTTTATCCGTAGCAGTAACGTAATTTTAACTTTTCATGCTCAATTATTGATGTGCTATGAGTTTTGATAACGTAATGTACACCTGCACCCTCCCGGGGATCCGCCGACAGCCCGACACGCGCCCGTGCGACCGCCGGCACAATCGAGTTGGCCATGGTGGCGGTGCGATGGCGGCCATTCTATGGTTTCCAAATAAGGCATTTAGAATAAATAATATGAGTGTAAATAAAGCAGTGTATGCAACTGTACGTACTTAGGCCTTAAAACACTCGTGTGATCTTATTATGAAATGAGCCGCAGGCGAAAACCACACTCATGTTTTAAGGACCCTTATTACGTAACAGTTACATAAACTACTATGATCTACACCAATATCATAAATCATCTATTCCGCGTTCAGAACCGTATGTAATTAATTACCAACATTATTGCAACCAGTAACGTAACATCAGTGTATTATCTGTGACAGTGTGGTAAAAACGTATGAAAATTCGCCCCCCCGACCGCCGGCGCAGTAATGTATGCATGGCGGTGTAATGGCGGTCATTCTAATGGTTTCAATGGATTTTTAATATGTGTGTAGGTAAAGCAGTGTATGCTTCTGTACATAATTAGGCCTTATTACGTAACAGTTATATCGCCATGTCCGTCCGTCTGTCCGCGGTCTAGCTCAGTTACCGTTCGCATTAGAAAGCTGAAATTTGGTGAGGCCTGATAAGAACTTTCAATAAAAACTATATTGAATAAAATCGGTCCAGCCGTTTTTGAATTATTAGTCAAAAACGCATAGTGAAAGGAAGTGCCGAATAGTAAAATGACGTAAGCGCCGCCAAATAAAAACGATAATGCTAATAGCGCAGACATAATGCGCCTGCAATGCTATTAAATGACCTGTATAGGATCTCAAGCTGGGTAATTTGTGCCCATTTAAGACCTATATCAGCACTATAAACGATTATAATGCTACTATAAAACGAACTCAAAATGCTAAAAGCATACAGATATGCTGTAAGACGGCCGTTATACTGCTTTGATGTGTTACTTGGGTACACTCGATTGAGTTAAATTTGCATGGGTCATGGAACTCCCTCCTCCAAGTGCACCTCAAATAGAAAAAAAGCATTTCTGCGTTTGTGACCCTCCCCCCCAATTTCAACCGCGCCTGTTCTTACCTTTCATGCTTTGACTGATTTGACGGGAGGATCGATTTGGATAATATTTGCAGTAGACATAAACGTATAAAAACGAAAGTGGTCCTGTATCGTCCGATATACACCTACTATACTCTCTATGTCGTTTAAATCATGCCAAAAAAAATTAATAAAAAAAAGGATTCATTTAAGAGTGTAGTTTCATTTGGTGATAATTGTAAAATATTTTATTAGGACTACTGTCCTCTGGCGTATCCATCTGTCAACTTTACTTCAAGTTCCGCCTCCAGGGTAGCGGGAGAGAAATTAGGGGTGAATTAGCCGCTTACTGACACAGACCGAATTCCACGCGGGCGGAGCCGCGGGCACAGCTAGTCTATAATAATTCTTCACCAGCTTCCCTCATTGAAGTCGGTTTTTTTTTTCTGAAAAATTATTTAATGTATATGTTCACCGATTATTCGAAGCCGACTGGATCGATTTGGAAAATGCATTCTTTGTTTGAAATGAATTCTTTACTAACTGTATGATAATGGTACCACAATTGTCATCAGATCAGGATCCGATAACTTAGTACACATGAATATCAACTATATATATATCCTTCCCCAGAACTCAAACTATCTCCATACCAAATCATCTAAATAGATTCAGCGGTTATTCATTCCCCATACAAACTTGCAACCCCCTTTTTACCCCTTTAAGGGTTGATTTTCTGGATGAAAACTACCCCATGTAATTTTGGGCTATGAGTTGATATGTCAGTCAGTCAGTCATTTTCATCTTTTATATATTTAGATTGAAATTTGGCATAAATACTTTCCAGAATGCCATTTTCGTAATTAACGTCACAAGAAACCATAAAAACGACACCCATATTGATATTAAAACATTTCAACCCCATCACATCCCGACAGGGAATATAGTATTTCATTTTACGATATGGTATTTCAGGTATTTCATATGGTATTTCACGTCCGCCACGTTGGATTTTAAAATAGTTGTTGTTTTCGTAATCACCGACCCGATAAACTGTAGAAACAATACCCATGTTAATTTTAGACTTTGTCACCACATTTAGAGGTTGAATTCTTTAAAAAACCTGAAACACTTGTTTACTCATTTTTCGTTAGCCATACTCCTGTAAAGTTTCTAATAAAATAGTCGAACTAATCTTGTTTCCCTGAATCTACGTACCAAAATTAGAATCTCTAGAACCAGCGGTTTGGGCTGTGCGTTTACATGTCAGTCAGTCAGACAGTTTCTTCTTTTATATATTTAGAAAGAAGAAGATTGCAATTTGACACAAATACTTTTTATTTTTGATTAAATTGGTCATTTCACCGTTGGGCTCAAACTCATTGAGTCAATGGAGCATGAAGAATCCGTTTTTGTTAAAAACCAATTTTCCACAAGTTTTGTAATTTTTCACTAAACTGCCCATAACTCGGAAACTATAATCGACAAAGTGGTCCCCTAAACTATACTCGTACACATTTGTTTACCCTTGTATTACTGATACTGTAGATATAGATACTTATTTGGTCAGTTAGGGTGGTTTATTATTAGGATTATTAGGAGCCTGTAATGTTCCAGTGCTCGGCAAAGTCCCCCCGCTTTTTTCAATCTTCCCGATTATATGCAGCGTTCGGCAATTTCTTTAAAAAGGAGTCTAACTCGTCTCGCTATCGCCGACGAGGTCTGCCAGATCCCCATTTAGAGCTGGGCTGCCACTTGGTGGCGATATTGGCCCAGTTAGTGTGGTAAGTGTGAAAAGTTTGTTTATTTGAGATCAGCTTATAATAAGAAAGAAACTCACACACGCAATATTCCAGATTAAAATTATGTAAAAACTGACAAAACCACAATAAAAAGCCTTCTCGATAAAAAATAATTATATGATACTAATGGCCTGTTTCACAATCTCCAGTTAAAGCATATCTGTCAGATAAATGTTTGCTGTCCTTTTCTTTTATATGACTGGAGAAAAGGATAGCAATAATTTTAACTGGCAGATAAGTTTATCTGGATACTAGCCTTTTCCCGCGGCTTCGCCCGCGTACTATAAGTGCTCAAAAAGGATACTATACCTATGTTGATTTTCAGACTTTGTGACCACATTTGCCCCTTTTAGAGGTTGAATTTTCAAAAAACCTGAAATACTTGTTTACTCATTTATTATTAGGAATACTCCTGTGAAGTTTCGAATAAAATAATCTAACAAATCTTGATTCACCATACAAATTTTGGACCCCCATTTTACCCCTTTAGGGGGTGAATTTTGAAAAATCCTTTCTTAGTGCACCTCTAGACCTTATAAGGAACCTACGTGCCAAATTTGGTATCTCTAGAACCAGCGGTTTGGGCTGTGCGTTGATATGTCAGTCAGTCAATCAGTCAGTCAGTCAGTCAGTCAGTCAGTCAGTTTCTTCTTTTATATATCTGGATATTGTGAAATAGGCCCTAAGTATACCTACAAAATAATGCCCCGGATAGAGTTTGTCCGGAAAGAGAAGTGTCGTGGTTTATATGGGAGCTCATACATTCTACAACACTTGTATTTCCAAACAGAAACCGAGACTCAGAAACCGAGTAAGTAGTTTAAAATATACTCCAAAAAACACATTTCTTGCGCATACATTTTCTTACATTTTTGATATGTCAATAAGGCTATGTAGGCATACATAGAATGTAACAAACCAAAATTCATTGTTTTGGGAATTTGTTATACCCCTCCCATACATTTTGTTTTATTTCGCCTATACATACTATAAATACAACTAGTTACAACACTTTCATAACAAGGGTGCTTTGCGTTCAGTCAAAGTGACGGTGAAAATAACAAACGCCTTCGTAATATGAACATTATGAACACGGCAAAACGGGCTTTTGAGATGTAATTCACTATCGGCTCGACCGTCGGTCGCATCGAGCGCACCACCGTTTATTTCATTCAGTCTTAGTATTTTATCTACATGAAAATGGCTCTTTCGTTGCAAGATCCCGCAGTGCAATCGTATATTGTGTATTCTACTATTTTGGCGTTAAAGTTACTCGCGCTTTCCGCAATGACCGGTATGAAGAGGATGACGAAGAAAGTGTTCGCAAATCCAGAGGACGCGGCCGCAATGAAAGGGAAAGTGAACCTGAACGACCCGGAGATTGAACGCATACGGCGGGCGCACCTGAATGACTTGGAGAACATCCCGGCGTTCTGGTTGTTGGGTGCACTGTACGTGACGACTGGCCCCGCCGCCGCTTGGGCCACGCTGCTGTTCCGTGTGTACACCATCGCCCGCTTCATTTTCACCTTCGTATATGCCGTGGTTCCTCTACCCCAGCCAGTTCGTACCATCGCCTTTGGTATCTCTACCTTTATCAAATGGTATATGGGCATTCAAGTAGTTTTGCACTACAGTACCGCACTTTAAGCTTATTTCAATAGAATTTTGTATTTTTTTTTAATTGGTCTGTCATTATAGGCAACAAAATAATGTATAAGGATGGTGTGTAATTAAATAATACATCCCTAAGTAAATAGCTTGTTTGTTTTAAAATGACGTCCAGTATCTACTACAAAACTTTTTGAATATTAAAATATCGGTATTTTACTTTGTCATACTATACTGCCGTTCGAACAGATTAGATTAGATCTTAATACAGCCTTTTTCTCCTCATTAATGTTGTCGTCAATGTCTAAATATATCTTAAATTATACCACCGCATCTCCTCGGCAAAGCATCTCCTTCTTCCTTTCAGTTTTCTGCGTGTAGGGCGCGTAGATCTTTGCCCACCCTACTTCTCTAGTGATAGGTACTTCGGTTGACCAGATGTTCGTTGACCTATAGGGTAACCTATATAAGTCCTTGGTGTTTACTGCCCTAAACGCTGGCATCCTCTCAAGACGTCTAAGCCAGTGGTGTTTTACTAACTTGATCTTTCCTTTGATGTTAACCTCAGACATACCAAATTGTTAATTTCCGTTTTCCCTTGACGCTCAAATTACGATTTTAATTCTGTTTTGTTTTTTAGCGACAAGGTAGTAACATAAAATCATAAAATTTGCATTTTTACGTAGATACATTTGGATACTAAAACAACTACAGTATCATTACCATAAAATATCCTTGTGATTGAAATGAAAACAATAATAATTAATATTTACTGTTATTTGTGGTGCGCGCTGCGTAGACTATGTACCTACCTATACGAGTAATAGAGGGTAAACTGTAAACTGTCTCTTCATAATACCTATATGACAAAATGGAACGAAAAGTAGATTCAAAGCGCTTTTTAGGGATATACTTACATGGTTTGCTTTACATAAAGACATGGTAAGAATATATTATGTTTAGTTACAACAATTATTATACCAAAACTATTAAAACACAATACTAAAATAATACCGTAAAATACAGTCAGTAGGTACGGCTTATAAAAGGTAGGTGCGGGAATAGTAGTTTATGTAACTGTTACGTAATAATGGTCCTTAAAACATGAGTGTGGTTTTATGAAATGAGCCGCAGGCGAATTTCATAATAAGATCACACGAGTGTTTTAAGGCCTAATTACGTACAGTTGCATACACTGCTTTATCTACACTCATATTATTTATTATAAATGCCGTATTCGGAAATCATAGAATGGCCGCCATTCCACCGCCGTGGCCATCTCGATTGTGTCGGCGTGGCCAACTCGATTGTGTCGGCGCTCGCGCGGGACCAATCGAGTTGGCCATGGCGGTAACATTATGTTATCAAATTCGATGTTCCAAATTTGAAACTCATTGCTTAACAATATTTGAGCATGCAAAGTTAAAATTACGTTACTGCCGCAGATAAGAAACTTATCATAGTTAAATCGTTTGTTGTAATGCTTGTCATTGTCTACGGTTTTTGAACGCATTTTAGAGTACTTACAGTATGAGTGTAGATAATAGTAGTATATGTAACTGTTACGTAATAAGGGTCCTTAAAACATGAGTGTGGTTTTATGAAATGAGCCGCAGGCGAATTTCATAATAAGATCACACGAGTGTTTTAAGACCTAATTACGTACAGTTGCATACACTGCTTTATCTACACTCATATTATTTATTATAAATGCCGTATTCGGAAATCATAGAATGGCCGCCATTGCACCGCCGCGGCCATCTAAATTGTGTCGGCGTGGCCAACTCGATTGTGTCGGGGCTCGCGCGGGACCAATCGAGTTGGCCATGGCGGTAACATTATGTTATCAAATTCGATGTTCCAAATTTGAAACTCATTGCTTAACAATATTTGCGCATGCAAAGTTAAAATTACGTTACTGCCGCAGATAAGAAACTTATCATAGTTAAATTGTTTGTTGTAATGCTTGTCATTGTCTACGGTTTTTGAACGCATTTTAGAGTACTTACAGTATGAGTGTAGATAATAGTAGTTTATGTAACTGTTACGTAATAAGGGTTCTTAAAACATGAGTGTGGTTTTATGAAATGAGCCGCAGGCGAATTTCATAATAAAATCACACGAGTGTTTTAAGGCCTAATTACGTACAGTTGCATACACTGCTTTATCTACACTCATATTATTTATTATAAATGCCGTATTCGGAAATCATAGAATGGCCGCCATTGTACCGCCGTGGCCATCTCGATTGTGTCGGCGTGGCCAACTCGATTGTGTCGGGGCTCGCGCGGGACCAATCGAGTTGGCCATGGCGGTAACATTATGTTATCAAATTCGATGTTCCAAATTTGAAACTCATTGCTTAACAATATTTGAGCATGCAAAGTTAAAATTACGTTACTGCCGCAGATAAGAAACTTATCATAGTTAAATCGTTTGTTGTAATGCTTGTCATTGTCTACGGTTTTTGAACGCATTTTAGAGTACTTACAGTATGAGTGTAGATAAAGTATTGTATGCAACGTCGTATAAGTAGGTAAAAAAAGGTTCGTGGCGTTTTTCTTAACAATTTTCGCCTACGGCTCAAATTGTTACCCACGCCACTCACCTTTTTTGAACCCTCTTATACAACTGTTGCATAAACTACTATTAATAAATACTCATCACATTACATTTATTTGCCTATTTTGCTGTTGTTTGCCTCTGTTGACATGTAATATGTTTAGGGTACTGTGTTTTAAATAATTATTATAAAAAGTGCGTGTAATAAAGAGGACTTCACTTAACTTTAAGTGGGCACCTTTTGATTTGTTATTTAACCTATGAGTGAACTTGTCAACGTAGGTAAGAATATAAACCCTGGAGCCTCATTGCCTGCTCTCTCTAATTGCAATGATAATTCATATCAGAGGCCAAGATCCACGTCGATTCGAGCTGGAGGAGTAAGTATAAGTAAGTAACCCTTAGTCACTATTCGTATTATATTAACAATGTAAAGTTACATTTGGAGATCGTCAATTTTTGTTAGGTAATCTGGCCCAGATTATTTAGGACCGTTTAGGAATGATTCTGACATTTAAAAAATCGTCGTAATTTCTAGATCAGGACGGTGGTAAAAATATTGCGAAATCTAATGGGAAAATTGAAAAATCATGCATTTAAAACTTGAATCTGACAAGGACAATATTTGAAAGCGTGCTTGCCTATGATTTATATATTAATGTAAAAAAGTACCGATTTTTTAAAGATAATGTACAAAAGCGGACTTAAAAACAAAACGGGAATCATGATGAAATAATTAAAAGCCATATTTTGATCGTATTTATAGTTCCTGCATTTTGGTAAACAAAGACGGCTGTCAAACCATCGTTGATACTATTAACTGAACATTCCTAACACCTATTGCGAAGGGATAAGGTTTGCCACCGTTAAGTGCCGATACCACTAGTACAAAATTGAAAAAAAGATGCGTTTCGTTATCGAAGGAGCATGATATTAAGCCATTATGAAACCCACTTTTAATATTCACACTCCGATAAAAAATGCAAAAATATGCATTTTCAATCTTTAGGCGTTTTAATACAGTCGATTTCTGATTTAAACTTCCGTATTCGTAGGCTTAGATATTATTTTTATATTACAATGTTCTTACCTACCGAACAGTATCAAAACGCAGATAATGTAACGGTAGACATTGACTGACAGTGTCAAACCAAAAAACAAACCCGTTTCAGTCCAGGTGAAGTTAAATTTAATGTCTATGCCATAAGGACGTTAACGACTTGTATTGCTG
This sequence comes from Pammene aurita, assembly GCA_947086415.1. Lineage (NCBI taxonomy): Eukaryota > Metazoa > Arthropoda > Insecta > Lepidoptera > Tortricidae > Pammene > Pammene aurita. Next base: position 14,051,127 of record OX352296.1, on the reverse strand, counting down.
TATTTTAATCGCGGAAAGATCAACATAATGTTTATTTATTTAGTATTTGTAATTCCCGTTTCATTTTTTTGTAATATTTTGTCTACTTTAGTAACAAAATGAGTATTTATTTTACATTGAAGTACAAACTGTATACGGTTTATATCAGGTGGCCCAGAATTGACGATATCCTTGCACTTCCATTATTGTTTCATTACCACACAACTCACAATGATCAAAATGCCATAGACCCCAATAATCTCGCTAAAGTCCTTTGTGCAAATTTCCTGCACGCATAATTTCACGAGAATCAGATAAGCATGTGACGTAGTGTGTAGAAGCTTATTTCGCTTTTCGCTCGGTCTATTAACAATATCTACTAAAGTTACAAGACGAATACAGTTTAATTAGATATGTTAGTATTTTTAGATATATACATACACAATGAAGATGAAAAATAAACTCGAAAGTTGTAGCAGTCAAAGTAACTTGTTTATTTTGCAGTTTCCGCTCCGCGCGATATAAAATTGTGCCATAGTGTTACGCTAGTTATTATTATTAAGGCGCCGGTTTAAAGTGTTTAACGGAGTTTTCATTTTGATGTGGCGTTTATCCCCGTTTTCAACTGTGGAAAATGAGTCAGGACTCAAGCGACACCTGAATATGAGCGAACTAGCTTTCCGCCCGCGACTTCGTCCGCGTATAATACGGTTCCTCATACAGAGTTTCATATCCAATTGTAACTTCTTAACTAACTTTTGTTAATCTCCGAACCATCTTCTTAATCCACACTAATATTATAAATGGGAAAGTGTATGTGTTTGTTTGTTTGTTTGTTTGTTTGTTTGTCCGTCTTTCACGGCAAAACGGGGCGACGAATTGACGTGATTTTTTAAGTGGAGATAGTTGAAGGGATGGAGAGAGACATAGGCTACTTTTTGTCTCTTTCTAACCCCCCACTTCCCCAAAATGGGGGGTGGAAGTTTGTATGGAGCATTCCGGGGGGCAAAGGGGAACCGTGTTACCCCGAATTTAACGCGAGCGAAGCCGCGGGCAAAAGCTAGTCTATTTATAATTATAGCTATTTTGGCGAAGAAACGGGTAACGTAGACATAGATTCAGTTACAAATAAGTGTTAATATGCAAATAATAACGTAAATGTACCCTATTATTTGCGTAACTTCTTTGTGTACTATATTGTGGTGGTTTTATTTGCCGATACGACGACCAAACTATTGTCAGTGTTCACTCTGGAACATGGAAATGGAACGGAAATAGGAACAATAATTCCTAGTAAATCTCAAACCAAAAAAATAGTAAATCTCTATATAAACTTTCAACCCCTTTTATATTTTTTAATTATTAGTAAACGTACGAAGTTTCAAATCTCTGACTCTAAATTTTAAACTCCACCAATACAAACGTTTAACCCCCATTTTATCCCCCCTTAGGGGTTGAATTTTTCTAAATCGGTTCTTATTAGTTGTACAGATTGTAAATGTAACCCGTCCTGCAAATTACAACTCTGAGGTGGAATTTTGAAAAACGCTGAAATTAGTTTTTTTGCTTTAAAGTTAGTTGTGCAAATTGTAAATTTAACTCGTCGTGCAAAGTACAACTTTCTAGATTCAGTAGTTAATTTTTTTTTAACGCTACGCTAATGCAATTAAAAATTACAACTCGACTATGACAATCGTAAAGAACTTTAAGATAGGTACTTTGCTTATATTTTTTTTTGCTGTATGTATTGTATTTTAATATTCCGTATTTTTTAATTAAATTTTAAGACCAGACCAGACAGAACAACCAATCAATATTTATTTTTAGAAACAACCTAACAAATGACTCAAGACTCAAACGACACCAAATTCAGAAAGACGCAATTAGAATAATTTCTCTTTAACCCAACTAACTCAGAACAAATCTTAATAGCGCCATTTATCTTCATGGCACAGCGCCATCTATTGGTGGATTTGTTGTGTTGTCTGCTTATAAAGTAGTTCAGGATGAACGGGTCTTATTTAATTTAGTAAATACACCTTTTTACCCGACTACAGCAAAAGTCAAAAGGTACGGCTATAATTTTTAAATTTCAGCAGAACCTCTTACGCCATCTAATGTGGAGTAGTGTACCTAATAAATGAAAAAGTATCCGATACACGGAAAAAATCTATGTACATAATTAATTTATTACTGAGGTTGAATCTCGTAAAATTTCAGCAGCTTACAAAGAAATCTACGTGGACGGAAAACATCTTCCTAACAATGTACGGTAAAAAAAATCTATTTCAACAAATAAATATTATTATAGGTACCTACTAATACCGAAATATGAAAAATAATTAACATCCTACAGGGTCAATATGTAATCTAAATGTAAATGTTTTAAATACGTTCATTTTCTCTACTTAATGGAATACAATCAACGGCAAAAACATATTTATGATGAGACCAGTAACGCCATCTACTGGGGATTAGTGAACCTAATAAGTGAATAAGTGTTCGAATACGGAAAGATCGCCATGGAATTTTTCAAAAAACGCAAAGTTTAAAGTCTCTAACACAAAATAAAAAAGTTCGTAACCTTTTTACGAATTTTAAGCCTTCAGCTAAAAAAAAAATTCTCCCATACAAACTTTGCACCCCTATTTGATGCCCTTAGGGGTGGAATTTCCAAAAATCCCGTCTTATCCCTTGCATACGTCATAAACGTAAGCTCTGGACAAAATTTGAAGTTTCTAGTTCCAGTAGTTTCGGCTGTGCGTTGATGGTAGATCAGGACTTCTTCTTTTATATGTTTAGTTTATGCAATGTATGTTATTTTGAATTTAATTAGCCTACTAATACGATATTACAATCACCTACTAGGCGTTATAACCTATGTTACTGATTAAACCAAAGTTAACAGTACCATCCTACCCATTCGTAGCAGATGCATTAGCATTAATATATAAATCAGAATCATACTGGTAAGGCAAGACGCACCTAATGATGGAGAAGATGATGTGTATCTAATCCACATATACACAACACACACCTACACACCTATATAGTATATACCTATTTACAATTGCTCAGCTCTTATACTACCATAGGCGTTTTTTTTCTTTGTTAAGGCGTTATCTTTCACTTTTTTCCTCACTGTATCCACTGTGTTTCCTCCATTTTGGCCGGTCTTGCGCCAGTCTCCCAGTGCCACATGTCACATCTCCGCATGTGGCGTTTTAGCACATCTTTGTAGCGCAAAAGTTGGCCGCTTTGTCTGCGCTTACTACTTTGCAGCTCTGAGTAAAAGATGCGCTTAGCCACTCTGCCATTGATGGACATTCGGGAGACATGACCACACCATCGCAGCTGTCGCCGCATTAGAAAGGCTTCAATGCCGCTGACATTAGCACGGCGTAGAACTTCTGTGTCTTTCTTACACGATCCGACCAAGATATGTATAGTGCAAGCCTTCGAAGATCAGAACGCGTATCATGGTTGTCAGTTTATCGCCTATCACGTCATGCATCACTTTCGCACATACATGATTGTTAGAACGTGACAGCTATGGTGACAGGCGATAAAAAATCGACCATATTAGGCTAGCAGAGACGAGTAGAACTCGACGCGAAGCCTGACGAGTTGAAGGCCCGACCACCTGCGGCCATAAATTATAATTTTGTCTGAGGGGTGCCGTGCTGACCTGCAGTGAATGTGGCCGTACATTTACTGCTAAAATAGGCTACGCCAGTCACCTGAGAGCCTATGACCGTCGCTCTCACTAGCCAGCGTAAACCAGTCGCCATGGCATTATATTAAGGTTAAGGTTAACGCGGGCTGTTTTCCGCAACTCGACGTCAATATTTTGCGCCTGTTTTGCGTGCCGGGTGGCCTTATTCATGCCAACCAAGTAGCTTCAGGAAGCCTAGCAGACCCTTTATGTTGCCGACGACTTCCGGGAGTGCCCTCGGCGAACCAAGATGTTTCGCCCGGTATTTTGCCACCTCCGGACATGTGATGATGACGTGGGCGGCTGTCTCGTCCTCCTCCATGCAGGCCCTGCATGGCATTATATTATAGTAACAATCGAGGTGTTTTTGAGCAAGTTTTGTCACAAACACACACGCCTCAATTTCACGTATTTGCGTAATACTGTCTCTTTAAGGTGTGAGTGAGACTTCCAAATACTATCTCGTATCGTATAAATATAATTGATAGAAATATTTTACTTGTCAAAAATGTTTGTTCAGCTCGAAAGGCTTTCACTAAAATTATTCTTAAAAACACTCTAGTCGAAAGGTAAAACTGCGTAAGTACTCTGAGAGTTGAGAGTTCCAAAGGAAATCCTGTTACAAGCTTCCGCGCTAGTACCTGTCGAACTATGTCCAGTAGCGTCTGACAGGCTGTATATTGTATAGTTATGCATAATTCATGAATAATAAAAGGTAAATACGCGAAGACAGCCGCGACATAATAACTGAACCGTACGTCTGGTTCGCTGTCTGTCGTAGACTGTTCTGTCGTCCTGTCTATTATTTCGTCCTGTCTAATTTTGAATTCAAATTCGTCGTTCCAGAAGTGTATGTCAGTCAGCCAGTCGGCCAGTTGATGTCACTTAGCCAAGGAGGTTGGAAGAGCCCCAACATCCCCACCTCCAGTATTGGATGTCCACCAATACTCAAAGGTAGAGGGGCTTCCCACCTCCGTGGTTAACTACATGGTCAGGTCAAGCCTGGGTGGTCAGTCAACTAAAATCTGTCAGGTAGGTCAGGGTAGTTGGCTTGTCCCGGCTTGGATACTAGGGGCTGGTCTCACGTCAAGTTTACTCAGCTTGGTCACTGGTCGCTGGTAGATACCGTGACCAGTCTTGACGTCCGCTACTCTGACCTGTCCGTCACGTCCTGGGTAAGTCTTTGTTATAATCCCTCGTGGCCACAGGTTCCGAGGGGATTGGTTGTCCACTACTATGACGACGTCACCTTCGGCGAGGGGGGCAGAGGGCTGGTACCACTTCTCGCGTCTCGTCAAAGTGGTTAGGTATTCCTTTACCCAACGCTTCCACATTAGGTCGGCCAGCCTCTGCGACTCCCGCCACGATCGTCGCAGCAAGTCCCCGTCGTCGTAGGTGCCGAACGTCGCTGTCATGCCAGTCCGGTAAGTCATTGGCATCAGGAAGTCGTTTGGCGTTAGCGGCAAGTCGTCGTCATAGTCAAGGGGGACATAAGTAAGCGGTCTCCCGTTCACTATAGCTTCCGCCTCCGCCAGCAAAGTGGTCAGGGTGTCTTCCCTGGGGACTCTTGTCTTAAGGGTGGTCTTTAGTGCAGTCTTCACAGCACGCACCATCCGCTCCCAGCAGCCTCCCATGTGCGGCGCTACAGGGGGAATAAAACTCCAGCTAATATGCCGATGACTGCTGAAGCGCATGAGCTCATTCTTGTCGATGGCTCGTACGGCCTGTGCTAGCTCGCGATCGGCACCTCTGAAGGTAGTGGCGTTGTCGCTCCAAATTGTCTTCGGGCATCCGCGTCTAGCAATAAAACGCCGCAATGCCATTAGAGCGCTTGTCGTTGTTAGGTCACTCACGACCTCTATGTGTATGGCTCGAACCGTCAGGCATGTGAAAAGGGCACCGTAACGCTTCTCCTGGCGGCGACCAATCTTCACAGTAATCGGCCCGAAGTAGTCCAAGCCCGTGTAGTCAAAGGCGCGGCCTGTCGGCGTAACTCTTACATTTGGTAGCTGGCCCATCAGCGGCGGGCACGGCTTGGCCCGGTCGTTCTTGCACGCTTGACAGTCGTTCCAGGCAGACTTCACCGCATTCCTGCCGTCGATGATCCACTACTTTCGTCTCAGGTTCAGATGAGCCTCCTCCCTATTAACATGCGCTTGGTCTAGGTGTTGTTAGTTCACTAAAAGCCGGGTGAATTTGTCTTTCGGATGTAGGATGATAGGCTGCTTGGCTTCCTGGGTTAGAGTGGCTGCAGCGTCAGTCCTTCCGCGAGCGCGCAGAAGTCCGTCCGAGTCCAGATACGGGGTCAGTTGTCGGAGCCTGCTCTTGTTGCTCACCGTGCTGGTCCGTCGTAAGGTGGCGATGTCTTCGGCGAAGGTCCTCGCTTGTGAGTCTACAGCACACAACCGTTCGGCAGTTTCGACCTCTTCAGCCGTCAGCTCGCCAGTGCGCAGGGAACCCTGTCGCCTTGTCCTAACGTTGTTCACGTACCTGAGCAGCCAAGCAACTGATCTCACATATCTCCAGTACTTGGAGAATCTGCAGATGTCTGGAAGAGCTAGTCTGCAGAAGGTGTCACTAGACATACGACCTTCACTTCCACGTCGTCTGGGTCTAGGGATGCTTCAGAGTCTGTTCTGGGCCAGGTTACCTCAGGCTGTTTTAGGAAATCTGGTCCCTTGAGCCATCTCGTGGGATCTGCAGCCTCCACATCACGCGTTGCATCGTCGGCAGGGTTGAGATCTGTCGGAACCCACCTCCAGTCATGGAAGTCTGTCAGCTCAGTGATCTCCGCGACACGATGCGCGACGAAAGGCTTGAACCGTCCGGTGTCAGACCTTAGCAACGCGACCACGGTTTTGGAGTCAGTCCAGAGGATTGTTGGCCCATCAAATTCGATGTACTCCCTTAAAACCCGGGAAAGACGAGCGCCCATGACAGCAGCCTGTAGTTCAAGACGAGGGATGCTGAGGGTCTTGAGTGGGGCCACACGTGCACGAGCCATCACGAATGCTAGGTGCCACTTACCTTCAGGTAGCGGTACCCGTAGGTAGGCGACGGTCGAGAATGCTCGGGAGCTGGCGTCGCAGAACACGTGTAGTTGTACCTGATATCCCTTGGCGTAGTCGTCAGTCATCAGCCATCTCGGGATCCGCGTGTTCTTGGCTTACTCTAGCCCCTTCAGCCAGATCTTCCAGCGATCGTAGTGGCTAGATCCAATCTCGTCGTCCCAACCAAAGGCGTCTCTCCAAACGTCCTGGAGTATCAGCCTTCCCTTGATGGTGTTCGGCAAGAGAAAACCTAGGGGATCAAAGATGCTCATGATGAGGCGGAGCACCTCTCGCTTACTTGGGCGCTTGGTTCCGGACTGTAAGTCTTGGCTGACTCTGTGGAACTTCATGCTGAAGGCGAAAGTGTCCGCGTCGGGATCCCAGTTAACTCCAAGGACCCGTTCGACCTGGTCTTCTTCACAGTCCGCAAGGAACTTCACTCCTCCAGGCGCGAGCTTCTCTTTTGGCAAGTGTCAAATAAGCTCCTTGGAATTCGACATAAAGTTCCGCATATTGAAGCCTCCAGACGCGTGAATCCGTATCACGTCATCAACAGTTTCAATAGCTTCTTCAACGGACTCTATGGAGTTTATATAGTCGTCTACATAGTGGTGGTCAATTATGGCTCTGACGGCTTTCGGGTGCGTATTCTCAAAACGGCGGGCGTTTAGGTTCTTTATGTACTGAGCCGACGCCGGCGAGCAAATGGCGCCAAACGTCATCACGTTCATGACGTATTCGCCGTCAATCCATAAGAGGCGCTGCGCTTGTCTATCTTCCTCCCTTATTAAGACCCTGTGAAACATTTCCTGTATGTCTCCTACTACTGCCACCTTGTGGCAGCGGAAGGCAAGAAGTACCCCAGGGAGGGACGTCAGAAAGTCAGGTCCGCTCAAAAGGTGGTCATTGAGGGATTGTCCTGACGCTCTGGCGGCGCAGTCGAGAACTAGTCGTAGCTTGTCGGGTTTGTTGGGGTTAAATACCGCGAAGTGAGGTAAAAACCACGTCCTACCTGTCCTGACCGCTACGTCGTTGTCGTCTAATTTCGATATGTAACCTTTGTCGAGGTTCTCCTTGATCTTATCCGAATAACGTCTTGCAAATTCTGGCAGTCTTGAAATTTTCTTTTTGATGCCGTCAAGACGTTTCCGCGCCAAATCATAGCTGTCAGGCAGGTTGGATACGTCATCCTTCCAAAGAAGACCCGTCTCCAACCTGTCACCTAGTAATTTTGACGTTTTTTCTAAAATGTCAAGGGCCCTTAAGTCGTTCCTCGACCGAGGGAGGTCAGAGTACGGTCTGACGCCAAATCCCTCTGTCGAAAATGAACGTTTTATGGCGTCAGTCAGTTCGTCACAGGTGCATAAATGCAGGAGTGCAACGTCATTAGGTATGACTTGAGGGCTTTTACCGTGTAACACGTGTCCCAGGCGAGTGAGGGACACGTAGAGAGAGTCGCTGCATTTATGGCCTGAGAAGAGCTGCCTAGTGACAATGAGGTCTATGTTGTCTTGCCCTAAAAGAAGTAACGGTCGTTCGTCAATGTCGTCAGTCGTCCCTAAGTCATCAAAAAATATTTTTATTAAGTCATTATTACGCCCTAGCCTACCTAGCTTGTGTCTATATACAGGCAATGCTAGGTCAGAAATAGTATCAACAAAAATATTATAGGAGTCTTCCGCCTTCACGCCGCGAATGTTGATGCCGACGCGCTGCGACGCCTTGACCACGGTCTGCATATTGCACGCTCCCTGGAGGCGCAGGTCCGTCGCGGGGCCGGAGACTCCGAGGCTTCGTGCGAGCTCCTGGTCCAGCAAACTGGTCGCTGCTCCTTCGTCGAGTAGGGCCAGCACGGTTTCTGACCCCAGCGGCCCACTGACCATCACCCGTGCCACTTTAAGAATAACGTGACTTGTCGGCTTCTTTGTGTGGGTGACGACAGCGGCGGCTGTAGTAGGTTCTGGGTCAGGTTCAGCCCTTGCAGGATTGGGCTCCGTATGCAGCAACGAGTAATGAAATCTCGCGCAGTGTTTACACGTTTTCTTATTGCGGCACAGCCTCGTTTGATGCTCAGGCAACATGCATGAAAATCACAGCTTCTTCGTCGTCACGTACTCCCAGCGAGCGTCTGTCGTCATGGCATCCCAACTAGCAAAGTGATCTTATAATTCAATATTATTAGTAATTATCTACTAATAACGATCTTATAAAGGGCTTGTCGTAGAGTATTTTACTTATAATAGCATGCGACAAGCTGTAACATACTCAAGAGCATACATTTTTATATTTTAGTCCTATAGTTTGCTAAAAGACAAGCACACAAAACGGTTACAGGATAATGTTACTATTAGTAACATTTCACAAGCGTAAATACTCTCAAGACCATTTGTTCTTATTTCACAGTCCTATAGTTTGCTACAAGACAAGCGCACAAAACGGTTATAAGATACTTTTACTAATAGTAACATTTCACAAGCGCAAATACTCTTAAAATCATTTGTTTTTATTTCAAAGTCCTATAGTTTGCTACAAGTCAAGCGCACAAAACGGTTACAGGATAATTTTACTTATAGTAACATTTCACAAGCGTAAATACTCTCAAGATCATTTGTTTTTATTTCACAGTCCTATAGTTTGCTACAAGACAAGCGCACAAAACGGTTATAAGATACTATTACTAATAGTAACATTTCGCAAGCGCAAATACTCTTAAGATCATTTGTTTTTATTTCACAGTCCTATAGTTTGCTACAAGACAAGCACACAAAACGGTTACAGGATAATTTTACTTATAGTAACATTTCACAAGCGCAAATTCTCTCAAGATCATTGGTTTTTGTTTCAGTCTTATAGTACGTTAAAGGATTATCTTAATAAGACTCTAATAAGTATAAGTATCCTATAATAGTCTGCAGAAAGATTAAATAGTCCTGAATGATATTTGATCCTGTAGTAGTATTTTGGAAGAGAACAAGATATAGTAATACACTAAGCTTAGGTTACTATAAGCTTGCATCATTATTAGTCTATTCATTGACATTAGAAAGAAAACCTGCTACGTCAAGTGCAAATACAGATGACGTCAACGAGGGTTCCGTGACGGAATTATTTATTGACTCCGATAGTAAAAAAATTGCAGAAGCGTTCAACTGTGACATTGAAAAATGCAAGAAGTATTAAAAAATAGTGAATTACGTGAAAATAAAACACTGGACCGTAAAATTTAATGTTCTTCACATAGCCCTGAATGAATTTTCTACTATTTTAAACAAAATATTAAATAACGTTTTACCTAACAATGCACGAATTTTATTTTAATGGCAGGAGTAAAACTCATCTTCCAAGTAGTGATTGTACACTAGCATATAAGAACAGACTTGACACCACAATTGTTGAATCAGTGGATCGTTCACAACTAGGTATAACACTTCTCTGATAGGATGAAGTGTATTATTGACCATTTTGATTTTGACCAATTGACCATTCACATTCGTTGAGATTTATAAAGTCATCTTGACTTAAAAACAGTCAACGTCTAAAAATATCACCATCGCGTAAAAAACTAAAAAGATTAAAAAAATTGTTGCGATTTATAGATTTTAGTAGGTATGAGTAGGTTTCGCGAGGAACCTTAATATATTTTAATATGGAGGCAAGTTATCTGGGTCGAGACTGCTATAAGTGCAAATTTACCTTTAAAGTTCCCATAAGATACTTAATGCAAACAATTTTTAAAACATGGCGAATGTTTTCAATAATTGTCGAAATATTATTTTAACATACAATTCTCTGTATGCTTTTTTCAAAGGGCATTGTGAAATTCAACATATTTTGGTAGACGTTTACAATAAAAATTAATTGCCCGGCGATTTCACCCACTATACACACTATATTTTAGAATACTTATATTATGTTCTACAATAAAAAACATTATTACAAGTTCATAAAGTTTTTAAGTATTTCTTTATTATTATCACGTCACAAAACTACGAGATCCACCGGCCGGTACAACGCAAAATGTTTATGAAACGTATTTCTAACTAAGAACGTTAATAGGTCATTTTAAACAGTATTACTCTAGTAAGATACTTATGTCAGATACTTATAGGAGAATTTGTGTTTAAAAATGTGGTTTCTCAGAGCATTATTGAAGTAATTGTGCTTCTGAAAGTGTATTATAGGATTTATAGGGCTTATTGACATTCTGCGAGTTGATTATAAGATCGTTACAAGTAAACAATGCTCCTATAACTGCGCCCAAATCCAGGTATGTAGCAAAGCATAGGTATATTATAAGTATAAAACAAGTAGGCTTGAAGAATACTATAAGTATTGATTTTGCTACTTGGGATGGAACTCAGCGCAGTCTTCGAGAGCGTGATTATCTTCGCACATGATGCATTTAGTTGTTGACTTACGTTTTTCTTTTCTTACTGCGAGCACGGCGGGTCGGCTTGCGTATGCCGACTTGTAGCGCGGTACAGCCGCGGTACGGGCGGCTTTCTCAATCGTGCGGCTAGGTTTCGACTCGATCTTCGGTGGAGTGGGAGCGATAAGCGTCGCCGCGTTTGCAGCCTTCATCAGCTAGTCGGCCAACGTTTGCATTGTCACGCGTTCATAGCCTCAGTCGTAAACGTAGAAGCTCCACTAATATTGCAAAATTGACGGCAGTTTTGAAATTATCTCTCGGATAAGTGTTGGATTTGACAAGTGTCCGACTTGAGCTGTCAGGCTCATTGTAGCGACGACGTTTTGCATGGAGGTCGCAAATTCGATAAGGCCGTTTATGTCGTCGTGCCGAATATTATCCACTGCATGAATTTTTGAAAGCATAATTTCTATTAGATGATCTGGTCGGCCGAATCGTAGTTTTAATGTCGAAATGATTTTCTCTAAGCCAGTTGCGCTTACCAGTACGGCCGATATGGCGTCGCGAGCTTTTCCTTTGAGGCATTTCATAAGCCGAGCGATATTTTCCTCCTCGGAGTACTTACACAGCTGCGTTCTGGTTTTAAACTGGCTATAAAAAATAGGCCACTCCAGGATATCTCCAGAGAAGGGCGGAAGGTCTTTAACGGCCTGTCGGGCCATGAGCTTTTCAAGCGTGCGCTCAATTGTCGTCGTAGGTGCGGACTCTTGTCGGTTGTTGTTTGATGAGCTTCGCTTTTAGCTCTAGACGCTCTGCTTCAAGTCGCAGTGCTGCCGCGCGACTCATGGCGTCGTCCTCTGCGGTCGATCGTTGCCGCTGTCGGCGGCTTGCGGCGGACGAAGCTTTGGAGGCGCGCGACAGCGCGGGCGATGGAGCGCGGGTCGTGCGCGTCGTGTGCGGCGGCGACGGCGACGGCGTTCTACTTATCGCCGAGAACAGCCGCGACGGGGCGCGGCTGCTGCGTCTTGAGCGTGGCGAGGACGCGCGGCTTCGCACGGAGATCGGAGAGAGCGCACGGTGGCTGTGTACGGACAGCGGTGAGGGCGCGCGGCTACCTCGCAGGGAGACGGGGGATGGCGCGCGGCTGCCACCTACTAAGAGCGGCGAGGGCGCGCGGCTTCCGCGGACACTGCTTGGCCCGGCGCGCGGCGAGTGCGCTCCGGGGCGCGCGATCTTATTTTGCAGGCTGAGCGTGTCGGCTTCAGCCTGCCGTCGAGACTTACTGCGGGTCTCCATTGCTAGTATAATTCAGTTCGTAGGACCAAATGAACCGTCCATCCGGTTCGAAGGACCAAATGAACCGTCCGTCTGGTTCGCTGTCTGTCGTAGACTGTTCTGTCGTCCTGTCTATTATTTCGTCCTGTCTAATTTTGAATTCAAATTCGTCGTTCCAGAAGTGTATGTCAGTCAGCCAGTCGGTCAGTTGATGTCACTTAGCCAAGGAGGTTGGAAGAGCCCCAACAATAACATATAATAACTTAATTTTAAGTCCATTTATCACCCGACCCAAATTACTATAGAATAAACGCAAAAAAAATCATGTTTATAATCGTTATGTTATTTTCATATGAGTGATGAGTATAAGTCCAAAATCGACCTTTTTGTGCGGACCGATGAGTAGGTCAGTATTTTGCCTAAACCTCAAAAACAAAATCTCAGAAATATATCGAAGGTCAACGTCCGGTAAACAGGTAAAAGCATGCGATATCCAGAATACAGAGGCGGCCGCTCAAGCAGAAGGGTTCAGGAGATGAAGTTTGCGATGTCGCCCTTTGGTTTTGTGAGCCAGTCAACTGGAAAGTGGGCACGACGGAAAAATACTTCAACCCGTGCATTATTAGTGGCGGGAAATGTTTTGGATTTAAGACGCAGCAGGTTCATACTTCATATTTTTAAAATAATCGTAGCACCTTTATAAATAAACGAACACGAGCGAGCGTAGTGAAGCGAAGTTCTTACAAAAAGCTTCGGGCACGACGGAACTCTCAACTGGCTACCGGGGCATCCCTTCATTACGATGGCTTTTTTATTTTTAATAGTTGTTGCGCCATAACTTTAATAACGTTTTTGTAATCTTAATGAAATTTGTTGAGGTTGTAGGTGAGATAAATATAATTTGAGAGTTCTTACATGAGCAAGGATCAATCAAGGGTTTATGGAGCTAGAAGGCACTAAAGCGATCTTCATAAGGGTCGTGTTATGTTGAATCGCGAGTTCTCAGTTCGAGGCGGACAACTAGTAATAGTTTTCCAAAAATGTAGATCAATTTAACAAAGAGGATAATAACCCACAGAATATAAATGCTACCATTTTTCTTAACTTTGGTACCATTTTCTGAGATCTAGAGACTTTGTAGTACCATAGAGACAAATATAAGTAAGCAATTTGCCCTGTACGATAGACTGTATGTATGGATTTGACGATTACAAAACAAAACCAACGAGATGTTTGTTTCTTTGCGCGTTTATCCTTATTAATGTTTATATTTCATTAGGGCAGAGTGGAACGATTAAATTCGTTTGTAATACCCACAAATATTTTCACTATAAAATATAAAGTATTATTTTTAAGGTTCCGTAGCCAAACGGAACGCAAAAATGGAACTCTTATAATTTCGTCATGTTCATCTGCCCGTCCGTCCGTCCGTCTATGAGTCCGTCCGTCCGTTCGTCCTTTAGTCATGTCATATGATACATCCTAAAAATGATACTTTTTCACTACTTGTATCTTTTTATCTGTAAGACTTGATCTATTGTTTACGTAAAATTTGTAGACAATTTTATCTTATTTATACGGTCCATAGACACTTTAGTCATACTCATGAAATTTAAGCGTCAAGGGTAAAAAACTGAATTTTGACACCTTTAATTCAAGATTGCAGCTAACGCTTCGCCCCCTAAAGGTCTAAAATCTAGATTTTAATTACCCCCCTGTAGCCTACCAATACCCATTAAAACATTTTCTACACCCTATTTTTTTAAATGCTCTAATTACTGATCTACAATAAATGCAACAGCAAGAGCAGCGTTATATTAATATACTTAAGTAAACAGTTTGATAAAAGAAATTAGCTACGAATCTTTAACGGAATACGACTCCTATCTTTTTAGGTTTCGTTTTAAGGAAAGAGGAAATGGAAACAATTCAAATACCGGAGGACAAATGTAAATAAATTAAGTTACCTCGAATTGAAATAAACCTGGAGTGCGATTTTTGAATCTCACCAAGTGACTAATTCTCACCGATGCGAGTGATTTACTTTCGGAAATCACTCACATCGGTGAGAATTAGTCACTTGGTGAGATTCAAAAATCGCACTCCTGGAGGCCAATTCTCGGGCCGTTCGAGATGATCTCTATTAGACATATCTGGAAAAAAAATGGCGGATCTCGAACGAAAACTAATTTGCGTATTCTCATAATCTCACACTCGAGATATCTCTACTCCCAGCGTTCGAGATGCAACGATTGGTCGTTAGCGATCGAGATGGTGTTATCACAGATTTTTTTGACATTTGATCTGCGATGGCGGGATATTTCGAGAGGTTATACAAATATTTTATTAAAATATGTCGCTCTACGCAATGGAGGTAGTTGAAAACGTTATAAACGTCGCCCAAGTTTTGGCGGACGATGCGGGGGGCGCAAGACGAGGCGCACTGTCACGCGAGAATGCGTTTGAAATGCGGGACGTTTCATTAGTGAAAATTTTTAGGCTCTTACTCGTACACTGATCAAACATGATTATGGAAAACAAAATATTTTAATTTTATGTTTTATGTGCTTCATATCTTGCCATGTATAAAATAAAATATTACTTAATAATATAATATGAACGCATTTTGTTGAAACAGTTGATGCAAGACTGGAAATAATACGTCAAAAAAATCTTAACTTACGCCACTCCTTCCACTCCCTCTTGGAGCCGGGTATGCTATTTAGCTCCTCGGCGATAACACTCGACCGTCTTTCACCTTCTTTTTTTAGAAAAGGAAGCAGAAAACTTTCCCCGCCGCAGTTCCTCATCGGCTTCCACTAGCGCGATAAGACGCACTTTTTGCGCTGCGGAGGGATATATTTTTTTTGCCACTTAGATATTATTTTCACAAACTAATAAGTAATAAAATAACTCGGTAATAAAATAAGGAGCCACTAACTACGTTTTCGTTTGGCAAGCCAAGCTGTCAAATCAAAAAAAGCGCGATTTTGCGCTCCATTTCTCGTAGGTGTATTAGCGAGCAAACACTTAAATATTTTTGATGTCATTGATGCATTTGAATGTTGATTGATGGTTTTGATGTGTTAACACACCATAACAATGCATTATATTATTGTAAATTAATAACACTTTTGGTTTTTGTATAAGAAATATTTAATTTAATAGAATGTTTCAAACTCGATTGAAAACAAACACAATCGAGAGAAACGGAACGCGTTTTGTAATAGACATTGAGATCGCCATTCGACATTAATGTCTATTGTGCCCCAGAATACGAAATTTTGCATCCTTCGAGATTTTTGTGAGATTTTCAATAGACATTACGTCCTTCGAGATCATCTCGAAGAGTGATAATCTCGAACGGCCCGAGAATTGGCCTCCTGGCCTTTGTCGCCGTTCATTTGTTTACTAGCTATGCCAACAATTTACAACCTTCAGACGCATTTTCGAGGACAAAATTTAATCTGAACGGTCAGAGTTATTTTAAGTCTTAAGTAAATACAAATCTCTTAAATCCCAGGGAGTTTATCTTCTCTAATCTCTCTGGACCAAATTCTGTTCAAACAACTTCCGTTAAGTAGGAACTTAGTTAAGGTCAACTCCTAAAAGAGTTTGCTTTGTGACTTCTCCCACTGTCACTTTTAACGTACCCAAGCTTTTTTTTAAACTTAAGTATCTTTTTCTTCTTTGGAACTGAGTTTAATCATTTGACTGTTAGAATTTACAATGCAATGCAATGAATTTGCAATTTAGAATTTATAAGTTAATAACACTTAGCACTAAATTAGCACTAATCGTATCTATATAGTAATTAGTAAGTATATACCTACAATAATTGCACTGTCAATTATATACCCAATATTAGACTAAATTAAGGTCTTTTTGTCAAGTTACTAAACTAATTAGGCTCTTTACAGTTTGAAACGCATGAAAAGTATTGGAACGGTAATGAATGACGCGACCGAATGGAGCCTAAGCTGGCATTATGCTGAGTAGAATTTATTTATTACGATGCACAGTTTGATGATTGTATTTCTCGTTCTTTTGTTGTGTACAGTCACCGGCAATAGTATCTTCGTACGCAAAGGCCGCAAAAATATGTGACACACTCTTATGACCCTACAAATAATAGCGTGTCACAAAAGTTCAATCGGGTTAAGGTCTGGTGATTGCGGAGGCCTAATCATGTTTTTAATACATCTTGCCGTTCTTTATTAGCCGTGTAGCTTCTACAGATCTTTGCCGAATGTTTGGGATCGCTGTCTGTTGTCTTCTTGCAAAACAGTTTGATCAGTAGATCAAACGTGTTATGAAAATGAAACTAAAGATTGTGTTTGGTCTTAAACTTTCTGACGGTTGTGTATATACATATATATATGTTCTAAAGCGTTATAACGACAAAACATCTCAGAAAAACTGGTCAAAGGGCGGGCTACGGGTATACCCAGCTGTACCTGTAAGTACCAGCTGGAGACAAAAGTGAAATCTTGCCCACTTTTCCGCCACATTTTTTCCTAACGCGAATTACTGCTGAACAAAGTAGGTAAGTAAATGCAGCTACACCAAATTGCAATATCCAAAAGTGATTAATCTATTATTCAAATTGTATTATTGGATTAGCACAGAAATTTCGTAGATAAAGAATGAAGGGCAAGGATCGGCTAATATTTTAAAGAAGGTAGACTGGCTTCACGCACTGATTTCCCTGGAGCGCTCCACCTGTCTGTAGGCTGCAGGCTGTCAGTCCCAAGCCACCTTCAGATTAATTCGCTTCCAATCTATCCAGTTTCTTATTCGACTTTTGATAACCTCCAATTATTGTGTACCTACGCAGAATATGTTTAAGTATAGATTATTTTAATGGTAACAGGTATTGATGTCAGCATCGATGGGGATACCGTCGGATAAAGTTGAAGGGCACCTAGGTCCATTCAAAATATAAGATCTTTCGTTGTTTTAACATCCCAAGTCGTTGAAAATTAAACTGGTCTAAAATTCCACTAGCAATCTCGGGTTTGGAGATATCACCCTGTGAAAAGTACAAAAAATTACTTTCTTCATAAATTTACATTGTTGTTCGAATGGCGAAAGTAAGTACGAGTATGTATTTAGTACCAAAATCTTGTTGTGGTATGAAAATTATGTGATGTTTTAGGTAAGTAAATTAACCTTTGGCTTCTAAATATAAGAATGAAAGTGCTATGTTTTAATGAACCTGATTGATTTATTATAATAGTGTAACGTAAAGTATATACTATATACCTAGTATTCCACGATTTATTGATTATATTGTAAAAAGTATGAAGCATTGAGGGCGAAGCATATAGTATCTCCAGGCAAGCTATATAAAGTGGCAAGCAATGGCAAAGCAATTTGTGGGCTTTGTGGGGGAGCTACGGTGGTTAGAATACACTTAAAATAGCGCCACCCTCCTTTCAAGCAAAATAAACACAATGGATGTCGACTTACGTAAACTACTCTGGAAAACTAACTCGACTAGGGTTAATTTTCATCTAGTACCTGTTATTTGTGTCCAACACTAAGTTAAACAGCCATGAGCAATACGCGCAATGCAAGAGAGAAATAAAATTTGTTGTAAACTCCTAGAAATTGTTCGAAACAAGGCAGTAAATGTTAAACTTTCACTTCACAAATTATGACTCCGTAAAACAAGAGGAGTTCGTCAAAGAGCTCAGTTACGGTCCGGTTGAAACAATTATTATTTACCCACC
The DNA here is from genome assembly GCA_947086415.1 of Pammene aurita. Lineage (NCBI taxonomy): Eukaryota > Metazoa > Arthropoda > Insecta > Lepidoptera > Tortricidae > Pammene > Pammene aurita. The sequence continues at coordinate 14,033,004 of OX352296.1, read as the reverse complement.
ATTAGAAACATTTTTCTCTTTGAATATTTTTTTAAAGCGCTTGTAGCCTGGCAGTGAGACGTCCGACTTTCAATACATAGGTATCGGGTTCGAATTCGTTTTCGGAATTTAATTACCGACGAAATATCATGCCAGTCGCTTGTTTCAAAAAGGCCTGGAGACATTAGGCTCTGGTTCGGCTTCTGGTTCAGATGACAGTCGTTTGCGTAAAAACTAGTGTCTATTACGCCAGTTAATATTATTAGGATGTCTACCTAATAAAAAAACCGGCCAAGTACGAGTTGGCCTCACGACCCAAGGGTTTTGCCGATCACGTTTAACAATGTTTTTTTAGGTCCGTCTCACGCTTGACCGTAGACTTAATTGTTAAAATTTATATTTGTTTGCAAGAATCCAAACATGCCTTTTCATAAGTTGTTAAAGCTTTAAGATACACTTAATTAAATAGATATAATAATTCACAAACTAAAAATGTATAAGTATGTTAATTTAATGCACGATCCCCATTCTACGTAAACGGTGCCTCTGTTGATATAGTGCGTTCGTGCTTTCGCAACTGACCTTAGTAAGCCCCTTTGCGCCGGGTTGGGTATAATTTCGTGTTATCAAAAGGGTCAAAAGCCTTAATTACCTTTGTTAAATGATTTAATCCACTATCCAACGAACACTAGGTCCGACTTCAAAACTAAAGGTTAGATAGTCTTGTCGCAAGGGTCTTTGTACCCTACCCTTATAAATACAGAAATTGGACGCATTCGCCTAGGCTATAACTTTAAGTGGTTATGTTCGTAAGTAGTATATGCCATTAAAATCTTTTTCAAATCCAAAAAAAAATTGTGTGGTGCTGGTTTAATGTATCGCAAAAATTAACAATGATCATATCGCAAAAACTAACAACCAAAAAAAATTGTGTAAGGATTAAAATAAACATCAGAAAACTCCCAAGTCCCAACGCCTTGATTTAATCTCTGTTAAAAGTCTGGGGGCTTTATTGTCACTCCATATTTTATCGACTCATAATTATTATGAATTGTATTAGTCACAATAGTCTCGCTTCCACTCAGGAGTAAACAAATCTGGAAAGGAGAGACGCATTGATAAACAGATTAAACATGAATTATTACTGTCGAAGAACGGAAGTCAGTTTTACAAACCGCATTCCATAATGTCTGTTTCTGAGAACTTTTACATACCAAATTCTAAGACTGTAATTTGATGGAAGCGGTCGGAAGTCAAAATATATCTATACCTCAGTTATGATGAACGCTGAAGGACGACTTCAAGAGCTCGCAATTCGCTAGGAACTTTGCTGATGCTTTTTGCAATTTTTTTTATGTAAGTATGTGCACCGATTATTCGAAGACGGTTGGATCGATTTGGAAAATTATTTTCGTTTCAAAGGGTATACTTGACAGTTAGTCCCATTGTCATTAGGTCAGGATCTGATGATGGTATCCTGGTGAAATCGAGGGAACTCTTCGTATATGTGTTATGGGCACGGCTATACCTGTGTACCTATATGGATTACCTGTTCGAAGGGTGCAGCAGTTTATATAAATATCTCGGACATAATCTGATAACCTAAGGGACGACAAAGACATCGAGCCAGAAAGAAGAGCATTATCAGTGAGGTGTAACATGCTCGCGCGCATGTTTGGCAGATGCTCTGACGAGGCCAAGGTGACGCTGTTTAGAGCCTACTATCAGAGCTTCTATACAGGACAGCTCTGGACCAACTTCACCAGGAAAGCGATTAACAACACGCTAAGAGTTCAATATAACGACGCCTTCAGAATCCTGATGAGGTTGCCCAGATGTTGTAGTGCATCGAGCATGTTCGCCGAGGCTCGTGTTCCCGATTTCTTTGCCGTCATTAGGTCGAGAGTGGCATCATTTTGGAGTAGGTAATGCTCGATTCCCTAAAGGGTGGTGTCAGTTGCTGACCCTACGGTGGGCCTTTTTTTCTCACCTCTACGAGGATAACGTGACGATTCGCTACCGGCGTTGTCATATGATTCAATACGAATACGTTCATACGAAACGCTTCCATACTTTTTTTAATCCTTTGCTAAGCTTGCCTTTAAGCTTTGAAAAGTAACGTATAGCCCTTCAAAGCTTTTGTATAGTCGGTTCTAAGTTAATCCTACCTCAAATCAACGCTCGGTTGGTAAGCAGTAAGTAGTGTTAAATTTGGCGACGCAGCATTTACATTCCACGCGGTTTCCAATTATTTAGGTGTGGAGACAGCACATAATTGACGCCTTTACTGACGGTAAAAGCGGTTAGACCTACAGCTTGAAAGTCTGAAGCTATTCGTTGAAAAGCTAATGGAATAATTCAGGCAAATAGCAGAATGCATAAATAATTATTTTAAATTCAGACGGCATTTCAAATAAATTATTGACCTAAGTTATTTATACACTACATGTTCAGGGAGTGCTAAATAAATACTTACACCTACTATACTACATACTTAACTAAAATTATCTACGATACGTTCTTAAGACATAAGCTTCACGTTTAGGTCAAATAAAAATATACTGTGGTGCTTGTAAAACCTGTTTACTTTTCATTTTAATTCCAACAAGATGGAAAAAATTTCCTGCTTTTTTGTCAGAAGTAAGAAGTCACACGAGTAAAGTAGGTATGTATGGCACATTGCTGGGTTTATCCTTATGATTTTCGTAAAACCCACAAGTTTTTATTTTATAACTATATACAAATATATTCATGGATGTTACTTCAAAAAAACGACAACACCTGCGGACATAACAACCTATCTGAGATCCATCAAGAACGACCTGAACGTGGTTGCTGAGCTTATACCATCTAAACACGACAACTACATATCGTTTAAGATAGGTGTCCCGGCTTCTGCATATGACGAACTCCTGACGCCATCAGTATGGTCCATCAATATCTGCATATCACGGTGGCGGCCCTTTCTGTACAAAAAAGCACGCGAGCAGCCCACCTCCTAGCCCGCACCGACAACAAGCACCTGCAGATTCTGGATCAACGGAGTCATGAGTAAGCCTCTCAAACCAACAACACCCGACCTGTCGGCCCTGGCCCCAGACGACGAGGTCGGAGACACGAACTATGAACCTTACTGTTGTTCATCAAAATATCAACACACTAAAAAACAAAATCCATAAATTGGAATGTGAACTACAACTTAATCAGAAAGTTGACTCCCTTGACAAGACAATTAACAAGAATTGTACAATTAAATAAGATAATTTGGAAAAGATTATACTCTGAAAATAATATTATAAATATACTTTAACCATTGTTTACATAACTATGACTGGGAAACTTTATTAAATAAGCAAATTAGTTCTGATACATTATTTGATTCCGTAATCAACATTGTAATTAGGTCGTACGATATTAACTTTCCACTAAAAAAGTATCCTATAATAAATATAGCTAAAAGTTGGGTTAACCAACCGGTAATAGAACTATAGGTACGAGCACAGCTACGTAGCGTAAAAAAAGCACTGTTACATAATAGTACATCTCTCAACGTCCAATCGTGTGATATGGTCCTGGCGCTTGAAGATAGGTATTCTAAAGAACTCTGCACTGCTCGCAAGGAGCACTTTGACCGCTTAATCTCTAAAAGCGACAACATATGTAAAACCTCTTGGCGTATTATAGCGTCTGAATCGAACAGTGGTATCAAAAAACACGGTGCACTTGACATTTTGATTCGAGAATCAGCTGTACCGCCGAACAAACGCCGCGCGACAGCTACCGGCGCTGCGCTGAACCTGTTTTACGTCGACGCAAACAAGCACACCCGCGCACACACCGACATCCCAGCTGCACTCCAATACCAGAAAGTATTTGACAAAACACGCCAACGTAATGAAATATGAACCTGTCTCAGTTCAATGCTTAAGGAAAACATTTAAACAAATTGATGGTGCACTCTTAGACTTCATACAGTGAAATAACTTGCTTAACAAACACAGCGAAGAAGATAAATCGTCAGAAGTGAACCATGTGTCGTTGAAGAGTTCCGTTCTGATCATCATCAGCAGTTCCACTTAATCAAATGTCACTCTTTTGGATAAAAATTCTTGATTTGTTGATAAAAATACAAAAATCACTTTATGTATCTCTTTAAGATTTGAGGAGCTCCCTCGATTCCTGATGGATCCCATCATCAGAACTTGAGCTTGACGAAAATTTGTCCTGACAATCAAACTTGCGTATTAGTAATATATCCAATTTAGTGAAATAGAAGAGTAAACTAAAAGAATAGTTTAGGATAATTACAGATAATTAAACATTATGGGTAGCTGTTAAGTAATTTTCCATCAATAATTATCCATTATTATTATTACCTATCTCGAAATATTGCGTGTGTAATAAATTTAGGTCACTGAAGCCGTTAGCAAACTTTTAATAACATACGAGGAGTACATTATAAACAAATCTGTCCAATGTATCTAATGTACTGAACACAAAACACAACACATGTAGGATATCACCAATGTAGGTACAGGTAGGTAGTTATACCTATAAGAATTCGTTTTTAAGCAATGACATGTAAAATACCTGTTTTAGCAATAAATGATCATATCATATCATAAGGCGTGATTTAGACACGTCTCTGTCTTCAATTTTGGTTGTAACTACTGGGTATTATTTTTGCATTTAATTACCAATAGTTAATTAATCTGTACTTCTGTAATTGCTGTAGTAGACCATCAGTAACTGAATACATACAACAGGCAGCAAATTTGTGGTACAAGGTGGATCGCTGATTGTTCATGCTACCAGCGTATTTTATTTCTTATATTGTCATTTCATTCCATAAACATTCCAAAGCTCTATCTAAAAGGCTCATCGACTCAACTGGTGGCCGAAGAGCTGGCAGCTTCCTCGCCCTACGAATTAGTATTGCGATACAGCAGGGAAATGCTGCCAGCATCTTCGGCACCATGCCAAAGGAGCCCAATTTTTAACCGACTTCAAGATTTGAAAAGAGGAGGTTCTCAATTCGGCGTGTATGTTTTTTTTTTTTTTTTTTTTTTATTTTTTATGTTTGTTACTCCATAACTCCGTCATGTCTGAACCGATTTTGAAAATTCTTTTTTTGATTGTAAGTATATATATACAGATTGGTCCCGTTTTTGTCAAAACGCAGTTCTGATGATGGGATCCATGAGGAATCGAGGGAACTCCTCAAATCTTAAAGGCATACATATAGTGATTTTTATATTTTTATCAACAAAACCATCATTTTCATTCAAAACAGTGACATTTGATGAAGTAGAACTGCTGATGATGATCAGAACGGAACTCTTCAACGACGCATAGTTCACGTTTGGCGATTCGTCCTCTTCGCTGTGTTTGTTTAGCAAGTTTAATTGTCAGAACAAATGTTCGTCAAGCTCAAGTTCTGATGATGGGATCCATGAAGAATCGAGGGAACTCCTCAAATCTTAAGGGCTTACACATAGTGATTTTTGTATTTTTATCAACAAATCAAGCATTTTCATTCAAAAGAGTGACATTTGATGAAGTGGAACTGCTGATGATGAACAGAACGGAACTCTTCAACGACGCATAGTTCATGTTTGGCGATTCTTCCTCTTCGCTATGTTTGTTAAGCAAGTTAGATTGTCAGGACCAATTTTCGTCAAGCTCAAGTTCTGATGATGAGTTCCACGAGGAATCGAGGGAATTCCTCAAATCTTAAAGGCATACATAAAGTGACTTTTGTATTTTTATCAACAAATCAAGCATTTTCATTCAAAAGAGTGACATTTGATGAAGTGGAACTGCTGATGATAATCAGAACGGAACTCTTCAACGACGCATAGTTCACGTTTGGCGATTTGTCCTCTCCGCTGCGTTTTTTAAGCAAGTTATTTCATTGTATGGAATCTAAGTGCACCATCTACAATAATCCTTCACCGGCTACCCCCATTGAAGTCGGTTTTTTTTTCTTAAAAATTATTTTTGATACTTTTTAGGTTTTATTTAGTTTTAGTTTTATTTTAAATAGGTATGTTTCAATTGTAAGTCTAATTTATATTCTTGTATATCCTACCAATAAAGTTCTGGCAGTACTTTGCATGTAGTGATAATAGGCTTTGCCCAAGTATTCATGCTGCACAACACATTTACAGGCTCGACAGTTTGACACCAACGGCTGCTGTCTGGTTTTTCCGTGCTCCACAACACAAACGGTTTCCTTGACTTAGCGTAACATGTATGGAAGTTTCACTATAATGTAACAAAAAAACCTCCAGTCACGCTGAGATTTTATTACATCCCAGGTTGCATCCTCCTGCATTCGCATTTCGCGTCGCTTAACGATCGTTTGGCCAAATTGGCTTACAGCTGTTATGCACAAGCGCTCTTGCGGGAAGTTTAAACTGCCTCATCTTCAACTTTTAATTGACGCCCATTACAATCCTGTTATGGGATGAACATCTTAACTGTAGTTTCTTGGACAGTAAAAGTGCCTAACGGGGTAACGGCTTTGTTCTAATAATAGGTACTAATTAATATAAAAGCGGATACGGTTTAACAAGCAAACGGTATTGAAATGGACAAATTTTTGCTTAGCGTTTACTCGGATTGTTAAAAAAGGAAGTTCTAGTGTAGTGTAGTGAATTTCTATGTAAACTTGTTCAAATATTTTGCATAAAGAAATAAAGTTGATTGAGGTTTATGGAGGTTGTTTTTGGATAACAGACTTCAGAGAAGGTCCTTGTTTCAGCTGATAAATGACAGGCTATCATGTGACAGACCATGTGGACTTGGTACACTGGTATGGAGGGTAATATGTGCCTGTAGAGTGTGCCCCGTATTAGTAACATATCCAATTTAGTGAAATAGAAGAGTAAACTAAAATAATACTTAGTTTAGGATCATTACAGATAATCAAACATCATGGGTAGCTTTATGTAGGTAATTTTTCATCAACCATTATAATTATTTAGGTATTCGTTGCCTAGGCTTGAACCACTTATGAGATTACACCCTTGTAACTCAGCCCTAATCGAGTGGATTCCTCGGCTAGTAGCGCCATCTGTCGCGCCACTCAGGTACTAATGTCGCCCGGTGCCAGCGCCAGGCTGATTTCTCCTCAGTACGCTTTTGTAACTCAGCCGAGCAACACGTGCTCAGTCCCATGAGAGAACATGCGTCGTTCCGTGAGGCGACATGCGTCGTCCCGTGAGGCGACATGCATCGTCCCGTGAGACGACAGGCGTCGTCCCGTGAGACGACATGCGTCGTACCGTGAAACGGCATGAGCCGTCTTGTAAGTCGACATGCGTCGTTCTGGGAGACGACATTGCATCGACCCGTGAGATGCATCGTCCTGTGAGACGACTTTGTGTCGTCCTGTGAGAAAACGTGCGTCATGCGTCATCCCGTCTTGTTCGAGGACATTGCGTTGTCCTGTGGGATGACATTGCGTCGTACCTTGTGACGACATTGTGCCAGCCTATAAGACTACACTACTTCACCCCTGGACACGACTTGCATCGTCCTGTAAGACAACATTGTGTCATCCTCGACATGATACAATGTCGCCATATAGGAGTACTCATGTCTATCATTCGGGGAGATGCCATGGTATGGTCTCAGATGGCTTGCATTGGCCTGTATCATGATATGGCGTCGTCCTTTGAGACGTCGTGTAATGTCCATGCATCGTTTTGTAACTGTCGCTCCACAGGCTATGTCCATATAGATTTAGAATATCCATATAGTGGATACAGTTAAAAAACTGCCATCTTATTGGCTTATCTACTGCTTTAACAAACGACGCCAACGTCTGGACAGTCAAACTTATTTTGACATCGTCATGGTCACGATATTGAACGATATAATATCGATTTATTAAACGTACGTACCTCGTACGTTGGATACGAAAAATAGAATAAGCAAATTCTTTTAATCGCTAAAGCATGGTTTATGGGTAAAATAAATATCTGGTACATCTGTTAGGAAGAATGGAACACACGTGGTCTCTTGTAGACTTGCTTGTATAAAAGTGGACAACTTCACCAATAATTAATTTGTGGGTCGGCATTTCGATTTATCCCAAGAAGTAGGTACTCGTAAGCCTATAATGATTTAAAAATCTTGCCAAATACAGTTTACACTACAAATCAGTGCGACTAAACGCAAAATAAGCTGTTTAGATCAAGATCTGTGTAGAAGACAAAACCGACAAGGTTTTGTAAGCACCCAACCAGATCCTTTACTTTAAAAGAAAGGGGGAGGCAAGGAAAAACAACCTTAGACGTAGGAAGTCTAGAACTCTCCTCCGCTAACCACATTAGGTATTATTTAGAAAAAGAATAGCATAACCGTTTTGGTTCTGTCGTATAACATCAACAATAATAAATTTGTGTTAAGGTCGTGCAATTGTTAGCTGAGCGGAATAAACGGCGTTACCTTATATCAATCTAAACAGCAAACGCCTGCTCATTGGAGGTACTTAAGAGTCAAATTCTGATTGTGCCCTCAGGCATACCGAAACACCTCACAAACATTGATTCTTAGTTACCAATAACTGCTTGACATAAAGACGGATTGTTGTTTGTCAAGCAACAAATTATTTAAGTTAACACCGAAATAAATAAAAATATGCAAGAAATCTAAGAACTTACAATTGTTATTAAATAAAACTAAGACGTCCTCATTAATAAGTATGTAGCTGTGTAAACAACAAAATGCTTTACATAATGCCAGTAACTAAAAAAAAAACAGGCGTGCTAACAAAAACATTCCATTCATGTCACTTCATTCGCATCACAAAACGTAAAAACGTGTGAGTTTTCAGTACGACTACTAAGAAGAACCAGCTCTAGTTTGAAAGATTATCAATGTACGATAGGCACATGCCACAAAACTATAATAGCAGCGGTTCAATAGACTTGTAATTAGTATAACAACAGAGGCCTTAGAAATATAGTTGATTAGGTTAGGTATAAAGATAAGGTTACAAGATTCCATTTCGATAGAATTAACTCCTACTATAGGCATGACAACAAACTTAAAATATTTAGTAACAGTGGAAACTTACCAAACTTTTCCCTAAATATATTATATATACCTTCTCATCGATTTCGATGCCGGCGAGCTTAAAAGCTAACCTAATGGAAGTTGGTTATTCTGACGCACAAAATGACTGGCTAGGCTTAACTCGGTTTTAAATACTCCTCCATACTTATAGCAGCAGAGTTGCTAATCGCATTGTAGGTTTACACGTAGGAGAGCTTAGGTCTCTCTATAGGGGTTCTGAAGTCTCCTTTGAGGCGTAAGAGTAAACAAAGAAGGAAGTGATAAAGGTCATGTAAGTTCCTGTTGCGTATGGGCAGAGCAACTGGCCCTGTGATACGGCCCCTGATCCAGTAGATAATGAGTAACAAAATAACGAATGGAAAATAGGATCTCTACGGATTTTAACCATACTCCAGATCTAAGTTAAATGTAACGATCGCGCTTCAAAATCCTCAAAGAAATTTGGACTGCGGGGCAAATCAGGTGAATAGCGACGACGTAAATCTAGGTGGCCTTTTTATAAACAAGAATTGCAAATACCTGTTTGTGAAAGAAGAGGGCTTGTCAGATGAGAGGTGCCCTTTTCAGTAAGTAAGTGCTTACGGGAAAATTCACAACTTATTAGCATGGTGATTTAGGCAAATGCCGTGTGGTGTCCGGCCTAAGAATAGCACCAACCCTAAATCAGGATAAAGGGCGTCGTACGAGGCGACTAAGTTCACAAACGAAGCAAACAGCATAAGCTTCGACATAGGGGAGATGGGCCTCTAAGCATTGGCTTGCAACCCATCTAGGAGAAGGCAACTCCAAATTCAAACCCGGATTGGTATCACCGTAAGGCGCGAGTAGGGTCAAACCTGAAATATGCGGCAGATTCCTGCAGCCGACCTGACTCCACACGTATTGCTTGCCTTTCCTGTGGGTTAAGTCAGTTAGGTCGAGAGGGTAGTGCAGGTGCTGGGCATCCCTGCGTTTCCTTAATTCCGTCCCAGGCGGTGTAATGTCTGTGGAGAGGTCACTCCACCCACGTCAGCTTCACTGGGTGGGTAACAATACGGGAAGTGGCAGTCACCAGTTATAAGTCCTGCACAAATGGGCGTGAGTGCGGACGCTAGGGGTCACTTCCGACAGTGGGAGGGTCCATCGTAGGCCCACCGGTTGGTTACCGCACGCTTTAATCTGGGCAGCCCCCGGACAGTGAGGTACCAATCCGTCCCGTTGTCAGCTTGTTCCTTTGAGGTGTAGGGAACACTAGCTCCTGGCTAGACAGCTGGCGTCGTAAATTATCACACCTGGTTTAAAAAAGCAGTTCCGGAATACGCCCCGCCAATCCATGGAATGTCCGAACCATGAGGACAGGCCTCCCGGACAACTGTGGGGGTTCTGGTTGCGCACAAGATCTGCGTAAAACTGCTGTGATCGATGTAGAGTTGAGCAGGCTCAACATCGCTGTCTGCGCGCTGCAAGATACTAGGTTACCTGACGAGGGCTCATTGCGGGAGACCACTTTTACTTTCTTTTGGAAGGGTAACGACTCCGCTGATGTTCGCGAACACGGCGTTGGTTTTGCGGTCCGAAACGATATACTTAACGCCATCGACACCCCACGCGGCATTTCGGAGCGCATAATGGTCTTGAGACTAAACAGCAGCAACGGCTTTGTTACTTTGGTTGCTGCGTATGCTCCGACATTAAATTCTTCGGATGAGTCGAAAGAGATATTCTATAACCAGTTGGCTGAGACTGTGAAAAACGTTTCCGGTGGTGATCGTCTTTACGTCGTGTAGGACGAGATCACTCCACATGGCCTAACTGTATTGGTCACCATGGAATTGGCAATATTAATGACAATGGCCAGCGTTTATTGGAATTCTGCTCCGATTTCCAGCTATGCGTAACCAATACATATTTCAAAGGCAAATTGTCTCGAAAAGACTCCTTGAAGCACCCGCGATCTGGCCACTGGCATCAGCTGGACGTAGTACTTACCAGAAGAAAGGATCTCCGGAACCTTCTTCACACACGCACATTCCATAGCGCTGACTGTGACACCGACCACTCTTTAGTAGTAGCAGCAAATGTAGCCATCACTCAAAAGAGGATTCATTCGTCCAAAATTCCAGGTAGGAGAAAATTAAATCTTTCTAACACTAAGGATGACGGAAAATACCGTGAGTATGAGTGCTTGGCAAATACTGCACTGGCTGCTTGGGACGCCAACACGTCCATAGGCGAGGAGTGGGAGAGTGTCAAAAGACTACTGACAGAAGGTGCTGCTGAGGTTTTTGGATTTGTTAAGACCAAATCTCAGGACTGGTTCTCGGCCAACGTCGAACATCTGCAGCCTCTGTTGGACGCGAAACGCCACGCTACTCTTAAGCACCGCATGAATCCTGATTCGGAGACTGACAAATTACTTCGAAAGGCTAAGGCTGATCTTCAAAGAAGTTCACGGTACTTTGCCAACTTGTTCTGGTCAGATCTCGGTCGCACTATGCAATTATGTGCCGATCGTGGGTTCATAGGTGGTGTTTATGAAGGTATTAAACAGGTCCTCGGACCTGTTGCTAGGAAAACAGCCCCTCTAAAGGACGCGAACGGTGCTATCATTATGGCTAGTCAAAGGCAACTCGACCGGTGGGTTGAACACTATACCGATCTCTATTCGAGTCCAGTAGATATACATCCGGAGGCTATGCAAAGCATGCCCAAACTGGATGTTATGACCGAGTTAGATAATCTACCGTCTGTAGAAGAGTTTGCCAAGGCTGTTAATAGGCTCAAGCGCGGTAAGAGTCCCGGCGGTGATGGCACCCAAGCCGAAATAATAAAACTCGAATGCGTACGACCACTCGTGTACAACCTGCTGTGCAAATGCTGGGAAGCGGGAAATGTGCCTCAGGATATGCGTGATGCCAACATCACCACACTATACAAAGGGAAAGGTGACCGCGGCGATTGTAACAATTACCGCGGCATCTCCCTTTTGAGCATAGTTGGCAAGCTTTTTGGCCAAGTCGTTTTATCAAGACTCCAAAAGCTTGCAGAACGCATTTATCCTGAGTCGCAGTGTGGCTTCCGCTCCGATCGTTCTACAGTGGATATGATTTTCACACTTCGTCAAATGCAGGAGAAGTGTCGTGAACAAAATACCGCCTTGGTTATGGCTTTTGTCGACCTTAATAAGGCCTTCGATACAGTCAGCCGGGAGGGCTTGTACACAGCACTCGAGAGCATTGGGTGTCCACCGAAGCTTCTGAGGCTAGTTGTATCCTTCCACGAAGGTATGAAGGGCACTGTAGTTTTTAACAGTGCATCATCAGCGCTGTTCGATGTCTCCAGAGGAGTGCGACAAGGCTGTGTCTTGGCTCCTACCCTGTTTGGTATATACTTTTCGCTTATACTACGTACCGCTTTCAGCGATAGCCAACAGGGTATCCATCTGCATACAAGGGCCGACGGAAAAATGTTTAACATCTCTCTTCTAAAGTCAAAAAGAAACCGCGAGGATCTTTTCGTCGACAGTCTTCTCTACGCCGATGACGCAGTCTTCGTTGCTAACTCCGAAAGTGAGCTCCAGTCCATGGTGAGTCAGTTCTCTCAGGCTTGTTCCCTGTTTGCCATGTCCATAAACACGAGAAAGACCTTTGAGCTAGCGCAAGGTACCTCCGTGGCTCCTTCCATTTTCCTCAATGGCACGCTGTTGGAAGCAGTTGACAGTTTTTGCTACCTAGGGTCGACCGTAACGAACAACCTTTCGCTCGACGTCAGGTCAACATTCGTATCGGTAAAGCGGCGACCACGTTCAGGAAGCTTAGTACTCGAGTATGGCAAAACAAACATCTTACAACGAAGACCAAGATGTTAGTCTTTCAGGCTTCCATTTTAAGCATACTCTTGTACGGAGCTGAAACCTGGACGACGTATGCAAAAGTCGAACGTCGTATAAACTCTTTTTACATGCGATGCCTACGCAAGATTTTGGGAATATCATGGCAAGATAGGGTGACAAACGAAAGGGTCCTGGAAATTGCACAGCTGCCTAGCTTAACCGCGTTTCTCAAGCAGAGACGTTTGCGGTGGCTAGGGCATGTGCACAGGATGGAACCCTCTCGACTTCCACGCCGTGTTCTTCTTGGTGTAGTAGCGAATGCAAAAAGAAGCGTTGGGCGGCCATTGCTTCGTTTTAAAGACTGTGCCAAGAGGGATATGATTGCCTTTCACATCGACCACCGAAACTGGGAGAAAACTGCAGAGAAACGGGCGGTGTGGCAGAAACGTGTTGTTGAGGGTAGTAAGTTTTGCGATGAGACTTGGTTCATGACACTCGCTGACAAAAGGAGAAAACGTCATGAAACCAATTCAGCGCCAACAGCTGCAAATTTCTCTTGTCAGGCCTGCGGCAAGTCATGCCGCTCTCGTATCGGTTTATTCAGCCACCAAACACGGTGTCTCCCTAAGTTTACACCATAAATCGTCTGCTAGAGACGAAAGGGCCAATGATGATGATGATGATGATTTAGGCAAAATTGATGAAATTGTTAATATACTTCAAGGGGCTACCCGTTTGGGGACCTATTTAAAGATTCTTCAACACTAACATGCCGTCAGATAGTCAAGTAGGTAGCCGTGGCGAAGCGCCCATAAAACTCGATTCCCAACGGCTTGCCTAATTTCATTTTGCGAATTTTCTGTGGGCTATGAAGAAAAGGATAGCCAAATTTGCCACGGCGTGCCTACAAATATTTTGGACGTATCGTCACTAGTAGGTAGTCTCAAACGAAACCTAACGCACTATTAGGGTAATAATACTCGTACGTTAACCCTTTCGAGGTTTTAAATATGTATGATATGATATAATTCTCTTATTAATTCAGTCCTATTTAATGGACCCTGCACCTACTTAACCTTTCTGTTTAGCCCATTGGTTGACTGGTAGAGAATGCCTTATGGCATTAAGTCTGCCATTCGTACCATCTTGTATTGTGCAATAAAGATTAAATAAATAAATAAAAGCACATCAAGGCTCATCAAAAACCAGTGTCTTTGATACCAAGTTCAGCAACCTTTCATAGTGACATAAGACTACAATATGGTCGCCAGTTTTATACAACCGAAAACAGACATTCGCTAGTGAGACCACTATGACACATTCTAGTACCTATGTCAAACGAGCACATAATGATCTCGCATGGATATCCACGTGTCACAGTTTGGCTTATCGAATATGGGTCCAGAATGAATCCAACATGTACTTAAAATCGACGACAGTTATGTGCCGCCAGTGTAAAGCTTATTGGCCAAACTGAATTTCAGAAATGCGAGTAAGATGCAGCAGGCTTAGTTTAGCATACTAAGGTATGTTGTAAACAATATTGGCAGCGTAACCAATAAAGAGCTGAGAGCATCCCAAAAATTATTGTATATTGTATCGTGTCGTGGTTATAATACACTAGCTGTGCCCGCGGCTCCGCCCGCGTGGAATTCGGTCTGTGTCAGTAAGCGGCTAATTCACCCCTAATTTCTCTCCCGCTACCCTGGAGGCGGAACTTGAAGTAAAGTTGACAGATGGATACGCTAGAGGACAGTAGTCCTAATAAAATATTTTACAATTACCACTAAATGAAACTACACTCATAAATGAATCCTTTTTTTTATTAAATTTTTTTGGCATGATTTAAACGACATATAGAGTATAGTAGGTGTATATCGGACGATACAGGACCACTTTTGTTTTTATACGTTTATGTCTACTGCAAATATCATCCAAATCGATCCTCCCGTCAAATCAGTCAAAGCATGAAAGGTAAGAACAGGCGCGGTTGAAAAATTGGGGGGGGTCACAAATGCAGAAATGATTTTTTTCTATTTGAGGTGCACTTGGAGGAGGGAGTTCCATGACCCATGCAAATTTAACATTTAACTCAATCGAGTGTAGTGGCTACCCCCCCCCCCCCCCTTTTATACGTTGACTTTTTATAGGCTACGTATAACCCGGCTGGGGATTTTCTGGAATTGGAATTAGTAATCCTTAAGGGGTGATTTCCGGGATAACAATGCAAAAAAAAACGGCCAAGAGCATGTCGGGCGATGCTCCGTGTAGAGTTTCGTAGATGCTGCCCAGTTACAAAACATCCGTTCAAAAGGTCGTTTATTTGGCGGCGCTTACGTCATTTTACTATTCGGCACTTCCTTTCACTATGCGTTTTTGACTAATAATTCAAAAACGGCTGGGCCGATTTTATTCAATATAGTTTTTATTACCTAATAAGGCCTAATTATGTACAGAGGCATACACTGCTTTACCTACACACATATTAAAAATCCATTGAAACCATTAGAATGACCGCCATTACACCGCCATGACCAACATTATTGCGCCGGCGGTCGGGGGGGCGAACTTTCATTACGTTACCGTAGGTAATGAATTTTCATACGTTTTTACCACACTGTTACAGATAATACACTGATGTTACGTTACTGGTTGCAATAATGTTGGTAATTAATTACATACGGTTCTGAACGCGGAATAGAGGATTTATGATATTGATGTAGATCAAGATATTTATTCGTCAATGTAAGCACATTACAATGCACTAATGAACGTCAGAGAAAAATAAAATACGTGAGTGTCGTGGAAAGTATGTGAATCGAGTGCGATTGGAACGAAGTTATGTTATTAAATTTTATTTCATTTTGACTTTTTCGTAAATTTTGTGGTTTTAATTTTTTTTGCATTTTTTTGAAATTCTAGAAATTTTGGATGATTTGGAAAATTTGGAAATTTTGAATATTTTGGATATTTTGGAAATTTTGGAAATTTTGGAAATTTTGGAAATTTTGGAAATCTTGGAAATCTTGGAAATTTTGGAAATTTTGGAAATTTCGGAAATTTTGGAAATTTTGGAAATTTTGGAAATTTTGACATTTTTGACATTTTTGACATTTTCGACATTTTTAAAATTCTCGACTTTTAAGGTTCTCGACTTTTTTCACTTTTATCACTTTGTCACTTCTCAATTTCACTACACTTCACTTCACTTTATTTTATTTTATATATTTTTTATTCCATTCCATTTTACATGTTTCTCAATCGTATGGGTGTCGCGTTTTCGTGACGTGACGCTTTTTGTGACTGTCACGTGACTTTTTTTCGCCTTGGCCGGATCCGCGAACCGTCCGATAAGGAACTTCGTTCCAAAACTACCACCGGTTCTAACCCTACACCTCTGGCCCAAGAAGTATTATGACCGAAAAGAAATTCGATGGGACTTATTTTTTTCAAAACAGTAATACATTATTAGATCTTAAAGATACAAAATAAGGCGTAGTTATTCAAGAAGACATATCAAAACAGCTTGATAGACAGATAATGTACCTATTGTTTAATTATAAAGAAAAATAAATCCTAATCTGACTGCTTCACAAAACGTTTGATATGTTTATCTACACTCACATTGTAAGTTCTCTAAAACGTGGTCGAAAACGGTAGGCAATGCTAGCATTACCACAATCGATTTTACTATGATAAGCTTTTTATCTGTATCAGTAACGTAATTTTAACTTTACATGCTCAAATATTGATGTGTTATGAGTTTTGATAACATAATGTAGCCGCCGATACGCGCCCGTGCGACCGCCGGCACAATCCAGTTGGCCATGCCGGTGCAATGGCGGCCATTCTATGGTTTCCGAATAATGCATTTAGGATAAATAATATGAGTGTAGATAAATCAGTGTATGCAACTGTACGTAATTAGGCCTTAAAACACTCGTGTGATCTTATTATGAAAACCACACTCATGTTTTAAGGACCCTTATTACGTAACAGTTACATATACTACTATTTCCTACCTAAACGGTGTCCTATAAATGTTAGATGATTTTGTAGTAGTTTTTTGGTTTGGGCCATGCATCTTTGTACGTCATATATAGTCCTCGAACCTGCAATAACCCTTTGACATTCATGACATTTTCAAATATTTCTTAAGAGCGGGTAAAGGGCGTCACTTCCATTCTTTTTTTCAATGTTTTGGACCTACGGTTCGAAAGTAAGATTGGGGGGGGGGGGGGTTTGAAAAAGAAACTATCCTTTGTCATTTCTCGAGACCCATACTATCTCTATACCAATTTTCATCTAAATCAGTTCAGCGGTAAAAAATTCCTCATACCACCTTCCAACCCCCTTTTCACCCCCACAAGGGTTTGAAAACTATCCTTTGGGGGCGTCCATTAATCGCGTCATATTGTTTAGGGGGGGGAGGGGGTCAAGAAAAAATCACCAATGATCACCACAGGGGGGAGGGGGGTCTGGACACATATCACGTGTAATTTTTTTGTTCCTTGTGCTATACTGTATTATGGTCAATAAAATAAAAATTATCAACTTTTAAATGAATCAATCTGTCAAAAACAGAGTAAAATTGCACTAGCACTATGATTGTAAATATTTTTTAATGGCATTTGACATATTATTTTCTGAAGTAGGATTTTAGGGTTCCGTAGCCAAAGTGGCAAAAACGTAACCCATAATAGATTCGTTATGTCCGTCTGTCCGTCCGTCTGTCCGTATATCACAGCCATTTTACTCGGAAACTATAAAACGTATATCTTAATAAATATTTAAATATAAGGTGTGTTTTTGTATGCCGCTACTTAGTTTTGTAGTAAAAATGCCCTTTACGTGTACGTACGTTACGTAAGTAGGTTCACGTATTAGAAAACTGTACTTATTTTAGTTAAAAAGAATTACACGTCATATTGGACAGGGGGGGGAGGGGTCCTGAAAATATCACCAAAGATCACCATGGGGGAGGGGGGGGTCTAAAACAAGCCAAAAACGTATGACGCGATTAATGGACGCCCCCTTTGACGTTTCTCGAGACTCAAATTATCTCCTTACTCATTTCTATCTAAATCGTTTCATCGGTTAAAAATTCTCCATACAAACTTTCAACCCCATTTTCACCCCCACCAGGGTTGATTTTCGGGATTAAAACTATATATTATCCTTTACCAGGACTCAAACTATATATATACAAAATTTCATCAAAATCCGTTTAGCTGTTTTCACGTGATGCGCGGTCAAATAAACAGACAAACAGATAAACAGATAAACAGACAAACAGATAAACAGACAAAAATTCTAAAAATTGTTGGAACGTGTTCTGTTATCGATTCTAAGTATCCCCAGCCAACTTGTTTTCGATTATCTTCCATGTACAGACTTTCGACCCTCTTCAGCTTTATTATATGTATAGAGTATAGATATGGACGATTGAAATGTAGCTGCTTTTAAAGTTAAGCAAGAAGGCTTTAGAAAACACAATCATATCCTCAGTTCAAGTAATATACATATTTGTAGACTTAATAATGCAAAGGTATAAGAGAATACACTCGTATAACACTCAGTAGGTATAACCCGTCAATACGTGACTTTTGGTTGCACTAAAACTAAATGCGAACATTTCGCCTCATTGGCTCATTAGAGTCTATAATTATCAAGGGTTTTACAATCTCTGGGAGTAAACAAAGGTCTTTTTAATGTTAACCTTAACATTATAATACTAGCCACTGCCAGTGGTTTTACCCGCTAAATTTCAAAATTGTTGAATCTCTTTTTCACGCCGTTAGATGTTGAATTTGAAAAAGTTATCTCCTAATAGACCTCCAAAACATCCAAAGATTATAAGTTTTAAACTTCAAGGTCCTACCCTAAACAGTTAAGACTTCTCGTTGTGTATCATTATATTCATTATCTATACAATGCAACTTAGATAATATTTTACCGACGTAACACAAAGCATATTGGATAATAAAACATACACAAGCAAGACATAAAAGCTCTTCCTTCGGTTTTGCGAATCAGATCACCGCCACAGAGAGTGTACAAGCTCAAATTACAGACCCGGACAATTCTTGTGAACCCAGCTACAGAAAATAACTACATAATCAAGAGAGATTGGGATGTATTTACTTGGTAACCATACGGTCAACGAGTAAATGGTATAGGTATTTATACGCGAAATACATACCAACAACATTATAGTCATAGTAACATACCTCCAGCCCTTTTAGACGATAGCATAATTTTTAATTAATATTCTTATCGGTATGGTTGTTTCACCTTTTTCCTTCTCTCAAACCTATAAACGTTATATTGAAAATCATATAAACTAACTCGGAGCTTGCTTACCTAGTATACCCGGTCGGTTTCCGGTGGAGTATTGTCAATTTAGCAGTACGATTTTAGTTCTAAAATTCATATTTGCTGTCGTCAACATTTAGCATTCTTATAATACTCACTCTAAACTCCAAATGAAATCTATAAGGTCTGGATGTAATTAAAGACATTGTCTTTCCTAAGGATCTCGTAAAATTACCTGAATTTCCCATTCGGTTTCACTAGCATATGATCGCTACCTACTACCTAGGTTATAGGGTTATAGGTTTACGCAGGCTGTTTTCCGCAACTCGACGACTGTATATTGCGCCTATTTTGTGTGCTGGGTGGCCTATTCGTGCCATCCCAATTCCTCCAGGAAGCCTAGCAGACCCTTTACGTTGCCGACGACTTCCGGGAGTGCCCTCGGCGAACCAAGATGTTTCGCCCGGTATTCTGCCACCCCCGGACATGTGATGATGACGTGGGCGGCTGTCTCGTCCTCCTCCATGCAGGCTCTGCAGAGGGGACTGTCTGTGACACCTAGAGTGAAAAGATGCTTGTTTAGAAGGGCATGACCAGTTAGTGCTCCGGTAAATAGTCTGAGCTGCGGCCTCTTGAGCTGTATTAGCTTCCGAGACAATCCGGGGTAGATCGTCGGGAGGGCCTCCTTGGCTTGCCTGCATGTACTTAGGTTAGTCCAATAATGTTGGTGCTCTACCTTGGTGTTATGTAGCAGTGTTCTCCGCAGCCATGCAACAGGTGGAGGTAATATGGGCTCGGGACCTACCACTTCCGTCTCTGAGCCCCCTCTCGCTAAGACATCAGCTGCGTCGTTGCCACGTGAGTTGCTGTGCCCTTTGATCCACTGCAGGGTTATGCTGTTGGTGGTACATACCTCTGTTAGGATTTTGTGGCATTCGTATATGAGACCTGAGGTTATTTTGTGACTCTGCAGGGCTTGTAGAACCGATCGGCTGTCGGAGAGTATTCGGATGGGGTATTCCGTTACCTTCCTAGAGACGATTGCGTGAGCAGCCATTATTATGCCCATACACTCCGCCTGGAAAACCGTGTTGTGGGCACCTAATGGTGTAGAGATGTGTATGTTTAGGTCCTCTGAGAAAACTCCCGAGCCAGTGCCAGACCTTGTTTTGGACCCGTCTGTGAAGATCCTCAGCTCCCTGGGGTTGAGGCCCTCGTCCGGGTCTTCGTACAGCTGGATTTTGTACTTCTTTTCAAAAACGAACTGCCTAGGTATCGCATCCGTTGCCGCCTCTATGAGCGGTTCCTTACTTACGGCCTCAATGAGGATTTCGGTGTGCGGTGTCCTAGGCGCCTTCCAGAGATTTAGCTTCTTTAGCCGTACCGCCGTAGCCATAGCCTCTTGCTTAACAAAGAGGTGCAGTGGTGGTAGGCCTAACATTGCTTCCAGGGCCGCAGTTGGTGTAGTCCTCATGCAGCCCGTGGTTGCCATGCAGGCCAATCTCTGTAGTCGTTGTAGTTTGGCTTCGACCGTAGTTAGCTTGGTGCGTGGCCACCATACTATTGCGCCGAAGCATATGATTGGTCGGATTACTGCCTGGTATAGCCATAGAGTGATCTTGGGGTTTAATCCCCACGTTCTACCTACCATTCTACGACATTGCCAGAAAACGACCGTCGCTTTATCAATTTTGTTGTTGAGATGGGTGCTCCAGTTTAGTCTGCTGTCGAGTATTACCCCTAGATACTTTACCTCAGGTGACAGCTGGAGCTCTGTATTGAACCGTTTGTTGGTGAACATTACCATCTCTGTCTTCTTTGGGTTGACCGATAGTTCGTTGTCAAAGCACCAGCGTTCCACTATCGCCAGCGCTGAGCGTGTAACATCGCATACCGTACCTGCGTGCATCCCGCTTGCCAGTATCACTATGTCATCTGCATATCCGATTGTGTAATAGTGATTGTCGTTTAGATTGGCGATCAAGTCGTTCACCACCAGGTTCCATAGCAGAGGGGACAGGACGCCCCCTGGGGACAGCCCTTAGCTACTAGTGCCTGTTTTGTTTTGTCCGTACCGAGTCTGATGGTTCTCTGGCTCAGCATCTTGTTTATCCATTCGGTTATAACTGCGTGCACTCCATGTCTTCTCAGCGCTGCAGTTATACTGGTAAATTTAGTTTTGTCGAAGGCTCCCTCGATGTCGATGAAGGTGCCTAAGCACATGGACTTGTTCTTGATTGCTACTTCAATTTTGGTCGTGACCGCATGAAGTGCTGAGTCTGTAGATTTACCTGGGCTGTAGGCATGCTGGTTCGGATGTAACGGCACATGTGCTAGTACCGTCTCCCTCAGGTGCCTTTCACATAACCTCTCCAGTGTCTTAAGTAGGAAGGAGGTTAGACTTATTGGTCTGAAGGATTTGGGGTCCGAGTAGTCACTTTTACCTGCTTTTGGTATGAAGATAACTTTGACATCTCTCCATTGTGTCGGCACATACTTGTGTGCCAGACAGGCATCCAGGACGGAGGTTAGCCCTTGAATAAGTATCTCCCCGCCCCATTTCAATAGGGCTGGGAAAATCCCATCCGGTCCTGGCGATTTAAATGAGTCAAAGCTGTTAATTGCCCATTCAGTTCTCTGCGGGCTGATTACCTTATGGGCCAGCTGCCATTCCTCTTCCGTCGGAGTGACGTCTTCCGGTGGCCACCGAGCTGGACTGGATATCTCGCAGCCCGGGAAGTGTGTTTCTACCAGTGCACATTCTGCCTCTTCCGGTGAGGTGGTAAATGAGTTGTCTGGTTTCCGTATGGACCCCAGGGATATGGCTGAGTTGTTGGAGAGAACTTTCCTTACCCTGTTGGCCTGCGTTGTTGTCTCTATGTTGTTACAGAAGTTGCGCCACGAGTTGGTGCTCCTGTACCTGAGTCGTTTTTTGTACCGGGACTTGGTGGCCTTGTAGTTGTCCCAGTCCTGGTCTGTTCCCGTGTTCATTGCCCTGTTTAAATGCCTCCTCATCTCTCGCCTGAGCCTCTCCAACTCCTACTACCTAATAGGTCTGATCAATGCCGCAATGCCACTCATAGCATGCGGTCTTTGAAGACTTCACAGAGAGTTTATAATATGTGTGTAGATAAAGCAGCGTATGTAACAGTACATAATTAAGACTTTTAAATGACTGTTAAGGCCCGACTAATACTAAAAATTTCAGATGTGAAACAGGTGTTCTCAATCAAGAACGACTTTTAAAACAGATTTTTGGAAGAACTTTCAATCTGGCCATGTTACGATAAATAATAATAGTACATCATACAAATCAGTGATCAAATAGCAAAGACTCTTTACATCATTCATACTTACAGTAAGTGTTACAAGGAAATCATTAGGCGTGGAATGACCCGTTTGACGGAAATCTTATCTGAGGTTGTCAACGAAATATCTCCAGATAGGAATATCGAAGCTCGCTTAGCTAGAATCACAAAAATACGAAAAAAGGATCGATTGTTTTGGGTTTTGCCACATAAATAGTCACTTTCGATCACAGTTTATCTTACTATAAATATTTCTAATCTATTTTTTTTTTCCACAAATGTTTACCTAATTTTGTTATCAAGCGGAGCCCTCCGTTAGACAAACGCTAGGAGGAGGAAATGTTAACCTAACTCTATCATTAAAATAAATAGCTAAACTGCCAATTACGGCAGATAAGGATATTTTCACAATAGATATTTAAAAAATAAGATAATGCTAGTTAAGTTATTGCGCAAAATAATAACGTATACGGTATAGCAACAAGTATCTCTTGTGTACACATTTTGTTCTGATATTTTTGTTGGTTAATGTCTAATCATCAGATCATCACAGTACGCCCGGGCCAGCGCCGGCAGAGGTTTAAACACGTCTCATAAGTGGTTCAAGCCTAGGCAACGAATACCTAAATAGAACCGTTTTTCCCCCGAAGGGTAAAAAACGGATATTTAGGTTTCTGCCGTAGCTTGAACCACACCTAAGGGCCTTGCCGGCTTACTTAACGTACTGAGGAGAAATCAGCCTGGCGCTGGCACCGGGCGACATTAGTACCTGAGTGGCGCGACAGATGGCGCTACTAGCCGAGGAATCCACTCGATTAGGGCTGAGTTACAAGGGTGTAATCTCATAAGTGGTTCAAGCTACGGCAGAAACCTAAATATCCGTTTTTAGCCTTCGGGGGAAAAACGGTTCTATTACCTATATCGAAATTCACACATTATAATTATTACCTATATCGAAATATTGCGTGTGTAAAAAATTTTGGTCACAGCCGTTAGCAAACTTTTAATAACATACGAGGAGTAAATTTCAACCAAATTTGTCCAATGTAGTAGAGAAAAACCTCATTGTTCCCATTCCCATTTCCTAGGCAGTAAAAATTGTAAGAACCGTTTCCGTTAGGCTCGTAAATTCCCGGGCCATAAATAATAGTTCCTATTTTATGGGCCCAATCGCGGCTTTTAACGCGACCACGTGTTCTAAAAGGAACTTTTCTGTTATGTAACTGTAAAACTTGAATTAGTATTACTTTTGGATATGGCTAAAATTATTATTGTTAATTGTATGGCATGCACAGTTGAAGGTCAATCAGAGTATAGCTTTGAGGTTGAATAATCATTCTGATTGCCTCTGATTGCCATTGATTGCCATGTTGCCTTTGAAAGGCGTTACTCATTTAGCACTACCCAGGGGACACGTACAGGGTTGTGGTGGGTAATTCCTGCAGACGCGAGTAAAATCTGGCACACGGTTTGCCTCTTCTTCTGGTACCTTTAGGCCCAGGCCACTTTACGGCTCTTTGGGTCCATCTTCATATCTGGCTAGGTAGCCTGCCCAAGTGCCCACTTCCACTTTCTATCTTGTGCGAAAATAAGTGCGTCCTTAATTTTGTTTTTTTTTGCGGTTGTTTGAATTCCTCAATTTGTCTTATAGTTTTATGCCCCGGTTGGTCTGGATTTTGTTACTGGATTTCACGTCGAACGTCCAAGTTTGGCACCCGTAAGCATACCTACTATTAGTAAAGTTATTCTGTGCCGTAAGTAAGGCATGGCAAGATTTCAGAGTCCCTAACTATTTTTTGAATATTTAGTGACAACTGTGACTTGAATATTTCCTTACGAGCCCAATACTTCTTCCAAGTAATCGTTAGGTACTCTTCGGTCTATTTCTTCAATGTTTCTTTCCTTGTTAAAATATATCTGTTTGCCTAGATATATGTACTTGTCTACGTCTGTAGACAAATACAAGACAAGTACATTCTGTATAGGCACCGCCTATAGTGACTGGAGTATTTTTTGCTGAGTTTGGGCCGACAAGCTCTTGGCGGGTTTTATTTAGAATTTTCATTTATTTATTGTTACCTAGATTTAGATCAGTGAACCGGGTAGTTAGGTGTCAGTAAATCAAACTGTTCCAAGATAAACCATCGATGTTAGCTGTTCGTAAACCCTTATATCAATGATGAATCTGAAGGGCAGGGTCGCACTGCTTCATTTGCGACCTTGTCCGGACATATTTGTCAGGTTATGTCCAAATATTATATTATAGTAGAAATTAAGATACCTATACTCTGTATATTTAGGTATTTAAATAAAAGTAAATAAGATCTACCCTCAAATGGCTCCTTAAGCCAGTTGAGGGTAGATGAAAACATTACACGATCAAATAATATTGGTTAAAGCCAGGTCGTTAAGTGACATATCCAGGCAGTTTTGTATTTGATTGCTTAACCAATAAAAGTTATAACAACCCGAAAATGTAAAAATTGTTACTTTTATTTAAATACCTAAAGACATAGATCTCATATTTCCGCAACGGTAATACTAGTAAGTACATACTATATAAATATAAGTGAATATACAATTTTGATTAGTGTAGTGTAGGTAGTTAATCCAACCCTAATTACAAATCAATCTAATTACTCATCAGCAAATATTTGACATAAGGTTAACTTAAATAAAGACGTACTTACCTCACATAAGATTGGATTAAAATCTTACCTATCATCATCATCAACCTATATTAGTCCACTGCTGGACATAGGCCTCCCCTAATGAGCGCCATAGCGTCCTGTCTTCAGCTTGTCGCATCCAGCATCTGCCTGCAGTCTTTCGCAGATCGCCATCCCACCTGGCCAGAGGGTGTCCTTCACTACGTTTGCCGAGACGCGGTCTCCAATCAAAAACACGTTTACCCCAGCGGTTGTCGGTTCTTCGCGAGATAAGTACAGCTTGCTAATTCTTTGAGCTATGTCGATAACTTTGGTTCTCTGTCGGATTCATTCGTTACGAATCCTATCCTTCAGAGAAACTCCGAGCATAGCTCTTTCCATACCTCACTGAGCGACTTTGAACTGGTGGACCAGCCCTACTGTGAGTGTCCACGTCTGAGCACATTAATATTAATATATTTTCAAGTAGAGCTTTCATTTTGACGAAATGTATGCAACACAATAAATAAATGAGTAATAAAAAAAGTTTAATCTAGAATAAAGGTAAGTAGGTACCTACTTCGAGTTTGACAGCGAGATAAATACTGACCACTCCAACTCCCTCTCTCAATTGCTGAAAGGTTAACTGGAAGAAATCCCTTAGAGGGATAAGTTCGCCTTTGTACGTATATGTTGTGTTATATGTATTTCTTTGTGTTTTCTTGTACAATAAAGTGTTTTACTACTACTACTGATAGATTAAAGGATTATATTACGGCAATTCAGTTACCACAAAACATATAGCGCCTTTTAAGCGCCATCTAGCAAAGTAGTCAAAACAAAGTCAGCAGGATTATTTCTGATTTTGCACCACAAAAGATACATAAAGCTAGAAGCCACAAATACACGTACAGTCGCCATCAAATATATCAGAGCGGCCAAGTTACTCAAGGCGATAAAGTGTATCTGAACATGCACTTTATCGCCTTAACAATATAGGCGATGTTCAGATTTTCGTGACCACCTTGGTTGCTCCGATATCTCTGATGGCGACTGCACTCCGCGTGTTATTTACTTAACCAAAAATCGACTATCCAAATGATAAACACGTTATGTTCGGGCATTGATTGATTTCCTAAATATAAGAATAAGGTCTATTACGAAGAAATTACAATTATTGAACCAAAAATGTTGGCCAAGTAAAGGGTGGTGGTTCGTTATCATTTTTCTATACTTAAGTTAAAACACATATCAAGTACCCAGGGTCGTATAAGCCATATTTTCATTCGAAAACTGCAAGCGCAATATCGCGGGGCAAAATAAACCTCGGGTTGCCAAGGTTACTAACAGAACAACTGCGCTCGTTCCGATTTTGTATGACCAGAATCGAGATTTTCCCGGCTCTTTCGAACAAAACTGTAACCGGAAGCATTCCCTGCTCTCATTATAAGCGTATTTTCAAGTAAAAGCTTTTTTGTAGTTCACGGAGCTTCGTATCTTTTGATATGACAATGTAGGTGTCTACCTAGGTAATTGAAATTAATAACACAAAAGAATAAACCTTGAATACCTACATCTCTACGAACATTCTAGCAAAGAAGCGTTTAGCATCGCTATAGTACCTCCCTAAGTGTAGAAATAAGTTTCAGTCACGCTATAAAAATGTGATTAACCTAACTTCAGAAGATACTTATCAGAAAGTTATCAACATTAATTTCGCAATAGCCCATCTATAAGCTCGTCTCAGCTCAGACGTCTGGTCGCTCACACAATGTCTGAAAGACGCTGAATCATTGTCGAATATCGGCGTTCTCACTCCATCGTCCTGGTTAAAGAACGTCGTATCTCACTACGAGTGTCATAGACAATTACGTCTATTTTTAGAGTGTTACCTCGCCGTTGCGTGGTAGAGGACGTGCGTAACGACAGGCCACGCCCCCACAACGTCTTTCTGTGAACGCAACTGAAAGATGCGCGCGCAATCGGTCCCGAGTTAGGGTGAGGTTACATGTAGCCAAGAAAGAAAAAATATTCACTTAAATTCTTCATAAATTTAACGAAAAATATGGTTGTTGTTAAGTTGTTTTACGAACGACAGCTTTGCGTAGGTAGGCATGTTTATGGCGAGGATTTAACCGATCATCAAATAAATATGAAGTATATGACTAAATTAATAACATTGGGCATTAGAATATTACATCTGCCACCAAAATTGTGTCACCAAATAATACCAAAACGATTACCAAACAAAATAATTAAAATTTCTGGCAAATTATAATATTAATAACTGGTTGCTTTGTTCTTTTTGGAATTCGTTTAGGGTTCTCTTGTTGTACCTTTTTTGGGCTTAGCATTAAGTTGTTTTTTTTGTTCATTGGGTTAGTTTTCTTGTGTTGTTGTTTGTTTGTTTCTTTGTTTGGTAGGGAGATGCTGTAGCATGACGCTACATCTGTCGACTTTCTTTGGAACTACTTCCGTGTTTAGTGTGCCGTGGTTGATTTGGCGCAGGCGCGGATCCAGGATTTCGTTCAGGGGGGGGGGCACTATCCAGGATTTCGTTCAGGGGGAGGGGGGCACTTTCCAGGATTTCGTTCAGGGGGGGGGGGGCACTTTCCTTTACAAAAAATCTCGCGGTCCGCACCAATGGGCCCCGTAGTATACAAGGTTTGCGTTTCAGGGGGGGGCAATTGCCCCTGTTGCCCCCCCCCTGTATCCGCGCCTGAATTTTGGCGAAACAGTGTGCATTGTGCTTCACGCCATTACGGTTGGATGGCGCTTATATCAACTCACATTTATAGACAACTGACAGTTATAAAATTGAGATAATATTCGCGCTAATTTTGAATTTGAATTTTTGAGGTATTCGAGATTGTAAAAAGATTGAGTTTGTTTATTTGGAGAGAGACAGATCGTCTTGGAGTTTTGAAGGGAAAAGTCAGAATTATTAATTTTGGTCCATTTTTGTTCCCTGGAAGTTTTTTTACTAGTGATCTAGTTCCCTAGAAGAGGTTGATCGCCAATACAGGTTTTCCTGTATCCAGTGCTCTTTTTTGGCCGTGTCTGAGGGTGGATATTGCCTGCCGTGGTCACCAGTGCTGAGATCGTTTGAGCCGAGAGGGCTCCGGAAGGCGCTCGTGAGTGCCGATCTTGTGAGACGATCGGCAACCGTCGTCGGAGGACTAGAGCCCGTGTTACGCGTGGTTCGTCAAGTGAAACCGTCGTCGGAGGACTAGAACCCGTATTACGCGTGGTTCTCCAAGTAAAACACAGGGTTCAGCGAGCTGCCGCCTAACGTATTTTATTTAAATTCATAGTTCCACAATTTCCTGAGATTCAAGATTATTATTTTATTTAGATTTTTTTAACGTTATAAATCCGATTCCCTTTTTGTAACCAGTTAATTACTTATTGTGTTTTTGTGCCATAATAGATTTTTTTGTTGTTTTGCCAACCTTGGTTGAATATCTCTAATCCGCATTTTTAAACTTCTCAAAATTCCAAATAGCGACATCTGACGGGCGGTATAAATATTCGGTTTTAAATTTAGGTTTCCTTCATCCAGTGAATCAGCCATCATCGTTCATACCTCTCGCATCTCATCAATTCATATTTCTTTATAGCTAAATTTTCAGCCGAGTTCTGTTCTTGTACCTACTCTTTTTTCCATTCGTGCGGAAGGCAGACATCCACCATTGTTCGATAAAAATATTCTGTTTAAATTGTGTTTCAATATTTCTTGTGTGAAGTAAAAATATTTTATGTGCGAAGTAAAATTATTTTTTGTGTGAAGTAAAATAAATTATACGTGTTCTGCAAAAGTGATTGTTTTACTGCAAATTGGTATATGTACCTATCATCAAAATAAATATCTGATACCAAAATCGGATCTCAAAAACATTTTGAATTCCATAGGAAAAATATTGACCATTAAAATAAAATATTTGCTCTATTTGCTTCATCTTTTGAAGTCGGTTCTGGCGCTCGGCGGTCGCTGCAGCGGCATGCTCGCTACGCTCGTTCGGCTTCGCGCACTGTATTAGCAGTTCACCTGATACACTCCTTCGCTTCGCTCTTCGTCGCACCTATCTTGACTCCGTCGAAAAAACCCACACATTGTATGATGCTTTTTCTTTTTTTTAAGCACGATTTTATTGATAGGGTTAAATTGTATGGATTTGACACACAAATCACAACCATCAAGTTTTTTTTTGCGTTTGCGGCGCCACCTGCGCGTTTATCCTCATTTTTATGAAATTGATGTATACATGTATTCGCTCCCTTATTCTGTGTCGTACGTAGGATGCGTTGGAAAAATCTCTAGCTAGAATCAGTAGCGCCGCGCCACGGTTCGGTCGCCGAAACTAACCGAACGTCACGCGAACGAGCCTGATCTCGACGCCATCTAGCGGCGCACTGCGCGCTTCGCTCGCACCTGCCTGCTGCTAGCCAGCCGACATTCTCTGTCGCGCTTGCACCAGGGGCACGTAAAAATAACCTCAAAAACGTAATCACTCACCAAAATATTGCTCTTTCGCACACAACTAACAGTGACAACAACTATTTAGGTGAATAACAGTGTTTTTCCAGTGATAAACTACAGACCAGCTGCTGTGGATGGTTCAAAGGTGTACGTTTTGGTGATTTTTGGCCAATCGAAAGTTTTCTGAGGACGTTACTCGTATCGGTGGGCTGTCATTGACAGCCCCCCCAAAATATTGTGCCAATATGTGGTGGTTAATTTTATTTTGTGTTATAAATATACAGACTTATGGAGTTAAAGCGAATATTGGATTAATGTCTACAAGCAGTAAGTATTGTTTTATTTATTTATTTAATATAATAACAGGTAAGTACCTACAATTCTAATTAAAATCATCACCTGTCGTGTGACCCTACACAAATGAGTTAACGCATGCTGATGTGTTTGACAACACACTGTACGAGTAGATTACTGACATCTTGAAACGGTACCTCCGTTTCAAGATGTCAGTAATAATTCAAATCCTCAAAAATATTTTAACAGTCTGTTCAGATATAAATGAGAATCATGTTCGCTCCGATGTCTTTAACTCGGGGCGATGGCAACTACTCGTATCTACAACACAACCAGGTAGAGAAGTTACGTCTGTTACGAGACGAGTACCTTTTACTGATTTATTGCCATAGTTTTTATTTACGCTAGATAACTGGTTTACTTGCCTTTGTACTACTACGTACCACGTGCATGTAGTGTTTTAGTAATTATCGTCTATCAGTAAGTATATTTACATACTTGTGCTGGTTTATTGCCTTACCGGAGATGGAGCGTTCACTCTGCGTAGGTAATTCGACATTGATAAACTAGTCCCTTGGAATCTGATAAAAAGATGGAGCGTGGGTGGATGGGAGCGTGTAATTGTCATATAAAAACTCTCACAATGAGTTGTTTTCGGAGTCTGAAAGTAGATCAGTACCAGTTAGATCTCGTAATTAAACCCTTGAAATACGGAAACGTCAATGAGCCTGTTAACTAAGTGATCCCAATATTTTTAAAATGAAGTTCAGGTAAATATGAATATAGTATCCAGGTAGGTATGTAAATTGTAAGGAGATGTTTGTGGTTCGTCTCGTAAGGAGAGGATATGTTTATTGCACAGCAAAACTGTAGAATGAACTGAACTGATATTTTTGTAAATTGTACCATACTTAAAAAAAAAGCTGTCGTCGGCGGTATTTCAAACCATCAATTAAAGAGGCCGGCAACGCGCTTGTGACCCCCCTGTTGTTGCGGGCGTCCATGGGCGGCGGTAATTGCCTACCATCAGGCGATTCGTCTGCGCGTTTGCCTCCTTACGTCATAAAAAAACATACGAATTTGGTATAAACTTCTTAACATGTACCAATCTAAGAACCATCGCTGGTGTGTCATATCTATATTCGCAAATTAATCGGACGATCCGAGATACCTAAATGTAAACGTTAATTTGCTTTACAAATTACCAAATCAATCTCTCACCCCTAACTAAACGCATGAACAGTTAGTTTTATTGATTCCGTTCAGTATCATATCAACTGATACTAAAAATGAATGTAAGTAGTTATTCTAAATATGTACTAGCTATGTTATGTATCATATTCATACTAGGTATGTAGAACATTGAAACCTGTTATTACTAACAAATAAGGCATTGTGTTGTAGGTGATAGGAGAGTAAGGTATAAATAGGTTAAACGTCAAAGATATGTAAGCATTGCTTGCCTTATTACAGTGACATAAAGTGCAAAACTAATACCCATCTCTGCTGTCACGTAAAGGTGTGTAATTTGCAAAACATCAAACACATAAGGAGAAGGATTCGAATAAAGCAAAGGCGTGTGATGTTTTTATTCAAGGTCTCATGTGGTTTGAGTCAACAAGACAAAATACCTACCTATCACTTTTCACTGAGCTGAAAAAGGAAGTAACTGTACAAGGCGATGTACTGTGTTTTTGCGTTTTACCTTATTACCGTTACTACGATGCCATAGACTTGCCAGTGTTATTCTGTCTGGATTACGTCATTTTATGGTTCTACTGCTGACGTTATTGTTATAATCATAGTTGCCAACAACAAAGTATAGATATATCGTGCACATTGCACATTATTAATCTTCACAAGTCCAGGTAAGGTAGGTACTTGTACTTACTAGACTCACTTTAAATTAAGCGTCCATGTGTCTATCAAAGCCACCCACAACACAAACCTTAATGAGCTTGAGCTTACCGTGAGACTAGGCCGATTTGTGTAAGATTTCTCAAAATATCTTACCTAAATTTTGCCAATAATTGCACTTTACTCGGCTTTTAGTTTACTTATCGTAGAAAACTCCTAGTAAAACAATTTGCAGGCAGTTTTGGGAACCTATTACTATAACTGAGAATCAAAGAGAATGGTTCATGCTGAGAATATACTAAGTCAGTGCTGGTATGTTCAACTTCATAATTTTATTTCATATACAACCCCTTCAACATACATATTGAAAAAACACGTGATATTTTGAATAGTTGTTTCTCGAGAACGAGGTTTCCGTAAACCTAGTTAGTCTCATTATATTGAAAATGTAGTCTACTATAAACTGTCCTTAGAAACTTTTGCCGTAACAAACGTACTTTATGAGAAAAAGTATTAGAAACCAAAAATAAAACGAAAATTTTGTTGTAAGAAAAAGCAATTGACCCGGTGTGATTCTGAGGTCGGAAACTCTTGTCTAACACAGTATTTCATCACTATCAACATATATAAAAATACACATACTTACCTGATTTGATGTAAGGCAAAATGTACCATTTCAATGGATTATTACGGTGGTCCTTATTTGTTTTACTACTTAAGATAAGACTTCAACCTATCTAACTTGACACACGCACTACCTAACCTAAGTTACAATGATACACCGCACCGATATATGTGCTTAATATATCTTAGTAAGTAATGCATGGATTTTGATAAGATACAATTATAATAAATAAATTAAAATTGATTTCATTCAACATAAAGTAGTACAATATGTAGAGGGGTTGAGTCCTTCTAGTGGGTATAAAGATATTAATGAATTCTGGATAACTCCATGTTTCATTGCAGTATGTTCATGGTGTAGGTGATGTTCTGCTGTGCCAAGTTTCTAAAATAGCAACAACTGAAAGGGATTGAATAGCATGATATTTTCCTGAATCAGTACAAAGTTCAACAGTTGTGGCGGAAAGCCAATTTTTGAGACGGCGCTATTCTGGTGACTTTTGCTTCAGCAATCTTATTTTACAACCTATTGGAGCTGAATGAGTAACAAGGTTGACATCCCTCCTTCATCTGAAAGGCAGGAAGACAAAAGCAAGCGAGAGTACATTAATTCATTGTCGACGTCAAAATATAGCTACATGTCTGTGATAGGTTTATGATATTATATTGATAACATTTCCGTAACCCGAAGTTCATCTATAAGAAATATTGTAATTACTAAAAAAAAGTTAGTACTTATTGCTTTTTGTACCTAGTTGGCGGTGCCTAGGTAAATATTTTATGACTAAACATAAATTTATTTTTAATTTGCATCGTTTAAAATCAGGATTATGCGGTCTTACTATCTTTAAATCAGAAAATACCATTGGCAATGAATGACCCATGTCTACAAACAACTTGAATCAACAAAAATGTAAAAGATAAAAAGCACATGACGCGCGATGTTTATTTTTGCTGCATCAAATCTAATCGAGTGTCTGGCCATTTGGTGAAATAAACAAAAGAATGCAACGGCTTTGGGTGGTCGCCCGCTTACTGAATAATCCACTCGTAGTTTTAACTGTCTCAATTATGGCGGCCCACAGCTGACGCGGCGACCATAAAAGTACCGCTGATGAAAGAGCACAATCCTATTGTGATCCCAATAACGGGCTTTGTGTCCGAAGGAGGCGTCATTATGTGAAAAATGAAAAACGAATCATATTTGTCATATTTGCAGAATATTGTTCATCGTAGACACTGCCAATATTGAAGGTGAATTTGGGAATTTGACTGTTGATTGATTGCGTTATATGGTTCTGTTCTGACGTCGCACGTCTCTTTGACGGCCGCTGTGAAACAATCGCGCAGTTTTATATTGGTCTTTGTTATTTTTGTGGATTTACCATGGACTTACAAGTTTGACAACACAAATTGAAATCGTTTTGAATCAGAAATATATTTCACTGTGAATAATCATGCATTTCGTATAATTCGTACATATTTATCAAAGGACATAATTGTGTTAACCCGGCGAAAGACTCGAAACTTTTTACAAAATTTCTGAGATGAAAAATGACGTCGTTTTTGGAGGCACCAGCTGCGGAGTTCTGGCCGGAGGGTCAACTGTGTAGATTAGATAAGGGCGTCTGACTTTTTGTCCCCAATTGTAATAAAGGACACGAATCAGAATAACAAAGCCTGTATAAACAAAAAGTTTCATCTTTTTTGTAATCACGCTGCTCACAGTTTCAATTTATTTTAATTTGTTTATCTTTTATCCATAGGCATATTCATCACCTTCAATACCGCATTCTTTGTGTTTAGGGTTCCAAACCAGAATGGTAAAAAAGGATCCCTTATGGTGCGAGTCTGTCCGTCTGCCTGCCTGTCGCGTTTATTACAAAGCTGCTTTTTGCTCCGAAACTACTGGGCCGAATGAGCTGAAATGTTGTGCATTTATGTTAGGCGATTATCACACTGACGCCGCTACCGGATGCGGCGACGGTGTGCAAGCGTGACAGCGCTATTCACATGCAGAGCGCTATCTCGCTCGCGCACCGGCACCGCATACGTAAACCGCAGCTGTGTAAAAAACCGAGAATTTTTAAATAAAGATATTGAAGAAAAAAACGGGAATTGACTATGCTTAAGACAAAACACATCGTTAAAATAGTGTTATATTCGGAACCTTCAGGGCGCAAGTCCA
Source organism: Pammene aurita (assembly GCA_947086415.1). Taxonomy (NCBI): domain Eukaryota; kingdom Metazoa; phylum Arthropoda; class Insecta; order Lepidoptera; family Tortricidae; genus Pammene; species Pammene aurita. Next base: position 13,998,413 of record OX352296.1, on the reverse strand, counting down.
TCTCACACTTTGCTTTTTCTATAGCCTAATATTTTATTAAACTTTTGATAAGTTTATATTTTCATATCAATAGATGTTTGATAACCGTTGAGTTTTATTTGATTGAAGTTGAACAATCAGAATTCACAAAAAGCCCTATGCTTAAGACAAACACATCGTTAAAATAGTGTTATATTCGGAACCTTCAGGGCGCAAGTCTATCTCACACTTTGCTTTTTCTATAGCCTAATATTTTATTAAACTTTTGATAAGTTTATATTTTCATATCAATAGATGTTTGATAACCGTTGAGTTTTATTTGATTGAAGTTGAACAATCAGAATTCACAAAAAGCCCTATGCTTAAGACAAACACATCGTTAAAATAGTGTTATATTCGGAACCTTCAGGGCGCAAGTCCATCTCACACTTTGCTTTTTCTATAGCCTAATATTTTATTAAACTTTTGATAAGTTTATATTATCATATCAATAGATGTTTGATATCCGTTGAGTTTTATTTGATTGAAGTTGAACAATCAGTTACTACATATTTCGTAGAAATGCTTATTGAATAGGTCGCAGTGCACGTTTTGTCCAATATTTTCCGTTTCTCGTATGTATCCAATATCATCACAGCAGTCGGCCCACCGCCATCCATTACTTCGGTGACGCACGGATGAGGGTCCCAAAATCTAGACACACGGCAGTGTGTCCGCCAAGTTCGAGCAAAAAAAAGCGACACACCGGCCGTGGGTTATATTACAAGAACCATTTCGGGCCAATTTCGACCACCTTATAACTCAAAACATATTTTATCTACGCATATGAAATTTCGAGTGTCTGTTGACATCCCCTTAATTGTCTAGAATACAAAATTTCATTATTCTACCTATAGCAGTTCTTGAGATATTGACGTCAGAAAATCGCTATTTTTACTATACACTCACTCACTGACTCACTGACTCATCAAAAACCTAGACCACTTCCAATGGTCGTACTGACTTGAAATTTGGCATGGAGATAGGTCTTAAGGTCAAAGTAAAGGGAAAAATCTGAAAACGGCCAAGTGCGAGTCAGTTTTAAAAATAGCGAAGGTGTAACTTTGTTCTACTATGAAGTCATAATGAACTAAATGGGTCTATCTTCCAATGGTCGTACCGACCTGAAATTTGCCTCGAAGGTTTGTCTTTAGGTCGAAATAAAGTAAAAATCTGAAAACGGCCAAGTGTGAGTCAGTTTCGAAAACAACGAATGTGTAATTTTGTTCTACTATAAGTAGGTATGGAGTGGAAATGAGATAAGACTTATTTAAATTTAGATACATACCAATTTAAGACAATACATGTTTGTCTTAAAGACAAGAACAATAAAATTGTTCACCACTTGTGTGTGTGTCTGTTGCGGGAACCGAACCCACGATTTACGAAGTGCAAAGCAGGTCACTAGGTACACTAGGTGCGCTAAATCAGTCAAATAAAAATGAAAAGACTATTTTTTCTCGCATAGTCTAAATAATTTCTAATTTTACAACTAATAAAATCGCAGATTCAAGAACATGGAAATCATATATACTCTAAGATGGAATTATATATACTACTGCCCATCTCACCCTCCGATACGCCACGGGATGAGATGGGATGGTGCACTTCTAGGGCTACATAATAGGCCACCAATTATAATACCTACTGGTAGGTAGGTATTACCAAGTTATTAATTATCTATGTAGGTAGCGTACTTACAAACAGAATAAAGTACGTTATTGATGTATGTAATTATATGTAAGTAGGTACATTTTATAGGTGTAGGGAGCCAGTTTATTTGTAAAAATCACCTATAAATAAATAGTAAAATAGAATTAGACGCTTAGTATAAAGGGTATAGTATAAAGTACATACCTAAGTGGAATGAGACATTTCCTAAAGCAAAAGTGATAAAAAAATAAAAAAGAACCTTACAAAAATAAATGAAATCCCATCAAAAACATAAATATCCAGAATAAAGGTGGCCGAAGAAATTAAATACAAAACTAACACTTCTGATATGACGAGGTTTCGGTAGTAGTAATATTACATATTTTATACTACCTACCACATCTAAGGTCAAACAAGTTAAAACAAGTTTTAGTAGAACAATACATTTTTGATAAAAGTTTTTATCGTGATTGCACTCTTCAGTTAGGTACTCATTGAGACAATTTTAACGAGCCTAAACTTGCCTAATTGGGTTGTTTTATCACAGAGATATTCTGCCCATCTATGACCTTATGTTGATATCAGCTTGATGAATGAACATTACAGTATTTGCAGTCAAGTTAGTGGGTATGCAAAATTTCAGCCCAATCAGAAACTGAGAAGGATAAATTTAGCTTGCGAGATTAGATTACAGAAAGAGTAGGAGTAAATAGTTAAAGATCAGCTACAAGTAGAGAGAGGTAAAGAATACCCGGCTTTGTCGCTAATAAGCGAATTCGTACAGGACGACTTCTGGTTATCAGAAACAATAAAATTAATGAACACAAAAAGATGCAAACCATTATAGAACCAAACAAAGACATAATGTTAAAACAGGTAGTAACAACTTTATGGTGTATATAATAAATAACCCTGCATTGTTTTTGGGTTGGTGCAATAAACTTTGTCTTTATGTTCTGATTAATCTTCATTAGCGTCTTGTCTTTAATCTCTTTTATTCAGCAGCAATTTCTTATCTTACATGTCGTATATTTACGTCTTACGAATTTACATTTGACATCATGATAAATTCACAATTTACAATATCCAGCTCACGTGAACCCTTTTTAGGGTTCCGTAGTCAACTAGGAACCCTTATAGTTTCGCCATGTCTGCCCGTCCGTCCGTCCGTCCGTCCGCGGATAATCTCAGTGACCGTTAGCACTAGAAAGCTGAAATTTGGTACTAATATGTATATCAATCACGCCGACAAAGTGGTAAAATAAAAAGTGGATTTTTTTTTTATTAGGGTACCTCCCCTATACGTAAAGTGGGGAGTGATTTTTTTTTTCATTTCAACCCCAACGTGTGATATATTATTGGATAGGTATTTAAAAATGAATAGGGGTTTCCTAAAATCATTTTTCGATAATGTAAATATTTTCGGAAATAATCGCTCCAGAAGTAAAAAAATATGCGTCCCCCCCCCTCTAACTTTTGAACCATAAGTTTTAAAAATATGAAAAAAATCTCAAAAGTAGAACTTTATAAAAACTTTCTAGGAAAATTATTTTGAACTTGATAGGATGAATAGTTTTTGAAAAAAAAATACAAAATAATTTCTGAAATAAGTTTGTAATTTAACCGTATAAGCAGGTGTTTATTGTACCTGTAATTTCTACAAAATTACAATGAAATGACGTGCTTTCAAATAAAGTAAAAACGGTGAAAATCGGTTCACGCATTAAAGAATTATCCCATAAAATTCATCTTCCATACTTTATGCTCGCGCGCAATAGTTTACTTAATTTGCCGATAGATGTCGCTGTACGTGGAACTCTCATATCATATCCTACATGGCGGTGTTATTAACTCTTAAGTGGGGACACTTACTGTGACGGACGGAAAACTACGGAACCCTACAGTGAGCGTGGCCCGACACGCTCTTGGCCGGTTTTGTATATCTCCTTACACAAATGCTATTCACATTTTCATTTGAATAACCGCAGCACTTGAAACCAATTGTGAGAATGTAGTATAGTTGCGTTTCAAGTCCTTAATTAATTGCACTCAAGTTGTTCGGTAGTTCGACTGCGTAGAGGATCCAATTTACTTGAAAACTTACTCACTGTTATATTCAGTGAAATGGAACTTAATTTATCATGATCCCCTGTATTCTCATGATGGTTACAGTGAATTTACTACTCTTTGATGGTTACACGAAAACAGTAATTAGCTTGCAGACGACGGGAGCAGCATTATAAAACACAGAACGTAAAAAAAAGGGATCCCATAATTATATTGTAAACAGACTTAGATCTGATATTATCTGCAATCTCGACTTTGACTCTATTTATATACAGAATTGTATTTAAGTACGTAATATTTAGAATTCTTTACTGTATATTTTTGTGTATTCATTAATGTCTCCGCGTTTATTTAAAACGTGTTTATGAGCACGAGTGACGCGGAAATATTATGTAAGACACTGGAAAACTTTCCGGTATTATCGACAATGTTTTGCTTTGCGTATCAGATTAGAGATTAAATTCGGAAATAACAAAATGAAATATATTTTTCTTATTTTTTCATTTTCATGATGTTGCAACAAGTCAAAGTTACAAAATGATTGATGTTTGTTTGTTTGGTTTGTAATTTGAGGTGTGCAATAAAGAGTATTTATGTTATGTTATTTTATGTTATGTTTCCTGAATTTGGCATCAGGTATATCTGAGTTTTTCGCCTTTACTTCTTCCAACTGAGTAGGTAATTAATCATTAAATATAAAAATATGTTTTGACTAAACACTGTTAAGACTGAAATCTTCGGGTATGATACCGACCGATTATGTGATAGGATGAAAGCTATTCAATGGAAGTGCTTCATACACAGAGATTATTGTACGTTCTAAATAGTTTAGTAACCGCTCAATTGAAGTCCGCTGCCAAGTCCAATGCGACACTTAGCGCTGACCTCGATCCTGCTCTAATTCACTAACCATTTTATTTCAGTTGTGAATCCGAATCTAGTACCACAAGAGGCAGCGATCCCTAACAATTATACTAAATCAAAGATCACTGTTATACTGGTTCACTAGTGAATGCGCTCTCTAGATTCTGTCAATAGCAGGCTGTATTGGACCGTTGTCATTAAGCCTGACTGTCACTGCCCTACTGATGATATAGATAGACAGTGGTTCGATCAACGAGGGTCGGATGGGGAACATTTGGCGAAATATCGCCATCTGTTATTTGACTTTCAAGCTTTCGATGACATGTTAAGTTTGCTTTTTGCATGTATCAGTTGGATATGTGCAGCGATAACGGGTGATTGGTTTCGATTTTGTATTAATTGCAGGCGCTGGTATTGGAATTGCTTTAGTAGCTAATAGACGGAGAGTCACGTCAGATATGACACAATAATGAAAGCGACGAAACCCCTCTCGTAAGTTTGCTATACTATGCTTATTTCTAAATCCGGACATCTGGCAGCTGTAAAGTGGTGGAGGTCAAAGAATGCAAACCACTTTAAGAATACAAATCCTAGAGTTCTGGTTTTGATGCAGTATTATGAAAAATTATATAAATAATTAGATCTTTGCCAAAAGTTTCTGATGGGGGAAAGTAGTCCAAAACGACGTATAATGTGATTCATAGTTTGTTGCCTACGGTTTCTGTTTCCGAAATATTACGTAATGTTTTTTGTTCTAATGTTAAAATATAGGCCCCGTCCTCTATACATAAGATGACTTCGGCTGTTTTTACCTATTTTGGTACTACTTTTTTCCAATTCAAAAACTTTGCTAGTCTGTCACTCTGTCATCCACCCATTAAAAGCTGCCAGATGCCCGGATCTAGCAGTAAGGATTGTATTGCACTCTTACTAGATGGGTTTAATTGCTCTCATTATTGTGTCATATCTGACGTGGCCAGCTCTTAGACCATAAGGTTGAATCTATTTACACTGTTAGCCATGCCTCTTGCGTGTACTCGCGGTGACCGAATTCAAGTTCAAAAATATACTTAGTATTTTTTTAAAGAAACCACAGTGACATGATGTACTTATATTAACAGGTATTTTTAATCAGATAATATATTCAAAGAAATACAAGCGAAAAGTAAGCGAGTGAGGTTATATTTTTGGACTAAATTAGGTTACAAAAAGAGAACCTATTTTCAGCACATGCCTAGCAAATTTATATTTACAAAGATATTCGGGATTTTCTTTACATGATTTTTTTAAATTGTTATGACTGTTTGGTAGTGAGGTGATAAAGAGAACCTTTACAAACAAGTATTACTGTTTTGTGTATGTATGTATATCTAGTAAATATACCGTATATTGATGTTGAGAGCGTAATTTACCACTTATCAACAAACATCCCTGGCTGTACTCTGTAGTAACCGGTGAAACTTGAATCCTCATATACCTATCTATGTATTTATCTACCTACTTACTTACTAATACATAATAAATAACAGCTTAGAAGTTAAGAATATCCATAGGCAACTGTGTTCGCTCACTATCTGGTAGCTGGGTCGTATGCTAGTTTGGCGCTATTTTAATATTTATAAAACCTTACTATTTAAAAAAGGGAACTATAATAAGAAAAAAACGACGGAGTCAAGATAGGTGCGACGACAAGCGAAGCGAGGAGTGTGTTAGGTGAACTGCGAACTAACTTCCAGAACCAACTTCTAAAGATGGAGCTAATTTTTAATGATCAATATTTTTTCTAGGGATTTCATGTTTTTTAGGTAAACGTTTTCATATTATTTGGTGATACTATTTTAGTGACAGATCTATTATTTTACTGGTTAACCTTATAATTTACCTCTCATACCCATTCAACACATAAATATTATGCAAATTAAATCACCTCTGCACTTCAATATGCACTAATCAGGTAAATATTCAGGTAAATTCACCGAAGAGCGCCGATCCAGTTACCTACAAATTGCTGAATCTGCGTCTAACTAAACTAGACCATTCATCTTGATTCGTAATATATTTTCGTGTTAAGCTACGAGGTAACTGTTTCAGAGACCTTCCGGTACACAAGTTATATCATGTTATATGTCCTTATTACAACTGTCAGTTATATACATTACTTATCTGTCAAAATAGTGTCTACCATATTGTCCTAATTTCTCTAGTTCCAGAGTTTTTTGTTCGAGCTTCTTGTGTTGGGCCTAACAAATGTAATTTTTGTCTGAATTGCGTTTCTGCTACGGAATGCAACCGGTTTTTGTTTGGTATGAGAAAGGTCGGTATTTAACTGGTTAACCGGTTATTTTTCATATCAAATAAAACCGGTTACATTCCCTTTCTGCCAATTCTTATACAGTCAGCAGCAGAAGTAGCTAAGCGGGTGAGGTGTTCAAAGTGAGCTTGACACGACCTTATTGTTAAGAGAATAAGAGCGTGTGAAGGACATTTTACATAAATCTTGTAAAACGAAGTATTAAGATCAACAATTCTCTACTAAGATCAACAGTACCTACGTCTAACAAACATGTAGTTACGCACAAACATGCACCCCTAATATCGAATAACGGCAGAATATATTACTTATATTTCTCTTGTATTACGTTACAGAGATACATATTAAGGTAGTAACTGAAGTACGGAAACTGAACAACGGTTTACAGAAACTGATGTTATCGGCAGTTTCTTCAACGTATATTTTTCACCAATATCTCAATCGAGGCAAATGTCACCCCGAAACAGCCAAATCTACCTAGTTGGCGGACTTTCTTCATTTAAAATTAAAAAGCGTGACCGAAGAACGTCGCCGATTTTATCAGTACCAAGTTTAGGTTGATGTCGACGTTAAAAATATATTTACAGTTTAGCACCTTATTCCCTTGTAATAAGGCGTTAAATGTATACATAAATATGATGTAGACGTACGCAAGGGAGTTTTATATGAAATTTTAAGCACGTCCCCGCGCAGTAGCGCGCCTGTAGATCTGGCGCGAAGTTTGCGTATTAGCGACGCGGGAAAAAGCTAGAGATGAGAAAAGTTGACGGCAACATGGCATTGAAGATTTTAATTGTATACCGTCAAGTAAGGTTCTAAATAGGGTTACCCTATCGAAAAGAGTTATCAAATAGAGGAGTTCTCCGGTCCCTGTTATCTAGTGACGTTTTCAAGTGAAAGGTACATCATTGGGGATAATTGAGACTTGCGCTATGGAATCGTGGATTACATAGTAACAGATATGCCGCTCTCTAAACAAAGTTTACGAAGCTCAAAGCGTTCAGCGCGCAACAACGGACAGGCGTAGAGTCCGTTGTGCGCTGAACAAATTATATGAGTATTGATAATAATTGCGCACACCAATGGATATTTACGCTAAAACAAACTGAGCAGCTTTACGGCAAAGGCCCCGCTGAATATTGATAAGAATTAGGAAGGCGATGTGCCTTATCCATAATAAATAAATAAATATTATGGGACAATCTTACACAAATCAACCCAGTCCCACAGTAAGCTATAGGCTTGTGTTGAGGGTACTAGGCAAAGATATATATAATAGATAGTTATAGATAAATACTAAAACACATAGAAGACATCCATAACTCACGAACAAATATCTGTGATAAACACACAAATAAATGCCCTGACCAGGATTCGAACCCGGGACCTCCTGCTTCATAGGCAAGGTCACTACCGACTAGGCTAGGAGGCCGTTAAACCACATCAATGTACCTACCTAATATCTTTGTTTTGCTAACCAGCATTAATGTAAACTTGTCTCAGATATAAATAATTATTGTCTATTATTATTAATATTATTTTGTCTATTATTACAATTGAAATATTTCGACGGTATATACATAAAATAACAACAAAAAGACAATATCAAAATGAATCTTTCTGTTCGTGTCTGGTACGCAGTCGCATAATCTGTGACGGAACCGAATTGGTAACCAGGTAATTAAAAAGTAATAATTAAATTGTATTCAATTGTTCAGACTTGTTTCAAATCATATAATGAATTGAGTAAATTGAATGCTCAGCAAGTTGGCGCAAGAGTTGGTAGGTATTTTTTTATTTTTTTTTATTTAAACTTATTGCACACAACAGAAAAATGTACAAATGACTTAATAGGTAGGTACCAGGAGTGCGATTTTTGAATCTCACCAAGTGACTAATTCTCACCGATGTAAGTGATTTCCGAAAGTAAATCACTCACATCGGTGAGAATTAGTCACTTGGTGAGATTCAAAAATCGCACTCCTGTACCTGTATACCTGTATGGCGGTAGGTACATTAAATTCTTGGGCGACGCGGTTAATTCGTAACCTAACAATACCGACATGGTGGGTGACACCACCAGCAGCTGGCAAGCATTAGTTATGTTTGGACTTTTGTACCAGGGAATTTATAGAAAAAAGTGTACTATTTTTTTAACCTAAGGAATTTTGGGTTACTTCTGCTCAGAATAACGAGGACTACCGATGTAAATAATAAAAACTATCCTCAAATTTTTTGACAGTTTTGTGACACGTTTCTATTACGTACCTTCTGTCAGCACTCGGCAGTCACAAAACTGATAAATATTTTTTCTATGGAAAATCGGGATTTTTATTTTTAAATAGTACACTTTTTTCTAATAACCCCCACCTACGTGTTCTGCCTGTTCTACGACTAAGCCTCACAAAGACTAGCGATAACAAGACCAGGAGCTCCGACGAGCTGAAATCGATAAATTGAAAAGATTCCAAATTAAACGAACTGATAATCCGGGGGTTCTGAAAATGAGCAACTAACGAGAATAGTTAAACGAACCCGTAATTTGCATACAAATTGGCTTTCAGGGATAAACGCTTCATTTGTATTCAAACGCAGGATCTCAGTTCAGTGGCTGAAGATCATTTATCCAGTTTCGGATTTGAATCAACCACGATATCAGTGGTTACATCCTCGCATCTTAATTGCTAGTTTGGACATTTTCTTATGTTGAATCTAGTAATAAACACGTTGTCTATGGTGACGCTTGTAATCTCACCATTTTATTTGTTTAAGTAGGATAAAACGCAAAGTAACGCGCAGATTACAATCATTTAAAAAACTATTTCAATATGTCACATGCATACGACGTAGACGAATATATTTTTAGGCCTTTTTTTGGTTTAGAAACACTGCAACTAACTAATTAAAGGGATGTTTACAAAACAACATAACTAACATTTTTGGAGGATTTGTGTTTTTGATGTCATCATGTTCGTCTCGAAAAACGATTCCGTGTGTCGAAAAAATGCCATTAAAATTTCCTGCATAGTAGTATATCCTTAAAAAAATTGCGATAAAAACAGCGGAATGAAGAATTATATTAAAATAAATTATATATTAACATAAAAATAGAGAAATTCAGTAGATGTTATGAAAACAGATTAAAAAAATATTGAAAAAAAATAATTGCGCAAGAACAACGTAAACCAAAATTTTACAAAAATAGCATAAGTCATAAGTTTATTTCATATATTTTCCGAAAAGTAAAGAGCCTTAAAAAAATAAAGATATATCCCTAACTTAGTTATACCATATATCTTTTTGTCCCTGAAAATCTAGCTTTAATCATTATTATTTAAAGATAAAATTAGTTTTATCGATCTCCTGTAGAATTATGTTATATATTACCAATGTATTTAGTTATGTTGATTTTGTAAACATCCCTTCAAGTAATTTGCGGGTTCCACATTCCAAAAAAAATATAGAAATATTTTAAATATTTGACTATCGCTCGTTTATGTAGAATAATCGATATAGAGGAGAATCAGATAAAATTATTTAATTTTAATTAAAAGTTTAGTAGAAAGAAAGCTGTTTATTAAATACGACATATAAATTAAAACCGTTGTTCTTCCGACCCTCTACGGCAAAATTGGAGGTGTTTTTCTTCAAGTAAATGATTTTCTTTGATGTCTGTAATAAAAACATTTTCCTACTCATTATTATTCGTGGTTGTGCTAGATGGAGACTATAAAATGTGTTCGAGGTGATTGACTCGGACCGGGAGACAAATAGGCGAGGGGACGCCGGTCCATAAACAAACTCATTTGCTCTGGTTTCTGTGTTTATGGACATTAACAATTTGATTTCCTGTGATAATAGTTGTTTGGTAATAACCCCTCGGCAGATGACAAAAGAATCCAAAAGCTTCTAGTTCCTTTTCTCTTTGAAATTCTGCTGATCTATATTGTTATGCGGTTTCACCATTTCTGTATTTTTTACACGTCCAAACTATGACCGTTTTAGGACCGTTGCAAACCCGTAGCAAACTGGGTTGCACCCCGGTCAGACACCGTTCTATCACCGAATAGTGGGCACCGACTAGACTTGTGTTGTGTCCCTTTCCAGTTAACTAGTTGTTTTTAAACGGTTTTATTTAGCTTGACCCCGTATATTTATTTATTTATTTGTTTGTATATTTATACGCATCAAATCTTGCAATCGATTTTTCGACCATTTCTACTTAACAGATTTCGATGAAATTTGGTATGCGTATCAGGTCTCCGTGACAATAACTTTTAATAATATTTTCAACCTTTGATCTTCAAATCCTGATGCTGCAGAGATACTGCTTACCTTAACCGAGAGTCGTACACATCTGCTAATTTAACTATATTATTGTTGCTAGTAAATAAATCCTTAGTGACTTAATATTGACCATCAACTCTTCAGTTCTGATGCTGCATAGTTACTGCCTGCCATAACTGACCGGGTGGAGACTCTGTCAATTTAATAATAGTGCTCTAGATTTAGGTAGAAATATTTACGTTTCAAATTGACCTCCAACTCCTCGGTCGTGATGATGCAAGGTTACAGCCTGCCATAACTGAAAGGGTGGAGAATGTGTCAATTTAATAATAGTGTTCTAGTTTTAGGAAGACGCATTTACGTTACATATTGATCTCCAACTCCTCAGTCGTGATGATGCAAGGTTACAGCCTGCCATTACTGACGGTTGGACAATGTGTCAATTTAATAATAGTGTTCTAGTTTTAGGAAGACGCATTTACGTTACATATTGATCTCCAACTCCTCAGTCGTGATGATGCAAGGATACAGCCTGCCACAACTGACGGTTGGAGAATGTGTCAATTTCATAATAGTGTTCTAGTTTTAGGAAGACGCATTTACGTTACATATTGATCTCCAACTCCTCAGTCGTGATGATGCAAGGTTACAGCCTGCCATAACTGACGGTTGGAGAATGTGTCAATTTAATAATAGTGTTCTAGTTTTAGGTAGACGCATTTACGTTACATATTGATCTCCAACTCCTCAGTCGTGATGATGCAAGGTTACAGCCTGCCATTACTGACCGGTTGGAGAATGTGTCAATTTAATAATAGTGTTCTAGTTTTAGGAAGACGCATTTACGTTACATATTGATCTCCAACTCCTCAGTCGTGATGATGCCGGGTTACAGCCTGCCATTACTGACCGGTTGGAGAATGTCTCAATTTAATAATCGTGTTCTAGTTTTAGGTAGACGCATTTACGTTACATATTGATCTCCAACTCCTCAGTCGTGATGATGCAAGGTTACAGCCTGCCATTACTGACCGATTGGAGAATGTGTCAATTCAATAGTAGTGCTCTAGTTTTAGGTAGAGGCATTTACATTTCATATTGACCTCCAACTCCGATGTCTCAGTTCTGATGCTGCATGGCAGTAACCTTCCGTAACTGACCGGTTCCAGAATGTGTCAATTTAAAAATAGTGCATTAGTTTTAGCTAGAGACATTTACGTTACGTTTGATCTCCAACTCCTCAGTCGTAATGCTGCTAGGCTACTGGCTGCCATAAAGGACCAGTTGGAGAGTGTATGCATTTAAAAATAGTGTTCTAGTTTTAGGTATAGGCGTTTACGTTTTTTATTGATGTCCAACTCCTGAGTCGTGACCGCTAGGACACTTAATTATTAGGTTTTGTCCGGTCCATGTCATGCTGCTACTGAAGCAATTCTCGTTGTGATGTTCCGATCGTATGCAATACGCGGTGCTCGGCCTTTTAGCTTCACATAGATTGCGGCACACCCTCGGGCCTTCGGCCCTCGAGCTCGCTAAGACACTTGACCATTGAGTTTTATCAAGTCCATGTCATGCTGCTGCTGAAGCAATTCTCGCCGTGACGTACTCGACCTTTTAGCGTCGCATAGATTGCGACTCACCTCCGGGCCTTCGGCCTTCGGGCTCGCTTGACACTTGACCGTTGAATTTTATCAAATCTATGTCATGCTGCTGCTGAATCAATTCTTGCCGTTACGTACTCGGCCTTTTAGATTCGCATAGATAGTGGCACACCCTCGGGTCTTCGGCCCTCGCGCTCGTTAAGACACTTGACCATTGAGATCTGTCCAGTCCATGTCATGCTGCGGCTGAAGCAATTCTTGCCGTGACGTACTCGGCCTTTTAGCTTCGCATAGATTGCGGCTCAACCTCGGGCCTTCGGCCCTCGGGCTCGCTAAGGCACTTGACCATTGAGTTTTATCAAGTCCATGTCATGCTGCTGCTGAAGCAATTCTCGCCGTGACGTACTCGGCCTTTTAGCTTCGCATAGATTGCGGCTCACCCTCGGGCCTTCGGCCATCGGGCTCGCTTGACACTTGACCGTTGAGTTTTATCAAGTCTATGTCATGCTGCTGCTGAAGCAATTCACTGCAGCTGAAGCAACGCACTGAGAGTCCAGTATAACAATGTCTTGAGGATGCTGTTGCGACTGCCGAAACACTGTAGTGCGTCTAGCATGTTTGCGGAAGCGCGAAGTGATGACTTTTTCGCAATCAGACGCAAGCGTGTTGGATCACTACTTAGGCGAGTGCGTTGCAGTGGCAATAGCCTCCTCAGGACATTGTCCGAAAGCCTAGACTGCCCTACAATTAAATACTGGGTCGAAGTCGCCATTGGAAGGGCCAAATAGGAAGTTTTTTGTTTTTATTTGGTTTCTGTTTTTATTTTTATGTGTTTTCTCTAACATAGTTATTAAGTCTAGAGTATAAGTACTAACATAATATGGATCTTTGATCTGAAATAAATATTTTTTATTTTATTTTATTTTTATTTAATTCTCGCCCATACGTACTCGGCCTTTTAGATTCGCATAGATAGTGGCACACCCTCGGGCCTTCGGCCCTCGGGCTCACTAAGCCACTTGACCGTTGAGTTTTATCAAGTCCATGTCATGCTGCTGCTGAAGCAATTCTCGTTGTGATGTTCCGATCGTATGCAATACGCGGTACCCGGCCTTTTAGCTTCGCATAGATTGCGTCTCACCCTCGGGCCTTCGGCCCTCGAGCTCGCTAAGGCACTTGACCATTGAGATTTGTCCAGTCCATGTCATGCTGCGGCTGAAGCAATTCTCGCCGTCACGTACTCGGCCATTTAGCTTTGCATAGATTGCGGCTCACCCTCGGGTCTTCGGCCCTCGGGCTCGCTAAGACACTTGACCATTGAGATCTGTCCAGTCCATGTCATGCTGCGGCTGAAGCAATTCTCGCCGTGACGTACTCGGCCTTTTAGCTTCGCATAGATTTTTAAAATAAAAGAATGTCCTTTACGTAAATTAAGTTATTTCAAGGATTTAGTTCCCCTCCAGGACCCATAGATTTTTCCCACACTGCATACATACTCGTATATGTACCCTATAATATACGTAGGTACCCAACTACCCAACTTAATGTAGGTACCCTCTACTTTAAACACACGAAAGGTCACATACAATTAATATAATACCACTTGAGCTGTCATCCATCACATATAGTTTTCCCACCACATGCTACGGTCAATAGGGCTGATTACAAGTACAAAAATTTTACTAAAAACTTAAAAATAAATTAACGTAAAAAAGTTTTAAGTTAAACGGTTTTGTTTCAATCAAATATTGTACCAAAAACTAGAACATAAAATTTTATACGAATTTTAGACCCACATACATTGCTTCCTGGAGAGTAATCATGTAAGACGGATAACAGAATAGGCATCTCGAGTCGGATGCTAAAGGCCCTATTTGTCTCTATATCAGTGGATTGAGTCATAATCGGAAGCTTTTATCAGACTAAAATAAAAACGTGGGGCGTTGGTACGACAAAAAAATTTGGTAGGCAGGTATTGCTACAAATGAACGAAAATCCTGTGATTCAAAATCGTAATTACATGGTAAAACAATAATAGAGAAAATTATAAGACCTAAAAATCATGAAAATTAAGTGGAGAGCAGTGGAGGGCACTCAAGTCGACTAGTAAATAAAAAATAATTAAGAATAGCTAATAGCTAGCCCTTATACAATTTAACTCACCATATTTACTTAATTTCACATTTCATTTCGCAAACTAAATATCTAAGTATTTGACCCATTTTATATTTACATATTTTTAATACTACTCGTAGTACTCTCACACTAACGTCACCTCCAACAACATTAAAGCATAGCTAAGTGACTTTGATTTTAGATTAAATAGCCTATATTACATACTTTACCCACTCTACCTTATATTAGACGCCCCACGTTTTTATTTTAGTCTGATAAAAGCTTCCGATTATGACTCAATCCACTGATATAGAGACAAATAGGGCCTTTAGCATCCGACTCGAGATGCCTATTCTGTTATCCGTCTTACATGATTACTCTCCAGGAAGCAATGTATGTGGGTCTAAAATTCGTATAAAATTTTATTTTCTAGTTTTTGGTACAATATTTGATTGAAATAAAACCGTTTAACTTAAAACTTTTTTACGTTAATTTATTTCAAGACGCAGCCACAAAATAAATAATTGTATTTCATACAGAATGGCCACGCTACGCCCCACCCCAAACGGAATTACCTCACCCCGCGGCGGCCGATTGGTAGGGAACTACTAGGCTAATCCGTCAGGTTGGCAGCGCATCGATAAAAAGCAAAATGTCGGTGTATTGTCAAATGTCATTTACGACACCGGGAACAGCGCCCTAAGACGCACGCACTCATTGAAGCGTTTACAGGATGTGCCCGTACACACAAAGACGCTCAAACGAGTTTTGTAGTATAACGTGTCCGCCCTGTGACGCAGCCATACCTTTTGAATCACAAGTTGTAATGACAGTATTTACTCTTTTGTGCTGTCTACCTGGGTCTTGGAATAAAAATATTTCAGTAAAACAATGCTAAGTCAACTATCTTCCTTAATAAAAGTGATTAATGATTTAAGCGTTGAACGTCTAGACCGTTTGAATAAGTTAGTAGCCTATGCAGAAACTGGAATATTGTGAAATTATAACATGGGGAAGGGTGTCTACAACCGATTTGTAATAAATAATAACTGAAATGACGAATCCTTACTATAATCGATTTCAACTCGTACCTAACGAATTGAGTAAAATTATTTTAAAAAGTTTATGACGATTCAAAAATGCAGTTGTATAATTAAATAAGTACTTTCAAAGTTTTATGAATAAGTATTTTTGAATAATTTTATAGTATCGAATAATTTTTAAATGACCCTTTATATAAGTGTTAAATAGAGGATTAACTCATTTGTTCAATAAATTAATCATAAGTTATTATGACTCAGTGGGTGGAATAATCCTAAAATAACTTGGATCTTCAGTCGTTCGTACTTAAGTATTTTATTGTGTTGCCAGACTTCAAATAGTCTACTCCGAGTTCCGCCATCACACAGAAAACTCCGCCTTTAATTACAGAGTAATTTAATATCTCGAGTTTTACTCAAAATAATTTCATTGTTAGTAGACAAATAAGCCATCAAACACACAGGTTTTCATAATTACTTATTACTTATATTAATTTATTGAGAAAGGAATAGTGATTGATGTATTATATATTGGAATACGAGGCTATTAAACGTTTATTTTTAAACGGTCATATCACAAAAACATTACTTTCTGCAAGTAAGATAAGATAACTAATAAAAAGTGAACGCTTAATACCTGCTCTGTATATGTAACTAATTACTAGATCAAATGCCATTTGGCTGATGAATTAAATGTAATTAATTAAATAGACGCGTTATATTCTGATATAGGTACATACATTTGGCTTTTGGTTATTGAGGCAGTAGTTATGGGCATTACATGAAATAAGAACACGTTTATATTTTGTGCTATAAGTATGCATGGTAGCCACTATATGTAGTCAGCTGCAGTGAAAAAGGCCTACGCTGCATACAAAGTTTGTATGCAGGGGGGTTTCCTCTGCAGCTGACTGTACCTACCTAAGTGTGTTGCGTTTCTCCTTTTATATTTAACTAGCTCATCCGGCGAACTTCACACCGCCAACTACATTCTTTTTATTTCTCCATAATTTTAATATTTATGCTGCTATTCGGGGCGGAGATAAATCCAAAAAATAAACATTATATCGGTTCAGCAGTTTTTGAGTTATAAATGTTGGAACGGACACGAGTTTGTTCACAAGTTTTTTTAAATAGAATGTAATTATATAAGAAAGGAATATTCAGACAACGATTAAAAAAAGAATAAAAGACATTTACGTACATTCCAGGATTAAATATTTCAAGACTCAAAGGTATAAAATATTCCTTATTCAAACTAAAAAAAAAGTAAAGTTCTTCTAATGTCCTTTGAAATTAGAATTTCCGAAAGCTTAAAAAAATATTTGTTCACGAAATTATTTTTAATTGGTGAACAAGGTTTACTGTTCCTGTTATGTACCTACACATGAGCCTGCAGCTTGTTTTAACAAAATGAACTCATTTAAATGTTAGTTCAGGGTTTGAGTCCCGGCACTGTGTACACCCGCACACTTCACGGACTTTTTTAATTAAAATATTTCAAACCCTCAACATTCTTGGTTAACAATTGAAGTTGTTCCCAAAACGAAATAGGAAACTTTTGCTATGTAAAATACAGGCATAACTTTGATATTGGTTTAATCTTTCTTTAAGGGATCGTTCATTTGACGTAAAGTCGATTTTTGACTAAATCTGATATAAATTTCATAAATGCATAAAAAATGTGTTTATTTTTTATTATAATACATTTTAGAAAGTATTAATAATATCTTCTACACCCAGATTCAAAATTGTATGGACAGATTATGAATTCATTCATACATAAATTGTCCGTGCAATTTTAAATCTCACAGTGACCATAACGACTGATTGTGATTAATAATAGATAAATAATGCATTTCCTAACACCATTTTAAGTATTTTTTATGGGCCTACTTACTTTGTAAAGTAAACGGCCGAGTTTCATATCACTGTACCAGTACATGTTTTCTTCAGTTGCTTGCTCTAAAGGTGACAGCAAATTGTCAACTATTAGGCATTAGGGTGTCGAGCACTAGGGCGATTACCTTTCCTTAATGTTAAACTATTGACCTTATTCCGATTAAATCGTCAAACTAAGAGTAGAAACTATTTTATTGTATAATTGTTAAACTTAGTCAGCAAATTCTACGCACAGAAATCTGACAATATCTAATCAATTAACATTAGTGAGTCCGAGTCAATAGTCATTACACAATCATGTTCTCTCTAATTCTGTTATTAAATTATAACTCACCAGTAATTGAGTGAGCTGGCATTTCTAGTTAATTATTCGTAACCCTAACCTCTAAAGGAGAATATGTTTAGGTGTGTGTTTAATTGTATAATATTTCAATACCATATGGTCAGATACTAGGTATTAATAGAAATAATAGTTTTAGTTTATAATGTATTATGTATAGTTGCCTGAAAATATCTAACGGTTCAATCATTTTATTTAATTTCAACTGAAGAACAAATCAAATTATTTTAATTAATATTTTTGGTTACTTTTTCTTTTGTATATACATATATGAGTCAGTTTATAATTTATTTAATATCATTTATAAGCCATTCGTAGCCACGTAGATCTAGGTGCGTTGCCAAATATTAACATAGTTAATACTCTTAAATGCTATATTGATTCCATAGTGTTGCGAAAACAACCCATATGAATCGATTGAAAATTAGATGAATTAAAACTCAATTAAGACCTTTTTAACCAAGTATGTACAAAAAAAATCAACGCAATCTCTAGTTAGTCTCAAAATATGTAGTCATATTATAATATCATGTCGAATGTGATAAATTATAATAACATGCCTATAGTTTCTTTGTGCATGTATGTTAAATGCTGACCTAATATCTGTGAACGATTGTTACAATATAAGTCCAAACCAAATATCAAATTCTATTAGAATATTATTCTACATAGACTTTAAAATCACAACGTGATTCTCGTCTGGCTTCTCGTTCCCTCCCGTTTGACGTAGTTAAATGTGTACGAGTTTCGTTGAAATTACACGTCAAATCCCAGATAGGGTAAGTGAAACGTGCTTAGGCACTTATTTACAGATTCGCTCGTTCCCCTACCCCGCGCGATTTGCTCTCAATGAGACAGACACGAGGGTGCTCCACCCAGATTGGATGCCAGCACCCCGGCGCCGCGGTCCACCACCCGATTTTACAAGCACCCTCAATCTAATGTAATGAATATATTAAATTAGTGTCCCTTACAGACATACCACACTCATAGCCAGTTTGTCTTTCGTATAAAAATGCCCACTGCGTTCATTTAAATCACAGACTGCGCAAAATTGCCAAAAAGCGAGCCGTTTACATGCAAATTGAATTAACTATGTATTTCAATTAGTTGAGGCTGCTTTTCATTGTTACTGCCGGATAGCAAATTAAATAAACATGAAGTGAACTGGTTTCATAAAATTCGATTTATTATTAAAATGTGCATCTTGACAGTAAACGTAAATTACGAGGTGTTTGGTTTATTTACGTGTACACCGGGTTAACGTCAGTTGACTTGCAGTTCCTACACAAGATCCAGTTGGGTATAGGTGTTATCAAACAAAAACTTGTAATTCATATAATACAAGGCACATATACAAATAAAACAGTGGGCATTATTATTCATAACAAGTTAAAGTCAGTCGTTTATGTCTGCGACAATACCGACATATTGTAATTGCAAAATGGTCCTATCCTCAAAACAATCTAATTAGTTTGGTAACTAACTACATTCGCTACCTCTATGAAACAGGAAACAAGTAAATCATTGAAATAGTCCAAGTTCCATTCACGGGAATAGGAAGCTCTCACGAAAATATTGCCCCATAAATCAAGCGAGTGGACAGCAAAGATATAGTTTGTACTATTGTATTGGCGTCCCGACTCTCAGTGTCCACTAGTAATATACTGAAGGCTGTTTAGGATCATGGAAATATACGGCCAATAGAGTCACAGATAGCCCGCTTGAGTTATTCGACAAGTTTCGATGGCCGATATCCGACGATTGTGCGTTTATATTCCCAAACTACGAATGGGTACATTTTTCTGAGGAGATACTATCAATGTGGATAAATGGACCGTTTGTGTTTGATTATATAAGAAATCACAGACGAAAAAGTATTAACCTAATCTTGACAACTTTTTTACCTAGTCTATTTGATTAATTTTCAAAGAGTTGTTTGTGCGACTTCAAGGGCTGCACGAATATAAAATTCCCGAACAAAAATCATGTAATCAAAAATTTCCTAAACAAACAATACTTATAATTAAATTTCTTCGAAACGTATTCCATTACGTACTCTCTTCCGAAAGCCACCATTTTTAAGGTCAGAACATAAGGCACAATATTACTTTAGTGTCTTTCTTATCTGCTGATTAACGCAAAAGGCAGATTTTGGTTCATAGCGGTACAATCTTTTCAGTTAAATTTATAATTGTATCCCTTTGTCGCAGGTTGCTCGCTGGTCCAGTTCCAATGCGCCAACAAGGAGTGCATACCGCAGACTTGGCTATGCGACGGCCACGCAGACTGCCAGGATGGTTCCGATGAAGATTTGGACCAATGCAAAGGTAAGCGCTATAATACGGTAGGTATTCCAGAGTGTCTGACAGTGGCGGTGCTTCAAAAATAATTTTAGGTAATTCGGAGGTAATTTAGCATTCTTTTTCTATATGAGCTGTAGGAAACATACTCAAGTGTCTGAAAAGTAGAGAATCCGATGAGAATTAAGTTTCACGTATAACGACTGGTGTATTATTTGAGTAATTGCTGAATACGCTGTGGTCGGTGAATCTTCTTACTTTAACAATTCTTGCGAGACTAATGGCGCATAACGCATAAAGGTTCTGTTCCAAAACTCGTTTGACGACCTTAGGTACTTTAGAAGAATTGGCTGTAAATTTTGATGTTGTTTTGTAACATTTATGTTAAAAGTTAAACACTTCTGCTAAGTAATGAGATATACTCGTATTGAATACGTCGAAATTGTTACAAAATGTAGCAAAAGTTAGGCGGTTAAGCATTTATTTGTATTGTTGTAGGTACAGTCGCCCTAAAATATATCGGAGCGGTCAAGTTGTCAAAAATATCCGAATAACGCCTTTATTGTCAAGGCGATAAAGTGCATGTTCAGATATTTTTGAATACCTTGGCCGTTACGATATTTTTGAGGGCGACTGTACATATTACAAGAATCGAGTAGAACTGACATGATGAGAATGACATATTAGGATGTTGGTGTTCTAACATAAACATCACAATACATACGCGATTGTATCTTCTATTTAAATTAATCAAGTGGGCATCATAGTACATATCGGTATCAAATCAATTGGTAATAAGTTTGACAATTAGGAATATGCATGATTTTTTTGGAAGACGTCATTCGATTCTATTTCCCTGTAGATTCAAATGTCTCTAATAAACCTACTATCTATGATAGCTATGAAACGTCAAAAATGTGAAAATACGTTAGGCGTCTGCGCCGCGCGTCAAAACGCCCCATACAAAAAATGTGCGGATTGTGACGTCACCGTTCACAAAGTTGCAGAAAACTGTTTGGAAGGAACAAGTTTTTGTAAGATTTTTGTAATTTTAGGCACGAAAAAATGCGTTTAGCTATATAGTTGTCATACATTTTTTTTCTTGTTAGGACATAAGTAATCGAACTGAAGTTTCGAAAATACATTTGATGCATAAAAAAAATGCCTAAAATTGTACGTTTTCAAACCGCAATATCTTTAAAAAACTGTTTAAAATTATTACGGATTTCCACTTATTTATATTAGTTTGAGGTTGTTGAACGTGGTTATGCAACATATTCAATTAAATATTTTTCATGCATGTTCTCTATTGTCTAACAGTTTACTGCGATCTTTGGCTACATTTTTGGGCCATTTCCGTGCCTCCAAAAAAATTGCTAAAAGTGACCGAGAGAATTCAGAAATACGAGCTAGCCTGTTTACGCGCTTATATTTATAATTAGAAACATAGATTCATCGAAAACTGTAATTTACAAATATGGCTCATTGAATACAGTTTAACTACGATTATCCAAACTAATTGGGACCGAGACTAGTTCGGATAATCAAACGTTCGGATAATCGTAATGTCGGGTTTTCGAAACGAGATCAAACAATAATTTTAAACAAAAATGATCCAACTTCACTTAGCCTCCACCTTTCCAAAAGCAAATTCCCGAGCTACTGTAAAAACTCTACTCTAATCACCTATAGGTGTGCCTATAATAGTTATAGTTCCCTCGATTTCTCCAGGATCCCATCATCAGATCCCGACCTGATGACAATAGGACCAGGCTGTGAAGTATACTCTTTCAAACAAAAATAAAGAATTTTCCAGCCGTCTTCGAATAATCGGTAAACATACATTTAAAAAAAATAGCAAAACAAAGATCAGATAACGAATTAGAACCTCCTCCTTCGAAATCTTGAAGTCGGTTGAAAACAACGACTTTTTGCATAAAAACAGTACCTACAGTGAAACCAGCCCACTTCACGCCAAGGCCAGCGCCACTGCTTGCCGCGGCATTACGTTGAGTAGGGATCCTATTTTAACGTCTCATAACATTGTGCCTGTCTATATGTATTTTGGTTTCTATCTATTTATTGGCATTAAAATATGTAAATGTACTTTATTTCTTTCAGTACAACTCTATTAGTAATTGACGTGCAGCGATCATCAAATTCGCGCCAACGTTTGGATACACTAAGTCAGCGTTCGGATAATTGAGGTTATACTGTAGTTTACATTAAATATTACGTCCCAGAAGACATGTCTGGGACACAAGACACATTACACCGCCAATGCCTCGAGCGGGAGCGGTATCTATTTCAATCAATTAATGCTCCCGCATCAATCAGTTTCCCGATGGAAAAGATTTATCGGCACCATTGTGTTGTTGTTATTGTGTACAAAATGAAGCCTCCACAAAGCCTTGTCCTGACAGCCTATTAACATTTATTCAAGGGGAATGGCTTCGTGACGTCAACGTGCTCGGAACTCCTAATTTTACGCTAATTAGGCTCCCCGGAGCTCAATCAACTGAGTTCCGACGAGCAATTCAATGTATAATTGTTGGGAACAATAAATATTTGTGTCTAATTTATGTTTCCAGATACTTTCTATTGAACTCAAAGTAGGCCAATGAGAAATATACCTCCTAATTAGCACAGTGTGGGCTCTAAGAAATTCTTTAAGCGAAAACATAAGGGACGATAACGAACAGAATATAATTCAAAATAAATGAAAAATTACAGTCAAATTGTTTTGGTTATGAACAATAATTATGACTTTCAAGTAGCGTCGTTTCGTATTTCCAGTCGAAATATAAAAAGAAATATGAAAACGGATTCGGAGTGTAAAAGTTGTTAATCCGTCGAAAGCAATTCTCTCCCTATTTCTCTCCTCTTCAGTATGCATGCGCCCACTATTTGGGCATTAGCGTCTGCAACAAATACAATACACATATATACATACTTTCTTATAGACTATATAGGTACTTTTAGGGATTAATTACCCCGTTTTTTTGTTCGAAACACACAAGAAAATTAACTATCACATACTACAGTTTACTTTACATTAAGGTATTGCAATTTTTTTATATTTAAATATTTCTAAAAATCTATATAATTACATGCAACTGTTGTTTGTCAATTAGCAAAACAACAATTTGTGTGGGTTGCCCCCAAGGCTTTAGCGTCTCGGCTATGCAGCCGCCTCTTTCCATAAAAATTAAATCTAGTATGTGAGGCGCTTAACTTCAAACTCGGGTAAATCCATCTGTCAGATTATACGATTTTGGTATTAACAAAAGGTAATAGGGTAGATATTTGCTGAGAGGGTCGAATAGATTTACCTGAGTTTGAAGTTAAGCGACACATTTATGAACCTGTGTTTTACCTCTGAAGCTTGGTCGCCTCTCATCCCCTAAGAATTACTGTTTAAATCCAAGTATACTTGTTTAATCTTCGGCTAAATTCAACTTTATTCTTTTAGTCGGTGGTGTGCACTTATTTATACGGAAAATGATGATGATGGAATTTCCATTTGCATAGCTAATCCTTTAGGCTCTAAGATTGATTTAAGAAGGGGAGCCAATCAAATTTTTGATGCAAATTTTTGACGAAGTGGGGGGTGCCCCCCAAATTTATTTAAAAATAAAATAGAGCTATATAGTCAAGTTTGATAACATTTTTGTGTAAAGCAAGGATGCCGAGTTCATTTTCGGTATTTTATTTATACCTTTCCATATAAGAAAACTGAGAAAACATAAAAAGTATGAAATCAACGTTTGATATTTTTTTGAATAAATGCCTATATTTTGTTTATTTATGGTCGTAACATGGAAAATATATTTTCATGATTAAGCCCTGTTATTCCCCTTTATAAAAAGTATTATATATCCTATATTAGTTATAATATCTTTAACGAAAAAAAAAATAATAATAGGCCTGTTATCAACCACAATCTAAATATGTAGGAAAAACGATGTGGTTTGAGCTCTAATGCTTGCCTAATTATATCTTTCACAACCAAATGGACGTCAACTATTTCAAACGCTATTATTTACCTTGCCTTTGTATGCTTGTTATAATCCGTAAGTGAAATAAAGAGTTCGTTTAGAAGATACCGGAACCGGTTACCAATAAAAGGGTATTAGATCGAGCAAGTATTCGGTAGGGTAGTTTTTAAAAACTATCAATTTTGTAAGCACATCATTGTGTTACCCAAAGGTAAGCGCTTGGCGGGTACGGATTGGAGGAGGAGAGCAGAAGATCGAGCACAGTGGCGTGCCATGGGCTCTCCCACGCCTATGTCCAGCAGTGGACTGATACTGGCTGCTGCTGCTGCTGCTGATAATGATAATGTAGCGCTTACCGAAATGAAAATCCAAAATGACGTTTACCTATCAAGCTAATTTCATCTGTATTGCTAAGACATTAGACAGGGACATTACATTGAATATAGGGTAACCATATAATTTTGTAAACAAATAATGGCGTTATCAAATAGAGGGGTTCTCCAGTCCCTGTTATCTAATGACGTTTTCAAGTGAAAGGTACATCATTGCGGGTTATCAATGAGGGCCCGTTCATTTTTTTAGAGAGAAAACTTAAGCGGTAGGTATACATCTTCAACTGAGAACAGTCTGTTGGCGAATAGTGCACTCTAAAATAAAAATAACAATTCTGTGTTATACCTACTTAGACATTACACAAACTTATTTGACAATTTGTTAATTTATTATAACTAATATTTACATAACTAAATGCAAGGCTGCATAACTACAGCTACATGCTTCATCCCACATCTCCATAATTTTGTGGTTGAAATTATACCCTCGTTCTGTTGACAAATTGATCCGATATCTGGTGCACACCTTAAGTTCTGATGACAATCACAATTTAATAGATTCAGTATCATTGTAAATCCAAGATAGCTGCCGCTGCAGAATGCCGCGTATTACACATTTTTTAACAAACCTCTCAATCAAGTATGAAATGAAAGAGATTTATTAGTAGAACACAGTGCATTGCGGATCATAAAGTAAGCGGAGTTTAGACAGTTTTAGTAACATAACAACTTGAAAAGAAAATAAATATTGTTTAGGTAAATTCAAAAGCTTTTATTGAAAATTAAACAATGATATAGATAATGTACCAAAAGCTATAAAAATAATTCAGTAGGTTCTAGGTACCAGTCATTACACCACTCTTCTCATCAATGTAGCTAGAGCATTGAAAAGACAAAAAACTAAAATCGTGGGGCGCTTGAACCTTTTATCAACGGACAACGCCTAATATCACTATAATATATATGAACTTGGTTAGGTACGCTACGCTAGTGGTGTGATGGGTGGTACCTAGGACCTTTCGATTAAATTATCCTTGTGTATAATACCTGCATCATTATCATCATTATTTTCAATTAAACCGTTTAATATAAGATTTTTAACATACTAATTTAACTACTATTAGAAACGGGGTGTTTACCTAACTCAAATATACATGGTAAATACCATACCAATAATAATATTTTAATAGTATCTTGTCAAAACAGAAAATAATTATTTTACTTATTTTATTTATGACCTGGATACGAGACTTTCAAGCCAAATCTTTATTGGATAACTCTGCACTATAATGTGTTACAAATAGAACAATTGTTTTCCCCACATCCCAC
Source organism: Pammene aurita (assembly GCA_947086415.1). NCBI lineage: Eukaryota > Metazoa > Arthropoda > Insecta > Lepidoptera > Tortricidae > Pammene > Pammene aurita. The sequence goes on along the minus strand of OX352296.1, from coordinate 13,972,253 downwards.
AAAAGTAGGAACAGTCATATATTTTTTGCAAAAACGGTTGAAGTTACCACAAAACTTTCAATAAAGGAAATATTCTTCATGAAATTCTCTACAATTTTTACCTTTGAAATATGTTGCTAAGACTTATAGTTTTCAATCTATGTGTCGCGAAAATTTTAACCCTCCATTTTTACCCCCACCGCACCATAAATTTAGGTGGCTCTGCTTCCTAAAATGGCCTATGGGTCCTAAAGTCTCACTATGCATCCCTTTGTTGTCGTATGCACCACCGACTATTTGTAGGAAAAGAAAAAATCTAATGTTTACAATGAGTCGTTTACTTTTGGAACCGAAAGTAAGATTATATACCTATCCTATCCTATTGAAAGCAAAACATTTCTGATTTCCGAGAATAATATTTATAGGTAATAACGTCTTGCTCTTTGGCTGCCAAATATGAACCATCTCGTAAACTGACAGGGGGCCGTATTCTAACTTAACACGTGTAGACACGATCCAACTTCAATACAACTCCAATTCATTAACTACGCTAACGCCTAAACGTCTGAATCAGATATATCAGAATTTGCTTTAAAAATTCTTGCTATGCAACTCCAATACAACTTCAATATTGGTTGATTATTTGTTGTATGTTGGAGTTATGTTGGGGATAATTTGTGTTTGTAATGTATTGTTTATATATTGCAAAATTATAATACGGCATCTGCAGTATATCTGCCGTTACAGTTTTAATATACGTATGTGCTTTCATAACTCATCTGTCTTTAAAATCTTTATTTTATGGTTATCAGCGTCTACTACTAAACAAATTGTTGAATGCTACATTTTTGTTATGTCCTGAAAACAGTGTAATTTATAGATATATTGTATCACACAAAAAACGCATATTTTAAAATCAATTTGTTATCGAACGAGCGAAGTTTTTGGATCCGGGGTATGTCCTTAAACTACGCCCGGACTTGGGTATGCCCTTAAACTATGCCAAAAAGAGAGGTATGGGCACTGCGAATGGCATCTCGCTTAGTGTGGTAGGGCACGTTCAGTGAATGTCATCTCACTCAAATCTTGAGCAGAGCCCGACTGGGGAAGTACCTCCACCTTACAGAAAACCACAGCCACATAGCACTAGACCCTACTCATAGTGTTGTGTTCCTGCTGGTGAGTAAGGTTGCCAAAGAGCTCAAAGAGGACCCAGTGTGTTGACGATGAGGGACGTTCTTGTTCCTTCAGTCGTCAACACAGTGAATCCTCCTTTTTGTAAAGGGTCGGCAACGCGCATGTGACTCCTTTGGAGTTGCAGGCGTCCATAGGTTACGGTAGCTGCTTACCATCAGGCGGGCCGTATGCTTGTTTGCCACCATCGTGGTATAAAAAAAATTAAAAAAAAAGAAGTGAGTTCTTACAAACAACTTCGGCTACTGGGATGTCTCGGCATTTCGATGGCTTTTTGATTTTGAGAGTTTGTTCCGCGTTAACTTTAGTAACGTTTTTCTGATCTTTATGAGTTGGGGTTGTAGCAGAGATACATAAAATGTGTGAGGTCGTATATGAGCAGGATCGTTCAAGGGGTTGTGGAGCTAGATGTGAAAAAAAATCTTCAGAAGGGTCTTGTTATATTGGTCATCTCGTTTGCAAGGAAATCGCGAGTTCTGAGTTCGAGGCGGACTACTAGTTTTATTTAAGTTATAGCGATCTACGTCTGGTGTTACAGTGTATTTTGAAGGACCTACCCTAGATTGCACTTTGTTCTTACATTAAACCAAATCAGTTTATATCAAAGGAAGGCCGTATTTATTAATGAACGTTAATAATACCTTTAATAGTTTATAAAGACGACTGCAAGAGTTCCGCTGATTGCCATTTGTTGGCTTCCATTGATAGGGATGACGAGCCGCGCCGCTCTGGCGCCGCGTGTAAATAGGCCTGTTGTATACACAATGTATAGCCGCATTTTACTTGAACAAATTGCATAAGGTGACTACGGTAGCCAGGTGACGGCGGAATATTATTTTTTTCAATTCGACGCCGTGACATTGCTACGTATTACAAATGTTTCCATATGGTAGCTTTGATGTAGCAAAATCCATGTAGCATCTGCGTAACCCTTTCATATTAAAACACGATAATTATAAAAATCTCACTCATCTCCTAGGTATTTTATTTACTTAGCATAGCAATTATATTTCTTTCTTCCACAGTAGATGCATGGACAACATTTTCTTTGATTTAAATAGGAACAGGAAAGTTCCTGGCCTTATTTTCTTGTCTAACTAGGGATTGTCTGCGAAGTAGTAAGAATTTAAAAAAATATTAAGTTTAAAAAGTATAGGTATATAAAATACTACCCGCCTATTTTTAACCCTATTATTAACAACGTCTGACTCTACTGAAATCTGAGAAAATAAGTTACTACTAACTATATTTATACTTTTGTGTCTAAGACACAAAGATTTTGTTATTCGTGCGTTCACAAAATGATCGTCCAAATTAGTTACCTTAGTCTACACACGCAACACCACAAATATGGAGTAAGTACCTATACACCACTTATTCGTTGATAGTGCAAACTTCTTTCGTGTTTTATTTTTACTGGAATAAAAACAAGGTCAAGGTGCCCATGTGATAAAAATCATACGATACAAACAATAATTGCTATTCTGATAACATTATCATCAGTAATTCAATTGGCGAATTGATTTAACACAAAACAATGATAACACTATCGCGGTGTTTCTTTAAATTCATGTATCATTTATGATTATAATTCCATGATTATTTTAATCCCTTTACATATACGTGTCTAGTGTTTGATTAAATCGACGGAACAAATGTAGAAGATTCGGAATTCAACGTGTAGGTACATATATTTAAAAAAATATATGTACCTACCTGTAAGTGGCTGTTTACCGTTATTTATTGGGCTTAGGTTTTGCATTAAATGTTACTTAACAAAATAGTGCCAGAAAAAAAGGAATCTATAAGAAATAAAATAATACTCGTATAAAGTTTCAGCTTATCAGAATCACCTTAGGTACTAAGATTTTAATGTCACTCTCTGTTAAAGAAAAAAAATGTTTATCGTTTATATTCCAACGCTTAACACTGGCCCAAAATGGTTGTTAAATATTGTAATTACGCTGTTAAACACTAACCCACTTATTTATAAAACTGAAAAATCCTCTGCAAAATGTTGCCTCTATAACAAACACGCACTCGTATGTGAAAACGACGGAAATTATCAAACGGTTATCAACACCATTATAGATATAACAGACAATTAGGAATGCATAATGCTAAGAGTTAGGTACCTCAATTTGAGTGAGTCTCATACAACCATTTCTTTTAGAATATTACGCCAGTCCATCGGACATAAAATTATGCTCACAATCTAATCCAGCTTGTTTCGTAACGGGCATAAAAGATGACGGGCGCAATTAGATTGAATACTTTCTAGAAACTTCAAACCGAATTGGAAAATTTAACTCATTACGCTCGGCGAGGGCGATTTCGCTGGAGTTTTCTTCATCCCGCGATATAAAAGTTATTATGATATAACTTTTTCATGTAATCAATGCCGAATTCCTCCGGGCTGTTTACAATCCCTTGCATAATGATAAAGATATGGTAATGCCAGCGTAATAAGATAAGATATGCTAATGGGCCTTAAGGGCACCCGCTATATTGCTGTACTTTTAAGAAATATAAGATTGTACGTACTTATTTGATTAATATATTTAGGCCCTGGAGGATTTTCGAACTTACTAACTGTTGTCAAAATGATATGATTTTGTGAATTGTGAATTACTAATTAAAATTGATTTTCAAATGTAGTAAGTAAATTTTTGCTCCAAATTTGGTACATTTCAATGATAATGATGATAAACATCTCCAAAATAGAAATTGGGGAATATCGATGTAGATGCACTCAAAAATCTTGCCTAATTGAAATTTAAAGGCAGGAAAAGTAAAAAAGTCCTAGTGCGCGAACATTGCACACGCTAAACCACTACTATAAAATCTACTTTTTGAGCAACTATATTAAAAATGAAAAGCTAAGCTGGCTAAGCTCTACACAAATAAGGTTTGGACGCCCCTCGGCCCCCTCCTATCTGAAGATACTTTTTTTTCCATTTATAGACAAAAGCATAAGTAGTTAATCATATGATTTATTAGACACAATACTTAATGCCTATTTGCCTACCCGAGCTATCTCTGGTAGGTACCTACTCGTATTATTATTTAGGTTTAGGCACTCTTGGCCAAACCTTAAATGCTTTAATAGACGAGGCTTAAACTTTAAATGGTTAAAGTTATTGTTTTCTAAGAACTATAGATGTCTTGCCATTATTTATAATTAAGTTATTAGTCTCGTATTGTAGATAAGGTAACCCCTTATGGGTTTGACATTTTAATGTCGAATGTCATCTCGCTAAGTGTGCTAGGGCACGTCCAGAATGTCATCTTGTTCTACTCTGGAGCAGAGCCCGACTGGGGAAGTATCTGCACCTAACAGAGGGTCGGCAACGCGCATGATATCTCTGGAGTTGCAGGCGTCCATAGGCTATGGTAGCTGTTTACCATCAGGCGGGCCGTATGTTTGTTTGCCACCATGGTAGTGTAAAAAAAAAGAAAAAAGAAGTACATCCTATGACAATATTATAAATGATATAGTTTGAAAGTTCAGATGTTAGTTACTCCTTCAGATTAGTATTTACAGCCTAGAAAAGGTCATGGGATAGTTCTCGCCCCGGAATTCGGTTTAAGGAAACTTTATTCTTATAAGAATTACAGAAATTCACTTACATAAGAATATTATAATATACTCAATACAAATTTTTTGAAGCGTGCACATTTATACTTATTTAAAAGCATTTTTATTTTCACTTAAAAACATAATTACATATAACAATTTAAACCATAAGTGGGTAATACTCATATTTAGATGAACCGTCACTAATGAGTTTGTTTTGCTCGATGCAACATTGTTTTGCATTCTATTAGCCGGCCATAGATAAGACGTGTCCGAGAGCATATGTAAACCGAGATCGATTGGATGCGGCATTTTCGTCTGTTGATAGTTGCATGATCATATAGTTTACGTCACACTCATAGTTATACAATCTTCAGATTTAGAGTCTTGCTAGAAATTTTATAAAGTAGAATTTATTTCTATTCAGTACTGATTAAGCTCTTAAATATCCAGTTTAAGAAATTTTCCATACATTTGTGCCACTTCAACAATTTTCCTTTACTGTCGAAGATTTCGTATTATACCGAGAAGGGAAAATCCAATACAATTTTTGTTATACACCTTAACGCCTTGATATTACGGTAGGTAGTAATTAGCATGTTTTATATGTGTATAATGTTTGGTTCCCCTTTAACATATTTAATACAAATATTGGACTCTCCGTTTGCTTTCCGGGTTTCTAATTGTTGCTGCAATTTTTTCAGTATTTCCCTTTGATATGGTGTTTGATCGGAGTATATCTTAAAATTGGCGACAGTTAAGTTGTTTCTATTTCGTAGGATAAATTTTACTGTTTCAACTGATTTAAAGTAAACTTTGATAGGCCGAGCTTTGTCATTATGATATTTTCCAAGTCGGGTGATTTTTACTGGTTCTGGGCACGTCGTTTTAATCATTGCTGTAGTATTTTGTACTTCCTTCATGTCATACTCCATCCTCTCAGATAATGATTCATATGTTGGTTCTTGGATGCCACAAATAACGATATTTTTTGCACGATTAGTGCGTTCTTGACATTCATTGACCAAGGCGCTATACGATATAGGAGTTTTCTTCATTTTTTTCTTGACATTTCGGTGATTTCAACAGGTTAACATCTCGCTCTACCAGCTTAATCTTATTCTCTAGAACTGTGTTTTTATCTTGTAAATTAGTAATGTCTGTTTTGAGCTCGTTGTGTTCAATCGCCATATTCTCCACTTTGCTGAAAATGTTGTTGACTTCAATTTTAATTGAGCTAACTTCGTCACACAGTTTGTGCATGTTTGCGGTTTTGGTGCTTGATTTTATGAGGGATATCATTTCAGCCAACTGTAATTTGAGATCGGAAAGTTCTTGTATAACATTGTAGTCTCCAGCGCAATTCCAGCATTTGTTTTGAAAAGCCCGATAAGAGTCATACTCGACTTTTGATAACAAATTCGATTCCGAGCCACCGAGTTTTTGCAAGTTGCCGCCTCCATTCGTTGAGCAGAGTAGACTCATTGCAGATCTATGGGTAGTAAGCTTGTGTGGCCGGTTGCTATACGTTGAACAACTGAGCGGGATAACTTAGATTGATAGTACTAAGTATGTAATCACTTACGGTTTAATTTTGGATGTCCATGAATTTAAATAGTTTTTAAGAGTTATGAATCTTGTTTGCGTAAGTTTAGTGCGTTACGTAAGTTTGAGTTTTAGGAAGTTAACTTTAAGATTTACATTTGAGTAACGGGGTAATTAAGTAAATTTTATAAGACAAATAACACGTCCGCACAGTAACGCTCGCTTCTTGTCACTTTCCCTAAGGAGATGAAATACGGTGCCGTATTATAATATTCCGTATCTAAAATACATAAACTATACATTAAAAACACAATCTATCTCAAACACAACTTCGACACACAACAAATAATTAACCAATATTGATGTTGTATAAGAGTTGCATCTAAATAATTTTCAAGTAAATTCTGACATTTAAATTATATCTTGTATAATATATACATACATTATGTATACATAAATCTGATCAAGTTTATTTTTAAATTTCATTTCATTTCAACTGTATTCAAACTGACAAAACAATAGAAAAAGTAATAAATAACTATAAACTAAAAACCGGCCAAGAGCGTGTCGGGCCACGCTCACTGTAGGGTTCCGTAGTTTTCCGTCCGTCACAGTAAGTGTCCCCACTTAAGAGTTAATAACACCGCCATGTAGGATATGATATGAGAGTTCCACGTACAGCGACATCTATCGGCAAATTAAGTAAACTATTGCGCGCGAGCATAAAGTATGGAAGATGATTTTTATGGGATAATTCTTTATTGCGTGAACCGATTTTCACCGTTTTTACTTTATTTGAAAGCACGTCATTTCATTGTAATTTTGTAGAAATTACAGGTACAATAAACACCTGCTTATACGGTTAAATTACAAACTTAGTTCAGAAATTATTTTGTATTTTTTTTTCAAAAACTATTCATCCTATCAAGTTCAAAATAATTTTCCTAGAAAGTTTTTATAAAGTTCTACTTTTGAGATTTTTTTCATATTTTTAAAACTTATGGTTCAAAAGTTAGAGGGGGGGGGACGCATATTTTTTTACTTCTGGAGCGATTATTTCCGAAAATATTTACATTATCGAAAAATGATTTTAGGAAACCCCTATTCATTTTTAAATACCTATCCAATAATATATCACACGTTAGGGTTGAAATGAAAAAAAAAATCACTCCCCACTTTACGTATAGGGGAGGTACCCTAATAAAAAAAAAATTCCACTTTTTATTTTACCACTTTGTCGGCGTGATTGATATACATATTAGTACCAAATTTCAGCTTTCTAGTGCTAACGGTCACTGAGATTATCCGCGGACGGACGGACGGACGGACGGGCAGACATGGCGAAACTATAAGGGTTCCTAGTTGACTACGGAACCCTAAAAACTACCTACAAATAGAATATATCCTCTAAATCGCTGCCAATGGGTAGGGTGCCCAGAAGGCTGGCCGCATTGCCACGTTGTATAGCGATACTTACTCGCTGTGCAAAATATTGGCCAGCCCTCTGGTCACCCGTTGTTTCGATTAAACGCGCCGCTAAATCTTTGTAGATGCGGCGCGCGCTCGGCCCCCATGGCCCCAACGTTTCGACCCCAAACGCCTCAAATATGTAGCCACTGCCGAGGGTGGCGTATTTGCGGCGTTTGAGGTCTTCTGCTGCGGATGCGGCATTGCCAGCATTTTTGCTGGTACCTGGAAGATGGGACGGGGCTAGAGTATCTACACACGTAGCGTCCCATACCAGAGGCCGTCCCATCCTCCAAGGCACCAGCGTCATACCGTCGGGCCTCTTGCCGTCGTCCCTTGCCAAACCAACGGGTTCTAAGATGGCCGGAACTTTGACGCTGACAAGGGCCCTTCGGATGACATCATTTATGCTCGCGTGACGAGGTATACGCCCAGAGCTTCTGATGCAGGAGAGGTCATGTTGACCGAGGCTATCCACCATCGTACCACATTGGCATCGATGTGAAGCATTTGTTGCTGCCCCTATCCGCAAACTAGTCGCCAGTCTAAAGGTACAGTCATCTAGAAGCGTGCCTATACATGGTGAAGGTAGAGTCTGTAGCCACAGACCCGACTCCCACTCCGCAGTGGCAAGGAGACGAGCTCGATCTGCCGGACCAGTTGACGTGTCAACTAGATTGTTCCGTACTAGTCGGCAGAGCGGCTCGTCCCATTGCCTCTGGGAACAAGGATTGGTAGGCGGGTCAGTATTGGGACAGGTCACTGACCATACATTCTTGGCCTCAGTGCAATGAGCAGCCTCCATGGCCCCGAGAGAAGGGGTTAAAATGCTTTCAACTAAGTTCTGGGCGCTATGCACTGAGGACAAGAAGGCAGGCAGCGATACACTGGTAATTTTGCGTATCCCCAGGCCACCGTGCCGTATAGGTAAAGTGGCCTGGGTCCAAGACCTCTCGTCAAACGGTGTTGTCAAATGTTGAGGACTGATGATAGGGTTTCTTGTATCAGGGAATCTAGTTTTAGGAGTAGGGTCGGGTGCTTCCAGAGATGGCTGCCACGAAGAACATAAGTAAATTTAGGAACAAAAAGACAGTATCGAGTGATTGTGTATGCGGTATGCTTGTTAATGTTTAATAGACGGTCGGAAACAGATTTGAAATTTTGAATTTTATCGTTGATGTATTTGTCGAAAGATTGGTCCAAAATAGGGCAGCCAAGGAGGTGAAGCTGGTTTTCACTGATTATTTTTATTCCGGGTGCTATATTTTCGAAACTTTGTATTATCCGGTCCTTATCAGTACATGAGTCGGAAATAAATAATTCGCATTTTGAAAATTTTAAATATAGCCCTATAGACTCTAGATCAGATGTTAGTTTTTGTAGATCGTCTAAGACTGTACCTGCATCACCCCCTAGTGTACCGTCGTCTAGGTACCAGACATTTAATTTGGAATTTAGAGATTTTATGAATGGATGGATGGCGAGGCTAAAGATGGCTGGGCCTAAAGGATCACCCTGCTGACAACCAACAGAGGAGGCCAAAAGGTTTGATTTATATACAAGTTTTGAGGGGGAACTGTAACACTGCCCTAAAAAATGGTAGGTTTCGGGAATTTTTTCTTTTATTTGGGTCAGAAGGGGGCCTCGGTCCACAGAGTTGAAGGCGTTCGTCACATCGACTTTCAGCAGCACCTCGCCAGCCTGACGCTCCACAAAGGTACGCACGGCGTGGACAGCGGCTTCGCAGCCACTTTTTGCGCCAAATCCCAATTGGAGAGGCCTGAATTCTGTACTCAATTTTTCTAAGACGGCTCGGCAAGCTATTTTTGCCGTGAGACGACGAAAAGTAGTGCCAACGGCGATCGGTCGTATGCCGCCGTCTTTTTTTAGGAGGGCGCATAAGTTGGCTCCATACAGTATATCGGTCACGTCCGTAGGCACTTCACCTGCTAGCATTAGGTTCACCAGTGATGTTAGATGTTTTAGGAGCTCGTCACGAGTTCCGTTGCAGTCGCTGCTTAAGACGTCTTTTAGGTGTTGTGGCGTAAGGCGTATGTATACATATACATACATCTTGTACATTTAGACGTTAAGGCGATAGCTGTATTGCGTAGGTAATGCATTGGAGTTGGATCGTGTCATAACGTGTTTTAAAGTTAGAATACGGACCGTTGGTTCACATTCTTGAGACACAGAGAAACCTAGTTTGAGAGCCACGTGCCAATCGTATCAATGTACACCTAAAGTTGCAATAAATATTGTTTATTATTTTTATAATATGGGGGCGGTGCGAGAGGAAGGACTGGTAAATTCCCGACTTCTACGTGGATGAAATAGCGAGCGGTAGCTGTATGTATATAAATACAAAAAACACGCTCCAGATACAGAAATAAATATCGCGCTCGTCAAAAATATTTGCCCTTACCCAGGACCGTGAGGCAACTCGGCTAATTAAGTACCTAATCATCTGCTTCACTTAATAAATATTAGACGAAAATTATAAATTAAAAATACTCCACCAAATTGACTTCCTTTGCTTGTTGATATTAAATTTCACTGGTATAAGAAACTCTCTCTCCTTCTCGTTTATATGATCCGTTAAACACACTACACTGTCAACATAAACCAGATACTGTGACAGAAATTAACCTAGGAACGTCGAAGTTTATAATCTTCATTAAATGAATCTTTCCCGGTCGCCCCTGAACGCTTAGTCCTCTTATTAGCAGATTACGTTAAGCTTGTTGCCTTAATGGAGCTGAACCTCGCGATTAAAATAAGGTGCCTTAAGATATGAACGTTGAATGTAATTCTCGGAGGAAGACAATTTGATACGAGGATAAATGACATTATTCTTGACAGCCAGTTAAGGGTTTTGAAGTGATACGGACGGGGACATGTCACAGTAATTAGGATAATGGAGATCCATTTCGCATTATTTTTATGACAGTAACTTTATCATATGACTTGCGATTGCCCGAGACTTCGTCTGAATAGAACTCGGTAGTCTCGGTACTGGCACTGCCATATAAACTTCCACCCATCGTTTCCCCATTAGAATATGATTTATACTATTTATATATGAGCATATACGCCCTTTGTGTATGTGTGCCAAAAACCCCCACTTATAAGAAACGCCAGTTCACTGTTTTAATTTAAAAACAAATTCAAGAAATTAAATCTAACTTATTTTAGGATTTACTTATTTTACGAGTATGTGTTTTTTTAATTCGCAGTGCCTTCTAATGCAAAATGATAAAATATTAACTAAATAATTATCTATCCACAAATCAAACTTCTCGGTTCCAGCCGCCTGCGTCTATTTATTTATAATATACCTACAGCTTAAGTTCTTCTAATTAAGTTTTCGTTTGATCTCTGCTTCTACTCATTGCCTGTATCCGTAGTTGCTTTGATTTTGTTTTTGCCCATTATTATTATTACTATTATTAGGTACTTATATTAGTCTGTAACCTTCTCCACACCGTTATTCTTCTTACATTTTTAAGCATGTTTTTTAGTTATAAATAAGTAAAAAAAATATTCAAGGGCCCACTGACAATCTACGTTAGTTGCACTACTTGCTCAGACACATGGTGAATGAAATCTATGAAAAGTCGAACATCCTCTTTTAGTTTTTATTTTATTTTCTTCAAGTTTTTTTTCTTCAAAAGTCTTCCTAATCTGTTAAGCCGTATTTGCGTGATTAATTATATAGGTAGCAAACATCTAAACGCACTTCTTCAACAATTTGTATGGAGATTGGGGTATCCCAATCCAGTAGTACTACATCGTATCGTTATCGTTAGTGTAGTATTACTGGATGGCGACCTAAGCTCTCCGAAACATGTCGCACGTGAGTAGAGCCGTATGAAGGTATACTCTTGAATATGTGGAATATTTACTAAATGAAATCAGAATTCAAACTTACGTCGAATTTTATTTAAGATGGGTACTGTCGCGATAGTACCAGGAATATCGAGATAATGATAGAATTTACTCACGTTAGCGTTTCGTTACCTAACCAAACGGTAATAGCCATAATAAATAGGTTACGAAAAATTATAGGTACTATCGGGTTCAGAATTGCATGGCCAATTTATGAATGAATTCATTGATAAATTGCCCATGCAATTTTGAACCTGATGGTACATATATCGACTATGGAGATAATTCTTCATCAGATACGTTTACGTCTCTATAATAAGAGCTTCGAACTTATTAAAGAGCCGAAAGAGTCGAAAGAGTCGAAAGAGTCGAAAGAGTCGAAAGAGTCGAAACAGTCAAAAAAGTAAAAAATGTCAAAAAAGTCAAAAAAGCCAAAAAAGTCAAAAAAGTCAAAAAAGTCAAAAAAGTCAAAAAAGTCGAAACAGTCGAAACAGTCGAAACAGTCGAAACAGTCGAAAGAGTCGAAAGAGTCGAAAGAGTCGAAAGAGTCGAAAGAGCCGAAAGAGCCGAAAGAGTCGAAAGAGTCGAAAGAGTCGAAAGAGTCGAAAGAGTCAAGAGTCAAAAGAGTCAAAAAAGTCAAAACAGTCAAGTCAAAAAAGTCAAGAGTCAAAAGTGTCAAAAAAAAACAAAAAGTCAAAAAAGTCAAAAAAGTCAATAAAGTCAAAAAAGTCAAAAAAGTAAAAAAAGTAAAAAAAGTCAAACCAGTCAAAAAAGTCGAAAAAGTCGAAAGAGTCGAAAGAGTCGAAAGAGCCGAAAGAGTCGAAAGAGCCGAAAGAGTCGAAAGAGTCAAGAGTCAAAAGAGTCAAAAGAGTCAAAAGAGTCAAAAAAGTCAAAAAAGTCAAGAGTCAAGTGTCAGAAAAAACAAAAAAGTCAATAGAGTCAAAAAAGTCAAAAAAGACAAAAAAGACAAAAAAGTCAAAAAAGTCAAAAAAGTCGAAAAAGTCGAAAGAGTCGAAAGAGTCGAAAGAGTCGAAAGAGTCGAACGAGTCGAAAGAGTCGAAAGAGATGAAAGAGTCAAGAGTCAAAAGAGTCAAGAGTCAAAAGAGTCAAAAGAGTCAAAAGAGTCAAAAGAGTCAAAAGAGTCAAAAGAGTCAAAAGAGTAAAAAAAGTAAACTTTATTAAACTTTATTCAGTATAAATATTTTTATATTTGAGTGGGTAGTCTAATTAGGTACATAACGGATCATATTTATATTTCAAATAAAGTAACTAAATAGGATACCAGTCTGATATTATATTGAACAGTTTATGTACCTTTAATTATTACGATAACGACAAGGTAGTATGGGTCAATCGATTGTTCAGATCGACTAAAGATATTCTTCGATTTCTTGTAGGATTTCGGGCGAGTTTACGAAAACATATTTTGAAAAGTCATTATACTAAAAGCGCTTTCTACACAATGTAAAGTTTGCAGGTAAATGTTTGCTGCACAATGAACACAGTTAAATTATTGAAGAAGAGATATAGCCTTTGAAAAAAAAAAATAAACATTGCGTCGTGTCCCTCATGGTTGGTACTCGTAAAACGTCCAATACGCCAACAGACGAAGCCTGTGTGATCCGCAATCAGATCACGTCGGCAAACAGTCGCGGGCCGGGAAATTGTGCGTACACCTAGATACACCCATGAATACTTGCATTACTGGCCTTAGTGCGGGCATCGTTGTGTGTGTCAGGCTCAAATAGCGATAATGAAACGCCGTGGGCGGACAATTTGAAGGCTTTATTCGGTGTATTTGCCTTTCATGTTCGTATGGTTCCAAACATGAACTGTATTAGAGAGGATAAAGGCATTTTTGGAATTTTGTATTCATTTATTGTCTCATTAATCTTAGCAACACGTGTTAGGTGTGTTAGGTTAGGTTTTTTCAATAACGCAAACATTTCGCGACGTAGATTATAAACAATAATTAGAACATTTAAAAAAATGCTATTAGAAAGGGGTTTGGTTATTATCTGCTATCCTAAATGTCACACTTTAAAGGATGTGAATAATCTTCTACTTTACTATAAATATTTGTTTAGTGCTTTCTTTGGCTCTTACTTACTCTGAATGCTATGCATCATTAAGTATCGTTTATGACAACGTCAGCTTTACACAAAGTAACAACCCTTCTAAGGGTTACCATGAAGAGTGACGTCCTATATTAACCCTTAAGCCCATACAGGAAACCCTGCTTTCCCCCGGCAACGTTTATTCAAAAATGTTATTAGGAGACGCCCTTTTCCCAATACGGCTTAGTGAAAAAGGTAAGGTTGGAGTAATGAGGCAGAACTCAGACACTTCTGTTAATGATACGGCCGAGTTTTGCATAAATCCAAATTGAAGCTCAAAATGCTGCTGAATCAAGGTTTATTTAAGTGAAGGTCGAAAATATATTATTCGACAATATTTACAGGTACGCTCCAGATTGTATGTTTAACAAACAAAAAAGCACGACGATACAAAAATAGTTTACTTGGTACCAGGGCTTGTAACCGGTTTTCGCAAAAAGCCCCGAAATAACCCAATATGTTTACATATTTTATGGTTTTTACGTAGAACCCGTATTGTTTTTAGCTTATGACTTAATATTGTAAGATTTATAAACGAAACTTTTTAACGAAATTTGAAACGAATTTTTTTAGATTGAACGAAAGAACGAAAAAACAACCGGTATTTTGGTATGGAGTACATTTTAAGTAAATGATTTTACTTTTTTCTACAAATCCCCGACGTTTTCGCACTACAATTGGTAATAGTGTAACAGGCTATGATATATAATAATGACAGATGGGTTAATTAAGCACGCTCAAAAAGTGAAACTCTTAAAATTAGTGATTTCAAACAATTGTCAGTCGCGCACTGGCAAACGCGAGATGCATTGCGGACGTGCCAATGAGTTCCCGTCACCCGTGTGAGAAAGAGACAAAATGAAATTTTCTAACTACGAGAGCGACAAAGACGTAATGATTGTCAATATAGATAAACATAACAGGATCATTGGTAGGTTATGAAATAAATTTGGAAGTATTTTATGTGCTCATTATGTCAAGAGTATACCCATCCATAGTAAAAAATCATTGGTAACAGGTAAAACTTAGGTGTCTTTCCGTCTGCTCATTTGCAGTTTTGCCACACTTTTTTAGGAAATATAAACCGTTTTCATACTTTTAAACACCTTTCAACGTTCTTAATTTTTATGTGGGTATTAAGAACCTAACACATTTGCTGACTTCAAATTATTCAACACAGTAAAATGAATTACAGTACACCAAAATAGCCAATTCTTCGATCACTGCGCCAGGGAAAGTAAAGATAACCTTAAACAAACGGATGAACCGGACAAAGTATTCGTAACCACTTCTACGAGTCGTGCATGCCGCTGAGAACAGACGTATAGTTGGCGAAAAATAAGGACAGAGTGAAAGCCCGAGTAAACTGGCAACGAGGAAAACGACCCGAGAACGAGAAGATTCGAAAGAACGTATAAACTGTCATAAATATATTATTAAATAGGTAGGTCGACAATTGCTTAAAAATTGCTTAAATATATCTGGGATTAAAAACCTCAATGTTTCTTGGTGTATTATAATATTTCTAAGTATCTGAAAAGGGGCGCCTCCGATCGTCTCTACAATAAACTTATTTTAGAATCTTTTCACAAGATTGGCTTGATACAGCGCAAGGCACGACTTACTTATAGGAGGCGTGTAAAAAGGCCTACACATTTTTTTCCTTAACATAAAAATTCCAAGAATTTCTATAAAAGATCGAAGGATAACAATTTTAATAATTTATTGTCTATATAGTTTTAGATTAGAGTATTGTATGCTTGCATTCTAAGATCACAGCCATTTTAGCCTTATCATATACGAGTACACTTAACACTCTAGAGTAAGTAAACATTTTTTCATAATTATTTTTGTATCTTTGTTTAATTTTAAGCGGAACTATAGTTTTTAATATTCTAATCTGAATATTGTATATTCTCTGTAAATAAGTATTATAGGTTCTTCCATAAGTTGAGATGCCATAGTTGATAATGGAATCAGCTAGTGCAATATATAATAATCGGAGTGTGTTATAAGGCATTTTTTGCCTAATGATACAGACATTGGCAAGAAAGGCTCTTAGCCTATTACACACATGGTCTATATGAGGTCCCCGGTTGAATGAAGTGTCAATTTTTAACCCCAGATAGGTATGGGATAACTACAACCAGATAACTACATAGACACTCGATTTCACAGACATCACGATCATTGTTTACCATCATTTGCAATGTCTGGAGCTGCCAAATATATAATCGAATATTGCTCATGACCTAGTAATAAAAATTTAAGTGTTTGACCGAAAGCAACATCTTTCCCCTGGGTTTTATTAACGCCATTGAACACCCCCTTTCAGATCTAAAAGCGTTTTTATTAATAATTGGAGTTGGTAACATTTTTATGGCGGTTGGTATATATTCAAATATAAACATTTGTACTGATAAAAGTAGTATCGTACTAGGAATGAGCAATAATAGCTCCAACGTAATATCATCATTCGCTTGCCCTTGTCCCATTTACTTTGGATCGGCAGAGCAAGGCTTTTTTTGCACACATCTCTTAACCCGTCCCGTCATCTCATTCATTACTCAACTCCTTTCTTTTCATATCATCTCTCATACAATCCATCCACCTTTTCCTAGGTTTCCTTCTTCTCCATTCCATCCATCTTAACATTCTCATCTCCGTTACATGCAATCTCTTTTCATCCGTCACCTTTAGGGTCTAACACCCGACAGATCTTAAAATGGATTTATAGATTTTTCGTAAGAAAATGCCCCTACTATTTGATATGAAAAGTTTTAAACGACCAGCCTTCTATTTTGTTTAATTTTAATATTATATCTTTCAGCACGGTTAGCACATGAGTGACGCGACAGTATCTTGCGTGCGAGATAGACTACCCGTCTCTTTTTAATTGATACAGTTAGAAAAGGACGCGCGCGAGATACTGTGGCGTAACTCTTGTGCTAACCATGCTGGTGCTACTAAACGATTTCGCTTTACTTTTTTCGCAACATTTTTACTCATTACTTTATATTTTATATAAATAATATACGTACGAGTACAAGGTCTCTTTTGCTTCGTCGACTTTTTTTAAAGTAAGTACTTAGAACTCCATTGAAGCGGGGCTTAGCCTGTAGCTTGGCTAGCTTTGGCATAGCTTTGGCATAGCTTTGACATTTTATACAACGGAACGCCAATGGTCTTTCATGGAAATATGCTTTTCATCCGAGACTGCTCTGAGACTTACATAATTCGAGACTCGCAAACGATAATGAGATCCATTAACAATTTAAGTTCGATAAAGTTTTTAACAACCTAAATTATCACACACCCACTTTATATGAGTTACGTGACAATGTTTCTCATATCATTTTAACAAGGTGAAATCAAGAACGTAATACGAGATAATAAAACTTGAATCTATTCATGATTTTGTAAATTGGTAAAAAAAAAAATTTTTTATCTGCACTTCAATAAAATTAGATACTTAGTAGTATAAAAATACACACAGTATATAATAATGATAAAAAGTCA
Organism: Pammene aurita; assembly: GCA_947086415.1. NCBI lineage: Eukaryota > Metazoa > Arthropoda > Insecta > Lepidoptera > Tortricidae > Pammene > Pammene aurita. The sequence continues at coordinate 13,954,967 of OX352296.1, read as the reverse complement.
TTCTAATAATATATAGTTATTCTACTATTTTTTTGTGTTCGTTAGTGTTTGAATATCCGCGTACAGCCACCGGCAATAGTATCTTCCTACACGAAGACCGCAAAAATTTGTGACACGCTCTTATGGCTTTACAAATAAGAGCGTGTCACATACACGGTGCTCGTGAGCATTGCGAGAGATTTTAACCACGAATTCCCGAGGTATAATGCCTGAGGAATAAGGAATAATAAATGTGAATGTGTGCGTGTTATATGAATTTAGGTCAATTTCGCCAAAAAAAATTTTTTTTCTTCTTTTTTCGATTTTTTTAATGTTTTTGAACATAAAAACTTAAATGTATTTGGTAAAACTGTCGATTAAAATAAATTAGTACATTTTTTTCGTAAAAAATATTCCGTAAAAGTAATTTATTCCTAAAAGTATTCCTTGGCGTCAGCGACATAAAATCACGTGCACAAAGTCAGACACAGCCTTGCGTGATAAAAGTGTATTTGGCATGGCACACACATTATACAATAAGTTACCAGACATAATAATGAAATCTGACATGCCTCAATTTAAAACTAATTTATTTGACTTCTTAATAAAAAATGCATTTTATTCAATCAAAGAATATTTAGATTATACGCCATTTCTTTATTAAGTACCTATACTATAAGGTGTTATTAATTGTTATTAATGTTAATATCCATGCATGCTGCATGCTTAGCTGTAGGAAATCTAGGTTTAGGATTGTATAATATTTGCATGCCCACTAGCAGGCTGAATACACTGTACCTAAAATGTATGTAAGATCCGCCTGACTGTATTCGAGCAAATAAATTATTTGATTTGATTTGATTTGATTTGGCACTTTGATATCTGTCAATAAGAATGTCTAGACTAGAACCCATGAAGGGTGGAAACGCCATCAAAAAAGCGTTTTGCACTGAGTCAAAATAAAAAATGTTTTTTTATTTAATTGGTAGTAACTCTGAAACTAGGCGAATTCCAGAAAAGTTTATACAACATTTTAGTCTCCAATTATAATCAGGAACACGCTGTTAAAATTATTCGGTTTCCTCATGTTACACCGTGTATATTTGCGGCCTTCATGTAGGAAGATACAACTGCTGGTGACTGTACATTGCAAAGTTTCATGGCGAAAGCTTAAAAGGAAAGTAAACTTTAATTCCTATCCAATAAAGAAATAAAAGTAATGCGTTTGCAATAACCGTGACTCCCGAAAACCTATAAAGGACGAAACCAATCTTCCGTATTTTCAAGATGAAGGTTAGTAATTGCCGCCATAAAGTCTGGTGTCCTCTGAACTGAGTGTCCGATATTAAATTTTAGCGCCCCCCAGTTTAAGTCTTAAATTTCTTATAGATTCCGTGATCCCTATCGTTTTTGTTTAATTTCAATTTGCTTGAGTGCTCTACGCTATAAAAGAGTTACAAAAGGGTATCTTTTCCATTATCTGGCGGTCACATAGCACATTAGCTTTAAAGATTCTCAATTTAAAGTAAGTAAGGCATGATTTACGTTGTGATATTGATAAGTATTGAACTGTAACAAATGGGCTCCAATATGTAAGTTAAAGCTTAATTTGCATGGCGCGAAGTAGTTTGTATTTATTTTCGCGAAAATGAGTCGATGTTATGTCTCGGATTGATCTGAAATTGAAATCCACCGGTTTCTGAAATACACTAAAATTAAAATGATGTAGATTAACGGCATAGGGAAGGTTTGCCTAAGAAAAGCTTTTTGACTGCATACTAGTTAAGGACCATTCATATTCTGTCGTTTTCTCTCATTGCATGTGTCTCTTTCTCGCATTGTATTGAATCTAGAACAGCGGCCTCTACAAAAAGTTTTTACCGGCCTTCCCCATTATGTAAACTTAACTAAAAACGATCAGTTTGTAGTAACTGTGCTACGCTCCTCTACGCCGTAGCACTCGTTGCGTTTAGTATATACGGAACAATACGTAGCACTCTGCGTTAGTGGCTTTTCTGTTTAGAAGGACGTCCTTGTAGGATTCTGTTTTGTCTTAAAGGAGTGAAGAGTTTCTGCTCTAGTTTTCCTTTTTAAGTGGTTAAGTTTTCGATACGAAGCTTTAATTTTTCTTAGATTTGATGTAGGTTGTCCGATCATTACGAAGTCTGTCATGAAAGCAAAATGTTTACCTGAACTATTATGATATTTCATCAACAGCAGTACTAAAATAAGTATTACTTGTTAAAACCTGTTACAAGTAAAAGTAAATCTTCCATTTAATTATTAACATAAATTTTAAAACTAGTCCCGAAATAATGTACGGACATGAATTCACAAAATACACTTAGCAAACTTTTTAATAAAAGAAAGAGCCACTTTAAGTTTAAACTAAGTTTGTTTTCGCTTAATTTATAAGAGCACGGTGCTCGCAGTTCGAAGCGTTGGTATTTTGGAGAAATTGCTCGTAGTCAGTTAAATTTTTAGTCGCCCGAGGACTTTCTTGAAACGTGAGTGGAAAATCAGCCAACGTTAGATTGTACAGTGCTGTGGTGGTTGGTTGGTTATTTGATAGGGACTTCTGTCTAAATAATATTTATATATTACTAGCTTTTGCTCGCGGCTTCGCTCGCGTTAAATTCGAGGTAACAAAGCATACAAACTTCCACCCCCATTTTAGGGAAGTGGGGGGTTAGAAAGAGACAAAAAGTAGCCTATGTCACTCTCCATCCCTTCAACTATCTCCACTTAAAAAATCACGTCAATTCGTCGCCCCGTTTTGCTGTGAAAGACGGACAAACAAACAAACACACACATACACTTTCCCATTTATAATATTAGTATGGAAGTATGGATATGTGAATATCTTTGTTAACCAAGGTACTATCGGGTTCAGAATTGCATGGCCAATTTATGAATGAATTCATTGATAAATTGACCATGCAATTTTGAACCTGATGGTACATGAGCTGTATTCTAAATTTAAAATACGATCCAACTCCAATGCATTAACTGAGTATCACAGCTAGCGCCTAAACGTCTGAATCTGAAATATCAAAATTTGCTTCAAAATTATTCCGCTGCAAGTCCAATACAACTCCAATATTGGTTGATTATTTGTTGTACGTTAGACATAGATGTTGTTTATGTATTTTAAAGTTAGAATACGCCACCATGTTTCATTAATCGATTTAAAAAAAAACGCATCTTTGCGTCATGTCGTTTTTCTATAGTGCGATAAATACTTCACTGATTATATATTAAAATGGCTTTACAAAAAATAAGTCACACGACTCGACACCTGTCATGAGCTAGCTTAATTTCAAAGAAAGAATAATAAAATCCAACAACAAAATGTACTTTCTTCTTATTTATTTTTGTTTGCCTAATGTTCTAATTTAGTACTTACGTTTCTCCTTTTCTCTTTCATGAATTCTTAAATCACGTTGGCCTTGCTCTAGATTTATCTAAATTGTTATATTAAATTCAAAAAATAAAAGTGGTCAAATACTTTATTAAGTATTCGGTAATTTTATTATGGCCACGAACGAGACTTCAAGAGCTGGATTCGTCGATTAAGAATTATTTAGAGTATGGAAAACCTACGTACAAAAATTTACCGTAGTGCATACTTTATACACCTTGTCAGTAAAATCGTTTATAGCAACATGACTCACATTGTCATTATGTATGCTCCTACCAAGGGTTAAACGTGGTTCGTATCTAACCCCCTTTCTAGGTATAGATAATGTTCAATATCATCACGATTGATCACATCGATATGTGCGATAATAACAGTTTAGAAAATTCCCTTATTGAAAGGAACAGCATTCTTTCACACAAAAACAGGTGTATTAACAGCGAATTGTATCTATGAAACAAAGCCAGGGTTTGTTTCGTTATCCGGGCTACGTTACGGCAAGCGGCAGTTAATGACACGGAAAATTCCCGGGCTCGGCGTAAGCGCGGTTACCAAAACGCCGGATTATGCAGCGTAACATTATTACAGCTCAGACGGAACGACTTCTTGACGGCGCGGCATTATTCCGGAAGGAACGTATAGTTATGAAATTCTTGGAAAAAATAACAAAAGGCCTCGGTGTTTTGTATAAAGCTTCGCAGATTCGTTTACGTCTAATTTGGGGTAGACATAGTACGTAGGTACAATGTTCGGTATATTTTGTTTTGTGAGGGTTGTGAGAACTGTATCGAGTGACCATGTTTGCTCAGTTTATGTACTTAAGTAATACCGAGAAACAAAAACCTTTTTGTCAACATTTTAAGATTTAACCAAAAGCTTTGTGCACAGTACGGGGTACGCCCCACTATTTAGTTTAGGAACTTCAAAACTTCATTTTCTATTGGAATAAAAAACGTGAAAATGTGGTAGATGTACGGTCAGCTGCAGAGAAAAAGGCCCACGCTGCATACAAAGTTGTTGTTTGTATGCAAAATTTGTGTGTACATTGTCACACATTGTAAAACAAACAATTCATAGTTAGTGGACGGCGTACAAGCCCAATTCCAAAGAAATACTAGAGGTCCAAACAAAATGTTTGACCCGCAGTTCTTAAACAAATACCTAAGGAGGACAGTGCTGTCATATTTTTTTTGTATGGGATTTTTTTTCAGAAACCTATCGCGTGTGGTAATACGAAAGGGCTTTTTGAGGCGATTCTAAAAATATACCACTTCATTACATTTCAGCATTTTTTTTTGTAAAAAAAAATAATTATTTCAATACATACAAAAAAAAATTACACGGCACTCCGCCCTCCTAAGGGATTTTTTTTAAAGAACTGCGGGTCATAATTTTTGATTTGACCTCTAGTATGCGAGTTCCAAACGGCTAAATTGTACATCGAGTTTTGTTCTGTTAACAACACAATGCCTTACAATGACATTCATTACCTACTTCTCAAAAGTGCACCAAATAATGCCAACATAAAAGAAATTACTTGAATCTTTACATGTATTTATAATATTATTGTTTTATCCTACTCTCGCCAAAGTAAGAACAAGAGAGTAGAATTCGCCATTACGGAAATTACATGTAAATTGGATACACAAAGACAATGTCTTTCCAGGGGGGTTTCACTACGCAGTTTAGGTACATTTGGCCGGCGCGCCTCCCGGGCAGGCGTATGGCAGTGGGCTGCCGCTCGGCTCGCACGATAGTCGTGTCACGTGGCGCTCGCGCAAAATTGAAAATACACAATGGCTTCGAAACCTAAATCTCGATCTAATCCGTATAAAAGATGTCTTTACGGATGTCTGAATAAACGGAAGAACGAGGAAGCAGAAACAACATTTTTAAATTCCGGACGATATTGAAAGGTCCCGAAGTCCTTACTTAGTAATAGTTAAATTAAACATCCTTAATTTATTGAAAATTGGTTGCCCAGAAACAATATTAGGAACTGACCGACATATTTTCAAAGGAATACGGCTGTGGCATACCTACTTCCGTGAGAATCAGACATAATCTCTATAAAAAATTCTATCTCCGGATAAAAATTTCATGTTTACAGAATCAACGTTTGTAATTCCTACATAGTTGTCTTAAAAATAATAAATCAGTAGGTATAGGTACAAAAACTTGTTAAGTGACAGCCCCGTGCCGACGCTCACAGCTCGGTCATAAAACTGCGGCGCGCAAAGAAGATTTACGGTTCGTGCTCGGTTATAAGTTTCAATTTTGCTTGCAGGCGGCGAGTATAGGCGGCGAGAATATAATTTTATACCTAAATCTGCCTTTTGTGAAGGAGTGAATTTTCTGTACGGTAGTACTATTAGTTATTCTGTGGTCTTTCTCCTAAAATTTGCCAGAAGTGAATATATCTACAGCGATTCTGTTATTGCTTGAATCTCGATCCGTCGAAGAAAGGGAAAAGTTAATTTGTTATGTTTACTTGCTTTACATTCTTTGATAATATTTTAATGACACACAAGAAAAAAAACTCAATACACTCGTAACCGATTTTCCTTGATATGAACGGAAAAGTTTTTTCTAGAAGTACCTAAAATTTTAAAAGCAGCGTCTAAAATTGCTCGCAAGTGGGGAGGTACCGGCTCGCCCGCCACTTGTGAAAGATTGATATTCGTTCGCTAATGCGCTGACAATTTTGAACTAAGTACTTTATATCACGACTTAGAGAAAAATGAGTCACAGTAGAAATTCATGAAACTAGGTCACACGTAAGAACTAAGGTAGTTGGTAGATTTGGTCGACTTCTCGTGGCTCGCCTATGTGATCTCTCTCTTCCCTGCACTCTGCGCAAGTAATTGTAGTTGCCATTCTCTTTGCTTTTACGATGTGCAATATAAATTTATGACAACAACATACAAATTTTAGTAATGTAAATTTTTAATCCTATGTACCATCGAGTTCATAATTGCATACCCAATTTATGAACGAATTAATTGATAAATTGGGTATGCAATTATAGTACATGTACATAACGACAAGTTTACAATAACGATACATTTACACTCTAGGTTAAGACAATTCACAAAAAACAAACATTGTAGGAACGTTTGTTAAATATTTACTCTGCTATTTATTTACTCAAGTATCTTGTTTAAATTGATCATCAATTAGTATGTTTATTTTTGTAGTATCCACTGAGTATCATCGTTTACGAGTTACAAGTGCGAGGTCTGTTTGAAGTCATATCAAAATATTGTTTCATTATATAGGGTGGGGCCTGTAACTAAAGCAAAAAATTAAAACGTAGATTCTAGTCCTCAAACTAGACAACTTTTGTGTAGCAACTTTTTAAAATCATAAAGTTTTTAGATTGTTATTTTTTCAAACAAAGTAAATAGTATTTTCAATGTACTTAAAACTCCGTCTAATTGACATCGCCTGTCAGTCTAGTCACTCTACAGACATAATCAATTTCATAGTACATTGCGTGTTCGAATTAACTTTAAAATGTAATAAAATTCAAACCGCAAGTTTTTTTTCAAAGTCGTCAAACAAACGTTGCGTAGTTTGAGGAGAAGAATGTACATTTTAATTTTTTGCTTTAGTTACAGGCCCCACCGTGTATATAAGGCGATTAACTAATAAAGAAAAAACAATTCACCGTGTCGATCTCCACACATTAAGCTAAGGTGAAATAAAAGCGCTATAAAACACATAGAATGTATGTGTTTGACGCTGATGAGGAACATAGCGGTCTTTATTATTTAAATTCTTCGTTTATAAGCCAACACACACTGACTCGTATGTCGAGAGTTGACGAACGGTATCCCGGGGGTTGCAAATTGCTAAATATTACAGCAATAACGTCGTATTATGAGTTTGTTTGGCGCCGGCTCCGGAGCCAGCTGCGTGTGCCGTACAATCATACGGTTTTACAGCGGGCACCGTCGACGTGACTGGGGTGACAACGGCCCGCGGGACATCTTGTTACATTTGCGATTGTTTCGATACACAATTCTGTTGTAAAATGTTACTTGTTTAGGACACAACTTATGTATGAAACGACTTATTTCTCAATCTTTAAAACGCTATGATGATACTTTGTTAAACCTGTTATATATTCAGTCGACGTTAAGATTTCTAAGGAGCGAGGAGGTTCTTAATTCGTCGGTATCTTTGATTTTGCCTTTTTTTAATGTATGTTCACCGATTATTCGAAAACGGCTGGACCGATTTGAAAAATGAATCAACGAAAAATGTCAACATGAAGGACAGCTATCATGCATTCCAACTCCTTAGCATCTCAGGCACTATTCACATTTTAAAACAGAAAGTACTAGAAATAGCATTCATGCAAATAATGTTTTTTTTTTACCTTGTAACTCAGTAAAGTGGCTTATAAACAATGAAGTAGGAACAAACATTGTAGCAATTTCAACCCCATAGTTTGAAACTCGCTAATCCTTGTCCCGGCGGAAATCAAGGCTTCATATTTTAAAATCCTATTGGTCTTTGAGCTCGATCCCACAAAGTTGAACGGCTTTGTAAAAGAGTAGGTAAATATTTAGCGAGCTTTGTTGTGTCCTAGAAATTTCTTTCGTATCGGTGCTCAGTCCAAACTATTATTATTCTACAGTGAGGAGTCTTCCGTAGAATCTTCACGGGATGACTTTCAAAGCATGCACAAAGAAATGTTAACTTACGACAGACAAAACAAACAGAAACATTGTTCAAGCGAATTATTTGTTTTTGAAATCACATTCACATCTGCCGGTACCACAATTCTAACGGCTATTTGAGTACAAAGCAATAAAATTATATTTTGTAATTCTTATTGTCTCGTGATACACCCAAAATCAAGTGAAGCCTTATGTAACCGCAGAGATTTTTGTTTGGGTGCCCATTTCCAACTCTAATCACCGCTTCAAGTCAAGTGATTTCAGAAGTGAAAAGAGTAATTTCACCCGTTCAGCCGAGTGCTTCTTATTCCCGGCTTTGCTTTGAAACTTGCTGAAAGATCACTCGTTAAGATATCAAGAAGAATACTTCCATGCACTAAATGCACTTTTGTTTGTTCAAGTAATGAAAGAGGAAAATGAAAGTCATTTGAATGAATCAAATGAAAGAAAAAAAGTATTTTTAAGTAATATCTTCGAGCGGAAATGAAATTCCAATAAGACAATCATTTCATTAAAACTTAAAAGGCAACCCTTTCGAAATTAAACTCGGAGGGACCTACTCGAAATTCAATTAGCAAATCGACAATGTAAGTTTACCTACTGTGACGAAATAATTAGACCTTCAGTAGTTTAAAACATTAAGCTTTTAATATCTTAATACAGTTTTTATTCGTTCAAGGATTGGCCACATTGAAGCAAAGACATAAATAAAAGAAGTGCGTCACTGTTATAATACTTGGTGTGTAACACAGATGTGTTGCTATTCTTAATGCCCATTATTAATAAGCTAAGAAGCGGTGTAAAAGAAGGAAATTTAGGATCTTTTTATGACTTATCCAAGTGGTAGGTAGCGTAATTGTTACGTTCAAGTTAACAACGTCAGAATTTTTGAGATCCGTAGAACGACACTCGACGCTAGCGAAATGTGGTAAAGACAAAATGTCTGCTACAAATTGTTCCACATTCTCTTAAGGTAGATCCGACCTTGTGCTTTGTTGCGCCCCGCATACTGATTAGTGTACCGATGACAGGTCTTTTAAAGCGATAAATTTCATTATTGAACTAGTTATGGAGGAATTTTTGCAAAGCACCTTTCCTTTAATTTTGTTTAAATGGTTGGTTCTTGTGACCTTTAAAGAAGAAATATGAGCTTGTGTCCATACACACATCGTGACTTGCTCGTTTTTTAGATACCTAACATATATTCTAAGTATCATAACATTTATAACTTAAGAAAGCCGATTGTTGGCACATAAAGCAAATAAGTGTAAATACAAGGCGCCGGCAGCTATTACCGCAGTCCAATATGTAGTGGAGCTGAAAAGATCGGAAGTGGTCTCGAATCTAATGCACATCCGCCCTTTTTACATTTCTATGCCGTTATTGTGCACGCTCCGTCACGTTTATGCGACGAGTGCTACAAAATAACCGCCATTACACGACAAACATCGCCGCACTTTCGGTTCAATGCCATACCTTATGTGGGTTTGTCAATGAAAAGGGTAATTTCATTCTGCACATGACTTCACTTGGCATCTATTGATATTTATTTTCACGTGAAAAGACATTGTCATTTCTCGAATATATTAAGTAAGTACTTTATCGCTTTAGCCAATTTGTTTTTATCTAAGCGTATTTGCTTTCTAAAGTAGGATTATACCTGTAAGTTACCCGCCTAATTAATATAAAGTTCACTTCAGCCAATCTATTTAATATAGAAGTCAATACTAGTAGTTAGTCTCTACTTAGGTACCATTAAATATTTTTTTCATTTTGTTCCTTAAATTCATAAATACCTACTTAAGAACGTACTTAAGTGAATAGGTAGGTAGGCATTCTCTTCAGAATTTGTAGGTATACAGTCAATTGACGCGCGCACGATGCTCCTCTAGGGTCTTATTAGCATACGATCTTTCTAAAAGCTGAAAAATACGGATCGTGGAAAGAACGCTCGCTGTTCGCTATTGAAATACGAGAGCGCTCATCCACTTCTAAATTATTTAGCGGAGAACGGTACGGATTCACAAACCTCGCAAACACGACGACGATGCATTGACGTATAAATTTAAAAGTAAAATATTCAGAACACTTGGCAAGCCATCAATATATGTACGTAAGTATTTGGAACTATTCAAATTCTTGATTGTTTTGCATATAACGGGATAAATATTTATTTGCACAATCGCTGGTGGTGCATTATATTCATGTTAGTAATCCACATAAAATGAATAATCAAGAAATACACTTAATACTATTCTATAAAAAAATCTTACTAAATAAATTAATGTATATTTTGTATGCCAAAAACAAATAACGGCTGTCAATTGACTTACATGAACACATAATAAACTGATCAATAGTATACTTTTTTTTACAAATTAAGTAATTTTGTACAAAAATTGTTTGTCAGAGATAGCTCTTTAGTAATAGGCCTAAACCGCCTAAACCTGTTGTCTGCCTATACTTTATCTATATCCTGTAATATTTATTTCTTCGATTTTTGGACCAATGCGACAAATCTATTTAGTATTCAATGGTCATACCCGTTTCATGTCCCAATATGCAGGTGTGGAGGAGTAGGTAAGATTGCATAACAATAGTATCTGTGCGACTAAATTCTTGCTGTAACTATCCGTTTGTGTATTGTACATTTTCACTGAATTTTTAAATTGAAAGAAGAGGTCTCGTCTTCGGTAATAATGCTGAACCAGTTGTTAGCCACAATCATGCTATAAAGGAGTGAACTCTGCAAAATAAACTTCATCAGATGGTTATCTACAGCAGTATGATTACTTTGTCCGTTGTCGTTAAGTACCTCGCGGAAGTTCTTTGTGCAAATTTAACGCTGCGGCATTGTGGTTACTTAGAAGGAATACTGTCCCATAAAATGCCATGGCCTTGTAAAGGCGAACGACATGATTCCGTTTATGAGGATAAAGAGAGTTCTCCTGTTCTTTCCGCTCGCCTCTGACATCGCGGCCCAATAAATCAACCGTGAATAGCACACACGGTGTAGATAAGGGGCATGGAACAAGAGGATTCCATAAATCGTTATTAACTACCGCTTCCTGGGCCCTTGTACAAGTCGAACGTGCACAGAAATATGCGAGTTATCAAGCTGCGATATTAAAAAAAGTGTGACACGCGAAGGCTGATTTGACATATTTTCGCGCAGTTTTTTCTTGTATAGAAATTTGTCTGACCACTTTGATCTCATCTACTGATAAAGGAAAAAGGCTTGAAGGGTTAAATCAGACTTGAAATGAGACTGTAGTATATCCCTAACTAACATATTAACAGTAACTTCACGTTACTGCCTGCGACATAATGTGACACACGTGGTTGAATAAAATAGCATGTAAGCAATAATAACATATAAATAAGGTATGTTTAGTTTTGTTAACTCTCTTATATATTGGATACCGACAATACAACACATCTTCGATAATGTCTGGCTTTACTTAAATACTCCATTTCGACCCTCCAACTATCAACATATCTCATGGCGACCCATACCAGAAGAACCAAGATGAAGAAAACCACGGAGCATCGTGTACGAAAATGAAGACAAATCAATGCAAGATTATCCTAATGAAGATCGGAACCGAAAAACCATTATTCAAGAAAGAAGATAAGAAGAAAGAAAAATATGAACAGTTTTCAAGAAGATTAAGAAGAAAGAACAAGTCTGTAAACAAATGAAGCAAATATTCCCAAAAATAAATAAAGAATCAAGAAGATGATGACCAAAACTCTAGAAACAAATTAAGAAGAGTGCCAAGAAAGAAGAAAGAAGAGCGTTGTCCAGGGTTTCCCGGCTCGCAATTCAAGAGGTGTCCAGGGTTATCCCGGCCCATCATCGTCATCGGGAGCAGACAGCGAGTGCCACGTGGAGGTGTCAGCTTGCAGCCAGCGTCACGCGACCGCCGACCGCCGCCCGCCGCCCGAGCCAGCGCAGAATGCAGCGTCAACATGACCTACTTACATTGCCGCTACTAATGTAAGTTAATTATAATTCTATTGTTATGTTTTAGTATTTTGTCATAATGTTTAGCGATTGATAGGCATCTTATTTTAGCAATTTTTTTTTTTTGAGTTTATGGATACATTATGTTACTTGAATTACAGTCGTTACGTGACCAATTAATTAAATTGAAAGATGATATTGTGAAGTTAGGTCCAGAGAGGCGACAGAAAGAAATCGGTAGAAAGAAATTAGAACAGTCAAATGAATTATATAACCGCGCTGCGGATATTGTGTCTCTGTTAAAGGAAGGACAAACAAACTTTAGTACTTCGGAAATAGACTTAGGTAATACACTTATAGTTGAAATTAGTGAGACTTACGGTAGGATAAAGATATTGTTATCGCACTTTGATACGGAATCCCAGACCGAAGACAACATGGCTAAACCCAGTTTCGATGTCAAAACGGCCATCGCCTTGTTGCCCGTCATGACGGGGCAAGAGGACTCTACTAAGCAGTTGATAGATGGTATTCTAATGTATAGTTCTATTATAAGTAGCGAGACTCAACAGATTTTGATAGAATTTGTATTGAAAACAAGACTTTCGTCCAGCGCTAAACTCAGGTTAAAGACGTCATACAGTAGGGTAGAATCTCTCGTCGCTGATATGCGTACGTTCTTGTTACCTAAAAAATCGTCCGAGTCGATTCAGGCACACCTATATAGAGCTAGGCAAGGTAGGCGATCTATAGAAGCTTTCGGAGCAGAGATCGAGGATCTTTTTGTCAATTTGACTATATCCCAAGCCGATGGTGATGATAGTAGGTACGACATACTTCGTCCACTGAACGAAAAGTCAGCTATTAAGCGGTTCGCTGACGGTCTATCAGACCCAAAATTGAGTACTATAATATCGGCTAGGCAGTTTATGTCGTTGCCCGAAGCCATTAGGACAGCAATTGATGAGCTTAGTTCATCACCACGGGACGATCAGGTCCTACATTACGGACGCAGTCATTCTCGTAAAAATTACGGGAACAGAAACAGTCACTCTTTTCGTTATAATAAGGATAAAAGTTTTAATGCAGGAAAAAATGCATTTTCAACACGGTATTATTCTAATAATAACCGTAACGTAGGTATTTCGCAACACATTCCACACAATAAAGTTGCACGACCTCAGCATTTTGCTGACCGGAGCACGGCCAGCGTTCGACGACTCGTGCACGCGACACGTGCACGTACAACAAATGCTGACGAAAAATCAAACAGGCAGTTTTTTCGTGACCAACATGAATAATGCGATATTTAGTTATAACAAAGATAATTATAGTACAGTAACATGTAGTGTAGGTTATGCACATAAATTAAAAATATTAGCCGATAGTGGAGCAGGTCTGTGTGCTATTAAGTATGAATATTTGAAAAACAAACCCGACCTTCTTAGACAAGTCCAAGGACATAGTATTACTATGAAGGGAGTTTGTGGAGATTTAGTTTCGGAAGGATATATTTGTTTAGACTTAGACTTTAACGGATTCATTTGCGAAGGAAAGTTTCATGTTTTTAAGAATATGCAATGCGCAGCTCAAGCAATTTTAGGAGAAAAATTTTTCTTGCGTTATAATGCAACTATAAGCTATAAAAACAATGCACTGACATTAGAGGACAGAGGTCAGTCTGTTTCGATACCTATGAAGGTTCATTCTAGGAATAATTATGTCCATACTATCCCACCGCGCTGCGAAATTGTGACTCATATTGCGTCACAGTTAAGTGATGACTGTGTAGTGCTAGCGGAAGAAATGCAGGAAGGCGTTTTCGTAGCAGGTGTCATTTCAAGACCGGAGAAAGTTCAAATACCAGTACGAATATTAAATACGACTGATAAGCCAGTTAGTTTAGATTTATCAAGTTTAAAAGTAAACAGATTATGTAATTTTGATATTTGCAACTTTGACTCAGGGAAAATTAGTGTCAATAGAGTAACTACGTTATTAGATCTATTAAATTTACATACTTACTTAAATAAAGAGGAACAATTAAGTATTGCGCAAAATACGCAGATGTTTTACATCTGCCCGGCGACAAGCTAACTACAACCAATTTATTAGAGCACAAAATTAAATTAAAAGAAAATGCAAGCCCGGTATATGTAAAGCCTTACAGGATACCACACGCTTTACGTAAGGAACTTCAAACTCAGATTCAAGATATGTTAGATAACGATATAATTGAAGAGACCACTTCTGAGTGGTCCAGCCCAGTTTTGCTTGTCCCTAAAAAATCAGATAAGTTAGGAGAAAAGAAATGGAGATTAGTTGTTGACTACAGACAGCTAAATAATAAAATACAGGATGATAAGTTCCCGTTGCCTAACATTACTGAAATATTAGATTCCCTAGCAGGTAGCATATATTTCTCAAAGCTAGATCTTTCCCAAGGTTATTACCAATTAGCTTTAGACAAAGAATCCCGAAAATACACCGCGTTTACAACCGATAAAATGTATAGGATGAAAAGATGTCCAATGGGATTACGGACATCGCCTAGTGTTTTCTCTAGACTCATGACCATAGCCATCTCCATTATAAACAATGTTTTATATACTTAGACAATTGTATTGTCATAGGAAATTCCATGACGTCACATAACCATAACCTCATTCGAGTGTTAGAACGATTGAGAAGCACTAATCTTAAACTAAACCCATTAAAATGTGAATTTTTACGTAAAGACATAATGTACTTAGGGCATAAAATTACTTCAAAGGGAGTAGAGCCTGACCCAGCAAAAGTGGACGCATTAAATAAATACCCACGGCCAACGAATACAGATGAGGTCAAGAGATTCGTTGCATTTGCCAATTATTACAGACGGTTTATTCCTAATTTCGCGAACATAGCTTATCCATTGAACCAACTTTCCAAGAAAAACGCAGTTTTCAATTGGACCCCAGAGTGTGAAACAGCATTTTTAAAATTAAAAAATATACTTACAAGTCCACAAGTCTTAGATTATCCAGATTTTTCAGAAAATAATACTTTTATCTTACATACGGATGCATCAAAAATAGGATTAGGTGCCGTATTGTCAAATTCTAACGGAAAAGTAGTCGCATATGCAAGTCGAAACCTTTAGCCAGCTGAAACCCGATACCCAATCATTGACTTGGAGTTATTGGCCATAGTGTGGTCGACACGGCATTTTAGACCGTATCTCTATGGGAAAAAGTTCAAAATTGTCACTGACCATAAACCTTTAATTTATCTCTTTGGAATGACTGATCCTTCGAGTAGGTTAACCAAATTTAGGTTGTATTTAGAAGAATTTAGTTTTGATATTGAATATATTCCGGGACGAAACAATGCAGCTGCAGACGCATTGAGTCGTTTACCGATGAATAGTGAAGATTTAAAAAATATCAGGACAAACGTTGTATCAGTCATGACCAGAGCTCAATTACGGAGATTACGCGCGCAACAAACTTGCAATCAAGGTGACGTAGTAACAGATGTTCCCGCAAAGGATAGGCTTGATCAACCTAGAGTTGTGGAAATCATCAAAGCACCTAAGGACTGCATTGAACTCGTATTAGGTTCAAATTATAAGTTAAATACGACATGTCGAAATAAAATAATGAGTAATAAAGGAAACTTTGTGTACGTACCAAGCAAATCATGCATATATCTAACAACCCGATCGTTATCTACCGTAGGCGTGTTAGCGAGGGAATTAGAAATATTATGCAAGGAACAAAGCATAAGTGAAGTTATTAGAATAAAAAATAATCAAAATGCACAAGAAGTAAATGCATTTTTAGCTAGCTATACAAGTGATATTCCTAGGATCCTAGTAACAAAAGGTGTTACAAAAGTATATGATAAAGACGAAATAAGAGTTATTTTAAACGATTTTCATCTATTACCCACAAGTGGCCACGCGGGGGTTAATAGAATGCTTAATAACATTAAACATCACTACTTCTGGCCAAGAATGAGCCACGATGTATACGAATATGTAAAGAAATGTGCACATTGTCAGTACAACAAACACACTAATAAATACATTAAGGAATCAATGGTGATAACTTCGACGCCAAGTTCGTCTTTCGAAAGAGTTTCTTTAGATATTCTTGGACCTTTAGAATTAGATAATTATGACTATAAGTACGTATTAACAATTCAGTGTGAACTCACAAAGTTCGTAGAGGCATACCCTTTAGAAAGAAAAGATACTGAATCTGTAAGTAAGGCATTTGTAAATAATTTTATTTTAAGATATGGAGTACCAAGCGACGTCATAACGGATCAAGGTACCGAATTTATGTCTAGCGTATTTAGCGATATTTGTAAATTATTAGGTGTCAATAAGCTATACTCGACCGCTTATCACCACGAAACCATAGGTGCACTAGAAAACACGCGCAAAAACTTAGGAGCTTATCTTAGGATTCAATGTAGTAACAACAGCACCGACTGGAGTAGCTGGTTAAGTGCATTCGGAGACGCAATATACGCCATACGAGTTAGTATTCGGCAAACACTGTCGATTGCCAAATAATTTAATTTCTTCTGTCGACCCTCTCTATAATTATGTTGATTATCTTAAAGAATTTAAGTATAGGTTACAAAGAGCACAGTCAGAAGCTAGAAATAATTTATTGTAAAGAAAATATAGTAGAAAATTTATGTATGATAAGAAAATGAATTCTGTACAATATAAACCAGGAGATTTAGTACTTTTAAAAAACCAAGTAGGTAATAAATTAGATTGTGTATATAATTGACCTTATGAAGTAATAGAGGATATGTCACCTAATGTTAAGATTTCTAAGAAAAACCAGATTTATATAACTCATAAGAATAACACTAAGCTGTACTTTAAAAACTATTAATCTTTAGCAATTATTATATAGTATAACATAGTATTTAAAAAAAAAATGTAAATGCAACTGCGTATGTCACATTTTTTTTCTCTTCCTTTGTGGGGGTGAAGGGTAACTTTCCGGGGGAGATGTAGTATATCCCTAACTAACATATTAACAGTAACTTCACGTTACTGCCTGCGACATAATGTGACACACGTGGTTGAATAAAATAGCATGTAAGCAATAATAACATATAAATAAGGTATGTTTAGTTTTGTTAACTCTCTTATATATTGGATACCGACAATACAACACATCTTCGATAATGTCTGGTTTTACTTAAATACTCCATTTCGACCCTCCAACTATCAACATATCTCAAGACCATGTGAAGATGACTTGTCCAATATAAGACTAAATTTGTATTTTATCAAATATGCGATCAATCGGCATGTTGCTGAATATGAAATATCATAATATGTTGAATACTATTAAAATATACTGTAGGTAAAATTATCTTGTGCGCCTGAAAGGGGAAAATATATACAATACATGTTCTAACATGCTAAACATTTTTACTTAATACCTACCACATATATTTCAATGCTGTCATTAGCTAACTTCACTCAATCAGGGTTAGCAAGGGTTAGTGACATTTTCAAGAGCCGCTACTTATGTAAACCAACTTACTCACAACTTACTGCCTTATTGTTTTCACGAAACTACGAATAAGCATTTCAGAATTGAATTTCGTGATCAGGTGTAGCTGTCTGATTCCATTATTTTATTACCAGAATACGGGATTGCTTATAAAGAATTCATGCTACTGGTAGGCAAGTGTGGGCGAGATCAACAAGTACCTAGAAATTCTATTTTGTTTATGACAAGAGAATTGTTTGTAATACCACAAAAACATATATAGAGTAGGTAGAAAATGATTAGTAATTAAGAACTAATAAGACATATTAATGCATTTTAATGAGAGCAACTAAAATAGAGTAAGTATTATTTAAAGAAAAACTTTTTTTAATATAAGTACATATAAAATAAAACAGTTTTTAATATTTTTGTGAAATGAAACTCAACTGAGTTTCATCGTACAACTGTACAACAGCGTATGCTGTGCTATGTACAACTGTACATAGCATACGCTGTTTCACGAAATGTAATATCTGGCTTCCGTTTGACAAGCTATCTCCGTGAAGTCATGTTAATTTATTTGCAGCTCCTCTATTCGCCTAGCTTGTTTTATTCAAATTTGATGGCTAAACATATTTCATGCCGAAACTGCGCTTTCTGGGTCAACCCGGCTGCTAGACGACGTTGCCTGCTTTTGCTATTTTAGGGAAACGGATGAATGATGAATTTCATCACTCGATTTGATATAGCGAGCTAAGAAGAAATTAGATTTGGTATTTTCTAGTTACCGATTAAATGCACAAGAACATGAAAATATGTAGGTACTACCTACATATTCTCATGTTCTTGTGCATTTAGTACTACTGTACTGTAGGTAAAGTAACTTCAAGTAAGTTTAAAAGTTTTTCATACGAATATAGATATGTGTAGAGGCACTGCGTCAATTGTGAACTTGTGAGGTGAGCGGGTTGTCACTTCGTAGTAGGTTTATCTAACACAGTTTTGGAAAAATCGTAGCAAGTTTATACTTAATTATATGTTTTGCAAAATTATGGATGACAAACTTGAGGTATTTCTTCAAGGACTAATCGTTTCAAAACATGAGTTAAACCTTGATAGAGAAAAATTACAAAAGTCTAAACCGCATTATTTTATTTTTAATATTAATAACTATCTTTTTACATCAGCTATCTACATGGGAGTTATGTCTAAGTATGGGTAAATTTATTTTTGACGGAATTTTCGAGTACTTGTGTCATTAATAATTTGAAAAATAACATTCTAATTCAATAACAAGGATTTCCGCTCAGTGCCATGTGATTATGCTGAATCCACGGCACCTTAACCTGTCAACTGACACACATCAAAGTACACTCCCGTACAGATAAGCTAGTTTTATATTTTGTTTAAAAAGTTCAATCTTTCCTTTGCTTATGCTCATGGCACTTATTATTTCCACTTGTTATTGCATGTTAGTTATATTTTTGTGGTCATCTATTATTAGCTTTTTCTCCGTTATTTAAGTTTTGTATTATTTGTTGTATTGCTGTTGATGCCCCAAATAAAATAAAATAAAAAATAAAACTCAATAAAAAATGTGTATGTACTTGCATCCTCCGTCACATTTCTTTGTTACCACTCGAGCTACTACATGCTTGTAGCATCTACCACCGCCAATGAAAGCGGCGGATTCTTGCCATTAGCCAGGCCGAATGCTTGTTAGCGACCGTTGTTATATATTTATGTATGAAAAAGCTAAGCCGAGAACAGAAATTCAAACGTTCTGCCAATCAGAATAAAAAGAAATTAATGCATTTTCGGAATGAAAATAAGCTGCTGTAAACTTACATTAAATACCTTTGTTCGTTTAGTAGGTACGATGTTCACGTTTCCATGTTTTTGTGGAACATGAAATGTGAAACTCTGCTTTAATAACGTTGACGCCGTTGGCTTTGGCCAAATGAAATGATTGGCTAATGGACGAATAGTTTGTAGAATACAATGTATTTACACATTTCCACTATTTGCCACATTTCTCTGTACTCGGAGAGTGTCAAACAGAAACTCCTAATTAATCCTTCACTTTCTGAAATACAGACTTCCATTTGTTTATCTGCCGGTCTGTATTCGACAGAGTACAGGCTATATTTCATAAACCATAGTTACTAGGGTAAGGTAATATTATCAATATTATCATGATGTATTTGTATTGCCGCCTCGCGCTATAAAGACGAATTATACATTTTGTACGCCCTTATTACAAGAATAACATTAAAGAAAATAAATATATTACGTATAAATATAAGAGACCCTCATACATGCATTGTTTGCCACATTGAGCGCCAGGAAGCCTCCAAGCTCTCTGTTCGCGACAAAAATTTTTTATTCGTTTTTCATAATTAGAATAAGATACCAATTATGCCCTTAAAAGGATCACCAGCATTTTAGTTACACCTTGTATGTTAAAAGCCTTTGCTAAGATTACAATGCGAATTAAAAAACAAAAAATATACTGCAACCCTCTAAAATACGTTTTCAAACCCAAAAACAAGCAAACGTAATTACGACTTTCGAGATTACGATCGAGCATTAATTTCATATATCGCAGTCATTTTTATTCCTGTGGTTCGCTCTTCATGATAATTTATTTCTTGTCTTAATAAAAATGATGTCATTTGCTACGCTATCAATCTCCGGAAGCGTTATTATTTTCATTTGTACCCAAGACTTATGTTTGGATGTTATGTTGTTCAGTTTCACCCGTGATACAATTTGCTAAAATTGTAGTGAACTAACTCTATTGCGTTGTGGTGGAATGTTGAAAGTTTTAAAATTATACCTACTTGGGACCGACTTTTAAAGACTGAAATAATTCATTATTTTTCACCTAACGTACGGTAAACTGTATTAAAATAATTTACCCTTAGAGGGTAATGTTAATAAGTATTTATTTTAGGCTGCCTTGTTATCGACAATGGAGGCAGTCCAATAATACACTAAACCTACACCATATCACTTATCAAGTCATAAGTTTACATGTAATTTAAAATTTCGATGAGGATTAATGCCTTTAAGGGATCAAAATTACTCCTGGCACAACGGTATTGATTAACAACCTAACTGAATATTAATTTGAATAGATCTACTTACTCCTCGATTAATTTACGTGACAAGGTTCAGTCTGGTAGGCTATAAATCTAAAGACTAGTTAAACATAGGTAGACCTATGGTATTTTTAAAGCAATAAAATAAATATAGGTACTTAGAACAATGGTAAACATTGATTTTTAGCGTATAGCTATTTGATGAGAGCGGTTCGTTTACTATAAATGATTGACAACGAGATAAAATTTGTCTGTCGTTTTACGTATTTATAGAATAATTAAAATAAATTGGTAGGTAAAATAAACAGCAAATTTAATTACGTTCTAAAATAGGTTTGCATTTTATAAAAAAAATCTAACAGCAAATCTTAGGTAGTCGAATGGATAATTAACGAATAACAATACATTTTAATGCATTGCATTGCATAACAATACATTTTAATGCATTGCATTGAATAACAATACATTTTAATGCATTGTTCGGCAATACGAAATAGAATAGGTACGGATTTTAAAAGCTATAAAATATCTTTCAATTGGTACGAGTACATCGGATATGTCCACTCGTTAAGTGCTCCGTCGCCCGATTACTTCGATGTGGAAGTTTCAACTGCTATCTAAAATGGGACTCGGACTGAGTGTTTGTCACAAAGGTCAGCTTTAATATCGAGAATGACATTTTGACAGCGGCACAAATCGGCTCGCGTTTATAATTTATAGAAGCAGTGACGTGGTGTCGATCAAAACGTAACTGGTGCTGGCATGCTAAAACTACCTAATAATTTAGCATGTTTTCTTCTAATTAGTTGTTAATTCTGGCAATATACATCCAATGCTGACTTCTTAAGTCTTATGCCAACATGTAGCCAAAGCATGCCCGCTATGCGTTCATGGTATCTAAACGGAGAGCTGGTGCGGTATTCTAATTTTAAAATATATAAACAGTTAATTAATAAAAAATAAATAAATAAAATATATTTTTAAATATTGTACATTAAAAACACAATCTATCTCAAACATAACTTCAACACACAACAAATAATCAACCAATAATGAAAATTGTATTGGAATAGCATCGGAATAATTTTCAAGGAAATTCTGATTCAGACGTTTAGGCGATAGCTGTAATCTGTATTGCATTGCGTAGGTAATGCATTGGAGTTATATTGAAGTTGGATCGTGTCATAACGTGTATTAAAGTTAGAATACATAAATAATACATTAAAAACAGAATCTGGGCCGTATTCTAACTTTAAAACACGTATAAACACGATCTAACTTCAATACAGCTCCAATGCATTAACAACGCAATTCAGCTACGGCATAAACAT
Source organism: Pammene aurita (assembly GCA_947086415.1). Lineage (NCBI taxonomy): Eukaryota > Metazoa > Arthropoda > Insecta > Lepidoptera > Tortricidae > Pammene > Pammene aurita. The sequence goes on along the minus strand of OX352296.1, from coordinate 13,932,970 downwards.
ACACGTATAAACACGATCTAACTTCAATACAGCTCCAATGCATTAACAACGCAATTCAGCTACGGCATAAACATCTGAATCAGAAATATCAGAATTTGCTCGAGAAATATTCCAACGCAACTCCAATTCAACTTCAATATTGGTTGATTGTTTGATGTGTGTTGGAGTTATGTTTGAGATAGGTTGTGTTGTTAATGTATTTTAAAATTAGAATCCGGCATTCTATCTCAAACATAATTGTAACATAACAAATAATCAGCCAATATTAAAATTGTATTGGAGTTGCATCGGAATATTTTCAAGGAAATTCTGATATCTCTGATTCAGACGTTTAGGCGCTAGCTGTATTGCGTAGTTAATGCATTGGAGTTGTATTGAAGTTGGATCACGTCTATACCACCCCCGGTGATTTGTTTGTAATTTTTTAGGATGATGTTGTTTATTTTCAATTTACCTCCTTTCTCACACTCCATCCCCATTACTCGTTATTCGTTTTCCGCCAGATTTTCGTCAATTTCTTTTTACCTACTTTACAAAGTCTTTTTATAATATATTTTTCGCATATGGTACGATATTCTGTAAGAATACATCAACCTCCCTTATATTTTGGCCACGAAGAAAGGGTTTTGTGTTTAGTGCTAGTTGATCCTGCACGTGTATTTTCTCACGGTGTGTTTTGCTCAATATTTAGTAAGAAAAAAGTTTACTATGTGGATAGTTTGTATGATGGTGTTTTTGCCACGGTGTCATATATAAAATAAAAAATACTGACACTAATTTATGAATGTCTGTTATTTACTAAAAATAATTTAAGAGCTCAAAGAGAACCCAGTGTGTTGACGATGAGGGACCCTCTTGTTCCTTTAACCGTCAACAAAGTGAGTCCTCCTTTTTGTAAAGGGTCAGCAACGCTTATGTGACACCTCTAGAGTTGCAGGCGTCCATAGGCTACGGTAGCTGCTTACCATCAGGCGGGCCGTATGCTTGTTTGCCACCGTCGTATAAAAAAAAATATATAAAAAAACGTATAAACACGTTCAATTAAAACTGAATCCAACCAAGTACACCCAAAATTTCTTTTTTGCTCCACCACCAGAAAGTTGAAATTTGTCACAAACTGCTTGATTAAACTATTTCGAACTAAACTACTAATGTCCGTGAAGTGAAGTCGATAATTAAGAGGCATTCACAGGCACGCAAACGGATGTGGTAAAAAGTTAGTTAAGCCATAATTTGACACAAGTCCGGTAATGTTACTCCAGTCACGAACCTACACACACGTAGCTAGGTATTTTATGCGCCCTTGTTGACCCTCCGTTGTCCATAAAAGATTTTTCCAAACGTGATGTGCCCGAGAATGCGTTGCGGTTGCTACGTTGTACTCAAGTTATAAAGTATCTGGTCTCACTTTCACTTGTATGAGTATCTGGGGTCGTAACATAAAGGTATGTACCATTATTAGATTATTCTGCCCCCTTTTACACCGAGGTTTGCGTGTTCTATTTCCGTCTCAAACCTAATTTGGAATTACTGTCTCAGGACCCAGGATACGTCTTGTTTACAATATTATAAGTACTTCCGTATTATTAAATTATAAAACGTTCATATACGCTATTACAGTAAACGGCCTTTCAATGGTACGTGAGTATAACAGATTTGTTTGTTGAGAGTACGAAATAGTCAATTACTTCCTTCCCTGCATATTTGACTTGAACCCTTGTCAAAACATACATGTGCTATTTCTGTTTGAGCACTCGGCGGTCAACAAAAGCGCCTTATGCCTACTATTCAGGCGACAACCGTAGCAGTTACTGAAGCTATTCCGCATAATTTTTACCCTCAAACAAAATAATGTGTTCATAATTTAAGAGTTTTGACACTGTTATGGAGAAAGACACGGTAACGTGAATTTACGGGCTTGTTTCACCCTCCCAAGACGAGAAATGAGTTTTCGCTGCTTTAAAACATTACTGGACAGACACGCTCCTCTTGAACCTGTTAACATTTTTGACGTTTAAAACTTTTATCTACACTCACACTGTAAGGCTTCGTTCACACGGCATTGTCCTGCACGTTTTTTTGCAGTATACGTCTTAACGGATAAATAGTGGCACATACTTTGTGCGTAGAACCATTCACACGGCGTTTGTACTGCAAAAAAACGTACATTCTTTATACGTTTAAACGGATACTCACCGGACTTGTCAAGCAAATCGAATAAACTTTAACGTATTCGGTTTGCAGTGACGCGTAGTATAGTTCTGTTTCATTCACACGGCACGATGTTATACGTTTATTATCGAATAGCAACCAAATAAGCGTCTACAGTACTAGAGTAACTTTTGGCGGGAACGCACGTATTTTGTTTGCAATTTCAAGATTAATTCAAAATGATTGACGAATCTTTGATAGACAATGAATTATTAATTAATTTAGTCGAACAAAAGCCAGTTTTGTGGGACAAAACTACCGATCTATATAAAAATCGTGTCGCAACTCAAGCGGCTTGGAAGGAAATTGTGAAAGGAAATTTGATCCAAACTTCGAGACGAAGGAAGAAAAAACTAGACAAGCTTTCGGTACTTATATATCTTTTATTAATAATAATTATTACTTACTGAACTATTTACTTAACTATCTAGCGAAATCTTTGTCGCTATCGATACCAATATAAAAGTACGATGAAGCGTGGATCCATCACAGACGTCTGCCCACTGCGACAACTGCGTGAAAACTGTCGCTATTCGGCGTGAAAACGGTTTTTAAACGCATGAAAATCTACCGTGTGAACACCCGACAGTTTGTACGTTTAAAATCGAATACGTAAAAAAACGTGCAGGACGTTGCCGTGTGAACCTACTCTAAGTCCTCTAAAACGTGTTCAAAAACGGTAGGCAATGGCTAGCATTACCACAACCGATTTTACTATGATTGATAAGCTTTTTATCAGTCACTGTGGCAGTAACGTAATTTTAACTTTACATGCTCAAATATTGATGTGCTATGAGTTTTGATAACATAATGTAAATCCTGTGCTCCTTCCTGACCAACGGCACGCGCCCGCGCGGCCCCCGACACGCGCCTCCCCGACCGCCGGCACAATCGAGTTGGCCATGGCGGTGCAATGGCGGTCATTCTATGGTTTCCGAGCACTTAATTTAATATATATATAATATGTGTGTAGATAAAGCAGTGTATGCAACTGTACGTAATTAGGCCTTAAAATACGAGTGTGGTTTTAGGAAACGAGCCGCAGGCGAGTTTCATAATAAGATCACACACCTGGTGACTGTTTTTTTCTCGTTACTTGTAAGCCTTTCTTCTAGTCCACATCGACTGGCAATGAAAAGTTTTTGAAGTGAAAACTTCTTTAGTGGCGCTGTGCACTTTATGTGATGGGGAAAAATGTTATGTATGGAATCACCGAATGGGCCCTACGGAAGACCAGCGCCGGTTTTTAAGCTGGCATTATGCTGAGTTGGGTCCATTTTGTGATGCACGTTCATTGTTTGTTTTCATTGTTATTGTCTCTCAATGTTCATGTATTAAGCGTCACAAATAAATGATTTTATTCTATTCTTATTCTTAAACTCGCGACAGGTCACGTGACCGACAGATTCGTCAGATTGAAAATTTGTAAGACGGACACGTGACCTGCACACACACTGGACAGACACAGCTCCAACCCAACTCAACTCAACGCTATAACGACATTGACATTTGCTATTCGAACAGATTTTTATATAACATTGGTCTCACATGGGTTCACATTGGTCACACATTGGTCACATATTGTACCAATGTTATACCAATCTTGTACCAATGTGAGACCAATGTGTGACCAATGTGAGACCAATGTGAGACCAATGTGAGACCAATGTTGAATGACGAATCTGTTCGAATAGCAAATGTCAATGTCGTTATAGCGTCGAGTTGGGTTGGAGCTGTGTCTGTACAGTGTGTGTGTTTATTTTTCGAATCGCGGCCCTGATCGAATAAATAATTGTAATAGTTCTGAAGTGTAAAATTTTTATTGTTATATAAATTTTCCTGTTTGTGTACGATAGCGCAATAAATGAATATTGTATTTTACCACATAAATGATAGTTACCTTTATACTGATAAATTGATAATTAAAGCAATTCGTGCAAAATTATTCCCTAACCATTCCAAAATATCAAAAATGCACAACGTTAATATTCAAGTTTTCACTTCTGCCGGCACTCCCGGAGTGCACCGCGTTGTTTTTATTTGTTGATTAACAACTACTTTAGTTGGTTGACCGACAATTACTAATAATAACTCCGAGAGAACCAATAATAAGCCGCATTTGATATTGCGTGCACCCAATAATTAAACCAGGCTCTTTGAAGATCTCAGTGATAACGTGCAACGAGTATCCTAAGCTCAGTTGAAACCTTTGTTGCGTGCAATTGAATAGTTAGGTATCTACTTGGCCCATATAACCAGCCAGACAGCGACTAACCACCTTATTCATAAACGACTCTCAGGCCTCAATTAGTTAATTTATGTTTTTTTTCTGTATCCAACAAACACAACTGTCAAAGTGACAGATAAGGGCAAAACATTGAGGCCTGAGAGACGTTTATGAATCGAACTGCATAATATGACTCAAATTTAGGCGAACAGGAGAATCATAGATAGCATCCTGTCAGGGAATAGAAAAAATCGAATCACTGTCATGAGTCATTAATATTATAATAGATTTACGATTGAACTCGCATAATTTTAGCCACTACGCATCACGCTTCCGTACTCCGGCACTCTCGGTGCTTGAAGATGGAGGCCTCATCTTGTATATGTATGATGATTAAAAATACGGGATCCAGACCGTAAAATTATTATAATAGGTATGCGTACACGCGGATATTTGTATGCTGCAGCGTACCGAATGTAGCGATCCGCCTTGCAGTCAAAGTGTTAAACGTGAAAAACATGTTGATACCCTAACTAATTGCATTCAATAAGATAATTTGCATAAAATCAGGTGTAACATACCCATGGCTTCGCGTTGTTTGTTGTGTATAAAAGGACTTTATCGTAATTACCTGTAAAGGTCATTGTTTGTATTCAGTAGCAGAATAAACGATCAGTGGCGTTATCGACAGACTTGCGCAGGATTAGTCGGTCTGCGCCCCCCTACATTTGTATATAATTTTGACGTAATCCTGAGTATCGTGACGTAGCTTAGGAAAAATAACGGAAACACACTGGTAACATTTTAATTAGTACAGATGTAGTGCATAATAGTTTGCCATCGTATTTTCTCGGAAAAGTTCGTTTAGCTCTCTCTCAATTAGCTTCAGTACCCATCTACTGTAATACCTGTAAGTACTATATAGTATATTTGGTCATTTGTTACTGGCCGCACCGATCTGTGGTTTCAGCCACTCGGTTAACCCATCGATTTATTAGCAGGTAAATCAATCAAGCGGACTTCCTTATTTATTACTTTTAAAGTGACAAACAAAGATAACACCTTTAACGCGTACATCCTCGGAGGGTAAAAATAGAAGGTTCCGAGAAAGTTTATTTTAACCTGACCCTGAATTCCTATTGCGTAACGACTGCTGGCGAAATGAACATTCTGGCAAACTGGTGTAACTTTATCTCTGAGAAACGTAATAACGTGGCGTAATCATAAAACACGCTTATACTGGGCATTCGATTCGGCTGGGTTGGTGAACTATGGGAATGATACACATGCTCCCATCCTCTGGGATGAAAGGAAGTTTTTTCCGTGGTTCGACCGGATTTTATTTCGGATGCTTTCTGGGGCTGAAATCGCTCCGCTTTGCTGCGAATACATTTAAATAAAAATATTGTCTCTATGTTGACTATTTTTAATATCTCTTAAAGATTTCCTTAGCGTGATAAAGTATATCCAACATTTTAAATAATAATGAAGAATTTAGATGGTGTTGAGTATTTAGATACTCGTACCATAAAACAACGTTATCTATATCCAACTTCTGATTAGTTAATTTTGTTCAAGAATATTTTAAGTCAACCGGGGTGATTAGGTACAATTTTGAACTTTGAACGTGATTATAGCGAAATATTTCTATAAGCTATTACAAAGTTAAGGTTTTAAATTTTTTATCTTGTGTTTGAGAACCCACTCATAATAATAATTTTCATAAAAAATAAATTTAAACCCACTTTTTAAAAAAAAAAACAGGCCGTCCCTATTCATACTGGATATGGGGTCAATACAGACGAATAAGGGTACCAATAGGGAAAAATGGCTAGGGCTGTCACAAATATAATATGCTGGCAAAAAAGTAGGTAACCTAACATAGGTGATGCTTATGTAGGTACTTACTAGCTCTGAATGTACCTAATTAATTAATATCGTAGAATAAATTCAAATAAAATACCTACATTTGAATTAAAAAACTTTTATTTATTTTTTGGTTTAAGTTATAAGAGAGAGAAAAAAATATTTATAAGACAAAGTCAAAAACAAAATACACACCCACTGTGTCATAAATAATATAACAAAAACAAATCTTGTAAAAGCTCAGATTTAAGACTCGGTACCTATATGGGTAGATACTCGTAGTAAGTTTAGGAGTTACACATAACACAAGATTTAATGAGATCTGTACCTTGCAGATATATTTATAAAATGTATAACAAAGAATATACCCTCTATAAAATCAACATAATAGGCAGGTAGGTACCAATAATTATCATCTAGAAAAAAATTGTAGCAAAAACAAACACCACAGTGCTTATTCTACGGGATGTAATAAAACCCCATTCATTAGAATTTACATTATAGCTGTTAGAGTCTATGACCCCAAGTATGATGCAAGTGAGGAAACATCGAGATTAGAAAATAAAACGATTTGTATGAAGCTAATACTAAGCCGATTCGAAACAAATCAAATTTCGATGTTTATCCACTTGTATTACACTCGACATAAAGCAGTTGTTTGATTATTGAACAGGGGTTTTGTTACACTCTGTATAGTGTGATAAATCAGAACATATATTAGGAACACTTATACAAGTCATGAGATCTATAAGTAGATATTTTCTGGGATCACCTTTAACTGAAAAAATAAAATCTTCTGAAACATCAAAATAATACACAAATCTGGCCTTTATTTGACATCGTGTAAACAGTTTAACAGTTTCTTTCGACGAACTGCATTTTTATTGTTTAAATAATGTCCAATAGAGGCCCTTTGTAAATATAATTCTTATTCAAATTATGACCACTAATCAGCAAAACACATAATCACAATCATTTAACATATAAAAATTATTTTAAACAAAAAAGAACCGACTTCACTTAGCCTCCACCTTTCCAACAGCAAATGCTCGAGCTGCTGTAAAAAATACTCAAATCACTATAGGTGTGCCTATAATAGTTGAAGAGTTCCTTCGATTTCTCCAGGATCCCATCATCAGATCCTGACCTGGTTACAATGGGACCAACTGTGAAGTATACTCTTTCAAATACAAAAAGAATTTTCCAAATCGGTCCAGCCGTCTTCGAATAATCGGTGAACATACATAAAAAAAAAACAAAATAGCAAAAACAAAGATCCCGACGAATTAATAACCTCCTCCTTCGAAATCTTGAAGTCAGTTGAATACTCAAATCACCATAGGTGTGCCTATAATAGTTGAAGAGTTCCCTCGATTTCTCCAGGATCCCATCATCAGATCCTGACATGGTTACAATGGGACCAACTGTGAAGTATACGCTTTCAAACAAAAAAATAATTTTCCAAATCGGTCCAGCCGTCTTCGAATAATCGGTGAACATACATAAAAAACATTAAAAAAAAATAGCAAAAACAAAGATCCCGACGAATTGATAACCTCCTCCTTCGAAATCTTGAAGTCGGTTGATAACAATTTTAGAAACCCGCTAATTTAAGATTTTGTAAGTTCTCGTAGGTCTAAGACGTCTTTACATAGGGTTGCTACTTATATATCCGGAAACAAAAAAACAAACAAACGTACACGGCTGAAAATGGTTTATTGTTTTTCAAAGTATTCCCCTTGATGATCTATGCACTTTTGCATTCGCGTGAACCAATTTTTAAAGCACTTCTGCCACTCCGCCTGAGGTACCTCCATAACGTGTTGTTTGAATGCGTCGACAGCATCTTCAGCGATCGAAAATCGTTGACCGCGTAATTTATTCTTTATATTTGGAAATAAATAAAAATCGTTGGGTGCCAAGTCAGGGCTGTACGGCGGATGACCCGTTAATTATACATTTTGACCCTTCAAAAATAGAGTTGTTTCGCGTGACGTATGACAGCTGGCATTGTCATGATGAAGAATGATTCTTCGTCGCTGGTTAGTTTTACGAATTTGTTCAAATACTTCCGGTAAGCAAATGGTCGTGTACCACTCTGAATTAACCGTTCTACGGTTTTCTAGTGGCACTGTAGCTACATGGCCATTAATACCGAAGAAGCAGGCCACCATTTGTTTCAATGTACTTTTTGCACGAGTAACTTTCGTAGGGTTCGGCTCATTTTGAAACACCCATACCGTTGATTGTTGCTTCGCTTCGGGATCGTATGCATAGATCCAGGATTCGTCACCTGTATAGATGTTATAAACGGCTTTTGAGTCACCACGGTTATATTTTTTTAACATTTTATTGCACCATTCGACGCGAGCATCTTTTTGCTCTTTTGTTAAGTTGTGGGGTATCCAACGCGAACAATTTTTTTTTACAGCCAAATGATTATATAATATGCTATTAATGCTGGTCATAGAAATACCCAGAGTCGCCTCTATCTCGCGGTACGTAACATGTCGGTCGTCCATTATAAGTTTTCGCACAGCCTCGATATTTTGTTGTACAACGACCGATTTCGGGCGACCTGCCTTAACTTCGTCCGTATGCATACTACGTCCACGATTGAACTCACTAAACCAGTGATACACAGTAGTTTTAGATGGGGCTTCATCACCAAAAGTTGAAGTTAGTTGATCTATGTTGTTGCGTTAAACCACGCCGAAAATCATAATAAATCATAGCACGAATATTTTCACGAGTGAGTTCCATTCTTGCTGCGAGATGACATTTAAAACCCGTCAACTCTCCGTATTACTTTCATCTGACTCTGAATCGTCTCCAGCACCATTACTCCTTCCAGCAACAACATCCATCTTCTTTTTCCTGCATGGTCTATTAGTTTCAGTACCATATCTCATTTCTTCAAGGAGTACCATAACGGAGGAATCAATGGCTTCCTTGTAATTTTCTTCTCCTCTTGTTAAATTTGTGGGCTATCTATCTAAGACTTTACTTCTGTTAATTGGGCTTATGCCGCATTTCTCGAATCCAGCTAATATGTTCTTAGAACCATTAGTTTCTAACTTTTCCATTAATTTCTTTAGCAGGCTTGGGAATGTTGTTTTTGGTATTGTGGCTTGCAATCTGCCTTCAGTCTTCTTCCACCTAAATAATATTTCTCGCCATGCGTTTTTCATCGGTCTAAAGAAACTAACGTCCAGGGGTTGTGTAAGGTGTGTTGAATTAGCAGGCAGAAATATGAATGCAACGCCTTGCTCTTTACATTCTTTTATCAATTCTATTGAAAAATGAGACGAAAGATTGTCGCCTATCAAAAGTTTTGGGCCGATTTTGTTTTTAAAATATGGAAGTATAATTGTTCTCACCCAGTCTTCAAATGTTATGCTGTCAAACCAACCCGAAGGTGTTCTGTTGTAACGGCATCCTTTAGGTCCATTTAGAGTCCATGAATCGTATATGTGTTTAGCTTTGTACACGACATATGGTGGCAACAAACTTCCGTCTGCAGAGCATGCCATCATGAGAGAAGTGGATGATTTGGTGTGATTCATCACCCTCTCAGGATATTTTACACTTCTTTTTACTAAAACTTTCTTCCTTCCTGGATCATCCGTTAAATTCGTTTCATCGTAATTAATAATATTGCTCGATGGTACGTCATTTAACGAAATCTCTAGTTCGTCGAAATATTTATCCACAATTGGTGGCGATACAGCTGCCCTACAGCGTTTGATATTTTGGCTAAGCCGTTTTGTTATTTTTTCTTTATGACGTTTCAAGAAACATTCTACAAAATCAGGCCCTGGCATGTTGTCTTTGAATCTTTTTATTTGTCGTCCACATCTGTCCAAATATCCTTTGATTAATAACCGCAAGTCAAATATTTCTAGCGGATAGCCCCACTCTGAACAAGCATTGAGGTATAATATCAAATACTCTTCTACGTCCGCACTTAAAGCAGTTTGGCCACCCTGTTTTTTCATAAATAATGTATTGTGCCTATGCAGAACTGATTTAGGTATATCGTACTTCTCTGCAATTTTAGCATATGATTTAGAAGAACTGGCAGCATATTCTTCCAAAGCCTGTCCAATGATAAGATCATCATATTTTTTGTATCTTTTACTCGGCTTATAAACTCTTGGCATTGTTGATTCATACGTTACCTACTTCTTTTAATAAAGGAACGTAGGTACCTGAAATACATATACAACAAGTGAAATTAAAAATATTTTTAAAAACCCAACTGCAATTATTTTTGATTCTCGTAGAAATTTTGGAAAAATATATAGCCTATGTCACTTCTGCAACTGAGACGAATTAAATGATATCTCATACGTCAAAATCTGTCACACGGTTTAGGCTGCAGGGCGTGACAAAGAAATAGACATAGCCACATACATACATATATACATACATACACATACATACATACGCTCGAAAAACATAACCATCCTCTCGTTCGGCAGTCGGGCAATAAAATAAGTAGCTATTATTACGCCAGGATTTAAAATTAAAGTTAGTTAACTAGTACCATGTAAATAAATTATAATTGATTCCTACTACCTAGGTACCTACTAGTTATATCCTAATTCAGAAACCTCTCCTTCTTTTAATCTGTATTCATTTATTTAAAAAAACATTCACCTAATGAAGTTTATATATACCTACTTACAATTTTTTTTTATAAATATTATTTATATATACATCATATAAATACTACATATAATATATATAATATTTATTTATAAAGAGTTGTACATATATACATAAACATACATACGTACATGCATACGTACACATACGTACACACATACTAACTTCAAAACATAATCCTCTTTCTTTCGCGGTCGGGTAAAAACTACCTAGGTAGGTTTATACCAAAACGAAACTACGTTTTGGCAGCCCTGTCCCTGTACACCCTTTACCGTCCCGATTTCAACTTATTACGTCCCTATTAACTACCAACGGCGTGCCTTTTCATCTCACACTCGTCCCTAATAACCCTCGTTGCGTCCCTATAAACCTCGGATTTTTTCAAAATTTTCCATGCATCACTATTTTTGCAGTTTTACTTACAAAACAAAGATAATGTTGACTTGCCGTGCTTAAAACAGGTTCTGCATTAAATTCTAAACACGTTTTGCACCATTTAAAGTATCTACTTTCATTAAAACTATTAAATAACAAGAAAGTTTTGCAGAGCAAAAAAACTGCTGTCACCGAGACCCAACTTCACACGGTTAGTTTGACAATCTAGAACCACCTTCATGCCCTTCCAGTGTTGCCCTTACTGAAACCAACTATTCTACTACTATTTTAAATAACACGATAAAACTTCTAATTGGTAGTTTTTGAGAAATTATCGGGTAAATGTCATTCTCGGTTTTCGTCCCTATTCCCCACGCCATCCCTAATACCCCCGGTTGACGGTGACCATGGTGACCAGGTGAAATGGTATTGGGGGTCCAAGTATATATACCTATGTATATCTATACTGAGATAACTAATTCTCTATGAATTAGTAAGAGAAATGATGTATAAATTACTGAATCTGAATACCATAAATTATTAAATGAACTGAATTGAAATGGAATTGAATTAAGTGCCTGAGTTATCTGGGATAGCTAAAGAAATAAAGGTCACATGGCGATTTAAAGATGGATATTTATTATCGCAATAGGTACGGGCCTACCCTATCCAGTTTAGCATTTGCTCTAAAACAACACGTTTTAGGACCCAGGAAAACCCGTGGAAAACCTAGATCAAACCAGCCTATTCCTGTCTATTATTTAATGTATATAAGCTTAATGGACTTCACTAATAGCGACTAAAACTGTACAATAATGGCTAATGTACAACACTACTTGTGGAATTTCCAAGACAACATACACACGTAATAGAAAATACTATAACTAATCGGACATGTACAAGTTAATTAATATAAAATACAACGGTACAAGTTCAATAAATAAATGACCTTAGGGTTATGAATCTGGTCAATCCTGGCTGTAATAACGGCCATACAGGGAATCGAACCCTAGGCAAAGTATAGGTGTTCTTCACGTTTGATTACGAGATTCGAACTTGTTTGAAATTATGTATCAGTCATAATCAACTACACTCGTAGTTGGTATTCACAAGGCCATTATATGAATACAAGCATATGAAATGCCCAGGAAAGTAATTTACATATAAACATACATTATTATTGCTGTGAAGCTCGTCAACTAAGTAAGGTCTCAATATGGACTCTATTTAAATAATGAGCAGGTTATGCTTATATTTATTAATAAATCATCAATACTGTAATTTTGTATCCAAATATGAAGCCACTGGTTACTTATTTAATCAAAGTACAGGACTCGAACCTGTGCCTTTACAATGGTGATTGAATTAGGTATAATAACATGAGTATCTTGTTCATTAAGTTACTAAAATATTAATAATGTAAATAGGTGAATTCCAAGTGCTAAACAAACTAAACCAGTTTAATAGCTAAAACTAATCAATTTACTTTGGTTGAACGTAAGTACTTAACTCTTTAACACACAAGCACACATATAAGAAATAAAACAGAGTTCAAGTTAAATATTGGTCGGTAACGTCAGACTTTCACATTTACAAAATAACACAAACAGCTATGCAAACTGTCATATAAAACACTCTACTATTGAGTACTATTAGAGTAATAAGATAGTTATTATTTATCAACTCTCTTATTAATTAAACTAATTATCTATCATCAACCAATATCTCAAAATGAATAAATTATACAAAATTATAATCAGTCTACGGTGATTAATCGGATGGCACTGGTACGGTACATCAATTATACTATCGTGGTGAGACTGCGTGTAGGTATGGAAATTTGCTTTTATAGCTTTGTAGGCTCTGGCCTACGAGTACTACAGAAACAAAATTAGCAATCACAATTAAATCAGTACATCCGATTTGTCACCTCACTTTAAGCAAGTACTTAGCTTTGAATCAATCGCCAGGCTCCAACTCGACACTGATTTTACTAAGGTTTCTTATACTGAATGACAATGTTGACATCAATATTTAAAGATGTAAGTACAGTTAAATCTGATGTTGCAAAACTCAACCCCAGTATCTTCCAAAAGAATTATCAGTAAATGGACGAAGTTTCAAATCTCTAACCTTAATATTTAAGCCCCATGCATACAAACTTTCAACCCCTTTTTTACCCCCTCGGCGGTTGAATTTTTTAAAATCGCTTCTTATTAATTGTTCACGGTATAAATGTAACCAGACCTGAAATTTTCAACTTTCTAGCTTCTGTAGTTTCGGCTTTGCGTGGATCAGTCAGTCAGTCAGTCAGTCAGGACAAAGGCATTTATATATATAGATTAATACCCCTTTTAAACAATTTTTAAGTTTTCAAATCATTCAAGCTTCATGGTTTAATAAAATAATGTAATTATGCTTATATTCGCTTAAAATAGTATCTTAATATTTTCAAATATTTTCAATAAAACTGCTATAACACGATTTTGTTCCCATACAATATATTCTATTGGGTGTAATGTCGGCACAGTTGTTTTTCACGCAATCCCGCGTAAATTACACGGCTTATATTGCACGGCCAGTGCCGATCACTAGTAATACTGTGTCATTCGACACAGTCCTGTCTGGGATGGTATTACGAAAGTTCCTGCGTCGTAGGGAGATCTCATTTAAAATGTATAGGTACAGGGAAACATAATAGTCCCGTCTCGTTGGCAATATTTTGAGGGTTAAGTTTCGAAAATTCTAAAGTCACTTATTATTGAAGTTGGAAATACAGTGTGTACATGAGAATCTTTCAGTGCGTTTTGTGTCATATTCAATTGGTGCTTTTTTTGTAATTAAATAATTTGAGGTTAACTTTTTTAGCTTGCCATAACTTGAGTAAAAGAATATTAGAGTTAGAAAATATAACTGTTTTGTATTTAGAACAGTTTTATTGTTGTACAAAACTAGTTTGTGTCATTTACGTCGAGTGCAATTTTATATAGTATGACAATGCTAAAGAACTACGTATAAAAAATTAGAGTTCATAAAATAAGGATTAACTATATCATCACCTCAAAATATGTAAATAAAACCAATATGTGTCAAATTAAGCAATGAAAATTTAAGTTTCTTGGTAATTTCGTATTTTTAGGTTGTTATCGTTTTAATAAATTATTAAAGTCATCAGAGTTCACATTATAATAATCAAAAAGGGATTTTAAAGAAGATATTTCAATTTGTGTCACTTTCATCAATGATATTTCGTCTAAAATTAAACAGAAACAATATTTGCGTTCAGACGAAATCTTCTTAACTATAGCGCGTGACCTTGATGGCTCGCCTGTTCGGCTTACTTCTGTAATGACCACTAGAAGTAGACCCCCGGCTCGCTTCTTAACAAGCTAATCCATGGGTCAACCAGGCGCTGGCAACTTAGCTGTTACGATGTAGGTACTTGCTCACGGAGGCGCTCGCGGGGTGATAAAGCTGACATACTCGACAAAGGAACTGAGCGGAGGAGCGAGTCGCGGGAAGCCGGCGAGTAGGGCAATGAACTCGTGCGTGTCTCGCCAATACGTACCTTTTTGAGCGGTAGCCGCTTTGTTTGTGTTTTGACTAGACTGTTGAGTACATTTTCGAAGATTTCAAGCATCGTGAATTATGGGTAGAAAACGCAACGTAATATTTTTATTTAGTTCTGTTTTATTGGAACGAAGTTCCTTATCGGACGGTTCGCGGATGGGGGGCTAGGCGAAAAAAGTCACGTGACCGTCACGAAAAAGCATTGAGAAACATGTGAAATGGAATGAAATAAAAAAAATGAAAAATAGAATAGAGTGAAGTGAAAGTGAAAGTGAGAAGTGACAAAGTGACAAAGTGAAAAAAGTCAAGTTTAAAAATTTCTATAATTTCTATAATTTCAAAAATCTCAAAAATCTCAAAAATCTCAAAAATCTCAAAAAATCTCAAAAATCTCAAAAATCTCAAAAATCTCAAAAAATCTCAAAAATCTCAAAAATTTCAAAAATCTAAAAAAACTCAAAAATCTAAAAAAACTCAAAAATCCCAAATCTCGAAAATCTCAAAAATCTCAACACTCAAAATCTCAAAAATCTCAAAAAATTCAAAAACGACAAAAATTACGAAAAAGTCAAAAATTAAATAATATTACTTCGTTCTAACCGAGTGTTCCACGACACTAACGTATTTTTTTATTCTTTTATTTTTTTTTTATTTTTTTTCGTCTGTATTTTTTTATTATTTTGTATTGATTCTGTTTTTATTCCATTTATTTTGTTTAATTGTATTCTTATTTTACTTTTTTTTATACCACAACGTGGCAAACAAGTATACGGCCCGCCAGATGGTAAGCAGTAGCATATGGATGCCTGTAACACCAGAGGTGTCACATGCGCGTTTCCGACCCTTTACAAAAAGGAGGAACAAGTTCAGAGTCAATTACCTCGGCCATTTTTAGGGTTCCGTACCTCGAAAGGAAAAAACGGAACCCTTATAAGATCACTTTGTTGTCCGTCTGTCTGTCTGTCTGTCAAGACCATTTTTCTCAGGAACGCGTGGAGGTATCAAGCTGAAATTTATATCAAATATTTAAGTCTATTGTCCCTTGGAGCTGTGAAAAAATCAAACTTATAAGCCAACGTAATCAAAAGATACAGTCGTTTATGCTGCAAATTTTATCTGCAAAGTTTATCGGCACTCGCAAAACCTACGGGGTACTTCCCGTGAACTTAGAAACTTGAAATTTGGCACAAAGCAACGTTATATAGCATAGACAATGGAAAAATTACAAAAAGTAGACATTTTTTGTAAAATCATACAAAAACATATTTTTTATTATTTTAAACTTACTACCTTTTTCCTCGTAAACGCGTAGAGGTATTAAATTGAAATTCATGTCAAATACTCAGGGCTTTAGGATTTTTCAGATGTAGCAAAACCAAACTTTTATGTCATCCCAATCAAAAGAAATAGCAATTTAAGTCGCATATTTTGAAACTGGGTACTCGCAAGAAACTCAAAACCTAAAGGGTACTTCGCGTAAACTCAGAAACTTGAAACTTGGCACGAAGAAACTTCATATAGCACAGATAGAGGAAAAATTACGAAAAGTAGACATTTTTAGTAAAATCTTACCAAAAACATTTTTTTTAATTTTAAACTTACTACCTTTTTCCTCGTAAACGCGTAGAGGTATTAAATTGAAATTAGTAATAAATATACTACAACTTTTGCTTGTTACAGGTTTGTACGGAACCCTCGGTGCGCGAGTCCGACTCGCACTTGGCCGGTTTTTTTATTTTAGAGCAAAGATTTTTCAATAAATCACGCTTATTTTAGCGTATTCTATATGGAAAAATCATAAAATGTACACGTTATAATGACGTCCCGTCGATGATTTTTACGAGGTCCAAATTATGTACAAGTTCAAAGTCCATTATCTCGGCCATTTTTGATTTTAGGGAAAAGTTTTTCAAATAAAAGACGCTTATTTTAGCGTATTCCATACGGAAAAAAACATTAAAAGTACACGTTATAATGATACCCCGTCGCCATTTTATTTTTTAAGTCCAAATTAGTCCATGTAGTCAATCTTCAAAGTCCGGTAACTTCCATGTTTTTGGGTAAAAAAAATGTTTCTTATAAAACTTGCTTATTTTAACACATTCTACAAAATAAAGTATGTGTCATAATGACACCATTCCAACCAAAATAGTCCAAATTGTACTTAACCTTCAGGGCCCCATAACTTCGAAATTATTGAGTTAAAAAAAATGTGTTAAAGAAAAGTTGCTTATTTTTATGTGTTATATACGATAAGTTAATAAAAACATAGTCTTATTATGACATCACACTGATGAAAAATTTATTAAGTCCAGCTCGGCCCTTTGCTAGTCCAACCGAGAGGTAGATAACGATATTTCGATTTTCGCGTTTCACGATAGCCACTCTGTAAACAAACCGCCTTGATGCATAAATTACATATTTATTAGTTACAAATTATCTGTGACAATTTGCCAAAATACTGTTTAAATGGTAAACTAGGTTTACCGTGGCACACAGATCCGCCGTTGCAGTGCCTTATGGACTACGTTTACATTAATTATCCTTAACTTACTTAAGTTTTATATTATTGCTTTCTTTACTTGAAAAATAAAGAAGAGCGACTGAAAAATCGCTGTTTGTCTTTGTCGCACTTATAACTACTATTACTATATGTATGCATAGAGTAATAATAGAAAACAAACAAGCCGCTAGGCAGCCTGGTCGGCACATGAACCCCGCCCGCGCCTTACCCTTCCCCGCGCATGCTATTTACGCAAAACAAGTTTTCATTCTGAAAAATGAAAATAATCCATTGGTTATAATGACACAAATTTCAAACATTGTTTCGATACGCTTTTATAAAAATATTGATGCAAACTTTAATAACTTTAATATTTTATTGTACTGTTAACAGGGATCATACAAGAAAAAAAATTAAAGTAAATAAATATCATTGATTAATATGGCACAAATTTATTCAAATAATAGATACCGATATTTTAGAAAGCACAGTACCTAATCGATCAACTCTAATTTTATATAGGCTTGTAAAAGTCCACATATATGTGCTGATTGAACGTCAGTATTCCTATTGACGAAAGTGACACAAAACGCGTCCGTGCGTCAGTAACAACTTTGCTGTTACAGTGAAAAAACAATTTTGATCTCTAATTTTCTATTTAACGAATTATGTTAAAAAAAAGAAATGTCTAAGTTTCTACCTACGCAACAACCTAGGATGACACAAATTATTATTATTAGCTAAGTTGGATGGCCTGAACTCTGTATGCGAATAATAAGCATCTTTAATATTATCGAAACTTCATAATTTATCGGTACGGGTCTATAACCATGGCAGCAAAGTCACAGGGCGGGCACGTTATACTACAAAACTCGTTTGAGCGCCTTTGTGTGCACGGCACATCTGTAAACGTTTCAATTTATTTTTTAATCGTATGGCAAAATTCAGAAGCATAATATATATTCAATAAATTAGGTATTAAATGTCAACACTAAGACCAGTCAGCCACTTGATGGCTTCGTCGCACAAGAGCTGTGGTCCGAATCACGCTTACAGCACTCACAGCGCGCTAACGGGCGGACCGAATCACGCTCACAGCGCCAACATAGATGTCGTGACGTCATTGAATGATATCACTTGACAGCGTCTACAGTGCTCACGGTCCTAGGCGTAAGCACCTTGAGCACAAACGTCAAGTTGACATTTGGCATACGTTTTGGCACATGATTTTCATTAAACTGACGTTGACAGCGCTCACGCAGCCGTTTACGGTGGTCCGAATCAAAACACTACTTACGCGGCCTTGACCGCGCTAATGATTCGGACCGACTATCAGCACTTTTAGCGTTGTGAGCATTGTAAGTGTGATTCGGACCACGGCTAAGAAGATCAGATCATCTGGAGGACCGGCGGTATAGCGTGCTACGGGGCAGTCTTCAATTATGTGATGTTGCCTAGCTGTCATTATGTTTTTTTTTCTTAATAACTCTGTCATATTTAATGAACCCTGTACCTACTTAATCTTTCTGTTTAGCCCATCGGTTGACTGGTAGAGAAAGCTTTATGGCATTTAGTCCGCTGGTACATATGCTCCATCTTGTATTGTGCAATAAAGATTAAATAAATAAATAAATTATTGCTTACATGGCGCCGCATCCTATTGCAGCAGCGGTGCTTAACCGCCTAATAATAATAATTGTAAATTTTGCATGAGCAGTCCGCAACCGCAACTAACTATAAATATGCATAAAATATGATTTAGCAACAACCAACAGACTACGTAACAAAAGCCTACATTCACGTTAAAGGTTAAAGCGAGTAAAACTCGTAATTTAATTATTATTGTCCCAGGGCATTCTTACGACCCGACCGATCCGATAAAGTTGAAATTATCCATTTTTCCAGAGGACATCTGAGAGAGCTTGTTAACTGACTTACTTAGACCATTACGACAGAATTATTGGCAGAAAATATACCTTTATTCAAGTAATATTTAAAAAAAACTGGCCAAGTGCGTGTCGGACCACGCATAATGGAGGGTTTCGTACCGGCTATCGAAAAAAAAATATCGCAAGGTCGTACCTGCCTATGTACGTAGTTTTTTTGGATATATCTCAATAACGTCTAAACCGATAATGTTCAAAATAATTTTCGTGGAAAGAATATTCAAAGATAATTATTTTCGCATGTTTTTAAAGTGGAGCATTCCACTCATACAATAGATTGTTATTAAATCAAATACAAACATTGAAAACATTGAAAAAACAATCAACCTAGCAGGACTTGAACCTACATCGATACGGGGCTCGATCGTTTTACCAATTAAGCTATGGGTCAAGTTACTAAGTTGACGAAATTTTCAATGCCTTCAATCATCTTTTAAGGCGTATCGATGTAGGTTCAAGTCTTGCCGGGTTGATTATTTTTTCAATGTTTTCAATGTTTGTATTTGATTTAATAACAATTTATTGTATGAGTGGAATGCTCCACTTTAAAAACATGCAAAAATAATTATGAGTTGATAGCTTCTTCTTCTTAGTCGCAACCTCATGACTGAGGGACGTGACTCTTAATGGGTATTCTCCCAATCACTGCTCTCCAGGCCTCTCGATCCTCGGCCATCTGAATTGTTGCCTGGAGTTGATAGCAGCGCCCTCTATATTTCCGTTGTGACACTTGCGATAGTGTCGGCGGGAAGGGTATCTAACACTAGTAGTTAGTACCTAGATGTGGCGTACGGCTGCTGTAAAGCCGAAGTAGATCAAAATAAATGCAAAAAGATGATTGAAGGCATTGAAAATTTCGTTTACTTAGTAACTTAACCCATAGCTTAATTGGTAAAGCGATCGAGCCCCTGCAAGGCGTATCGATGTAGGTTCAAGCCCTGCTGGGTTGATTATTTTTTCAATGTTTTCAATGTTTGTATTTGATTTAATAACAATATATTCAAAGATGTATCTTCATGAATTTTATCATAATTTTGGACTTACGGTTCAAAAGTTACAGGGAGGGGGGGGCACAACTTTCGGAGTGATTATTTCTGAAAATATCTGTTTATTCAAAAATGTTCAAAGGAACCTCAATGTTATTTTTAACGACCTATCGATTGATATGCATCATGATGATTTTTGGTAGAATTTTTTTATGACAATTAGTTACATGTATGAAGTGCCCCCCTTTTTTTCAGCAATTTTAGTACAGAACTAAGTAGCGGCACACGAAATACACCCTATGTTAAAATTTGATAAAGATACGTCTCATAGTTTCCGAGTAAAATGGCTGTGACATACGGATGGACGGACGGACAGACGGACATAACGAAACTATAAGGGTTCCGTTTTGGCAACGGAACCCTAAATACGATTTTCATAAATAATTGACATAAAATTAGTCAATTAACCATGCAATTACTTTATTACTTCAACGCCCGCAATGAAGCGGCATTGTTTAAGCATTTTTCATGACAGCTCGGTGTTTACAACAACGGGTACTGGCTGATAGCCGGTGAAATAAGGTTTTTAATGAAAATATACCGAGCAAATTTTATATTTCCCACAACAGTTAATACCGTCGTTATTATGAAAATGACAAATTTTACAATTGATTGTCAGAATAAGTAGATACTGTCAGAAAATATGTTATTGGACGTTACATCCACGCGGCTTATTTTATTTCCAGGCTTATTACATACGTAACAATGCTATTATAATAGTAGTTTATGTAACTGTTACGTAATAAGGGTCCTTAAAACATGAGTGTGGTTTTATGAAATGAGCCGCAGGCGAATTTCATAATAAGATCACACGAGTGTTTTAAGGCCTAATTACGTACAGTTGCATACACTGCTTTATCTACACTCATATTATTTATTCTAAATGCCTTATTTGGAAACCATAGAATGGCCGCCATCGCACCGCCACCATGGCCAACTCGATTGTGCCGGCGGTCGCGCGGGCGCGTGTCGGGCTGTCGGCGGATCCCCGGGAGGGTGCAAGGTGTACATTATGTTATCAAAACTCATAGCACATCAATAATTGAGCATGAAAAGTTAAAATTACGTTACTGCTACGGATAAAAAGCTTATCATAGTAAAATCGGCCGTGGTAATGCTAGCCATTGCCTACCGTTTTCGAACACGTTTTAGAGAACTTACAATATGAGTGTAGATAAAATATATTTATGCATACTTAATGATAATCAAAGTTAAATCTTATCTATATTTGCATCTAACTATGAATGACTAGCGGTATAATTACTACAGAGAGAATAGCTAGGAGCTGTGACAAATACGACGGCAGCCAATCGAGCGGGGAGCGTATGCCCCTAAGTCCGACGATGTAAGGCGGGTTGGCTTGGTTTAAACCCCGACATTGATAAATGTTTCATTTATTCTCCCGTCTGCAGGCCGTAATTCCAAATCTGCTGCTGCCCGAATTTTATTATTTAATTATTTGTAGCCATCCGTTTTTGCGGGTTTTTCCTTTACGTACCTTCCCTTGGATAACCCGCTTGGAATAATTTCATGCGCGGTGGCTATGCTATTACCGAATATCCGATAACACGGCATGGTGCGCGATAGGTTGGAAATGAACTTACATTAGGTATTATTTATAAAATGGTCGTACAGTTTTCAAATATTTGTTTTCGCTTCATATTTATAAATGCTCAACTGCTACAACATTGCCTACGATGCTCAACTTTTCCTGGCTTGAAAAACAACAGCTTTTTATATCTTACTAGCTTTTGCCC
The DNA here is from genome assembly GCA_947086415.1 of Pammene aurita. Lineage (NCBI taxonomy): Eukaryota > Metazoa > Arthropoda > Insecta > Lepidoptera > Tortricidae > Pammene > Pammene aurita. The sequence goes on along the minus strand of OX352296.1, from coordinate 13,910,798 downwards.
GCGGCTCCGCTCGCGTTAAATTCGGGGTAACACGGTCCCCCTTTCCTGATTTAAAACACATAAGAGAACTCGGAACAGAATATTATTTTAATACGCTACTGTAGACGATATTATTTGTCTTTATTGCTTATGCACGATTTTTTTGTTAGTCACAAATAGTCCGCATACCAATTTTTAGCTTTCTACCTTGAAAATTGCGGAATGCTCCATACAAACTTCCACCCCCCCATTTTAGGGAAGTCGGGGTTTAGAAAGAGACAAAAAGTAGCCTATGTCACTCTCCATCCCTTCAACTATCTCCACTTAAAAAATCACGTCAATTCGTCGCCCCGTTTTGCCGTGAAAGACGGACAAACAAACAAACAAACAAACAAACACACACATACACTTTCCCATTTATAATATTAGTATGGATATGGATTTCTAAGTTCGGAGTAAGGCGGTCATTATGAGGAATTAAATATATATTCGATAGGCATAGATAATCACTGTTTTTCAAGCCAGGAAAGTTCAGCATCGCAGGTATTAGGTACCGTACCAGTAAACAGTCATGATAATGAGTCCATTTGAAACTCGTTGATGTTGTCATACGATAAATCAGGATAAATGAACTCTAATTGTTATTGACAGGACGTGTGCGTTACGTTTATTTTAAAAATGTTTACTTACACAATTAGGTACCTATCTGCGAGATATTGTCGAGTTTTATTCTGCTATCTAATGAGCATCAAATACTTAGTTTTTTAATGATTGCCTTCATAAAGAAAGCATAAAGAAGACATATGACGAGTGAAAACTTTAGACTCCATTAAACGTAATTTGTGGTAAGATCCATTTGTGAGACTGGCTTTAATAATAACTTTTTTTTTCAGGTAAGGCTCCAATCATAATAGTTGTTCATTGGTAAGTAAAAGCAAAAAATAATATAGTTAACATTATAACTAACTTCTAATGCTGGTTTTCTTAAAACAACAATGAATACTTACAGTCTGCGTACGAGTGTTTCTTTAAGAGAATAATACCTCCCTCTGAGGAACCTCCTTTCAAAATTTTGTTAGAAAAACATAAGTCTGCCATAGTCACTCGTGGTTGCAGCGTTAGGGTCCATTTACACATTAATTAGTGTTTAGTGCGAGTTCATACAATTTGCTACTTGTGTTTAGTAACAAATGTATGCACTCGCACTTAATACTAATCAATGTGTAAATGGACCTTTACGGCACGCTCGAAACGACAAGAAAATAATATAAACCGGCCAAGTGCGTGTCGGACCACGCACAGGAGGCTTCCGTACCTTCAATGGAATAAGAACCAAACTAATACCATAAGGTCGTATCTGATGACTATGGAAGAAGTTTTTTGGAGATAACTCAAAACTGGCTGAACCGATAATGTTCAAAACAATTTTCGTTGAAAACATATGATAAGGCGCATCTCCTAATTTTTTTTCATATTTTTTGGACTTACGGGTCTAAAGTTACAGGGGGAGGGGGGACACACAATTTTGCTGACTTTTGAAGCGATTATTTCGGAAAATATTCACTTAATCACAAAATGGTCAAATAAACCTCAATGTTATTTTTAAAGACCTATCGATTGATGTGTCACATGTTGATATTTATAAAAAAAATGATATTTAGATACATGTATGGAGCGCCCCCTAATTTTCTTTTTGCAAATTTAACTACATAACTAAGTAGCGGCATACAAAATACATCTTATGTGTAAATTTTATTCAGATACGTCGTATAGTTTCCGAGTAAAATGGCTGTGACATAAGGACGGACAGACAGACATACATGACAAATCCATAAGGGTTCCGTTTTTTGCCATTTGGCTACGGAGCCCTAGAAAGTAAGTGTACGCCATTAAGTCCCGTTTTTACCAAAATAATGAGTGAGTTTAATTAAATCAGTAATCCGCGTTCCTTATTTTCAAATACTGGTATATGTGTCGGTATCATTCAAGATGTCATCCTTGAGTATATTTATGGACTTTTTCTGCTAGAAGTGTGGTAAATCGTGTCATTCCCGTATCGGTCTTTATAGAAAACGATTTATGAACTACGATGAGTATCATTTGCCATTATCACGACTGATTTTCAATATTATATTCAACAACAAACATATTTATATAAAATAATATTGAACCAAACCCAACAATTTAACTTCTTCGCCCCTAAATATTGGACCAATTATGACGGGGCTATTGAATGCTTTTCGATTTGTCCGCCTTTATTTTGTTTTCCAAATTGAACATTAATGACATTAATGAGGTAAATAATTAATGCAGATGCAATAAAATATGCGGTAACGGCATCCGCCACATACCGCAAAATATTGCAAGGATGTAAACAGTACTTCAATCAATGATACATACGACTTTGTGAACCTACTGGCCCTGATAAAAGAGGACGCCGGGGACAAATTTGAAGCGCAAACGCACCTTTCTGCGGTATTTATTGCCCATTTTTACTGCAAACTGCCTTATTTATTGCATGGGGACTTAAAGGAAATATTTATTAGTTGACTTTGCTTAGCTTTTCATGGAAATTAAATATTTAGGCAAGCTTTTGTATGAATTACGAAGCATGTTTTCTAAATTACACCTGTTTGTAGCAACTAAAAGAAAAAAAAAAGAAAATTGATGTATATTACCTATTGCATTTTATTGTGCACAATTATAATATCTAGCTCGGTATGCAAAGTGATTAGTTAATTGTAAATTGTAAAACTGAAATAGTAAAATGTGTCAAAAACGTAATAAAGGCCACCGTAATATCCCCGAATTTTACAGATTTGAAACTAAACGATTAAATACTTGTTCATTTATATAGTTATCTCATATAGGTCCTCATGAATTTAGGTTATTATTCAACGAGCTAACTTGTTTTTCCCTTGGCGTAATTTCTGATCTTGTGAAATTACAGTCAGTGTCTCATCAATTTGTAGCTAAGTATTTTATTTAAAAAATGGTTAAATAAAAACTAAAAAAAGACGAATCCAGCATAATATTAAAATTATAATTGTGTGTTACAGGTCACCCCGTTTTCAGAGGGACAAATAGACAGACGCAGCGCAGTCTGCATGTTTAATTTGGGTATAGAATCCTAAAAAAAACAAGTAGAAATTTTATTTTATTCTATGTTCACCTCTAAGATCACATTAATTAACTGTATATATGTATTTATTATCTAGAAACCAAATGATCTATTAGAAACCAAGCGTATCAGCCGAGCACACATATTCAACTGCATTCTAATGAATGTTTACAACTAGAAATAGGATTAAGCATATTTACATCCCAAAGCCCGACAAGCTGTCGGTAAACGCTAACTCAACTAATTACAAGCGTACAAATACGGCAGACGGGTACAAATGCGAGCACGGTTATGAATAAAATAGCTCACGCAGTCGGGAATATTCGATGCAATCATTTATGGTTGACACCGCCACATTCGCGTCACGTCCTATTTGCTTTAATGAAAATAAATTCAGCGGAAAACACTATCCGCAGGGATTAGCTGACGCCATAAATAGGGATTAATGAGACTTAATTACTCGGCCTTTTTGCCTCTGCTTCGGCCAGACTTGTGAGCATTCTGGACACGTCCGCTGATACGCCCAAACTCGCCACACAATAAAAATTGTTTCTTTCTTGATCAAATCCCTCGCACTATAGTCTTATGTTTTCTTTTGGTGTCCAATATGCTATGGCTCTTCTCGTAATATTGTCTTACATTAGGGTAAACAAAATATCAGTAAATTGTTTAGTTGGAAACATAGAATGTTACGGTGTGAGTAGCATAGTCGGTGTAAATTAAGTAACAGCTGGCAGACAAAGCGTGCCACACCAGTCCCGAAACTGTCGGTTTGTTTGAATAAAACTTTATCTTTTATCCCTCAGAGCCGGGTCCGTTCACAACTTTCATTTTCCTACGCATTTCCTTATAAAAACTTATGAAAAAAGGGCTGCAAAGTATACAGATTAGAATATTTCGGTTATATTGATCGCACGCTCGGACGCCGAAGGTAGGTAGGCACCCGGGCCTCCGTACGGAATTTAATATTAACGATAGTCGTGTGCTGTCATAAACAACGCTTGTACAAATTACGGATTTTATAAATATAAGCCTTATGGAATACCTTAATGTCGTTTTACATTCAATATTTGATCTAAGTAGCACTTTTTAAATTTTATTTATAAATAGATGGGTTCAATGGTCTTCACTGATTGGTAAGTGGACGCAAAACAGATGAAATAGTTTGCCCAATTTGTAGGTGCCTCAACTATGCCAACAATCCTCTCCACTGCGGTCACCCGCTATATTTTACGCCAGCACATTCCATGTTAAATTAGTACTTTGCGCTCCAACAGCGCCAATTCCGACTTATCTTAACTACAAGATGATTTGCTGTAACGTTAAAGCACCATTAACCCTTACACTGAATGTCCCATTAACACACATATCTAAACTGAAAACGTCAAGTACGACACAATTAAGTTCAGGCATATCCTTTATAATTTGCTTGTAAATAGTAGGGTTTTCTCTCAGTACAAAAGTGAAAAAAATTGTTCCCCCTTTTGAAAAAGTTGTGAATTTATGAGCATGGATAGGGCACTCTATCTACGATGAATATTTTTAGTATTGGAGGTCCGTAAAATTTTTGGACCATCACGTCATAATCAGGGGTCCCGTGCAATATGTTATTACTCTCTGGTTAAAGCTGCTAGGGGTTGTGTGGTATAATTTCCGTATAAAACAGATATGTAGAATTCATTTATGAAATAAAAAAAGTAAAAATCCATATTAAAAAAAAAATCAGCGAAGAGGAAAAACACTCAAAAAATATTATTTTTTAGAACGTTGTATAAGTAATAAATATCATTTATTTGCAAATAAAAAAAATGTTATAAGGAGGCATATTTAATGCAGTTTTTAAATATATACAATTTTAAGGCCTTTACAATACAAAAACTACGCGAAAAAAATAATTCGCGCCGTGGTGTATATGTTTTCTCCATAGTAAGTATCGTAAATCAATGTGAAACGTGAACATCCGTAGCGTATTGACCTTAAATTGTATGTATTGTTTATTATTAGTCAGTTTTGCTCAGAATACCTTCTACAAAATGCAGAAATGAAAAAAAAAAGAATTAAAAAACACATTTGTTCCAATTATAACGATTAAGTATATTTATTTTGAATTATTATTTTTTTCATTTTGTAGAAGGTATTCTGAGCAAAAATGACTTATAGTAAGCAATACATTCATTTTAAGGTTAATTCGCTACGGATGTTCACGTTTCTTATTGATTTTCCATACTTATAATGGATAAAACATATACACCACGACGCGAATGATTTTTTCGCGTAGTTTTTCTATAGTAAAGCATCAAAATTGTGTATATTTAAAAACTGCATTAAATATGCTTCCTTATTATATTTTTTGTATTTGAAAAGAAATGATATTTATTAGTTATATAACGTTCTAAAAAATAATATTTTTTTGAGTGTTTCTCCTCTCCGCAGAGCTTTTTTTTAGTTTCAATTTTTATTTTTTTATTATCAAAAATGTTTTATACGGAAATGATACCACACAACCTCTAGCAGCCTTAACCAGAGAGTAATAACATATTGCACGGGACCCCTGATTTTGACGTGAAGGTCCAAAAATTTTATAGACATACTAAAAATATTCATCATGGGACACTCTATCCATGGCCAAATATTCACAACTTTTACTAGATGCGCACAATTTTTTCAAATTTAAGCTCTGCTATTACACAAATGTACGCTGTATCAACTTAAGTTTTGCATTACCCAATACGTACGAGTACTTACATACAAACATGCGGGTAAATTTGAATCAGCTTAGGTAAGCAATCCAATCTAATTTATCAAGGAAATGGTATTATAATTATAGTAGACTATTGTATTGCGTTAATAGAATTTGTGCGCGTCGCGATAGCTACATATGCGTCATTGTTTGTTGCTCGCAATAGCTTTATTGTATTACATTAAACAATATTAATTTGGAATTGTATTGGCTTTATGTTATAACAACTGGTTCATCAACATCATGTTTTAAAATCATATTGAGCGATTTAATCATGGCATTCGATATTAACAGGATGCCGTCATAAAAATCTGATGACAAGCATAAAATAAATTCAAAATAGACCATTTCCTTTAACATCATGTTTGAGACAAGGGACAGAAGTTAATTTATACTAAGGCATGAAGATCGCATCATAGTAATTGAATCGTAAAACGGCGATGGCTCATTCCGGAGTGACCTCGCCTCGCATTCTCTTGACCCGGGTTCAATAGCGCAGCAATCTGTTAGTCATCGAAAGTAATGTACGAAGATTCATCACCGTCCGTGTTGAAGAAGATCTCGTAAAGTAAATCCGTAGCGTTCAAACAAACTTGAATACAAAACGACAGAGCGGTCCGAACTGCCTGTAGCTAATTCGATTTAAGAGTTATTTTTACTGGGTACATTTTTTGTCTGGAATTCGCGGTATTGGTTTGATTTTTGATTTCATTCCTTTGAGCCAATGATTGGATCGTCGGCAATAGCCAGATGATCTCGAATCTACACTGCAAAGAGTGGCCAGCTGGAATCTATACATTTTAAATGATTTGTTCGGTTGCACTGGGTTTTCGAGACGAGAGTGAAGCACTCACGAAAGCAAATTAAGTCGTATCGTGCGCAGTGCTAATCATTCCAATATTTACCTGTAGCAAACGTTTACAGATGCAGAGCAATTTATATGATGTGATTTGATCTAGACTAAAATACTAAATGGTCATTTAATACCAAATACCTATGCTAAATAAACTTTCATATGCCGAAATTGATAGTATCCGTAGCCTTATCACAATAATTTTAAGAGCCTGACTCTTGTCGGTAGAGTAATCGCCATTTTGTTCTGTTGTCTGCTAATCCTATTAGCTCTTGATACTTCATGACGTTGGCTTGTTTTTTTGTTCTTTGTTTGTATATGTATTTTGTATTTTGAAATGTTCCTCGGCCTCTTAGTTTTGCTATTTTCCTTTCATTCCTTTGAGTAAGCCAATCCGTAGCGTATACCAAGGTATATATCTGGTGTGGGAGGGACATTCAGGTTATTCGCAATTAGGGAACCGTGATAATGTTGGGTCTCTGTGGACCGCCCCAGGAATGGAAATGTAATTATGAGATGATTGCACCACTATTGGTTCGCACGTTTTAAATATTAGTAGGTGTAGGTACCTATCTTGTTGTTTTTTGTATAGGTACTGTCATCAATTTCGTTTGCCTCGTAAGTTCATAATTTAATGAACTGATTAGTTATGATTATTTATGATTTCAACTATACTTAAAACATACTTACCTATTTATAAGTTATATTTTTGTAAGTATAGAAAAAAAACCTAGATATTATGTAAGGGGTCATCGATAGACGAAGTGAGGAAGAACAAGTCACACCGGCACTAAAATACCGTAGAAATACGGTACGGAACTTCAGAAGTCGGAACCAGCGTTGCCTGCTGGCATGTTAATTTTTTGTATGTGAACTTATGTTTGTTAAACAAATACATACCATATTTAAGGTTAGGTGGTAGAAATGTAACTTCTATAAATGCCTATTTGCTGAACAAAAACTACACTTCGTTGTGCGTAGATACATATATTACAAATTGAACACCTGTTAAATTCCAGAGAACCGAATCTGACTTGCCTCCTGTCATGTAATACAAGTGAAATATTGCATCGAACATTCGATTCTCGGCCCCTATGATATTTGATAAATTGTAAGGAATTTTCATTCCCTATCTGTACTGAGATCACAACTCGCAAAGCACTCAAATAAAACTTAACCTTGCGCTCGCCTTTTATTTTCACAAAGAGCAGGTTATTAAAAAACTGTAAACAAAACGAAATGATGATAATAAAGTTCGGTCGTTACAATAAAATTTAGATCATGAAGTATACCAACGAGATAATACGTTACCGTAAAGGCTTTCGCTGTCTTCGTTTAGGGTCTAAGTTTTTATGACCAACTCACGCAGTTTTCAGAGATGGTACTTTCATAGTTTAATAGTGATCTATTCTTCGTAAGATAATAAGAGCAAGAAATAAATAAAGCCTCACCAGAAATATATGATCATGCGCCATGTTGCGGAATTTCATTGGAAGTACGTTCTTACACTGCCAAAAATTTTAATGATAGGTTTGTCATTGTTGTCAGTGTCATTATGGCGGTTGTGTTAAATAATAGTTAAGTGTTGAATATTCAATAATAAATGACAAGAAATGCCCCAAACTATTTATAGTCAAGAGCAAATCATTGTAAATAATGTATCTAATAAACCGCTGGAAATAAAACTATTTCACTACGAAATATTTACTAATTGACATCCGAGGTGACAGGTAAACAACTTTTTGACTATATTGAACTATTGTCATATAAATGAGAATAATAGCGCCCTCTTGACAATGATCATATATTTCTGGTCAGGCTTTAAATAATATTATGGGGCAATTTTACACATGGATCCACTTACCTGCTGATTAATAATAATATAGGCACTATTAGTTCTTACAAAATCGAACGCCGCCTTGATCTTTAAACCTAGAGGGGAAAGTAGGGTGTTGTAATCCGGGTTCCTTCGCTGTATGATAATGATGAATATTAAACTGTATTTTGTATGCCAAGTGTCGTGAAGCTTATTGGTATCGCGTTATTGGTATACATCCACTCAGCTTAAGACTCTTTACTGAGTTCCTTTGTCTTCTAAAAGCTGTTATTACGTAGACAAAAGAAGGATAAAAAATATTCCATTAAGCCGACTTACAAAAAAACATCTCCCGTCTCCTCGCATTACTTGTGATCTGTGTGACGCTGTTATTGTTTTAATTCCTCGTTCGCTGTAAGTCTTTTACGCATCTAATTGAATATGTTTTGGTAGTCGCGTTTTCTGGCAGTTCGAGTGTTCGATGAATAATTTAAAGTAATTTTGGTTAACAGCTTCATCTTGGGAGGATATAATTTTTCCGCGTCGGCAACCTGGGATTGCTAAAAGTTTTTCAGTAACTAAATTTACTCTTCTAATGTGTCAATTAGTGGAAAAAGGTCCGATATGGAGTTATTAGTTCTTCCTAAAATTACACAATATGAGGTATTTATTTGTAAAATAATGGAGTTTGTATGTACCGACAAAGTGGGGATTTTTATTAAACTACTCCACAAATACTGATCTCACACACTTATTATCAAATACCTTTAGGGAATAGTAGTAAGTATGATCATTGAGGAAAATGTTTATTTTTTCTGCTACTAAAATATTTACAATTTTTTGATATTGATGGAAGTAATCGGATATAACAGCAATAATAAAACCGTATATTCGACAATGTAAACAAATCATGCACCACGAGCACAAAATTAGGTATCTATATTCTTGCTTCAATCTTTTATATACGTAGGAATCGCAAGACCTTTGACACTTCCATCCCATTTACAATAATATTGTATCTACTTACACATCCGCTCGCCAATATATAGCGCTTCTGGTCCCCACGACCTCTCTTTGCATGCATAATGCGTAAACTGGAAATATCCTCCTTAGCGAATATAAAGTTACGTTACCCAGGGCGAGTTACGTCGTCTAGTCTGATTGAACGCCTTTGGATGGAATAGAGTTCGCGTTTGTTTAGATTATCCCCTGGTAACGGCGCCATAAACTTGCCAGCATCGCGTTATGACCTGTATTTTTTACTTTTTATTTTTTTCACAGCCAAAATGTTGCTCCCTTTGTAAGTCACGCTCACGATCCAATTGAGAGGGTCGGCTACTGTAAATTCAGGGTTACGGATTTTTTTATTCGACTGGATTGCCTATCAACGCCTGCTTCATTTGTGTAATATTTCTTACTTTCAAAGGCACTTGAAACCATGAAAAATGTATCCCCCTTTTCACAACTAAGTATTATGGTCTTTCCAGTTATATTTGAGATTTAAATAAATATTATATTCCCGTGGATTCTACTAATTCAATCACTAATGAGAATTTTAAAGACTCCCGAGTCAACAGAAGGCAGGTTTTGAACAGTCGCTGCAGATTGTCTTTGCTCTTTGTAGGGAGCTGACATTGCAAAATCGACACGATTGGTGCGAGCTCTTTTTTCTATAAGCCTTCTTGACAGATTTCTGAGTCGAACTGGGCTTGCCGGTTTTGGCACGAAGGTAAGTTTTCCGTGAAAACTGGCGTTAAGCCAGCCATTCACGTTTGATCGGATTTTTTGCCAATGTTTGAGCGCTAACAAGCATTTTCCATTTGTCCTAATCGAAGTGAAAACAAGGGGATTAATGAACGCATTGCCTCGCAGATACATTTATAACGGAACAAGTAAGGTTTAAACGCTTTTGTATATGACTTTTTGGTAGCCTAACTAGAAAAGTTCACAAAATGCTTGTTGGTACCTACATAATATTTTTTGTTATACATGTATATCTAATAAATGTCCATGATTTTGGAGGTCAGTGTGTGTGAACCGTTACGTTTGCTGGGAAGCCATCACGGGTGTAAGAGCGCGAAACACAGGGCAACTCCATAAATCAAAAAGTTCCGGAAGCGACGAACGGACGACTTAAGAACTCGACTTGTGAAACAAAGGCAGCTGCTTAGAAAATAACAAAGAAAAGAAATTTAATATTTTCGGGCCTCTCAATTTCGTTTGTAGCCGTGTTAATTCCAGTTTTTGTGTAATATTTCGAATAAATCAAGAAACCAGACATAGCTTGGTTAACTAAAAACGAACAAATTGAAATAGGAAGGTCGGTTCCGGTTACAGATTTTCAAACGTTAATAAATGGATTCCTAGAAACGTTGTTGCCTATCGGCTATCGTATTTCATCCCATATGTCAAGCCAGCTTGTTTAACATTGCTCACGCTACGGGTATTGGCGTCCAGCGGCATTTATGTTCACAGGTATTGTACAGGCAGCTGTTATCAATCAAAAGACCGATACCGCAGAGCAAACCGCATTCCAGGAGTGGATTTTGTTTCATCATCTGGTAACTGATTTTGATGGAATCAATGAATATTTACCCCGCCTGTTCTATACATAAATGCTCTCTAAATGGTTACGTAAAATATGGTGATTGGTACCTTAAATATTTAGAAAGCATTGAAATGTAGTTACATTATTCAAATAGTACAAGTGTACAATGCAAATACAACGTTACAAACACCCACGTTAAAATTAAAACAAATAGCGTTTGTTTCGTCGTACAAGCGGGGAGCGTTTCCGTGTAATGCAGAGGCATTTCCTTCCCGCTTACATCCTCTGCTGCAGTTCTTTTTGCCGAGCGCCTGCAACAAACTTCGCCTTATTATTGCTGCTGGCAAATTCTTTATTTTCTTCACCAGAGCAGTTTCTTATATACAACAATTGTACTTGTAAAAAAACACAAGCATTTTCTTTATTTATAACTAAGGAAAAATAAACTGTACGGAGAGTATTTGTCTTTTAAACATCAACTTTGTTACGCCTCTAAATATAGGGTATATTATATTGTATTTTATTTCTATATTCCTATCGCGACAGTAATGCGGTAATTTAACAAGGTCATTAACGGTGGCGTTGTCGTTTTCGGCAGCAATACAGCATGGTGCGATGCGTTCACAACTGGTATCTCACGCTTGAATGTAAAATCATATAAATTACTTTATCTACACTCATATTGTAAGTTCTCTAAAACGTGTTCGAAAACGGTAGGCAATGGCTAGCATTACCACGACCGATTTTACTATGATAAGCTTTTTATCTGTGGCAGTAACGTAATTTTAACTTTTCATGCTCAAATATTGATGTGCTATGAGTTTTGATAACATAATGTAAACCTGCACCCTCCCGCGCATCCGCCGACAGCCCGACACGCGTCTCCCCGACCGCCGGCACAATCGAGTTGGCCATGGCGGTGCAATGGCGGCCATTCTATGGTTTCCAAATACGGCATTTTGGATAAATTATTTGAGTGTAGATAAAGCAGTGTATGCAACTGTACGTAATTAGGCCTTATTATGTAACAGTTACATAAACTACTATTATCTATATATGCACCATGGTGTGCGGCGGTCATTGCTTACCATCAGGCGATTCGCCTCCTTGTTTGCTTCCTATTTCATGAAAAAAACGGTAGAAGCTACATTTACTTACTAGGCCAGGCAATAGAGGGTTGGCCTCGCATTAACTCCTCAGTCCAAAAAATCTTTACAGCATGATAAAGTGTCAGGAGTAGATGGTATATATATATTTTTCCAAAAAAAAACTATTGTCCTTCTTAGGTTTTTTTTATCTAAACTCTTATATCGTCTATATTTACGTTTGGAAAAATGCTCAGTCTAATTTTATTGCACTAGAAATATTGACTTGATGTATGTAACCAATGTTAAAAATATAAAAAAAAAATATCCATAACTGAATTTATTTATATTTTTTATAAAAAATATTTTTTTTGTGTAACTCACATCGGAAATTTGCTCCGTCTTTTTTTTTTTACTGAAGTGACATTAAATGTATGTATTCTACGTATGACAAAAAAAAATCCAAAAATTTCATCATCAAACTTTTTCAGTATAAGAATTTGCTTATTATTCGCAGTAGAATATTGCTCCGTCAATATTTTTTTTAAATTATATTTCCTTTAAGAGTTTTCTTGCAACTGTACAAAAATCCAAAAAAATATCCTGCGTATTAAAAAGTTAAATCATGTCACAAATAAAGATACCTAATATTTCACTCGTTAGTGGAATGCGCACGTGCAGGACGCGGAACGCGGGAGCGGGAATGCGAGGGGTCATGCGCAGCGTTCTCGTTATCTTCTTTAATAAACTCAAAGAAAAAGTTTACTTTTATGGATTTGCACGTTACTAAAATATACATTAACACTACATTAATACCCACATACTGTTAGTAATTTTATCTTAATTGATATAATTTGTAGTGGTGCTAAACGCCTAGTCACAGTTAAATAAAAAAGTACGCCAGTTGTAATATATTTGACACATTTTTAAAATGCATGCGTGTTGTGTAGATGTGTCGTATGCAGACTCCGTTATCAGTGGTGAAAATTTAATGATACCGAATCATAGGGTTGTCACACAATATTTTATTTCGAGTACAACATGTGACATATTAAAAAAAACATAATTTTCAATTATATTACCGCTCCATGACAAAAAGGTTACATTCGTTGAGATGGTATTTTCATTAGTTAACATTTTCCGTAACTCTGATGTCTGGTTATCGCTTGTGCAATACAATTCATTTTTTGCCATCTTTTTCCACTTGTCATAATTGTTTTGAATACTGTGACCATTTCATCTTAGGAACCGTCATATATATATACGATTTAACACGTTTTAACACGAATCTTAGTCATCTTACTTTAAAATGTATACGCATTTGCACAATTGTATCATGTTACTGAAAAAAAAAAACAAATTTATTTATTTATTAGAAAACTATAATCTAATAGGTACGCTTACCAGGCTTACCTGTTCGAGAAAAATGGTATCTATTGCACAGTTATACTAAATTTAGTAACCATTTCCGCGTCGCTGAGACTGAGAAACAGAAAATTTAGCAAGATTATTCTGGAAATCCATACTTTTACTGAATAAACAATTAAGTGATTAATATGTCATCAATCATAATTGCCGAAAAAAATACAATTAAGTAACTATTATGGAGTTTATATACCAAATTAAACCTCGTTAAAGTCCTTTGCCTTAATATACAGGCTGGAAAGATAAATCGGGCCCTGGAGGAAAACTACCTTAAAACGTTGAGATAGCTCAATTCACTGAAAGGAAACATTCTTTAATTTCTTTAAAGGGACATAACTGCATTTACAAATTTTAAGAAAAGAGTACAGTTTTCAAAAAAAGTATTTATTTTGTAATTTTTGCCAATTTTTATGACAATTGATGCCAATCGATCCTGTTTCCAACGAGGATAAAAACTTCTAAATACCAACCAAGTTTAGGGCACAAGAGAACACATAAATAATAATAATAATAATAATTTTCATACAATTAGTATGGAATAAAGTGAAAATTAAGAAAAAAACTGTGAATGCAGTTTTAGTTTTTAGGAAAAATAAAAGAATGTTTCCTTTGAGCGAATTGAGCTATCTCAAGGTTTTATGGTAGTTTCCCTCCAGGGCCCGACTTATCTTTCCATCCTGCATAAATAAAATAAGTATATAGCTTACATCAAAATATATATACGTCATGTTAAGAATATTAAAATGTGCTATGCCAACCCTAGCATTTTCATTAAAATTTTACGACTGAAAACGGGGTCTTGTCATATGAAACAAATAAAACTATTTTGTAAATTGTGATTTTCTTTAAGTTGAAACAGATTGTTACAAAAAGATTTATTCAATCGGTCACTAATGTAACTGTGGTGACGAAAATTTGTTCCTGTTGTCCCTCATTAGGGACATAGGGCTCGCATAAAAGTTTTGCACTTGCCACGATCTTAAACGGCAACTTCTAGCCGAGACCGGCTTAGGCTACATCTGTCTGAACTTATCGCCTCTTTGTATTGCGGGTTTGGGGGGGCGAGCCGACATCCTGCTGCCAGTAGATTGCCAGCGGAGACTATGTGGATAAGTGGTTATCCGGTCTTCGGAGTAAGTATTCGCTTCGATCCATACAGATACAAATAATTTATTGTACCTACGAAACAACACATGACAATGGCCAGTGTTTGACGTACAATAATGTTGATTCTATTGCATGTTATGTCATTGAATGTCTAATAATGTTTATAGTTATATCAACCATAGGTAGATGCCAAAAAAAAGATGCTGCCTGCTGGCCTCGCCTCGGATACCGGAGGACTTGGTCACTTTTTCTAAAGCATATGACATCTACTCGTATTTCGACTTATAACAAAAGAAATTATTAAATATTACACACAGAGAAAAAAATACAGTTGTCACAGGTGAATTACACAACAGACATAAATCTTATTTAAGCGTCATTTATAAGTACAACTTATGTTTAAATTTGGGTAAAATAAAAAGTTTAAGTCATCTGGCAAATGCGCTGTTTCGCATATGTCTTGATATACCCGTTATGAAGCTAGCGGGGAGGCGGGGGGTGACGACAAAAAGTCGCACGTACCAGATCTGTGGGCACGGCAGTTCCCCTGCCAAGTCGAGCAAAACAAAGGCACGGCCGAACCATCCTTTTTCCGAAGCCATTCAGGCCATTTTCGACCCCCCTCTAATTCTGTTATCGATAAAGCTAGAAGGCTGAAATTTCTGTGACAAAAAGGCCATAACACAAGGAAGATCCCAATATAATTGAATTTCACTATATACTTTAAGAACTATTGCAAGTCAAAATTCCTTAATTTTGTCACTGACTCACTGATTACGATCATCGTATATCTAAAATACTTCTAGCAGTCCCACAAGCTCCAAATTTTGAACACTTCTAATGTCTAGGGTTAACTCTTAGACTATAAAGCCACTGAAAATTAAAACATACCGCAATATCCCGGATTCTCTAGTTTTACAAACCGCACAGTTAACATTGTAATCCCATATAAATATATGCAGAAACAAAGTTATTTTTTCTGTTTCTTTTTATTATAAAAATATAAACATCTAATATTCAAAGATCACAATGACATGTTGTTAGTAAACTCCAGCACACCGGCTTGGTTCTACATTAGACCTCATTACTTTTTGAAGTAGGAGAACTGCGTTGCGAGGCTGGCATTATGGTACGTGTAATGTGAATTGTTTAATTAATAATACGCCATCAAAATATTTATTAAAATTATAATGATACGAGTTAAGTACAAATATGAAATTAGACAATTATATAATTGAAGTAACTTACTCCACTTTTTTCACTATGACGCAGCATAGCTGAGTCGTAGTCGCGTATTCTAAACTGAACTCAATAGCTGAAGCACGACGACATATTACTGCGTGCTCACTCGCTTTAAAAGGCTAGACAAATTTTTCATTTCGAGATTTGACGTATTGTATGTGGAATATTTTTTGGAAATTTCGGTTGTGGCTGTTGAATTGACTACCTTACGTGAATAAAAAACGAAACCAGGCTGAGGAATTTTCCATAAAGTTTATGAAATATACTGTAATAACAATTTCATTCTTAGAATTTTTTCTTGGATATTCGTAAATATTATGCTAAAATAAGATTAACGTAACACCCACTCTTACAAACCTGACTGAGAAATTTTCCATACAAAATGACGAGTGTTACCAATTACTTTTGAATGAAAGTGACAGTTTTATTTGAATTTTTTTTTGAACTTTTGACAGTATCTGTCAGTAATTAAAATAAATTGTATAGTGAAAATAATATACCCTGAGAAAAATTCCAGTACAAAGTATTAAGCTTTTTGTACATTTTTGTAAAAATACCAAAACTGACATACTTTTTTTTTTGGAAAAATAGTGTTTTGTGTTTGTTTTGACCTATACTACATCCTAGCCAAAGAATAATCGACTGAGGAATTAATGCGAGGTCTCCATACAACGACCCGGTAGATTTCCCACACTATACGATATTATGTCGTTTTTCAGTCAAATCATAGCTAAAATAAATTTTTGCAGTTGGTTGTGTGAGCATCTACATTTTACATCAAAACACAGTTAAAATTTATGGCACATCCTTTTATAGCCTTAATTTGCATGAGTTTGTGTGCCAATGCAGAGTGGAACGTAGAGTACCTACGTGTTCCATTACACCCTGAAACAAAGAAGCGAATCAAGATATAGACGGTCTGCTATGTTTATTATTCTTCTTGTCGAAGCTGTAGATCCGTTAGAGTAGCACTGAAATAAATCTTGCTTTCTCCGTGCACATTATGCATGCTAACACCGGCCATTCCTTGTTCCCTGAACGCTGCGCTACCATTGTCTCGTACCTGAGAACTAAATCTCGTTCGCACTCGGTTAGCACCAGTGTAAGCTGGTAAGCCTCGCTATAACACCAAATTGCGACTTGAATGTTCTTTCTGTGCAATAAAGATTAAATGTTTCTCTAGGTAGAATGTATTTCAGGACCTTTCTCGAAAATTTTGCCTTAGAATTTCTCAGTTCAAAGCACATATCGGTAAGACTAGATTTACTTTGCCTGCGTTACTGGTGAAGTTGAGTAGCCTACCTACGAGTATGTATTTTATTATGGACTAAAATTTCCTTGTACAAAGGCTTCACAGTAAAGTTCACCAAGTTCCTTTTGTGCATTGTTGCATATTTTAATAGGATTTTCATTAGTTTGCATGCAGCTAGAATTGGAAGAAGCTGATAGCACATTTATTAAAGTGGAAAGAAGTTCGCAGTGCTCCGGATACTATCGCTGCTGAGTTATTTGACTAGCTCAGTAACTTGCAGCCTATCTTTAGGCAATTATCTGAGATGAGATTTTAACCCGCTCGCGTACTATTTCACGGCTTAAGGGCGTTTTTTATAATGTGGATTAAAAATAGTTTAGGTCATTTTAATAATTTGGGTATTTTTTTATTAATTGTTCATCCTACGGTAGGTAACACAGCTGTAGTATTCGGTGGTAAACAACACCCAGTTAATAATACCAACGAGCTTATACAGCCTGCCTTGTTAGGCAGGTAGGAGTATTTAGGTTCAGCTGCACACTAATTACAAGAATCACAACACTATCCTGGCCTATTTTTGATAAATAGGCTATGAAGTGTGGCTATGAACTTGCTATGAAGGCCACATATTTTTTATGACTCTAAAATAACTGTAAAACTTAGTTAAAGTCTACTGGCAGCGGTATATAAATGTATGTACATAAATGTATGTTAATCCATTAAAATGGTATATTCTGCCTTAGATAAAATAAGGTATGGCTGATTTTTTGTTAATAGTGATGAAGTACTTATATTTGGCAAGAGTTTCCGACCTCAGAATCACACCGGGTCAATTGCAAATTCCTAAACGACAACAATATTTTCGTTTTAGTTTTGGTTTCTATCGTTTTTCTCACAAGGGACGTCTGTTACGGCAAAAGTTCCAAGGGCACTGTATAGTAGACTATATTTGCAATATAATGAGCCAAATTAGGTTTATAGACACCGCATATTTCTCGAAAAACAACTATTAGAAATAGCACATGTTTTTTCGATACGTATGTTCAATGGGTTGGATATGAGGTTAGATTATACCCGTTGAACGTACTGTTACCAGCACTGGCTTTATATTCTTAGTTGTAGTAATAGGTCCCCAAAACTGCCTGCAAATAGTCTTGAAGAGGACAATGTCTAGTAATGACGTTATCAAAAGCATAATTGTGAATTTCACATACACATGTCGGGTAATCAATGAAAGCCCATTAAATTTGTTAAAAAAAATAGATATAATACGCCTGAGCTCCGAGGAATTTTAGAATAGCGAATCCAAAGTGTGCGTTTTTGAGTTTAAGTTGTTATTAACAATTTATTCACAATAGAGATGAAAATAAAATGACAGAAAAACATATTACAATAATATAAATAAATTAAATTTGCAACAAGATGAAGCCAATTTCGTTAAGATAGGCCCCATAGTTGCCGAGATAAACCTGTTCATAGTAACTTAATTCGTTATTATTCGTCGCTAAATACCTTCGGCTCTCGCTTCGCTCCCCTAAAATTCATTGGAGCTCGGGCACAGACTGTACAAAATATGTGTCGGCTGTTTGATGGGTTTTCATTGAATATCCCACATGTGCTTGTACAATTCACGATTTTTTTGACTATATACAAGCAGTATTATTATTATGTATATACAAGCAGTTTTGAGATCCTTTATTAACAACCAGGTTAAATCTTATATCTTAAACAACCCATTCAACATATATATTGAAAAAATACGTGCAACTTTGAAGAGCTGCCGAACTATGAGGTTCTTGTAAACCTAATTAGACTCATTATATTTCAAATATAGTCTACTACAAAGTGTTCTTGGGAACTTTTGCCGTCCTTTGTGAGAAAAATCATTAGAAATCGATAATAAAACAAAATTTTCCTATTAAAAATTGTAGACAAGTTTTTCTCATTTATACGGTCCATAGACACTTTAGTCATACTGACAACCGTTTGAGCGTCAAGGTTAAAAAACCAAATTTTGGCACCTGTAAACGAAGATGGCGGCCAACGCTCCGCCCTCTCAAGGTCTAAAATTTAAAAATTTTATAACCAGCCTGTAGCCGACCAATACCCATTAAATCATTTTCTACAACACTTTTTGTAAAGCAAAATGCTCCAATTACTGATCTAATATGTTTGGAAAATATGACATGTGACATATATAACCCTAGTGGTTAGTTGGCGCGGCAATGACGCGTCGCGACGTCACGTAGCGCGCGACATGCGACGTTTATTGGTCGCCGCGCCGACGACAGTGACGAATGATTGTGCGAGCGAAACGAGACTTATTGCACACAATTTTTCAACGACGATGCGCACCAATACGACATTTTCTTATTTACCTCCAACTCCTTACATCTTCATTGCTTTCACTCATAAATTATAAGGTAATAAGATCAAAAAGAAATACAAAATATCCTTCCTCAATCAGACGAAAAGTCAAATAGCTGCGTAATTGCTTTTGCGAATACATATTCAAATAAAGACATACGAGTATAATTTACCACTCGGGTAAACATTGCCTAAATATGTGTGACGAATTAAAGAAATATTACCTCCTATATTTGTGCTCGAATGAGAACTGTGGGAAGACTGTTGATTCGGAAATGCGAGTAAAGTATTTTTTATGAGCCTAGGTACGTTCGTGTACACATTATTCTGAAAGACTACCGCAGTTCAAAAATGTTATTTTATAAGGAAACGGAAAATATACGGTAACTAAAATGATATTGATTAATGTTTTAGCGCTAACAAAACTTTTTAAGAAAAGAAAATCGTAAAGAAAATCTTTAACCTAAAGGAGCTTGGACTTTAGTCAGTCCAGCCCACCATTTATTTCACTTAAAATGTCTATACTATGTATCTAGTAATAAAAAATAGATGTTGGCGGTCAACATAAATCGGCACTTTAGTGACGAAAATGGTTGGGCAGAATAACTAGAATAAACAGATACCACAAATTGGAAACAGCTGCCCATAACAAATAAAACGAATTGTGAAGGACTCTGGAAAACCAGTTTGGTGATAAGGTTTTCCAGTGTCCTTCACAGTTCATGTTTTCATTTGTAATAGACACTTGTTCCCAATTTGTGGTATGTTACACTATATGAAAAGTAAACTAACATCAATATCCTTAGTTAAAAATAATAACACTTAAAACTTCGCATCTTCCGTGCGCTCGCGCCTGGCGCTCTGCTCGCCCGGCCTGCCCTGAGGACCAGTAATTAAACTGTAAATTACCGCTAAGTGCGGACCCGGCCTGAAGGTCGTATCGGTAGCCTCTCCCAAGAATACCAATGAACCTCAGAGCCGTAATCAAAAATTTATTCCCCTCCCCCGTACGCGCAGGTCGAATATATTTTTTAACTTCGGAAGTTTATCTCTTTCGTTCAGGAAGAATCGTGGTGAATTTAAATTTATGCAAAAGTTAATTTTATAATACATATAATTTTTTTTAGGAAATTATTCAAGTTTTAGAACGCAGACCGACGTGTTATTAATAGCCTGGACAGGACAACCCATTTAATTTCAGTAACTTCAAAAATCAAATGTCATATTTATCTTGCCGAAATGAATTTCATATTTATGTATATACGGTTTGGAATTGTGCGTAAAAGCTGGTTACTTTCTGTAGAATTCGTGACGTTGATGAATGAGACATGGCCGGCAAATAGAGGGAATTTCATCCTAGCCATTTGTTTTGTTGTTCATTTTGATTTTTGGACCAAAGTGACATCGTTTATCGAGTTAAACGGCACCTTTGTTCAGTAATAAATACTCAATTGGTGCTTTTAACTGAAATTTCCATTGTTTAAATGAAATCGCTGAACGGTCGTACGATTCGAAATGCGAGAGATTATCGCAGCATTATGTAAATACCTGCTAAACCAAGTCTTTCTTCGTTCATCCATATTTATGGCTGTAGAAGATTTAATATGTACATAGCTGCAAAGTACATAAGTACTCATAAGGGTGACGATAAAAATACAGGAGTTTTAAGTTCATCATTTGGCTTTTGTAATATAAGGATGGGATTAGGCAGATTTTCTGGTCTGGCGCGCTTTGTTGCTGTTCGTACACTTTTAAAGGAATTATGATAACAAAAGGGATTTTAAATTGAGATGTCTTCGTGTGAAGGTTTCTTACATTTCTCGGGTTTGTGCTAGACAAGGTAAATTAAATACATTGTCAACAGTAATGTGCCGTGAAACTAATACTGAGCTCTATCTGACGATAGTAATTACAGTTAGAGACACACTTAATCGATTACAGTTTCAAGCATAGGGTCTGTTGTCGAAAAGCAATTAAGTGAACTTAAGTATTCTAACGATATTTGCAAAGTTTTGACAATAAAGCGTGTGAAGCGATCTCGACACCAAGTTCGCCGTGGCCGTTTGGCGTTTAGCTCGTTAAAGTACGTAACTGCTGCTGTGAATAGATAATAAGGATTTTATTAAAATTCCTTGCCCTTGTTTTGCCATTTGTAGGGCTCCTTTTGGCGAACGTCCTTTGTTCTGTGGCATGCGAGCCTAAAGCCTTCCCGAATTTCCACAGCGTTCGTCTTCAATGAAATTTTGCCACCTTATTTATAACCTCTTTTGTGCTTATATAAACATTTGAATCTAAGTTCATTCATAACAAAGGTTGAATAAATATACTAAGCTGAATAATGCCGTTGCTGTTTTATTTAAAAGGCTAACAAGACAAAATTGGGTAGAGGGACTTATGCGTGATATTAGGGGGAATTAACAAAACAGGCAACATTATTGTTTAATAAATTTTTCCCGGCACAAATAACTGGAATTCAATTTTCTGTTCAAATAGGTCCCCCTATGCGCTACGAGTCGCCTAACGCTGGATCGTTACATTCTCTTTCTGCCCTAGAGCATTTCTGGATAGCTGCGAATGAATAAATTTTCTAGTTAACCTAAAACGTAAAAGTTTGAATTCCACCCGATTCCGCGAATTTTATTTAAAACGATCCAAAAAACTTTCTTAAAAGCAACGAAAACTTTAAATTGGCGGTTTCCTACTCCACATTGGTTTCAATGGAATAGCAGTTGCTATAATATTGTAAATACTAAAAATATCGTTTCTGCGAATAGTCGGTGGTGTACACTTATTTATACGGAAAATGATGATGGCATTTCCATTTGCAGAGCTAATCCTTTAGGCTCTAAGATT
This sequence comes from Pammene aurita, assembly GCA_947086415.1. Taxonomy (NCBI): domain Eukaryota; kingdom Metazoa; phylum Arthropoda; class Insecta; order Lepidoptera; family Tortricidae; genus Pammene; species Pammene aurita. Next base: position 13,888,410 of record OX352296.1, on the reverse strand, counting down.
AATTTAAGAAGGGGAGCCAATCAAATTTCTGATGCAAATTTTTGACGAAGTGGGGGGTGCCCCCATAATAAATTAAAAATTAAATAGAGCCATATAGTCAAGTTTGATATCATTTTCGTGTAAAGCAAGGATGCCGAATTCATTTTTGGTATTTTATTTATTCCTTTCCATATAAGAAAACTGAGAAAACATAAAAAATATGAAGTCAATGTTTGATATTTTTTTAAATAAAGGCTTATATTTTTTATATTTATGGTCGTAACATGAAAAATATATTTTCATGATAAAGCCCTGTTATTCCCCTTTATAAAAAGTATATAAATCTAATATTGGTTATAATATCTTTAACGAAAAAAAAGAACTTAATAGGCCTGTTATCAACCACAATCTAATTATGTAGGAAAAACGATGTGGTTTGAGCTCTGATACTTGCCTTTATATCTTTCACAACTAAATGGACGTCAACCATTTTAAACGCTATTATATACCTTGCCTTAGTATGCTTGTTATAATCCGTAAGTGAAGTAAAGAGATCGTTTAGAAGATACCGGAACCGGTTACCAATAAAGGGCTATTAGATCGAGTGAGTATTTGGTAGGGTTGTTTTTAAAACTATCAATTTAGTAAGCACATCATTGCGTTACCCAAAGGTAAGCGCTTGTCGGGTACGGATTGGAGGAGGAGAGCAGAAGATCGATCACAGTGGCGTGCCATGGTAGAGGCTTATGTCTAACAGTGGACTGATACTGGCTGCTACTGCTGCTTCTAATAATGATAATGTAGCGCTTACCGAAATGAAAATCCAAAATGACGTTTACCTATCAAGCTAATTTCATCTCTATTGCTAAGACATTAGACAGGGACATAACATTGAATATAAGGTAACCATATAATTTTGTAACCAAATAATAGGGTTACCCTATCGAAAAGAGTTATCAAATACATCATTGGGGATGATCAATAAGGGCCCGTTCATTTTTAGGGTTCCGTAGCCAAATGGCAAAAAACGGAACCCTTATGGATTCGTCATGTCTGTCTGTCTGTCTGTCCGTCCGTATGTGACAGGCATTTTACTCGGAAACTATACGACGTATCTGAATAAAATTTACACAAGGTGTATTTTGTATGCAGCTACTTAGTTATGTAGTTAAATTTGAAAAAAAAAATATTTTTAGGGGGCGCTCCATACGGGTAACTAAATTAAAAAAAAATAAAAATTTAACCAAATATCAACATGTCACACATCAATCGATAGGTCTTTCAAAATAACATTGAGGTTTCTTTGACTATTTTGTGATTAAGTGAATATTTTCTGAAATAATCGCTTCGAAAGTCAGAAAAGTTGTGTAGCCCCCCAGTAACTTTTGAACCGTAAGTTCAAAAAATATGAAAAAAATTGAGGAGATGCGCCTTATCATATACTTTCTACGAAAATTGTTTTGAACATTAACGGTTCAGCCATTTTTGAGTTATCTCCAAAAAACTTCTTCCATAGTCATCAGATACGACCTTTTGGTATTAGTTTGGTTCTTATTCCATTGAAGGTACGGAACCCTCCTATGCGTGGTCCGACACGCACTTGGCCGGTTTTTTTTTAGAGAGAAAATATAAGTGGTAGGTATACATCTTCAACTGAGGACAGTCTGTTGGGGAATAGTGCGCTCTAAAATAAAAATAACATTTTTGTGTTATACCTACTTAGACATTATATTCAGAACACGGTGCATTGCGGATCATAAAGTAAGCGGAGTTTAGACAGTTTTAGTTTACATAACAACTTGAAAAGAAAATAAATAAGTATTATTTAGGTAAATTCAAAAGCTTTTATTGAAAATAAAGAATGCTCTAGATAATGTACAAAAAGCTATAAAAATAATTCGGTGGGTTCTAGGTACCAGTCATCACACCACTCTTCTCATCAATGTAGCTAGAGCATTGAAAAGACAAAAAACTGAATTCGTAGGGCGCTTGAATCTTGTATCAACGGACAACGCCTAATATCATTATATTATATATGAACTTAGGTTAGGTACGCTACGCTAGTGGTGTGATGAATGGTACCTAGGACCTATCGATTATTTTAGCCTCGAGTACATTACCTGCATCAGTATTTTCAATTAAACCGTTTAATATACGACGTATAACATACTAACTTAACTACTATTAGAAACGGGGTGTTTACCTAACTCAAATATACATGGTATACCATACCAATAATAATATTTTAATAGTATGTAGTCAAAACAGAAAATAATTATTTTACTTATTTTATTTATGGCCTGGATACGAGACGTTCAAGCCAAATCTAAACTCTGCACTATAATGTGTTACAAATATAACAATTATTTTCCCTACTTCCCACAAAAGTAGGAACATTCATATTTTTTTTACAAAAACAGTTGAAGTTACCACAACACTTTCAAGGAAGGAAATATTCTTCATGAAATTCTCTACAACTCTTGCCTTTGAAGTATATTGCTAAGACTTATAGTTTTCAATCTATGTGTCGCGAAAATTTTAACCCCCCCTTTTTACCCCCACCGCACCATAAATATAGGTGGCTCTGCTTCCTAAAATGGCCTATGGGTCCTAAAGTCTCACTATGCAAAAGGAGATCCCATCATCACTAAAATCCGTATAATGCCCTTTGTTGTCGTGTGCACCACCGACTAGAAATGGTTTTCATGGAAAAAACCTAAAGCTTTTTATTCGTTTCTCCCTTTGAGAGGAAAAAACAAAAGCTGACAGTTAAACTCCCGTCACACATCACTACGCGACATCGGTACATTTGTTTACCATTTTCCTATCTCTCGGCCCTTTTCTCAACTGAAAAGAATGTTTATTTAAACTCTATAGAAATTGACTCTCGTAGTCGTGTAAAATTTGTTGACGGATTTTTCAATATCTGAAGCAACACAATGTGATTAATTCGGATGGACAAAACCCTTCCATTTCATAGTCAAAGCGTATCTATTCAGAATATGTAATCAAACCCTTTACCAAACCCTCGGAAAATGCTCCTTAGATTGATTACTGAGGATTCATTTGAAGCCGTTTCAAAACTATTTTATGAACGTCTTTCAATGGGAACGCGTTGTCAGGGTCCACTAAGTTTCAGACTAATCTAAGTACTACAAGATTGGACAAGTTTACCAACTCCTTGTTTTGGCCGAGTTCCTGCGCTGCTGATGCGATTACCTTCAACATTGCATCGCTCGGTTTAGTGTTCTTGGTATACATAGTATACATGTTCATCAATTATATCGCCTGATAACGACCTAAGTTCAAGCTATATTAATATTGAAGTCTGTTATTAAGTTTTCGCCGGCAAGTGTACATGCCGCAAATCTGGTTTAAGCGTAAAGCCCGTTTAATATTATTATGGTGATAAATGTGATAATATTATATTCTTGGAATAAGATATATATAAAATTAAAAGTAGCCACTGTATTTAATATGGGTATTTACGACTTTATCAATATTTACACCAAGATTAGAGGCTAGGTACCTTTATATTTATTAGTTAGGTACTAACATTCTTTAATGCAATTTATAAATCCATGGCAATATTTGTCCAATAAACACAACGTCTAAATCCATAGATATTAATTATTGCTCGTGATTACAAACACAAATTATGTTATTCGTGTTAGTTGTGTCATTCGAAAGTAGAAACACGAAAAATTCATACTTTGAATTATAGTTATACCTGTTTTAATTATAGCTTGAAATCGATGTGATTAGGTAATTAGTTACTAAGAAAATAATGACATGGATCTGATCTCTTGAGCCCGAGGTTGGACTTGAACCAACGTCTTCAACTTTTGTTGCCCTATTATGTATCACGTGTGACGTGTGCCGCGCAAACTAAAAAGTTGTGTAATTATCTGACAGCTATTTTTATATCGACAACCTAGTGTTTGATATTAAAATGCAAAACTGTTTCATCTGAATCAGAACACCTCCAACGTCATTAATCTTCACAAATGAAAATGATATGTGCACCGGGAAATCAATTTTCCGCTTGACTTCCTCGCATCGAATATTCGGCGGTCCACGTTTGCCATTTGACTTTTTAAATTGACTGGGGGCATTTACAACCTCGTATTCCGTCTATTGTAACATTGCAAAAATAACCTTTTAGTACTTAAAATAAAGACTATATTTCAATTTGATACAAACTGGGTATGTGAGATTTATAAAGCTTGTAGTCGATATTTCACTACGAAGCGGGGTCTTTGCGCCAAATCAGCGTTTTTTAGACAAACGCTAACTCTAGTGAATTCTAAATGAAAGTTGGACGTATGATATTTTTGCATCAAGTGAAACGGTATTTGCTACAACTTTAATAAAAGCTGAAATAATGCTTTTGAGTTTCATATTTATTTTGAATGATGAATTAATAGCAACCTCAGACATGAAATTATTTTTGATTGTAAGTGTCTTACCCACTTATATTACGAGACGTTTTGTGTATAATTAGCAATATAAATTCATCAACTCATAACTTAATTTTGGTCTACTCTAAGTTCGGTCTAGGCAACGATATCTGCGTTAGATAGATATAGCTTCCCGGCTGCGGTTTGCCTTTGTACCCTTGTGTTATCTCGCCTTATCAAAATACGCTTCAAACGGACTAAGCCCTTGCTTGACTTTGAATGCTTCAGAGCCTAAAATCATATTTCATAAATTTGCTCTATGTATACTGAATGTTTGAACATTTACGTAGACGACTAGGTAGATTCGAGCCCCAAGTTTTCCGTACTACAAATGTTTTCAATATTATATTTTTTCTTAAGACTGACTAAAGCTGGACCGCTGCTTTGTATGATTTAGTTTTATGCATTTTATTTTTATGAAAATTTATTACTTTATACACTTTATTAGAAATACCAATTACGCCCTTAAACGGATCACCAGTATTTTTGTTACAGCCTGTATATACAACGTGTTACACCCAAGACTAAAAACCTGAAAAGTGTTGGTTCAGAATCGAGAGTGGAATCGATTGCAGTATATCTTAACATAGGTATAAGTATTCTTTAATTTTCTGATTTTTTACGTGTCGAGTCTAAAAAACACTACAGCTTACCATTCTCTCGAGAGGTTAGGAGATAGAGGTTGAATATTTAATAATGGCTGGCAGGTTTGACAAATTTGTTTTTTCACTGTCAATAGTGTCATGTAGGTTGTCATCGTCATCTTATGTCATGCATGTCATACAAATTGACAAAGTAGGTTGATAGGTTGACATGGCATGACACATTGTAGAGATGTGACGACAACGAGTGTAGAGTTTACAATTGAATATAATTGCAAGGAAAACTAAACATATTAATATCTTTCGAAATAATTAACTGATTGAAAAATAAATACTCTTGATTAATTAGCAATAATGAAAATCGTTTGGGGATTAATTAGCAATAATAAAAATTTTTTGCAACTACGCCGCTTATTAAGGATTGTGCTACAAAAAGAAAAAATCAAAAAAGTTCAATAGTTTTTTTTTAATAAATTAATTGCTTCACCCGGAACTTCTTAACAAAAGTTAAAAATTAAAAAATTCATAACTCGAAAACTACGAAAAATCGGCTAACATACATGGGGTATATTCTGATAGCACACAACGAGAGGTATCTAAAAAAAAATTTTTGACGTCAAGGTTTGGACCACCCTGTATAAATATATATTATACAATTTGGAATTATGCATTTCGTTTTTATGCCAAATGAAAATATGCCGCAAAATTAATATGTATTTAGGGTTCTGTAGCAAAATGGCAAAGACGGAACCCTTATAGTTTCATCATGTTCGTCTGTCCGTCCGTCCGTCCGTCCGTAGGTCACAGCCATTTTACTCGGAAACTATTAGATCTTAATAAAATTTAGACATAAGGTGTATTTTGTATGCCGCTATTTAGTTATGTAGTTAAATTGCTGAAAAAAATATTTGTAAAGCGGGCGGCATACATGTAACTAAATTTCCACTTTTTTTTTACCAAATATCAGCATGTTGTACATCAATCGATAGGTCTTTAAAAATAACATCGAGGTTTCTTAGAACATTTTGTGATTAAGTTAATATTTTCAGAAATAATCGCTTCGAAAGTCAGAAAAATTGTGTCCCCCCTGTCACTTTGGAACCAAAAATATTTAAAAAATTGAGAAGATGCGCCTTATCACATTCTTTTTCCGAAAATTGTTTTGGTTATGGGTTCAGCTATTTTTGAGTTATCTCCAAAAAACTTCTTCGATAGACTTTTTTTTCGTTGGTCGACAAATAAAGGAGTTGATTGATTGATTGATAGGCATCAGAAACGACCTTTTGGAATACCAAAAGGTCGTATCTGATGAAAATTTAAACTATGGTGTCTATTTTATTTTATAGTTTTTCTACTATCTAATTCATTTAAATAAATGTTTTTTTCTAGTTCTAGTCGCATTTATGGCTGCACTGTCTCTCGCTATAACTATGAAGTGATTAGGATAGAATGTGCAAGCACGTACTGCATACCCTTATAAGAGTAGTATGTAATGGTTGGCATACAAACAAAAACCGGCCAAGTGCGTGTCGGACCACGCATAATGGAGGGTTCCGTACCTTCAATAGAATAAGAACCAAACTAATAAGTTTGGTTCTTATTCTTCATTTATTTAAAATAATTAGATAGTAGAAAAACTATAAATTAAAATAGACACCATAGTTTATATTTTCATTGAAAACGATTTAGTTCTTGACCTTTTTTGGCCATTTTATTTACATTTAAAAGCACTACGCACGTCTCCTAACAATCCTGACAAGGGTAAGAAATGACAAAAAGCGACGGAGGTTGTCTTTTATTCGCACACCAAAAGGATTTTATCCCGATGTCACCTTTCAAGGCAATTACATGAAAAGGAAGGTATGTAAAATACTTTCTTGAACTTAAGTGTTTATCGCGACCAAGCAAATAAAGCGTAAGAAGTATCGGCTAGACACTAAGGTACTTACAACTTTCTGCGTAACTGTCCTGAGAACATAAAAAAAAGTTTAGGTTTTAGGTTAAAGATAAGATCTATATATGATTATCACTATTATCAGTGATCGTAGATTTTTCAGCAAAACCGGTGCAATGACGTTTTTTGTGAAGTTGTTGTTTACTTACCAACCATCTCTACATTATAACTTAGTTCTAAATGGATTTGATTTTATTTTATAGCAATTTGAACAATTTAATAGCCTCAAAATAATAATAACCCTAGCCCTGCACCAAAAATGCTGGAAAATCTACGATCACTGATGATTATTATTTCAGGAATTCGTGGGACAATATACATATTTAAATACGAATATTACATACAAATTTTCGCTATGTTAGCTTACAGTAGAATCAACTAATCTGGAAGTATAATGCGTCGTTATAAGTATAATTGTTAAAAGACACATTGTCTAATAATGCTCGCAGTCTCCATTGCTGAAACTAGTTTCAGAATTTAAGTCAGTTAACAGGTTACAAACGGGACAAGTACATTCCGAAGTCATTTAGAACTCGGCGCGTTTGAAACGACGTCCTAATATGTAAGCAGTTTTAACTTTGTAGTGCCCTTATGGTTAATGTGTTTTATAACTAAAAATATTATCCCAAAAATACCACATTTCAACAAAGACTAAGCCCTAAAAATATATCTCTAGCGAGCGACTTTAGCCTACGTTATTTCATGACCCGAGCGTATTTTTAGGTTGTCATTAGGTTAGGTCGGTTACCAACAAAGACACTGCTAAATAGGACAAATGGTTGTTATAGTATTTTATATATAAAATTGTAAGAAAAGAAAATCCATAAGACCATGGTCAGCGATGGTCTTATTGAATATCATAAACAACGTCTATAAAGTATACATGTTCTTGAAATATACATGTCAGCTATTTAATTGAGATAATTCTAGAGTAGAAAGTTATTCTTGCTTTTTTCATCATATTTTGCTCTTTTGTGGCAATAATGAATTTTCATTTCTTTATTTTCTCTCCATATCAGATCTGTAACGTATAACGTAGCTTAACGGGTTATAAAACTGATTATCGAATCACTTACTTCATCACTGACATTTAATGACTTGTTTACAGGTGAAGCTAGGAGATGAAGATGTAACATTTCGGGATTCAACCTCGGTACTTTCACTTTACAACTCACCACCATTAAACTTGTGTAAGCATAAACAACATTTTAGGTAGACACTTTAACAGATAACTTTGTTGTGAAGGATAAACGGACGGAACTTGGGAGCCCGGAGGCCACTTAAAACTTATGTGGCTTTGTTAACCATAGCCTATATTCGGACGCTAGTTAAGCTCTTTCAGAACAATAAACAGTAGTTGAGATTCGATATCGTTGACCGGTTTTTTAAATCTGGCTTATAGAGGCAGGGGTATTCGTCCTTATATAACAACTAACCACTAACATTGCAAATATAAAGTCATTAAACATGTTAGTTTGTCGGTCTTAGTTTAAACTGCATCAGGAAAAAAAATAGATTTATTATTGCATTTATTGTTACGCTGGCGAACAACGTGTATGGACTTTTAGGTAAATAGAGGTGCTAAATCAAATGAAATGGCGTTGATCAAATCGTTTATTGCTGCGTCCAACGCGATACTAAATGTGCTAGTACTCCTAGTCCCCAAAAATATTGAGCGAATTTACAAGAAACAAATTGCCGCGCAAGATAGGGCACAACGTGCTACTTTGTCTCTGGCTATACATCATTTAGTCAACGCTACCAGTTGCGCAACTAATGAACTCAATTGACTATAATGAGCTGTATTGATTTGTTATCGTCTTTCAACAAGTATCCTTTATGAATTACAATAATCATGCGGACTTGTGTCCGCTCGAAAGACGATGGTGTAGGTGTATAGTCGTCTTTCTTTAGACTCAATGAAGGGTATTTGTATTTTAATTGTAAGTAATCATATTTTAAGTGGAAGGAAGATTAACATATTTGTCCGACGTCTAATACCGTAGTAACATGAGATTTAATTTGGCAATCTATGAAAAATAAACTACTTATATTAGTTAAAATTAAAAAGAGCTTTTAAATAAGCATAGCATTAACGTTATAGTTATAAATACTTATCATTTTGGCTTTTTTAGCCGCTGTTACTCTATGACAGTAAACAAGTGAATTGGACATAATGATTTAATGTGTTTTTTTGTTTTATATACCGTAACTAGATAGTTATCTTTAAACATACAGGAAAATATCTATTTCTTAGAAAACAAACTCAAACCCGAGACGTTACTTTATCCACTTTTGCCCTTGATCTTTTACTACATTGTAATTTATAATGGTGATGTTTTCAAGTCAAATGTACAATCATTGTCGGTTGTCAATAAGGCGTTGCTGCCATAAAAATTCATTTGCGTTGCTGCCATAGAAATAAACTTTATTAACAGCCGCCAATGATGTACCTTTGAGATGAAAGCGTCACAATGGAAAGCATAGGTAATATGGGTATGCATTTAATGTTAAGTATAAAACCCATTTATTTCTTACTTCCATGAATTAGTAGGGAAGCGGAAATAAACATGGCTGTTGTTTCTCATGACTTCAGTTTCTATGACAACATTAATAAACATAACTCCAACATGTAAAATGTTTGTCTATAGGATTGTACGTTCAATGCATGGGCGAACTGCACGCTGAGTAGTGCATATTCGACAAATTGGTATGCACAGGCAATCTGCACGGAATCTAGGTGGGTAGCTACGAGTGAGTAAACACCGTCTTCGGGGATTGCCTGAATGTTTGGCTATCGAACTAACCTAACGAACCCTTGGAGTCAACTCTGCAGAATAGGAGAGATGTAAAAAAAAGTAGATTATACACGGTGATGTCTGGGTCGTGATCCGGAACCACATTTTCTGACTCGGTAACTGATCAACATTATCGTATGGTATTATTTTCACAAAACATAATTTTTTTTTTCAAGTAAAATAAATCTTAAATTAAGTAAATCATGGTCACCCTATGACTTTTGACATACGCAGATGGGAAATGACAAGACGTCACATTGAGTAGAGTCACCAAATTATTATGCAACATTATCTTTTTCTACTTATATTTAATCTGAAAAATAATTATCAAAAAAATAATGACCACCTTCATTAGGTTCATCTTTAAGTTCTGTATCATGCATTGTTCTTTTGCTCGACGACCCCGAAATCATCTTGTATTGTAGTTGTCAAGTTGTACCTACCGCACCACTCGTACCAGTAAATTCGATTTTAATGTAAATTATGAACTTGTTCACGAATAAATTGGATTAAAATATATATAGGTGTGTTAATGTAGGTAGGTCCAGGTCCAATTTTTCGATGAGGGATCGCTTGCAAATTAATGCATAAATGCAAGCGCCTGACCGAAAAAAAAAATCTTATTCCTCCATTGCAATTGCTGCCGGGAGCATATCGTAGGCGTTTGTGTTGTTAGATATGAGAGTATTGCGTGTATATCAGTGTAATGTATTGGTAGCACTTGGTCAATATAAAAGAGCTACAAGAACTATTGAAATGATATTGGGTAATTTTGTATGTTTTTTTGCAGTGTCTAGTTTTCCTTAGTCTAAATGATTAACATTTGTAAAATTACTTTCAGATTCTTCCATAATAAACAAAAAAATATACGAAAGCAATTTCCTCTTATGCTTGAATCTAATTGTGAAAAGCATCCTGCACATTAAATAATATTGGCCTGAAAGCCTACATCAATGCAGCCAACATTGTATAAACTAACTTACCATCACTTCCGGTGTTGGAAAGCTCGGTCCTACAGTAATTTTGTTTAGTTTAGCTACGTTATTTTTACCTTAACAAATTACTTTTATCTGTGTGTAATGTTTATTTATTTACTATCTAAAAGCCATAATCCGACCGGAATTACAAAAAAAAAAACTTTAATTTTATCAAGTCACAAAGTTTTTGGTAGAAATGTATAATCTTCATTTTCTTAATATTTCGAAGGTAGAATATAAGTTTCATAGCCGTAATTAATTACATTATAATATGTCATTGTCATTATAACATGATTAATAAATATTAGACATAAAGTAGTAACCTCAACTCCATGAGGAGTTGTATATGTATATACAGATCCAGTTTCAAGCCTTTAGACGGTGTTATTTTAAGTGTGTGTCTGAGTAAGTGGAGAATTAAGTCGAGACGTATCGATTAAAACTTCACAATTGTATATAGTTCGAATGACTAGTGTAAATGCGAAGTTTGTCATTCTCCGAAATGCATTATATAATCATAATGAATTCGAGAAAAAAACAAGTAGCAATATTGGAATTATAATTTTAAAATCCAATATTGATTACAATGTTTTCTAGAATTTACAAATTTATCTCTCGCACCGTTTCTTTTTATTCGTGATGTGCTGACGTGTCAAATTAATACAGCATGTTCATTACGCTTTTGATTCAAGGTCAACAAACATTGAAATTAGGTCGTTCCCTTGTGGTCCCTTCTGAAATGGGAGTCTTAGAAACTTAAAAAGCTAATATCAACTTTGACTGAAAAGTTAAATTCCTAATATATGCTGTCAAGAAAGAACTGAGGATAAAATACTTTATCCTCTGTAAAAGTTTGAACATGTCACCGTTTTACTTAAACTTAGCACTTCATAAATCGCCAGATAAAGTAAAGCCCGTAATGCAGAACTATCCCCGAGTTGGAAGCGATGATGAATGATTTAGTCAGGCCGTAAACCTTCACCATTACCGTAACTGCCGGTTGAATTATGATTTACGACGGATAACTTTGAACTGTTACTAGGCGGGCTCTTGTATATTATAGCTAACCCTATATTTCAAAGCTCCTTAGCAACTTTGCCTCTACTTTGGATTAAAACACTTGAACTATGCGTAAAACTGCGTAAACCTGAAATGTCACAAAACGTGTGTAACAACAAAGTTAATATTATGTAATAAATATGTAACATGCATAGGTATATTTTGAGAAAATCTGAACAAATAAAAACGAATTTACCTGTCTCTAGTTTAATCAATTTATTAAAATCCGGTATTGGTTTATTTTAAGTCTTACCAACTGTAAAAATCATGATAGGGACACGAACTGAAAAGAGCTGCTCTAAAAATGGCATGTCAACATTTGCCCATTCACCATCGGTCGGCGGGTGAGATCGACGCACAGTCATTTCGGCCGAATTAGAAGATTTCTATTACCCTCGGAATGACAAAATATGGCGTTAGGGTAGTGTCTCACACAGCTCGGTAATTTCGTGTACATAAGCTGTCATGTAGGAGGTAGCGCGGTTGGTTGACCTGGCGGAAATACCTAATTAATTCTGGGGCTGCGGTACATGTACGTTAGGCTCATTGTGCCGGATATGGCATTGCGATTACACAAGGAAGCAAATAATCTTGTAATAAGTAATTAAATGCATACTATCAAGTAAATTAACAATTTACTTACTTTTTGTACGAGGGGGGGTTCAAAAATTCGCGAAATAAAATGATTGCAATGTAAATGAAACAATGGAAGTATTTTTCTTTTTTAATATAATTACCCTCGAGTTTAATGCACTTTTTTGATCGGGCAATTAATTTATATAAACCATCAAAAAAATATTTTTTGTCTTTGCCCTCAAAATGAGCCGAAATTGCCTCCTTCACTTCTTCATCGGTATGAAATTTTCTTCCTCGTAGTTCTTTTTTTAAATTTGGGAACAAATCATAGTCGCTGGGAGCCAGGTCCGGGCTGTAGGGTGGGTGAACCAGCGGTTCGAACCCGCACTTGTTAAGAGCAGCAATCGCAATATGGCTCTTGTGAACCGGTGCATTGTCATGTAATAGCAACACACCCTTCGACAGCTTTCCCCGCCTTTTTTCTTTAATGGCTTCTCGTAGTCTTTCTAATAGTGTTGCGTAATATGTCCCAGTTATGGTGACACCCTTATCTTTGTATTCGATCATAAGAATCCCTTTTGAATCCCAAAAAATAGTAGCCATCAGCTTTCCAGCCGATTCTGACACCCTGAACTTTTTCGGAGGGGGTGCACCCTTCTTATGCCACTGCATAGACTCTTGCTTCGACTCAGGTTCAAAGTGATGAACCCAAGTTTCATCTCCAGTCACAATTCGTTCCAATATGTGGGCAGGGTGATCTCCGCATAAGTTTATAAAAAGCTTGGACGCATCAACTCGGTCTTCCATCTGCAGCGGTTTAAGCATTCGCGGTACCCACCTTGCACTCACTTTTGTCATGCCAAGATGGTCATGTAAGATCCTTAATATTGTTGTATCTGATACTCCAACTAATGCAGCTAATTGTTTCTTTTTAAGACGAGCATCTTCTTGTACGAATTTTTCAACTTTTTGTACGATATCAGACGATGTGGCTTCAATAGGCCTTCCTGGGCGAGGGTCATCTTCAATTACCTCTCTGCCATGTTTGAAGAGGCTATGCCACTTGTAAATCATGGTTTTACCAGGGCACTGGTCGCCGTAGACAGCTACCATTTCATTCATTATAATTTGCGGAGGCTTTCCTTGCTTAGATAGGAATTTTATCACAGCACGATATTCAATTTGCTCCATATTCGCACGTTTATTCCGAAATAATTCGTGTGAAAGGCAATATTTTAAAAACAAATGACGGTTTTGGCTTGACATTTGACTTATTTTTTTCTAAAGAGTTCTCATACACAATGAGCAAAAAGGTTTTGCAACATTTTACCTCCTTCTGCTTCGTTCCGCGGATTTTTGAACCCCCTCTCGTTGAAATCAAATGTTGTAGCATAAATAAGTGGCCCGACTAGTACAATTTTGATACCGACTCTATGCAGGAAATGCAAAGATTTTTATAAAATTTATTATTTATAACTTATATGTAACGAACTTTGGACGTACATGAAGCCCGTAAACTAAGTTCTATGCAACGTTAATGTGTATGAAAAAGTATCAGGTACACAGAGAAGTCAAGCCAATATTAGCCCGGGCTCGCATAGAGCTTCGTTTGCGAAGAACAAACACACGTTACGTTAGCGAACCCTATCGGGGTCTTCTCCACCACAAATGCAGGTGCAGTTTCCATACCTACAAATAGCTATCACCCGATATACACAATTTAATTGGATTTATATACAGTATGAATAATTATCATGGTAATAGAAGACTTTATCAGGTATGATACAAGATACAAGATACTTGTAATATAGGACTAATAGGTATAATTTAATATTTGGAGTAGCTATTTCACCAAAGCGTTTCTAATGTTATGACCTACAAAGTTCTGTTACAGATGTAAATTACTATATTAATTGACGTAATCTATTTTCGCACAAAAACACATATTATAATTACGGAAATAATGTTGTTAATTGAACCATTCAAAATTTTAAATGCGCGATAACATAAAATTTTGTCACATGTTCTTTTCGAGTTCCCTTCAATTTAAAAAATACTGATTTTCTTGTTATTCTACTGTCAATATGTAGTTTTTATCATAGGTACATGGGCGAGCTTGTTATTTAGTTTTCGTCTTCAAAAAAAACCGGCCATGGGGGAGTTAGACTCGCACCCTGGGGGTTCCGTACATCAAACACTTTTTACAATCACCGAATATTGCTGTAATGAAAAGAAAAAAACGACCTTTCTTGCCAAATTTCATGGTTCTAGGTCTTTGGGAGGTACCCTATAGGTTTTGAGTCCCTAGCGAAGTAATAGAAAGTAAGGCTCAAATGGCCGTATCTTTGGATTGTGTTGAATTAGAAGCGTGATTTTTTTACAGCACCGTAGACACAAATATTTGTTGTTAATTTCGACTGATACCTCCTCGCGTTTCTGAGGAAAAAGGGTCTTGACAGACCGACAGACAGAGAGACTGGCGGGACATTTTTTTCCTTTTAAGGCACTGAACCCTAAAAAATCTCCATTTCACGTTTGCCTGTTATGCGTTACTAAATTAGCGACTTAATCGACCATGTTGCTATGGTTTTAGGTCCACATAAGGTAGATTAAAAAAAAATCTCCAAACAATTAATAAAAAAATATATCTCTGTTCCTTTTATAGCTGCTCAAACAATGGACGAGGCGCCGAACATGAAACAGGCACTGAGCTTTACTGGACTAGACAGGACTTTGTATGGAAATACCGTTATTGAATTTCTGCGTATTATGTCTTTCACATATTACATAACTGGGTATAGGTGATTCAATTTTGCATTCTACATTGCCGAGTTTCCGCTATCTATTCTATTTGCACTTATATTAAGGTTTTGCCGAGTCAGGTGTCGCATAACCTACCCTTCGTAACTTTGAAAATCACCCACCCTTTTTTGTGCAAGTGATATTTTCATATGGGACTTACGAAGAAAAAATCTAGTAGTAAAAATATAGAGCGATACTTAGATTTTAAAATCTTGACATGTTATGGTTTCAAAATTAAGTAAAAATAGAATAAGTGGTGCAACAAGAGGTGTAACAAGAGCAGTAACAAGAGGTATAAGTCTGTATAAAATATAGATTTTATATAATACGCAAATATAAGCTGCGGCAACATGCATCAACAAAGGTTTATAATGTGTTGAGACATTATAATGTGTTTCGAGGTACCTATACCTATTGCAAGACTACTTGAAATTGAACAAAAAGGCTAGGTCCCCCGACTTCAAATGGCTTGACCTGAACCTAGAAAAAAATTAAAGGGTGTCCATTGGGATGACTAAAGAGGTTACTTTTAGTATTTTAACAAGTTAGTTAAAAGCGAAAATATAGAAGACTGACTTTATCCTTGGGGACTACAGATACGCCTTAAGCCTTATTATTACATTTTGATGTTGTAACTACATGCTGACAAATTTCATTTTATCTCGGTGACCTGTTGTGAGTTAATCTGAATACATTTGGTCTCTACAACGCTTCGCCGCTCATCGGCAGTATCGTTGGCGGAATGTGAGGGCTCATGGGGGTAGTTCGCGACCAATGTGGATGTTCGCGAGCATTTACACAAGCAAAAGTGACCTTAGGTCACGTTGTTAATGCTGCTTCACGGCGAATACCTTCAACGGACGAATAAATGCCCGCCGCGTTGCAAATAATATTATACACTAGAGTATTCATTTATACTGCCTAATGTAAATACAATGCTAGGTGAAATAGTTTAATCATTAAGAGTATGAAGAAGTGACCAGCTCCTCTACAAAAAAAAAATCCAATTAATTTGTTAATTATTTTTCAACTAAAAAAAGTGATTTGATAAAACATTTACATTTAATACTTTAGTGTTTTTTAATACTTATTACAGAAAATATAATGTAATTTTAGGAAACTTTATGAACGACAAGACGACGAGATACGAAAACGAATCACGAAGCTCATTAAAGCTCTAATTTTTCCAGCCTGCAATCCAGTCAGTGCCAATGGTCTATTAGATAATGTTATCACAAGCCAATAAAGAGTTAAACAGAGAAAATCTGTTACCTTGTCGCAGTACAAGTATTAAAATCAGTATTACGTCTTAACACAATTTTAAAGTTAATCTTAGGGCTTCAATAGTTCTGACGTTCATAAGTGCATTGTAATATGCCTAAATTTAATAATAAATATCTTTTATCTTTTTTTATTTATCTTTTAAGTTTATCAAGCGATGATTATTTTTTTATGTACATAAGTAATTACCTAACACGGTTCGCGTTGGGCTTAAAATCGGCCCCCATATTAAACTGGGTATTTTATTAGGTACTACAAAATACCTTTTTTTTGTGTTTGTAGTTAATTTGACTAAATTGAAATGACCAGTTACGCTCTCTTATGAAATTAGTTTGGGTGCGTCAAGTTCATCGTCCATTTATCACCGTCATTCAGCTCATAAGAAACTAGCTGTTAGTAAAATAATCTTAATTCGGGAAGATACCCTCGGCTGCAAAATTGCATGGGCACTTTATGAATGAATTATATGTAAGTACTGTTTAAAGTATTGACACAGGGCGGACACAACAAAACGTGCTTGAGCGCTTATGTTTGCACGGCACGTCTGTACAATAAACACTTTAATGTGTGCTTGAGTTCTTACATTCAACCTGACTGATAACCTACTAGTTTCCTACCAATCGGCCGCCTCGGGGTGAGGTAAGTCTAATCGGGCCGGGGCGTAGCATGGCCATTCTGTATGAAATACTATTATTTATTCTGTGGTACTGATGATGTACTGGCTCACTGTACTATGGACGGAGCAGAGTGGAACGGACGATAGCGGCCGCGAACTATAACTTCGTTACGACTTGCACAGAGCCCGTAAACAAGCAGACAGCGGGGAAAAACAAGTTTCAATTATGCACCCTGTTGAAAGGCTATATAGAACGTCGGATATGGCTTAAATGTTGCTCGTTTTTTGTTAGGTCGGTAAACAGCACGAGTACTCTTGAGGTCATTCCTCGGATTGATATATTATATAACGGTATTCGATTAAAATTATATTGTTTCCTTCAGACTTGTTCAAACGCAGAACAAAATGTATGCGAATGATTTTATGAATGGAATTGGTATTAGATTAGGAATAGCTCAATGCAGCCGCGGCGCGGGTAAATATTTATTCCCGTCTTCATTAATGTCAACGTACTTATCCAATTTCTTCTGTACCGTTCACCATTCAGAAGTTCTTTGTCTATTTGAGTAGTCTCTATTCGCTTTTAATGGGTTTTTTTTTCATAAGGAGAAGGCATTTTCTGTTATTTTTAAAAGTTATTCTAAAGCAGAAAATCTGAAGCTCCAAAGGCTCCTAGTTAACCTAGTTTGGAGTATTTTATCGTGTTTAGTCTACGAGAGTTCTCATTGTAAGATATACTGACCTTAAAATTAATACCTACTTACAGGAAAGCATATATGCGGTATAGGTACATATACTCGTACCTAGGTTAGTTCAACTGTTTTTGATTGTCATATAAGAAACTTAGCATAGTGTTTCCCTGGAAACTAGGTTACCCAATCAGCCTTAAAATTTAAAACACAACGCCATTTTGGTGACTTCAGTGTTACAATTTGTTGTAGTTTAATAAAATAAAAGATACCTTTTTTAAACTTAAACAAGGTGCTAGAAAAATACTGGTAATCCGTTTCAGGGCATAATTGGTAGAGTAGTTTAAAAAAGAAAACTAGATTTTTTTGTTACACCTTGTGTATATGTGGGTAAGTAATGTACAGTTTCCTAAATATCGAAGTAAGTAAATAAAATTCTAGTGAATAAAAATAACATTTAGTTTTCCCGCCGCTGATTTCATCCCTTTATCCATTTCGAAATGATTGTATAGAGCTCAAACAAACAAGGTAAATGTTAGGCTTCACCACAGCGAACATATATACTTACATAACAAGGAAAATATGATCTAAATAAGCCACTAGTCACTTCTGGTGACCAATCCTGTTCAATATGAAATTTAAATAAAATCAAACCATCAACAAATTATATTCTTCGAATACGCTTTCTCTATTTACGTAAAAACGCACTAAACTTTTTAGCCTATTAGACTATTGAACATATCACGGCGCGCTACTACAAATTTTCCGCTGCATTGTATCATAAGGATGCTACGCGCTACGGCGTAGCAATAAGCAACGCGAATATGCAGTGGAAGGGTTAACCCATTGACTGCTAAAATTCGGTCGTAGCGCTACGTACGCTTTTCCCGTGTGTAGCGTGAATTCTTGAATAAGTTATCTCGAGTTATTATAATTAAGGAGTTGTGTATGTTTTGAAAATTAATTTATTTTAATTTTGTTGCAGGTACGAAATATACCAACCAGGAAAGGTAGACCTCTTCGAGACTTACGCAAGTATTGATTAAAGGCAATTTTTGATGCAATATGTTCATTGAATCGACACTTCCCAGCAATTTTGTTAGGTATTAGACTGAGCTAGATTTTGCATCAGTTTCAAATCCAAAAACTTGAGGCACTTCAAGTTTCCAGAAGTTCCCTTATAGTCCATAAATAAGTTAGCATCCCGGTAATCCTTGCCGGTACACTCATAACAGCGTCGGCGCGACCTGGCGGGGCTCCAACTATCCAGCTTCCGAGACTTGTCGCCGACAAACCCAACTTCGACCCCGAACATCCTTCGTTCACTTCTTTGAGCCTTAACGATGCGGTTACGTGATGTGGTTTAAGAGGTTTAATGAAAGTTATATCGTATTGCGTCAATCTTTTCAAAAAGTTAAATCTATAGAGGCCGATTGTAAGCATCAAGTAATTCCTAATATATTTATATTAGTGTTGAAATTACACGTCACATTTCTGCTACTTCTAAAATCGGTGGAGCAGATCGTAATCGTATGATTCAAAACTGTCTTCTATAACTAAAAGTTTGTGATAATGAGGTAACCTTATCAGACTTGAGATGTAAAGGCAATTATTTAAATAAACATGTACATATCGCATACACTTACTGTGGTTCTGCATATCAAAAGGAACCTTACACAGTTGCCATAAAGTACCTTTGTTAAATTTGCAATAAATGAATGTTTTATTAGAAACTAATAGTAACTTGTATTCAATTTAAGTGCTGTAAAATATGTGACTTACTCGTAAAAGCTGTAGACATTTAAACGGAAATAACTCTTGTTTCGTAAACGTCATATTTTCCCACAAAACAAATCACAATTTAAAACTTCGCGCGAAAATTAAAGCAACCAAAAGCCATTTCTCCACAGAGTTATTTGCTCCTTTGTTTCATATTTTAGCAACTAAATTACTTGGTTTTGTTTAAGCGTAGCACAGCGTTAAAGAGCGTGAGCTTTATCACACTCCAGGGGCTTAGAAAATGGGAGGGCGGGAAATACGTCGGCGTAATTGAAACCGCGGTACAACGCGTCACTATGCCATAGAATGTGCCGCCGTCCATACTTATTTGCAAATTTAATTTGCGCTCCATTCTCTAAAGTAAACACTAGGACTTATTCTGCATGAGCGCCTTGATATTATCTCACAATGTGAAATAGCTATAGGTGTTGTGTGGTTTTACCTCACGGAGTTTATGGGAAGGGATAGTTTTAAATTCCAAAATATTCCACTTGCGGCGTATGCACAATGCGTAATCAACGTCAGTTAATTATTTTTAATACCGCTTTCAAGTACAGCGAAGTAGGTCAATCTTCGGCAATATTATTTGCGTTAAGCAGTCGCCGCTGTCGTCTGCTAATAATTTATCATGATAATTTATCAGAGCTCGACACGTCCCAATTCATGAGAGCGCTCTTTTTTCCTTTTACATTTTTGGCTTTGCCGACCAATTCGAATCCAATTTACATTTCAATCGGCAGGCTTCATGTTTTTACATGAGGCTCGGCGCACGCCGCAGCTCGGAGCTTATGAAATAATGTTACACCCCGCGCAACTAGGTACATACCAACATTTCATATTACTTAACGGTGCACTCACCAGCAATTTTCATTGTAATTTACGTGGCAACGGAAACTTGCCCGTATAAATTATTTAGCGCTAACCCTGTCTTACTGACGTTCGGGTAAATTTATATCTGGCTTGTTATTTTTGTTTCGAGTCTCGCTATTTTCGTACGAGATGCAGTATGAAATAGATACACTGAGAAATTACCTTTCTTTGATATATGTTTAACGAACGAAGATAGCCTATTTGGCTGTTTTATAAAACAGCCAAAAAAAATAACAGGTATACCTATGAGTAGCCAATCTTTGTATATTGGTTACGAACCGAGAACATTCGCGGGAGCTTGACTTTGTACCTGAGTAGGTAAATAGTCTGGAAATTATCCTTTATTATTTAACGGGAATATAACTTGACCCAGTTATGCTTTTCTTGTTTGCGCCTGTTAACATTTTTAAAGTACTTACTCCAAGATAGGTAATTTTCTTATCTCTCAATATTATTAATACTAGTTAAATTGACGCAAAATACACTGAAAGATATTGCCTTGATCAAATCTGTAACAAACCACACGTTAATTTACATTGCTGGCGACGAAATTCAGTCTGATTTATGTTTACGAGCGTGTCACAGTTCAACTCTTTATTTAAACAGGCACGTGAAAAATGTTTGGTAGTTTCTTTTGAGATGCATTTTTCAGCGCCAGCGTGCCGCCGGCTGAGGCACAGATAAAGTTGCTAAGCGCGGGCCCAGACTGCGCGTTGTAAACTAGTTTTATTTGGTCATAACAATGGTCTCGCGGGATCTCAGGACACGTCTCGTATCGTACCAGCTCTACTCGCTCCGCCTGCTTCGTGTAGTTTTACACGATGCGATGACTTTTTACCCGCCTTTGATGCGCTGCGGCACATTTGCAGATATCTTTTATGGGGTAAACGATTTGTTTTACTTTTGTGAAATTGTATGCGGACTATGTTGCTCTGAATTTTGTTGCAGTGCACACGAGTATTAAAATGTTAGGTCGATACGTTCCATACGTGTATTTTGTTGGCAGTAAAATCGGTTGATTGGAATGGCGTGTCAACCTCACGCGTACTCTGTCGCATCGTAAAATATTTATTCTTGTTGTATTACGACTGCACTAGATTTTCTCTGGCAGGACTACGGATTTTTAAAATGTGACTATTTTTCGCTTGTCTAATATTTTCGTTGATATTCGCAAGATTTCTTCAATAGACATTTGTCATTATGTAACAAAACTACATCAGGCTATTTTTATTTATACGGCAAAACTAAATAAAGCTTAATTGGATTCTGCAAAAACCCCGCCACGCCAATATTCTGTTAGAAATAACACTGCGTGTTGTTTTGACTTATTTACATTTGGGTTTACGTTCGAACTCAACGAGTGGCTTTCGCATCAGTGGGAAAATCGTCATGTCGAGTAAAACGCTGGCATCCAATATTTATGGTGTAGGTACAACATTCCGTCGTCTAAACCAGAAATACTGTAAGACTGTATGAAATCATACATCTTTACTGCCTTTATACACTTGGGCGGCACTGTACTGCTTTGTCTTCGTGTGTCGGCTCAGGGAACTCTTGAGAAGTTATTGTTTTCCTGTCATGTGAAAGATATACCGTTTCGGGAAGAAAATGAAACGTTGTAGCTCAAAATGAAAACGTCGGCGGGTCATAGGGTTATTGAAATTGTTTATTAGCATGTTTTAGATATGTTTACGAAGCTACATCTAAACAATACTGATACCTATTTTTTTATTCAGTTACGCCAGTTTCTAAATATAATCCCTTTCTTCTGTGGAATTTGGTTTTGCTTACCTATATGTGAAGTTATGATAACTTGATCTTCGTCGAGCCTTCTTCAATCTAAAGGTAACGTCACCAGCAATAGTATCTTCTTACAGTAGGAAGATTCGTGTAGGAAGATACTATTGCCGGTGACTGTATCTACATGAAATTAATCATAAGTATAAAAATGTTTGTTTAACGGAATACACTGAAGAGCAATGAAAACGGTTCACAAAAAAACATACAACACAAACATATTTCTACGATCTGTTAATTAAAATGTATTGTTCAGTGTTGGTATTTGAGTTACTATTTGACCTTAGACTTGAAAGGTTTAAGTATATAGCCACATATTTAATTTAGGTAAATCAGGCCTCTTTGACTGGAACGGTTTGTTTACACTGTACACTCTACTGTAACGTATTTAATATGAAGTAGGTACTTTGTTAAAAGGATGCCAGAGAGCCTGAACTAAATGAGACTACATTAATCACTCTTGAATAATGTGATCCTCTTTCGGGCTGTGACAAGCGGTTTTAATATGTCAAATAAACTGGTCAAGGCCGTAGAGTTGCGGCCCGAGGGTCAAGTCTCCTTATCGGCCGGACTTTCGGTTCAGCACCATCGCTTCCTGATAAATACGTGACCCACTTTTTGAAATATCGTTCATTGACCCGCACAAGAAAAAAATAACGTTTTCATTACACTTTTTTTGGTATTTCCTTATACATACATAATACGCGCGAATGCCCGTGTGATCGCGATTTGCTTGCGTTTTTATACAAGTAGGACCCGTACGATAGGGTGTCCCTTATATTGCGATTTGGAGAAATTAGTAACGCATACCCCTAAATGTATTTGTTATTCTTACCCTAAAATACTCTACAATAAAAAATCAGGCCATTCCTATAACTCTAACCCGTGCCGACTTGCATCGTAATTTTCACATAAAAACTACTAAATATGAAGAAATTTGGACAGAAGATAAGTTGCTACTTTATTTTCGGATTTCGGTACGCAACGAGATTTTTTCATGTAAAACTTTCGTACAGGAGTAGCACGCACTAATGATATTAAAAAAAAATGTTGTAATGTTCATACTTTACATCTTTTGAAAATCGGATAAAAGTCGACACGGGTTACAGTTACAGAACTGGCCTAAATTTTTTTTATAGTGTATTTTGGGCTTAACGAAATATATTTAGGGGGTATGCGTTGTTAATTTCTCAAAATCACAATATAAGGGACACCCTAGTATACGAGTATAGAATTCATGGCTATTATTTCTAAGTATTCCTATGAAAACATCTACAGAGTAGAATACACAATGCCACGATGAACATGTCAGTCTAGATACACTATGTGATTATATGATTCATAAATAAACCGAAGTGGAAGACCGAGAAGTAACTCAACAGATTATCTGAAAAAGCTTTCTGGCTCTGTGTCAGGATAATAGAAGTTTTTGTAATAGAAGTCAAGGCTTAGCCCCGAAACCGCCCATTTTTTACCGCGACATATAAAACAGCGCTCAACTCGTTCCGAACACTAACTACGACGACGTTACGTTTCGTTATTGCCGGAGCTGCCGTGTTTACGTCTTTAGCAAATAACCGCCCCATAAATTTTACGAACTCACGGGCGATATTGTTTACTTATTACGTGCCGTCAGTTTACAAGACTTAGAAGTCGAATAGAAGTTTAAAATCCTAATATTAACATGAGGTATTATTGTTATAATATGACTTTGTAACGTTGAGATTTTAAAATAGCTGATGAGGCCGTTGGGAATTTTAAAATTCCCAAGCTCAGATTTTAAGAGAATATCTGTATTGCGTCATACAAGCTTTAAAGTTTCAATATACAATATTCCATAATTTGAAAAATCTGGTCAATATAAATGACATATGGTATATACAAAGACTGCGAAGTTATTATATGTTATTTTTTCTAATCACTCACCTCGAACTGTTTTAGATTACGTATACAACGATAATTTTGAAGTTGTATAACCAGTTGTAACCACGCAAAAGTTTAAAGAGAGGAATGTGTATAGTGCGAATGTCATCTCGCTATGTGTGGTAGGGGGCACAGCACAGCGAATGCCATCTCGCTCAAATCTCGAGCAGAGCCCGACTGGGGAAGTACCTCCACCTTACAGAAAACCACAGCCAAATAGCACTAGAGCCTACTCATAGTATTGTGTTCCTGCTGGTGAGTAACGTTGCCAAAGAGCTCAAAGAGGACCCAGTGTGTTGACGATGAGGCACCCACTTGTTCCTGTAGCCGTCAAGACAGTATCATCCTTTTTGTAAAGGGTCGCAACGCGCATGTGACATTATTGTGACACCTTTGGAGTTGCAGGCGTCCATAGGCTACAGCTGCTTACCATCAGGCGGGCCGTACGCTTGTTTGCCACCGTCGTAGTATTAAAAAAATCCAAAATATTGATTAAAACAAAATATAGAATTGAACTAAAGTACATAAATGTATTATTTCGTTACTTATCGCGAAAGAAACTGTATAGAAGGAAACGCTGATATCGAAGTTTTTTGAAATAACGGAACACCAGTTACGATTTCCCCGTGAGTTTCGTCGTGACGCACGTAGCGAAAGATTGAAAAGCGTCGCGCCGCGGCTTTTTTCCTCAACTGCTATGCATTTGTGATGCATCTTTGCCGTGTTATTCTCATTTTACTTTTTGCGAGCGGGAGAACATTTTTCAAGTTTACTCAACACGAACATATTTAAACGTCTTGTGCTCATTCTTATGTGAAAAAAATCTTGTACTGAACAGAATTTTTCACGTGATTGTACGTAACGTATTTTTCATATTTCGCACCTCATTCTCTGCTTGGCCAAGAAACCTTGCGGCATATATTAAAATTTCAATAAATCCCCTATGTATTTACAGAACAGAAAGAGTTAAAGGGTTTTAAATTTTCCTTTGATCAAAACACGCTAGGTATTTTGTAAATTACAAGTAGGTACCGAAAACACACATTGGCGGCTAGACCTCACTCCCACGCACAACTTATCGGTATTTTGTATTACCGGACCACTTTCGCTGTCATTTTACATCACAATATGTCAAATGGTAATCCTCATGCCATCAGCATACGTTTTTCGTCCTCGTTTGTACAGTGAGTGTGGCTCTCGTATCTATCTGGCAATTCTTCAAAGGCAAAGCCGGCGCAATCGCGTTCCTCCTGAATTATGTATGCGCATTTTCACTGATGCGTTCGCCTATCGGTAACGAAAATGTTCAGAGAGCACATTCCGCAAACATAAAAAAGCACTCTTGTGTGCCGTAGTTCACGTACACGGTTTTACTAACAGTAGGTACGTTATCTAGTCAGTTTCGCAGAGTTTAAAACGTGGTGGAAAACCGCTCCTTTACGAAAACTACCCGTGTTAAGTGACCGCATACGAGAGGTATTTATTGGGCTGTAACTAAATGTTTCGCTGCCGGAACTAGTGTCCGGGAAAAGTTAATACACAAATAAATGTGCCTATCCTCACTAATAGTTAAAATGCGAAAGGAACTCTGTCTGTTACCGCTTCACGCTTAAACTGCTAAACTTATATGGATGATATAAGTTATGTAGATAGTTTCAGTCCCGGGAAAGGACTTGATAATTTGTATCATGATAATCCTTCCTTAGCGGAGTTTAAACAGGGGAGGATTTTATTTACTATGGAATGGAAGTGAAAATTCTACTTGGCAAAATCGTGGGCAGAAGCTAGTGCCGTTATAATTTGACGTTGTTCGCTTAATACAAAAAATATACATCGCCATAAGAAATTCTTTGCTAAATAGCCAAATTGTCTTAAAAGGAAACCCAAATATTTTTGTAGATAGATAGGTACGTACTGATTCTACTATTATGGAAACTTACAGTCTCTTGAGATAGCTTCTCAATTTTATGTTTTGTGCACCTTAGGCGTTAGCGGAAGCAATTCGAGTGGGCAGAGGGCAGAGGTTGGCGCCGACATCCCATTTCCGACGAACACTTACAGGTTGTGTCCGACATGGTGAGGCTTTGTATTACTCCAGTGCTAGACCAGTTTTCGAGTGAACCAGTGTAACATTACCCAGTATAATATGATACTTTTCAAATCACGAAATGTCATTTGAATCATTTTGACATCTTTTGCATTTAGGCCAGCATTGCAGTACCATCGTGGCAAAACCAGAAACACTTGGCTAAGTAGAGGAAAGCACCAGAGAAGGGATTCTACTGGGTAGAGTAGAGACCAACGAAAGAGACAGGCCATGGTTCTATACAAATTGCAATTCTAACATGTTTCGACGGTGTGGAGTATTATGGAAGAGCCTCATGTTACTCAGTTTACGAAACGACAATCAAAATCAGAAACCGTATTCTGTCTCACCACTTCAAACTCATTCAATTGTTTACAGTACTTTCGTCAAATTCAAACTGGTTTTCCGAATACATTTATCTACTTTTATTGTGGTCATCTGGGCTTCAGACTCGCCCTGAGTCGGTAAACGACTAGAACGGCACCCCAGGTCTCGCGGGAAAGAGCAGCCGATGTGGCCACACGCAGGAAATTGTCTGTCGACCTCCATCGCGATGGAAATCGAACGTCTTATTGCTGAACACTTGAAAAGCCAACGGATGACCGCTATCAAATAGCAGCATCAGAACACCTTTCTTTAAAAGCTTTCTTTAACTGTTGATGATGGGTTATTGTAATTTGGAAATTTAAGGAGAGGATACAGTTCAGGTAAGTAAATATATCAAACGTGTTTGTACTTCGTTTACAAATGGTCAGATTTGGACTCATAAACATTATTTTTTCTTTGGTATTTCTCTTAAACTATAACCTATTTTTGGTTAACGTAACCTTGGTTTGATATGCTCTCTTATATAACAACGCATTTACATGTATTTTTAAGTTTTGATGTACTATTGTTTTAAAAAAATAAGTCCCGCCGAGTTTCTTGCCGGTCATAATTCTTCTCGGGTCAGAGGTGTAGGTCAGAACCGGTTCAAGCGGTGTAGTTTTTTTCTCTCTTTTACTTTGATAAACTATTTAACATGTAAAAGTGCCCTTGTGGGCTACTTACTGAATAAATGTTTGAGTTTGAGCGGATTTATCTCGTATAAATTTTTATCTGCTATTTAGATCTAATATTGAAACCTAACTATTAATAAATCTTGATGTGTAGTATGTATGAAAAGTAACTAACCTAATCTTACCTAAGTAAATAAAATATTACTTTTGAGGACAATCTTTCTAAAACCCAAAGATAAACTGACTTTTGGATAGTCCTTATTATGAGTTTTTGTTGATTCAAAATCACCTTAATCACAACAACTTGTTGGGCCTTGTTTTAATCGTATTTTTTCGAAAAACTGACTTTATCACTATAATTTTAATTTGTGTCATTATTGATGTAAAATTACCATTTGGAGACGCGGGCGCTTTCGTGTTCAAATTTAGATTAATATTAAGAGAGATTAGATTCTAGCACTAAAAGCGTAATAAGCACTTCCAAAATAATGACACATTTATCCGCATTTCAATAGACTTAATATCTAACGAAATTTTGATAGAGTGATGTTTGAATAATCTGTCAGCTACAGTCGCTTATCGGCTTATGTGTGGTCATAAATGGATTTTCATGCGAAGTTTACACGAGTTGATTATTTGCTAATCCTCGGCCTAAAATTATAATCTGCGTGGGTATGGAATGGTTAAAATGGAAAACCTGTTGGGGTAAAAAAAGTGTCGGGCTGGGAGTGATTTGAATCGACGGGGTGTGTTTTAAAACCACTTTTTTTAGTTTCTGGTAGTTTTCGCATGTGGGTCCCACATATCGGAGGAACTATTGGCTCCCTGCCAATAGCCAACGAACGGCAGTTTACCAGTAACTGCCTCTGCTTAGCAGGAATCTATACGTTTTTGAGAGCGGATTTGTATTTCATTCTGTACAAAGCAAGCCAATTTCCCGATTGAGAACGCAAATAATTGGTCGTATTATGTATAGCATCACAGAAACTAAATTGAGCTAAATATAACAACTCTGCGTGTTATTTAGCTGATCGATGATAAACTATCCATACATAGGCTGCTATTTATATATTCGGAAACCGGGATTACAATCTTCTTAAATAGCATATTTGACCTCCATGGTAAAATTTGAACTTTTTTAAGTACTGGCCGGTATATTTTTTCTTTCGTGTTTTGTTTTTGACGGGTTTTAAATGTCATCTCGCAGCAAGAATGGAACTCACTCGTGAAAATATTCGTGCTATGATTTATTATGATTTTCGGCGTGGTTTAACGCAACAACAGTGCATAGATCAACTAACTTCAACTTTTGGTGATGAAGCCCCATCTAAAACTACTGTGTATCACTGGTTTAGTGAGTTCAATCGTGGACGTAGTATGCTTACGGACGAAGTTAAGGCAGGTCGCCCGAAATCGGTCGTTGTACAACAAAATATCGAGGCTGTGCGAAAACTTATAATGGACGACCGACATGTTACGTACTGCGAGATAGAGGCGACTCTGGGTATTTCTATGACCAGCATTAATAGCATATTACATAATTATTTGGCTGTAAAAAAAATTTGTTCGCGTTGGATACCCCACAACTTAACAAAAGAGCAAAAAGATGCTCGCGTCGAATGGTGCAATAAAGTGTTAAAAAAATATAACCGTGGTGACTCAAAAGCCGTTTATAACATCTATACAGGTGACGAATCCTGGATCTATGCATACGATCCCGAAACGAAGCAACAATCAACGGTATGGGTGTTTCAAAATGAGCCGAACCCTACGAAAGTTACTCGTGCAAAAAGTACATTGAAACAAATGGTGGCCTGCTTCTTCGGTATTAATGGCCATGTAGCTACAGTGCCACTAGAAAACCGTAGAACGGTTAATTCAGAGTGGTACACGACCATTTGCTTACCGGAAGTATTTGAACAAATTCGTAAAACTAACCAGCGACGAAGAATCATTCTTCATCATGACAATGCCAGCTGTCATACGTCACGCGAAACAACTCTATTTTTGGAGGGTCAAAATGTGGAATTAACGGGTCATCCGCCGTACAGCCCTGACTTGGCACCCAACGATTTTTATTTATTTCCAAATATAAAGAATAAATTACGCGGTCAACGATTTTCGACCGCTGAAGATGCTGTCGACGCATTCAAACAACACGTTATGGAGGTACCTCAGGCGGAGTGGCAGAAGTGCTTTAAAAATTGGTTCACGCGAATGCAAAAGTGCATAGATCATCAAGGGGAATACTTTGAAAAACAATAAAACCATTTTCAGCCGTGTACGTTTGTTTGTTTTTTTGTTTCCGGATATATAAGTACATATTATAGCAACCCTCGTATAATGAATTCGCGATGTTCCAAATGTCAGACATTGGTTTTTAAAAATAGGAAATGGTCTATTACGATTAAGTAAATGGTGATGTTTTCCTATAATTTAACTATTAAAAATACGTTTCAAGTACTTAAGTATATATTTGGGTCTTCCTTATATTGTGATTTTGAGAAATTCACAACGCATACCCCCTAAATATATTTCGGTTACCCAAAAATACTCTACAAAAAAAATTCAGGCCATTCTCATACAAAGTATGACAACAACCCAAAAAAAATTTTTATAATATTTCGTTTTTTCATATCATTAGTGCATCCTGCTCCTGTATGAATGTTTTATATTTAAAAAAACCGGCCAAGAGCGTGTCGGGCCACGCTCAGTGTAGGGTTCCGTAGCTTTCCGTCTGTCACAGTAAGTGTCCCCACTTAAGAGTTAAAATAACACCGCCATGTAGGATATGATATGAGCGTTCCACGTACAGCGACATCTATCGGCAAATTAAGTAAACTATTGCGCGCGAGCTTTAAGTATGGAAGATGATTTTTATGGGATAATTCTTTATTGCGTGAACCGATTTTCACCGTTTTTACTTTATTTGAAAGCACGTCATTTCATTGTGATTTCGTAGAAATTACAAGTACAATAAACACCTGCTTATACGGTTAAATTACAAACTTAGTTCAGAAATTATTTTGTAATTTTTTTTTCAAAAACTATTCAACCTATCAAGTTCAAAATAATTTTCCTAGAAAGTTTTTATAAAGTTATACTTTTGAGATTTTTTTCATATTTTTAAAACTTATGGTTCAAAAGTTAGAGGGGGGGGACACATTTCTTTTTACTTCTGGAGCAATTATTTCCGAAAATATTGACATTATCAAAAAATTATTTTAGTAAACCCCTATTCATTTTTAAATACCTATCCAACAATATATCACACGTTAGGGTTGAAATGAAAAAACAAAAATCACTCCCCACTTTACGTATAGGGGAGGTACCCTAATAAAACATTTTTTTCTACGTTTTATTTTACCACTTTGTCGGCGTGATTGATATACATATTAGTACCAAATTTCAGCTTTCTAGTGCTAACGGTCACTGAGATTATCCGCGGACGGACGGGCAGACATGGCGAAACTATAAGGGTTCCTAGTTGACTACGAAACCCTAAAAAACTCGTTGCGAATCGAAAACCGATAAAAAAGTAGCAACATATCTTTGCCTAAATTTCGTCATAATTTGTATAGGGAAATTACGATGCAAGTCGGCACGGGTTAGACTTACAGGAATGTCGTGATTTTTTATTCGTAAATACATTCAGGGGTTATGCGTTATAATAAGAGACACCCTAGTATATATGAATACAATGTAATACCAGTTAATACTGAAAATCCATGATATTTTTTCTAAATTAATTCACAGGAACCTGTTTACAATTTAATACTTAATCAGATTTTGGTTCATTGCCATGCTTTTCCATGTATTGCTTATTAAGATCAAGAGGATAATACCACCTGACGTAATGGGGGACAAGGAACTAAACTAGGTCAAATGTTTCATTCCAAGACGGAGCCCCTTTTAATACAATTTTATCCCTCTTGTATAAAGTTTGTAAACATAAATGCGCTAATATAAACACAGTTTAAAGCAAAATAACAATTGTGATTTTGATGAATGTTTGGATTATTTGGTATAACATTTTATGCATCAGTTGTATAAAAACGGTTATTTAAGTCTAAGGCGAAAATTGTTAAGCTAGACGCCAGAACGTTGTTTAGATAGGTCAAAAATTTCATACCATTTTTTTTCTATTACATGTGATT
This sequence comes from Pammene aurita, assembly GCA_947086415.1. Lineage (NCBI taxonomy): Eukaryota > Metazoa > Arthropoda > Insecta > Lepidoptera > Tortricidae > Pammene > Pammene aurita. Next base: position 13,857,007 of record OX352296.1, on the reverse strand, counting down.
AATTATTTTTCTGTTGAAATCATCAACAGTGATTTAAGCATAATCCTTCTAAACACTCTTAAAACCAACTCAAACGTACACACTCGTAATTGAATTATATTTCCTAATATTAAACTATGACCCCACAAAGAAACAAACTAAAACAGAGATTTCATGGAACAATGCAAAGGTCGTGTTTTTACTCTCTTTCACTCAAATATTGAGAGATTTTGTTGACAAACAGTATGAAAATGTTACAAGTATACACATTTTAAGGGTAAGAAGGTGTAGTTTTATAAAATGCAACTAACTAATATGTATTAACCAATTTCTAAAATAACTACTTACATAAATAACTTACCTATAACATAGTTAGCAGAAATAGTTAATTTGTCTTACATTTTAAATTTTAAGGATTCCTTACCTCAAAGGTAAAAACGGAACCATAATAGGATCACTTTGTTGTTAGTCTGTCTATTTGTCAAGATCCATTCTCAGGAACGCGTGGTATTATTAAGTTGAAATTAGAGGTTGTAAAAAAACCAAGCTTCTACGTCAACGCAATGCGAAGATACGGCAATTTGAGCCTTATTTTCTAACACTTCGCCGGGGACTCAAAACCTTGAGGGTACTTCCCATAAACGTAGAATTTTGGCATGAAGGAAGGTTGCAGCACAAGTAAATTTGCTTTCCATCACAAAAAAATATGTCAAAATATGTCCCTCAATCCATTTTTTCTTTACGTCACAGCAATGTTCGGTGATAGTTAAAATTGTGTAATGTACGGAACCCTAAAGGGGCAAGTCCAACTCGCACTTGGCCGGTTTTTACTAGTGTGTATAGTGTAGGGTTGCAGCACTTGCAGACCTTGCAGTGCAGTTGCACTTCGTGGCGTAGAGTGATCCAAGGGGGGGCGCCATGAGTGCCTCCAGATTAAAACTGTGTAAGGCATGTACCCAGTTTTTGACTCCCTATTTCGGCCCCTAGAGGGCATAACGTCGCATGAGGCACATAGAGTAACAGGTTGGGAACCACTGGTGTAGTGTTTTATAATTATAATGGAAGGTTCCAAATGAGTTAAATTTCATTCGTCAATGATTTTATTAGATATGTATTTACCTATATATTTCAGCAGCAAATATGTCTGACGTCTGTGCATCTGCTATACTCGCTCGAGGAGCTGAGGGCACTGGAATATTGAAGAGAGACGTAAAAGAGTAGGTTGAATTTTTATTACCTTTGACGTCTTACTTTTTTTTCAGAAATGACGAGCAAAGGTTTTTTAAGTAAAAACGAGAAAATGTTACGCTTTTCCTATGGAAGTAGGTAAGTAAAATTAGTGGCAATTTTAGTTTATTAGCGGTAATATGTAGAGAGAAAAATAACCTAAAAAGATAAAATTTAAGATGAAGTACTAGATTACGAGGACAACAATGTTTAATTTAATTTTTAGTCAATTATTAAGAATGTGGGTCCATCAGTGAACATCTACCTCACAAAATGCCTACGCGGCAGAAAAACTGCAACGCTAATTGTCTATGACGCCAAAAAACCTACAGTACAACTTGTCTACATCGGAAAATGTACGCACAGCAGAAAGCCAACGTTGAAGAAAACCCACTACTCTCAATACCTACTTATTATTAGGAGGAGAAATTGTATAAAAGAAACCTTCAGTCTTCCTAATTAATGATCAACAACGATTTGTCCTCTTCGCTGTGTTTGTTAAGCAAGTTATTTCATTGTATAGAGTGCACCATCTACAATAATCCTTCACCGGCTTCCCCCAATGAAGAAGTCGGTTTTTTTTTTGCTTAAAAATTATTTAGCTATGTGGCTACCATTTCTCGAGTTGACTACGGATTTGTAATGAAATAATTTTCTTGTACTTTGAACATTATTATATCCTGCTTATTAATCTAAAAATGAAATATGTATACTTAGGCGCCACGGCGACAATTATTCAAACTTCGATATGCGTGTGGGAATTTTTCGATTTGTTTGATCACAGCAGAGTTGGGCACACTTGATTAAAATCGGTGATCAATTACTTATCATCGCGGATTGAATAATCGCTGATTAAATTCATTAAATCATAACACAAAACAATCAAGTAATTTCGCCATGAGTAAATCATTAACGACGGGCGCTGATTGTAACTAAATTTCACATATTGAACCAGATACATATGTAGAAGTTTTCATTAACCCTTTCCAGGCCAATCGTCCCAAGAAAAATCCAACATATGAATCGGTAACTTCAAGCATATCATATGTTTTCTCAATAAATTCTTGTAGTTTCAAAGTACCTTTCTTTCGTTTCTAACGAAGCCCACCTTTCATCTTAATCATGTAGTAATTAGCATAAAAAAAATAGACAATACCTTAAATATGCTTGATCGAGTCCTCTTGCCTACGAGACCATTAATTATGCTATACCAGCCTTCAAAGCAATTATTATTACTGAGAAGTTCCAGGTATTCTGACCACTTTTCTTTAAACTGTAGGCCCCCTCAAAGTATTGGGGCCCAAAGGTGAACACATTCTTTAAATTCAAACATTTGGTCATCATCAGAATCGTGTATGTCATCTTAGATGTATTCCCATCCTTCCATAATGTAAATGTTTGTGTAAAATAATTTTATTAAAGGTGTCGTTTTTGCTGACCATACATTTCAAGAAGTAGTCATTTTGTGACAGTCATTTAACGATGTAGTCCTATGTGTACACTTTCCGATGTAGACAAGTTGCACTGTAGGTTTTTTGGCGTCGTAGACAATTTGCGTTGTAGACCCACATTCTTAATAATTGACTTAAAATTAAATTAAACACTGTTGTCCTCGTAATCTAGTACTTCATCTTAAATTTTATCTTTTTAGGTTATTTTTCTCTCTAGGCATTTTGCGAGCTAGGTGCTCACTGATGGACCCATAATAAAACAATAAATAAATTAAAAAAACTTCCCTTCAAATAATACAATCGCAATTAGTCACTTATTATATTCCGTGTTGTTTAAGAAATTATGTTAATTAACTCATTATTTTGAAATCAGTACATATGTTAATTAACATTGCCAATCGGAAGAAATTTAGAATTTTATTCTTACTGCCATGAAAAATAAGAACAAATTTAATTTCAGTGTAAGTTGTTATTACATTTAGAGATGTTCAGAACATTTAGATTAAGAAAATAATAAAAAGAGTTTTCCGGAAGATGCAGGCGTTCTAGCGTTCATTCTACCTTTAAAAGCAGTCAGTAAAAAGGATAAATTCAAGAGATCTTGGAAATCTCGTTATATTCGAAGAGTCGAAAGAAAATTTTGTTATTCAGAATTCTTTTAAAACTAACAAAAGAACATCAGTGAAACAAACAACCACGCTTCCTTAGTTATTCTTAAAAGTTGATGGTTTAGAATTTTGTGTTTCGTTAAGAGTTCCGACGGCTTTTCGTATCGGGATCCTTTTCAATGTGGGTTTATGTCAAACAGACGATGTATGATGTGTAAGAAATGTGTCAAGAGGGAAAATAATGTTTTGATTATCTACATATTAGAATAAAGTACATACTTACATATAATCATTTTCGAAGCGATTCATCTAATTAGACATGTAAGTACCTACCTATTTATTAAAAAAATATTAAGTAACGAGTTCTGTTATCGATTTTAAGTATCCCCAGCCAACTTTTTTTCGATTATCTTCCATGTACAAACTTTCGACCCTCTTCAGCTTTATTATATGTATAGATTGCACAATCATATTATTCCAGATTATTGGTACCACCTACTTATCTAAGGAATTTATATTGTTAAACAAAAGCATATAAGGAAATCACGATCAAATAAACACCGTTGTTGACATATGCTTGTACACAAAGGAAAATACGTTTATCCATTTGAGAAGATGTTGGTTCTACGGATAGTAACTTTCCACGGGCACGTAACCTTTCATTGAACCCGGACGACTAACGTCATTGAAATCGAAACGTCAAAACCAAGTGGGTGGCTTACACTAGGTATTTGCCTGACGTACATTTGTCTATTCATGCCTTCACGCCCCCATTTGTAATGCCACTTACCTAAAAGGTTGCAATATTGCACTTTTCGGTAGATGTATAAATATGGAATCTCAAGTTAGTCTAGACAATGCAGTCTGTACTCTATATTTTTAGGCATTAAACATTCGGGCAACTAATCGCACGTGGGCGTCGATGCCTTTTGCCTATGGCTTTTTATGATTACTTTGAGTCTTTATACATGAATATTCCAATATATTGTAGAATACTGTGCAAAAATAACAATCCATCATAAATTGATGTTATAAGTTACCTACAGCATGAAACCAGGGCATGGGCAAAAGTATGAAGATTTTACTAACTAACGTAAGCATTCGTCTTTCGTATACCAACCGTGGTTAGCCAATTTTTTGAGATCTACAATGTAGAGAACATTCCAGACAAATATGTGATCTAAATATGAAAAGGAAATGACAATTTTACCTTGCAAGGTCTCAATGTGGGAAGAATGTCTTTCTTGTTTACTTTGCATAGTAATTTTCCAGGGCAAAGTAAATCTGAATCCACTTTACCAAAGGAATGAAAGTCATTCATGAATAAAAATTCACATTTAAAGAACTTGAAACGTTTCTTTTTGGTAATGACAAATTAAGCTCCAGTTGAATATATAGCTTATAAAACAGCAAAAAAATCCCAAAGAATTTCAAGTCTACAGCCTTAATGGGTATAAGACAGAAATTTTGTGTTGATGGTAGTTAAAAAGTCGTAAATTAACGGTGGTCGACCGTAGACAGGCAAGCTGGAAAGCCTTTCGGTGAATAATAGTCTGAGAACAGTTCCAAAGTGGCCACACTTCTTAAGTGTTTCTAACTTATTCAGAGATGTTTAACTACGTCGACACTTGCTTTTATTAAAGCTGTACAACATTTACTTCGTTAAAGTTTTAAATATTATGGAAATATGGAAACTTAGCAACTTTAACGTTATTACTATAGGTATAAGTGCTAAACCTTCATATAAACCAAAATAGACAGGATAAATAGATCATTATTGTCATTGTCCTGGTATAGTTATAATTCGCTTCTGGTGGAAGGTAGGCAGGATTTAGCAGTTAAGTAGTATAGGTACGCGTATATAGCAGGATTCTTCGGCTGTAGGTTTTACCATTTCAACTGACTTCACTTATACTTTATTTAGTCGTTTGGCATAAACACAAAAATAGGCAACTAATTATATTAACACTAGCCTTTTCCCGCGGCCTCGCCCGCGTACTATAAGTACTCAAAAAGGATACGATACCCATGTTGATTCTCAGACTTTGTGACCACATTTGCCCCTTTTAGGGGTTGAATTTTCAAATATCCTGAAACACGTGTTTACTCATTTATCGTTAGGAATACTCCTGTGAAGTTTCGAATAAAATAGTCTAACAAATCTTGATTCGCCATACAAACTTTGGACCCCCATTTTACCCCCTTAGACCTTATAAGGAACCTACGTGCCAAATTTGGAATCTCTAGAACCAGCAGTTTGGGCTGTGCGTTGATATGTCAGTCAGTCAGTCAGTCAGTCAATCAGTCAGTCAGTCAGTTTCTTCTTTTATATATTTAGATATGGCCTATTATTTTGTCTCAGGTTTGTCACTCTTCAGCATAACCTAGGGGACAAGAACCAGCGGTTTGGGCTGTACGTTGATATGTCAGTCAGTCAGTCAGTCAGTCAATCAGTCAATCAGTCAGTCAGTCAGTTTCTTCTTTTATATATTTAGATATGGCCTATTATTTTGTCTCAGGTTTGTCACTCTTCAGCATAACCTAGGGGACACGTGCGTCGTCTAGGGTTGTGGTAGGTATTTCCTGCGGGCGTGAGTAACATTAGTCCTCCTAAAACTATACTTAACCGTAATTGTTAGACGATTATTACACTGGCGCCGCATCCGAGCGCGGCGGCGGTGCGCGAGCGTGACAGCGATATACACATGCATAGCAGTCGCCGCACGCGGAAACCGCGGCAGTGTGAAAACCGGCTTACTCTGTTGTCACATATGTCAGTTAGATTGTTTTGTTAGACCAGTCTTTAGTTTTAATGATATGAAACTAATTTGACTGACTGCGGCGTGTTGCTAAAAAAAACAATTGTGACTTAAAACTATTTTGTTGGTAAACTACTTAACTTATATTTTAGAACACACAGTACTCTCACCCATTACATCCAAAAGATTAAGCATAAGTGTACTATTGTCTCCCACTTGCTACGGCTCTGACACACTTTTCATCTGTTACAATCAGGCAGGTATTGTCTTTTAGCGCCGAGTGGCTATTCAGGCTTTTCAAGGGTTATAAGTGTTATAACGGAGAGCGTGTATAAAGAAATATTTAGGTACTTACCTTTACATGTTTTGACATTGGAAATGTCTTTTCGTTCGTTCCAGTATAGGCCCCGATTTCACGAAAAAGTGCGATCCCCTTATAACTCGGAAAGTTGTAAAGATATGATATTCAAAAATGGCTCAAAAGACTCATATTTACGAGAGCTGTAAGATGCAAAAAGAATTTTTCGGGAAAATCAAAAAAGAAAAAAGTTATGGCCGGAATAGTGAAAAAAAGAATCAATTTTTTCAAAATTTTTGATTTTGGCGTTCGATATTTTGGAAACGAAGAAAGATATCAAAAATTTGAGAAGAACTCCTCTGGACAATTTAGTCAGCTACAATTTAAGCCTAAAAAAAAGACTATCTGGTTAAGGGTCTGCCCTGTAGACTAACCTTTTTGAAAAAAGTCAGAACGACATTTTTCACATTATTTGTTTTTTAACTGACTTCAAGATTTCAAAAGAGGAGGTTCTCAATTCGGCGTGCATGTTTTTTTTATTTTGTTTTTTTTTTTGTTTTTTATTTTATTTTTGTTACTCCATAACTCCGTCATGGGGAATCGAGGGAACTCCTCAAATTTTAATGGCATGTACATGTAGTGATTTTTATCAACAAATCAATCATTTTCATTCAAAGCAGTGACATTTGATTAAGCGGAACTGCTGATGATGATCAGAAGGGAACTCTTCAACGACGCATAGTTCACGTTTAGCGATTCCTCCTCTTATCGAACACACATCGGTGTTTGTTAAGCAAGTAAGATTGTCAGGACAAATTTTCGTCAAGCTCAAATTCTGATGATAGGATCCATGAGGAATCGAGGGAACTCCTCAAATCTTAAAGGCAAACACATAGTGATTTTTGTATTTTTATCAACAAATCAAGCATTTTCATTCAAAAGAGTGACATTTGATGAAGTGGAACTGCTGATGATGATCAGAACGGAACTCTTCAACGGCGCATAATTCACGTTTGGCGATTTTTCCTCTATGATGTGTTTGTTAAGCAAGTTAGATTGTCAGGACAAATTTTCGTCAAGCTCAAGTTCTGATGATGTGATCCAGGAGGAATCGAGGAAACTTCTCAAATCTTAAAGGCATACATAAAGTGATTTTTGTATTTAAATCAACAAATCAAGCATTTTCATTGAAAACAGTGACATATTGATGAAGTGGAACTGCGGCTGATGCCATAAACATGTGAAATGTAAAATGAGAAAGGAATTCTTCAACGACGCATAGTTCACGTTTGACGATTTGTCCTCTTCGCTGTGTTTGTTAAGCAAGTTATTTCATTGTATAGAGTGCACCATCTACAATAATCCTTCACCGGCTTCCCCCATTGAAGAAGTCGGTTTTTTTTTTGCTTAAAAATTATTTAGCTATGTGGCTACCATTTCTCGAGTTGACTACGGATTTGTAATGAAATAATTTTCTTGTACTTTGAACATTATTATATCCTGCTTATTAATCTAAAAATGAAATATGTATACTTAGGCGCCACGGCGACAATTATTCAAACTTCGATATGCGTGTGGGAATTTTTCGATTTGTTTGATCACAGCAGAGTTGGACACACTTGATTAAAATCGGTGATCAATTACTAATCATCGCGGATTGAATAATCGCTGATTAAATTCATTAAATCATAACACAAAACAATCAAGTAATTTCGCCATGAGTAAATCATTAACGACGGGCGCTGATTGTAACTAAATTTCACATATTGAACCAGATACATATGTAGAAATTTTCATTATCCTAAATGAAAATGAAAATGAAAATGAGAATGAGAATGAGCATGAGAATTCGAATGAGAATGAGAATGAGAATGAGGATGAGAATTCGAAATAGAATGAGAATGAGAATGATAGTGAGAATGAGAATGAGAATGAGAATTAGAATGAGAATGAGAATGAGAATGGGAATGAAAATGAAAATCGCATGTGGAAACCGCAGCTGTGTGATAGCTGCCCTACCTGTAGCCGAAAACCGCAATAAAATCGAACTGGCCGTTTCAAAGTTAAATGGGAGCATTCATTTGTACACTCATACCAAAAACTAACAAAAAAAATTACAATATTTTGGTAAAGGTAACATTTGCCACTGGCATTTACGCTTTTATTGCTCAATATTGAATCTGCACTATACAACTTAAGACGTAAGCGCCAACCGCCAAATGATACCTTTAGAAAGAAATATTGTCACAAATAGCCATTTATCCTAAATGTACATTATACTCACCTAGGTACCGCCTCTGTTTCGTTAGGGAAAAAGTGAAGTAGCTACGCAAAATCTAATCAAAATCTAATCATCTAATCAACTAAATCGTTAGTTTAACTAAGCATATTGTCTTACTAATGTAATCACTTCAGCTAATCATGAGTGAAACTAAAAATCGACATGATTTACTCATGTCGGTGGTCAATCAGATTAGAAAGCTCGTGATTGAATTCGTAATCATGTTCATATGATTATGAGTAACGTTCCCCTTTTTAAACTTTAGTTTCAATCACGTTAATTTTTGCCCAACTCTGGTTCACAAGCGTTATGTCGAGGATACTTATGTTAATCTAAGAATAAAATAATTATCATTCAACGTCGTAGTTTTATTTTATAACATTTTCCTTATTCCAACTTTCTCGTCGCTCAGCGACAATATTTTTTCGAATTCCGTAGATTCTTTTCCAATGTGCTCGATAGTCGTGTGAGGCACGAAATCTGTGAATTTTTTCTTTTAATTTTAAGAACAAATCTGCCAAATCGAGCTTAAACATTAACACACGGTTAAGTATTAGAGTAGACATGGAGAAAAAAATCCAACTAATATTAGCACTCCGAACGCTATTTAGAGTCACAATAATAAATATGTTGTCAGCTATATAACTAAATCAATCAGCAAAGTTTCTCTCACAGTGGCACACCACCAACTTCAGCCAATTTTTGTTTGGCCCTATGGTTGACTGGTAGAGAATACCCTGGGGCATAAAGTCCGCCATTTTTACTTATTTTTATTGTGCAATAAAGTTAAAATAAATAGCTCCAGTGGAAGTGGTTTTTCATTTGGGTTAAAAAAATTGCTTGGTTCTTGCATATTTTACATGCAATCTTTTAATGGGATTACATTATCACTTTCTCTAAAACATTTCAAACAACAACACGATTTTTTTCATATTACATCAGTAGGTAGATATGGGTGTGTGTTTGTCACCGTTTTTATTGTTTAACTATTTTAATTAAGTAGGTAAGGGAAAGGAAAGGGTGCCGTGGCCACAATTACGCTGCCGTCGGTTCTAAGGATCATTTTGATGTAGGCTGTTTGTTTCTAGCTTTTGAGTAAATTGCCGCGGTATTCCTTGTTGGGGGCACTTAAAGGGTCATAAATTAGTGGTAGCTGCCCACAAACGGCGAGGTGGATGTTTCCCGACGTGAGTAATAGCCTCCTAGGGACCGCACCGTAATGCTAAAAAATCTCTTACAGCCGAAATGTTGTTCGTAAATAAATTGAAAGTATTTGCAGTTATAAACTTATATAGATGTCATATACAAAGGAAAAAGTCACCTAGGCCTCCGGTGCCCAGGGCTGGGATCGAACCAGCGTCTTCTGCATTCACGGCAGAAGCCTAGCCTGCGGAGGCCTAGGTCACTTTTTTCTTTGTATAGGACATCTATATAAGTTTATAATTTATATAATAGTGTGTCTACTTAAAATAAACAAATCAAAAACTTTATTAATATAGTTTGATTTGTTCTTAAGTTGTGTTTTCAGTTAATATTCACCGCCAAGGCTTTAGTTAGCTATGTGTCATTCCGTGGAGATTGAAATTTAGTTTCTGGTAAAAAAGGTAACTGGAACAGGGAATAATGACAGTACTATAAAGCTACTTTTTCTACTCCAGCACTTCAATATGCCAATTAAATGACTGATAGTGGTATTAGAAACCATGTCATTGAAGTGAAGGTGCTAAAGTCTATTTGTCTATAGGTACTTTGTGTAATTGCTTGCAGTCACACAAAACATATTGTGCAACTGTTTTTTTTTTTTTATGCGCTGACTTCCATTGAAAAAAGTTGGTCTTTGTTTACAATATAAATTACGTTTTCAAGTTAATACAAACACGCTTCCGTAATGAAAAACAAGCACCCATCACTTCCTGTTTGGTCTTGTACGATTTACATAAACATGTCAAGGTTACATAACATCAAACAAAGAGACACGAGATTACACAGCAACCAAAACAAAGGGGTTACTTATATATAACGTAAGTGATAACTAATTGGGTCAGACGTGGGTCAAGTCTGGGCCCATCCACGCCGATAACCTCCCGCACGCTTTGCGCAGTGTCACATCTGATCGCTGACGCGTGACTAGACACGTCAGGAGCTTCCAGCGTTTGTAAATTGATCCAAATGGAATTGGACTTACTCGTACGTTGATATTTAATCCTTTAAACTAGCTTGCTTTTATGAAGTAACATGATGATCTGAGACTGACACGATGCCGTATTCTAATTATAAAATACGTAAACAATACATTAAAAGCACAATTTATCTCAAACATATCTCCAACACACAACAAGGAGTTGCATCGGAATAATGTTCAAGCATATTCTGACATATCTGATTCAAACGCTGAGGCCTTTGCTGTATTGCGTTGTTAAGACTGTGTCGAGGAGGGTAAATTTTCAGATTCTGTCAAATTACCCCGATACATACATCATCATCCTCTTGCCCTTATCCCATTTACTTGGGGTCGGCGCAGCGTGTCTTTTTCTTCCACACCTCTCTATCACCCGTCATCTCATCACTCACATCCTTTCTTTTCATATCATCTCTCACACAGTCCATCCACCTTTTCCTAGGTTTGCCTCTTCTCCTATATCCTTCCACATTCATTCTTAATACCTTTCTCGTAACATGACTTTCATCCCTCCGCATAACATGCCCGTACCACGCTAGGCGATTAGCCCTTAATTTGTCAGTTATGGGTGCGACTTTCAGGCTTCCTCTTATATATTCATTCCTTATCCGATCCATTCTCGTCACTCCACACATCCACCTTAACATTCTCATCTCCGTTGCATGCAATCTCTTTTCATCCGTCACCTTTAGGGCCCAACACTCTGATCCATACATGACGACAGGTCTTATAATGGATTTATAGATTTTCCCCTTCAGGCGAAGGGGCATTCGGGCGTCGCAAATGATTCCCGTGACCTGTCGCCATCATTTCATCCATCCTACGCTAATCCGGTTTTTGACGTTCCGGTCAATCGATACATACATTACCAGAATTCACACACACTACCACACTTTTGGGTAGACAGGTCATGGACCCATTGACCATTTTTTTTAGGTTTCCATTATAAGTTTGACATTTATTCAGACATTTAGGTGCTAGCTGCATTGCGTAGTTAATGTATTGTAGTTGTATTGAAGTTGGATCGTGTATAAACATGTTTTACAGTTAGAGTACGGCCCACGGTGATTGATTCGTGACTTCAAACTAAATTACTCATGAAAAAGCTCCATATTTGTGACACTTTTTTGGAAAAAATACCATTTGGCGGCCGGTGCTTACGCTTTTATTTGTCGAATATAATATTGAATCTGTACAACGTATTTTTTATTCTTTTTTATTAGTTTTTATTCTACCACTTTGACGGCGTGTGCTTTAAGCACATACTGATACCAAATTTTAGCTTTCTAGTGCGAACGGTCAGTGAGCTAGACCGCAGGCAGACACACAGACGGACGGACAGACAGACATGGCGAAACTATAAGGGTTCCTAGTCGACTAATGAACCCTAAAAATGAGAAGAAACACGGGACGTGATGATGAAATTTAATTACTCATTTCGTCATCTGCTTATCGGTTGTATTTATATGAGTAAGAAGTAATGACACGGTTAAATTAAACACAGTGTCAAATGGCTCAACAATCCATCTTCAGATAGTAACAAGGGTCAAATCGGAAGCGTACAAGCCGCTCTGTAAGTCCTCATATTATTAAAGATTAATGTATATTACTGACACAGATTCGTAGCAGGTTATGGATATGAGGATATGGTTAGTACGAGGCTTCCAAGTAAAAATATCTTTAATAATTAATTAATTAGGTACCGAATGTTTATTTCAGGTATTACATAATTTTTGTATTCATTGCCAGTCTTAAGCCCATTTCAGTATTAATTAAAAACACTTTTTGTAATAAGTATTTAGCCCTGTTTCTTTAGAAATGATACCTATTAAGAGAGATTATTTTATCACGACCAGCTTTGTCGTATGATCATTGAATAAGGCGTCGAGAACAAACTACATGAACGTTTCAGAACGACCTTGCAAGGTTAAGCTTACTTTCTAGTTATTAGGTACTTGCTACTTACACTTGATGTATTCTTAACAACATAAGTATGTGTACGTTGTTCCCAGTACCTACATTTTTCCTTGGTAACAAAATAACTTTTGTCAACTACTTGTCAATTTGGAGCATTCCGAGTAAAATATCTTATTCTAAATAAATATTTCATGAAAGCTTTTGGGCAGGTTTCTTTTGGATTAATTCCACAGGTTCGAATAAGGTTTTGTTAGACATTTGAATATTCCTTCGACTTTAGGTCACCGTGAAAATATTTTCTATTACATAGGTAAATATAGTTTATAGCACATAATTTTTACTATTTTTAGGATTTTCTTAAATAATTTAAGTACGAAAAAAAATATATCTGTATGCTCCGGCTATTAAACCTGGTACCTATAGACATACAAACAATATAAAATCATGTGAATCAACTTTAGTTATTTACACTTCACTGTTGTTTTCTGGCCAACATCTTACTAGTTTATTTTAATATCTCAGCTTATTAAAAAAAAAAACAAGATTAAATACGGTCCTGAATTTTAGACGGCGGAAAATGTTTAAGCAGAGCTGGGTCCGGAAAAACATTAGTTTTCCACTAAGACTTTAAAGTACCATAAACAGTACGTGCACATCTCCGAGAAAAGATTTATCTTGCGGAGTCTAAACCATTGCACACTTGACTTTCTATTTCCACAAGATTCCACAGCGTATCTTCCAAAGCGTCTGCTCGATAACTGAAGAAATTTACTACAGTTCCTAAAGGGTTACATTTAGTACCTACGTCGGCATATTATCCAATTTGTCTATAGATAATCTTATTATCACTGTCATTTCGTCTCTTCGAGCAACCTTACAGTTCAACATTGACTAAAACATCTATATACGTATTAATACAATACAACACAAATACTCTTTATTGAACACCTAAAAATAATGAATGTTATATGGGTAAAACTCATATGAAAATAATACGTTAATTACATATGTAAATTATTCGATTACCCTGGCACATCTTGGAAAGTAAATTCCCGCAGTCGAAATATAACATACGAGTAGATATGGATGGAAAATCAAGTTTCGGCATAAATTTGAAGTTTCGAAACAAAATATAGTAACTTGTAACTCTATCCGGGCACCTGCGTTCGGGTTCGGTGCATTTAGATTAGTACATCAAGACTTCGCTGGATCTTGGAAAGGCGGCGTCTGTAAAGTTTGCCTACGGAAGTCACATAAATGTTAATGAAAGCGCGGCTCTTAATAAGATTACCGTTTTTGGTGGACCCAATTCGCGTAATATCTTCATTTTCATGCAAATTATACAAAGCTTATAATGCTAACGTATAGCCACAGAGTAGTACTTATAATTTTAAAAACCGGCCAAGTGCGTGTCGGACCACGCATAATGGAGGGTTCCGTACCTTCAATGGAATAAGAACCAAACTAATACCAAAAGGTCGTATCTGATGCCTATGGAAGAAGTTTTTTGAAGATAACTCAAAAATGGCTGAACCGATAAAGTTCAAACCAATTTTCGTAGAAAGTGTGTAAAAAGGCGCATCTTCTCAAATTTTTTCATATTTTTTTAACATAAAAGTTACAGGGAAAATATTTACTTAATCACAATATGTTGAAAGAAACCTCAATGTTATTTTTAAAGACCTATCCATTAATGTGCAACATGTTGATATTCGGTAAAAATTTTTTTTTTTTTAATTTAGTTAATATCGGAACTTAGTAGCGGCATACAAAATACACCTTATGTCCTAATTTTATTAAGATACGTCTTATAGTTTCCGAGAAAAATGGCCGTGATATACGGACGCACGGACGGACGGACAGACGGACATGACGAAACTATAAGGGTTCCGTTTTTGTCATTTTGGCTACGGGACCCTAAAAAGATCCCTAAAAAGAGCCAATCATGAGGCAGTATGTTATGTGGGTAAAACTTCCAATTGTTAAAAAGTTGGACGTAATTTCGGCGTTGTGATGCTGGTGGACTTTCATGTTATTTCAGAATTTAAAGACATGCTATGAACGCAAACGTCATTCAAACCATGTGTTTTTAAAATGATGCCAGAATGCGATTTTATTTAGATTTCATCGGCATTTGTCTGCGCAGACTAAGATTGTCTCAGGGACCGGAATTCTCGTGGCACTTTTGAATTGTTAATATTGGCATAGTGAGTTTTCATTTACTTATCGACTTTGAATTCCAACGTATAGACGTTAAACTACTAACGTACGTAACGGACGTAAAAAACTTAAAATTCAAGTGTTATCTCCACATTCTGAGGCCATGGAAGAATATTAAATATAACACAAAACATGTAATGTATCACCAATGTACCTAATTATACCTATAAGAATTAGTTTTTAAGCAATGACATGTAAAATACCTGTTTTATCAATACATGATCATATTGATCATATCATATCATATATCGACGATAAAAAATATTAACTAGTTTAAATAAATATGTTCTTCTCACATCCGGTCGCTGCTTATTCTAAATCACAATCCGATTTACCTGTAAAGTATAAATGCCGTTCTAGGACAAAATAATGGCAAGAAAATGTTGATTTACCCGTACGCTACATCTGCATACTGTTTTGTTTCTGTTATTTCCCTATTGTGCTACCCAATACTGCGGACAAATCAAGTGTGAGCAATCGACTCCGTTCTCTTTTGTTACGTGGCTGACAATTGTAAGCATTTTCAAAAAGAAATACATGTAGATTGTAGACAGAACAATTGAGTATCCCGGTTGGATAATAGAAGTCAACCGTTCCAGGAATAGAACGACGCTTTGTCATTAATAGCTGATTTGTGTTCATGGAATATTGTGATTTTCATTGAAGTATTTTGTAATATTATAGATTGAAAAGTTTGTTCTGGGATGTTGTTTAATAACATTTTGTTACGGATTTAGACCAAAGATGATATTGTTCTATCATTTGCAATACAGACTTAAAAAAAAGTCTGGAAGTGAAAGAAAGAATTGACTGAATGCTTGTATGAAAATTTGACAGACGAGTTTAAAACAGCGAAAGCCGTAGGATAATTTCAACAAACAATGAGCACGTTTCGATTATTAGCGCGTTTCCACAAGCAATCAGATGGATTAGAATAGCATAGAATACGTGTAAGAACATTATGTAAAATACAGTCGTTAGTTGTAATCATTCCATACACAATACCGCAAAGTCTGCTAATAACGTATTAATATTATTTGTGATACTAACTAACTTTAATTAATGGAAGCCTAAATTTCAAGTTTATATGCAAATGACACTATGACAAATGACAATATAAAGCCTGACAAGTTCCTTTTTAGCCCTGATATAGTGTCGCTACAAACAGCTTACATATAGCAACAATACGTGTACGTCATGAATAGTCGGGACAGTGTGTATTGGCATCGTGCAAGAGCGAGTGAGATATACAATTATGTACTAGTGAATTGTAGAAGTATGTTTTCAGGTAATCGAAAGAGCATGTTTAGTTGATAATTAAATATGAATAATTACCTATCCGTCCTAATCTGATTCTAAATATTCGACATCCGTATATTTCTCAGATTCTGGCTCCGATGTTTCTTCACTTTCTTCAGGTGATGAGTCACTTTCAGGACCACCAACCTCGATTATAAATCGTTCAGTCTGTGATTCGATTATTGGACCTTTTGTCCTATATCCGTCTTCTATTTTTTTTACGTGATCGCAGCATTTAGTCCAGTTTTCTATAGTCACTTCCTAAATAATGACAAAGGGTAAGGTTTCTATACTTGAATACTTAAAATTCAATACAATTCTATACATTGATAAATGTAAATACCTGAAAACTATCTTCAAAGAGCTTTAGGAAGGCATCATTTGTGATGGAAACATTTTTAGTTGCCACTTTTGCTTTCATGATGCCCCAAACAATTTAAATCACAGTGGCCCTACCACTGTGATTAACTGTGGTAACCTCATCACTTTGTGACCATGATTTGAGAGAATCGTATCTATTTCGTATACTGGCTCGGGTTTATGACGTCTCAAAATGGTGACCAATTTATTTTTAGATGCGTTTTGTGGAAATGGGATGTTATTTAAACGCAGCCACTCAGCAATGATGTGTTTTCTATCGCCAGATGTTGGAGCTTTGTTTATTTGGAAAGAATGGTACCGAGCATTATCCATTATAACACACGTGGGTTCAGTGAGATTGGGAATTAATTTCTGCAAAATCCATTTCTTAAAGTTGTTTCTGTTCATGGAGTCAAGATAATCGCCTTTTTAGGGTTCCGTACCTCGAAAGGAAAAAACGGAACCCTTATAGGATCACTTTCTGTATGTCTGTCTGTCTGTCTGTCTGTCTGTCTGTCTGTCTGTCTGTCCGTCCGTCCGTCCGTCCGTCCGTCCGTCCGTCCGTCCGTCCGTCCGTCCGTCCGTCCGTCCATCCGTCCGTCCGTCCGTCCGTCTGTCTGTCTGTCTGTCAAGACCATTTTTCTCAGGGACGCGTGGAGGTATGAATCTGAAATTTATATCAAATACTCAGGTCTATTGTCTGAAATTTTGGAGTTTTTCGGCACTCGCAAAACCTACGGGGTACTTCCCGTAAACTCAGAAACTTGAAACTTGGCACGAAGAAACTTCATATAGCACAGACAAAGGAAAAATTACTAAAAGTAGACATTTTTAGTAAAATCATACTAAACATTTTTTTTATTATTTTAAACTTACTACCTTTTTCCTCGTAAACGCGTAGAGGTATTAAATTGAAATTAGTAATAAACATACTACAACTTTTGCTTGTTATAGGTTTGTACGGAACTCTCGGTGCGCGAGTCCAACTCGCACTTGGCCGGTTTTTTTTCCTTGTCATTATATATTAGGAGTGCATTGGGAACAAATCCCGGTCCGATCAAATCGATGGTCCACCGGCATGAACAATAACATATCGCTTGCCGGTTGAAACTGATTTCGACACACCGGGTTCATTTTCACTCTGCCAACGTTTTTCGTGGATGAGAGAAGTATGGATGTAAGTCTCATCTAAGTAAACAAGAGGTATACTTTTTTCCCTTGCTTCTTTTATTTCGTCTAAATAACTTTCCCGCCAAACCACAATATCCGAACGCTCCTTCAAGATGGACCGTTGGTTTTTGCACTTTTTATATTTTAACCCCATACTGTGCTATAGCAGTCGCGAGTACTACATACTCTATTTGTATTCTTTTGTTTCGTCTATTACTACCTAAAGGTAGTTTTTTTTTGGTATAGGTGGCAATGGCGGTAACGGCTCTTTTTATAAATGTTTTGATTGTAGCACTACAGACGCCTTAAATGGGAAAAATAATAATTTAATAATTAATATACATATTTAGTACCAAACTAACCAGTTTATTACAACCGCGCTATGAATGTCAGTACCCGTCATGTCAACAACTAATTTCACAACATTGTTTAATGGTACTGAATCCTTCATCCTTTTTCTGTCGCAAGTATTTTAATGTGTTTAAAAATATTTGTTTTGCATTGGTGTGAATTTTATTGGGCATTATGATTGCAAAATCTATTATTATCCTGAAATATTTACAATTATTTTCGATTTGTTTACATCGGTGACATTCAATGACTTTCAACGTCTGTTGTCAAAAAAAAACCATTGCCATTAAAATAAATTAGTTCCATCGAAAATCCGCAACGTGGCGAGGGCTAAAAAGGAACTTGTATGAGGGTTTCCGCAATCGAGTTTTTCACTAGATGGCAGCACCGTGGCGACAGGTCTAGCTGTCACAATCCACCAATCATGTTTAACCATATATTTTTTGATTGGTGGATTTTGACAGCTACTGCCAAAAAGACCTGTCGTCACGGTGCTGCCATCTAGTGAAAATCTCAATCGCGGAAACCCTCATTGGAATCATAAATGTCATTGCAACTACATGTTTACCTAAAATTTAAAAGATACTGGAACGATAGAATGTCACTTGCACCATGCTGCATGAAAAATACTATTGTCGATTTGCATACGGGACCAATCAGTCAGAAGTCAAGATCTGTGCCCATGTGTCATGAATTTTAGAGCAGGCAGGTTCTGCAATATTCGCCGTATCTGTTAGTATGATTGATATTCGAGACGTGGGGCTATAAAAACTGTGTTTCGAAACCTTACGTTATAACTGAAGAACAAATGAAATTATTTAAAAAAATAATAGGATAGCCTAGTGGTTAGGGCGGCTGCCTCGAATGCAGAAGTCGCTGGTTCGATTCCAGCCCTGGGCACTAGAGGCCTCGGTCACTTTTTACTTTGTATATGACATCTATATAAGTTTACCTTCGTTATATTTAATTGTAGCAACGGTATACCTAACAGTGAAATTCTTCTGATGCCTTTGAGTTTTGACTCAATGCCATTACGTGAAGTGAATCAACCGCAGTTCAGAATAAATTATTATGTAAGCCGAATAGTTGGACTGCATCCAAGCCCTGTATATTAGTACTATATTTAATAGGTGCTACATATTTTATTGGACAGGGAAACCTATCGGCATGCGTACTCTAATCCAAGCAATTGGACAAACCCCCATTACCATGATTGATTCTCGGCGTTCAGGCCGGCTACAAACACAAAGGTCTGGTGCAATTTGAGAGCGCTTTCAATTTGCACTGAGCCGGTTGCCTCTCAATTTGCGGGGCGCGGTCCGAACCGACGGGATGACGCTCGCTCGGCCCGGCGCGGCGTGCTGGCCCATGACAAGTCAATTTCTGCTCCAAGTCATCGTAAAATAATGGATGTACTTCATTGTAACTGAAAAGATCGCTTGGTTATTTATTCTAGAAAAAAAAAGTAACTACACACTATGTTACTAACGCAAATTCATAGAAAAGATTAGTGTTGAAAAACATACAGTTATAGTTAAATCACATATAATAATGAATCGTAAACATATAGTTATAACGCATGAAATACATTGTGTCGATGCGTCTAAGTCCGAACGGGTCTTTTAATTTAACTTGTATATTCGCAGTGGGTTGCATACGTAAATACGAAAGACTAAGCCAACGTAATGTAAGTACATCATTTCTATAAATACCTAACATATAATTGTAATAAGAATGTTAAACTTCTGGAAATGTGACAGCTATCTCGTTGCAGCAAAATAAAGTTCGTTCCGAAGTTAATTTCATCCGAGCAAAACTTGCATTAGCTGAAGTCCCGAGGCAGCCGTGCATCGAAAGATGCTACGTTGTGTTGGTACGGGCGTGTTTATTCTTCAAAGATGTAACTCTGTTGGACAGTTTAGGTACCTACCTAAACCCAATTTTATTTCAATAAATCTGTTTAAAAGCTTGTTTTATCTACACTCACATTGTAAGTCCTCTAAAACGTGTTCAAAAACGGTAGGCAATGGCTAGCATTACCACAACCGATTTTACTATGATAACCTTTTTAGCTGTGGCAGTAACGTAATTTTAACTTTACATGCTGATATATTGATACGTTATGAGTTTAAAATTCCGAACATCGAATTTGATAACATAATGTAAGTCCTGTGCTCCTTCCTGACCAACGGCACGCGCCCGCGCGACCGCCGGCACAATCGAGTTGGCCATGGCGGTGCAATGGCGGTCATTCTATGGTTTCCGAACACTTCATTTAGAATATATAATATGAGTGTAGATAAAGCAGTGTATGCAACCGTACGTAATTAGGCCTTAAAACACTCGTGTGATCTTATTATGAAACTCGCCTGAAAGGACCCTTATTACGTAACAGTTACATAAACTACTATTGATTTACTTTTGCATTCTGTAGAAGCTTATTATTTATTATAGTGTCCCATAGGGTAAAGGCCTCCCCCGTGAACCTCACATCTCCCGGTGTTGCGCCTCTGCCGGGCAGTTGAAGAGGAAAGCGCCAAAATCGTTTAGTTCCGCCATCTGCCCCGTCCATGTTTCTCTTGCGGCATCCATTTGATGATGCGGCAGACGTCACCGACCCATGCCCAGTGTAGCCTGGCAGTCTTCTTCCCAATATCAGCTATGCGTGTTTTGAAGCACAGCGTAGTGTTCTAGGCTGGTAAAAAATGTATTTTATAATATTTTTAAAACCTAGGTATATGAATACCTAACAATTTTAATTTGCCGTCATCGTTTTGAAGGAACGACTGATCTCATACAAAAATATGCTTGCAATTTAAAAAAAATGTGTGGAATGTTTACCACATTCCAAAAGGCCTGAGCACTCAATATCAGACTTCATCAGTTTTAACGTCACCAAAAAAAAATTTAGATCCGTTTTCAGACAATAAATCATAAATATTGCGACACGCACGATGAACTGACACTCGATTGTTTAGGGATTATTGGCGCGTCACCGTTCGTTGAGCCCGGGTGCCACGAACAGGATTATTTTTAGTCGACAGTGCGAAACAATACCTATATCTCGTATTTATTCGTAGTTCAAACAAAGTACCTACGTTTTACTATCTGATAAGATTTAGCCTGGAATCTAATCTCAGTCGGGATGAAATGAGCTTATACTTTAAATATAGACTCAACATCAAATTCTGCTCAACATAATAAGCAATAACAATTTTGTTATAAGCTAAATTAAAATGGATTTGTTAGAATGAAAACACTTAGTAACTTCCAGTTAACAATAATGAAGCGATTTTAGTGTAAGGATCTCTGTGGGAAAACTCAGCTGGAAGGGATTCATGGTATAGCCTGATAAAGCCTGTTCTGAAATAAGTAGCGCCAGTCTCGATTCCAGTCAGCTCAAGCTGTTGTTGAAATGCAGGAATTGAGACTCAATATTCGATTTCGGAACGACAGTAGACGGAGACCATTTACACTGCAATACTGTGCTTTTGATATGATGTACATGTTGAATTTTCATAAGTTTAAGATTAGACCAAGACAAGCTAAAGGTTTAATCATAAACTATTATAACTGATATTAAACATAATAGCATAAATTAAATACAGCGCTATACCTACTTCATTTTGTTCTTTAAAAGTTTTTGACAAGTGAAAATGGTCATACCAGTATTACCGACGCTTAATTTAAATTTTTAGACCTATTCTATTTATTTTAATAAGTTAAGTAAGTAGGTATACCTACGTCTACTAAAGCCATTTTACACATGCCTGTGCGTTTATCGATATGAAGCAGCTAATAAAATGCAAAACATACAAGAGTAAAAGTTTTATTTACTTATTATTTGGGTAGGCTCTATTAAATATTCAGGAAACCATACACGCTGAGTCATCCAAGCGGTTTAGGAAACTACTTGATAATTAACAACGTTGACTCCACCCAACATGCAGGCGGCATGCACGCTAGTTTCCATTGTGCCGCATACTCGTACTATTGTTGCGACTAGCTTAGTGGGTTTATCTGCACAATTGTTATTCATATACGTACACGCTGGCCATAACGTGACCTACACAAAGCATTTACAGATTGCGAACGTAGTTGCGGCCTGCCGCAGTCAGGGCACAAAGCTTTGGCCAATGTTTGCGTCGACGAGGCTCACCAATTAGCGTAATAGGCATTTTGACCAACCACCGCCTGTCTAAACCCTTCACGGTTAACCAATATTTACAAGCTTACCCAATTTTTCATCTATTATTTGTGGTTCCTCTTCAAACAGTATGTGGTTCTTCAAAAAAGGAGTGTATAGGTTCCTAAAGGGTAGGCAACGCGCATGTAAATCCTCTGGGGTTGCAGGCGTCCATAGGCTACGGTAACTGCTTACCACCAGGCGGGCCGTATGCTTGTTTGCCACCGTCGTGGTATAAAAAAAAAAAAAAAACAAACTGATATATTACTATATTTATACTTGATTGCACAGACCAAAATATAGATACCAACCTACATACATCGACGCGTTAGAGTGTTAGCATTCAAAAATAACTGTTCTTTTTCTCGTATTTTACATTTGAACACTATTTACACGGCTTCCATTCATATTATTTTTTTCTAGATTTTAAGAGAAAATGCGTGCTATCACCCACGCTGTTCCTTCTGCATATCAATTACATGCTGCAGATTAGCGGCATTCATTGTTATGCAGACGATAGTACGGGTGATGCCTACTACACCGGCCGAACCAACATTTCTCGGGAGAATGTCGTTGAGAGCCGGGACAAACTTGTGTCTGAAGTTGAGACTTCCCTTAAAGAAGTTTCAGAATGGGGTCGACTAAATTTAGTCCATTTTAACCCTACCAAGACACAGGTTTGCGCGTTTACCGCAAAAAAGCTTGCGTTTGTCGCTTCACCTCGTTTTGAGAGCACTTCCTTAACTGCCACTGCCAGTGTCCGAATCCTTGGCGTCGACATTTCGAGTGAAGTCCAGTTCCGCGGCCATTTAGAGCGTAAGGCCAAGTTGGCCTCAAAAAAGCTCGGTGTGCTCAACAGATCGAGGCAGTATTTCACTCCGGCCCACCGCCTCCAGCTTTACAAGGCACAAGTACGCCCACATATGGAATACTGTTCTCATCTGTAGGCGGGAGCGCCCCAGTACCAACTTCTCCCTCTTGACCGCATCCAACGGAGAGCGACTCGAATTGTCGGCTGCCGGGATTTTACGGATCGGCTTGACTCCTTGGCGCTGCGTAGAGATGTAGCCTCGCTCTGCATCTTCTATCGCCTCTATCACGGAGAGTGATCCGAGAAATTGTTCGGATTGATCCCTGCCGCCTCTTTCCGCCATCGTCCTACGCGACAGCATTACCATCATCACCACTTAGATGGTTGGCAGTCCTCAACTGTGCGTTTCTCGAGAAACTTCCTGCCTCGCACAACAAAACTGTGGAATGAACTATCGTCTGCGGTATTTCCGGACCGATACGACCTTCAAACCTTCAAGAAAAGAGCGTATTCCCATCTTAAAGGCCGGCAACGCGCTTGTGACCCCTCTGGTGTTGCAGGCGTCCATGGGCGGCGTTAATTGCTTACCATCAGGCGATTCGTCTGCTCGTTTGCCTCCTATTTCATAAAAAAAAGAGGCTTTATTTTTGACTTTGCAACTTGGGTAACAGTTTATATTATTTATAAATTATAGCAATTTACAAAATTCTCTCAGCTACGTTTAAGAAAATGAATCATTGTACTATAACAATTTCTGCTAGTTTTAAACAAGATAAAATCTAGCAATTAACCAGGATAGAAAGGACGATGGCCGTCTAACGACTTAAGATGCGGGAAACGTGCGGCCATTGCCTCAGTAATGTCAGCTTTATGCCAATAAAGAGCAGAAGAACTTGAAAAGTGTCAAGCGGTTATTCATCATTGCTGCTGGTTGATCGCGATCGTGATGCTGATCTGATGCTTCTTTATTACGGATATGTAAGAGTGAGTATTCAAGGATCTAATACATTTTTTTTTCGGGCTAGTGAATATAATTCAATATAATGTACTTAGGGAAACCTGTTCTACCATGTTCTTTTGTTTTCGATTTTTAGAAAAAAAAACCGGCCAAGAGCGTGTCGGGCCACGCTCAGTGTAGGGTTCCGTAGTTTTCCGTCCGTCACAGTAAGTGTCCCCACTTAAGAGTTAAAACGGTTAAATTACAAACTTAGTTCAGAAATTATTTTGTATTTTTTTTCAAAAACCATTCAACCTATCAAGTTCTAAATAATTTTTCTAGAAAGTTTTTATAAAGTTCTACTTTTGAGATTTTTTTCATATTTTTAAAACTTATGGTTCAAAAGTTAGAGGACTCATTTTTTTTACTTCTGGAGCGATTATTTCCGAAAATATTAACATTATCAAAACATTATTTTACTAAATCCCTATTCATTTTTAAATACCTATTCAACAATATATCACACGTTAGGGTTGAAATGAAAAAAAAAAATACTCCCCACTTTATGTATAGTGGAGGTACCCTAATAAAACATTTTTTCTACTTTTTATTTTACCACTTTGTCGGCGTGATTGATATACATATTAGTACCAAATTTCAGCTTTCTAGTGCTAACGATCACGGAGATTATCCGCGTACGGACGGACGGACGGACAGACATGGCGAAACTATAAGGGTTCCTAGTTGACTACGGAACCCTAAAAAGCCTGTGTGCTCTCCAAATGTGCAATTCTCTGAAGATTGACTATTAAGCTACATTATTCCACGGTACAAGAAACAATGCCATTCTGGTTTCGACAGGCTAGGCTGTTAGAAAATAAAGGGGAATGTGTCCAAGGTACATGGCACATGTAACACCCGATGTACATACTTGGACATTCACCCACATTCCTCAGGTTGTTAGGCGAATAAAAACATATTATTAGTTATGTTCCTTTATACACATACATATGAATACAATAAAGCGAACTAATTGTTAGAAATCTTTTGTCATTTAGAATGAAACTTAATAATACTTTTTGGAGTTTAAAATTATGATTATTTACGATGTAGAACAAAATGGCCAGCATTTCATGCTGTAGTGTACTTAATGTGGTAGAATATTTTCTAGACTTTGTCTTAGGTACAACAAATGCTAGGTGTCCAAGGTACAACGTAGAATTATTATTACTTTACAAGCTTCGTAACTAAACTAAAAGGAGATCGTCAATTCTGGGCCACCTGATATAAACCGTATACAGTTTTTACTGCAATGTAAAATAAATACTCATTTTATTACTAAAGTAGACAAAATATTGCAACAAAATGAAACGGGAATTAGAAATACTAAATAAATAAACATTATGTTGATTTTTCCGCGATTAAAATACAGCAAGACAAGTTGTTAACGTCCTTATGGCATTGACATACAGTTTAACTTCACCCTGGCCTGAAACGGGATTGTTTTTTGATTTGACAGTGTCAATGTATACCGTTACATAATCTGCGTTTTGATACTGTTCGGTAAGTTAGAACATTGTAATATTAAAATTGTATCTAAGCCTACGAATACGGGAGTTTAAATTAGAAATCGACTGCATTAAAACGCCTAAAGATTGAAAATGCGTATTTTTGCATTTTTGATCGTAGTTTGAATATCAAAAGTGGGTTTCATAATGGCATAATATCATGCTCCTTCGATAACGAAACGCATCTTTTTTTCACTTTTGTAATGTCAGATACTAGTGCTATCGCACTGCACGGTGGTAAACCTTATCCCTTCGCAATAGGTGTTAGGAATGTTCAGTTAATAGTATCAACGATGGTTTGACAGCAGTCTTTGTTTACCGAAATACAGGAACTATAAATACGATCAAAATATGACTTTTTATTATGTCATCATGATTCCCGTTTTGTTTTCAAGTCCGCTTTTGTACATTATCTTGACAAAACATCGGTACTTTTTTTTACATTAATATATAAATCATAGGCAAGCACGCTTTCAAATATTGTTCTTGTCAGATTCAAGTTTTAAAATTCATGATTTTTCAATTTTCCCATTCGATTTCGCAATGTTTTTACCACCATCCTGATCTAGAAATTATGACGATTCTTTAAAAGTAAGAACCATTCCTAAACGGTCCTAAATAATCTGGGATCACCTAACAAAAATTGACGATCTCCTTTGTCAAAAGGATTAGCTATAATTATCATTAATTATCATTATTTTACATGTCAGCTTGCTCTTAATGTCATTTACATGTTTTGTTTATGTACTTTTTGTTAGGTGTGTCTCTATAATAAAATAAAATAAAATTGCTAGTTAATTTAGAGAAAAATCGCCTACATATCATAAATTGCTTGAACATTGTTGGATGAAAGAACAACAAGCCAATACCATAATTACAGGATTAAACGAACTTACCTGAAGTGAAGTTCTATCCTGATTATATGAAGTACTTGGTCCATGGTAGATTTGTAGTACCCTTAGTTCTGCCTAGAACGACGCGAGATTCAAAGACAAAAAAAAAATTCGATACTCTGGCAACATAAATACCAACTGTCAGTAAGTTTAGAGCTAAATAAAACAACTAAGTAATAGTGGAAGAAGTTAACAATAATATTGTTAAGTTGGGAGGGAGGGAAGCTCCTACCATGGATCAAGTACTTCATATAATCAGGATAGAACTTCACTTCAGGTAAGTTCGTTTAATCCTGTAATTATATTCGTACTTGGTCCATGGTAGATTTGTAGATGCTTAGAGAAATCGACATCAAAAAACACCTCACTTGCAGGTATGCAAAGTTTAGCCTATAGGCACAGACTTGTGACCCGTATTCTTCAAACAGTCAATGATTAGATGTTCAAAAATTAATGTAAGTTAATATTGTTAAATAGGAAATTCTAAAGCGGGCTTATGATTGGCTAAAATAGTCAATAGTCCACTTTTTTGTATTATGTTATGAATAAGATAATTATTGTCATAATACATCATTCTTATACTAATATGGTCCCTTTAGGCTCTAGGTACCTTCCTAATCCAGACGTTGTCTGATAGTTCAAGTAGAGAATAAATACTTCATGTTTGCTATCTTTCATGACTTGCCCGCCTAAGTATAGTAGGTACTTAATCAAATCAGGCAATTAGCATGATGTGCACAAATCCTAATCTGTGTGCACGACACCAAGAAAAGGTAGAAGAGTTCTGGATTAGTTGAATACCTATGATATTATTGGCAAGGTACGTCATAAGTAAGACATTTTAATAAATAAAGTAGGTGGTACCTATGATTATTTTTTGGTGCTCATTTGAGCCACAGGTACCTTGAGTCTTAATTAATTATTATGTGACTTGTGAGCTAAAAAACTACGCTTTTATTTTATAAAAAAAAAATATTTTTGCCGTCACATCACAAGTTTCTTAAAAATTAATACTTAGTATGGTAGCCTTACATCCAAGTATAGGTAAATCTCTTTCTTATCTGCTAAACTTGTTTAATATTATACTGTAAATATCACACACTATCTACACAATGCGATAAGTGTGTTCATTCATTTTGTCACGAGTATATAAATAATTTGGATACGTAAATGTGACAGAACTCTTAAGTTGCGTTTGACGCAATACCGTTATAAATCAATTTTGTCCGTCTTGACGGGGGCACTACCGTGCTCCTGATACTTATTTTTAATGCATATGAAATATAACATACTAAGTGTTAATGCACAGTAAGTACACGTTGTATGTATGTGTATGTTAAAAATATCTTATTTGCGCCAAAATTAGGGTCGACTATTAGCTTATTTAACCTACCTATAAATTGGTCAATCAATATGTGACATTAATTTATTTTGAATATACTTTAAGCTGACATAATTAAGAACGATAAATAAGTAAAGTATTACATTATCATACTCATAGGTATGGCAACTTTCTTATATACTCTTCCAAGTATGTAGGTATATTATTTTTATGATACTTAGTTATGAAAGTAGATATCCATTTCTGGTCAAAAACAATCTATCAATCTTTAATCAGTATTCATACTCGTATTACTTTTCAATCTTGATAACAACTATTCTTAAGGTAGAGACGAAATGTGTAAATCCTATACGAGTGATGGATTTTCGATTTTGATTTTTGAAGTCATATTCCAAGAAAGTATCAGATCTGCAATTACTTTGTGAACCATATTTATAATATGATCAGGCTTGAGCGCATCTATTTTAAAATGAGTGAGTATATCAAACGAAAGGAATCATGTTCTCACTGTCTGTAAGGTCATCTTTACAATTTAAAGATGTAGAATATAAGGGGTTGTACATCTGGTTATTATTAGGTACATAATATAATTATGTTGCATTGTATTTTACCTATATGTTTATTGTACCATTTTTTCATTGTTAAATCCATGTTGTTTAATGACAATTTTAAAATCGAGATAGTATCCAGAGGTTATAGCTAAATTAAGATTTCTTATTTCCCTCCACATTGTTATATTGTTGATACAACCTGCTCATGATAATGTACCTGGGTCATTAATGTTAAGTAGGTACTTTTCTCAAAGCCATTTTAACAAATATGGTAATAAATAATAATATGACACCCATGACATGACACATGTGACAAAAAATAGATAGTGAAGTTAGAGTAACTTGCTCTCCATCATCTGCAATTTAATAAAATGTGCCATTGTCCTTTCATAAGACATACATTATTTTCAAGTAAAGCAAAATACTTCTTTTTGTCAATTACAAAATCTGAATTTTGACTGGCCTTATCCGAGCCGACCTGCGCCTATTAAGGGAGTGAGATTAGTTAGGAATTCTAAGATTCCTTTACTAAGACAGTTATAAGACTTATTATAAGGTTTGAATCTTCTTCCTCGTGTAGCCTGATAAAAAATAGTTGAATAGACATTATTGATACCTACACAACACCTCTCTTAGAAAAATCTTTATGACTTAAAGATGTTTTTCAGCATCTAAATATGTATAATTTTTACACTTGTACATCTAAATATGTATAATTTAATGTTTCGGATACATAAAAAAGATGAAGATAATTAATTTTGATCCAATGTTAATTAGAAATGAACGGCTAAAGTACATCAAATGGGCATTTCTATGTCTTGCAACAATAAAGAATTAAAAATGTGTAATTGGTAAATTACACATTTTTAATTCTTTATTGTTCTAAGTCATTAGGGGTGTATATATTTTTGGATATCAATGTTTGCCTACTATGTATATAAATTATACCATTATAGTTTATAAAACTTTTAGATCTGCAATCCATAGAGATAGGTAATTTCTAAATTTAATTTAACTAAATGAATAGAAAGAAAGAAAGAAAGAAACATTTTATTCTCAAAAAGCACACATTACAGAACAAAAAAAGGTGAGATTACAAAACTTAAACACAAAACAGAAACATTAAAAAGTTGAAAAGTAACACATTAAATACAGAAAAAAAGAAGCTTAAATATAAATATGGGAAATGCTGGTGTTTCATTAAAGTTCCACAATGTGTACAATCAAGAACAGGCAAAGACTCAGCATAATGTTGCAAACTGCAGGTGAGAAATTTGCAACGCTGTTATTCTGTCTCAACCTTGCGGAGTGACATAAAACCTAAACAGGTACACGAGTACACATCGTGAGTACACATCGTAGTGAGTGAACATCGTGTAAGTTTAAATCAGTACACGAGTAAAATTAAAAATAAGTAAATATGGGTGAAAATTCAAATTATACGGGTAGATATACAATAACTCTCTTTTCGATTTATGTCGGAAGGGAACAACATAAAATAATAAGGGGGATAAGGATAATATGAAAATGTACATTTATAGTAATAGTAGTAGTAGTAATAGGTACATTTACTGGACCTATCATTTTATGATGTTGATGACTATCAACCACCATATGTAACTTTAGTAAGTACACATACCTTCTATAAAAATCTCTATTAATATTTCGTTCTGTGACTACTTCAAGTCTAGTCATCAAGCTTGTCTGCCTTAAAAACAACAGCATATTTCACATGATCTGTGACCACTTAAGGATATATTATTCATGTGAAATTTTTACAAGAGTTTGTTTTCCTATTTGTCCTAACTTTCTTTAAAAAGTGTTAAAATAATTTGTTCCAAGGTAATCTTGAAAGAAGGAGCTTATCAGGAGTCATCATCTTTAAAAAGGCCAGACCAGGAGAAATCTCCATTTGACTTATTATTATTGACTGATAATTAGCATAACCATGCATGAATTTATTTATGAATATGATTAAAAAGATAATATGTATGCATGTACCGATTTCACCGGATAATATGTATGCATGGACCGAAAATATTTGTAACTTCACTGAAGTTGCTTCTGCTAGCGTCCATAGGCTAGGTTGTGATTATTTTGCACCACCAAGTGGGCCAACTGCCTGCTGCTCAAGAACATTTTTTTTTAAATCCAAGCAAGTACTTACCAAAAAAAAAAAATGCTATATTCCATTTGTTGTATAAAACACTTACATCAGTCCATATTCGATTAGAATAAGGAATTTTTTTAAACAAGAGACTCCTTTAACTCTGTTGAACATTCATTTCACTTGTAGTTTACAATAGTGTATAGATTGTAGTTCACATCCCTGTTCAAGTTCATTGATCTCAATATCCAAGAGCATAAAAAGTATAAAAAATATTTTTTGTTATATGAGGGACGGTGATGTTTATCTTCATTTATATTCTGTATCAGAATATGTTCAGGTAAAGTACAGGTTATTTCTTCTGGAACTTCCTGTTGTGGTAAACACTTCAAAAAGGGCTTATTATAATTCCAAATAAATATAAGCTATGCTTAGCTTAGTCGTCTTGGATCACACATATATTGTAATCTGTTATTCAGCCTCCCTTGTCTTCTTCTTCCATCCTCTTCTGTGTTACTCTGGAGTAAACTTTGTAATGCACTTTTAAGTCTGAAGATGAACTTCAGACTTAAAAGTACATTCAGATTATGGTAATTATTATACAATCCTAAGAACTTTTTATTTAAATTCAAAATTGGTCAATAAAACTAATCCACAGCGCAGGCTTCGTCAAAAAGGATACAAAATGACATCCGCAACAAACTTCGTCCAATCTACACCAGTAATAATCTGCCACAGGCTTCGTCAAACGTGTACAAAATAAAATCCGCAACAAGCTTTGTCAAAAACCTAACCGCGCCTTCACGTTAATGATAATGGTAAGTAGAATTTAGAATAAAATTTATTAAATATTCTTTCACATTGGTGAAAAATAAGGTAGGTACTCCAGGTTCCTCCAAATATGAGTGTACATCCCAACCGTTTTGAGTTTCAACAACAATATTAAAATTGTTACCAAGGTATTTATCCTGAGTTAAATGTTGGAATGTAAATATCCTTACCCAATGGGAAGAAGTTAAAAACAGGTGATGAAAAGGTACCATATAGATACCTATGTAATGATAATTTCCTTCTACTAAGTCGAATCCTCATGTCGGAGGGTCGTGATCTATGTTGTAATGCCCTCCATCCTGGCCGATTCCTTGCCTTCTTAAAGGAACCTTGGGGTCCGATGTGTGTAACCTCCTCAATGACAATTTGTAGGTATTATGTCTCGACATTAGTTTCAACTGTATTCATTACACAAAGAGTACATTTAATTGTCTGTCAATTTAGACCAGCTCGACAGAACTGGTTGACCATGAGGTGAAAACGCCTTCATGCTCTCCCAACGGGAGGAAAACATAATATAACATATATCATATTATACATACTTAGAATTCGTGTTATAGTTTCACCCAACGGGTGATTATAGTGGTTCCCAACGGGAGGAAGATGAGATATGCCTCACATTACGGCACATTTGTGTATATCTTCATTTTCTCGTAATGTTGCCTTTCCAACGGGAAGGGTGATCAGTATAACATACTAGATCGTAAGGGCGTGTTAAAAACTGCAAACATGTACGTACTGCAACGCAGGTTTAATGAGGTTATGATAAAGGTTATTCTTGTTCATCACCTTTTAAGTCCCTGTTATCTGGCTAACATGTATTTTTCTATCGAAAAACAGTATATAATGGAATGAATGGTACATATTGTGTGATATTAATTTTGTTTTGATGAGACAAGCATGTCGTAATGTAGCATCACATAAACACTTCATTGTTTTTCATTTTCCATGATACATATTCTTATTGAAGTAAAACAAGAAGCTTCCATTTATCATTTTAGACATAATTCCTGGTCTAAATTCCTGAAATTCACTAAAAAACTATTATTTTTCACAATAATACCGGCTTCGCGTGACGTTCATGACGGCGCGAAGCTAAAGACTGACAGTTGGTATTTATGTTGCCAGGGTTTCGAATTTTTTTTTAGTCTTTGAACCTCGCGTCGTTCTAGGCAGAACTAAGGGTACTACAAATCGACCATGGACCAAGTACGAATATAATCGAAAATATTTACCCACTTTAAGGGGCCAAAATCCTGTTTTTTCGTTTTGTAAGTAACTTAAATTACTCTTGTATGAAAAAAAAAACTAACTTTTTTTTAAAACCATGACGGTGGCAAACAAGCATACGGCCCGCCTGATGGTAAGCAGTTACCGTAGCCT
The DNA here is from genome assembly GCA_947086415.1 of Pammene aurita. Taxonomy (NCBI): domain Eukaryota; kingdom Metazoa; phylum Arthropoda; class Insecta; order Lepidoptera; family Tortricidae; genus Pammene; species Pammene aurita. Next base: position 13,824,299 of record OX352296.1, on the reverse strand, counting down.
ATGGACACCTGCAACCCCAGAGGATTTACATGCGCGTTGTCTACCCTTTAGGAACCTATACACTCCTTTTTTGAAGAACCTCATACTGTAGCCCACTGGGAAAACCTCGGCAGGAAACTTGATTGAATTGTTCACAAAAAAGGCTAGTAGCATTCACAATATTTTGAAAGAATCAGTAGGTTCCGAGAAAAACGTCGACTGACCTAGGTAAAACTATGTCCAAGGTAGAACAGTTTCCCCTACTATATTTATCATCTAATCTATATTTGGTAGCAAAGCGCACCAGTAGCCTTTTTTGAAAACATAATTATTTTTCACGCTACTGTTCGGAAATGTGACAAAAGATGGTCAAAATCCAAGCTGGAAAGTAAGCATTTGCTGTAGCACCTGAACCACCACTACAGCAATGTTATTGTAGCGATGAAATGTCATTAGTTGGAAAGTAAATTGTCCAGTTATGTCATTGCATTCATTAAAAACATTAAAAGGTATTTTTTTGGCACAACTTTATGTTTCAAAAATAAAATAAGGTTGTTTATCGGGCCAACTACCTGTTTTAAAAAAAAAAGAAACGTCAAAACCCTTTTATTTATTCACCCTTAAGGCGTTTTAACTTTTTTTAGCCGTTTGAGGTTTTCTATCAAAAACGCCTCTAAGTAATGAGTCGGTTTGAAGCAAGCAACAGAAAAACGCTTCTTGAAAGTGAAAAAAAAGTAAAAAGGGTGGAATGGAATACTGAATTGGATATTGTTTCACCGAAAAACTAGAAAATTGTATCAACGCGGTGAAAATGACTTCATCTACTGAAGAAAATTATTTATTTCCTCACAGTAGTCGTGAAAAGCACTATGTAATATCTCGGCCGAAAGCGCTATAGGTGGACTCGTATCTTCTTATCTGCTTTTGAAGCAAGCAACAGAAAAACGCTTCTTGAAAGTGAAAAAAAAAGTAAAAAGGGTGGAATGGAATACTGTATTTGGATATTGTTTTACCGAAAAACTAGAAAATTGTATCAACGCGGTGAAAATGACTTCATCTAGTGAAGAAAATGATTTATTTCCTCACTGTAGTCGTTAAAAGCACTATGTAATATCTCGGCCGAAAGCGCTATAGGTGGACTCGTATCTTCGAGGGCCTCCCCTGGCGGGTCGGCCCTCGAACTAACTCGATCCACCTATAGCTTACTTTCAAGCCTCTACAACAATGTACTATTTCACGCTACTGTTCGGAAATGTGACAAAAGATCAAAATCCAAGCTGGAAAGTAAGCAATTGCTGTAGCATCTGAACCACCACTACAGCAATGTTATTGATGAAATGTCATTAGTTGGAAAGTTAATTGTCCAGTTCTGTCATAGCATTCATTAAAAACATTATAAGGTCTTTTTTTGGCACAACTTTAAGTTTCAAAAATAAAATAAGGTTGTTTATCGGGCCAACTACCTGTTTAAAAAAAAAGAAACGTCAAAACCATTTTTTCACTCTTAAGGCGTTTTTACTTTTTTAGCCGTTTGTGGTTTTCTATCAAAAACGCCTCTAAGTAATGAGTCGGTTTGAAACAAACAACAGAAAAACGCTTCTTGAAAGTGAAAAAAAAAAGTAAAAGGCGGGAATGGAATACTGAATTGGATATTCTATTAAAGCATTTATATTATTATGACAAATGTTTTTTTTATTTCCTCACAGTAGTCGTGAAAAGCACTATGTAATATCTCGGCCGAAAGCGCTATAGGTGGACTCGTATCTTCGAGGGCCTCCCCTGACGGGTCGGCCCTCGAACTAACTCGATCCACCTATAGCTTACTTTCAAGCCTCTACAACAATGTACTAATCATTTAGTATATAACAATTTAACTTACTTCAAAGGGTTGGAAAGATCTTAACAATAAATTAAACTGCCCCAAGTAGCAAAATTTGGCACTATAAAAGTCCTGAGAACATTTTAGAACATGCTAATTAGTGTTCATGATTAGCACTATAATAGTGTCGTAAACCTTTACCTAACCCCAAATAGTCCCTAGTTTTATCACTGATTTATTCTATAAACATTACATAAAGGCTCTCACTGTGATAAATCAGCTCTATAATTGAAATGTCTGCAATGTTTATGTCACAATTAGGAACTATTAAAGTAACCAAAACATGTTTATAGTGCTAATTTGCGCCGTAAACGATTCCAGTGTGCTTTTTTATCACCAAAAGCCTCGTGTTGTGTGCTGTCGTCGTCGTGAGTTTATTTCACAAGAAATTAAACAAATATATTTGTAAGTCATTCGTCATGTCCCTTTAGTTCCTTAAAGTGACATATAAAGGTACATACTAAAAAACATTCGTGAACCGTAATTCTGCCGGTACTTGCACTTGCGAAAATAATTGTATTGACAAAATCATTATACTGATTTCAAATTTGACAATGCGCCTTCATAATTTTACTGTTTTAATTAAATTTTAATTAATAAAATTAGGACTTGTCCCGACTGTGGCTGCTATAGTACACATGGGCTCCAGTCATGCTGCTAATGTGCTATCACTTTCAGAAAACGGCAGCCATATTTTAATGGATTTGGGTAGCCCTATAGCGATGTTGAGGGAGCATTTAAAAAGCTAAAACGTTATGTAATGGTCGTGCAAAGTCCTTTTATAGTGCAGATTGATCCTGTAATAGTGTTTGCGATACTGCTACAATACTAGTACTATAAAAGTTAATTCGACGCATTATTAGTGCATAATAGGTACATAAAAGTGTCAGTAAAGTGTCTATAGTATTAAATAGTACTATAATCGCTTTTTGCAAATCTATTACAGTGCAACACTTTAGAGATTCTTTTTTATGGTCCTTTAAGCGTTCTAAGAGCTAATTTATAGAACTAAATTGCTCTTTAATTTATAGAACCAAAACGCTCTATTCAAAACCTTTATAGTACAAGCAGTCACAATGGTTACCATTATAGGCCTACTATATCACTGATTGGTGATAAAAGGCCTTAGTTATAGAAACTTTTGTTACTTGGGGCACTATCTATAACCAATTACGTACATACTTCGTATGAAACGATTTCGGTTACAAAAAATAAAGACGCGAGAACATAAAAAGTATGTAATAAAGAAGCTACCACATAATTGCATAGTGGTTATCAGTTCCCTCTGTTTAAGGAATAATGAGTTTCACAGAGGCAGCTCGCGTCCTAACAAACTAAGCGGCATACGAATGAAACTGAGAAAAAGACGGGAATTAAACCGCTTCGCCAGCAAATTGAGGACGGAGTGAAATTATAATTAATACTTGGGCTCATCAAAATTTAATAAAGAATTAAGAGCCCGAAAATGCAATCTATAGCTAATTTTCTTTCCTCGGGTTTATTTTAATTTTAAGGTCATTTTTTAAATATATTTTGTACTTAACGTTACCTATTCAAAACCTGTGCCCAACAGTCTATCGTTTTATTTATTTAACCTTTATTGCATCATACAGGAAACAAAAAAACGCCGCGAACTTAATGCCTTAAGGCATTATCTACTAGTGGCCCAAAAAGTTATCGTTCAGTGATTGATATTGATTTTACTACTTTTAAGTACCTAGAATCAAAAAATCTAAATTCATCCGTCTCCCCTTCTACATAGTTTCCCATCTATATTCTACATTTTAGTTTTTAAAAGAGTTCTAGTCTGTTCATTTATTTGCTTTATCCTTCAACTGTCTAGTCCAGTCCAGTACAGTGTTTTTTGCAATAATGTCTATGCCTGTATTTAATTAAGGCTGACAGCAGCCTGTGTAGTGGGGGGACGCCCCACCCCAACGCCGCCTGTCAGCGACCACGTGTATGGGCGCTCGAACCGATACTGCCTTTTCTCGAAGTGACAAATAATAATATAAATATGAATTTTATTTACCAATACCTCGTCAGATCATGTTTCTTTATATGGCGCTTTAGCGTATATGTGTAATGAAAGTAATGGCCGCCTGGTTTTCCTCTTCTACTTTTCACACTTAAGCAGATATCGAAATATTTAAGATATTAGGGCCATTTCACGTGAATTCAACAAATTGGAATTAAAAAGTTTGCTGCTTTGTTTTTTTTTTTGTTTTCAGATTTTTATTATTTCCTCCACGTCAACTTTTTTCGGCACAAGATGGGCAGTTTTCAATTTTCAGCATTTTTATTATGACTTTTTTCATAGAAGACGTTAAAATTGCTATGACAAGGTATTACCAGCGTTAATACTTTATTTGTACAAAAAATCAACCCTTAACTTGCAACTGGATCGGCACAAAGTCAATTGTAAATCAATAAAATGAAACAAAGGAAGTGTTCTGCTCACCATTTTTGACTTTTGTTTTATTCCATTATATTAAATTCCTATTTCGTAATATATCGAATATAATTCATATATTATAAAATATATATAATTCATAGTATCAAAATCAACCATAACTATTTTAAGTAAAAAACTGGAAAATATTTTATGCGAGCACGATTTTGACCGAATTTTACAGTTCCGACGTGTTCTACACAAATACAATACAATAAAGAAATTCATGGTGATTCTTAGACCTCTAACATTATTATAATTTTTTTAAATATTACAATTAGAAATCATGCAGCACAGTACACTTGTTAAATTAAGGTGGAATCGCTGATATTGCAAACATTATAATATTTTGCTTAAACCTTAAATCATTGTACAAAAAATATGATTTTTATTTTAAAATATTTTTGTTTCAAATTCAAAGGGTGTAAAAAGGGTCAGCTATACAGCTGTCAGTTTGATTTTGAGGCTACGGGGTCAGAAGTGTAATAGGAGAGCACAGCTTAATTTGGACACTGGTTTTGGAAAAAACCTTTTTTTTTCAGCAACAAAAGTCTCTTAGTGCTTCCATTGTACAATCAAAATAAACTACTAATATTGACCCCATTAATTATCGGCTGATTTAAACATGTAATAATTATTGAAATAAATGTGACATTTGTATTTTACTAGACGAAATGTGCTACGCCACACTGTGAACTGTTTTGGATCGGGGCTTGTAATTCAAAATCTAAATAGGTACTATTCACCATTAGTCTGTGTAGTGTAGCTGTCGATTCAAGTGAACCCTCTGCTAAGGGTCGCTTTAACGCTACCATAACGTTAATTAGGTGTGAAGCGTCGTACTAATTACCCGCTACAGAACAAAGAGAGTATGTACCGCTATTAAGATGGTTTACTCCTTCAAGTGCACCTGGTTTATGCAAGAGTAATTACACCTCTCATGGCGAGGTAAATTGAGATTTGAAAGCGAGAAATTGTAGCTCTTAAGCCTTTACCACACTAATGTTAAACTGTATATAGGTTACACTGGTTACACGTATGTATATGTGGTATTTAGGATTTATTATACAGTATGGTTTCTGGGTCGTAAGTTATAACCTCTTTTTTTGTCTTTAACGAATTAACAGTATCATATTATTAAGGTTAAAAGCGCTGGTGGCCTGGCGGTAAGATGACAGACTTTCAATCCGGAGATCTCGGGTTCAAACCCCGGCTCGTATCACTGAGATTTTCGGAACTTATGTACGAAATATCATTTGATACTTATACCAGTCGCTTTTCGGTGAAGGGAAGCATCATGAGGAAACCGGGCCTAATCCCAACAAGGCATAGTTTCCCCTCTGGGTTTGAAGGTTAGATGGCAGTCACTATCGTAAAATCTAGTGCCTACGCCAATTCCTGGCATTAGGTTGCCGATCGGACCCCAGGCTCAATAGAGACGTGGCAAAAGGCTGGAACAAACGCTATCATATTATTATCCATATCATTACGTTAATCTTTAAATTATTTTTCATGCCTTGTTTTCTTACTCTTCGACCCTTAAATCGCCCGGTATTGGGCCAAGTGCCGGGGTCTCAAACAATGCGTAAAATATATTAAGAGTAAAGGGACTACAAATTGGAGCTCTTCACAAACGGAATCTACAGGTGGTTTTGAGATATTTCAGTTGCAAGTTTGCGTAGACTAAGCTTACGTACGTACAATTGTCATGTATTAACTTATTATATTTAATAAAATAATTGTTGGGTACGCTAAAGCTCATGTCGCCTGCTCTCTCCTTGAGAACTGTAGGACAAGGTGCTCAATCTGCATCAGGCAAGCCGGCAAATATCAAGTTCTATGGCTGCCACGCCACCGACTTGTAGTAAATGAATACAGGGAACATCCCCACGTTTCAGTCATATAATTAATTACAAGTACAATCCAAAAGGTCGAGTGTATCGAGGGAGGCAGCCTGTCGTTATATCAGAAATATCAATTCCAGCTCCTATTAATTTATTTACAGCTTTCTCCCCAATTATCCGTACAATAAATACTAATTATAATGTGGCTGGTCTCATTTATATGTGGGGAAAACCGAGCAGACCTAAATATTTATTATCATCATATTATTGTCAGACTCATTATTAATCTCCAATGAAAATAATTATTAGGTATCATTCATATTAAACGGCATAATTAAGCCAGGGAAACGATAGCTAGAACATTCCATATAAGAACATGAGAGATCTGATTGGTAGGTTTTTTTGGGACAGAAGAAGGATTGACTGCACAATACATTTTACAGAAAATGTTTTCAGTGCTAGGTCCACTAAATGTAACTTTTTTTAAGAGTCGATACATGCTTACCATAACGTCCAAACCATGAACCGTTCTCGGACCACGCCAAGCACGGAAAAAGCGCTTCACCCATTGCCCATTGCAACGTATCAAACTCGTGGGCAAAGCCTCATAGTTATCCATACAAATAATACTTTTTTGCATGTGTCGGCACAAGCACGATCATGGCGCGATCATGGTTTAGATGGAATAATACTTTCTTAAATATATAAGCGTCCCTTTATATAATTAATTCGTTTTAAGTACTGTGCGCATTTAAATCTTAGTTTTGTGCCAATAAATAAAAATAAATAAATAAATATGTGAATTTTTTTTCATGACTTCTACTAATTTACTATGGATGGTATATGGAGGATGTCAATCTCTGTTACAAAAGTGTCAGTTAAAAGGCGTTAAACTGATGGCGCCACAATAGCATTATATTTTATATTAAAAATTAAAAATCCATACATAATTGCAAATCAATGTTTTGCGGAGAAGAAAAACACTGAATATTAATTTTATTTAGAACGTCATATAAGTATTAAATATCGATAATTTCAAATGAAAAAAATTTCATAGGGAAGCGTATTTAATGCAGTTTTTTGGGACTTACTATATAAAGTTCACTTCATACGCTCAACTATAAAATATCATGATTAAGAAATAAATATAATGAACATCTAAATTTCCCAAATGTAACATACATACACAAGAAGACAGCCAATTTTTTTAACGATATGTGGCATACGAAACATACCGGCGCCGTCATAAATGGATAGCGATAACGATGCGACCTATAATTGAAAAAGACACCTTGCTTCCTACAGGATTTTACAAAATAAAGTTTACATGTCATAACAAAAGAAAATAAAAATCGATGACAAGTACGCAAAGAAAAATACCTCATCGTCAGGTTAGCAAGTCAAATTGAAAAGGTAAGTTTAAATATTGATTCAATTTCAATAAAAAAAAGAAGAAGACTCAATGTTTTTAATGTATATTACTATAACTTTAATTTAATTTTCGTTTGCTCAATACTAACAATATTAAAACTTGTTTGTTGAACAAACATTGAGAGGCATGTTTAATGACGTCAAATCTGCTCCATATTTTCCCTCGGTTATTAGCGTTTGGCCTGACCGGACATTTTGCTGATACCCGCCGTCCTCTGAGAACAAAAGACTTCCAACAATGTGGACCCTTACTTTTATACACTGTATCTGATAGTGATCACGCGTTGTATTAAGCAACCAACACACTAAGGGGCAGCTGTAAAACTGACAGTATATTCTAAATATGTATGGTTTTGGAAAGTATAGAAATGCCTCAATGTTTCTTGTTGACTTTTGTAAAATATTATGGTTTGATGGGTAGAAAATGGGCAATCTACGAGTTGCTACTTATATATCCGGAAACAAAGAAACAAACAAACTTACACGGCTGAAAATGATTTTATTGTTTTTCAAAGTATTCCCCTTGATGATCTATGCACTTTTGCATTCGCGTGAACCAATTTTTAAAGCACTTCTGCCACTCCGCCTGAGGTACCTCCATAACGTGTTGTTTGAATGCGTCGACAGCATCTTCAGCGGTCGAAGATCGTTGACCGCGTAATTTATTCTTTATATTTGGAAATAAATAAAAATCGTTGGGTGCCAAGTCAGGGCTGTACGGCGGATGACCCGTTAATTCCACATTTTGACCCTCCAAAAATAGAGTTGTTTCGCGTGACGTATGACAGCTGGCATTGTCATGATGAAGAATGATTCTTCGTCGCTGGTTAGTTTTACGAATTTGTTCAAATACTTCCGGTAAGCAAATGGTCGTGTACCACTCTGAATTAACCGTTCTACGGTTTTCTAGTGGCACTGTAGCTACATGGCCATTAATACCGAAGAAGCAGGCCACCATTTGTTTCAATGTACTTTTTGCACGAGTAACTTTCGTAGGGTTCGGCTCATTTTGAAACACCCATACCGTTGATTGTTGCTTCGTTTCGGGATCGTATGCATAGATCCAAGATTCGTCACCTGTATAGATGTTATAAACGGCTTTTGAGTCACCACGGTTATATTTTTTTAACATTTTATTGCACCATTCGACGCGAGCATCTTTTTGCTCTTTTGTTAAGTTGTGGGGTATCCAACGCGAACAAATTTTTTTTACAGCCAAATAATTACGTAATATGCTATTAATGCTGGTCATAGAAATACCCAGAGTCGCCTCTATCTCGCGGTACGTAACATGTCGGTCGTCCATTATAAGTTTTCGCACAGCCTCGATATTTTGTTGTACAACGACCGATTTCGGGCGACCTGCCTTAACTTCGTCCGTAAGCATACTACGTCCACGATTGAACTCACTAAACCAGTGATACACAGTAGTTTTAGATGGGGCTTCATCACCAAAAGTTGAAGTTAGTTGATCTATGCACTGTTGTTGCGTTAAACCACGCCGAAAATCATAATAAATCATAGCACGAATATTTTCACGAGTGAGTTCCATTCTTGCTGCGAGATGACATTTAAAACCCGTCAAAAACAAAACACGAGCGTTAATAAGAAAGAAAAAATATACCGGCCAGTACTTAAAAAAGTTCAAATTTTACCATGGAGGTCAAATATGCTATTTAAGAAGATTGTAATCCCATCCAATAAGATATATAAATAGCAGCCCTTGTATAAAAACTCACACATCTTACATTAATTACCTTAAAGTTTCGAATTCTTAGATAGATTATTATTTTTAATTCACCATTAGAAATTCATTAGAAATTCAGTGTTATCCACGTGGAGCTTTTAATTGATTGTTAATAATGAGTAGCATGGTTTATTGTTAGCATACATATTGACGTTAATAATTTTGTATAATTTAACATCAGCTTTATTGACTCACAATTAAACCGCGTCAGTGGTATTAAAACAAGCACGTAGGGTATTTTAATTAACTGAAATTCACCCACAAAATAAAGTAAGGAATTTAATGAATAAAATGTGCATAAATCAAGGAAAACCAACATTTGGTCGCAACGTGCAATTAAAATCAACACGTCACATGAGCAAGATTAAACAAAAACATTCAGCGACCTTTTCGAGCTACGCTTATTATGAGAAGGCTGAGCTCAGCACTCCGTCCAGAACAATTGGTGTTCGACCGAGTTCAAAAGTCGACGGATGTTTTCCACGAATATAGTAGTGCCCCGCAGAGCGTACCTTACCGTCATTATAGTTATAGGGCAACAACGAGCACGCATTTACATACATGAAATGAGTATTGCACTTGGAAACTTAGTTTAATGATTTTATCAGTTTCGTTTTAGTTCAGTTTTGCAATGTTTTAGTTTTTTAGGAATATAATCGAAAGCTGAAAAAAGAACCCAATAGTTTATTAACCTGACCTATCTCAATAAACTTTCTTTTATATTCTTATGATATACCTAAGGTTAATTCAAATAAAAGGTTCTGAAATCAAAAACAAAATCGAGTATGGAATGAATATTATGTAAGTATTTAGTATTTATTTATATCTATCTATTATGCGAGTATTTATATCGTCGTCCAGTACCCACAACACACGCCTTAATGAGCTTACTGTGGGACTAGGTTGATTTGTATTACATTGTCTCTTAATATTTATTTATTTCTAGGGATGGGATCAAACATATTTAATTATTTATTTAAACTTTATTGCACAATAATACAAAGTACAAAGGGCGGGCATAATGCCAGAGGGCATTCTCTACCAGTCAACCTTCAGGTCAAACAGATAAAAACAATAGTGCGGGGAACGGGTAGCAAACAGAAAACTAAAATCCGAAATGACATTACGTATAACCAAATATAATTTTATTCTACATAAATACAAATATTATATATATAGAATCATAGATTATATAATTCTCAGATGGAGTGCGGCTAACAAAATTTTGTGATTCCATATAGAGCCAGTGTCCTCGTCGTTACGCACTACACACACATACGCACAGCAATAATGAGCCGCTCCCCCGCCATTCGTGTCCAAACGTCTATGCAGTCAAGAGCAGTTAAAAAATAATAAAAATATGCCGTCGTGCGTTGTCAAATGCTGCAGAAATGCCACCGGTCGAAAGAAAAAAACGGATGGGGTAACTTTTCACCGTTCAGTAAACAATTCATTGCGTAATCACATTAAAAATCAGTAATTTCGTAAACTATTAACTTCATGGTAGCGGTGTTGCCAGGTGGTTGAATAGGGAAACTTCCCGAACGTAAGGGGGTCTATAATCGCCGCGATATGTTGTCAATACGACATTGACGTCCACACTACTAACTATACATTTTATTTCACGCACGTTTTCAACGAATATTAAAATGTTACTTAATAGTTAATAACTTTTATGCTTTTGTGAGCAAATTCTTCTTTATTATTTTTTGAATATAATTTATAATTAAACATAATTATATATTTCTTAAAATTATTCCAAAAACTTCTTAAAACAAAAAGCCCATATCTAATCGTAGATTGAACGCGCGAAGTTATGTCACCACTACTAATCTGTCAAACTTTCGTCTCATTCTAACTATCGCTCCCTCTCACTCTGAGCGGCTTCAGTAATCGACTGGTCAAGCGATTAGAACGAGATGGAACTATAGTTAAAATGAGAGGTCAGCTCTTAAGTCAAACCGATTGTGTTGATCGATCGAGGAGCATTTTTAACCAACTTCAAAAAAAGGAGGTTCTCAATTTGACCTGTATGTTTGTATGTTTGTTCGCGATTATCTCGCGCTTGGCTGAACCGATTTTAATGCAGTTTTCAAAAAGTATTTGTTACATTCCTAACAAGGTTTAGTATAAAATAAGGCGTTGTTCATTGATTACGTACGATTTTTTTTGCCAGAGACACCCTTCCGCCCCTACGTAAGAAAAAAAAAAATAATCCTCTCTGCAGTAGAAGTCAGACATGGTCAATTCCCCTCCCTCCTTAAATCGTGTTACGTAATAAATGAATACGTAATTACACTTTTAGTTGTGTTCGTCTTAGCGAGGGCACTGCCGTGCCTCCAGATTAAAAAGGTATAAAGTATGCTTAAAATAATAGTATTGGGACGACAAGAGAGACCACCACACTCAACAGTAGTTGTATAATTTTAATAAATAGTTTATTTAGATTTTTTTAAATTTTACCTTTTAGTCGCCTCTTCAGAAATATATTTCATCAAATTTATTAAAACAGGTGCTTATTAATTCTATTTAGATATATATATTAATAATCTATTTTTTTTTATTCAAAAATACTGTATTCTTAATCGGGAAAATTTGTATTACATGGCAACACTCGTCTGGACACACACATTCAAACCAGCCGCCATCTTGCGTCACAGTTTGTTGTACAGCCATGCTCCGTCCTTTAATTTATTCGTCCAAGTATAGAATATATAGAAAATGAATAACCGAAAAGGTCTACTATTCAGTAAGAAGCAGGTATTTATTACAAAATCGCAAGCGTTACACAAACCGATCATTCGTAGCCGCTGACGGCGGCATCGTGATGTAAGAATTATGAGTTTCGTTCCTGTTTTTCTCGACTCTGGGGGTTTCCTGCAACCATGAGCGTCTTCACTCAATCATCCATCATCGCCCTCATCGACACGCGCCGTCGCCCGGCACCACCCGCAGCGATATCAAAATACGATTCATCAATTAGGCAAACGTGATGATTTGATAAATGATTGATAATTCATAATTATACGATACAAAATACAACTGGCCCAACTCTTGTGCAAACTTGCGAAAACGAATGAGTTGCACACGTGCACAAGTGCGATACTAACCGAGCATATTATTGAATCTATTGTTGAAAGTTTTTGTAGTTATCTAGACTATATCTATTAAGTTGAATGCCGTACATATTAAGCTACAATTTATCTAAATTATGGGGTCACTAACAATATAAATAGTACAAAAAAAAACAACAACATATAACATGGGTAAATCACGTACATACTCCACTCATGTTATTCCCACAAAGCCATTGAGCGTTAAGCTATGTATTTTTAAGGCTGATTTAGTGGTACGTAGCGCTAAGTTTCATGTAAATGTTAGTTACGCTCTACGTTGACGTAGTAGCGGAACGGTACGCTTTAAGATATCCACTATTATAAACGAAACGATAACAAACCCTAAACTTACTTCATGCTAAAATCTGGGAGCCTTGGTAGATTTCCCATGTTCTGAAAGTAACAAATGGGTTCTTAAAAGGTATAAGTTCGAGTTGAAACAGTACCGCGAGACCAGCACGATGTAAGGAATGGCTTCTAATAGCGCAGTTCACGTGGCCCCGGCCAATTTATTTGTGGTTAAGTGCGCACAATAAATTTCTCAAATGGTCCGTGCTTACACAGACGAAGGCTGTCAGCTATTTATTTCCTAAGTTCTCGGTATATTGTCGAATCTGCGGACGTATTGTAGACAATAGGGGCTTAGATTTGTCACGTGATGTGACAATAAAAACCGACTATTGCGTGCTATTTGTCGCTTCAATAAATTTATTATGTCTTGTCGTAACGTTTCTTTTATAGTACAGATAAACCCCCGCCTTTAACGTCCTTGTCCCAAAGGTTAATGGGGAACCCTGCTTTTACTTTCAAAGTCTTTAACCTTAAAGTTGAAAAGGAAGTGCTCGGTTGCTAAACAAAGCTCTCTGGAGTGAAGTTTAAAATGTCTATATTTAACATCAATAAGATTGTAAGTAACTGTTTCGATGTAAAATATTATAAAAGGAAAATAAAAAGTAGCTTTCTAACGTTTGCATTCTTTACAGAAAAAGAGTAGCTGAAATTTTATTGAGGATGCTGTACAACACACTTCTGGCGTACAATGCAATCGCGGAACAATACAAGAACATGAAGTAATAGACTCTGCAGCTGACGGGCTTCGCAGCGGTGTTCTCGGAAAAAAATATCGCAGTTCGATTTATAAAATGAGCTGTGTAGTTTCATGTCGTGAAAATATTACCTAAGCAATGTAAAAATAGGTTTAATTTTTAGTTTAAGGGCCGGGTATAGGTGGGAGAATTTTCAGATTCTGTCAAAATACCCTGATTCACACACAACCAGACTTCACGCACACTACCACACTTTTGGGGGACAGGTCGTTGACCGCATATACTTTTTTACAGGTTGCCATTATTAGTTTCATACTAATCACACCTCCTTTGAGAAATTTAAACTGTAATGTTTTCCTTTGTAAGAAGACAGGGAAATAACATATTTTATATTGCTTTCCTTGTCTATCCTGTTTATGTCACATGATGAATTATGTTTGATTATAAAAGATTAAATGATTTTTGAATTGAGTTATCGAGATACGTGTTTTGGAAAGTTAGCTAGCCGAACAAACCGCGAAGCACTTCGTTCGTCGAATCGACTACTCGTATTTGCATCACTCTCTTTCGAATATGCAAGAGCGATGAAAACGGACATAACGAAATGTTGATATTCGAAATTCGCGGTTGGCCTGTTGTAGACTAGAAGTCGCTTATTTATATAGGTAGAAATGAAAGGAAATATGTCTGAATAACTTCTTAAGAGTTGTTTCGATGGATTGTAGATTAGGTAGGTACGAGTATATATGTATATATATAATCAATTACCCGTGCAAATAAATCTAAATGTTATTCTATTAATAAATTAATTAATGTTATTTACTAATTAAGTTTCGCATACTTTCGTGTGAATTTTGTTTTTGTACTGGAGCCGGCCATACTATAAATTTATCAAAATTCCTACCCGTTGGCTTCCATTTAGCTTTGTAGAGGATATCTTGGAGATCGAGAAAACAAAAATCTTAAAGGTCCTAAATGGTCGCTAGTATGATACTAATTATGAAGCGTTATAATAAGATTTCCAAAACAAAACCTGGGGCAACGTGCTTTGCTAGGTTACGACACAAAAATAAAAATATATATTTTGGTAAACTTGTACATTGAACTTGTACATTTTATTGTACCGTGTTCATGCAAATAAATAATTTTGTATTTGTATTGAACGTTGGCTTGATTGTTTACTTAATAAACATGAACTTAGCCGAATTGTAAACAATCTATACGTTTTGAAAAAAAAAATACTTTTCTTAAAGTTGATATATTGCGTCAATTTGAAAATACACTAAAATTACATTATGTAATTTATGTTTAAGCCTACCTACCGCTCCAAATATTTGCCACACGGTATGGTGCACTTCAAATAGCAAATTAAACACCCGGTAGGCGCTTAGGATTTGCTTTTATTTTTTCAAGATTCATAATTATTTATAAGTTATGGATGTTTTCCTTGTGAAATAGGGAATTTCAAAATAAGTATTTTTTTATTTTACATGTTTTTGCTTCGGAATGGTGTCAAAATTATACCATAAATGAATTGGGCATCCCTGATTTATACGAAAACGACACCAAACTTGGCCTAGTAGCTTCACTGATGTAGATATCAAGATATAGTTGAGAGCCTCCCCCCCCCCCCCCCCCCTCCTCCTAAGATTTTACATCAAAAATCTTGGTGGCTCCACTTCTCAAATCTACCCTTGGGTCCTAACGAATAATCATGCTGAAGGAAATCTCTTGTCCACGAATAGCCGTATTTTTACATAAAGCACTTAAACCACCTAAGACGCATATTTGTTTTACCCAGTAGGAAGTATTTTGTGCAATACAGCTTAAAATAAAGTAAAATGTGCTCTAGGACTCCCACTACCGCAATACTTTTACGAACATTTTATCAATTTAACGACTTAATACAATACATTGTTATTAAATCAAATATAAACATTGAAAACATTGAAAAAATAATCAACCCAACAGGACTTAAACCTGTATCGATACGCCTTGCCGGGGCTCGATCGCTTTACCAATTAGGCTATGGGTCAAGTTACTAAGTTGAGGAAATTGTCAATGCCTTCAATCATCTTTTTTCATTTATTTAGATCTACTTCGGCTTTACAGCAGCCGTAAGCGACATCTAGGTACTAACTACTAGAGTTAGATACCCTTCCCGCCGACACTATCGCAAGTGTCACAACGGAAATATAGAGGGCCCCATCACTTATCAACCCATAACTTGACCCATAGCTTAATTGGTAAAGGGATCGAGCCCCGGCAAGTCGTATCGATGCAGGTTCAAGTCCTGTTGGGTTGATTATTTTTCAATGTTTTCAATGTTTGTATTGTATGAGTGGAATGCCCCACTTTAAAAACATGTAAAAATAATTATGACTTAATAGAAATCTTTAGGACTTAGAATTTAAGACTTTAAATATTAATATCTAAATATGTATTTGCCATTAAAATAATTTTATTTAAGGAATTAATAATATGTTGGTATTTTCAGAATAATCAAACCGTTTTTAAAAAAATGGTCTTAAATAATCTTACACAAATCGCCCTGGTCCATGGGTAAGCTCAATAAGGCTTATGATGTGGGTACTACACGACGATATATATATATAGTTAATAGACATAGATAAATACTTAAATTCATAGAAAACATCCAGAACTCGGGAAATATCTGTGATAAACACACAAAAATCGATGGTCTTATAATCAAAACCAGCCGCAGAAAAGGGTCTTATTTTTTTACAGGATTATAATGTTCGTTTAGTATATTTTAAATAGTACTGTAATCATTTATAAACGGTAGGCTCAAAAATAAATTGAGGATTTTATTTTTACTAATATCGTATTTTTAATTCAAGACAGTTATCTGACAGTTGTCTCCATACAAAGTAATTTACAATGTGGGGCAGCAGCTTTCATATTACTGTCTTGAATTAAAAATATGATATTAGTCTTAAATCCAAACCGGCTACTAAAATGGACTTAAATTAGCTATGTAGGTATTATTACGTACCTTAAGGATGGTTTCGGTGGAATAGAGTCTTCAAGACCTTTATGAGAAAATGTGTTCATGAATAGAACGCTTCCTACGACACTAAAAATATGGAAGCCGATTGATAGGAAATTAGATAATTTTAACACCCGTGGCTCCAATACATGTAGATACTAGATACCATATTTAGGTAGTACATTTTGATTTAAAATTATAGTTATTTACATGCTTCGTTAAGTAAAACTGCCGAAGTTGTCTCATTTATAGAGGACGGGGCCTATATTTTAACATTAGAACAAAAAATATTGTGTATTATTTCGGAAACAGAAACAGTAGGCGACAAACTATGAATTACATTATACGTCATTTTGGACTA
Organism: Pammene aurita; assembly: GCA_947086415.1. Classification (NCBI taxonomy): domain Eukaryota; kingdom Metazoa; phylum Arthropoda; class Insecta; order Lepidoptera; family Tortricidae; genus Pammene; species Pammene aurita. The sequence continues at coordinate 13,807,434 of OX352296.1, read as the reverse complement.
TTTTCTCCCATCAGAAAGTTTTCGCAATGATATAATCTATTTATTTATACAATTTCTCATAATACCGTACCAGACTACTAACCCAGAACTCTGGGATTTGTATTCTTAAAGTGGTTTACATTCTTTGACCTCCACTACTTTACAGCTGCCAGATGTCCGGATCTAATGAGCTTAGTATAGCAAACTAACGTTTCGTCGCTCTCATTATTGTGTCATATCTGACGTGGCTAGCTCTCCGTCTATTATGTTATGTTCTTATGTTCTTGGTCCCAGGTAGGTATGACTCAAAAGTCCCGTTTAAATGTAAACAATGAGTTAAAAGAGCTGGTAGCCTGGTATGATGTCCGATTTTCAATCCGGAGGTCTCGGATTCAAACCCCGGCTCGTACCAGTTATGAAAATTATATCACATGCACTAAATATGGTTTCATATTTTACCAGTCGCTTTTTGATGAAGGAAAACAACTTGAGGAAACCATATCTATTTCCAATAAGGCCTACAGGTTTAATTGAGCCGTGGCACAAAGCCGCTAGGAGGATGAGGAGTGAAAATTGTGTAAGTTTAAGTCGGTAAACAACATTGTTTATAAGTAAGTCATTTATTTGATCAGAGTACATTTGTGCAACGATAGATTAACGTAAAGCAAACATACTCGTATGGAAGGTTCAGGCATACAATCTGCCTGGAAATCGCCAAGAGGCGAATGTAGGTTGGGTCCTCTCGTGCTTTCAATGGCTCTGTTGGGTAGGAGTTGGATGCTGTTCAGATGATGTGTTGAAGTGACGTTGTAGCCGAGCTCGAATCAAGAGGCGTATAATGATCTCGCAATGCCCCTTTCTAACTCTGGGGTACCATAACATAATGTATATACGACAACAGATGAATGCGCGTATCAATTTGTACCTATAGTGACTATAGTCTGCAGACGGAGTCGTTCGACGTTCTTCATAGGTATGCGTGCGTTGTGCCGATGCCCATGACCAAAAAAACTGCTGCAGATTATCGTATATTGCATTAAATATTTGATTATATCTTTCGTATAAGTTAAAAAATCAAGTCTTTTAATATTAAGTAAATAGAGATTGGAGTTATAATAATATTGTCATTCAAGTATTTTGACGTTAAAAGTCATGTTAAAATGTCGTAATATTGTGACCAGCGTAATAAAAATAAAGTCCAGTAATTCAAAACTAATCCAAAAACTCTTTTAATTTTAAACAGGTTTTCAAGCAATTAATTATGAGGATTCGGTAGAAAAGTGTCTTATATTCAATCGTTAGTTGTATTTTTGTAGTATTACGACGTGTAAATATAAAAAAATCTAATTTAAAGGACTTACGGTCTTTATTTGTTTTCCCTATTTATTTTGAATACAATTTAGCTACTGGTATCCTTTTTTGTGTACGTATACGATTTTCTGTCAAAATAAATGCCAAAATGAAACGTCATGGCTGCTCATCCAACAAGACGTCCGCCTGCGACGAGGCCCGTCGGGCATCTGAGTCACAATGACAATTTGACTGATATGGCGAATGTATGGGAATTTTTCAAAAGTTTATATTTACGTTTCAATTTCTTTGTTGTCTTAATGATGAAAAATATGAATATGCCCTGATGCACTAGTCTAGTTATCTGGCTTTCAAAATAACATAACCATTGAACCACTGTCAAAGACAAAATTGTATTGCGACGTGTTCTAACGGAACGCCATTTTTTGATTTTTTGGTACTTTTGGAGTCGGTTTATAGATAATCAAAGCTAATAAAAAATAAAATATCAATTGGAGCCTCTGCACGGCTTCTTTATGAATACGTAGACATTCATATTATTGCGAATACGTAGCATTAACTATACAAATTCCTTGTTCTAAGTGAGGTCTAAAACGATGTTGTCATATATCCGCCCCTTAATTTAATTCTTAATTTTGTCGGATCTGAATCAAATTAAATACAAACGATTTGTACATTGCTGCGTTTGCATTAGTCGACCGACGCACCATACATGTTGCATAATATATGTTAAAATAGTGCGCGAGAATTGAAACAAATTACTTAGTAAAAGTTGATTTATTCTTCCAAGTTTAAGGAATCAATAAATGAATGAACAAACAAATGTTTTAAATTCCATTGCAAAGGAGTGTACAAGGTAGTTATTGGACGTCACGAGGTAGTATGGTTCATGTTTCAAAAAATATTTCTATTGTAGCCTTGGCCGATGTAACACCATCACCACCGACACCATCTGAAAAACCACCAAAAAAAGTTAAGAACAGAGGTTCTGTATTCTGCGGTAATTTCATTCTTGAAAGTGCAGACAAAAGGCAAAAATGGGAACCGCTGGCCGGTGTTAAAGCCACATTTATGCATAAGCACGTTAGCAGACATTACAACCAACGGTTCATACTGAATATTGTAACGAATCTCGTTTTAAATTGTAGCCCTACTTTTAAAGGACGTCGTAACATACCGTTCATTTTAAAGCTTTTTAAGAATGTATAGCTTTTAAGCGTAATTTTCGGACTAAGTGGACTTACCGGGAGTTTTGTCAGTATTTAAGATGTAATTACGCTCATAATAGCTCAGCGCAAACACATTATGCTTAGAAAACATGGATTTATCCAGTAAATTAACATCTTTAGTAAACATTTGAACCTTTTTGTTGCAGGTAACAGACCAACAGAAATGGAAACTCGGTTAGCAATAAACTGGTAAGTATAAGTAATTTCATTTGAAGCTGACTTGAAAGGAAACATTCTTCAACCTCTGAGGCTTGTGATTAAAATGTAGTGGTGGCATCCAACCTCTGAGGATTAAGAATAATAAGGCCTAGGATAGGAACCTAGTTACAAAAAACCGACCAAGTGCGTGTCGGACCACGGATAATGGAGGGTTCCGTAGTTTCAATGGAATAAGAACCAAACTAATGCCAAAAGGTCGTATTTGATGCCTACGGAAGAAGTTTTTTGGAAATAATTCAAAAATAGAAACCCATAATGTTCAGAACAATTTTCGTAGAGAGTATATGATAACGCGCATCTTCTCAATTTTTTTCATATTTTTTGGACTTACGGTTCAAAGTTACAGGGGGGGGGGGACGGGACGCTATTTTTCCGACTTCGGAAGCGATTATTTCAGAAAATATTCAATTAATTACAAAATGTTCTTATAAACCTCAATGTTATTTTTAAAGACCTATCGATTGATGTGCAACATCATGATATTTGGTAAAATATTTTTTATTTATTTACATGTATGGAGCGCCCCCCCTAAAAATATTTTTTTCTGCAATTTCACCACATAACTACATAGCGGCATACAAAATACACCTCATGTCTAAATTTTATTAAGATACGTCTTATATTTTCAGAGTAAAATGGCTGTGACATACGGACGGACGGACGGACGGTCGGACGGACAGACGGACATGATGAAACTATAAGGGTTCCGTTTTTATCCGTATTGGCCAATGGCTACGGAACCCTAAAAATCGATCTATTAATAAATTAAACAAAATGCGACCCATTCCTTTCAATAACAATACTGCGAAAGTCTCATAGGTACTAGGACAGGATGTTCTTTGCCCAGAGGTTGTGTCTAGCGGTCACGCCCGCCAACATTCTAACCCTATGACCTAATTATAATTATGATTAGCAGAGAGCAATTAAGTAGAGAGGACAATGGAGTCGCTTAGGTTATTTTATGGGCACTTTATGTTTAAATAAATAAATAAATATTATAGGACAATCTTACACACGGTAAGCTCAATAAGGCTTGTGTTATGGGTACTAGACGACGATATATATAAAAGATAAATACTTAAATACATAGAAAACATCTATAACTCAGGAACAAATTTATCTGTGATAAACACACAAATAAATTCCCTGACCAGGATTCTAACCCGGGACCTCCTGCTTCGTAGGCAGGGTCACTACCGACTAGGCTAGGAGGCCGTTAAGGCATGTCTGATTTGAATGACTAATTATTAAATTATTTTTTTTACATCTCATGCTGTAAAAATTCGTATTTATGTACGTAGGCGACCTAAAGTAGTTTTTTTATGCTCTAGAGTATAAAGTAAAATCTTCGTCGAATACCAAGCCAATCGGTCCAACAGCCACATCAATAACTTTAACTTCATAGGATAAACTCTTTATTTTTTTTCGTTTCATTACTACTTAGTCGGTTCATAAGTTCTGTCACTAGGGTTTGGACTGGTAAAATAGGAGGTTGCTTACTATTTCAATATATGGTTAAAAGGCCTATTTAACACTGATTAATTTACGATATTATTTAAGGCAAATAGTTGTGGCAGTTTTACACAATTCCCCGTAACATACGAAAAAACGCAATAAAAAACCACGTCACAAACACGCGCCCTGTTCGAGTTGATTTTGACCATAATTATTTTTATTCAATTTTAAGAGGCTTCAGTTTTGCATACTGCATTAGCTTGATCTTTTACCTTCATTTTAATATCATATTATTGTTACGCGGAAAGAATTGGCCGTCAATTCTCAGCCTACCTACCATTCTTCGGCAGAAGACTTATGGCTCACTTTGTTGGTTAATAATGGAACGGTTAAACTACACTTATGTGTTGTTTACTTATGCAAGCAAGGGCAGGGTTACTCGTTTTCTAGTCAACTTTCTAATTTTCTTGATAAACTAGGGGAAGTTATAATTAATAATCCTGATGATAAATTCCTAATTATCGGTGATTTTAATCTAAGTAACATTGTGTGGACGTCAAGTAACCGACATTTATTACCGTCTAATCATACTTCCATGGATGAGTGTAATTTGATCGATGAGTTAAATTGTCTTGACTTGTATCAGTATAACGGAGTGCCTAACGTATATGGTAAGATATTGGATCTTGTGTTGTGCAATGACGTGGTGACTGTGTGTGAGTGCCTAGACCCGCTTGTACCCATAGACCAGTATCACAAGGCTTAAAGCATTAATGTAACATTTGTTTCTTGTACATCTCTTAAATCGGCACCTGTCATGAAATACTTTTATAACAAAGCCAATTATGACTTAATGAACTTTGACCCTCTAGCGATAGACTGGGATGTTGAGTTCCTTGGCCGTACTTTTGACCAGTGTATTGATTATTTTTATTCTAAATTTAAAGAATTAAGGGATAAGTATGTCCCTCACAAGTTTATTTCCAGAAACTCAAACCCAGTTTGGTACTCTTCCTCGCTAAAGCATTAATGTAACATTTGTTTCTTGTACATCTCTTAAATCGGCACCTGTCATGAAATACTTTTATAACAAAGCCAATTATGACTTAATGAACTTTGACCCTCTAGCGATAGACTGGGATGTTGAGTTCCTTGGCCGTACTTTTGACCAGTGTATTGATTATTTTTATTCTAAATTTAAAGAATTAAGGGATAAGTATGTCCCTCACAAGTTTATTTCCAGAAACTCAAACCCAGTTTGGTACTCTTCCTCGCTAAGGAAAGCCATCAAAGAAAAACATAAGTATCATCGTAGATTTAAGTTATATGGTAGGTAATAGATGTGATTTACTTTCCTTCGAGTATCAGAGGGAAAGAGTAAGGCGTATGGAAAAGCGATGTTTCTTAAATTATACTGAAATTATAGAAAAAAATGTAAGCAAAAATCCTAAATTATTTTGGTCTTTTATAAAATCTCGTTCAAAGTCCTTTGGGATACCAAGTACTGTGCGTTATAGTGGTGTTATTTTAAATTCAGGGAATGAGATTTGTAATGCGTTTTCTGATTATTTCAAAACAAGTTTTGTGGCCCCTGAAACCCCTGCCGTAAGTGATTCACACGGTTGTAGCAACGCTCACAAACATACCGACTCGGCTAGTGATATAGCCAGTATCTCTGTTGATAGTGACGTGGTTACCAAACTCTCGCTAAGCCTAGATCCTAATAAATCAGCCGGCCCCGATCAGGTACCAGCCTTGTTTTGTATAAACTGTGCCAAAGCGTTAACTAAACCCATTTCTCTACTGTTCCGTCGGTCATTTGTAGAATGTACCGTTCCCGTAATTTGGAAATCGGCTTTTATAACCCCAATTTTAAAAAAGGTTCAAAAACGGATGTGTCTAATTACAGGTCGATTTCTAAATTATGTATTTTGGCCAAGGTATTAGAAAGAATAGTCCACATGCAGATTTCGTCATCATTAATAAATTCTATAGATAACACTCAACATGGTTTCATTCAACGTAGGTCCACAGTGTCTAACCTGGCCTTATTCAATGATTTTATCTCTGAGACGATGGACAATGGTCATCAGGTGGATGTTATCTATACAGATTACAGTAAAGCCTTCGATCGTATTGACCACGATATATTAATATCTAAGCTTTATTCGATTGGCATTAGAGGGGATCTCTTAAGATGGTTTAAGTCGTACATAAAAAATCGGTGTCAGTCGGTGGTGATTAATAATTACATGTCGAGTTGGGTATCGATACCAAGTGGAGTCCCCCAAGGTTCTATACTGGGCCCACTTCTATTTAACATCTTTGTGAATGACATAAGTACCTGCTTCCATTTCTCTAAGTTGCTCAGCTTTGCTGACGACATGAAAATTTTTGCTAAAATTACCTCACCGACTGATGCATGTGCACTACAATCTGATCTAAGAAGACTCGATACCTATTGTAACACAAACAAATTAGATTCAAACCCCACTAAATGTTTTACAGTAACCTTCTCTCGTAAATTAAATAACATTTGTACCCCATATTCACTAAAAAGTAACATTCTTCAGCGAGTAGCGAGCATGAGAGATTTAGGTATTATTCACGACTCCAAACTTATTTTTGGCGAGCACATTGATAGTATAGTAGGTAAAGCTTCCAGGTCACTTGGATTTATACAATACAATACAATACAATACAAATACTCTTTATTGAAGACCTCAAAAAGAAAACCAGTACAGCAAATGCATAAAGTCAGAATAGAGGTAAACAACAGGCGGTCTTATCGCTAAAAAGCGATTTCTCCCAGACAACCTTTAGGTAGTGGAATTGTGTTAAATAAACTAAGAAGATTTATTATGCGTAGTTCAGTTTGTTTTACCCGTCTCAAAACTCTCAAAATCTTGTACTGCGCTTATGTGAGAAGCAAACTAGAATACGCATCGCAGATATGGAATCCTCAGTACCAAATTTATGTTGATAGGGTTGAGAGATTGCAGTCAAAATTCATCAAATTTCTCTGTTATAAAGTGCGAGTCAACTATAGTTCTACCAACTTCCTCAAGCTGTGCAAGAAACATCATTTGATCCCACTTGTTAAGCGCCGTGAAATAGCAGATATAGTGTACTTAGTAAATATTATTAAAGGTAATGTAGATTGTCCGAATTTGCTTAATAAAATCTCTTTTAATATTCCGTCAAGGAGGCTTAGGCATTTTTGTCCCATTAGTAGTAATTATCAAGCTACTACTAGATATAGAAAAAACTGTTTTATATGCAGGGCAGGCATGAGTTTAAATAAAGTTCTTATAAATTGTGATATCGACATATATAGTGATAGCATACCAGCAATAAAAAATAATTTAATTGGGTACTTCATGGGTGACAACGATTGTGGCGCGGGTTAGGGCTCGGTGCATTATTGAATGTATACTAACAGGTTTTTTCCTTCTTTCTTCACTTTTCATTTATCTTTGTAAATATTATCATGTATATTTTTAGATCATCTGTTCTTATGCTTTAGGAACTTGCATTTGTATTAAGTTGGGCAAAAACTTTTGTAATATATTTTGTTTCTACAAGTGAGAACCTATAATTGGCTTTGTGATTATATTGTAATTTATGTATACTGTATAGCGCTGTTGGTTTTCCATGTATCAAAATAAAATAAATAAATAAATAAAATAAATATATAATTAACATGGGTCTGACTGACAAGAAGGCTAGTATACACAATTTTGGAAGACTACCTTGAGGTACAGCATCAAAATCATCGTGTTTTGCTCAAAACTGAAAAATACGTTGAGGTTCAGGAGAAAAATAGCTGAAGCACAGACTTGTAAGTCAACTAAATATTGGTTTTTAAATATGCCTTAATCATCTACTTTCATAAAAATAACAATTTGTAACTCTGGGCAACTATAACAATGATCTTAACCAACTTTTGTGAAGTACAATTTTCATAAATTATCGGCGTGTTTGAGACTGACAACAATCTTCAAGTTTACAAGGATCTATAAAATACGCGATCTTGATTATAAGTTAATCATATTATATTTTAATCTGTATGAAATAAGCTTTCTAATCAGGTCTAATTTTTTTTAAATAAAAGCTTTGTATTATATATTATCACTTAAAAAACCCTTGTGACAGAACTTAAGGACCGACTAGGTAATCTAAGACTAAGTCAAAGATTACCAACAGCCAAAGTACATACACATTAAAACTTTATGAAATAAACTTTTAATTTTCATTTTATCGAATTTATAAACTTCTCGCGTAAAATGGTACGTTTTATGCACTTGTTGTACAATCTACTATTTTATCTAACACATACATTTCTTATTCAAGTAGTGCTAATATTTTTGGATCGATGTATTTTGAATCGTTTTCTCCACTAGACCTTTGGCTGATGTTTCCAACTCTTTTTTAGTCAGCCTAATTAAATTCAGTAATAATATGAAAAATAATTCATTGCCAGTTGCTACTTTTTATGGCTTATTATTCACATTTATAGCTGGCAAAAGGTTATAGTCGGATTGTGAATACAATATAGAAATTACGAAATGCCATCTTGGAAAATTAACGTTAATGATGGAATCAGATTACTGTTCAATAATTTTGCCGTCCAGAACGATTGACAAATGATTTTTACCGTTTTAGCTACGACCTTTCTCGTCTTTCTACCCAAGTTGTTGGTCATCGCTTGTGAAGTGGTTAAGGGCGGTGTATAATGAAGCCTCATGATGGTCACCTGCCGCTCTGTTAGTGGGTTGTAGAACAGCAGCCATTTAATCATTTTCCTAAAAATGGTCATTGCGTCCCGATTAAACCTTTTTCAGATGATAGTTTTTATGATATTAAATATAAATATTAAAAAACACCAGCCGCATCGCAGTAAAAAGTCCGTCAGCTGGTCACGTGAAAATACGGTCTTCAGGGCACCAGCTGACGGTCTTTCAACCTCGATACCGCCGGCTGAAGATTTTTCATTTTTATAAGAGCATATAAATTATCATTTGACAATTTTTTTATCGAGATGCGATGATATTTTTTTAAAGTGATTAATTGACTGCTATTCCCCAACCCACCAACGGAGGCTATGTTCCTTCACGAGAATCTATTATACATCGCTCTTAACCATTCCACAAGTAATCGCCTGGGACGTGATTGGTCATAATATGTTTGTTCCTGACTTACAGTCCAACTCTACTACAAATAAAAGTGTGCTAGATATTTTTGCGCTACAATTTAAATGCGCACCAAAATGGCTTTCATATCCTAAAACTAAATTCCAAGTTAAATTAATTACCTCCATATAAAATAAACCCACTCCATACCAGATCCCTAAAGTAAAACATTTTTAATTCCAAAATAAATTTACACACATCAGAATAATTATATATTGAGTCCATATATCTTTTTGCTTCCCAGAATGGATGTTTTGCTCACCAAATATTGTTTTCATAAAACATCAAAACTAATACCAAAAACTGCAGACTAATTTGCTTTAGTATAATCAAATTATCTAAACTTTAGTTAAAATATATTATTCTCGATCTAAAATTACAATCGCTTCCCTTTCTTTCTTTACCCCGCAACCCGCACCCCGGCCACTGCCACGCGGCGCATAGGCCGAGACATTGTTCGTTTTAAAGTCCCAGCCAGAAGTGGGTTAGGTTAGGTTAGGTTAGAACTGTGACCCCCAAGAAAACAAACTGTTGTCAGAAGTGGGTTAGGTTAGGTTAGAACTGCGACCCCCAAGAAAACGACCTGTTGCCAGAAGTGGGTTAGGTTAGGCTAGAACTGCCACCCCCAAAAAAACGAACTGTTGTCAGAAGTGGGTTAGGTTAGAACTGCGACCCCCCAAGAAAACGATCTGTTGCCAGAAGTGGGTTAGGTTAGGTTAGAACTAGCGACCACCAAGAAAACGAACTGTTGCCAGCAGTGGGTTAGGTTAGGTTAGAACTGCGACCCCCAAGAAAACGAACTGTTGCCAGAAGTGGGTTAGGTTAGGCTAGAACTGCCACCCGCAAGAAAACGAACTGTTGTCAGAAGTGGGTTAGGTTAGGTTAAAACTGCGACCCCCAAGAAAACGAACTGTTGCTAGCAGTGGGTTAGGTTAGGTTAGAACTGCGACCCCCAAGAAAACGAACTGTTGCCAGAAGTGGGTTAGGTTAGGTTAGAACTGCCACCCGCAAGAAAACGAACTGTTGTCAGAAGTGGGTTAGGTTAGGTTAAAACTGCGACCCCCAAGAAAACGAACTGTTGCCAGCAGTGGGTTAGGTTAGGTTAGAACTGCGACCCCCTAAAAAACGAACTGTTGCCAGAAGTGGGTTAGGTTAGGTTAGAACTGCGACCCCCAAGAAAACGAACTGTTGCCAGAAGTGGGTTAGGTTCGGTTAGAACTGCGACCCCCAAGAAAACGAACTGTTGCCAGAAGTAGGTTAGTTTAGAACTGCGACCCCCCCAATAAAACGAACTGTTGTCAGAAGTGGGTTAGGTTAGGTTAGAACTGCGACCCCCAAGAAAACGAACTGTTGCCAGAAGTGGGTTAGGTTCGGTAAGAACTGCGACCCCAAGAAAACGAACTGTTGCCAGAAGTGGGTTAGGTTTGAAGTCGATCCCCAAGAAAACGAACTTAAAGTTAAAATCGGTCGGCGTTGGTGGCGTGATTTTATGTGATGCAGTAATTGAGAATTCAATATTTTTTTAAGACTATATCATATGTTAATTGAATGCATAAAGCGATAAATAAGTAACTTGTATTTGGGGGTAAGTAGTAGTATTGTTTGGTATAAAAAAAAATTCACGGTCAGCAAAAAATACTCAAATGGAAGTAATAATATAAAATATTGGTGACATCTATTTAACAACAATATAGATTATTTGGTCTGAAACTAACTTTAACGATGATTACATATTTTTATAGCATGTCACAAAAATAAATATTACCTATATTTATACAATAGTTTGCGATATACTATTTGGTGAGCATTCGTCCGGTTTGGTAAGCATTAAGAATTTATTGGAAGTAATTTATGAACATTAACGTCTGACATGTTATTGCATGTGACTGTCGCAAATCTATTGCAAAAGTAAGAATTTGATAGTAACCATCTAATCCTGTTAGCTTTTTATGAACCAAGAGGGGTGTGAAACGCTAAGATAATTAAGCATCTGCCATATACTCGTTCCACAATGGGCAGATATAGCAGGAAACAAAGGAAGAGTTTCATTAACGCAGGGTCCGGTGCCGGAATACATACAATACATATTATGATTAAAGCGCCAGAGATTGTAATCCCTCCTGTTTATTAAACCTGTTTACTCGTATCAGGGAGCGTGTTTTGCCTTCCTTGTCGCCAAAATATATACTGTGATTTAATCCGTTCTGTTTCACATTTACTTCATTTGATCAATTTATACATCATTTGTTAATGTGATAATTTATTTACACGCTTGAGTGAACTAGAACAAAAGGCTTTCACGAGTGTAATAATTTAGTGATTGATTCATAATAATAATACGTTATTAATTATCCAGTGATGGAGACCGCAGTTCGTTTGGGTTTTAATTATACCTAGTGACATTATTAATCCAATGGTAAGCCATAATTGTCTCAAATTTAGTCACTAAACTTATAAATTTAAACTATATGTTTCGTTGTCGTTTTGTATTTATTGAGCACAAAATATTATATATCGCTGTTTTTTTTTTATAAACTAATGCCTAATGTACAGTCGAGTTCATAAATATATGAGCAAATCCCAGGCTTCAAATATAAATGAGCATAGAAAGGTACATATGCATCTGAACAGATTTACCAATCTAAAATATGTGTACATATCACCTGTCATATTAATCTGAGCAAGTCTCACAATAATATGTAAGCAACTGAAAACTCATAAATATCTGTACTAATATTTTTCAAAATTATTTAACCAAGTGTAAGTACACAAATACCTGCGCAAAATTTGATAATTCAATATTCAATGCAATGAACAGTCGCCATCAAATATATCGGAGCGGCCAAGGTACTCAAAAATATCTGAACATGCACTTTATTGCCTTGACAATAGAAGCGTTGTTCAGATATTTTGGAGTACCTTGGCCGCTCCGATATATCTGATGGCGACTGAACATGAATCACTATTTGTATATGATCGACAATTGAAGATTGGCTTCAAGAACAGCTTATCATTTAAAAATTTGTAAGTGGGCAGTCATCGAAGTTGATAACAACCTCTTTTAAGTGGAGCATAAATCGAAAACAGCAAAAATGGGTAAGAAGGTGCAATCAAATACTAATGACACTTCTATGACGTCACACTTAAAGTGAAATAGACAAATGTATGATTTGACAGTACGGTACTCTTTTCGATGATTGTCAAACTGTTAAGTGTTATGTTTGTTTAGATATTTATGAACTTCCACGTGTTTACATAAAATTGTAGGACGTTAGTACACATATTTATATGGCAATACATGCTTCAGGTGCTTACATATTATTATTAGACTTGCTCAGATTAATATGACAGGTGATATGTACACATATTTTTGATTGGTAAATCTGTTCAGATGCATATGTACCTTTCTATGCTCCTTTATTTTTGAACCCTCAGATTTGCTCATATATTTATGAACTCGACTGTACGTAAAATCCATGCTTATATAATGTTATAAATGCAAAAGTGTGTCTGTCTGTCTGTTACCTCTTTATGCTTCAACCGCTGAACCGATTGAGATGAAAGGAGATCGTCAATTCCAGGCCCACTTGCGATATGGTCTCGTATAAAGTTTGGTCTTCAATTTTAAGCAAATACCCATTTTATTACGAAACTAGACAAAATATTGCATGAAAATAAAACGGGAATTAGAAATGAAAAATAAAAAGTAATTTCGTTGATCCTTCCGCCATCCAAATAGTGCTAAATAAATTGTTAACGTCTTTACAGCATTGACATAAGGTTAACTTCTCCTGAGCCGAGACGAAACGGACATTTTCAGTAAGGAGTTACGTTTATTTTGCTAATCTTGTTTATGATTATAGTTTGACACTATTAATGTATGACGTCACCGTCATCTATGTCTGCCGCATGAAGTTATAATTTGAAACTGGAGTGTGCTCTTCGGCCACAAGGTGGGGCCGAAGGAGTTGGTGGTATGGGGGGGATGCGTCTCGTTTTGACTATTTTTCTATTAAGTAATGTCTGATACTACCATGGATTTCTAAAAAGTGGATGTAATTCTTGCACTTTTTCCCTAACCACAGTTTACAAGGTTCATCTGATGTTCATCTAAAACCGTACCGTATTACCGTGTAAAACAGTCGTTCATAGGTGACTAGAAAAAACGGTCCGATAGAGGGCATAATATGGGGGGCGGTGTTTCACTCGAATCCGTTACAAAATTGACATACATTGACATTTTGACTTGTTGTCATGCTGGCATTATTGTCTAATGACGTCATAACTCCCTAAGTCGAAGCGGAACGCGGCTCCCTAAATTACTCTCTCTTTCGGCCTTGCTTTTTGGCCCAAGAGTGTGCTCCGGTTTAAAATTATAACTTCATGGATGCTAGTAGGAGCGCATTAACAGTGATAAACCTTATCTCTTTGTAATAAGGTCTACGATTGTTTAGTTAATAGTAGCAATGATGGTTTGACAGCCATTATCATTGTTTACCCAAATACAAGAAATCTGCGGCAGGATCAATATATGACTTTTTATTATTTTATTATGATTCCGTTTCATTATCATGTCAGATTTTGTAGAAATTCTTTAAAAAACAGGTATTTATTTTATTCTATACTTTAAATCATAAACATGTACGCTTAACAATATTGTCCTTATCACAATCATGTTTTTACATCCCGATTTCTCAATTTTCTCGTTACATTTCTGATTATTTTATGACCACCATGATCTAGAAATTAAAGCGAATGTTTTGATATCTATTTCATAATTATACGCATCGTTATGATCTGGGGCAAATCGCCTAACAAAAATTGACGATCTCCTTTGGTATGAAGATAGTACTTAGAAGGACATAGAATAGTTTTTATTCCAGAAATCATCCCTTAGGAGGGTGAAAAGGGATGTATATGTAGACATAAAATAGCATATGCGCTAAATATCTGCTATGAAATCCATTAATTCATTAATTCCTTATGGCGAATGTTAATCCCACGCTGACGAAGTCGCGGCCAAAAGCTAATATATTATAATTATTATTTTTCTTTGTGTTGTTGTTTATGTTTGTTTGTTTTATTGTTTTTGTCGTATTTTACCATCGCCTACGTTACCTACGTATTAGCTAATCTAATAGATCGACACAGGCAAGATAACAAAACAAAACGCGGTGCTCAAGCAAATACCCTAGTAAACAAACACGGATACGTTAGGTAGATATCTATTTTGATAAACAATAAGAAAACAAAACTAAGCCTGGGTAGACAAAGTCCCAAATTAGGGTGAAATTAACCCTTAAATAGACCCAATTCATAGCGAGGACGCTAATCTCGCCGGGCGCGCCGACTTTCATTAGCATTTGTATAATTTCATCGGGAGATCTTGCAACGAGGACAGTCGTGGAACGGTAGGCAGTTTTAAAGTAGTACTTGAACCTATGTTATTATTTTAGTATTAAATGCTTGTTCATTGAAATATGCATATTACCAGAAACAAGAGTGCGCAAACCATCATCAGAAAAATAAGTATAGTTTGGATGAGACTTCATAATTTAATGATGTCATAATGATATTCATTTGTTTAAGATTCCCCTTATACAATTTGATAAAATGCGTGTATTTAAGAGTCCAGTAAAGTTTTTTTTTTTAATTGATACTATTTTGCTGTAACTAATTAAACTTCTGTTAAACATATTTTGAAAGATCGTATCTTTTTAAACTGCATAAGTGGAATACTTTTTCGATTTTTTGTTTCATTTATAAATATCACCATAATCTCACAGCTGTTTCGCGATTTTCGCCTGAAGAGGTGAAAAAAGTACCTAAGATTTTAATTGATTAAAATTATGTTGAACTAATACAAAAATAATATATAATATAGAAGTCTGACTATTGAAATATTACCCAAATATTTGGCGGGAAATTCAAAAAATCATGGGCTGGTCACACCTTGTGTAGCAGGAATAATAGTATTGATACTAGAAAATACTTTTGACTTCTGTGCACACGTAAGGTAGGTAGGTAGGTAAGTTAAGGTAAACAGGCAGAAATCAACGAAGTAAACAAGCTTCACAGGGTGTTAGAAAGATCTTTAACCGACTGCAACAAGAGAAATACATTCAGAAATTAAATTCCCCAAAAAATGCTCAGAAGCAAGTAAAAACAATCTAACAACTATGTACTTGAGTTCCCTATTCACTTGTTTTAAGGGATGGTTTTAGTTGGTTTACGTACTGTATAGACAAGTTTTGCGAAAATATTTTTATTTTTACATAAAATTACTACTGTACAGTCAGTCCACAGATTTCTCCTAAATATTGGTTTTCAGTAAGTAACTTCTTACGTTCCAATGTTTTGATTGTATTGATATTTTCCAGAACTTCTAGTTTATCCGTTTCTTTACACACTTGTCCTGTTTATGAGATTCAGGTATTAATAAATTCACGTACTTAATCAAAGTTATAGGCAAATGTTAAAACTAGTACTTAAAGTATCAAAATATTAATAAAGCTCCAACCTACAAAATTGTTGACGACTTGTGAACATTGCAGTTTTTCGTTTCACATCAACTTCGCACATCGTCGTAATTATTTACGAGCCTAAATAATAGTTTGCGGACCACTCGGTACAGTTATTTTTAATATTATTTAAAATAAACCCCTTATAAACCGTGAACAATTTGAAATAATGACATAAATTGACAACAGACTTTTAGCTTTTTTTTTTAATCATAGACAATTGGTGGTACAACAAGGAAATATCTGTCAACAATATTTGGCTAGTCAGACTCTATAAATACGTTGGAAAATTAATCGTCTTATGAATAAATGGAATTTTCATTTTCATACATATATTTTAAGCAAGAGTATGTTAGCTAGAAAAATTTCAAGAAAAATTGCCTAAGTTGAGGTGGTATTTTTGGGAATGTATTAAAATATTCATAAAAATTAAAATGTAGAAATAAACTTGACTTCATGATTTGATCGGATAATATAAAACATATACAAGGGCATAACAAATAATAGTAATAAATCAAGCTAGAAGTTTGCACAAAAC
This sequence comes from Pammene aurita, assembly GCA_947086415.1. NCBI lineage: Eukaryota > Metazoa > Arthropoda > Insecta > Lepidoptera > Tortricidae > Pammene > Pammene aurita. The sequence continues at coordinate 13,790,990 of OX352296.1, read as the reverse complement.
GACATCCTGACTAAACAAGCTCTGTAAGAATTGAGGTATTAAATAATAATATAAATGGACCAAAAATATTTTTTTGTAATTAAATTTACATGTGGGTTATTTAATTTTTAGCGATTTCCGTTTTCAAATCCTTACCGGACTAAGTATTCTTTGCCCACCGTCAGAAAAAGGCGACCTTGTTTGATAGCTGTTAGAGAGTCTTACTGTTATAATTCTGTCTCCTGTGACATTCTCGAATGATCTTGTTCTCGCCACATTTGTTGTCAGGCCCATTTGTCTAACAACCCATCAAGGAAATTTATTCCTGGATTGTACCTCTATAATGATATTTTCTACTAGATAGGTGCTTTTGAAATTCAGAACTGGCTCGGAATGAACTGTTTTTAGTTGGCTCCTGAAATATTTTACATTACAACTTTGTACTGCATATCAACGCATAATTAAATAAATGATCAAAATCAAAATTTTCGCTCATTTACGTTTCTAATAAAGTAGATACTTAGTTAAAGGAATGAGTGATTGTACAAAATACATAGATATCACTCTTGAAATGGGCCTACATTCTTTTGTTTGGTTACCCCGCGAGTCGCATTTTACCCCAATTGACTACCTATTTTTTTATTTCGTACACAAACAGTCACAATAAACATATTCATATTATATAGTGTAGCATGACGCTACGTATCGTACGACATCTGTCGACTTTCTTTAGAACTTCTGAACTTCTGTGTCTAAGGCTAGGTCACGGTTGATATATAAAAAAAGCGTACATTGTGATTCACGGCATTACAGGTAGATGGCGCTTATATCAGTCCGTATTTTGTAATACGTCTGGCAGTTATAAAATTGAGATAATACTCGCGCTAATTTTGAATGTGAATTTTTGAGGTATTCCAGATTGTCAAAAAGAAAAAAGTTGATTTTTGATTGAGTCTGTCAGAGCGCCGTGAGATTTTGGAAAGAAAAAGAGATAATCTGGATTTGGTCTGGGGTTTTTGCTATAATTTGCTTAGTTGCATCGTGGTGAAGTGCGATTTATTTCAAACATTATATAGCAAGTGCTATTAATACATTATTGGAGCAAAAATAAAACCAAAACCATTGCCGGGCAAAAAAGGCCATATAAATTATATAGCAAGTGCTATACACTGAAACCGCCTGATCCGGAAGGATTCCGGAAGGCGCTTGTGGATGCCGGGCCGGCGGGACGGTCTGCAGCTGCCGCGATTTCCGCGGGTTTCTTCGCCACATCATCGGAGAGTTAGAGTCCGCATCCAGCGGGCTCTCCAAGTGAGAAAAGGAGTTCAGCGAGCAATTGGGTCCGCCTAAATCAAAGCGGACACTTGCCCACGAACTCTTTTTAATTTAAAGCAACAGCTTTAGCCATCCTGCTTTCGAGAGTATCAAATTATTTACATTTTTGTTAAAAACGTTATGAATCGGATTCCTTTTCTTTGTATCCAGTATTTTTGTGCCATAATAGTTTTTTTGTTGTTTTGCTAAATTCCCCAAATTCCAATTGCCTCGTTTGACGGGCGTATAAAGACCTGGCTCTTTAATTTAGGCTACGTTCAGCCAGCGAATCATCTGTCACCATCCATATCACCCGCCTCATTAACCCATTATTTTCCTGCAGCCAAATTATTACTAGCCGAGTCTTTATTTTTACTTACCGGTTTTTCTAACTATTGAATGTGTAATGTCCTTGTTTAGGTACAGTTGTCTTCATTTTTAAGTGAAGTGCTAATATTAAATATTTTTAATTATTGTAATTTAATTACATTCTGGCCACTAGGGAGGTTGTTGAATGTGAAAGTGAAATAGGTACAGTTGTCTTCATTTTTAAGTGAAGTGCTAAATTTAAATATTTTTGTTATTGTAATTTAATTGCATTCTGACCACTAGGGAACTTATTGAATGTGAAATACCCTTATTTAGATGCCGTTATTGTGATTTTTACGTGAAATGCTAAATTTTAAATAATTGATTATTTTTGCTAATATTAAATATTTTTACTTTGTCGTCAAAATTAAACGTGTTAATGCAATTAAGAAGTGTTTTACTGCAAAATGGCGCCCGATAAGGTAAAGAACTCTGGATTTACTTTTAATAATTGTAATTAAATATTTTTTTTGGATTTGTGAGACGGTGACCGTAGACCGGTCGCGGTTCTATTAACCTTGATTTTGGTTTGTTTCAGCCTGCTGCCTCCTTACGTCCCATCACTAACCCGAATTCCGTCATATTAAAAAAATTGCTTTTATTTATGTTAAAAAAAAAACGAATTTATCTGTTGCCCTTTACTTATGCCTTTTTCTCAATTACCCGTAACATATCCCGAATACCTTATTTCATAGTCTGAGTTCTGTAGTTAGAGCCCGTAGACGTTAGGGAATTCGCAGGTAAGTCAGACATAGAATGTATGATTTGCGTTTTGTTATTTTTTTCAGAAACTGAACTTGTTTTTTTTGAATTCGAACTCTAACTTGGCATTTAGACTTCGAGTGTTATTTTCTTTCTTTGACTTAAGCGCTTGGTTTAGACCACGGATATACTCCAACTTCGGATTTTATTTTTTAGGTAGATTAACTTTATTTTTTGTTTGAACTTGCAACGCAAGACAACATTCGACTTTTCGCCATGTCGCACTTAAGTTATGAAGGATCAATTGCTGAGACACCTCATGCGCACTCATCTTTAAACTCGTACGATCCGAGGATTTTAGATCCAATGGCAGACGATGAAGAACAGTTTTTTGATTCTGAACCACGACCCCAGGCGATGCATATGTCCGGACTTCCCCCGCCTTTTCCTTTCAAAGATTATTCACTTACGAAATGGAACTTGAACTTTTCCGGGGACACTTGTGTTCGCGAATTTTTCTTTCGAATCGAGGAAGAAGGTATGGCGCGTAACGTCAATCCTTCATATGTTGTCAGACGTTTCCATGAATTGTTGTCAGATAGTACCTTGAAACATTTTAGGGCAATCAGATATCCGGGTCTTACTTACGCGGAATTAAAGTCTGAATTCGTTAAAACCTTCGACGTAGCCGATTTCGATTTCAAGCTTGAGAGCCAACTTCGCGCTTTATCACAGAAGGACAACCAGTCAGTGGTTGATTTTGTTATTCAGGCGCGCGATCTAAACGCAAAGCTTCGTACACCGGTTTCCGAAGACAACCTGTTTAACATTATTAAATATGGAATGAATCCTAGATATCATCCTTGTCTTGCAACTAACGTGGTCAGGGATATTGATGGTTTGTTAGAAGTCGCGAAAAATTTTGAAGCCTTTCAAGGTTCACGTCCAGCACGTTTGGCTATTGCACCGATTAGTGCTCAAGTTGTAGGTCAACCCAGTTCTATAGTGTGTATGAAGTGTGATGCAACTGGTCACAACTATCGTAATTGTCCTAACGTTTCAGGGGCAGTGTGCTTCAAGTGTATGCGTGTTGGTGCAATCACACGCGATTGTCCTAGTTGTAATTCTGGTCCGTCAAAAAACGAATAAGTGGCGCACTGAGAGGTCCATCGGTGTCGCCCGTTTATATGAATAATTCCCCGGATAATAGACTTTTTATTGATGTTTTAGTTGCTGGCTCTTCGGTAAGAGCTCTTTTAGACTCTGGTGCTCAGGTTTCACTAATTGATATATCCCTCTTATCGGAGCTCGGTATAACATATCACGAGGATATCCGGCCTTATGTTGTCTCCGCCGACAATTCTCCTATTGAAATTCTAGGCGGTTTGGACGTCCCCATTCTTTTTAGTGGCATTCGCGTTCTGCACCCCTGTCTAGTAAGCAGTAATCTTCCTACTGCATTTATTTTAGGAATTGAGTTTTGTAATGCTGTTGGTCTCATTGACATTTTAAAGAAGGCATTCCGTGATGGTTTGTCAGGTAAGCTTTACGTCGCTTCACATCATGTTCCTGTCGCAGTCCCACGAGTAGGTGAGGTTCGCTATGTCCACCCTCGTACGGTGCTTGCACCACTGCAGGAATCAAAACTCCAATGTGTTATTGACGAGTTTGAGGAGATTTCTTCTGATAAAGCTGGATTAGGTTGTACTTCGTGGCTTTCGCATAAGATTGAGACTGTTGGTTCGCCCATCCGTCAACGTTACTATCCCTTATCTCCAGTCAAACTCAAGATTCTCAACGAAGAGATCGACAAGATGTTAGAGTCAGGCGTTATTCGTCCCTCACGATCACCCTGGGCTTCCCCAGTGGTGATGGTTACCAAGAAAGATGGTAGTGTCAGGTTTTGCGTGGACAGTAGGAAGTTGAACAGCGTTACCATCAGGGATTCATACCCTCTCCCGCGCGTCCAGGACATCCTTGATAACCTACGAGGTGCCAAATATCTAACTTCGTTGGATTTTAGGAGCGCCTTTTGGCAAATCCCCTTAGCTGATAAGGCCAGTTGTGAGAAAACGGCCTTTATTGTACCCCAAAAGGGCCTCTTTGAGTTCGTTCGTCTCCCTTTTGGTTTAACCAACGCTGCGTCCGAGATGCAGAGGCTTACTGACATGATTGTCAATTTTGAATATACCCCTGAGTCTGAGGATTTTATCTTCGGCTATGTTGATGATTTGATTTTGGTGTCTCGTGATTTTGACAGTCATATGCGGCTTATTCGTAAGGTTCGTGATAGGTTGAAAGAAGCTGGTCTTACGGTTAATTTAGATAAGTGCGAGTTTTGTATGTCTGAATTGAAGTATCTCGGCTACATCGTCAATGAGCGTGGTCTTCAAACTGATCCAAAGAAATTAGAAGCTATTAGGGATTACCCTACCCCTTCTTCTGCCAAGTCTCTACGTGCTTTCATTTGTATGTGTTCCTATTATCGCCGTTTCGTGGATGGTTTTTCTTCGATTATTGCTCCTCTGACGGCACTTATCGGTAAGAGAAAGGGACGTGATCCCATCGATTGGAACGATAGTGCTAGTGAAGCTTTTTCTAAATTGAAGGATGCCTTGATGAGCGCTCCGTTGATGGCTTGCCCGGATTTTTCGAAACCTTTTATCCTTCAATGTGACGCTAGCCAGGTTGGCTTAGGCTCGGTCCTGGCTCAAGAGTTTGACGGCGTTGAACATCCAATTGCTTATTATTCTCGTTTATTCACTAAAGCTGAACGTGGATACGGGACAACCGAACATGAGCTTCTCGCCGTTGTTGATTCCATAAAGCATTTCCGCGGATATCTCGATGGAATGAGGTTTAAGATCATTACTGACCATATTGCTCTTAAATGGTTGATCACCCTTGATAATCCTACCGGGCGCTTGGCTCGTTGGGCAACTTTGATTTCCCAATATAACTTTGAGATTGAACATAAAAAAGGTGTCCTTAATGTTGTTCCAGACGCCTTGTCCCGCGCTCAAGTTGGGCTTATCTCATTCGCGCGTGGCATGGATCCTTCTGGAGATCCTTGGTATGAACGAATTTACCAGGGAGTTTTGGACAATCCTCAAATGTTTACTGCATTTGCTCTTCGGGATGGTGTCTTAATGCGCAGGGTATCTATCGAAAACCCTTTAGCACCTAATCCATGGCGTATAGTTCTTCCTGCTTCAAGGACTAGAGAGGCGGTTGCTGAAATTCATAATGGATTTCCCAACGTTCATCCTGCTGTTATGAAAACGTATTTAAAAGCTCGTGATGTATATTATTGGCCGAATATGTACCGTGATGTTACCAGGTTCCTTTCCGAATGTCAGGTCTGCAAGTCTTATAAAATTGCAAATTCACAACCTCGTGGACTTCGCTTATTTCCTCGTCGTGTTGCGGCTCCAATGGATCTTCTTTCCATTGACTTAATTGGTCCTTTACCGGTTAGCCGCAATGGGTGTCGTTATATTTTGACTTTGGTTGACGTTTTTACCAAATTTGTTTGGTTGGTCCCTTTGAAGTTGGTGAATGCGAGGTCAATATCGATGGCATTAGAGTCGGAGGTTATTTTGCGGTACGGTGTTCCTACTAACATTCTCTGTGACAACGCTACAGTTTTTCATAGTCGTCAATTTCTGGATTTCCTGGCGAGCTATAATATTCCAGGTCCGTGTTATACCCCATATTATTCGCCACAAGCGAATGTTGTGGAGAGATATAACCAGGTCGTGATTACTACTTTGAGCATTTTAGTTGAAAATGACCAACGCAGTTGGTCGGGTCATTTACATCGGGTCGCTCTTTATTTAAACTCTTGTATAAATTTGGCTACTGCTTATACACCGAATTTTTTGATGTACGGCCGCGAGTTGTCAATGATTCGTGAACGTGTTGAGAATCAGGTTGTGGACCAAGATGTGGGACTCAGCCGGATGAAACGCGCTTCGAATCTTCAGACGCTTCGTGAGGTGTACGATAAAGTTTCTGATTCGATGGCTTTAGCCTTTCATCGTAACGCCGCCAAGTTCAACACGAACCGTTCTTCGCCAAGAATCGTTGGTGACCAAATCGTTTGGCGCCGGAATTTCCAGCGTGGATCCGCTGATCCTTTTCGAGGCGGTAAATTCGCTCCACGTTTCGTTCGGTGCCGTGTGGTTAGACGGGTGTCTCCACAGGTATATGTACTGGCTGATACCGATTCCGAGCACGTCGGTACCTATCATATTAAAGATATCTTGAAATAGTTTCTTCTTTCGGCCCGTTCAGTATTCTCAAAATTCTAAAATGCGCTTTAGTCCGCCATTCCCTTATCGGTAATCCTTGCTTGATTCGTTTCTTATCGTTTTTTGTTTTCGTTTGAGCGTTTCCTTGCTCCTTTTTCCAGGTTTGACTTTTTTTTACCGTTGGTGCTTAAGGCTTCGTTTATCTTTCCCGGTCTATGATAGCCTGGTTGTATAATTTGATGACTCGATGTGAGGGATTAAGATCTGTGGCCAGGTGCAGTTTCTGTCCTATCCCGGCCGTCACGTCTTGGACCGCGTGACGCGTTGGTTGGCGTTTTGTCATCTTCTTAATCTATTAGATTAGTCTTTAGGGGTAATGTTAATAACTGGTTGGTTTTGTTTTTTTTGTAATTCGTTTAGGGTTCTCTTGTTGTACCTTTTTTAGCCTTAGAATTAAGTTGTGTTTTTTTGTTGCTTGGGGTTAGTTTTCTTGTGTTTTCTTGTGTTGTTGTTTGTTTGTTTCTTTGTTTGGTAGAGAGATGCTGTAGCATGACGCTACGTATCGTACGACATCTGTCGACTTTCTTTAGAACTTCTGAACTTCTGTGTCTAAGGCTAGGTCACGGTTGATATATAAAAAAAGCGTACATTGTGATTCACAGCATTACAGGTAGATGGCGCTTATATCAGTCCGTATTTTGTAATACGTCTGGCAGTTATAAAATTGAGATAATACTCGCGCTAATTTTGAATGTGAATTTTTGAGGTATTCCAGATTGTCAAAAAGAAAAAAGTTGATTTTTGATTGAGTCTGTCAGAGCGCCGTGAGATTTTGGAAAGAAAAAGAGATAATCTGGATTTGGTCTGGGGTTTTTGCTATAATTTGCTTAGTTGCATCGTGGTGAAGTGCGATTTATTTCAAACATTATATAGCAAATGCTATTAATACATTAATGGAGCAAAAATAAAACCAAAACCATTGCCGGGCAAAAGAGGCCATATAAATTATATAGCAAGTGCTATACACTGAAACCGCCTGATCCGGAAGGATTCCGGAAGGCGCTTGTGGATGCCGGGCCGGCGGGACGGTCTGCAGCTGCCGCGATTTCCGCGGGTTTCTTCGCCACATCATCGGAGAGTTAGAGTCCGCATCCAGCGGGCTCTCCAAGTGAGAAAAGGAGTTCAGCGAGCTATTGGGTCCGCCTAAATCAAAGCGGACACTTGCCCACGAACTCTTTTTAATTTAAAGCAACAGCTTTAGCCATCCTGCTTTCGAGAGTATCAAATTATTTACATTTTTGTTAAAAACGTTATGAATCGGATTCCTTTTCTTTGTATCCAGTATTTTTGTGCCATAATAGTTTTTTTGTTGTTTTGCTAAATTCCCCAAATTCCAATTGCCTCGTTTGACGGGCGTATAAAGACCTGGCTCTTTAATTTAGGCTACGTTCAGCCAGCGAATCATCTGTCACCATCCATATCACCCGCCTCATTAACCCATTATTTTCCTGCAGCCAAATTATTACTAGCCGAGTCTTTATTTTTACTTACCGGTTTTGCTAACTATTGAATGTGTAATGTCCTTGTTTAGGTACAGTTGTCTTCATTTTTAAGTGAAGTGCTAAAATTAAATATTTTTAATTATTGTAATTTAATTACATTCTGGCCACTAGGGAGGTTGTTGAATGTGAAAGTGAAATAGGTACAGTTGTCTTCATTTTTAAGTGAAGTGCTAAATTTAAATATTTTTGTTATTGTAATTTAATTGCATTCTGACCACTAGGGAACTTATTGAATGTGAAATACCCTTATTTAGATGCCGTTATTGTGATTTTTACGTGAAATGCTAAATTTTAAATAATTGATTATTTTTGCTAATATTAAATATTTTTACTTTGTCGTCAAAATTAAACGTGTTAATGCAATTAAGAAGTGTTTTACTGCAATAGGTACATAAATTGTACACAATGTACAGAAACAAAGAGAAGGTAGGTACATAAATACCTGGAGGTTCACTATTAAACACTAAGTATATAAACAAAATAAGGTACGGAGAAATAAACAACGTATGTAGTTCAAGAATAATAAGATGTACACACGGACAATGAAAACGGAGCATCCTGCATATAAATTGCCGTACAAAGATACCTGTTTTGTCATTGAGTATTTTTGTGTAATTCTTGTGATTTTGTCTCGAGCTGAAGAAGAAAGCTAATTAACGACTTTTACTATGAAACATACCTTGGTATCGCGAAAAAACTATACGTTTCTTAGAAAACGACCAATCAATTATTTCGCAATTTAGGGTTCGGTTCCAATAATAAACATGTACTTAACCTAAAGCTCGCAGAACTTTGCCATGTCTACAAAAATACACTATATGTATATGCGAAAAAAATGTAAGTGTAAACTACTCGTAACCACTGTTGTAATATTTCTTAAAATATTTTTTACGTAATGACTTATTTTTAATTGTGCCTTGTGCCTACCCATGCTCATGATATTGACGTCCTTCTTACCTATTTAGGTTAAGAGGCCTTAGTTTAGAGGACATGAAGTCTATTACCTAAAGAATTCGTTGATCAATGTGCATAGCTTAAAGAAAATTCTCGCATATTGCTGTAACCAAAGTGAATTTTGATAATGTCGCGGTCCATAATGGTCCCTAACTTCTTCCAATCAATGAAAGCCTCGAAATTAGATAACAATGAAGTGATTCAATTAAGAAGTTGCTATTTGCTATGGAAATCCGCAGCTCTTAATATGAGCTGCGAGGAATAATTTATTACAGTTTCTTGAGAAAATATCATCTAGAACTGAATATCTATAATCTCGATCTAGGTGTCTAAAATGAAATCTGTATTGACCTACGAGCGTGTGTCAAAAAGTGTTAGGTATAAAAAGAGATAAAATAAGAGAGAGAAGTATGTAGGTATACGAGAATATGATTAGGGTTTCTGGTTTCTCGACCCATTTTCATTCTCGAGTTTTCTCGAGTCTAGAGTGTTTTTCTGAAACCATTAAATATTGTTTAAATAAAACAAAAACAAACAAATTAATTAGTATTTATAGTCTTTTTGAGTTCTATCGGCTTAGAGATCTTTGACTTCGGAGGCTCTTCATCTTCATTACCAGCAGTTTCACTGGTTAAAATAGGTTCTGACTTCTGACTCATATTTCAAAGTTATTTTATGAATGTTTTCTAGATGTCTGAATAATCCACTTGTATTCGCGCTTATCATAGATTGGGAAGAAAAAAGTACTTACATAAAAATTTCGCGCAAACTCAACGTACCTCATAAATAAACATATCCTAGGACACACATAAGCCTTGGCAGGTAACCTGAAGTTCAAATTCGGAACTCTAGAATTCTCGAGTTCCGGTCATTTTCTTCTCGTCTCGAACTGAGCCAAAACTCTCGAGTTGTCTCGGGTTCGAGAAGTCTCGAGCAGAAACCTTAAATATGATACAGCCAACTGAGCATCAGAGCGCCATGATCTTTGTTCGTGTGTAGCTAACACCTACTCATATAATAAAAAGTTATTCTCTTATTTTCTTAACTGCGCATAAAAATACCATACCTACTGAAAATTATCTGGAAGAAACAAAAATAGAAAGAAGGACTGTAAGGACATTTCTATGCAATGGGAGTATATTTATCTAGTTTACCTATTAGGTAGGCTGATTCTTGACGAATAAAAATTTTTTTGATCTATTACACTAAAACTGCTTTTGAGTAACTAATTTGTATTGTACCTATACTACCTACATACTCGTACATATACCCAATACTGAAATTAATACAATTATAGGACATTATTTCAGTGCCTCCAGTGAATAACGGCATAATTCAAAATCGGCACTTTTCAGGAAAGACAAAAAACTGAGCTTCAAATGCATTTTTTTAGAAGTAATGAGTTTAGCTTTGTATTGAATAACAAATAATTAATATTTGTACCATGTTAATATGTTTTTTCCCTTTTTCCTCTAATTATGCCCTTATTCACGAATTCTTAAAGACATATATCAACTTAATCTTATAGATTTATTAAGTTTTTAGCACTAAAACGACTTATGCCCTTAAGTACAACGTGCATAAACTAAGAACACGAGTTGTGCCATTATTATATTTTATATTTTAGGAATGACATGACTTATGAAGCATTTAATGTTCTGAATAAAGAATTATTTCAGGAAAATATAATAACACAACTCTTTAATGAAATCAACTTATAATCAACTGGCAATGGAATCAGCCTCTCTTTATTATGCAAATAATTTTACAGCAATGACGCAAAACGAGATGTTTCTTTATGAACACGATTGAATAATGGTATAAATCCGTTCATGTCAAAACATCACCAGGACGTATTGGACCAAAATCAATAATTACATTTCTTCAAAATATAACTACGAATGTCTTTTAGTTCATATGTAATTTTGACTTGAGACCACTTGTTTCTTTGCGATTGTCGGTAACGCCGGATAAAGTAACTTATGCCTTCAATCACACTGGATTGATGCCCTTTGGGTCAATGCAAAAACTAGGTTAAGAAACAGCTAGAGTTACGCCCTTTTGATATGTTATGTAGTTCGACGAGCTGAATCGAATGGGACAATATAAACTAAAAGGAATAACTCATATTATGCCGTTATTCACTGGAGGCACTGATTTGTCGGGTAGGGTCAATGAAATCCGTAGGTACTACACGTTATTGTTTTACTCAGACATCTCGAATATGTTTGTGTCTTGTTGATATGATAAACCGAATACGGAAGCTATGAAACAAACATTACCGAGGAAACATTAATCTGAAATGTTTACTTTTTATTTATTATGCAATTATTTATTAATAACTGAGATAAACAAGTCATTATTGTTTTCATATCGTTTTTTAACCCCGACGTTACCAACAGTGTTATCACGACTACCTTTTATTAATGGCTGATAATAAGGTGTATTGAATCATTATTTGCGTAATAAAATTTTATATCTTTTATGATTTAATACTATGTTTTGGAGAGAGAAAATTATAGTAATTTGTTGGAGAGGCTAGAAAACCGCTTAAAGATGAACGAGTGAGTTTGAGGGCCGACCCATTAAGGGAGGTCCTCTAATATATGTCGTAAATTAGATATGAAACCTTCTGCAAAAAACTTACTTCCACTTATAGGTATGTAAAAACTGATGATTTAATTTAACTATTGCATGCTAGCATAGTTACTAATTCTACGCTTTCGTACTTTGCAAACACTTATGAATGCTGCATAGTTATAATTGAGTTTCAAACTGCGAGATGTCATTCTACTGTATAGCAATAACCAACGTTTAAGTTTGTAACTTGTCACTCTGCCTTTTTGTAATAAAATAAAATAAAAACGCTAAAGATGGACTACATCTTTATCATTACATGGAGCTTTTCACGACTACTGTAAGAAAATATAGGTATCACATAATTCGTTCTGGTACTGGAATAGTAGATCTACCACCAATAAATTAGGATGTATTTCTTAAATTTATGAAAAAATATCGAATGGAAGCGAAATCTTTCTCCCGAGCGCAGGCACGAGGCGAGGCGAGGGGACTGGACAATTTAATTTCTATGCTACGTTTGGTCGAATGTCACTAAGTAGTTCTCGCCAACCCCACAGCAAACACTTGTTCTTTGTCGCCAACCAATGAAATGCTACAAAAAAATTGTTGCAGTGGTGTGGTTTAGGTGTACAGCTAATGCTTATATTTAAACCAGTTTGGATTTAAACCATCTTTTGCCACATTTCCCAACAATGAAGTGAAAAATAATTATTACTAACAACGCAAACTCGCTAGCAGCTGTAGTTGGTTTCTACAAAGTAAGTGTCTTAAAGTTCTACCCAGCAAATTTTTGGCATTAGCACGCAACACAACGACGCCTCTTCTGTAAAAGTAAGTTTAGTAGTGAAGAATAAAAACCGGCCAAGAGCGTGTCGGGCCACGCTCAGTGTAGGGTTCCGTAGTTTTCCGTCCGTCACAGTAAGTGTCCCCACTTACACAAGAGTTAAAAAACTTTACTTGAAAGCACGTCATTTCATTGTGATTTTGTAGACATTACAGGTACAATAAACATCTGCTTATACGGTTAAATTACAAACTTAGTTTAGAAATTAATTTGTATTTTTTTTTCAAAAACTATTCAACCTATCAAGTTCAAAATAATTTTCCTAGAAAGTTTTTATAAAGTTCTACTTTTGAGATTTTTTTCATATTTTTAAAACTTATGGTTCAAAAGTTAGAGGGGGGACACACATTTTTTTTACTTCTGGAGTGATTATTTACGAAAATATTTACATTATAAAAAAAAACCGGCCAAGTGCGAGTCGGACTCGCGCACCGAGGGTTCCGTACAAACCTATAACAAGCAAAAGTTGTAGTATGTTTATTACTTATTTCAATTTAATACCTCTACGCGTTTACGAGGAAAAAGGTAGTAAGTTTAAAATTAAAAAAAATATTTTTTGTATGATTTTACTAAAAATGTCTACTTTTCGTAATTTTTCCTTTGTCTGTGCTATATGAAGTTTCTTCGTGCCAAGTTTCAAGTTTCTGAGTTTACGGGAAGTACCCTTTAGATTTTGAGTTTCTTGCGAGTTTCAAAATATGGGACTTAAATTGCTATTTCTTTTGATTGCGTTGACATAAAAGTTTGGTTTTGCTACATCTGAAAGGTCCTACAGCCCTGAGTATTTGACATGAATTTCAATTTAATACCTCCACGCGTTTACGAGGAAAAAGGTAGTAAGTTTAAATTTAAAAAAAATATTTTTTCGTATGATTTTACTAAATATTTCTACTTTTTATAATTTTTCCATTGTCTATGCTATATGACGTTGCTTCGTGCCAAATTTCAAGTTTCTGAGTTCACGGGAAGTACCCCGTAGCTTTTGCGAGTGCCGAAAAACTCTCAAATTTGCAGCATAAACGACTGTATCTTTTGATTGCGTTGGCTTTTAAGTTTGATTTTTTTACAGCTTCAAGGGACAATAGACTTGAGTATGTGATATAAATTTCAGCTTGATACCTCCACGCGTTCCTGATAAAAATGGTCTTGACAGACAGACAGACAGACAGACAGACGGACAACAAAGTGATCCTATAAGGGTTCCGTTTTTTCCTTTCGAGGTACGAAACCCTAAAAATGATTTTAGTAAACCCCTATTCATTTTTAAATACCTATCCAACAATATATCACACGTTAGGGTTGAAATGAAAAAAAAACACTCCCCACTTTACGTATAGGGGATGTACCCTAATAAAACATTTTTTTCCACTTTTTATTTTACCACTTTGTCGGCGTGATTGATATACATTAATATGTATATACCAAAGGACCATGGGCAAAATGTCCCCACCAACCAACAGAAACGAAACATGTCTCATTTAATAGATCTTGGCAACCTGATGATTTTTTACTATGACGAGGATCACCATATGTATGGGGTTTTCTTGGAGAACCGTATTTTGTTTTCATATATATTTTGTTACAAAGTACAATGTACATTGAAAGTTACAAGAAGAAGGTTACAGAAACATTATGTTACTAGCAATAATAAACAACAACATTTCTTTTAAAAAAATACACCTCTTATTTTTGAAGTTGGTTAAAAAAAAGGATATCAAAAATTCGCTTATAGAGCTATATATTTTTAGATCTACAATACTACTTAACATATGATATATGATACATATTATCAGTGTTAACTTAAAATTATTAATATTTTTAGCCAAAACTTTTAAAGAAAATTGAAGATGTCTGTCCTAAATATATGTATGTGACGTATATATATATATAAACAAAATACGGTTTTCCAAGAAAACCCCATTCAAAGGGCAATCCTCGTCATAATAACAAATCATCAGATTGCCAAGATCTATTAAATGAAACATGTTTCGTTTCTGTTGGTGGGTGGGGACAGTGCCCATACTAATTTGCCCATTGTCCTTTCAGCTTTCTAGTGCTAACGGTCACTGAGATTATCCGCGGACGGACGGATGGACGGACAGACATGGCGAAACTATAAGGGTTCCTAGTTGACTACGGAACCCTAAAAAACATCATTAAATATGAAGCATCATAGAAATAGTTCTTGTTTGTATTTTTTGTTGCTAGTTTATTATAAATTCAAATGATATATTATTATAAAGTGTATCAGTTATACTACTCGTAACAATGTTACTTGAGTAGTAGAGGTATTTTTAAACAATCTAGTGACTCTGCTTTTATTCAAATAGAGGTAAGTGATTTTTTTTCATTTACGTGGCTAGTTAACCAGCACCTACTGTGCACAAATATAAATTCATTAGAAGCAACAAAGAGCGTCCGAGCGTAGCTAATGAAGAAGGACGTCTTGTTTAATTACCTTTTGTAATTTTTCTTCTAAGCGGGCCGACGTATAAATTAATTTTCTTTCAGTGGCCCAGTGCGCAGTGAGCACCATTATGAGGCATTAAGTGAACTCTCCTTTGTGTCCAATATAACGTGCCCCTGCCAGTATTTGTATTATTCAAGTCATATATCATCGGGCTGTAAGAGATCGTTCTTCAGTGATTAGACCGCCTGGAGTGCGATTTTTGAATCTCACCAAGTGACTAATTCTCACCGATGTGAGTGATTTCCGATAGTAAATCACTCACATCGGTGAGAATTAGTCACTTGGTGAGATTCAAAAATCGCACTCCAGGTGTTTATCTCTGCTTTTAAGCTTAATAAGTAGGAGCAAGTGTCTCATTGATAACAAGTTAGCAAGTTGCAGTTACATTTAAGTAAGTGAAAACAGAATTTTTAGATACAATTTTCCTTTACTGAGTTATAGTAAATAAAATATTATTTAAACCCGAAAAACAAATTAACTAACAAAGTTTAAATTCTAAAATTAGTTAAAAACTAACTACCTACAAAATTAAAACTAAAAATTATAAATAAGTAGTTGCGAGTGTGTTATTTGTTAACATGTGTTGAAATTTCCCATTTGTGTTTACAAATTGGGAATTTTTTTTAATCTTCCCAATTTTTGTAACGTAGTCAAAGTAATTTAAGCTCACCTGATGGAATGAAGTTTTTATCGATTATCGGAAATCACTAACCTAAAAGAGCTTTGTGCTATCTTGCAGGGTACCTTTTTGCGTCGCATTTAAAACCTCCCATGAGATTATTGGATGTGCTTGCATTATCGGTGTCGTGCAGCGTACGGAAATAGTGCGCTACTGTCGCAGTGACCTATGGCCGCCTAGATAGCACTATCAACGACGGAAATTCGGTCATGTATTACTCCAATTACTTGTATTTTGAAGCGGTTTGCAGTTAAAAGCATAATCGTAACAACCGTTTACATTATTGACCTGATAAATAAAACTCAGCTTTTTTTATATTCCGCTAAAATGCTAGGTGTGTCAAATATAAATAAATTAAGGATATTAAATACTTAGAAACATAATAATAGAACAGTGTCCAGGGCTTGGAACCGGTACCAAAAATACCGGTTACATACCGGTATTTATAGGTTCTTTTCATTTCGGTTCCAGAGTACCGGTAAAGAAAAAATACCGGTACTAGCAGTGAAAAATATCGGTTCTCTATAAAGGTTCCTGGCTTGAAACCGGTACCGAAGGTACCTGTTCCATATTTATGAGTTTTTTTCATTTCGGTTCCGCAGAACCGGTAAAGAACAAATACCGGAATTAGCACCGAAAAATACCGGTTCTCTATAAAGGTTCTTCCACGTGTACGCGACGTTGTCGTTTAGTGCGGTACGCATATTCGGTGCGTAACATACCTACACTACAAACGAACGCGGCGTTGCGCTGCGCGTTGCCAGCATGCCAGGCGAATCAGCGATGCGCGGTGATTCAGTTCGAATTGAACACACGGCGGAAAGTGGAAGTTCATTGTTGTGTATTTATCAACCGACTTCATGATTTCGAAGGAGGAGGTTCTCAATTGGCTACTTTCCTAAAAAAATATTCGAAAATAAGGACCGTTTTAAAATCAAAGATGGCGGAAACGGGAAAGATTTTCAAAATTGTCATGGTAGTCATTTCCGACTAATTCGGGTGTGCAGATTTCGAAAATAATGTCTATTTTTAAATCCAAGATGGCGGTCATACACACTTTTAGTAAAAATCGTCATGGTAGTCATTTTCTATTAATTCAGGGATGTAGATTTCGAAAATAAAGACAATTTTAAAATCCAAGATGGCGGAAATGGATAATTTTGTCAAAATCGTCATGGTAGTCATTTCCGACTAATTAGGGTGTGCAGATTTCGAAAATGATGTCTATTTTGAAATCCAAGACCGCGGTCATACACTTTTTTGGTAAAAGTCATCATGTTAGTCGTTTCCTATTAATTCAGGGGTGTAGATTTCGAAAATAAGGACCGTTTTAGAATCAAAGATGGCGGAAACGGGCAAAATTTTCAAAATCTTCATGGTAGTCATTTCCGACTAATTCGGGTGTGCAGATTTCGAAAATAATGTCTATTTTTAAATCCAAGATGGCGGTCATACACATTTTTAGTAAAAATCGTCATGGTAGTCATTTTCTATTAATTCAGGGATGTAGATTTCGAAAATAAAGACAATTTTAAAATCCAAGATGGCGGAAATGGATAATTTTGTCAAAATCGTCATGGTAGTCATTTTCGACTAATTAGGGTGTGCAGATTTCGAAAATGATGTCTATTTTGAAATCCAAGACCGCTGTCATACACTTTTTTGGTAAAACTCATCATGTTAGTCGTTTTCGATTAATTCAGCAGGGGTGTAGATTTCGAAAATAAGGACTGTTTTAAAATCAAAGATGGCGGAAACGGGCAAAATTTTCAAAATCTTCATGGTAGTCATTTCCGACTAATTCGGGTGTGCAGATTTCGAAAATAATGTCTATTTTTAAATCCAAGATGGCGGTCATACACATTTTTAGTAAAAATCGTCATGGTAGTCATTTTCTATTAATTCAGGGATGTAGATTTCGAAAATAAAGACAATTTTAAAATCCAAGATGGCGGAAATGGATAATTTTGTCAAAATCGTCATGGTAGTCATTTTCGACTAATTAGGGTGTGCAGATTTCGAAAATGATGTCTATTTTGAAATCCAAGACCGCTGTCATACACTTTTTTGGTAAAACTCATCATGTTAGTCGTTTCCGATTAATTCAGGGGTGTAGATTTCGAAAATAAGGACTGTTTTAAAATCAAAGATGGCGGAAACGGGCAAAATTTTCAAAATCGTCATGGTAGTCATTTCCGACTAATTCGGGTGTGCAGATTTCGAAAATAATGTCTATTTTTAAATCCAAGATGGCGGTCATACACATTTTTAGTAAAAATCGTCATGGTGGTCATTTTCTATTAATTCAGGGATGTAGATTTCGAAAATAAAGACAGTTTTAAAATCCAAGATGGCGGAAATGGATAATTTTGTCAAAATCGTCATGGTAGTCATTTTCGACTAATTAGGGTGTGCAGATTTCGAAAATGATGTCTATTTTGAAATCCAAGACCGCGGTCATACACTTTTTTGGTAAAAGTCATCATGTTAGTCGTTTCCGATTAATTCAGGGGTGTAGATTTCGAAAATAAGGACCGTTTTAAAATCAAAGATGGCGGAAACGGGCAAAATTTTCAAAATCTTCATGGTAGTCATTTCCGACTAATTCGGGTGTGCAGATTTCGAAAATAATGTCTATTTTGAAATCCGAGATGGCGGTCATACACATTTTTACTAAAAATCGTCATGGTAGTCATTTTCTATTAATTCAGGGATGTAGATTTCGATAATAAAGACAATTTTAAAATCCAAGATGGCGGAAATGGATAATTTTGTCAAAATCGTCATGGTAGTCATTTTCGACTAATTAGGGTGTGCAGATTTCGAAAATGATGTCTATTTTAAAATCCAAGACCGCGGTCATACACTTTTTTGGTAAAAGTCATCATGTTAGTCGTTTCCGATTAATTCAGGGGTGTAGATTTCGAAAATAAGGACAGTTTTAAAATCCAAGATGGCGGAAATGGATAATTTTGTCAAAATCGTGTATGGTAGTCATTTTCGACTAATTAGGGTGTGCAGATTTCGAAAATGATGTCTATTTTGAAATCCAAGACCGCGGTCATACACTTTTTTGGTAAAAGTCATCATGTTAGTCGTTTCCGATTAATTCAGGGGTGTAGATTTCGAAAATAAGGACCGTTTTAAAATCAAAGATGGCGGAAACGGGCAAAATTTTCAAAATCTTCATGGTAGTCATTTCCGACTAATTCGGGTGTGCAGATTTCGAAAATAATGTCTATTTTTAAATCCAAGATGGCGGTCATACACATTTTTACTAAAAATCGTCATGGTAGTCATTTTCTATTAATTCGGGGATGTAGATTTCGATAATAAAGACAATTTTAAAATCCAAGATGGCGGAAATGGATAATTTTGTCAAAATCGTCATGGTAGTCATTTTCGACTAATTAGGGTGTGCAGATTTCGAAAATGATGTCTATTTTAAAATCCAAGACCGCGGTCATACACTTTTTTGGTAAAAGTCATTATGTTAGTCGTTTCCGATTAATTCAGGGGTGTAGATTTCGAAAATAAGGACCGTTTTAAAATCAAAGATGGCGCAAACGGGCAAAATTTTCAAAATCTTCATGGTAGTAATTTCCGACTAATTCGGGTGTGCAGATTTCGAAAATAATGTCTATTTTTAAATCTAAGATGGCGGTCATACACATTTTTAGTAAAAATCGTCATGGTAGTCATTTTCTATTAATTCAGGGATGTAGATTTCGAAAATAAAGACAATTTTAAAATCCAAGATGGCGGAAATGGATAATTTTGTCAAAATCGTCATGGTAGTCATTTTCGACTAATTAGGGTGTGCAGATTTCGAAAATGATGTCTATTTTGAAATCCAAGACCGCTGTCATACACTTTTTTGGTAAAACTCATCATGTTAGTCGTTTCCGATTAATTCAGGGGTGTAGATTTCGAAAATAAGGACCATTTTAAAATCAAAGATGGCGGAAACGGGCAAAATTTTCAAAATCGTCATGGTAGTCATTTCCGACTAATTCGGGTGTGCAGATTTCGAAAATAATGTCTATTTTTAAATCCAAGATGGCGGTCATACACATTTTTACTAAAAATCGTCATGGTAGTCATTTTCTATTAATTCAGGGATGTAGATTTCGAAAATAAAGACAATTTTAAAATCCAAGATGGCGGAAATGGATAATTTTGTCAAAATCGTCATGGTAGACATTTTCGACTAATTAGGGTGTGCAGATTTCGAAAATGATGTCTATTTTGAAATCCAAGACCGCGATCATACACTTTTTTGGTAAAAGTCATCATGTTAGTCGTTTCCTATTAATTCAGGGGTGTAGATTTCGAAAATAAGGACCGTTTTAAAATCAAAGATGGCGGAAACGGGCAAAATTTTCAAAATCATCATGGTAGTCATTTCCGACTAATTCGGGTGTGCAGATTTCGAAAATAATGTCTATTTTTAAATCCAAGATGGCGGTCATACACATTTTTAGTAAAAATCGTCATGGTAGTCATTTTCTATTAATTCAGGGATGTAGATTTCGATAATAAAGACAATTTTAAAATCCAAGATGGCGGAAATGGATAATTTTGTCAAAATCGTCATGGTAGTCATTTTCGACTAATTAGGGTGTGCAGATTTCGAAAATGATGTCTATTTTAAAATCCAAGACCGCGGTCATACACTTTTTTGGTAAAAGTCATCATGTTAGTCGTTTCCGATTAATTCAGGGGTGTAGATTTCGAAAATAAGGACCGTTTTAAAATCAAAGATGGCGGAAACGGGCAAAATTTTCAAAATCGTCATGGTAGTCATTTCCGACTAATTCTGGTGTGCAGATTTCGAAAATAATGTCTCTTTAGAAATCCAAGATGGCGGTCATACAGTTTCTTGGTAAAAATCGTCATGGTAGTCATTTTCGATTAATTCAGGGAAGTAGATTTCGAAAATAAAGACCGTTTTAAAATCCAAGATGGTGAAAATGGATAATTTTGTCAAAATCGTCATGGTAGTCGTTTTCGACTAATTCGGGTGTGCAGATTTCGAAAATAATGTCTTTTTTTAAATCCAAGTTAGCTCTCGCACACTTATTTGGTGAAAATCGAATGAGTGTCGTTTTAGATTAATTTGGGGATTTAAATTTCGAAAATAAATACCGTTTTAAAATTGAAGATGTCTGAAATGGACAATTTTATTAAAATCGTCATGATAGTCTTTTTTGTCTCATTTGGATGTATACTGTGTAGATTACGAAAATATTGTATGTTTTAAAATCCAAGATGGCAGCCATACACTTTTTTCGAAAACAATTTTATGGTAGTCGCTTGTGATTAATTGAGGGGTGTAGATTTCGATATAAGGACCGATTTGAGATCCAAGATGGGTGTTAAAGGACAATTATTGTAAAAATGGTCATAGTAGTCATTTTCCACCAAACTCAAATTGTTATGAGTGTTATGATGACATTGAACCTAGAAGAACTCAACCCCCTGAGGCATTGGTTTTTACCTAGTCTAGGGGTCGAAAGTTTGACCACTCCACACCGACTTGTTTGTACAAAAATCCTGTTGTGTAACTATTACGTAACATGATGTCTATATGTACAATAAAGCTATTCTTTTTATTTATTATTATTATTTTTACTAATTCATGTGTGTAGATTTAGAAAATAATTTTTGTTTTAAAATACAAGACGGCAGTCATACTTTTTTAGTAAAAATCGTTATAGTAGTCTCTGTTGATTAATTCGGCAATGTGAATTCCGACAATAAACACTGTTTTAAAATATAAGATAGCAATGATGACCTATTTGTGAAAATCTTCATGGTAATCTTGTTCGACTGATTCAAGTGTTTAGATTTTGAGAAAAGGGTCTGTTTTAAATTCCAAGATGGCGGCCATACACTTTTTTCTGGATAATCGTTATGGTAGTCATTTTTGATTTAATCGGGGATACAAAATAGTATATAGCCGCCATCTCGAATTTTAAAACAGAATTTGTTTTTGAAATCTACATATCAGAATAACGACGATTTTTATAAATGAATGACAATTTCTGCCATCTTGGATTTTGAAACGGACTTTATTTTTGAAATCTACACGCCTGAATTAATCGAAAATGGCTAAAATAACAAGTAAAGTATGTGATCGCCATCTTCGATTTTAAAATAGTCATTATTTTCGAAATCTATAGTTCCCGAATTAGTCGAAAACGACTTCCATGACGAATTTGTAATTTTTTTTCATTTCCGCCATCTTTTATTTTAAAACAGTCCTTATTTTCGAAGTCTTCACCCCTGAATTAATCAAAAATGACGTCCATTACGATTTTTAAGTAAAATGCGTATGGCCGCCATCTTGGATTTCAAAACAGAGATTGTTTTCGAAATCTACACCCCCAATTAGTCGAAGACGACTACCATGACGATTTTGACAAAATTTTTCCATTTCCACCGTCTTGTATTTTAAAACGGTCTTTATTTTCGATTTAAAGATTTTTACCACAAAAGTGTATGACCGCCATCTTGGATTTTAAAATAGGCATTATTTTCGAAATCTGCACACCCGAATTAGTCGAAGACGAAAACCATGACGATTTTGACAAAAATTTCCGTTTCCGCCATCTTTGATTTTAAAACGGTCCTTATTTTCGAAGTCTTCTTCCCTGAATTAATCAAAAATGACGTCCATTACGATTTTTATGTAAAATGTGTATGGCCGCCATCTTGGATTTTGAAACAAACATTTTTTTCGAAATCTACACCCCCAAATTAGTCGAAGACGACTACCATGACGATTTTGACAAAATTTTTCCATTTCCGCCATCTTGTATTTTAAAACGGTCTCTATTTTCGATTTAAAGATTTTTACCACAAAAGTGTATGACCGCCATCTTGGATTTTAAAATAGGCATTGTTTTCGAAATCTGCACACCCGAATTAGTCGAAGACGAAAACCATGACGATTTTGACAAAAATTTCCGTTTCCGCCATCTTTGATTTTAAAACGGTGCTTATTTTCGAAGTCTTCTTCCCGGAATTAATCAAAAATGACGTCCATTACGATTTTTATGTAAAATGTGTATGGCCGCCATCTTGGATTTTGAAACAAAAATTTTTTTCGAAATCTACACCCCCAAATTAGTCGAAGACGACTACCATGACGATTTTGACAAAATTTTCCATTTCCGCCATCTTGGATTTTAAAACGGTCTTTATTTTCAATTTAACGATTTTTACAAAAAAAGTGTATGACCGCCCTCTTGAATTTCAAAATAGACATTATTTTCGAAATCTGCACACCCAAATTAGTCGAAAATGACTACCATGACCAATTTGACAAAATTTTCCATTTCCGCCATATTTATTTATAAAACCGTCCTTATTTCCGGAATCTACACCTATGAATTAATCGGGAATGACTACTATTACGATTTTTAAGTAAAAAGTGTATGGCCGCCATCTTGGATTTTAAAACGGTCTTCATTTTCGATTTAACGATTTTTACCAAAAAAAGTGTATGACCGCCATCTTGGATTTCAAAATGGACATTATTTTCGAAATCTGCACACCCAAATTAGTCGAAAATGACTACCATGACGATTTTGACAAAATTGTCCATTTCCGCCATCTTTGATTTTAAAACGGATATTACTTTCGAAATCAACACACCTGAATTAATCGAAAATGACTACCATAACGATTTTTACCAAAAAAGTGTTTGACCGCCATCTTGGATTTCTAAATGGACATTATTTTATATTATCAAAATATTGCATTGTCACTCGATATACATATGCGTGAAAAATTTCAGCTCAATCGGAAATCGGGAAGTTGGTCATTTGAACCATGGGCAACGGACAGGTGAAACTAAATAAAAACCTTTAAAAACATACTAAACCCTGTTATTTGGGGGGTCCAATATGGGAGTCCAGGTTTTCCGCTCGTACAAATAAACATAAGTTCGATCACCAACTGACGAACGAAACAAATGAACGCAGCGAGTGAGCGAGCGCCGAGCGGACAAAGCCGACGCCACGAGTCAGAGAGAGAGAACAAATCCTTTAATACGCGGCGACAAGTAATACCGGTACCTATGCGTGATTCGGAACCGTTACCAAGTCTAATACAGGTTTATGGTTCAAGGCCACAATACCGGTTCCCATTAAATACCTGTAATTCAAGCCCTGAATACCGGTACCTCGGAACCGGAAAATACCTGTAATTCGATCCCTGGATACCGGTACCACGGAACCGGTACCAAGTCATATACCGGTTCCTGGTTCGAAGCCACGATATCGGTTCCGAAAAATACCTGTAATTCGATCCCTGGATACCGGTACCACGGAACCGGTACCAAGTCATATACAGGTTCCTGGTTCGAAGCCACGATACCGGTTCCGAAAAATACCGGTATTTCAAGCCCTGACAGTGTCACAAGCTGTTCGTAGCACGTCGGCGATATCTTTGCCCTCGGTCGTTAAAGAGTTTGCGCCAGAAACTTTTCCAATATTTTTTTCATCACGTTTGTCAACTTCGCGGAGAAGCCCGTATCACGTTGACAAACAAACAATATTTTCCTAGCTGACGCGAGTTTTTCGAACTCATTTCCATTCGGGAACGTGTCGCGCGCAGTTTATTGGCTCCCGAAACTTGATACGGAATTCTCAGAGTTAATCTTTTCCGGAACTAGTCCAATTGTGCCCGCGCTCCGTCTTCGTTAGCGGCGCATCGCTTTTCATTAGCCTCATGTTGACAGACCAACTTTTGTCCCCGAGACTAACACACACCACCAAAGAGAATAATTTCTCGCTAACTACTTTCTGGGCGAGAGCTTTTTTTCGCGAGCCACCGCTATCTGTATATGTATATGTCTATGTCGATTCCCATGTGAATCTAACTTATTGATCGCCACTCTAAATGTTTTTTCTGCGAAAAACCGAACGAAATTGGAATTTTATTGAAGTTACTATTCCATCCATCCTAACGTTGAACCAATTTGCAGTTTAGTCGGTCAACCGTCCACTCAGAGGCTTGCAGAGTAAGTGCTCACCATTTGTAGACCGTTAGATATCTTTACAATGTTGGGCATGACGTGTAGAGGGAGGGTTCTTATCGGGGGATATTTCTCCGAGCTTATTATAGAGTATTATTGCTACTCGCTAAGCTCAAAAACCCCAATAACTATTAACTGGAGCAATACTCATGATTGGAAATGGTTTATTTGTTATTGAATGGAACTGGATATAATACAAGTCATATTTATGAAGCTTTTCTGATAAACGCAGAACATTATAGATCCATTGTTTTGAATGATATTAAGTATATATGGTAGATGTGCCTATATTGCGTGTGGGTCTATACCATGTTATCATTCAATAAAACTCGTTACCTATACTAAAACGTGTTAAATTTAACTTTACCGAAATTTAATCAGGTATGTGCTCGATCAGAAAACCTCTCAAACGAAGAGATAAAATTACATTTATATCAATACTATCGATAGTCATCAACATTTTGATTTGTGTACAATCGCCATCAAATTCAGAGCAAATAAAGTTACTTACAAATATAGGAACGCGTATGTTAACATATTTATGATCATTATGAGGCGGAACAGATATTTTTGACGGTAAATTACGTCAACAATAACGTAGGCTTTGGTTTGGTGTCACTGCACGAACAGAGGACGAAATCATTAAGATGTGTTCACTGAAAAAAGATAACATTTCATCAAAATTGATCACAGTCGACATGTTTCAATAAACGTTTTTAATATAACGCGCAATAATATCTGCGCGTCAGACACTTTTCATAGAAAATAAAACCCCGACGCGCGTTAATCCACAAGAGCGCCCCACGTTTATAGTTCTCAATCTTCTCTTGGAGCGCTGAGCAAATCTGCGGGGACCGAGTGTTGGAGCCAATGCTCCACGTTCGAGGAACAAATTGCTGGAAGAGACGTTTTCAGCCCTAGGATCTTTCAAGCTTTGCAGAGCGTTGTTTTTCTAATAAATGGTTCAAGTTTATATTGCTATACAATTTGAGCATGCTTTTTTGTACAAGTAAATGTGATATTATATATAGTAATGGACGTTTTTAAAAACGGCTGTGTGTTTTGTAACCTTTGTGATTTGCCTGTTTCTTGGAGTTACATTTAGTTAATATATCGAATCGGACATCACGAAAGAATTGTCAATATTTAGAGACTAATTAGGCTGGCTCGGTTACTGCAGATTGCCATTAATGCACTTGTTGTCATAATGTGTCGTTAAACTGGCAAAGAAACGCCTGCTATTATTTTGTATTAATATAAGTACTGGTTCGACAACTACTAATAAAAAGTCAGGGTACGTCCTGGTGATGGTTTTCTTTACAAAAATCCTGAAAACCCCGGTTCTAGCCATAAATAATGAGCATGAATAAAATGAATTGGGAACAAACAGGTACAGTTTTCTTATTATATTAACGATTTTGATGATTTAATAAACAGCTCCTTATTTACTTATCATATGAATACAGTAAAACCCGCTTACGATTTCTCGCGTAATACGCCATTTTATATCAGTCCCTGCAACTAGAGATCCCGCTAAACTGTCCCGCATAATACGCTCTCCCGCTTAAGACGCGTTTTTGGTTAGGCCCTTCAAAATCATCTTAAGCTAGTTTTACTGTACTTAGACGAATTGGGGAAAAAACACCCTTGAATTGAAACATCATTTAGGTAGGTAATCAAATGCACACTAAGATGAATTTGGGAAAAACTACCATGTATTTGCACCTGCACCCAATTTCGCGCTAATATCAAAGATTATTTTATTCTTCCGATGGGTAAATCTCCGGGTTTCCGTCTGTAGGTACGCAGGGGCAAACCAGGAGTCAAACACATGTTGTATTTTTATTGTAGTTTATTATATACAGGTGAGAGTAGTTATGTTGTTACCAGTCAACTGGTATACCCGACCTATAAACCCAGGTTCATATCTTATTAAAATCGTAAGGCTCGTAAAAAAGATGAGTGTTATTACATAGCGTCGCTTAGTATTCATTCGCTTATTTTTGCCCAAGTTTCTGCTTATGTCATCTGTGTAAAATTTTGTACTATAAAACTTGTAAAACCATCAATTTTGACAACCATAGAATGCAGTGCAAATCGAAAACAGTTTTTATTAAATTGTAGCAGCGTGTCGCGATTAGTTGCTGTAAATCCGTTCACCCGTCGAGCTCGACGTTTTATCTCGAATGTAAACTCCGGGCAATATCACGGCCCTTTCATAATTCGCACGCCGAAAATTCATGCCGGATTTTCATAGGCATATTTATATAGATAGATAGATATATCTAAGTAGACCGCGCAACTACCT
Source organism: Pammene aurita (assembly GCA_947086415.1). Lineage (NCBI taxonomy): Eukaryota > Metazoa > Arthropoda > Insecta > Lepidoptera > Tortricidae > Pammene > Pammene aurita. Next base: position 13,763,930 of record OX352296.1, on the reverse strand, counting down.
ACGCTACTACTTCGCGCTCCAACAATTATGCTCCACAGAGCATAATTCCGTGGATTTATGATCGAATCCCATTGTAATATTTTCCGAAGTTGATTAGTACTTACTTACTACGAGTACAATGGCTTTGGGCGTTTTTGGAAATCGTTGTAAGAAAAAGTGTTCTGATTTTCTGAAGTCTTTAATTGTCTGAAATCATTAATACTGACTATCTATCTGAAGAAAAAAAAATAGAGAATAATTTTTGTTCACGATTTGGAGTATATACAAACTATATCTTACTTGTTATACAACTAGTATGTCACTAGTATAGATGTTAACTAAATTACTCGGATTCTGAATAACGCTTGAGCTTACAACGATTACACAAAACGTAACAATTGCTTGTGTTTAAAAATTACTTACTTATTATTAGGGAAATAAAAAACTGAATTGATACAAAGATGCTTAATGTTGTTAATGTCTTACATAAACACACATGCAAATTACTTATGTCACGTCTATTTCTTAATATGTCTGTAAGGTTTCGTACTTTCTCATGTGGTTAAGGTTTACAGTCGCACGGATAAAATAGGAGGAGTTCCGTTACAAATTAACGAGGAAGTCAGTCAGTGGAGTGACAGGACGAGGCTCGTTGCTGTGCGGCACGTATGTGACCCTCACACTGACACGTGATAAGTATTCATAGTTAAATACCCAAATAACTTGAGACTTTTGAAACGAATTAAAATCTTGACAGTGCTTGATGTTTATTAGAGTTCTATTTGTGTCTGCTTTAATTTCATTTCTACGCCTTACGTAAACGAGACTTTAATTATAGCACGAGTAATTATTTAAGGTTTAATTTTAGCTCAAAGTAATTTATTTATTTTGAAGTTATTGCCCAAAGTTTAATGGAATTCAAACATCAGTCACATTGCCTGTAGGCATTCTCTCTTCTTCCATCGTGTAGCTTCTTAGCTACAATTTGCCAAGGCGGCCTACTGGCCTACTGGGTTAGCGCCAAGCAACTAGGACTATGATGTAGATGGCATATATCCTACCCTAAAATCCACCCCTTTAAAATGGTTATCAACATTACAACATTAAGAGGGGTGGCCATTTGGCCAACATAAAGACATACTATGTTAGATTTAAGTGTTTAAGTTTAAAATTAATGTGGTGCTGTTTGTAGCATTCGCTATAAATGTTTTTCTTTCTTTATCTCTTTCAACATGACGCTAAGTAAATCAGAAGGAGTCGTAGGGTAATTAGTAATATTTTGTGTCTAACGAAGTACCAATCGCAAGGTGTGTTCCTCTGTGGCGCCTAAACTATTGATCTGATTTTGATATTTGTTATTATGGCCAGGGTAACATAGGCTACATTTAACATAATTCAAAAATAGCTTCCGTAGTCGGGATACAGTTTTTTGAATTTGTGTACCTACTACATCGAGGTATGTCATGCTTTTTTGCTCCAGACACCAGAACGCGTACGTGCGCTCGTGCAATTATTATTTTATTATTATTTATTTATTAAGGTAATTAAAACTAACAATAACACTTTGCTACAAGAGTATCGGTAAACCGGTGTGGTTTGTCTCGATACCGAATTATCTCAATGATGCAATTTCGCTCCAGACGCGGATAAGCGTATTAGTTATCAATGCATTGACATGTATGTTCGCCTTAAAAATTAAAATAGAAAAACTAGATCCAAAAAACAGAATACCTAAATAGAAAATATGCTTACTTGGAAGTGCAAGAATTGCATTCTTGCATAAACATTTTACGTATCGTATTTGTTAACCGAGTTGATGTCCGCTCGGAAAACGAGGTGCGAATTATCTGATTTGTAAAAAATGAGATTAAGTAATAATTAATGCAAACCTGAGCATTTTTTTTACCTCAGAGTAAACAGCATTTTAAACTAATTCTATACCTATTTTTTTGTCGGTTCCTTTCCCCTAAATTCCATTTGATTCAATTCAGTTTACGTTTGCGAAACGTAACTTTAAATAAAAAATCAAAACAATGACTTTCTTAATTTTAATGTAACTGATGCAACTCAGGCATTGGTGGTAAGAAAAGCTCCCAGAAGGCTGCGTATACGCAGGCAGTTCGGCGTCTGACGCAATCAATCATTATACCGGCGTCAGTGTGCCATTTGCAATTTAATGACCCGAACTGAGTTTTACAAACGCTCAATTTCGAATCACTCATAGTTACTAATTGTATGTCGATTACTACATTGCCTAACTTTATAATTAATCAGTACGATATTATTATGCAAACTGCGGATGTCAACTTATTCCGACGCAGCATCCAGAAACAAATATTATGATTTTATGATCATAGATAAGGAGCAAAAATAACTTCGAGGAGATTATTTACGTCAGCAATAAATATTATATCGTTACTTATTAAAAAGTATAATATTTATAAATTAAATATTTTTTTAAGAAGAATGTATTCGCATAAAGTAACAACTAAAATGCAGTATGAGTAACTGACTAATTTTGTTTATAAAAATAATAAGAAATACAAGGTTTATTCAACTTAAAAAAAAACCCTTTTCCTGACGGTGGTTGTCGAAGTTTACGCTGCTAGCCGCAAGTCTCGGTTTCGTAACTTCTAATAGGCGATATAACATCGATTTTTCACACAAAGGGAGGTTAGTGGCGCAACAGCAACCCCTATTCAATAAAAATCACATTTTCTTTCACAAGTTGGCTGTCGGTGCCTGGGTGACATTCATGGCGGAGTTTAGTGACTTCCGAAGTAGCAGGTTATCAGACACGAAGGAGGGGGAAGGTGCTGGAGGGTAAAGCTGGAAGCTGCGTTGTCTCCCTCATTCGCGTCCCTAGCCCCGGCGCACTCGGACGCGTATCGCCGCGTATTTTCACGTACCACGATTTACGTGATAGCTTTTTATTTATTTACGAAACGGATTTTATTTAATTTACTTACAAATATACTGTTCTTCCGTTTTAATGCCGTGCTGGAGGTTTGTTGTGACTGAAGTGAAAAAGTGATTTTTACGGTTCCTTTTCTTTGTTCTATATTTACCATAATTGGTGATATTATTTTATTTGCCAGTCTACTATTAATAATGTATTTTATTACGTGAAAGGAAAAGAGGAAGGCTTTTGTCCAGTAGTTCCTATTAGGTATTCTAAGCTCGCATAAATAATTGGCCAAACAAAAATTATGATTGTCGACCTATTTAATTTGTATTTTCTAATACATTACTGCGAATATATTATAACATCTTTATAAGACTATTCTAACACAACACACTGATTTAAAATAAATATGTATACGGCTAATAACATTTCCCTGATTCGGGTAGAGCTATTAAAATAATGAGTTGTAAGATAATAAATAAACAACAACCCGACCTTTATCTAAACGATTTATCTCGTAAATCTGGTCGGATCACTCCGTGTCTCTAAGACATAAAAGCCTCCCTGCTACAGCTTTCTATTTATAAACATCTTAGAGATCCAACTAGAATATGCAACGGTAGTCCGACTTGTGATCGAATGCCTATAGAGAACACCAATTAGGGATTAATTCCGAACCTAACAATGGTTTAAGTAATTAAGTGGGTGCTGTGATCAGTTCTTCTTTTTCTGCCCTAAGATGGGACAAATTGCCGTAAATATGTTCAGAAATAGTCTAGCTTTCTGCATCTTATTGATTGAGTCTTACATGACACATTCTAAGGGCATTAATTAATAATTATATATGCGTATATACTTTGAAATGGTAATAGTACACAGGTAGTTTATATTTAACTATGTATAATAGCTAAATGGGATCCCGATTTTTCCAGAGTTTATTTTTTTGTAAACAAAGCAAATTATGTCACAGAACAATAGAATTAATTGCGATGTGCTGATGATTTTTGCAACATTTCATTTAATATTCATCTTCCTTGATTTACTTTTACAATAATTAAACAATAACTTCAGCAGTTTTAAAGATTTTTTGTGATTTTTAGTCTATGCACCAATGCGTCTCAAAATGCATCTTATTATAATCTTTTAGCCTTTTTTGTATGATTTATATCAAAGATGTGATTCTATTGCCAAACTTATCAATTTTTGGTTTACTTAATTGACAATACTACCTTACTACTTAAAATTTCATTTCCAGAAAAATATAACTACATCGTTTCATTGACACTTACCTACTTTTCGTTACAATGTCATTCCAAGGTCGCACCCTAGATTGAGGCCTAATTTCTAAATATGTAAGATGTTTCATTTTCTTTGTTTTAGTTTACTATTACATAGCAAATAATTACGTATTTACGTTGTTTCTGTATAACAATCGTCATATAGGTATTTTGAATCTAATACGTCTGTTGTCTAGTCAGTATCTAAATTGTGATCTACAAGATCTTCTCTACACTTAGATCATCTTCATCTTTAGCATAAATCAATAGTTATCTATATATATAAAAGAAGAAACTGACTGACTGACTGACTGACTGACTGACACATCAACGCACAGCCCAAACCGCTGGGTCTAGAGATTGCAAATTTGGCACATATGTTCCTTATAAGGTCTAGGAGAGCACTAAGAAAGGATTTTTCAAAATTCACCCCCTAAGGGGGTAAAATGGGGGTCCAAAGTTTGTATGGCGAAACAAGATTTGTTAGACTATTTTATTCGAAACTTCACAGGAGTATTCCTAACGATAAATGAGTAAACACGTGTTTCAGGTTTTTTGAAATTCAACCCCCAAGAGAGGCAAATGTGGTCACAAAGTCTGAGTATCAACATGGGTATCGTATCCTTTTTGAGTACTTATAGTACGCGGGCGAAGCCGCGGGAAAAGGCTAGTGAATAAATAAGTACATACTCGTACACTCACATAGAACAGTTCAAAATCATAACAATTTAATTGCCTCTTTTACGCAACTTTTATTAACCTACCTGTGCAATATGAGGGCAGGTGAACGTCCAATATTTGTGTCTAAGTACTGATATAGTAAACTATTGCAATCTCGCCCTACCCTAGTTGTACTAGTTGGCCTCCATGACTGAGTAAAAAGTGCAAACCCGCGCTTTCGATCCGGACCCGCGAGTGCTAAGCAAGTTTCTATCTGGGATGCCAACCTAGAACACCACAGATCAAAACTGCGAGTAACAATATAAACTTAGACGTTGATGTTAAATACTTCTACAAAGCTACTGCTGGATCCTAAGATAAAGATATTTCAATAGAACAGCTATTTTATTAAGCGGTGTAAAACCCCATGTGGGATTAGGTTAGGACGAAAGGTCTAACCAAAAATAAAAAGTTTGTTATTAAAGCGCTGTTTCTCAGAACATTAATATTAGCAACTTTCGTTTGTATGAAATTCCGTTGCTAAGTCACACCTATAATATTCTCATAAGAGATCTGTAGGTGAACGGTTTACAAAACATACTTAAATATTAGTTGCTTGAACATCTTCACCAGTGGTTTTGAGCCATAAAATCCTAGTTAGTATATTTTTGGTAGTTTTTCATCATGGAATCGAAAAGCATGCTATGCTTTGCATTTGTGTCGTTTTTTACACTGGTACTGAAGCGGTCCTTTGAAAATTAAAAGTTTTTCATTAAGGATTTAGTTTTTATTACGTACATAGTAATAAAACCCTAGATTGTTAATGACCCTTTTTATATATTTTTAAGACTGCGCTTGTTGCCGGGTCTTATTTTAGAACTTTGGCTTTGATTTTCTGGAAATATCTTCATTGTTATTAGGTTTTCACCGTGGCAATACAAGGATAACATTACTTGATAGCTTGATATTATTTTGAGGGTCGCTTGTAACGCTATACTATACATCCGATTTCGAATATCCTAAGGGAATTCCAATTAGTAACTGTGCGAACCAGAAACTCCATACGTCAGATCTCTTCGTTGGCCATCAAAGTTACGACATAAGCAGTAATTAGTAATCAAATTACTAACTTAACTATATATGCAAGTCAATTGATATGTATGTAACTGGCACAATTAAGACATTAACTCGAAACAATAGATTGTAGTATTCATCAAGACAGTAGTAAAAAGAACAACTATTGACGATTTTGTAACGCATTAATATGGTTACACAATCGAAAAAAGTATTTGGCATAAGATAAGTAAGTAATATTCTATTTAGTCATGTTGAGATTCTTGCCACTTAAAAACAATCAAGTGCAGCATTTAGCTTTTACGAAAGACCAGTAGGCATCTTAATCTCAGTCTATTAATGATTTTTACAGTAGACACCAACGCGTCAACTAGCAAACCATCATGTACTTGTCTAAATATATAAAAGAAGAAACTGACTGACTGATTGACTGACTGACTGACTGACTGACTGACTGACATATCAACGCACAGCCCAAACCGCTGGTTTTAGAGATTCCAAATTTGGCACGTAGGTTCCTTATAAGGTCTAGGGATGCACTAAGAAAGGATTTTTCAAAATTCACCCCCTAAGGGGATAAAATGGGTGTCCAAAGTTTGTATGGGGAATCAAAATTGAAAGACTATTTTATTCGAAACTTCACCGGAGTATTCCTAACGATAAATGAGTAAACACGTGTTTCAGATTTTTTGAAAATTCTATCCCTAAAAGGGGCAAATGTGGTCACAAAGTCTGAAAATCAACATGGGTATCGTATCCTTTTTGAGTACTTATAGTACGCGGGCGAAGCCGCGGGAAAAGGCTAGTATAAATATAAATAAATAAATTACACAAAACCTAGTCCCACAGTAGGAGTTTTCTGTTTGATACCCGTTCCCCGCACTACTGTTTTTATCTGTTTGGCCTGATGGTTGACTGGTAGAGAATGCCCTCTGGCATTAAGTCCGCCCTTTGTACTTTGTATTATTGTGTAATAAAGTGTAAATAAATAAATAAGGTTTGTGTTGTGGGTATTATGGTTTATGGTTTAAGAATTTATTTCTCTAAAAGAACATTATTATTCACTTATCTAGAGAAATTTAAAACATAATATTAGTTATACAGAGATTGACAGTGAACGAATAGTAACTTAAATTTAAACGACGATATATATATTAGATAGATATAGATAAATACGTAAAGTCATAGAAAACATCCACTCAACTCAGGAACAAATATCTATGATAAGCACACAGATAAATGCCCTGACCAGGATTCGAACCCGGGACCTCCTGCTTCATAGGCAGGGTCACTACCGACTAGGCCAGGAGGCCGTTATTTATAGTAGAAAATAAAAAGTTTCACTTCTGCCATTCGTATTAAAAACGGAATAGAACGAAAGATGCGCTTTAAGGAATATCAGCCGTTATAAGATTCGGAATCACCATATTATATCCTGATTCCCGGGAGCGCAATAGCTGTTTTTTTCCTTTTTCTCGCGTAAAACTTTTGTAATTAAAACGTCAAAACCTTGTTTTATTCATCGAATAAAATTTGCCAAGTATGGATTATTTATGCTGGTTGAGGTGTATTAAGTCTGATAATTGTTTCTCTTCTTAATTGAGAGCGTTATAAGGCATACGTTTTTTTTTTATATTTTAACTTCAGGTAAACTCATCGACATATTTCTTCCAATAACGTACCACGCGTTTAAAGGTTCCAAACTCCCACACAGTTCACAGCCGTTTTGTGTGTGGCTTCGCCAATCTCAGGTCACCTTACAAGGGTAGACAAAGGTGGCAACTATTGTCATACCTACTCATAACGTATTCAGATATATAATTAATGTTTTGCACCGCAGTTTAGTGTAGTTCTGAAGACATTAGCATTACTAATAGTCCAACTTTTAGAACATAGCATTATTTCTTCCACAACAGTCGTAGATAGTAATACATCTTCTGAACCATTTCTGTTTTACCTTCAGTCTACCCTGATACTCGTAGTATAGTAATAACTTTACTTTTCCCTCTTAATTTCAACGTCGTCTCGCAGGTTCGATAGAGGAAAACTTATGATTTATTTTCTATTAATTAGGAAATTTGTTACAAATTTTACGGCTACCTATCAAAAAGGGCCAGGCGGGAGCTATATTTCTTGAACAGGAGATATCGTTTGCAGGCCTTCAAATGGTGCCTTTGGTTTGGTTCCACTGAAGCGAGAATTTACAAGGGAGAGGGCGTGGCGAGGGAGAGTGATGGGTGAGAATTTGACAGAGGTCGTTAATTATATGCCTGTCGGTCTCGCGATCGCGCGCCAAGATCCTTGTGGTGAGAGGGAAATTACAGCTCCCGCTCCGTTTTGCACACGCGTGGCGCATGATTATGTGCTAAGAAAATTGTATAATATTAAAGAACTCTTGTAAGGCCTAAATTGCGATGATATCAGCATTTTAGGACAAGCCGCTGTTATTAAGTTATCAATAACACGAAAAAGCTAAAAGTACTTTATTTAAAGTATTAATATAACTAGGCCTTAGATGTCTAGCCTAGTTTAGTACCTATTTGAATAAATTACCGTCAGTTGGCTGATCTCTGTGTAGACCATAATTTGCTTGGAATGCCCTCTTAGATGTAAATGAACGGGTACCAAGTTGGAATAATATTATTCTGGATTATTTTTGCAAACGATTAGCGTCGGTTGTAAATAAGACGTTGCTGCCATACGGAGGCAATTAGAAATCGCCTTTATAGAATCTCGGCAATATGGTTCCTTTTAACTAAGAACGTCACATTATCGATAGGCGATAGATTGCTGTTTAATTGCACAATCGATCTCGTTCCCGCCGTCACCAACTCGCCATAAAATATCGGTCAAGACCAAGTAGAATAATGGTGCGGTGGAATGGGCCTCTCAAGTTAGCAGTACGTAATTAATTTTCGGTTAGGGCCCATCTATACAATTTGCATGAAGTTAGGAGCGTATAAAACGCCACTTTCCACGACATTTCATAAACTTTCGACGGTTGAGATTTGAGCATGAATGTTGTGATTTTTTTATGTTCTATGTCATCGCCGGGAATGTAAAATATAAAAAAAAATAAAAAAATAAAGAGGTAATAAATATTCTTCATTGTACACCACTGACTAAAAACAGCAGTCCTATCGCTAAAAAGCAATCTTCTCCAGACAACCTTGAAATTGTGTTTTGATCTGAAAATTATTATTTATTTTTAATTTAACGGTGCGGAATTTATTTTATTAAAAATTTGTTCAAATTAAGAATCCAACAAATGTTGGATAAGCATTATATTAATAAAAATATAAATAAATAAAAGGCGACATTTTTAATTTAATTTTTTTTGTGTAATTATAATTATAACTAGCTTTTTCCCGCGGCTTCGCCCGCGTACTAAAAGTACTAAAAAAGGAGGTTCTCAGTTAGACTCGTATGTTTGTATGTAGGAATGTATGTTTGTCCGCGATCATCTTGCGTTTCGCTGAACTAATTTAGAAGCGGTTTTCGGAAAAGTATTCGTTACATTCTGGAGGTTTCGGTATACCACGTTTTGAAGACGGCGGTTCCCTCATTTTTTATTTTAAAGAAATTATTGCAATCATTGTTTAATTGTTACGCCATCAACGACTTACTACTGAGAGATTATGATTCATACAGATTTATACTCTTGAATAGAAGCTTTTCCCCGCGACTTCATTTGCGTGGAATTAGTAATCACCCTCCTTTTTACCCGCTTAAGGAATGACTTCTGGGATAACAACTATTATATATCCTTCCCCAGAACGCAAAATATCTCCATACCAAATCATCTAAACAGGTTCAACGGTTATTAATTTCCCATACAAACTTTCAACCCCCGTTTCACCCCCTAGAGGGTTGATTTTCGAGATAAAAACTATCCTATATTGTTTACCGCGACTCAATCTATATAATATGTACCAAATTTCATTTCAATCGTCTGTTCAGCGGTTAATAATTCGACATACAAACTACCAACATGTTTTCTACCCCTCTAAGATTGATTTTCGGCTTGAAAAATATTCTATATTGTTTCCTGGGACTCAAACTATATCCACAACAAAATTATCTAAATCGGTTCGCGGTAAAAAATCTCCATATAAACCTCCAACCCCCATTTCACCCCCTTAAAGATTGATTTTCGAGATAAAAACTGTCCCATGTCGTTTCCCGGTACACAAACTATCTCTATACCAAGTTTCATCTAAATTGGTTCAACGTTTAAAAATTCCCCATACAAACTATCAACCCCCATTTCACCCCCTTAAGTGAATGATTTCGTAATCAGCGACCCGATAAACCATAGAAACAATACCCATGTTGATATTTAAATTTTGTCACCACATTTCCCCCTTATGGGTTGAATTCTCAAAAAAGCTGAAACACTTGTTTTCTTATTTATCGTTAGGAATACTCCTGTAAAGTTTCGAATAAAATAGTTGAACTAATCTCGTTTCCCATACAAACTTTGAATCCCATTTCCCCCCTTAGGAGGTAAAATTTTAAAAATTCTTTCTAAGTGCATCCCTATGCCTTATAAGGAGCCTACGTACCACATTTGGAATCTATAGAACCAGCGGTTTGGGTTGTGCGTTGATATGTCAGTCAGTTTCTTCTTTTATATATTTAGAAGAAGATTGCAATTTGGCACAAATACTTTCAAGAATTTTCATGTCCACAATATTAAATTTCAAAATCGATGCCATTTTCTTAATTAACGTCCCAAAAAATCACAAAAACGACACCCATATGGATATTTAGACCTTTCAACCCCATTGTACCCTAACAGGGGAGATGGTATTTCACGTCCGCCACGTCGGATTTTAAAATCGTTGTTGTTTTCGTAATCAACGACCCGATAAACCGTAGAAACAATACCCATGTTGATTTTCAGACATTTTGACCACATTTCCCCCTTTTAGGGGTTGAGTTCTCAAAAAACCTGCAATACGTATTTACTCATTTATTGTTAGGAATACTTCTGTGAAGTTTCGAATAAAATAGACTAACTGATCTTGTTTCCCCATACAAACTTTGGACCCCCATTTCACCCCCTTAGGGGATGAATTTTGAAAAATCCTTTCTTAGTGCACCCCTAGACCTTATAAGGAACCTACGTGCCAAATTTGGAATCTCTAGAACCAGCGGTTTGGACTGTGCGTTGATAGATCACTATGTCAGTCAGTCAGTCAGTCAGTCAGTCAACTTTGAGTTATATATATATAGATGAACCTTCAAGTTTATCTACCAATACTCACGAATTTATCTTACTACTAACCAGCCTATTACTAGAGTTGCAAGCGTCCATAGGTTACGGTAGCTGTTTACCATGAGGCGGGCCGTTTGCTTGTTTGCCACCGTCGTGGTATAAAAATAAGTTAGATTCGTAAATAAATGTGACTTTTTTTTAGTTTCAGACGTCCTTTAACTTCGTCGTTTGCTTACTCAGTATTTGTCAGTCATTTAAATTGAACTACACTACTTTTTGACAAATATTAGGTATCATAACCTAGTATTTGTCTAAAATATTACGAAACTCCTATCATTATGACCAACAAATTACTATCCCATAGACGCCACCAAGAAGAAAACTTGGCTCATTTGACCCGCAACGGGGACCTACTTTGTGAAACAAGTTTTTCAGTTCTAGGTGCCGTACTTTCCATTCATTGGCGTCAAGCTCAATTAAGTATACGTACGCTGGCTTTTATTAAAATGTTTTAAAACGATCCTGCGAACGAGAACTTTTATCAGACGTGCTCAGGTTTTGAAATCCGAATATAATGAAATTTCGTTTAGAATTTTTATATAAAGTTGCTACCAATCAATGCGGACTTTACGCAACATATCCCTCGATAATTACGGTACAAGTGTGCCCGTAATTCAAATTTAGCCCTAGTTACCAAACCTAGTTAACTGGGTCGATTGGTTATGTTAGTCATAATCACATGCCTTGGATTATAGACGCAGATTGACTAGATCTTAATCTAACCGACAGGCACTGACGCCGTGTCCTGGATTGTAGGTAATTACATTAATGACTTTAATCTAACACGCTCTGCTCTTTGACGCAGTTGGTGCTTGGAATCAAACCAATCTTCTTGGGCTTGTCTTGCGAGATTCGCCAAACGGTAGCTTAAGGCTGCGTTTCCGCCAGAGATGACGAGGATGCGTTGCGGGGAATGTGTTTTTAAGAACAAATCCGAGAACTGCGCTATGCGAGGATATTTAAACAAATGAAGTGATTCTATTGGTGCTTAACAAAAACATTCCTCGCAACGCGTCCTCGCTCATCTATGGTGTTGAATAAAGAATATTTATGATTAGTATGGTATTACTAAACTAAACTAAAGGATTTTTAAATTTAAGTAATAATATTCAGAATGTTTACTACATGGCCGTTACCCTGATGTCTAAAAAAATATAAAACAGAAGCCTCATTTGCGATCGGCTCTTGCTCGTTTACGTAACCATTTTATACTCGTAGTACCTATAAGTATCTATTATGTTCAACGCTTACACACGGAAACTAGTTCGTCTTTCACATAGCCACAACGTCGAAAATAAGCAAGCTAGGTTAATTTGGACAGTAATCCTTGCAGATTCATTGATATATTTGGGTAAAACCCTTGCCCGAATCGGGTGTAACAGTCACATGGTATCGGATCACTTCGGATTTAGCGGCGCCATACAAACGAGGCTTAACCCAAACTATTCAAAATAAAACCGGCCAAGAGCGTGTCGGGCCACGCTCAGTGTAGGGTTCCGTAGTTTTCCGTCCGTCACAGTAAGTGTCCCCACTTAAGAGTTAAAATAACACCGCCATGTAGGATATGATATGAGCATTCCACGTACAGCGACATCTATCGGCAAATTAAGTAAACTATTGCGCGCGAGCTTAAAGTATGGAAGATGATTTTTATGGGATAATTCTTTATTGCGTGAACCGATTTTCACCGTTTTTACTTTATTTGAAAGCACGTCATTTCATTGTGATTTTTTAGAAATTACAGGTACAATAAACACCTGCTTATACGTTTAAATTACAAACTTAGTTCAGAAATTATTTTGTATTTTTTTTTCAAAAACTATTCAAACTATCAAGTTCAAAATAATTTTCATAGAAAGTTTTTATAAAGTTCTACTTTTGAGATTTTTTTCATATTTTTAAAACTTATGGTTCAAAAGTTAGAGGGGGGACACATTTTTTTTTACTTCTGGAGCGATTATTTCCGAAAATATTTACATTATCAAAAAATTATTTTAGTAAACCGCTATTCATTTTTAAATACCTATCCAACAATATATCAATAACGTTGAAATGAAAAAAAAAATCACTCCCCACTTTACGTATAGGGGAGGTACCCTAATAAAACATTTTTTTCCACTTTTTATTTTACCACTTTGTCGGCGTGATTGATCTACATATTAGTACCAAATTTCAGCTTTCTAGTGCTAACGGTCACTGAGATTATCCGCGGACGGACGGACGGACGGGCAGACATGGCGAAACTGTAAAGGTTTCTAGTTGACTACGGAACCCTAAAAAACGAAGGGGTTGCCAACATCAAACAATAAGATATTATTTTGTAGGATTAAATGTTACAAGAAATATCCTTATAGTTTCGACGTTTCTTAAATGTTCAATGATTCAGATATAACGAACCTGTCACAAGGCTCGGCTTTGTATAAACGATCGAAAGAAGCTTTATCCCCAAAACGTCTGTACCTCTAAACATAATCATTTTATTCACAAAATAAGTTCACTGGAAAATTAAGTGAACATCGATTATTTTGACGTTATTTATGTTCTTAATTCTCAATGACATTTACAATCTAACGGTTATCTTTTTAACATAAACAGAGTTTCTAATCTCTGTAATATTTTATGCGCATAAAACTTCCAGAGAGCGACCTTCGCCGGAGACAAAGGGCCCGGATTATCCCTAGTAGTTACCTGTTTTTAATTCGAATTCCCTGTTAATTTTGAATTTAAATTCAGTCGATAATATACTGAAGCACTAATTACTTATCGGTTAAATCGTTTACCGTTTAATCGTTATTAATGTTTACAACTACTTAATTGGTTTATGATTTGTAATTTCTACGCATGACGCAGCGTGTAGCGTCTAATGTCGTATTTATGTAACAACATCTATCAAATTTTACCCTTCCTTTCATAAATAAAGTAATTTATGAAGCGTAAATGTTGACTGGTAGAGAATGCCTTATGGCATTAAGTCCGCCTTTTATACGTTCAGTTTTCCTTATGTGCAATAACGATTAAATAAATAAATAAAAGGAATCGTAAAAACCCATTGTGTAAGCAATGCATATCAAAAGAAAAAATATCTAAATAAGATTTTATTTTTTAGTCAAAAAGACTAATGTGTAAAGTGTTTTAAGGAGATTGAAACATAAACTGTGATATAAAGTCGTGAAGTGCAATTGACTATGTCGGGCGTTTGGCTGGTGGTAGGCTGCCTGCTAGCTAGCGCAGGGGCCACTGTCTATGACGACGACTACGACACATATACTAAGACTTACGATTACAAAACTGCAGGTAAGTAGTAGTAGTAATCAACCTAAAAATTAACTAAATATTATCAAAATATAAAATTTATGATTAATATTCAATTATTTCATTTATGTCATTTGGTACCAAATATCTAAGAGTGATAGTGATAACGACGTTATAGTGATGACCGAGACTGAGTAGATATGTTTTGTACCTTTTTAGTCTTAGATTGTATGCCAGACGACATGAACGATCATTAGTAATGATTTTGTAGAACCATCAACCAAAACAGTGAAAAATGGCTGACTTTGTTTGGAAATTTACATAAATTATAACTATACAACGTGACCAGCTTTCATTGCTCTTATATATTTCGTATCAGTGATATAATAAACAGTGACATAACGAAAACATTTGCGGGGACAATCGCCATATAATATTATATTCTTACTTCCACGCATGAAAGTCCTTAGGTGGATCTATCAAACGAAAATTGCTGCCGAAAAGGATGGAACATGAATAATAAAACGTACGTTTGCTTGAAACTAGGCTTCCGGTGACCTGTACTCAGAAAGTACCCTGCCCTTTAGTAATGAAATATTTATTGATACTATTGGAATGTTCAGTTATTTATTTCACTTGGGTTATCAACATCACAGTATTATTTACTTATATTTTGTTTGAACCCGACTAGTTAATTTTTTTTGTCCATGTACGTATGTATGTTTGTATATAAATACAATACGTATGTTCCTTGCGCTTATGGTATTCATCCGATTTTGATGAATAAAATATAATAAGTATGGCCCGGGTACCATACCATAAGATATACATTTTACATTTTAGCCGACCTCAACATGCTTTTTCCGTACTCGGGTTGCAGATTTTTTTGTGAAAGAATCTTATCCAAATTCTGCGTATTTATTATTATTTAATACGTCTAATAATTATTACGCTACGTTCAAGGAATGACAACACTCATTCCACAAAAAACTGCAAAAAATGCATTGTGGTAAAAGTAGTTTTATGTATTTCCACTCTGAAGCGATATTAATACTGTCCTTATAAAATCAGCTCTGAAGAGCGATGTAAAAAGATACAACAAACCTAATTGACCACAAACAATGTGTTGGAATATTGCCGAAGATTCTTGTCTAATTTTGAGCCCTAGATGAGGCAAAGATGGTGATGAAAGTCTACAAAGGCTCGCTGGCGGAACTTATGTTGCCGCTCTCAAGCATACAAGAAAACTAACGAACTTATCTTGGTAAAGTGCAGTTAAATTTCTGTTGCGCTGAGGTTGCAATTTGCATCATGACATATAAGAATGCGATAAGTATTTTTTTAATTTCCATTTAGATTTAAAATTCAAACATTTAATATATATTTGAAGGACTCGACAGTTCGTCTGTATTCATTTTTATTAAATATTATATTTTCGCGATATCGTTTATTTATCATAAAGAGCGATATGGTATTTTTTCTTGTCTTGTACTTTAACTTAATACACAATGACTTATTTAGAAAACTTTTCAAGTAATATTGTGAAGGACAGACGAAAACTTCTATATCGCTTTGATGGAAGGCTGTCTACCTAATATAGAGTTAGCTATGGATACCACGACCACGATAGGTATGAGGCAAACTAAGTTTGAAGAGCTCTCATGTTAGTACTTTTGCGCTTCGAGTTCTGAATTTCCATTTGATTTGTCTGTAGTGGAACTCCACAGAGTTTATATTAAACCAGTTAAGACGAGGTGGGCTAAGGCTTAATAAACTATTTTTTGTCGTCATTACTTGAATAAATATTAAGGGACAATATTGCACAAATCGACCTAGCCTAGGATGACTTAAGAACAAATATCCATGATAAACACACAGATAAATGCCCTTTTCACGATTCGAACCCGGGAGCTTCTGCTTTGTAGGCATCCTTCTGTTTCATTAAGTCTGAATTTTTGGCAAGTATATCCTTTGAACCAGTTCCCGACGGTCCATACGTTTTAACTTCAGTAACAATGTAATGTTACAATATCTCGAAGTACTTACGAAATACGAAAAATATTGCATCAATTTTTTTTTATAAATCCTTATTTGAAAGCTTTGTTGTTCGATTCAGAGAGTAATATAACGTTCTTAATAGAGGGCTTCAGACAATTCATTTTACACTAGCTAGCATAGCAAAGCAGCCTGCATTATGGGAGCACACGGCCACCACTCGTAACGTGTGCAAGTGCGCTCGAAAGCCTCTGGTTAAAGTAACGAATGCACTCATCGCACACCGAGTACACCCGGTAATACAATTTGCCTCCTGCTCCTGACGCTATTGCCATCTTGGGGACAATTTGGTCTAATGCTTCTGCATCTCGCGTTTTGTACAGAATATTTCATGAAAATAGCAACGTCTCGCAGTGTTTTCTAAAGAAATTGAAGCTAGGAACCGGGCAACAGCTGGGCGACCTTTCCTTTTCTTTGTAGTTAAGAAAAAGATTTGTAATCCTGCTAAGTAAACAAAATGGAAGCTGAATTACAGCGTCCCAGCAGGTTAATTATTGAGAGTGAAAAGTAATTAAGCCACTCTTTTACCTTAGCGGGACGTCAAAAAGCTTAATGTTAAAGAAACACTGTTAACGCCGCTGTCGCCTTGGATTACTAAGATTATCAAAAGATTAGAGCGGGAAAAATGGGAGTTCGTTCGAGATACGGATTGCGCATAGTTCATTACAAAGCTCTTTGAAATGTAAAACTCTTGTGCACTCCTTTGTACGTACCCCTAAAACCCAACACATTCAACGTTACAAGCAAATATAAGTCTCCGTCTCTATTTAATCAGGGCGACGAAGGTACCTAGTACATGTAGGATCCATAACTACATATGTAATATGAATCTTTATGGAGTTTTTTACAAGAACCTAAACGAAGACCTATCAATAATCGTGCCACGGTAACGCTTATATGATTAAAAAACGCGAACTCGCCTCGAAACGTTATTACATCACATTTGCTTCGGCAACTTACAGTCTTCCATTAAGTTCAACAGAGGCTCAGTAACTCAGTATATATACGGGTAAATGTTGGATCTATATTATCATTCACTTTCCTCGGCGGAGAACATTAGTGTAAATTGATACTTCACCGAAGGCGTCTCAATGTGTTTAGTCTCACGCCCTGTTATATCTGTTAGCGCTTCGTAAGTGAGTACATACTCGAGTTAGATGGCAGTCTATAATGTGACGTGAGTAGGAAAGCATTTCTAACGCCTTTGAACTTAAAACGTACATGTGTATGTAAGTACAGTACCGCCAATAATATATCATCTTTGTGTTTTTGTATGAGCATGTATAGAATAAGCAATATAGGTTAGTTTGTAGGTTGCATGTTTAACTAGTCATTTTATACAAATCTATGATGAATACTGCAATGAAATACTGTGTATTACAAAAGGAGACCCGATCAGCAAGTTACTAAAAAAGCTCTAATGAAAAAATTAAGTTAACTGTATATATTTCAAAAAAATGTCTATGAACGATAAATTTTTCTCATCACTTACAAAAGTTCTACCGTAAAACACGGAGGTGATATATTATTGGTCGGTAATTTATGTTTAATTAAATCTGTGTATTTTAAACAAGTTTTAATATCACAATAATAAATTTAGAAAAATTAAAAGGTAGCAATATATTCTAGTACCTAAACAAAGATAAATCTGAAGTCGGTGGCAAATTTTAACACATAATAAAAAATATGTGCGATGGGTGAATTACAGTTTTTACATAACACGTCATCATTGACGTCCGAGAATCGAAGGGTGTCGAGACGCGATTGAGAGTCAATACTGTTACGATTCCACGGTAGAGTGATTTTATCCCACATAAGCCATCTCCGAGGAATTGGCTTATCGAAGGACGTTGCCACACGTCTTCGTTTTACTGATTCCTCTGGCTTAGATAATAAAACCGTAATTTGTTAGTTTTCCCGCGCGATATCCGTATTTGATTCGTCTCGGTTGAGTCGTGATTCGCTAACGCCTGTCTGACTGTGGGTCTGCGCGCCCTTGGCGGAATCCCATTTCACTAATGGGACCGTTCCGTAGCGATTAATTAACTGTACACTGCCGAATAATCTCTTTGTTCTGTCCTCGACTTGTATGGACGCTCGACCAGACCTTACTCAGTAATATTAACAACGATAATTTACTGGTAGATTGCTTGGTCAATGTTCGAGTTTGCAGTTAAAACTCGCTCGCTGTCGCCTTTCTTCTCACCGAAGTTCTTTTGGTTTACTCGAGGGAAGAGAAAAAGATCACGTAGAACGTTAATGAGCATTTAGCGCGATAAGAACGACCATCTAACAAGGATTGAAGCAGGATCTGTAGAGAGGTTCGCATTAACATTCCTGGGTAGAGGGGGCAATAATGCGGGTGTTAGACGGCGCGCTACACTCAGCCCTGCGCTCCTTTGGGAATACCGACCGGCGTTTCCGTATACCTTTACACCATTACCAGTTTACCTTCATAAGTAGATTGTATTAGTAACCAATTGACCTAAAATCTCGAAGCTAACATCCCTTACATCGAAAAGTTAGGAGTATTGCTATAATTCAAATATATTAAGGTTTCAACTTCATTATCTCACATTACATAAAGTATCAATACCTAACAATAGAAGGTATGATTTTTTGGTTATTAGCAACAGAATACGATTTCCATATATTACAAGTACTGACAAAAGTAATTACTTTTAAATTGACACAATAAAAAGGTACGTATTTTCCCTCAAATTACATTATGAAAAAGTGTCCCCCGCGACGCCACTTTGTGTACGACTATTTATATGGAAAATAACGGTAATACGTGTCGCTCGGAGCAAATTAGTTTGCACTCCACGTGTCTCCGGGGAATATAAGCGACAAAGGTTCGTTTGTGGAATGTGTGAGCCCACTCCGGGCTTAGCTAAGAGTATACCTACTTAGATAGTCGGATAGAAAATCCCTCTTTACAACTGACAAGCTTTCTCGAATGTTAACGTCATAACTCATAAGAGCGCAAAGCGAGGTTAGTTATACAGCAATCCATGAATGGCTCAGTTGAATTCCCGCGATAGCTACGGTAAAAGGCTACGCACTCGCCGGGTGTGAGGCGATATCATTTGGTGGGGGTACGTTTTGTTTACAAATTGCTTGGCGGCGCGTGCTTCGTTTCCCCTCGAATTACCTCAAGATAAAGCGGATGCTGCTTCCCGCCGATAATTTTGCTCCGAGCTTGTTTTATACGCACGT
The DNA here is from genome assembly GCA_947086415.1 of Pammene aurita. NCBI lineage: Eukaryota > Metazoa > Arthropoda > Insecta > Lepidoptera > Tortricidae > Pammene > Pammene aurita. Next base: position 13,744,228 of record OX352296.1, on the reverse strand, counting down.
TGAACGGTGATTTCGTGTGTAAATGAATTGCTCCGGTTTACAGCTTCCCTTTGGTTGATGAGACGACAACGATCAGAAGTAATTAGGTGTGCATTGTCATTTTAACTGATCGACATAGCTGTAAATTAATTGATTTTTCGCAGACAAATTTTGACATCAGTACGACGACTACGGCTGTGAAAATACTTTTAAGGGTTCCGTAGCCAAATGGCAAACAACGGAACCCTTATGGATTCGTCATGTCTGTCTGTCTGTCCGTCCGTATGTCACAGGCATTTTACTCGGAAACTATACGACGTATCTGAATAAAATTTACACATAAGGTGTATTTTGTATGCAGCTACTTAGTTGTGTAGTTAATTTGAAAAAAAAATATTTTTAGGGGGGTACTACATAAACTACTACTATACAGGTAACTAAATAAAAAAAAAATTAACCAAATATCAACACGTGACACATCAATCGATAGGTCTTTCAAAATAACGTAACTTTTGAAACAAAAAATATGAAAAAATTTGAAGAGATGCGCCTTATCATATACTTTCTACGAAAATTGTTTTGAACATTATCGGTTCAGCCATTTTTGAGTTATCTCCAAAAAACTTCTTCCATAGGCATCAGATACGACCTTTTGGTATTAGTTTGGTTCTTATTCCATTGAATAGAATAGAATAGAAATATTTATTTGCCAGAATACGTACAAAAGGTGTTATTAACATATTTTAAGGAACAGTATTCAGTCGACACAACATCAACATGCGAACTATTTTACAAATATGTACACAATGGAACTAATCAGCTAAATTAACATTCATCAATGATACAATTAAAATTATACAAAATTAAATAATGAATTAAGATGTCAAATAAGAATTTAATACATTAAATGAAATTAAAATAATAAATTACATATGTCACATTCAGCTCAGCTACTATACCTAATCAATTAATCATCCCATTTAAAATATTCCTTGATGCTGTAAAAACAATGGTCATGTAGCCATTTGGTTCATGTCTTAAACATTTTGCCTTGTAACATTCTAAGCTCTTTTGGGAGTTTATTAAAAATAACAACACACATTTACTGCATTCCTCTTGTATATGTCAGAATTACAAGGAGGATGGTACAGTAGGTATTGATACTGACTTCGGAGCTCTCTTGCAGACATGACTTCGCGTTTTATGAAATACTCCGGGTGGTTACTTGTAAAAAGACAAACTTTTAAAATATACATACATGCTAACGGAAGAATTCTATATTTTTTGAAAAGAGGTCTACAGGTTTCGTCAAAACTAACACCAGTTAATGCTCGTACGCAACCTTTCTGGACAATAAAAGCCCTCTGGATGTCAATAGAATTACCCCAAAGTATATAGAAGCCCGTAATTAAGGGTGGATGCCACATATCCGTGGTAGGCTGCTAACGGGGCCTGAGTGGAAATCGTGTTCTTTAAATTTCTCAAGGCAAAAACAAATCGCGATAGTTTGGAACATACTATGTCATCGTGATATTTCCAGTTTAAATGTTTATCAATAACCAAATCTAGGAATGTGGCACTGAGATTCTACAATTTTAGTGTTATTAATATTAATGGTAAGATTAGAAAATAATGTTGAATTGGGATGATAGAATTGAGTGAATAATGTCTTATTTAGATTTATATTAAGGCTGTTATATTGTACCCATGTACTTGAATCTACAAGTGATTTATGTGTCCGATTCATATGAATTAATGTCAGTTCCCTTTACTATTAAGGTCGTATCGTCCGCGAAGAGTATACACCTTTGTGATGTTGATTGGGGCAGGTCGTTAATAAATAATAAAAACAATAATGGACCTAAATTACTCCCTTGTGGTACTCCCGTCTCATTGGCACGATATGGCGACCTAAACTTTCTCTTTAAAAGATTGTTACCCTCTGTAACCATTCTTGATATTTCAGTGCACTGCGTTCGGTCACTCAGATAACTTTTCATCCAATCGAGAACATTGCCTCTGAGTCCATAGCCTTCAAGCTTAGAAAGGAGTTCCAAGTGGTTTACACAGTCAAAGGCCTTGCTCATGTCAAGAAAAATAGATGTCACTGGTAATTGGTCATTATTAGCCTCTGATAGGGGAGATGCGGTTAAGACGGGGACACGGGGTAAGACGGGGCCCCCCACACATACACGAAACTAGACATCACACTAACGCAACGTAATGGCTGACGGGACGCCCCTCCCGAGCGGCCATCAGTCCAAAGTCGATAGCAAGTGAGATCGCGTGCGTTTGTTGCCCGCAGGTCGAAACGTGTTTACCGATTTCATCGATCTATGATTTAGGAACTGCATAAATATTTATAAAACCGTAAGTAATAGTTGCCTGATTAATTTAGATTTTGTAACGCATTTCTGATTGTATTATTTATCGTGTAATGTAAGTCAAAATGCCTGAAGTTTGGTGTGTTTTTTGTTACTAATATTTTTGCTAAACTATGGGGCGTACCCCATCTTGCCTCTTTAACAGGTTTTTGGTATAATGCTTGTCGTGGTATTGCAGCTATTTGTTGTTTTTCAGGTAACAGAGGTACTATTGGGTTCAGTATTGCATGGCCAATTTATAAATGAATTCATTGATAAATTGACCATGCAATTTTGAACTTGAATGATACGAAAATATAAAAAAAAAAACGAAGAGGGAAGAGTGGTGTAAAGAAGCTATGAAAAAAGCAGTAGAAGATGTATTGGCAAAAAAGGCAGTATAAAAAAGGAGTAGAGGAAAGAAAACGAGTTGCGAAACCAGCTGTTGACTAACAAGGCTAAGAAGGTCAAAGGTGAAGTTAAAGGCAAAGGAAAAGGGAAGGGAACAGGAAAAAAAATCAGAAGAAGATACAATTTGTATACAATGTTGAAATTGTTATTGCAATGATGAAAACAATTCTTATCTTAAATCGTCGGAAAACTGGGTAAAGTGTCAGCGATGTGGACGATGGCCCACAGAGCTTGTCCTGGAGTTGACGAAGATGATATGGAAGATGTCTTGATATGCATATTCTGCGTGGAGAATTAGTCCCCATCTTACCCTCGGTCCCTATTTTGTCCCCTTTTTAGTATCCCGTCTTACCCCATATGTGGGGTAAGATGGTGTATTTCCCATATTTGATACTTGTATTTTTCTAATTTTTGTATGATTAGGAACCAAGTCCAAAGCTGTGCCAAATGAAGCTGATAATGTTTTAAATACTCTGTTTTTATACTTCGTTACCTTAGCGTCCCCGTCTTATCCGCATCTCCCCTATGTCCTTAATAAATTCAAAGCAGGCCAATTCTGTTGAGCGCTCCTTACGAAACCCAAATTGGTCTGGCGATAATATTTTGTGGAAAGTTAAATAGTCACTAAGTGTCACAAACATATAGCTTTTTCAATAACCTTTGAAATAACGGGAAACAATGTGATGGGCCTATAGTTTGGGTCTTTCCGGTCACCTTTTTTAAACAGGGGCTTTACAATTGACACTTTAAGTTCTTTAGGAAAAATACCTTGAACAAATGAGAGGTTAATCAAGTGCGCCACGGGACGACATAAATGTAGGGCGTTACTTTTAAGTAAAATCGTTGACATAATAAATGACTTCCTACCTTAAAAAAAAAATAAAAATCGTTGACATATCGTCATAGCCACAAGACTTGCTGGTTTTCAATGACATAATCAGGTCAAACACTTCTTGGTCATCAACAGGCCTTAAGAACACGGAGTTAGCTTGATTATTTTTACAATTTATTTTATGTGTTCTAATACTTGATGCATGATTATTAATAATATCTATGAAAAAGTCATTAAAAATGTTACAGACGTCTTGAGGATTATTGTATGTCACGTTGTTATAAGTCAAAGAGTTAATGTCATTATCATGGTCATTGGAAGAACTAATATTATTAATGAAAAATTAATCCCAAAACGCGAGTAACCATCCTTTAGTTGAACAAACGGTTATCCGGGGTCCCGGCCACCCACGTGTTTGTAAGGAGGCTATCACCTTACAATCAACAAGGCCTTAACCGAACAACGTTGCTTTTATTTTATTTTACTCAAATGAATGAAATCATAAGTGTACCTTGACATTGGCAGAATTCACCTCGCTAAAATAGGCGAGGAGTGAAAGCCATTAATTAAAAGAAAAAAAATAATAATAATATTATTAATCAAATTCCAAGTCGCTCTACACTTATTTTTGTTTGAGTGTATGTATTGATTATTGAAGGTACGGAACCCTCCTATGCGTGGTCTGACACGCACTTGGCCGGTTTTTCTTTTTCTCGAAATCGCAAGCGACAACGAGAAAGTTACACGGTGGTGCTAAAGTCAAACTTAATTAGATGAGTTCACGTAGATAATTACTTGAGAGAATTATTTATGTTTCAGAAGTAAACAATAATTTACACCCTTTAAGTTGTTTTACGGAACATTTTCAACTTAAATTATGTCGTAACATATAACCGTTTTAAGCAAAAGCAGTTTTTACTAAGCATCTTTGTTTTTCAGAGTCGGTACAATTAATCAAAAATCAATTTTCAAGAAAAATGGCCACTGTCCATTACTTAGGACACTTTTGCCAGTGTCAACTCACAGGGCGGACACGCCATACTACAAAACTCGTTTGAGCGCTTATGTGTGCACGGCACGCCTGTATAGTAAAAACTTCAACGTGTGCCGAGTTTTTACCTTCAACCTGACTGATAACTACAAGTTACCTATAGACGGAGAGCTAGCCACGTCAGATATGACTCAATAATGAGATCAATGAAACCCCTCTAGTCAGTCTGCTATAGATTGCTTATTTCTAGATCTGGACATCTGGCAGCTGTAAAGTGGTGGAGGTCAAAGAATGCAAACAACTTCAAGAAAACAAATCCTAGAGTTCTGGGTTTGATGCAATATTATGAGAAATGTTATTAATAATTTGATTATAATTATGTTATTATGTTTACTGACGAACAATAAATAAATTTGAATTTGAATCATTGCCAAAAGTATTTGTTGGGGGAAAGTAGTGCCAAACGACGTATAATAACCAGAGGTCTGCGGGGGTGAGCTATTTGCCTTATAATTTGAGATGTCTTACGTCATATTATAAGGCAAATAGCTCACCCTCGCCGACCTCTGATAATAACGTTTTTTGTTCTAATGTTAAAATATAAGTCCTTTCCTTTATAACTGAGACAACTTCGGCAGTTTTTACCCATTTTGGTATTACTATTTTCCAATTCAAAAAGTTTGCTAGTCTGTCACTTTGACATCCACCCATTAAAAGCTGCCATATACCTGGATTTAGCAATGCGGATAGTATAGCAATCTAACCGGACGGGTTTTGTTCCTCTTATTATTGTGTTATATCAGACGTAGCCAGCTCTTAGTCCACTACCAATCGGCCGCCGCGGCGGGGTGAGGTAATTCCAATCGGGGCGGGGCGTAGTGTGGCCATTCTGTATGAAATAGGTACTATTATTTATTCTGTGGTCAAGTAGCGTGAGTAAGGTTAAAATGTTGTTCGGTAGAGGCCTTGCTTTTTGTAAGGTGGTAGCTGCTTCCTACAAAAAACATGTGGCGGCCGTAATTCGGACTACCAGTTGTTTAACCGAAGAGTGGTTACACGCGCTTTGAGACTAATTGTTCTTATTATATTACACTACCCCCGTTTCACGCAAAATAGGCACACTGGATGTCGACTTGCGGAAAAACGCCCAGGATAACTAACTAACTATTATATTACACACTTAAGTACGTAAATGATCAAAAAAAAACAAAAACCTGTTTCCAAGACGACTTCGCTATCTTAAGTTTCAACCGTAACAAAGGACCGAAAAGTAATAAACAACCGAAGTAACGGCAAATTTTTAATTGTTTTACAATTAACGAACGATGAGCACAACGTTTAACAAATTACAAGTTAACTAAATATAGCTTATGTTAATAAAACTATGTAATTACAGTAAAGTACCTTAAGTTGTTTTATGCTATCCCACTATTCTTCTATTACAAATATTTTTCTACAATATTGAGGTTCCCCGCGAAATGAAAAACTTCAACGTTAACGCTTACATTTCCTGAATACTTACTTTAACATCGCGGAGAAGAAAATACTGAATTATATTTCAATATTTTGTACGCAAAGTCCTGTAAATACTGCCTTATTCGATTATGTAGTACGAAAAACCACTACTTTTTAACGAGCATTCCATTAACAATGAAATATTTCGCTAAAAATACCTAGTAATCTATTTTATTTTTATTTAATAAAGTAAAGGTCAGATGAAACTGACGAGAGGTCAGACAGAATTTCAACGTACACAATATTTTAGTGTCTGTTGCCTCATCTGAGACTGTCTTTCAATTTTTTATGTGACACGAAATGATGTCGGTCCGACGAGACAGAAATATGAAACTTGACAAACATATCGTTAAGGAATACAATATATATGTGCGTGCATCCAAAATATAATAGATTCATCTACTTGGATGATGACGTATGTGCCTAAACATGCAATGAGGTTTATGTTTTTTTTAAATTCTTTTACAGACAGCCGCACATGCACAGCGTCAGAGTTCCGTTGCAAGACTGGCCGATGCATACCCAGCTCGTGGCGGTGCGACAACGAGAAGGACTGCTCAGACAACTCGGACGAGGACTCAGCCAGCTGCAGTGAGTATGACGACGAGAAAAAGCCTCAAATAATGAGGGAAAGTCATACTTATCAACGATGCCAGCGACCTCAAGAAGACAGCCCACAAGGGCCAAAGTTGATCCCGCAATTTATATAGAAGACTATAGACTAGACTACACACACAATAAAATATAAAAGTTTTTATTTACTTTACTCCGAGTGAATTAAGGATAAGCCGAAAACTCATTTCTTCATAAAAAAGCGTGAAACATGTAACGAGAATTTCTCTAGAGTTCGGCCATACTTCAATAATAATTCCTATCTTCTCGAATATAAAGACGAAGTAACAAAAAGTTCTTCATATTGCCGAGTACTATTGGAAAAACATTTGTAGAGGCTTTAATACCCTGTGTCAACTTAGGGTCTTATCCTCGCGGGGGCAGTGTCATCGAACGACTCCGTTCAACCTTTTTGGTAAACTCGAATGTTATGACAGACTGGCGAATATTTTCTTTAACATTTCCAGCTCTACGCCTGATTGCTACGTCGTAGGGAACTACGAAATGAACTTGATGCCGTAGCAAGTAACGTACAAAATTTTGCTACGGATTGTGTACAGAAGTGCAACGTATACATGTACAACACGTTTTCATTCTGAATGTGTAGGTGTTTACTTTAAAAGAGTTCATTCGCATCTTCGTACGATCAAAGCTATAAATAATGTTCTGCGAAATTGCATGACTGATACCTAAATCGCATACATATTTTCACAATAGACTAGTCAAAGCTTCTAGTTTGATTTGAACGAGATGGTTTAAATATGTTTGACAGTTTAATAGAAGGATGGAAAGATGTATCTAACATTGATACGGAAACTTGTCTCAAGTTAGATATGCATGTCCGTCATTCACTATATTATTCGAGCGATACAAGACTTGATAAACAAAAAGAAACACTATAAATAACAGTCAATAACAGGCAGTAACTAAATTAAAACATGATTAAAACACTTTTCAAAACAGCTTTCATGTTCATGAAACATTTTAAGTGAATCTTGTTGTGATCTCGTGCAACGATATACACGGCGACTCAAGACAAAATGAGATCATTCAGTAAAGAAGGTCTCTTTTTAATGGGATCTTAAACTCAACTCAGAAAGACGGATGGAAAGATGGGCATTTTTATCTTTTATCTTTTCGAAGTACTACAAAAAGTGAAAAGCACGGTCAAATATCGAACCAACGTTTTAAATAAAAAGAAAGCTGGTCACATTTCTAACATTACGTGTACATTAAAATTTTATTATTTACTTTGTTATTCTTCATGTAATGTTATGCTAAAATAATATAATTTATGATTAAAGTTCAGGCTCTAGTTTTTCGTCCTAACACCGTGACTCGAATTAAAACCTTAATTACTACTAAAAGTTATTATGATATGCTTTTTTTATTAGTTAAGTTTAAATTTAAAATAGAGGTAATAATTTTAACTCCATGAATTTAATCTCGAAATACTCACCTGAGCCAATGCTCAATGCTGTGTTGTTTAAACAAAGTTACAATAGAACAATTTCTATTGTAACTTTGTTTAAAAAAAAAAATACTTATAGTTACTAAAAAGAAAATAATTACTAAATTAATTCTTTCACGTTTACTATTACCTCTACATAGATGTTATTGTATACTCCCAGATCTTATTGAGTTTTAAAAAGATAAAAAAACGTTGCTAGTGAATTCAAAAAAGGTAATGCAAAGGAGAGGAAATCCAATAAGGGAATATTCCCCTAAAATTTTAATTGTTTGCGATAAACGTGTGTGAATAATTGGGATGAAAGCGGATGTGGTGTACGAAATGGTTTAGGTACGGATTTAAGGTTTGCGAAAATTTATTTATTGCTCCGGGAAGGAATAATGGGGCGAAACGCGAGTACCCGTAGGGGATAATTCGACGTGTTCGAGGCGGGTGAACCGGGAAATTATGCTCGCAACGAAATGAGAGACTTGATTCTTCGATCTACATCTTATTCTTTACTATATTGATGGTGTGTATGTCGTTCGGTATTAAAATGAGAGTCACGTTTTATGTCCTCTGCACAATTTTATGATTTATTCCCGAGCTTTTATTCAGGCACAAGATAATGCCATAATTCCACGGTTTCTGATTGAGCTGCAATTATCTTCGGTGACAATTAATTTTATGATGAAGATCGAATGTAGGCCAGAGGAACACTAATAAATAACATATAAAGCAACCTTATAAATTAAAGACTCATTAGTATCGTCTTGATACAAGATTGTCTGACAAAAGTCGGTGTTAAAAGCTTGTATCAAAAAAGTATGTTTCTTGGAAAGATATTGATTGATTTTTGCGGTTGTCGAAAAAAGTCTTCATTAATTCATGATGCTGTTTTAAAATATTCCCTTTTAATGAAATCAAATCGAAATTAATAGTGCTAAAATATTTCTGTACCTGTCTAATGAAACAAAGGTAAAAGTTAAAACCTAAATAAGCCCAGTTAGATGTAAAAACAATTATTTTAGAGTATTAGCTATTTTGCTTTGAAGATTTCGACGTTTATTAATTTAACGAATATTTTCTTCTTTCAAAAGAAGTCGGTTTACGTAATAACATAAATAATACGGACCTTTCGGTAATCGAGGGCAAATTCACAAGGCGCAATTACTTCTTGAATACTTAAGGTATCTATGTTAATTATACTCGTATATAACTAAACTGGGAAAAGTTTTGATGTCTACTTAACGGCGTTAGGCGGCCTTTTAATTCCGTGTCTTTCCCAAACAGTAACAATGGGTATAAAAAGCCTGTAAAAGTTTTGCGAGGTTTTATTTTACTGTGAGTGGGATACGACCGTTCCCGCACTTTTGCTTTATACACTTGGAGCCAGTATAAGTCGGGGTCACAAAATGGAAAACCTTTTTTATTTGACAGAGACACGCAATGTTTTGGACCTGTGGTTAGAGCGCGGGTATGGGACTACACAGTTTGTAATGTTGTTTTTGAATACGAATACCGATGTTTTTGGGCCGATTGTAAATAAGTGTATGTAACTCCGCATTTTATTTATAAATTCAGGGCAACCGTTAATTAACGTTCTCCTAACGAAACGTTTCGTAATTTGTTAAAATTATGACGAAAGTTTAAAGAAAACTTTATGCTTTGAACTCGGCAAAGTGAAACTTGTTGACAAAGTTTACCTATTTTATTAGCAAATACGACGCAAAAGGGCTGAGTACAGACAGAATAATTACTCCTTAATAAGCAATGTTAAGCCATTTTAATTAATTATCCAACTACGTAGTGTATCGCAAGAGATTAATGTATTAACATTAATTATTTTCTTGTATACCTAAGTTTAAGATTGTAAAGGGCTCAGGATCTAGTTGTTTATATATTACATTTCTATAGATATTCATTGCATCAAGTTTTCTAGTGTTGTTAATAAATATATCGCATTAGTGCTAAATTAAACTGAATTACTATAATATTGCATGCATTTAATAGAAAAAAATATTTAATGCTTGTATGTAGGTATCTGTACAATTATCTCACTACAAAATCTTATCGCTCGATACTATAAACAGACACTTCTAGAAGCGAATAGGTCGGTCATTATATTTTTTACGCACAGTGACCCAACGATCATGTCCGGAACACAGATTTGTGTGCGCCACCGGGCACTGCATACCGGGCGCCTGGAAGTGCGACGACCAGGCAGATTGTCCCGACGGTTCCGACGAGCACAGCTGTGGTAAGGGCATGCCTCATGCGAAGTATGGGACGGCACTGGGCATGCTTCATCGGAGGAACATCGCGCAAAGATAGCATGAGAACACGTTTAAATACAATATAAGTCAGGCGTATCCATGATGTTACTATTACGAATATTTATTTTAACTCGAAATTCACCAGAACCTTAAAGTAAAATTAAGAGTAAATTTTGAGGGTTAAAGGGATTTTGTATCTGCTAGACTAGGCTTTGAAATATCAAAGACTGCAAAATGACTTATTAAATCGGGTTTCGGTGAATTTTAGACAAAAAAAACAGACTTTATAACTTATAAAGTATTTTTTTTTGTTTAGGCACTTGTATTATAATGTATAAGTACCTAATCAATGAAATATACTTGTTGTCTTTGCTAGGCTGCCTGGAAACTGTATCAAATGGAAAACTAGTATTAATAAAAATCTGCCAAAACGTATTCTACTTTCAGCAGTTGAGCGATTTCGGCGCAAACTAATTGGATTTGATATACAAAAGTGGATTTACATTTTATTTCCGATATCCATTTGCATCAGAGGTATTTAGCATGTGCATGAATTGGGTCGGCAGATGTGGCGGTGTGCGGCACGGAGCAGTTCACTTGCCGGGGTAAGCCCGGCGAGTGCGTCCCTCTCACGTGGATGTGCGACGACAACCCGGACTGCTCTGATGGATCCGACGAAAAAGCATGCAGTAAGGGTCATCATCATTGAATAATGATCCATTTAGTACACCGACGCTCTGAAATGAGGAAGCGCTGCCAAATTTCGTCTACACAGTCAGAATTGCGCATTGTTTCGCAGAGTTTTCGCGGTTCATAACGTCAGTACACTGAATGACGAACAGCAGCGAAACGTCCGTTAGACACTTCCATGGTTTCTCAAGGAAAGTAATAAAAAAGATAAAGAGCACCCAAGGAAAAACAATTGTTTTTGCTTGTGTTGTGTTCCGAAAAGACGAAACGCCTCGCTACTGTTTTATCATAAACATATATTTATGTACATCGCCCCTTATCAATACTCTCGCGAAATATATGGAATGCAAAGCATCAAAACATACCACGTCATTGGTCCTTGCTCTAGTTTATTATCATTTATGATTGGCTTATGAACTTAAATAGATACGCAAATTGCACGACGCAGTTCCAAATTACATTATCTTCACATTTCGTCATGAGCAAAGTGCACATCGTTAGCGCCGTGCTTGAAATCGTGCTTAAACGAGATTGTTTAATATTACTTCTAAATTCTACTTATAAAAGAACATCTTTCTTAGAACTTTAATCAGTGTCTTGGCGGAGAAAGGAAAATAATGTTTACTCTATTACCCAACGAGGCGGGGTCGATGTTTAACTATTCCTCTTTGGCGCTGTATCAATCAATCATTGGAATCCTCGCCTGGCCAAACATTCTGTATTCTATCAACGCCCGGCTCATCCGTCTATAAATTCTTATCTACCCTCCCGAACCCACCCAGAAGCGTGAGCGATGACGTTGCGTGTGCTTCAACCGCAGGGTATTCTTCCGCCCTCCACAAGATCGCTATGGTTATGATATCCTACTATTTTTCCTTTTTGTACTTACGCAAACAAGATTCATGGACCTCCTGTGAATATTTAACTTTTAATCTAGTCGCTTCAGTCAGTCTCGCTTATAGGATTTAAAAAAGCTGATTACCGCTCTTAAGAGCAAGGGCACCTAACTATTTACCTACTTTAGTCCGCTCTCCAGAGGAATTTAATTAAATGTAGAGTCCGTATCAAAGACGAGTGGGGACAATTTTTCTAAAAAAAAGAAATGTACGCTGTAAGAATTACGACCCTGACTATAAAATTACCCTCTTAGTTAGACATGTACGTTTTAATTTTATGTTGGAATTATTAAATGTTAGTCAAAATACGGTAAATAGGTCAATGTTAGCCAAAATACGGATAATTTTAATTAAAAGTAAGAATCTTGATACATTTTTTTTCAAGTTTAGATACTTTAGATGTTATATTGTTTATGGCAGTTAGCGATGTGCATTTTTCTTAGCGTGATTATATATTTTTTTATTCCAAGTATTTTATTAAAAATTTAGATGAGAGAGGAAACAATGGTATGTGTAATTTAATATTCTTTTGCTCTCTTGATTTCGACAATATTTTTTTTACGCGAAAATATCAAGAACCAATTGATATCACTGGTGAAATGTGCAGATGAGACATGTCGTTCGGACGAGTTCACATGCGGCAACGGCAAGTGTATCCAGCAGCGGTGGGTTTGCGACGGCGACGACGACTGCGGCGACGGCAGCGACGAGGTCAAGTGTCCGGCGCCGACCTGCCAGCCGCACACGCACTTCTCCTGCAAGGATGGCCATTGCATCTCTGCCAGGTGGCACTGTGATGGAGACATCGACTGCCCGGATGGCAGTGATGAGACAGTAAGTGTTGTTAATGTCTTGTTCATATCTTGAGACGGCAGCGACGAGGTCAAGTTCCCGGCGGCGACCTGCCAACCGCACCCGCACTTCTCCTACAAGGCCGGCCACTGCATCTGCCAGGTGGCACAGTGATGGAGACATCGACTGCCCGGATGGCAGTGATGAGACGGTGAGTGTTGTTAATGTGCGTTTGGTCATTCATTGACCGCGCCGGTAACGACAACGTAAAAAAATATGTTTATATCGTCTTCGATATAAAATACATACTTAATCAAGAAACTAACCAGATCACTGTAATTTTTAACTTAACTTGAATTACTAAAACTTAACTTGTGTAATTAGTATTAAAATGCGCGGGTATTTTGGGGCTTTAATCACTGAAAATGGGAGTAAAACTTTTGCGAAGTTCTATAGCGAACTGGAAGTCTTTGTGGCTTTCACTTTAGTTATATAAGGCCAGGCCAGATTCTTGTAAGCCGTTTTATAATGAACGTGACTTTAAAAGTCATTCATCGTTGTTTGATTATGTTTGTCATTTAGTTACTTAAGTGTTCCCTTAATTACAGGGATGTGCGACGCCACCTAAAGTGACATCGCCGTGTATATCGACGGAGTTCGAGTGCCGGGACCGTATAACGTGCGTGCACAAGGCGTGGGTGTGCGACGGTGACCACGACTGCCCCGACGGTGGGGACGAGGCCCCGGAGGTGTGTCGCGGCAACGTCACGTGCCGACTCGACCAGTTCCAGTGCAAGGATCTCAGTTGCATCCCTGGCGCGCTGTACTGCAACGGCCAGAAAGATTGTCCCGACGACAGTGATGAATTAAATTGCAGTGAGTATATTATATCTTACTTAAAAAGTAGTTTGTGGTGGCCCTTGAGGCATTGTCTGTAAAGCTTACCTAAGATGCGGTTTTCACTAACATATTAATTTACAGTGTTTGTATCCTCCAACTTCATATTGAAATTCGAGTTTTTTGTAAAACAATATTATATAATACCCATCTTACTTACAAATTACATTTCGATACAAGGTCGGAAAGGATGTCACGTATTCCATGAGAAATTATGATATTATGCCACGAGCTGTTAGGCGTAGAATGACATGGGGTTCGTGTATCGAACGACGTTTTTGAATACAGTTGCGGAAAATTGCAAAAACTTAAATATTGGTAAATTTGAGGTTACTTTAATACTACACCTAGAAATTTTACGCTAATCTGGCGAATAGCGATACTAAATGTATGTTTTAATAATGCAATAAATATCTGTAATTTACTTATAAGAAGGGGCCGTCTGGTGCTGGTTGTGTTTCTTGGAAAATCTCAGGGTGCATCACATAACTAGAATTTATTTATCACATGTTGAATCCAAAACCGCATTGAGAGAGTACCTATAATCGAGCTTCTGACAAGTTATTTTATTTTAAATATTTACTCAAGCATGGCTTTGAGTAACGAAACCCGTTAACAACATAAGTTGATATATAAAAACATTTCCCTCGATCAACTATGCGGAAAATACATAATTCAATCCGATTAAATAAATACAAATAACAATTATTTCAGAAAATATTTACTTTATTTTAGATCAAAGCAAATATTTTGTTTAAAATTTAGGTACGAACGCAGAAGGTCTCTGATTTCGTTGGGAACCAATATAACTCGGGTTGGACTCGTATATGTGAAAAATCGCTTTCGCGTTATGATTCTGAGCCGTGATTGATTGGAAAAGTAAAAAAACACTAGTGCGAAAAATCTAACTTTTTTAACTAGAAAAGCATTTTTGAGCAACTGTGTTAAAAGTAATTTTACTTGTGTAAAATTAATCTATCACATCCAGAAACTCATTTATCAACCTAAGTTTGAAGTGCGTTTGCATATTTAATGGTTCCGGTCAAGGGACTCAGAGGTCCTTTTCGACTTTATGATTATGAATTTATGACATTTGCTATTCGGCATGGTATTTGAGATATGACTTTCATAGCTTACTATAGAATTAGTGGTATTATTTAAGTTTAGATATGTCAGAAAGACATGAGCATATTTAAAAAGAAAAAAACGTGTTTTATGTTAGTTACTTTGCCCCCAGGATTTTTTTGATTTATTTTGAGTATGAAATGCAATTTAGTGAGTGATAGATCATTTTGTAAACACTTCACTGAGGAACTTCAAGTTTTAAAAGGCATATTAAAGAGTTTTAAATTAAAATAACCTCTTCACTAATGTTCCCTTTTAATTCGTAAATTAAACAATCAGAATAGCGTTGTAAATGCAATCTGGTTGATTTAACGTCGCTCAGTGAATTTGATTAACGCATTGTCTGTATTGAGGAGTTGACTGAGTTTAACGTGATTTCGTTGCGTATTTAAATGAGGTTGATTTATACTCGTAAAATGATTAAGCCAATTAGCCTATTTAAATAATATGTAAAACGTAATATCTGATATTGAATATCACATGAGTGAGGGACAGTCAATTCTCTAAATGGGCGACGTACACCGATGTTTTCCTTTTTAACATTTATTTAAACATTTTAAATAGAGGGAAATTATTAATATACAATCACACAAAAATAACAGTGTCATCTAAAAAGAAACTAAATTTGGGGAACCTATTTAGTAAATATACCTAAAACATGTCACTTGCAAATGGCTACTAGGTTATCTAAAATATTTAATAATCGTAATCTGGCTTGGGGAATACAATCGCAGGTTTAGCTTTCAATCGAAGTTCAGAGTTGAAAACTCGGCCTTTTTATTAAATTAATTCTAGAGACGCCCAAGCAGATTTGGAGTGTACCTGTTCATTTCACAAATTCCGTTTAATAGAAAATCGATCCGTATGCATCATAAAATCTACATTCTAGGAAGATTCATAAGATGTTGAAAACACCCATGTCTGGATATAACGGATCATTGTGCAATATAGATATAGTAGTTTATTATTGAATCAAATACAAACATTGAAAACATTGAAAAAACAATCAACCCAGTAGGACTTGGACCTACATCGATACGTCTTGCCGGGGCTCGAACGATTTACCAATTAATCTATGGGTCAAGTAACTAAGTTGACGAAATTTTCAATGCTAATGCAATTAAGTCTTATAGTGGTTTAAATCCAAACCTTTCTTTTCCAGCTAAACCGAAAACCGTATGCGACAAGAAAACGGAGTTCGACTGCGGCGGTGGCATGTGCATACCCCTCTCTAAAGTCTGTGACAAAAAACCAGATTGTCCCAACTTCGAAGATGAACCACGTGACCGGTGTGGAGAGAATGAGTGCGCCAAGAATAATGGTGGTTGTACGCAGAAATGCGTTGACACGCCTGTCGGGTACTACTGCGACTGCGATAAGGGATACAAGCTCGTTGACAACAGGACTTGTGAAGGTAGGCTTTCTTTTTTTATTATTTATTGTGGATCTAAGGTACCCCAACCAGACTGTGTCAACTTTAAGGTCCCAGCACTGCGATAGGTGTCGGTAAAACGAGTGTGCCAAGAATAGTTAGGGTACGCTTCCTCTGATTTTATATAGAAAACATGTTGCTAAAATCAGACTAAGCTCTGTATCGTAGCTGAAAATAGCGCAGAAAAATAACGTTTATGTTTAAAAAACAGTTGATAAATAGCACCAAGACTACTTAGTAGTATTTTGAACAGGTGCCAGCAGATCGTATTGGTACGGTGAAAAACTAAATTTTCAACCTACTTGCAAAAAAAGGCGGTCTACCTACACAAATAAAAAACCGTAATCATGGGTCGTTATAAATTTCGTTCTAATAATTGAGTAATGACTTCATTACAGATATCGACGAGTGCGCGGACCCTGGCTCCTGCTCGCAAATGTGCATCAACGAGAAGGGCACCTTCAAGTGCGAATGTCACGCCGGCTACGCACGAGACCCGCGAGACAGGACCCGCTGCAAGGCCACGGAGGGCCACCCGTCCCTGCTGTTCGCCAGGCGCTTCGACATTCGCAAGATCAGCTTAGACCACCACGAGATGGTCGCTATCGTCAATGATACCAAGTCGGCTACGGCGCTGGATTATGTGTTCAGGACAGGAATGATCTTTTGGAGTGATGTTAACGATGAAAAGATATACAAGTGAGTAAAAATTGAGCTCTTTAAGTACAGAAATCCGGAAGTGTCTTACTGTTCGCCTGGCGGGTTGACGTTCGCATAATAGCTTAGACCACCGCCAGATGGTCGCTATTGACAATGATACCAAGTTGGCACTGGATTATGTCTTCAGGACCGGAATGACCTTTTGGAGGGATGTCGACGATGAAAAGATATACAAGTGAGTATAAAATCAGCTAAATCTACGTAAATCCGTTGAGTCATGGAAGCGCCCTAATGTTCATCAGGCGGTTCAACATCCGCAATATTTGCTTAGACTACCATGAGATGGGGTAATCGTCAATGACACCAAGTCGGCTACAGCGCTGAATTATGTGTTCAGGACAGGTATGGTCTTCAGGAGTGATATCAACGATTAAAAGATATACTAAGTGAGTATAAATTCAGCTAAACAAATATCCTTTGCGAGTCCATGGAAGTTCCTACTGACCATTGGCGATTCGACATCAGCAAGATTAGCTTAGTGAGACCACCACGAGATGGTCGCTATCGTCAACGATAACAAGTGGGCTACCGCACTAATTTACGTGTTCAGGGCTGGGATAATCTTTTGAAGTCATGCCAACTTTGAAAACATACTTATAAGTGAGTATAAATATAATTAATTCGCTTTAAAAAATTGCTGTAAGGCCACGGAAAGTCCCTGCTGTTCACGAGGCGGTTTGACATTCGCAAGATTAGCTTAGACCACTACGAGACCGTCGCTATTGACAACGATACAGCGCTGGATTATGTGTTCAGGACTGGAATGATCATCTGGAGTGATTTCAATGATGAAAATATTTACAAAATGTGTGTAAACTCAATTAACCTACTAAAACTCGTTATAATAACACGGAAGGCCCTTCCTGCTTTAAAAGGTTGTTGGTTCGACAAATGTAAGGCACTGCCATGCTCTTAGGGCCTGGTGAGCATAAGAGCCCTGCAGTTCGGCTCACTAGGTCCAAATAAAAAAAAAAGACGTAGGGCGGCTTTCACACCACTGCGGTTTCCTCATGCTGTGCCGGTGCACTCTGCATGTGCATAGCGTGCACGCGTGACAGCACGCTTGCACGCCGTCGCCGCATCCGGTTGCGGCGCCAGTGAGATAATCGCCTAAGATAAGCACATTTATTTATTTATCGTATGGCTACATAACACTGGATATAGATGGGCATTTCTTCCCTGGGGTAGTAGTAGCGGGAAAGCAGATGATGAAGAAAATCCAGTGAGTTCTGCGAGATCCAGGTTGGACGTGCAGCTGCCAAGTTTGTTACTCTTCTAGCCCCAAGATAAGCATAGACCACGAAGTTGCTAAATCATAAAAATTTTAAGATTGGGCTCTTCCTGCTAACAGTATTTTCACGGCTAATCGTTACGTTGTTGTTTGTCTGTCACAGATAACTTTGGCTAAATATGATCATGACACAAACCAGTTACTTACTAGGACATTGCGAATGACGTCAAAGGCCGTCTGGGTTAAGGTCACGACCAGCAATTCAGAGACGTAGTTGCCTTAGTTCCGACATACGAAGGATGTTTACGATCGCGAAATATATAATGATTATTGATGGCAGTTATTGCAACATCATGGTTATTGTAGTACGAGGGTTGCTACTTATATATCCGGAAACAAAAAACAAACAAACGTACACGGCTGAAAATGGTTTTATTGTTTTTCAAAGTATTCCCCTTGATGATCTATGCACTTTTGCATTCGCGTGAACCAATTTTTAAAGCACTTCTGCCACTCCGCCTGAGGTACCTCCATAACGTGTTGTTTGAATGCGTCGACAGCATCTTCAGCGGTCGAAAATCGTTGACCGCGTAATTTATTCTTTATATTTGGAAATAAATAAAAATCGTTGGGTGCCAAGTCAGGGCTGTACGGCGGATGACCCGTTAATTCCACATTTTGACCCTCCAAAAATAGAGTTGTTTCGCGTGACGTATGACAGCTGGCATTGTCATGATGAAGAATGATTCTTCGTCGCTGGTTAGTTTTACGAATTTGTTCAAATACTTCCGGTAAGCAAATGGTCGTGTACCACTCTGAATTAACCGTTCTACGGTTTTCTAGTGGCACTGTAGCTACATGGCCATTAATACCGAAGAAGCAGGCCACCATTTGTTTCAATGTACTTTTTGCACGAGTAACTTTCGTAGGGTTCGGCTCATTTTGAAACACCCATACCGTTGATTGTTGCTTCGTTTCGGGATCGTATGCATAGATCCAGGATTCGTCACCTGTATAGATGTTATAAATGGCTTTTGAGTCACCACGGTTATATTTTTTTAACATTTTATTGCACCATTCGACGCGAGCATCTTTTTGCTCTTTTGTTAAGTTGTGGGGTATCCAACGCGAACAAATTTTTTTTACAGCCAAATAATTATGTAATATGCTATTAATGCTGGTCATAGAAATACCCAGAGTCGCCTCTATCTCGCGGTACGTAACATGTCGGTCGTCCATTATAAGTTTTCGCACAGCCTCGATATTTTGTTGTACAACGACCGATTTCGGGCGACCTGCCTTAACTTCGTCCGTAAGCATACTACGTCCACGATTGAACTCAGTAAACCAGTGATACACAGTAGTTTTAGATGGGGCTTCATCACCAAAAGTTGAAGTTAGTTGATCTATGCACTGTTGTTGCGTTAAACCACGCCGAAAATCATAATAAATCATAGCACGAATATTTTCACGAGTGAGTTCCATTCTTGCTGCGAGATGACATTTAAAACCCGTCAAAAACAAAACACGAGCGTTAATAAGAAAGAAAAAATATACCGGCCAGTTCTTAAAAAAGTTCAAATTTTACCATGGAGGTCAAATATGCTATTTAAGAAGATTGTAATCCCGGTTTCCGGATATATAAATAGCAGCCCTCGTATAGTATGCTACTTTTTAAACGTAGTTCTCGTAGCCAACGCATACCTTTGAAGAAACCCTGTATTGTATGGTGGTATTGTATGGTACTCCTTTGCCGACGACTATAGTTATTTAGATCCTAAACTATAGCTTTAATTTGTAAGATTAACCTTTTTGTCTAAAATTATGCGTGGCTTCTTTCTTTTATAGGTAAGTAAAGATAATGTAAGTAATATTTCTTGCGCAACACATAATCTATACATATAATAAAGCTGAAGAGGGTCGAAAGTCTGTACATGGAAGATAATCGAAAAAAAGTTGGCTGGGGATACTTAGAATCGATAACAGAACACGTTACAACAATTTTTAGAATTTTTGTCTGTTTGTCTGTTTATCTGTTTGTCTGTTTATTTGACCGCGCATCACGTGAAAACGGCTGAACGGATTTTGATGAAATTTTGTATAGAGATAGTTTGAGTCCCGGGAAAGGATAATATATAGTTTTAATCCCGAAAATCAACCCTGGTGGGGGTGAAAATGGGGTTGAAAGTTTGTATGGAGAATTTTTAACCGCTGAAACGATTTAGATAGAAATGAGTATGGAGATAATTTGAGTCTCGAGAAACGTCAAAGGATAGTTTTCAAACCCGTGTGGGGGTGAAAAGGGGGTTGGAAGGTGGTATGAGGAATTTTTTACAGCTGAACTGATTTAGATGAAAATTGGTATAGAGATAGTATGGGTCTCGAGAAATGACATAGGATAGTTTCTTTTTCAAACCCCCCCCCCCCCCCATCTTACTTTCGAACCGTAGGTCCAAAAAAATGAAAAAAAGAATGGAAGTGACGCCTGTTACCCGTCGATGCTTTAAATTTACCTTTACCCGCTCTTAAGAAATATTTGAAAATGTCATGAATGTCAAAGGGTTATTGCAGGTTCGAGGACTATATATGACGTACAAAGATGCATGGCCCAAACCAAAAAACTACTACAAAATCATCTAACATTTATAGGACACCGTTTAGGTAGGAAATAGTAGTTTATGTAACGTAATAAGGGTCCTTAAAACATGAGTGTGGTTTTCATAATAAGATCACACGAGTGTTTTAAGGCCTAATTACGTACAGTTGCATACACTGATTTATCTACACTCATATTATTTATCCTAAATGCATTATTCGGAAACCATAGAATGGCCGCCATTGCACCGCCATGGCCAACTCGATTGTGCCGGCGGTCGCGCGGGCGCGTATCGGCGGCCGCGCGGGAGCGTGCAGGTGTACATTATGTTATCAAAACTCATAACACATCAATATTTGAGCATGTAAAGTTAAAATTACGTTACTGATACAGATAAAAAGCTTATCATAGTAAAATCAGTTGTGGTAATGCTAGCATTGCCTACCGTTTTCGAACACATTTTAGAGAACTTACAATGTGAGTGTAGATAAACATGTCAAACGTTTTGTGAAGCAGTCAGATTAGGATTTATTTTTCTTTATAATTAAACAATAGGTACATTATCTGTCTCTCAACCTGTTTTGATATGTCTTCTTGAAGAACTACGCCTTATTTTGTATCTTTAAGATCTAATAATGTATTACTGTTTAAAAAAAATGAGTCCCGTCGAATTTCTTTTCGGTCATAATACTTCTTGGGCCAGAGATGTAGGGTTAGAACCGGTGGTAGTTTTGGAACGAAGTTCCTTATCGGATGGTTCGCGGATCCGGCCAAGGCGAAAAAAAGTCACGTGACAGTCACGAAAAAGCGTCACGTCACGAAAACGCGACACCCATACCATTAAGAAACATGTAAAATGGAATGGAATAAAAAATATATAAAATAGAATAAAGTGAAGTGAAGTGTAGTGAAATTGAGAAGTGACAAAGTGATAAAAGTGAAAAAAGTTGAGAACCTTAAAAGTCGAGAATTTTAAAAATGTCTAAAATGTCAAAAATGTCAAAATTTCCAAAATTTCCAAAATTTCCAAAACATAACTTCGTTCCAATCGCACTCGATTCACATACTTTCCACGACACTCACGTATTTTATTTTTCTCTGACGTTCATTAGTGCATTGTAATGTGCTTACATTGACGAATAAATATCATGATCTACACCAATATCATAAATCCTCTATTCCGCGTTCAGAACCGTATGTAATTAATTACCAACATTATTGCAACCAGTAACGTAACATCAGTGTATTATCTGTGACAGTGTGGTAAAAACGTATGAAAATTCATTACCTACGGTAACGTAATGAAAATTCGCCCCCCCCGACCGCCGGCGCAATAATGTTGGTCATGGCGGTGTAATGGCGGTCATTCTAATGGTTTCAATGGATTTTTAATATGTGTGTAGGTAAAGCAGTGTATGCTTCTGTACATAATTAGGCCTTATTACGTGACAGTTATATCGCCATGTCCGTCCTGTCCGCGGTCTAGCTCAGTTACCGTTCGCACTAGAAAGCTGAAATTTGGTGAGGCCTGATAAGAACTTTCAATAAAAACTATATTGAATAAAATCGGTCCAGCCGTTTTTGAATTATTAGTCAAAAACGCATAGTGAAAGGAAGTGCCGAATAGTAAAATGACGTAAGCGCCGCCAAATAAACGACCTTTTGAACGGATGTTTTGTAACAGGGCAGCATCTACGAAACTCTACACGGAGCATCGCCCTACATGCTCTTGGCCGGTTTTTTTTTGCATTGTTATCCCGGAAATCACCCCTTAAGGATTATTAATTCCAACTGAAGAACAAATCAAATTATTTTTAATAAATATTTTGATTTGTTTATTTTAAGTAGACACACTACTATATAAATCATAAACTTATATAGATGTCATATACAAAGGAAAAAGTGACCTAGGCCTCCGGTGCCCAGGGCTTACCACTTGGCGTCTGCCGCGAATGCAGAAGACGCTGGTTCGATCCCAGCCCTGGGCACCGGAGGCCTAGGTCACTTTTTCCTTTGTATATGACATCTATATAAGTTTATGATTTATATAGTAGTGTGTCTACTTAAAATAAACAAATCAAAATATTTATTAAAAATAAATTGATTTTTTCTTCAGTTGTACTGAGGGCAGCGCCATCTCTCTCACTTTCAATGAACTCCTACGAGTTCGGATTGGAGGTACGGACTCATAATGTTCTACCTTAGATGATTGGCTAAAATGCGCCTGAGCATTTACAAAGATTGCATATACACGGGAAAATTCGACCGGTGCAGCTGTGACCCGGGTTGCCAAGTGGTAAAGGCGTCTGCCGCGAATGCAGAAGACGCTGGTTCGATCCCAGCCCTGGGCACCGGAGGCCTAGGTCACTTTTGCCTTTGTATATGACATCTATATAAATTTATTACTAATTCCAATTCCAGAAAATCCCCAGCCAGGTTATACGTAGCCTATAAAAATTCAACGTCTAAAAGGGTGGGGGGGGGGGTAGCCACTACACTCGATTGAGTTAAATTTGCATGGGTCATGGAACTCCCTCCTCCAAGTGCACCTCAAATAGAAAAAAATCATTTCTGCATTTGTGACCCCCCCCCCCCCCCATTTCAACCGCGCCTGTTCTTACCTTTCATGCTTTGACTGATTTGACGGGAGGATCGATTTGGATGATATTTGCAGTAGACATAAACGTATAAAAACAAAAGTGGTCCTGTATCGTCCGATATACACCTACTATACTCTCTATGTTGTCGTTAAAATCATGCCAAAAAAAATTAATAAAAAAAAGGATTCATTTATGAGTGTAGTTTCATTTAGTGGTAATTGTAAAATATTTTATTAGGACTACTGTCCTCTAGCGTATCCATCTGTCAACTTTACTTCAAGTTCCGCCTCCAGGGTAGCGGGAGAGAAATTAGGGGTGAATTAGCCGCTTACTGACACAGACCGAATTCCACGCGGGCGGAGCCGCGGGCACAGCTAGTATACGATATAAGACTGTCAAAGCGCGTATTTATACCGAGTATGTTATCAACCGACTTCAAGATGTCGAAGGAGGAGGTTATCAATTCGTCGGGATCTTTGTTTTTTTTGCTATTTTTTTTATGTATCTTCACCGACTCTTCTTCTTCTTCTTCGAAGACGGCTGGACCGATTTGGAAAATTATTTTTTGTTTGAAAGAGGTGTCTGATGATGGGATCCTGGAGAAATCGAGGGAACTCTTCAACTATTATGGGCACACCTATTAGTGATTTGAGTATTTTTTACAGCAGCTCGAGCATTTGCTTTTGGAAAGATGGAGGCTAAGTGAAGTCGGTTCTTATTTGTTTAAAATTATATTTGGTTCACAATCCTGACATAATAAAATAAAATAAAAAACCTTTTATTCTATTATAAATATTCTTAACTAGTAGGTACTTACATTGTATTATAATTTATAAATAATAATTTTTTGTAATCATCAGAAGTTAGTTACATTGTTTGTTGATTATGTAATTAGAATTGTTATTCTTTTCATTTTACATCAATGTCAATGTTATTATTCGTCAAAACATGCAGATTATAAATGTCAAAATTAATTATTTGGATTCTTATTTATGGAAGTCGCCTCTGCACCGTAGGCCGTAGGTGTGACCTTATAATAAACTGGAAGTATAAATACTTACCTTGATTATCATTTCAGAGCGCCCATAGACGAAGGCAGTCAGCGGACAGTCGTCATCGGAGATCAGCTGATCACCTCGGATGGGTTAGCCGTGGACTGGATCTACAACCATCTGTACTGGACGGACACCGGCAAGAACCACATCGAGCTGTCGGACCTGCAGGGCAACATGAGGAAGATACTGGTCAGGGATAGGCTTGAAGAGCCTAGGGCGATCGCGCTTAATCCTCTCGATGGGTGAGTTGAGTAGTCTTACTTGAATGAGCGTCAACGAGAATGGTGATGATTAGCAATGATCGGCTTTCAGGGTGCAACACGGGGTGAATTACCTCAAAAATTATCCTAATAGGGATAATCCTCAGGACTTACGTTGTTTACTTTAATTAAACCAAATACATATTAATAACATTTTAACGTTTAAAACAACTATTTTCGCTTAATTAGTGTACTCGTATGTATCGCGCCGTATTGCACCCTAAAACCCGATCACTGTTTATTAGATACGTTGAGGAAACGACCCGGGCAGTGATGTGTTAGGTACATGGTCTCTCTTACTCGTATGCATTAAGTCTCAGCATTAAATGTCTACATTACATGGTTAGATACAGAGTTCTCGATCTTAATGCTAGCCTGGTAACTAAAGTTGAACCAAGTTACTAAATATTACATACACAATAATAACTAATATTATATTACAAGTTACTAAATTGCATGAAACGTTGCTGTACGTAATTATCAAATCAAAGGATGTGTTAGATATACAGTGAACTATTTAGTGCATCTCCATAGCAAGTTATCCTAGTATGACACAGGAACACAAGTAGGTAGAGTCAGCAACGAAAGTTGCCGAACGAAATAAGATCACAATAGTAAACACTTGTTTGAGGCGCTGTTCGGTAACTTATATGTACCTATATGTGTCTAGTTACTTTTGTAATCTTATTTTGTTCGGCAACTTTCGTTGCTGACTTTACCTATATAAATAATTTCTTAATATAAACATTAATGGTTTCACTCGCGTTTATTTACTCAATACTACCACCAATTTATAAAAACATTTGCACGTGATAAAATTAAACCTTTACTTGGCATGCGATAATATGCAGTCTGCTTATTTTGCAACCTGTTATCGAATTATAACAAAGATTATGTCACTTCCAGTTGCACAATTGATTGATCGAGGTCTTATATGGCATGGCATTATGAAATTAGTTCAGAGTTGACAGATAACATTCACAACAAAATAAATATTATTAAATACGTAGACACAGGACAATATATTATTATTTGCAGAAATATGTTTATCTCAATGATTTCCACTTTGGTTACTTTTCTCTGACAGAAATACTTACATCGGGTTTACCTTGCTTTCGAATCTAGTTGTAGTAGAAATCCATGATTTTTAAGAAAACTACTTATTAGCTTTTGTTACTTTACTGTTTATTATACTAGATATCCTTAGGGAGGAAACTCTCTAAAGATATCTAAGCTACTGACAATGGGGACAAATGTTAGGTCACTGTTTTGTCGTTATCAGTAAGAGGTGATACGAGATTATATTTTATTTAACTGATATCATTAAAATCAAGACGGTTTATACTAATAAAACCAGGGTCCTAGTGCTCATAAACTTTACAAAGAACTGTCTAAAAGGCCCGTCGACTCAACTTGTAACCGAAGAGCTGGCAGCTTCCTCGCTCAACGAATTAGTATTGCTATACAGCGGGGAAATGCTGCCGGCATCTTCGGCACCATGCCAAAGGGGCCCAATTTTTATTATTATTTTTGGGGTTTAATGTAGTTTTTAGTCTAGTTTTATTTTAATAAGGTATGTTTTATTTGTAAGTCTAATTTATATTATTTTATTCAAAAATGTCGGCAAGGTTGACTTTTACGGTTAAAAACTAGGCGGCGAAGTGCCTAGTTTATGGTCAAATAAAACTTAAAAAGTTACGGAAATTGCAGGCTCGATTTCGCGACATAAATGTTGCATACAAATTCCATTTTTGTCGAGGTACAAACTTTTTAAAAAGTTCAACAGCCATACAAAAATAAAGGCAAAGGTCCTAAACAGCCAAAACACAACATCGGTATTTGTTATTTTGTAATGTTGTAATGTTGGTACCGTTTATCGTTGTAATGTTGGTACCGCGACTTTTTAGTTATTTCAAATAGCTTACGGTAATTTCAGAAGAAAAATACACTTCAAACTTTTTAATAAAAATATATAATGGCGGCAAAGCTGAGCGTGTACCGCGAACATTAGTAGTTTATGTAACTGTTACGTAATAAGGGTCCTTAAAACATGAGTGTGGTTTTATGAAATGAGCCGCAGGCGAATTTCATAATAAGATCACACGAGTGTTTTAAGGCCTAATTACGTACAGTTGCATACACTGCTTTATCTACACTCATATTATATATATTAAATTAATTGTTCGGAAACCATAGAATGACCGCCATTGTACCGTCATGGCCTACTCGATTGTGCCGGCGCTCGCGCGGGACCAATCGAGTTGGCCATGGCGGTAACATTATGTTATCAAATTCGATGTTCCAAATTTGAAACTCATTGCTTAACAATATTTGAGCATGCATAGTTAAAATTACGTTACTGCCGCAGATAAGAAACTTATCATAGTTAAATCGTTTGTTGTAATGCTTGTCATTGTCTACGGTTTTTGAATGCATTTTAGAGTACTTACAGTATGAGTGTAGATAAAGACAATTGTAGTTTCGAATAAATCTGTCTCTCTCACTCAAAATGAGAAGCGATGGAGATAGAGATAATTATAGGATTCGAATCGAAATTCGATGCTCGCGGTAGTGGTCATTCTTTTAACCTAGAAGTTATCTTGAATATATTATTTATGTCAATATTGTTTGTTGTTCATCAACGTTGGCTGTTTTTCATTATTTTTGAATAAAGCACTATATTGGACTCGGCGCGAAGGGCCATTGCTGGCTTCGTATTAAGTTAAACGGACTCCTAAAGTCGTCCGTTTAAACGTAATACTCAGCCATCAATGTGCTACTTCACCTCCTCGACAATAATGTACTATTATATCCTACCAATAACACCATGATCTATAGCTGGATGTACTGGACGGACTGGGGCCAGGTGCCGAAGATCGAGCGCGCCGGCATGGACGGCTCGCACCGGCAGACCATCGTGTCGTACGACGTTAAGTGGCCCAACGGACTCACCTTGGATCTTGTACGGAAACGAGTGTATTGGGTTAGTATTTATAAATCTTATTAGATGTTAAAAAGGACTTAACTGTAAGAAAAACTTTAATTAAACTTAAATTTCTGTGGTGTGTCCTATGATATATAATAATGACAGATGGGTTATGCACGCTCCAAAAGTGAAGCACTTAATATGAGTGAATTCAAACAACTGTCGCTTAGTCGCGCACCGGCCAGCGTGAGATGCGGACGTGCGAATGAGCTCCCGTCACCCGCGTGAGAAAGAGACAAACTGTAATTTTCTAACAATGAGAGTGACAAAGATGTAATGATTGTCAAAATAGATAAACATAACAGAATCGTTGCTAGGTTATGAAATTACTCTGGAGTATTTTTTCTGCTCATTTTGTTAGAGTATAACCCATCCATAGTAAATATCATTGGGTGTGTCTGGATTCTAAACGCAACAGTAATTACGGGTCCCATATATATACTAAATTAAAACTAACACTCAAACAAAGTTTAATAGTAGAACTTATTATTACCTATTAACCTATAGCTATTCACAGTCAACAAGACGTCTCTTTTATTAAGTAAAAGTGACAACCGTAGTAGAAATGGCTAGTTTTAATTTGTTGGTTGTTCTCAGTTGTTAGTCATTAGACTAAGAGAGTATTAACTCTAAATGATGTTTATTTAAAATCTAAATCAGCTTTGTGCTTTGACATCATTAAGTATGTCTGCAGGAGAGAAAGCTTTAAAACATTGTCAATAATTAAAAACTAATAATAAGCGAGGTATTATTTATCACTCACAGGTGGACGCGAAAATGAGCACAATATCGTCTTGCAACTACGATGGCAGCTCGCGCCGGGTGGTGCTGTACTCCACCGACGTCCTCCGTCATCCCTTCTCCGTCACCACGTTCGAGGACTGGGTGTACTGGACCGACTGGGACAAGGCCGCCGTCTACCGCGCCAACAAGTTCAACGGGAAGGATATTGAGGCTATCACTTCTACACACACTGTAAGTTTACGGCCTCAGCTAGACAGACAGACATAGATTTTTTTTATTTTACATCACATGGAATTACAATTTTACAGAGAATGTTACAAAAATATAAAAAAAAACCTTAAAACTTAGATTGAAAAGTACAGAGAATGAGTTTTACATGTAGATATAAAGTATGAATTTATGATGTTAAAAAGGAGCTTGCCTCAGCATAATACGAGTATTGTAGCGAGCTTAGCCTACTACAACGCTGGTTTTCAGGCAGACCCTTGGTACATAGCGATTAGCTTTGCGTCGAGATTCTAAGGGAATTGAGTAGCGTTCACTAGAGTAAGTAGATCCATACGTTTATATTAGTTTACCATGGACGTATCGTCGAACGGTCGCTTTCGAGCGAGCGGCCACTCAGTTTACATCCTAAGTTCGCATATGAACTATGGAACCATGTCTGTGTCCTATGTATGATTATCTGTGGCAGCGGGGGTCCCAACGGAGATTACAAATGGCGTCAGAGAATACAGTGCTTGTTATATCGAAAAATAATCTTTTATTTTATTTTATTACATATAATGTAACATGGTGTCAGGTGTAAAAGGAATCATCAAAAATTGGTTGTTTGTAAAGTAGGTTTACGATCGAGATGTTTACGTGATAACGTCTAACCGCTCGTGAGGATTCCGCGTGACAAGTTTCACGGAATGACTGGCAGCGCTCGAGATGAGACGGGAGATCGGTCCGTCTCTCTCTCGTTATACCTGCGATCGCGCTCGTGAGGTTTTGGTGTGACACAAGTTTCTGAACATGTCACCCGACTAAAACGATTTTAAAGACGTTATCACGTCAAAAACCTAAAGTGGTAGTAAAAGTTAGTTAAAAATAGAGAAACCTTTGTGGATTACGATGTCGGACGAAGTGGCAGCAGGAATTGCCTTGGGATTACAACCGCCCAAAGGATGTAGAATATAAGATGCGGAGGAATGGAGAAAATATAAGCAAATGTTTAGTTTATATATTAAGGCCACGAACTTAGAGAAGGAGGCGGATCACAAAAAGATAGCAATTTTCCTCACGTGCGCGGGGGACGACATTTTGGAAATTTACAATGGTATGAGCGACAGTTCTACCTTAAAATGGGATGAGCTCCTTATTAAATACGATGAGCATTTTAATAACAAAACCAATACAGTAGTAAATAGCTACAGGTTCTACAATTTGCGGCAGGAGCAGGACGAGCCAGTAGAACGCTTTGTGATGAGGTTAAGAAATGCGGCTAAAACTTGTAATTTCAAGGAAGAAAACAATGATTAGGGATATGCTCGTAATTGGAGTACGCGAGGGCAATGTAAAGGAAAGAATGTTAAGAGAAAAAGTCCTAAGTTTTGAAACAGCAATGGATTTGTGTAAAGCTGCTGAATATAGTAAGAAAAATTTGAAGGAGCTAGAAGAAAAAGTGCAAACAGTGGATATAGTGGACGAAAGCTCGCGCTCGCGTTACAAGAAGGAACAGACTTTATACAGTTGCGGCAAGTGTGGTAAAAAGCATGAACCAAGGAAATGTCCCGCATATGGACGAAGATGTATCAACTGCAAGTTCTATAATCATTATGCAGAATTGTGTAGGTTTAGAAAGAAAGAAGAGAAACCACAGAGACAACGAAGATACACCAAAAAAGTTGATGGCATCAAGGAATCTACACATGATAGTGATTGTAGCTCAGAAGAATTTGTTGTTGACTCTGTAAGTAGTAGTGACAAGTTACAATGGTATGAAGTAATAAATGTTGAAGGGAGTGATATAAAGTTCAAACTGGACTCCGGGGCTGACTGTAGTACCTTACCGTTGAAAATGTTGGATCGCCTTAAAGTAGACAAAGGTAAACTTAGGGAACCTACAGTGCTAGTTGTATATAATGAGGAAAAAATTAAAACTGTAGGAAGCATCACTCTAAATTGTATTGTTAGAGGGCAAAAGGGGTCTGTTCGATTTCGTGTTGTAGATTTACCAGTTAAACCTGTGTTAGGCTTACCAGATTGTGTCAAGTTCAATTTAATTAAAAGGGTAGATGTTTTAGTCACAGAACAAAAGAGTAAATTTGTACAATTGAATCAGGATGTATTCACGGGGCTTGGCAATATAGGTACATACTCAATAAAGTTAAAAGAAAAATCGGAGCCGGTAGTTAAGCCAATTAGAAGGGTACCACAAACTATTAAGGAAAGACTTAAAGAAACATTGAGTAATTATGAGAGTAGAGGAATAATCGAAAAAGTAGAGGGACCTACAGCGTGGTGCAATAATCTTGTTATTGTTAAAAAACCAGATAAGTCACTTAGGTTGTGTTTAGATCCAAAAGAATTAAATAAAGCTATTCTTAGAGAAAATTTCCAAATTCCTTCACCTGAAGAAATATACAATTCACTTGCAGGTAAAAGTGTCTTCACAGTACTAGACTTGAAAGATGGGTTTTTTCAAGTAAGCTTGGATGATGCACAAAAGCTCTGCACCTTCGGCAGCCCCTTCGGCAGGTATTTCTTCAAGAGAATGCCCTTTGGCATCTCATCGGCGCCGGAGGTAATGCAAAGAATTAATACAGCTATATTTAGTGATATACAAGGAGTAAATGTTTATTATGATGACATAATTGTTGCTGGGGAAAATCTGGCAGACCATGATGAAATATTACGTAAAGTAATAGACAGAGCAAGAAAATTTAATGTTAAATTTAATCCAAACAAACTACAATATAGAAGTGATTTTGTTAAATATGTGGGATTGTTAGTGTCAAAATCAGGAATTAAGCCAGACCCTGAACATGTTAAAGCTATTGTGGACTTGAATGAACCAAAAAATGTTAAAGAACTTCAAAAGTTTCTAGGTATGTGTAATTACTTAAGTAAGTTTATACCACAATACTCAAAAACTACCGAAAAACTTAGGGATCTCTTAAAAAAAGATGTATTACGGGACTGGGGTACAGCACAAACTCAAGCATTTGAGGAAATAAAAAAGAAACTTAGTACAGCCCCAACATTAGAAATCTTGAAAAAAGAGGGATTAATTAATCTACAGACAGACAGTTCAAAAAGTGGAATGGGAGCTTGCTTACTACAAAATGGCAAACCAATATCCTTTTACTCTAGGTGTTATACAGAGTGTCAACAAAGATGGGCCCCTATTAAGAAAGAGCTCTTTGCAGTTTGCCTAGCCATGGAAAAATACCATCAATTTGTATATGGACGCAAAATTGTAGTGGAAACAGATCATAAGCCTTTAGTGGCGATAATGAATAAAGACATAAATAAAATCTCAGCCAGACTGCAAAGAATGGTGCTCAAACTTTTAAAATATGAATTTGATATTAAGTACATACCTGGATCTCAAATTTATGTTGCTGACTATTTGTCTAGGCATTTTAACTTAACAAATGGGCAAGTGGAGCCAACACTTAAAGAATTAGTACATTGTATAGAAGTAGAAAAAGTATATGGATTAGATAAAGACTTACACATATCAGATAGTAAATTAAAAGAATTGCAGGATGAAACAAATAAAGATGGTAATTTGCAACAAATAAAAATATGGTATAACTCAGAATGGCCTAAAAATGATAGAAATATATATGGTATAGAATTAAAGAAATTGTACAAGTTGAGAAATGAGTTGCTAGTTAAAGATGACATTGTTTTCTTTGGAAATATGGTCCTTGTCCCTAAAACTTTAAGAAAGGAAATGTTAGATATTATACATTCAGGGCATGCAGGGGTAGTAAAGTGTAAAAAAAGAGCTAGGAAAATACTGTACTGGCCAGGAATGTCAAGAGATATAAAGGATCATGTGTTAGCATGTAGAGTATGTGAAAAGTACAGAATATCAAACTGCAAACAGCCAATTATAATCTCATGAAATTCCTGATCTTCCGTATAGTAAAGTTGGTATTGATGTAGGACATTATGCGGGAGAAGATTTTTTAGATTGATTACTTTTCAAAATGGATAGATGTTTCAAAATTAAAAAACAAATCGGCTACTAACATTATAGTTGAGTTAAGTAGGATGTTTTGTACTCATGGAATTCCGAGGCAAATAGTCAGTGACAACATGCCGTTTGGTAGTTTTGAATTCAAACAATTTGCAAGATAACATGGTATAGAGTTGGTGAAGTCAAGTCCACATTATGCACAATCAAATGGGTTAGCAGAGAAAGCTGTTGGAATTGTTAAAAACATAATGAAAAAGTGTAAAGAAACTGGAGCAAATTTTGATTTAGCTATGTTACATTATAGGACCACACCTGTAGCAGAGTTGGAATATTGCCCTTCAGAATTGTTAATGAGTAGATTATTAAGAACAAACTTACCTTGCTCAAAAGAAATGTTAAAACCTAAGTTATGTGAAAATGTCAAAGAACAAATGTTATTTAACAAAGAAAAATCTAGGACGGGTTACAATAAAACTTCAAAAGTTAAAAAATCCTTCCAAAAAGGGAAAGATGTAATTATTCAAGATGTAAATAGGAGTAAATGCTGGTATCCCGGTAAAATAGTAGAAGAGGCTAGTGGTCCTAGATCGTTCGTTGTTAAAAATGAAAAAGGTAATTTAGTTAGGCGAAATGAAAAACATATCAGACCTAGTAGAAATAAGTTTATTGTTAAAAATGATTATTCACTGGACTCATCAAGCATGACCCAAGCGGTGCAAGTGAATATTGGGCAGGAAAGGCAGAATTCAGCGATGTCTCCTGTAATAATGCATCATGCACTTGAGTCCCCTCCATCAGTGCAGCATGTACCTGCACCTAATCCGGAATCATTAGATTTACCAGTTGTTACAAGGACTGGTAGGTTGGTAAGAAAACCTGCCTACTTGCGAGAGTTTGATTTAAGTTAGCTTTACTGAATTGTAATTAGTGTATTGACCTAGCATAAGGGGGGGATGTGTCATATGTATGATTATCTGTGGCAGCGGGGGTCCCAACGGAGATTACAAATGGCGTCAGAGAATACAGTGCTTGTTATATCGAAAAATAATCTTTTATTTAATTACGTATAATCCTAATATGTAACAATGTCTAATAAAATTCTTAATGAAATAAATATGATGTTGCGAATCGAAGTTATTCTTAAAACTCGTACTAAACTTTTACGTCTGTTAATCAGTTCCTACTCACAATTCTATGATACCTGTCTCTAATAAAAATGCACTGCAGCCACCAAGGAAAAGCGAAAGCGAATTACTGGCCATATTTGTAAGGCAGTAGAAAATATCAATCCTAGTTTGCTGTAGGTACCTACACATGACTGGGCCGGCCATTTTCTTTTTAAAATCGGACACGTTTAAATCGTATCTATAATTTTGAAATTTCTCTCTCGAACTAATTATTAATCTATTCCAAATTGTGAAATTCCATGAAAATGTTACGTGATTTATCGTTAAATTGGCCGTTTATTTATTTTTGATGCAAACGTAAGTGATACTTGATCCCTAGATAAGAATAACTTCTATCCTTGCAAATAAATATGTCTATATTTACACTTAAATTTGCACACATTAATCGGTCCAGTAGTTTCTGAGGAAATTGGCTTTGTGACAGAGTCGCACCGTAAGGGTTCCTTTTTTACATTTTGGAACCTTAAGAACACACGAACTTCCGTTACGCTCGCGGAACGGCGAAAGGAAATGCAGCACTTTGTGCGGTCTTTTACACTTGATTTTGGCTTCTGCCTGGGTTTAGATATGAGTATTCAATATGTAATCAGGATTTAATATGTAATATGTCTTCCCCGTGCCTAATCTTAGACATTTTTCTGACCAATCACACATTTCCAGCTGCAAAACCCGATGGTGATCCACGTGTACCACCCGTACCGGCAGCCGGACGGCGTGAACCACTGCGCGGCCGTGAACGGGCACTGCTCGCACCTGTGCCTGCCGGCGCCGCGCATCGGGCCGCACTCGCCGCGCGTCTCGTGCGCCTGCCCCAACGGCCTGCGCCTGCTGCCCGACGACCAGATGTGCGTCGAAGACAGTGAGTATACTTTAAAATGTTTAGTTGAAAATGCTACGACTCAAAACTCAAAACTGTTTATAGGAAATTACACGCCCCACGTTTTCACTGCAATTTTGCGGGTTCAGGCACTTCTGTGTAACATCCGCTGTTGTGTAGAGATGCTATAATCTACTCTCAACAATTCATAGTTGATATCTAGATGAAAGTTGGCATATCATGGAGCGCAGTATTGTGAGCTTTAATTTGACATACCTACTGTATTTGAAATTTCATCTGCGCTCCATACCTAAGATAGCATTGAAGACTAGGTTTCGATACCAGACAGACCTCACGCATGCCCAAAAGAGATGTCGGGCAAGGAAGCTACCCATTAGATGTCAACAAATTGTCGCCTCAAGCCGTTGCAGCAGGCCTCGACGAAAGTAGCCGAATAACCTTGGCAGTTGTTCTGGATTTTTCTTAAGTGATTTGTAATAGGTAGTAGATAGATAAACAACAAATCTCGAATTTTAAGGAATTATGTGATGACATGTTTTCCCGCGGTTGTTTACGACGCTATAGTACTTTAAAATAAATTGCGACAGTCATTATGTTGTTGTGATTGTTATTGTTGATTATTTCTCTGCCATCTGTTTATGAGAATCATGCCATTTTACGTCAAGGATAACATTGCAATGATAGTAGAATATCATTGATCAAACTTTTCCACCAAACACGTACCAAAAGTAATTCTTATATCGACTATAAATCAAATGTCAATGAGATATCACTAGTTACTTTATTTATTTTATTTATTTATTGATATTACTAGTAGGTAACTTTAATTATTTTTACGTAAGTCTGACCAGGTACCTATACCTCAGGTACCTCTATCTACCTTTAGTCTACGGGTTACATGGGACATGGGGCATATAGGTACATTTCTTCTTATTGATAAACAACTTAGGTATGCTCTAGATTTGTACAGTCACCATCAACTATATCGAACGGCCAGGGTACTCAAAAATATCTCAGCACGGACTTTATCGCCTTGACAATAGAGGCGATGTTCAGATATTTGCGACCACCTTGGCCGCTCCGATATATCTGATAGTGACTGTACTTATGCACGTGTGTCTTAAACCTAGTATTATTCTCATTAGTCAAGTAGGCGGACGAACGTACAATACTTTATAATAATGTTCTTACTAATGAATGCTCTTTTAATGATAGTTTTTCTTCAATTTAGATTTCATTACAGGTTCTTATTCGTGCTTAATATACGTCATGTTGTACTAGTCACGTTGCTCTACTCGTGTTTATGACAAAACTTTACTATTGTAAACAATTAGTATGTAAATTATAGTATGTGATTTTAGCAAATTTGGGAAAACACAGGACGTCATTATTTAGTTGCTTACTTTTTTACGATTATATAAAAAAATGTAAAAACACTTTGAATTTAATGATCATTTTATATAATAACAATAGCAGCAAGTTTTATTTTGCATTTACATATGTATAAAGTATCAATCAAGTATTAAATAGTATTAAATTGCAGTAGAATATCAAAGCAAACCTTAATTGACAACTGTATTTGCGTTAAACTCATACAAGTAAGTATTATTCATAAACAATTGTAGGAAAACCAGAGGTTAATATGATTTTCTTTTTACATGTAGTAAAAGTACACAACTGAGTGAAAACACGGGAGGGTTTACACTCTGCTACTGATAAATAAACAATCCGCGATAACAAACCTTAATTTTGCGACGTTCCTAGTAAGGATTGAAGGGGCTACATTGAAAAATTATGCGTTTTTTCGAACGCTCTATTGACAACGGGGAAAGGCACTAATTTCATTAGCGAATCTATGTTTTTAGATTAAGGAAAACTTACGCTTGTCGCAGATAAAACAATACACACATTCCATACACGGACGGAAGTTCATGGTGTTAATGACGTGACACCTTGTACGTCGCCATGCTGAATTAGACTTTATTTCTACGTCTTACAAACTATTATAGCGCCTTAATTGAGCGAGCGCAAATATACGCAGGTGTTTTTCTCGTACGTCTATTTGTTTTCCATGATGCTTGTGTAGAAACATGAAAACAAAGAACTTCAATCTGCGTTTTTTACTGTAGGTAATTCATACATACAGCAATACACTTGTTTTAAATTTTAATCGTAACATTTTTTTTAATTTTTGCAAAAAAATTATAGATTTATATAGTGCAATGCAAGTGCACGCGCCTATCTCGACTAAGGTGATTTCGTTTCTTGCAATACTTTACATGCAAATAGGTACCGATTTATATTATATGTTGGTGCATGCAAAAGTAGCAAATAACGTGAAACAATACTACAAGTAAATCTACGTAGGTATATGTAAAAATAATTAGTTCGATTTTTAAGTCTAGGTACCGATGTAGCTGCTAACTACATTTTGTTCCATATAGAATTTACTTCCTAGATCCATAAAATGGAAGGACGACAAAATTAAAGGAGGAGGAAGATAGAAAATACCCCAGAGACAATATAATCTGATAGATCTTTAGAAAACAATTTAACTTTCATGCGATATCTTTATAATTATATAGGAAGGTATTTCTTGTGGTACCCAATTTTTTATACAAGCTGACAGTACCTAGTGTCATACGAAAGGTCAAACATCATCTTTACACGAGCTCCGAAGAAATTGTACACAACCCCTGCTTCTTCAGCCTGGAAAATATGGCGCGCAGAGTGTTGAAGCAAACATTTTAAGCAATAGCGTTCAACCTGGTTAAAATGTGATCTTTAGAAATACGTAAAACACGCTCGCTTAAGACGATTTTGAAGAGACTCAGCCAAAAACGCGTCTTAAGTTAGAAACCGTATTATGCGGGACTCCCCTGCGGGATCTCAGGTTGTGGGGACTGATAAAAAATTGTGTATTAGGCGAGAAATTAAACGTGATCGTATTAAGCGGGTTCTATTGTACTTCGACAAACCCAAAACAGTTAAAACTCATATTAGAAGGCGTAGGCGTGACTAATCAAAACCGAAGTAACTTCATACTTTGTTCAATTGCCTGGGGTCAATAAAAGAATGTATCGTTATTGTCATTGGCATATCTGCTCCGACTGATAAAACGAATCATTTTCCTTATTGACTGTAATTGGCGGGTAGGTAAAGGGTATATTGCTCCTGGTAGCCATATCGTTGTTCCTTACGTAGATAAATCAATGTCCTTAGCTATAACTATACTTCGTTAGCTGTACCTATATTTCAGATAAGAAAAATCGTGCGTATGTCGTAGTACGATTTTTAAAAAACGATTTTTAAATTCGCCATGTTGCATCTTATTAGCTTAAGCGTATCACTAAAAATGGAAAATAATAGTCTCATTTAAATTTTTACCTGATATGGCTGAAAATTAAGTAAAGATTCATTGGCGAAATCGACCGTTATTTTTCCAATCTGAAAACAAAATAACAATATTTAAAAGAAAATTTGAGAGTCAAGATTAAACCTTCCTTCTTTGAGTTATTGCATTTGTTTGTGTATAACAATGCGTGTCCTTTGTTTGAGGCGGCTTGACGGAAATGACGAAATAAAACATAAAAAATCTAATCGAATTTTAAATTGGCTTTACTAATAATACTTTTTTTTATATACGTATGGTTGACTGGTAGAGAATGCCTAAAGGCATTAAGTCCGCCCTTTGTACTTTTTTTTTCATGTACACTAAAGTTTAAATAAAAAAATACACTTTTATATAAAAAAAATCTCGAATCACTGCAAACGAAGTCGCAAATAGAAGCAAGCAAGAAGAAGAACGTAATGGATTGGATGGATCAACTGCGTGGATCAACTATTTCTTGATATTTTATCCCATTAGCTAAAATTAACTCAGTTTAAAAAAAATGGTACTTTTTACTTACACGCTTCATAAACTGCCCTTTATAAAAAGGGCTTATAACTGAATGGATGCAACCACAAAGTGCATGTTTAAAGAATTTAATTAGTTACCATAAAACCAGATTTTAAAGAGTGAACCAGGAGAACAAAACCATGCCAAGACTACGCATATCAAGAAAAGTTTATTCACCATACATAGCCCATTGTATTTTTCCGTTGCTAAAAACCACGCCGTTTCAGTTAAAATTCCACGCGCCGTATTGGGACAACGGCATATATGGAAGGATCATCTTGCCATTTAAACAAAACGTTTTGTGTACCTTTATATGTATTGATTCGATTATATTCAGAATAATTTTGTAATCTATATATATATATATAACTCAAAGCTGACTGACTGACATAGTGATCTATCAACGCACAGTTCAAACCGCTGGTTCTAGAGATTCCAAATTTGGCACGTAGGTTCCTTATAAGGTCTAGGGGTGCGCTAAGAAAGGATTTTTCAAAATTCATCCCCTAAGGGGGTGAAATGGGGGTCCAAAGTTTGTATGGGGAAACAAGATTAGTTAGTCTATTTTATTCGAAACTGCACAGAAGTATTCCTAACAATAAATGAGTAAATACGTGTTGCAGGTTTTTTGAGAATTCAACCCCAAAAAGGGGGAAATGTGGTCAAAAAGTCTGAAAATCAACATGGGTATTGTTTCTATGGTTTATCGGGTCGTTGATTACGAAAACAACAACGATTTTAAAATCCGACGTGGCGGACGTGAAATACCATCTCCCCTGTTAGGGTACAATGGGGTTGAAATGTCTAAATATCCATATGGGTTTCGTTTTTGTGATTTTTTGGGACGTTAATTAAGAAAATGGCATCGATTTTGAAAATTAATATTGTGGACATGAAAATTCTTGAAAGTATTTGTGCCAAATTGCAATCTTCTTCTAAATATATAAAAGAAGAAACTGACTGACATATCAACGCACAGCCCAAACCGCTGGTTCTAGAGATTCCAAATGTGGTACGTAGGCTCCTTATAAGGCATAGGGATGCACTTAGAAATATTTTTTTTAAATTTACCTCCTAAGGGGGGAAATGGGGTTCAAAATTTGTATGGGAAACGAGATTAGTTCAACTATTTTATTCGAAACTTTACAGGAGTATTCCTAACGATAAATGAGAAAACAAGTGTTTCAGCTTTTTTGAGAATTCAACCCATAAGGGGGAAATGTGGTGACAAAATTTAAATATCAACATGGGTATTGTTTCTATGGTTTATCGGGTCGCTGATTACGAAATCAACACTTAAGGGGGTGAAATGGGAGTTGATAGTTTGTATGGGGAATTTTTAAACGTTGAACCAATTTACATGAAACTTGGTATAGAGATAGTTTGTGTACCGGGAAACGACATGGGACAGTTTTTATCTCGAAAATAAATCTTTAAGGGGGTGAAATGGGGGTTGGAGGTTTGTATGGAGATTTTTTTACCGCGAACCGATTTAGATAATTTTGTTGTGGATATAGTTTGAGTCCCAGGAAACAATATAGAATATTTTTTAAGCCGAAAATCAATCTTAGAGGGGTAGAAAACATGTTGGTAGTTTGTATGGCGAATTATTAACCGCTGAACAGACGATTGAAATGAAACTTGGTACATATTATATAGATTGAGTCGCGGTAAACAATATAGGATAGTTTTTATCTCGAAAATCAACCCTCTAGGGGGTGAAACGGGGGTTGAAAGTTTGTATGGGAAATTAATAACCGTTGAACCTATTTAGATGATTTGGTATGGAGATATTTTCCGTTCTGGGGAAGGATATATAATAGTTGTTATCCCAGAAGTCATTCCTTAAGCGGGTAAAAAGGAGGGTGGATTACTAATTCCACGCAAATGAAGTCGCGGGGAAAAGCTTCTATTCAAGAGTAGAAATCTGTATTAATCATAATCTCTCAGTAGTAAGTCGTTGATGGCGTAACAATTAAACAATTATTGCAATAATTTCTTTAAAATAAAAATGAGGGAACCGCCGTCTTCAAAACGTGGTATACCGAAACCTCCAGAATGTAACGAATACTTTTCCGAAAACCGCTTCTAAATCAGTTCAGCGAAACGCAAGATGATCGCGGACAAACATACATTCCTACATACAAACATACGAGTCTAACTGAGAACCTCCTTTTTTAGTACTTTTAGTACGCGGGCGAAGCCGCGGGAAAAAGCTAGTATTAACATATTAGTATTTAGATACAAAACAGAATTATCGAACTTAAAAACATAAATTAAATTTAAATATATGTATGTTATATAAGGATCGTTCTTGCCAAACTTAGCCTAGGTCAACCGGTAAAATAATAAAATTATGTTTTAAATTGATAAATTGTTCTTAATTAAACTGATCTCGTATTCTCAGATTTAATAACACAAGCATTAATTAATTACCTAATCAAAAATAATTATACGCACGAATTAAATTAAACCTCTCAAGGATCGCTTATCTACGCTCGCTTTCTATTTTAATTTACCTCCGACGATAAGGAAGAACACCAAGAATCCAATTTTTTTTTGTGTATGTAGTACATAATACTCGAACTTGAAAAAATCAACTGTTAGCGCATAATAATCATTACTCCGTTATTATTAAATACAGAAAATAATTCGCTTGTTTACTATACTTACTTACCTTAATTGAACCGAAAGAAATTAAAAATAGGGCAAACAAATATGAAATGCTTTGTTAATAATTTTACAGAAAAGAACCGACTTCACTTTTCTTTAGCTTCCACCTTTCCAAAAGCAAATGCTCGAGCTGCTGTAAAAAATACTCAAATCACTATAGGTGTACCTATAATCGTTGAAGAGTTCCCCCGATTTCTCCAGGATCCCATCATCAGATCCTGACCTGATGACAATGGAACCACCTGTGACGTATACTCTTTCAAACAAAAAAATAATTTTTCAAATCGGTCCAGCCGTCTTCGAATAATCGGTGAATATACATAAAAAAAAATAGCTAAAGCAAAGATCCGACGAATTGAGAACCTCCTCCTTCGAAATCTTGAAGTCCGTTGAAAAGCATTTATGACAACCTAATATTACAACAAATCCTGTTTACAATTAACTGTGACATTGATAAATTAACAAATATTCACAAAAAAGGGTAAACACTAAACCCTGTTAAACAATTTGTTGAAAAGACCATTTTTGTTCTTAAAATCCGAGATTGCGGAGTTATAAAATATTTAAAAGAAATTGCTTTGTTGACATGATTTTTTATTTCCTCTCAGTCCAAGGTTGTAGGAAAGTCAACGTTATAAGGGTACAAAATAAGTAAATATTTGAATATTTATTTACTGACCAATAGAAGTGATTTTTGTAAGTGGTTAAATAGTAATTTAATATTATTTACCATTCGATACTTTTTGTACTTAACTTGTAAAAGTGTTCTCTCATTTATAGCAAGCTAATTGAGACCGAATAATGCAACGAATTACAATTTAAAATTACCTAAGTAATCATTTAAGAAGTAGGTGTACTTTCCTAGTATTGTACCTACGCCCTTTTAGTACTCGCACTGAACACCACCGAGTTCTAAACTTATCAAAATTCCTACCGGTTGGCTTTCATTTAGTGCTGCACGTCCCGGAGATCATAAAAATATAAATCTTAAAGGTTCTAACCCGCCCACCTAACGTACCCATATGCGAAAGACAAATATATTAGATCAAAAAAGTTAGGCTGTTTTGCGAATTGGGCCATTAAGGGCAAATTTGTCCAAAAATACCTATTTTGAGATTACTGTATCGGTAAATTTTAAACTTCCCCCGTGATGACTGAAACCGTTTGACCTAGGTAGCACTTCTATTGTGTTTGTTTCGGAATTTCCAAATATTATTTAGTTATGTATGCAAATTATACGTGTAAGTAGAATGTCACCCTATTACGCAGAATTAAGGAGCTACCTAGGTACCTAGTTTTCTTTTTAACGGATTTCCTCATGGGTTAATCAATCAGTTACATCGATGTAAAATATTTTTTATAAAGGTCTGTCTTCTACTTGCTTGTTATTACCCAGTTACAGTGTTACCAACTCGATAATTTAAATGATAAATTAATCAACTTTTGAAACCATCAAGCCACCTGGAACAGAATTATGCCAACTGGATACTTTTTTTACTTTTAGAAGATAACATTCCAGCAGAGACTTGTCTGTTGTATCGTATAGCATTTTTAAATACTTATCTATGTCTTGGAGTCCTCACAGTCTAGCAGTTGATTGATTCATTCGTTAATTCTTTATCGTTTTATCTCAAAGATATATAAGTAAGATATCTATATTATTGCATTTGTGCCTTTATACTAATCTAGACCTACATATATTATCTGATTACCGAATTTGAATACGATTAGTAATTTAAGTAAATTCGAAAAAAAAACTGGTAGGTACTTACAATATACACAAGAGTAGAAGCTAATAAAGCTTATTACAACAGTAACTACCAGCGTCGAGACATAACTGGAGTAAACTTTTCGCGCGGTTTTCCGAAACCACAGACATAATCGTAGGTCATAACGCATCACCAATGAGTAATTGAACATTCTTAATTACAAACTCACTGGATCCTTTCATAAAATTAACATCTAAACAATCGTGTATAGGTGTGTGAATTATACGATCCGACTGCCACATATGCATCGTATGAAAAGTTGGAACACACCCTCTGAAGTAATGTATTTTTCTTACTGTTTTAGGAGCTCCACTCCACACTCTTGATTTGAATTCAGAATACAGATAGAAAAATCAGCACTGTCCTGAAATGAAATGATTCAATACAAACCGAGAAGTAGGTACATTTACATAGTTAAGTCTCAGCATAGTTCTGAATTCTTATCTATGTATATGCTGAATTCAGCTCTGAAAACAGTTAAGTTATATCTTAGTGGTCCCAATTGTCATTGCCCTACCTATAGGCACTTGTGATATAAACAAAACAAATCGGTATTTATTAAAAGCGTAGGTTTTTTTTTAAAGCGTAGTATCCACAGATTATACATATCAGCAGTAATTACTAGAAATCACGATAATGCGTCCGATTGCATCGATTGAGTCGAGACGATTAAAAATATAGCATCACGATAAAATCATCTGCGTACCACGTCGTGCCGCGTCATTGGATGACGACACATCGTACGATATTTTTTCGACGCTGTGTCATTGCGTGAGTAGGTTTCCATACCGAACCATAGCTACCTACTTATTGCTCTATAGCCTAATGATGCCATTCAAAACAACGTTACTTGTCTTTTTCTGATGCCATTATTTGAATTAACGATGTACGTGATTTTGAATAATGTCCTTTCATGAAGATTAATACAAAGAACGGCCATTTATAGTCTTAGTAAAGGTACCAATATGCAGACGACAGAGCCCCATTCATGACAGTTTAAGAATGTGAAGATTGATATAGAGATTTTATTAGACGCGTTGTCTGATAAACACGTGGCCTGTTTAAAACCCTTGAATTCATGATGATAAGTAACAAAATGATACTTAAATGTATACATTATAAAAAGTTAAAAACATCTTTAAGAAGTTTACATAATTACAATTAAGTTGAGTAAGTAATAACTAATAGCAGTTGTTAAGTAGATATTAGCGTGTGAAACAAGTCTGTGATTCTTTATTTTATCCTACGAGTACTATCCATAATATATGCCATCAATTTTGGCAAGTAAGAGTAAGTACACTTGTAACATTTTCCTGACAAACCAGAGTGAATGCACCTTCTCGGAACTAATAATAATCTAGTTACAATCAATCGAATTCTTTATGAAAAGCTGAAAAGTGAGTTTGTCTTAAAAAATATAATATGGTAGCCTTCTCGATCGAGCTTCTTTAGCCGTTTGGCCCAAAGCGGGTTTGGGGACTTTACATTCAATTTCTTCGGAGACGGTTTCCTCAACATGTTTTCCTTTTACGTAAAAGGATTG
Organism: Pammene aurita; assembly: GCA_947086415.1. Classification (NCBI taxonomy): domain Eukaryota; kingdom Metazoa; phylum Arthropoda; class Insecta; order Lepidoptera; family Tortricidae; genus Pammene; species Pammene aurita. The sequence continues at coordinate 13,699,669 of OX352296.1, read as the reverse complement.
GTAAATATGAATATAGATACTTGCTGAGCTCAGCTTTAAACTTGTGACATTCGGATTGATAGTTGGACGACTTACCAACCGGCTACCAAAGCCTTTTTGTCCTGTCTAAGTTAACGCTGCGGTTTTAAATAATTATGTTATACTTTATTTATATAATACCACGACGGTGGCAAACAAGCATACAGTTACCGTAGCCTATAGACGCCTTTAACCTCAGAGGATTCACATGCGTATTGCCTAGGTACACTCCTTTTTTGAAGTAGTCCCGTGGGAAAACCTCGGCAGGGAGTTCCTTCCACAGCCGGAGTGTAATATAGGTACTATATATAAAGATGTAATACGTTAATGTCCTTAGTCCTAATAAATATTCGAATAGCTCATCTCATCTTGGTATAGTTTATCTGAATTTAAGGTGGTCATTAGTTGTTATTAAACACCTGTGACTAAAGTAATTAAGTAGGCAAATGGTAGACAATGATAGCCACAGAATTCCCAGATATAAAATCAAAGCAAAGTGAGTCATCACACTGATAACGCTTTGCTTAATTCAATACAATCAGCACTAATTGTTTTCGCAATGTCGCGCAGATACGGTATCGCCGCGTCGTGGTCAGTCTGGCAATTATGCGGTATTATAGTGGGTTTATTTATTTACTATTATGAATAGGTATAACATTATAACCATTGGTTTTGCTGAGTGAAATATTTGTGGTATGAATGAAATTTGAATATATACTCGTAATAAGTTGTAAGCAAGGATGATTCAGACATGGAACAGTGCCTATACAAAATCGCGTTCCCTTATTTCAGGCTAAAGCACTAGCGTCATCTATCGGTCACCACAAACACTAAATTTCTACTTAACCTTTCTGTTAAGCCCATTGGTTGGCTGGTAGAGAATGCCTTATGGCATTAAGTCCGCCATTTGTACCATCTTATTTTGTGCAATTCAGATTAAATAAATAAATGCTAGTTTCTAATATTTTGTTCGGCGATTACCGCTGACAGAATAACTTGACTCCAGATTCAACAGGTGGCGCTGTGGCACTTAGTACCGAAAACAGCCGTATACCCTGAAGGTTCGAGGAACGCGATTTTGTATAGGCATTGTCAATACATGTCTTAATCATCCTTGGTTGTAAGTAAATAAATGGCAGACAATTTGTTGCAACATAATCAGATAGAATGTGTAACGTAAAACGCGCCTAATTATTACTTACCTTAAACTTAGGAAATAAACCTAAGCACTGCTGGCTTGGGAGAATTTTAACGCTTGATAATCATAATATCGAACACAAGTTATGCAAGATGTTTGAAGATGTAAGGGCCTACTTACATACGTTGCCAATGCGACGTCTCGTCAAGGCACGATAATCATGTTATGATACTTTTGATAAATATATACGCGTGCGTATACGCATCTACATCATCTATCTTCACCTGTCTGCTGGTTAACTACCGTATTAGTACAGTACGCGAACAATTTTGAGCTTCGATAACTCACAAGTGCGATTTTCTTTTTTAGTTAGAAAATATGATATGATTACTTATAGTAAAAAATATTTTCTAACAGTTTTTGACGTCGCGCTAGGTATTATATAGATGTTTGATAAAACAACAAGAAAAGATTATACAAGATATATTTTCCTTTACCATACTATTGCATTCAACTATTTCAACATCATCTGTCATTTTATAACAGTTTGGTCAATAGATTATGAGAGCATAATCGAAAACAATTTGTCAAAATATAAGTGACCTTGAATTCTAAACGGATTACAAATGGCTAAGACGAGATATGCTCTTGACAAAACCGTTATAAAATGTGAAGTTATGTTGCAATAGTAAAAAGCGATAGTCTGGTGGAGAAAAATAAAACTTACATAATCTTTTCTACGTGTAGCACACAAATACATGTATTATACCTATCGCAATGCTAACAATTGTTAGAGAATATTTTTTATTATTAGTACATAACGTATTCTAACAGGTCACAAAATAAAATCGGACTTGTGATTTATGTCATTTTTATAGGTTAAAAAGGCGTTCCCGTACTCCACTATATTTTCAAAGGGGCTTTGGGACACGGCCTACCTAATTACACAAGTTGAAAACTTACCTATAGTTAAAAGGACACTGTGGTTTAATAGGGGTCTATTTGTATTGGACTATAAATTCACTTACGACGTTTAAGACCGTTAAACGTGACGGGAAATTACACAGTCTATTTTTAACCATGACAATTATTTTATCTACACTCATATTGTAAGTCCTCTAAAATGCGTTCAAAACCCATAGGCAATGACCAGCATTACCACGACCGATTTTACTATGATAAGCTTTTTATCCGTGGCAGTAACGTAATTTTAACTTTTCATGCTCAATTATTGATGTGCTATGAGTTTTGATAACATAATGTACACCTGCACCCTCCCGCGCATCCGCCGACAGCCCGACACGCGCCCGCGCGACCGCCGGCACAATCGAGTTGGCCATGGCGGTGCAATGGCGGCCATTCTATGGAAGTGTATGCAACTGTACGTAATTAGGCCTTAAAACACTCGTGTGATCTTATTATGAAACTCACCTGCGGCTCGTTTCATAAAACCACACTCATGTTTTAAGGACCCTTATTACGTAACAGTTACATAAACTACTAAAAAAACGCATGCGGCGACGGTTTAATCGAATTTCGTTCGAGAAGCCACAGCGATGTAGTTATTGCACTATTTATAGCTACGTACTACATACATCTGCCAACACGTTCAATGCGTAATATATTTGCATGCTTAAGTACCTTTAGGTACTTATGGCGACTACAAGTTGGAAAAAAGGGTATTTGCCTTCCGTTTCCGTGTTATCGGACCGACTGGTTCAGTTACTGTATTGTAGATTGTCGAACATTACAAAATACGCTGAGCTCGAAAGCCTAAGTAAGCTCCAGTGTATTTTTATAAATATTAATTTAATGTAATTATCGCTGATTTATTTAATTATTTTACGCAACTCTGCAAACTATATTAAATGCTACTTATCAACCATTCATAAGTAGTCAATATAATATAGGTGATCATTACTCATCAGTCACATACGTGATGCATTACGCGACCTTGCCTAAACCAGTTAAAAATTCGTCCATCGGACACCCCACTATCAAAATTCAAAAGCAATACGTTGCCCAAGCTCAATGGCTGGGTAGTGAATAAGGTGAGGTGACGTCACAACATCACGCCACCTTTCGTTTAGTCAATTCGGACGCGATCCGGCCCGGCGCTAGCGGCCTTGCTAACGATGTCTCTTTATTACATCACTTTATTACACTGTAGTTTGGCAGGCGCGTTTCTCGTATAGTTCCTACAAGAAGGCCGCAAAAGTGTGTGAAGTGACACGCTCTTATGGCCCTACAAATATGAGCGTGTCACTTATTTTTGCGGCCTTCATGTAGGAAGATACTATTGCCGGTAACTGTACGCATAAATTTAAAATTTAAACGTCTATTTTTTAAGAACGGTAATACTTTAAATACACTGTTTATTTAGTGATTAGAAGTAGGCATGGGCGCCGGCAGCAAGGTGCAAGGGGGTGCATTAGTACCCCTCTCACTGTCAGAAAGATTAAGGTATAGAAAAAATGTATTTTTATTAAGTGTATAGCTTAATAATCCTAGCAGCGCCCATGGAGGTTGTCTAGGCAATTATCATATCATTAGATTAGAGTAGATTCTTGCTCTAAATGTAGCCTACAAGATAAGTCACCTGCTGAAAAGAAAGTAAAGCAAGTACTTATATTTTTTTAAAGATAATAATAATAAATCATACTTTATAGGTACATCAAATTTAAGTAACTATCTATTCTTGTCTACCTAGATTTTATTGGTTTAAGATTTGTTACATTGAAAATTGTTCTCTTGAAAGAATACAATACAACCAATAAATGCTAACAAAAGAGATACACGTCTAAAACGTTCGTATTAAATTAACCGTCCAGTTAAGTCAAACCTAGACAGGCGTAGTGGCAAGCGCGGGCCGGATCGCACACGGTTAAATTGACGGAACGTTGGCGAGTTTAGGAGGCGCGGCGCGGTCGACAGCGGTACACTTGGCATTTTTGCATCAGTCGTTGAGAGCGGTGGTCGCGCGCTCCTCGTTGCACTATAAATCGCTCTCTTCTATCAAAAGTTCAATTACCCTCAAACTTGTGACTCCAACAAACATAAACATAACCTTCAAGCATTTGTTAAGTTTAATTTATAATACATCTACAGATTCGTTTAATCCAGAAGTGGAGGTGAAAAAATCGAGAGATTCAGATGAAAAGATTGTAAAAGAAAAACCTGTAATCAGTGAGTATTTTAACCGGCCATCCAGTTTCTTTAAACCAGTTCCTTCTGTCTTTACCTTACTGCTCCTTGAAGTGAATAGAATTTGTGGCATTTGAGGTTATATCGACAGATATGTTAATGAAAGTGAATGTGAAATACCTATAGTGTGATAGTTAAATGTGTCTGTGCAATCGTATTTTCTCTTGCATTTATTAATGTTGAATGCCACAATTTCTTTCTCGGATTGCGTTCCTGAATGGGTTTAATCATTGCCATCGCTTCTGATAAGATAAAATTACCTACATTTAAATTGGGGCGCTGGAACCATCAAACTAACATTCATCACTATTCACTAACACGGTTCACTGGTTATGTTTAAAAGATATCTGTGTGTCTTCAACATAGGATTCCTAAATTTACAGGGCATGCCAAACTAGACGTTTCCAAGCTGATGAACAGCTTCGAATGTGCATTAAAGACGTCTTTTAACACATATGGTGAATTCAAAAAGGGAAGGGCTACAAGGCCTTCTCTTGAAGCTAATCCGGGATTACGCTAAAGGCGAGGACACTACCGAACCCCCAGAGGAGCCAAGCTTACCATCTGTCGACGCAGACGCAGAGCCAATGAAGGTGTACTGGGAGAGCGATAAGGAACAGCTGGAAGAAAAAAATCAACCTTACCTAGACCTATTCTTAAAAGACGTCGCTCTGTCGAGGATACCGGACACCACCAACGAACCCACCAAAGAATTACATTATAATTACGAAGGACTAAGTCTCAATTTTTTGCCAGAGGCTGTGAAAAATTTTAAGGCACTGGGTAAAGTATAATATTGTTTTATATTCATAATAAAACGGGGTCGTGTAGCTGGGAAGACACACAGATTACTTAAACTGGGTGCATGTTGCATATTCATAAAAAAACATCTAACTAACAATAAATGCACACGCAAAACACATGAAATAATTTTTTGGCCATATTAGATATATTTTCAACTGAAACGCCGACAAAATAAGAGGATGTTACAATGATTCATCAACTAGTGGGAGCATTACCAACATTAATTCCATTCAATTGTACACGATTTTTGTTGTGCATTTTTGGCATTCACAACTCAACAACAATACCTGTCCTTCCTGTCCTGTTTTTTTTCTTTGAATCCCTTTTTACAATAATAACGTGTGCAAAAGTTACCATAAATTAAAACTAGGTTAGTATGTTTGAGTAACAGTTGGCACGTTTCATTGACACCGGTCAAATGATCCTGAATAGATTAGTCTAGTTTAAACCGGTGTGAAAAACCCACGCATTTAGTGTCTAAAAAGTGTGTTGTGTTCGTTTTGAATAGTTTCGTAGATGCATAGTTAATCATATCATTGTATACACGATATCACGTGAGGAACCATTACCCACGTAATTTTAACAGTGTATTTATAATCATAATTAGAGACTAAAATGTCGTATAAACTCTTCTGGAATTCGCCTAGCTTCAGATTTAATTTAATATCAATGAAATAAAGCATATTTTTTTATTGTGACTCAGTGCAAATCGCCTTTTTGATGGAGATGTCGTCCTTTATGAGTATATTCTAGACATCCTTATTGACAGATATATCAAAGTAACAAGGAATACTTTGCATAAACTATTTTTTACGAATATAAATGTACCAATTTATTTTAAGCGATAGTTTTACCAATACTTTTATGTACAAAAGCATTTAAAAAATCGAAAGAAATTTTTTTTTGGCGAAATTGACTTAAATTTCAAAACATTTATTACTTCAATATGCCGTTAAAATTATTCGGGTTCCTCAAGTGACACTGTGTATACGAACATACCTACAAACTTTCTTAGGTAATTCGCGAATTGACAGCGTTTGTTTATGTTAGGTCAAATACCTGATCAATCGACATTGAACTTGTAAATTATGACTAATCTTCAATACTTCCTATGTTGCATTTACATAAGCAGCTAAAATTACGTGTTTTGCAGGATAAGCAAGCAAACGAATAAAACAAATACATCCGCTTGTACCTAACTTTCGATCTTTTCATGTTTGTGATTAACGCTTATTCTTCTTTGGTGGTGGTTAATGTACCTAGACCACAAGCAGGTATGTTTAGTTTCGAATATTGCGCGTGGAATTATTTCAAAATCTTCCCGCCGAAACGTAAAAAACTACTTTTGGTAATGAAAATTAGGGATAGCTAGGTGGTCGTACACGTACAGTCTAGTTCATAAATATGTGTACATTTTTTACCTTACTGCAATGGATTAAGTTGAAGAAATGTACACATATTACTCGACCGTGCCTTACTTTACTATGACTTGATTTGACGAAACTTCAGGCTAACTCATTTTGTTATAAGTAGTTCGCGATAATGACAAACGTAGGTACGGCTGGAATAATTAACAAGAGACAGTAAATACTTAGCTATTGCAAATGCAAAAAAAAAACATGTTTTTCATTATACACGCAAAACTAAACATACCTGCTGAAGAATTACAATGTCACATACATTCCTTTGATATTTCCAATTAAAATACGTGGGTTATCTTCGTAATCGATGTATCAAATGACACATTTTCGCAGATGAACGAAAAATAATTAGATGGAGATATCAACGGAATCATGGAAAAAGAGTTATTTTCCTAACGATAGTTTTTTTATGTAATTCCAGATGTGCCGGAAACACCTAAATCTGACCCAGGAATCTCAAGTAACGGCCGCGACGCAGGCGTCATCGCCGGAATAGTTGTTGCTGTCATCTCAGGAGTCATCATATTAGCAGCATTGGTAAGTTTTTTCTTGAGTTCAATCGTCGCTTTTGTACTTTACAGTGGACGCCTACGATCCTCACGTTTCTCCGTCAGTTTAAACATGGGAAAACGTGTGTGATTGTAAGCCGTCGCTTTTAAAGTACTTTCGTGAACGTCTACGATATTCCGTTACCGTTTGATTAAAAACGTCTGCATACAACTCCATACATTTTAGTCCCATTATCGCGACGGAAAATATAACGATATAATCGACGTCCACGGTACAGTATAAAACAGACCAATTCTCGCAGTTTAAACGTTAAAAATGTGATCATCCTCCTGATATGATCAGTGATCGGAATAGGTAGTGCCATTTCGGGTGAATGACCTTAAACATTGTAAATAACATGGATAAGACTTGAGATTCTTCGACTCGTATTTCTCACAGAAAATTTTCTTCAAAACGCAAAAGTAAAAAAAAATATCATTATGAATACATCATTCATTTAAAATTACTTTCGTTTAACAGTTACAATTAACAATAATACAATCATAAAATAAAACACGAAACATCAACATCATTATATTAAATTAACATAATTAAATAATTACTTTCTTTGAAATTATAGTAGCAAACCATATTTTTTATCAATATTTTCTACTGCCAATCTATTTCTTTTGACGTCCGATATCTAACTGAAACCACATTTTTCATACTTACGTTAGGCCCGCGGTTCTTTAAAACATTTTTAAAACCAAACACAAACTTTTCATATCATATACCGGGGTTAAAAACTATATTCATACTAAGCTTACGCACCGAAGTCCTGCGAAATGGCACTACCAATTCCGATCACTGGATATGATGCAGCTATTTCTCAATCAGAGCCAATGTCAAGAAATTCATTGCCCGGTTTTTCCCTAAACGATTCCAAATGCAAGACAATTATAACGCAATCGAGTACCTAAAGTATTTCAGATGGTCGGATAAGATATAAAACATCTACAAACAAAACATATAACAATAGTTCGGTTACCTATTTAACTATAGAGAGTAAATAACGATTCTCATGATTTCAAATACTAGCTGCATGGGTTGCAATTGTTTTACTAGTATTTTCTCACGTTCTGAATTTTTGTCGTGTTAATCAGTTGTCAAAGTGAAAGTAAACCCAGTTTAGTAGATAACGTAACTATAAAATATTGATAAGAAACCCCACGATCGTGTTGCATATGTATCGTAAACTCGAGACGAAATTAAAATTGTATGTAATTAAATTAACGTCATGTTTTCCTCCTTTTACCCTGGACGGAAAAAACAAACCCCCAAGGCCGTTGCAGAACTTAAAAAAAAAGGCAATTTAAAGTTTAACAGGTTTTAAGACGTATTGACTGGAATGGCGCAGGTTAATATTGTGGTATTACAGCGGAATACATTGCTGATGTTCGTTTGTTTTTTATGAGGAATGAATCATCCGGCTTGAGGAAATCCGGCGTGACTACATTATGTCCTAAACTAAATCTTTAAATGCATTGGCATCATGCCTCTGTTATTAGTAAACAAGTTTTTTCACTTTCTTGCCAAAAAAGATTTCGAAATAACAGAGAATCAAATTTTAACAGTAGGTATTTTAACTAAAATTAGTTTAACGAACGTTATACGTATGAATAATGACATAAGTGTTACTTCTTTGCTTCTAATTTTGTTATAGTTCAGTATAAATTAACAATTATCTTTACGATGATCATGTAACACATACTACTTGCACATACACATTCGTTTGAATGCACGCATAGCATATTTAGGTGTCGTGTGACACCATTAGTGTTGCTGCCGAGAAATGAGGTCGGCTTGTTATGGGATTTTGATTGCTTTCCGGAAGCCCTTCTATCGTTCGACTAGCGATTGTTCACTTCGCGGTAATGCATGGGATTGCTCGTGACCAATAACGAAATAAACTTGTTCTTGAAACTAAGCGTTGCAAATCTATCGTAAACTATGATATATAATAATGACAGATGGGTTATGCACGCACAAAAAGTGAAGCTCTTTAAATGAGTGAATTCAAACAATTGTCTCTAGTCACACACCGGCAACCGAGAGATGCGGACGTGCCAATGAGCTCCCATCACCCGCGTGAGTAAGAGACAAACTGTAATTTTGTAACAACGAGAGTGACAAAGATGTAATGATTGTAAAATTAGATAAACATAACAGAATTGTGATTATTTGTTATTATTTTGTTTGGGTATAACCATATAATCCATAGTAAATTTCATTTACCGCAAATAGATTAAAGGTGATATCTGGAAAGTGCCTAGATTTTAATCTCAGGGAAAATTACTTTATACAAAGCTCTTGTGGAAGATAACGTGATTGATCGATTTTCAAGATTCCGCTAATGAATCACATTCCTGCTAATTGTACACGCAGGTAAACAACGGAATCTTTAAATGGCGTCTTCCATATTAGACGGATCTTGGTTAGATAAAATTCACTCGATTAATGTAATGTAATTAGCGAAATTGGTTTGTCAATGAATTAATTGGAGTTGATAGTTTTAGATTACATCACAACGGACCGCTTCATTAGTTACAATTAGTTCACTAAGACAACGAATGCGGCTCACCTTGACCAAAAAAACAATAATTTGGATTCTCGAACTTTCAGTGGAAATCGGAATAGAAATTAATGTTAATTGCATCGTTTTCCAGATTGCTGTGGTGATGTACCGGCACTACGTGCACCGCAACGTCACGTCTATGAACTTCGACAATCCCGTGTACCGCAAGACCACCGAGGACCAATTCGCACTGGAGAAGAATGGCTACGCACCCGGCAGCAAGCTCTACCCCAGCACCGTGGGAGAGGAGGTAAGAGCGCTAACTGCTATGGAGTGTACGCTTAATATACAGAACAGCCTAAGATAAGTCGCGCGAACTCCGCACTGCCCTCCTTAGGAGCCAATTAATATAAGTGGGTGTTTTAGGTCACTGACCCTAATTTAGATACTAATCTTTCAAGATTTTAAATATTAAAGAATTTTATTTTTGAAAACATCAATTCGATCTCTTAATACTTCTAACAATGATATGATGACCCCAACTTGACATGGCCAAAAGTAATAGTGTTGTAAATAACAAGGTAATGCATAGTGTTAATAATAGTTAGTTGTAAGGTCTGCCTAAGACATTTTAAACTCGGTGTACTCAGTTAAGTTTACTAGGAAATGTTTTAAGGAATTTGTAAAACAAAATATTTTTTGTTTAAGAGTAATGGGCAATGGCAATTGAATGTGCCAACATTTTTACCGCGTCAGTATTAAAACATAGTTGCCAAATGATTGGTATTTAAATTATAGTTAGATAATAATGCTGTAAATAGTCCCTTTGAGATTGCCAGTATTTTTTAATTCTGCCTTTTGCTTCCATTATTATTACTGATAATATTTTACTGCCGGAACTTTTGTTTTACATGCATTAACATTCGAGGGCTATTAAGTATTGGTAAGTTGACTGTAGAAACTTATACTTAGGTATTTGTCAGCATCACTCAAAATCGCTAGCATGAAATATCGTGAAAAATAAGACTCGCCGATGAATATGTGATGGTGACAATATACCCAAAGGTATAGAGTCTGATCACGGACACGCAACTCTGCAGCGACTTTGCAATGGTAAAATGTTGATTTGTAGTTATTTAAACGCCATATTTCGTTATTAAAAAATGTCTTTTAATTTAAGCTGCCTAAGCTACACTTTGCGCTTGCAAATTCGATGCAGTGTTAGCTCGGTTGTACTCTAATTAGATAATAGTGCCACTTCGTTTAATTTGCGTGTACAAGTTGGATGTTTAGAAAAGCATATATACCTATTAAAATGATAAAGACGAAAGCATGTAGTTATATGCAGTTTACTAATTTTGACTTTTTTTTGCAGGCTCAAGAACCTCTCAACACTCCCGGCACAAATGAGTTTGTATAGTGCTCGAGCTGGCAGTAAATACATTATAATGTCGTTGAATGTGAAAAGAAAAAGACGGACATGTGATACTTAAAAATAGTGAACCAGTGAAAGGGTTTAAGCTGACAGTTTTGCAGAAAAACTCTAAAATAGTTAGCATTAGTGCAGTGAAAGTGTGGAGCCGATTGGAACAAAGTTCAGTTAGCTGTCACGCCTCGCACCTTTATGGATCTCAAAATTATTTTGTCATTTCATACGACACGACATAAGGTCTGAAGGCCGAGTAACTTAACCGCGCTACTGAACCCGTGGTTGGGTATCACAATACGCAGTAAGAGGGACACGTCTGCTACTACTTTTTTATTAGACTGTGAATAGCGTAGAGATTAGAGAATATTGCTTTATCAGCAGATGCCTGGTGCATAGTAATTATTTATATTAACTATACAATTTTTATATTCAACTCTTAGTTTAGTGTTTTCATTACAATTATTTTGTATAATGAACTCAAGATTGGATGAATTCTTAATCAAATAAAACGAAGCTCATTTTTATATAGCGAGATGTACTTATTTAGTGAATTTGCAATAATGTTACAGTTGAATATGTATGCAAGCAATACATAAAGTACCAAGACACGCAATGAAACATGTAACGAATTCTGAATAACAGAATTCGTAGCGATTTGTCTTAATGAATAGATTGAAAAGAACATCATACGCAGTTTTTCTTAATATATAAGAGCAACTTTAAAGACTTACTGGTTTCATTATAATTCGAGTGCCAAAATTAATATCTAATTAGCTAATATACTTAATCAGTTTACACACACTTTATTATTGCAAGCTTTGTATTGTAACATTAACTTTTTAAGACGTATTGGTTGAAGGACTTGGTGGTGATAGATGGTGGTTGGAGGCTTACATTTTTATGTATAATGTAACTTCACTTCATAAATCTCGAGATAGGTATTTATTTATGGAAATTTGACACTTAGGGGAATCGAGGTTTCGACCTTCGGATGTATTTGATGTGCCAACTAGTGATTTTACTACCGACAATATGAATTGTGTTTATATTTGCCTACTGATAAATTATTCCTATTGAAAATTGATTCCTATTAGAAGCATGTTAGTTGGCTGGTATTTTTTTAAATATAAATTGTTATGCATTAGTACAGTTTACTATTTTAAAATTTTATGTAAAGGTTGTGTTTACCATCATAACTGTTATGATTATATAAAATTATGTAAATTACCATCATGTTATCTTACCTAATAAAAATATGTATTTTTTATTAGTAATGTTTGCCTAAAATTTGGAACGTGACTTTGTCAAGCAAAATCCTGCCAAATCCTATAAAAATGTAATTATATTGCTAATAGTAATGTAATTCGATTACATGAATACTTGCACATTTCATACAATACGCCTAGCTCAATAAGTGTGGTCACTCAAATTATTGTGTAAATATTGTCAGTAAAATATATGTAAAATGTGTTAATTATTTACTTTCATTCATTCACGCTCCCTCTATTCAAAACTTAGCTATTAATTCCCTTATTCATAAATTCCCTACAAGTTCAATAATTTATGTTTTCTCTATTTCTCTTAAACACAAATGTCAGTGACAGATAAAGACGAACGATTATTAGTTAAATGACGCTTGTAAGAAGTGTATGAATAAAATTCAATACGAGAATTATAGTTATGGCTCATACTAAAACTATGGATGGAAAAAAAAAGATTACCTTCTAGGTTTAAATTTATATTAATTAAATTTTGATCTTTGGACGTTACAAATGAGGCATCATCAAACAGTTTTAATCGAAAAGTGAAAATAAGGTACGAGTACCTCGCTTCAACCAGGGGGGTTTCACTACGCAGTTTAGGTACATTTGGCCGGCGCGCCTCCCGGGGAGTCGTATAGCAGTGGGCTGCCGCTCGGCTCGCACGATAGTCGTGTCACGTGGCGTTTGCTCAAAATTTAAAATACACAGTGGCTTCGAAACCTATTTCGATCTAATCCGTATAAAATATGTATTTACGGATGTCTGAATAAACGGAAGAACAAGGAAGCAGAAATAACATTTTTAAATTTCGGACGATATTGAAAGGTCCCGAAGTCCTTACTTAGTAATAGTTAAAATAAACATCCTTAATTTATTGAATATTGGTTGCCCAGAAATAATATTAGTAACTGACCGACATATTTTCAAAGGAATACGGCTGTGGCATACCTACTTCCGTGAGAATCAGACATAATCCCTATAAAAAAATCTATCTCCGGATAAAAATTTCGTGTTTACATAATCAACGTTTGTAATTCCTACATATTTATCTAACAATAATAAATCAGTAGGTATAGGTACAAAAACTTGTCAAGTGACAACCCCGTGCCGACGCTCACAGCTCGGTCATAAAACTGCGGCGCGCAAAGAAGATTCACGGTTCGTGCGCGGTTATAAGTTTCAATTTTGCTTGCAGGCGGCGAGTATAGGTATAATTTTATACCTAAATCTGACTATTGTTAAGGAGTGAATTTTCTGTACGGTAGTACTATTAGTTATTCTGTGCTTCAAGTTAATACCTACTAATAAACAGGGAAAAAACCTTAAACCAGTATCTTTGATAGCTTGGATGTACTGGTACTGTTTACTTCTACTATTATCTAGTAAGCTTATAAGTACAATCACTGTAAAATCACTGCAAATGCCACAGAGGTAAAAATAATAAGTAAGTAGTCTTATCTACCCTAATCTACATATCAATCATAATGATGAATCAATCAATCATGTATCTTGATAACAAAACTTAGAGTTAATTAGTAGTAATATCTACAATTCTACATCAAATATTATGATTCGCACGAGCGTTTCATCGCAAAACTGCTTCACTTTATTATTTTATTTTGATGATAAAACAAGGTACTTGTAAATACTTTTATACATGACGCACGCATCTAGCGATTGGTTCTCCATCTAGTTATTAAGTCTTTTACTAGTTAGCCTTCCGCACTGGAACAAAATTGAGACTTATTTTCATTAAACAGACTTCCTCATGTTAAATAATTTGTTATTTTTTTGAAGTCTTACTGAACTTGAGCATGACGGCGTCCTTGAAAATCTCTAATTACTAGGAATGTAGTGAGAACCTAAACTACTATAAATACATCGTTACTTAACGACAGAGGACACAGTAATGCGAATTTTAAAATGACATTTCTTTTCCTTTTTCGGTTAGTAATTAAATTAAGTACTAACTAAATTTGTAATTATCAGCAACTACCATCCCACAAAATTTGTAAACACAAATGTTAAGGCCAACAGTGACACCTGTCCATAATTTTGGTACATGCCAGGCAGGTAATTCAATCGAATTCGATCGATATAAGCCACGACCAGAAATCAGGCCTGCATTACTTAACATTTTGAGTTGTATTCAATTTGCACAAAATTCAATAATAAAGTACAAATCGCCGTCACTCGTCATATTCCCAAATGGGCCAAATGTAATGTAAAAAAAATGGTACAAAAAATACTGTAAAAGTGAAATGGGTTTTGAAGTGATAGCGATCGATGGTAACTAATAAAAAAGACTTAAATGACCAAATAACCCAAAAGGCCGTGAACTCAAGAGATATTTAAGCAAGCATCAAGAACAGATTAACATCTGCATCTTATTTCAACGATGTAATACTTTTACGCAGTACAATACTATTAAGCATTACCATTAGCTACATTACATACTTCATCAGTTACCCGAATCTTTTTTACACCCGCTTCAGCATTATCACTCTTGTCAATTCTGTTACAAACAGGAATATCAAGTTTATTTTCTTTATACAGCTCGTACTGTTTTGTGATGTGATATCGGAATGTGTCAAACGAGCTTGCAGAAATATGTCGACGGGCGTGGTGGAACAGCTGATCGAAGTGATGGAGATTGTGTCTGAAAGGTAAGACATTTATTTAATTTCAATTGCGGTACGGTCACAATCCAAAACGTATACAGAGGTATATAAATGACATCAAATAACCGTGGTGTCGCCAAAATAGTCATAGTGTATATTATTACGAATATGTTAGCAAGTTTTAATATAGGCAGATTTAATACTTGAACTCTGCACTGGTAATTTATCTAAGCGAAAAACACGAAACACAATAATTATGTTACAAAATAATTCAAATGCGAATGGCATCTCGCTAAGTGTGGTAGGGCACGTTCAGCGAATGTCATCTCGCTCAAATCTGGAGCAGTGTCCGACTGGGGAAGTACCTCCACCTTACAGAAAACCACAGCCAAATAGCAATAGACCCTACTCATAGTGTTGTGTTCCTGCTGGTGAGTAAGGTTGCCAAAGAGCTCAAAGAGGACCCAGTGTGTTGACGATGAGGGACCTTCTTGTTCCTTTAGCCGTCAACACAGTGAATCCTCCTTTTTGTAAAGGGTCGGCAACGCGCATGTGACTCATTTGGAGTTGCAGGCGTCCATAGGTAACGGTAGCTGCTTACCATCAGGCGGGCCGTATGCTTGTTTGCTACCGTCGTGGTATAAAAAAAAATACTTCTTGGGTAACAAAATAATCAGAGCTCGGATTTTTCACGGCAAAACAAAACACTAGCGTAATTTAGCCAGTGCTTGAAATATTATTTTATCGACACCTATCGAGTCTTACTAGAGTATATGACAGGTATTGCCTCAGTACATTTTTTCTTTTTTTATTCGATGGTACACCTATCAGTGTGAATGTCAAAATTTAAAAACTAACAAACGTGCGAAAATTTCGAAAAACAGGAGACTTACTAGAGCTCAAAATCAATATTATTGACCAGTCTAAGGTGACCTACTGGGGGTTAGAAGGTTGTGCATTAATTACCGGACATCCTGTATAAGTAATAAAATAACTTTTCATTTTAGCTGCCATAGTCGAGCAACAAAGAGGTAGGTCTGCATGTACAACTTAGAACGAAGTAACTATACCACCTCATTTAAAATGATAGAAACGACTGCAAATTTCATCTCACATGACATCTGACATTCACACTTTAACTGTCATTTCATTACGTATAAAACGTAAATTGCATCTAGGTATTATTTATTTCGCAACGCATTGAATCCGACGTGTTGGATATACGTATAATAACTTAATATTGCAAGGTATCAATTAATACAAAAATGAGTAATGTACAAGATCGGATCAAAACGTGGATTGAAAATCACCCTGAGTTAGTCTATAATGAAGTGACCTCCACTATATACTGCTCTATGTGCGATATGCATCTAAAACTGAAGAAATGCAATATTGAGAATCATGTGAAAAGCAACCGCCACAATTACCGTTCGGGGCAACCAAATAGGAAACATCAATTTTATTTCGATTTAATTATTTTTCTTATTTCATGCAACATACCATGGGCAACAGTCAACAACAATAATTTTCGTCATTTTTTTAACAAGTATTTATGTTGCGACTGCTCTATGACTTCTTTACCGGACGAATCGACCCTGCGAAAAATTTATTTAAATCTCGTGTACAAAAAAACTATACAGGGTATAAGAGAGGTAAACAAAACCAATTATTTGTGGATATCTATAGACGAAACACCAGATTTCATGGGAAAATGTGTGACAAACGTGGTGATTCGGTCTTTGCAAAAAAATTGTTCTAAGCAATTTTATCTTTTGGGGTCGAAGGTTTTAGAGAAGGTAAATGGGGAAACAATAGCAAACCTAATAATAAACCAATTAAAATTTTTGTTTCAAAATTCTTCCAATGACAACGTAAACAATTTGCTTTTACTTTGCACAGATAGTGCCGCATATATGCTTAAAGCCGGTCGTATTTTAAAAGCAACGTTTCCTCGTATGAAACACATTACGTGTTTAGCTCATGGTCTGCACCGGGTTGCCGAAGAAGTGCGAGATAATTTCAAAGGTGTGGATGGGTTGATATCGAATGTCAAAAAGATATTCCTAAAATCTCCAGAGCGTGTACGCCTTTTTAAGGCAAAATATCCGTCCATTCCCCTACCTCCCGAGCCAATTATCACCAGATGGGGAACTTGGATATCTGCTGCGGTATATTACGCTCAATACTATGAGCAAATACGTGATGTCGTCTCCATACTTGCTAATGACTCGGCAGCTATAAGAGCTGCAAAAAAATGTTTTCAAACACGCAAACTACGACCGGAGTTAAATTTCATTCGCGACAACTACGAAGTAATAGCCTCTTCAATAGAACAATTGCAATGTTCGACTTTATCCATTGCGGAATCCTTCCTCATTCTGGATACTGTTCGTTGCTACGTAAACTGGAGTAAACTTTTACCAGTGATACGTAAATTTGAAGCCGTGCTCGAACGAAATCCTGATTACGAAATTTTAAGAGACATATCTGAAAATATTACCCGAACTGATAATGAATTCTATAAATTTGCTCCCTTGACGTCAACTGAAGTTGAACTTACATTTAGTGTACATAAATGGATTTATAGTGATAAACGCAACTGTTTACTCCCAGAGAATGTTGAAAAGATAATGATCATCTACTCCTATCACTATTACCCAAATAAAATGTCTTGTGCTGCTGTGTGTACTGACGTAGATTTTGAAGAAGAAATTGCGTCTGTTTCTAATATATAGTAACTTTATACAAATGTTTTTATTAGTTTTATTACATATTAATTTTATTTGGTGACTTTTATTTCTTCTAGTTCTGAATTATCGATATCGATAAAATAATATTTCAAGCACTGGCTAAATTACGCTAGTGTTTTGTTTTGCCGTGAAAAATCCGAGCTCTGAAAATAATCGAAGATATTAAACTAAAGCAACTTTTGGAAAGTGCATAGTAGCGACATCTGTTTACACTCCCTACCAACACTTCGTTGGTGAATGTTGCCGAACAAAGATAGTACAGTATACTGAAACTAGATGGCGTTATTTTTAATAGTTCTCTGTCTCTCAAATATTAGAACCCAATACACACCAGCTATAGCACAACAGTGTGAACTTTGCAATAAAATCGCTTCTTTTTATCATCGGTTCCTCCGTCATATCATTTTAGAAATGCGGGTCAACAACTCCTACACTCGCGCACGTCTCGATTATTAAAATTTGATGAAGTAACGCACACAAACGCAATAAGATTATCCATTGTGATAAGACCGTGGGCGCCCTGAGAATGAGCAGAGCACGCACTTTACTAATGGTTATTTCTAAGTACCTATTTAATCTCGCTTGCAACTTGCTTGGTTGGTTATGGACGTTATGGAAGACCATCAGATTAAACCTAATGAATACTTCTCACAGAACTTACATACTGAGCAGCACAGATGCGAGCATTTCCCGTGTATTTCGAAGATGTCGAATATATGCCCGCGTATATTTCTCGCAGGCCAAGCACTTGCAGCCCTTTAAGATAGGGTCGAAATCATCTTTATATCTGCAAATAAAAAAAACATCACAACCTTATATTAACAAGTTAAGTGTCCTAACATTCTTAATTCACAAATATATGTTTATTTAAAGCGCCATAGTAGCTAAGAAGCCCATGGCCTTGGTGGTGAGCTATGGATATTTGCAAGTTGAAACATAAAAATTGTACTGGGTAATACGAGAAAAAAATATATTGACAGCTCAATTCAAATTAAATTTCAATTCATTTATTTCGACCAACTAGGATCATAGTTAAGGTTAGTTACAATATCTTAGCTAAGGTTAGTAAAAATTATAATATGTACAAACAAAAAATAAAATTATTTTTTAAGGAAAGCACTCAGGAAGGTTTGACTTGACAGTCAACCAGTGTACAGTCAGTCAGTGTACTGACGTACATGGATCAGATGATGGACAACCTCTTGTCTCTAACCATCATCAATATAGGCTTCCTTGAGATGAGAGAAAGGAAACAAAACAACACTTATATACGATTGGTGCTACCAAACACGTCTGAAAATATGAATACATTTAATGTGACAAAACCATGTATCCAAGACTTTACGCCTTGGTAATAGAGTCGTGGGTACATATTTTTGCCATATTAAATGTATTCATATTTTCAGACGTGACTATACTTGCTTCTTCAAGTTTAAAGGTCACAGCTCATTAGAGCCACCCGGCACCCGACCCGTACCGCCCCGTCGTTCGGCGTCCACTCGTTGTCGACAGGTGGTCCACGGGTGGACGCCGCGTTGTCACCAGTGAACCTCGCGTGGTCATCGAGTGGACCTGGCGTCGTCAACGAGTGGACGTCGCTTCGTCAACGAGTGAACCTCGCGTGATCAATGAATTTCTGAGTAGTCTACCAGCGTTGGTTGGTGGTAGTACCAGGGTTGGTGGAGAGCGCCGCATCGCACTCGCGTAAACCGCGCGTTGCCAGCACGCGGTTCACGCGAGGCAAGCATGCCAACAGCGAGCTATCATCGAGTGGTCTACTCGCAGTTCGCGCGTGGACACCTCGCGAGCGAGGCGATCCGGTGATGCTACCTACGGACTTGATGTAGTGAGCGCATGCCCATACAAATCCATATGAAGAATACTAACCGCTCGAGGTGAGGCGGTCCGGGTCGGGTGCCGGGTGGCTGTAATGAGCTGTGACCTTAATATTTGTTCTGTGGGCTTACAGACTACACATTTTAAATAATCTTGACCTTCTCTTCTTTAACCCTTTGACCGCCAAATACGTCAAATCACGCGCACGGAAAGTCGTGCCCTCACCGCCAGCACGTGATATCACGTCTAAAGTATAACAGGTTTGCCTTGTGCGCTCGCGCGCGCTGGCGCTGTGTACACGATTTTTCAGTCCGATGCTGGGCGTTCAAAAGGGTACAAGATGTAAGTTATTTTTGAACACCTCACTCGCTTAGCTACTTCTGATACTTACAGCAGTAAACACAAACTAAAACCAAATATTTCAACTTACTTGTTGTCATTCAAATCTAATATACACATTTCATCATGGCTTCGGTTAACATCAAAGTTTAACGCCAAAGCAAACCCTTCATTGGTCAACTTCACTGGGTAGGAACCATCAAAGAGATCGTAGCCATTCCCGATTGCGGCCATTATTGCAGCGGGGTTCCAGAATCCTTCTAAAACTCGAACCATTTCAGTTGGCAGGGCTTCCTGGAAAATAAACATGAGTATTTATCTTTCCAGTGTGCGCTGTGATATTCAGAAGGAACAGTTCAGCTGCCAAGTTGTTGCTCTTTTAGCACCACCCGGAGGTCACGTGTAGGGTTTCTTAGTGCTTCCTACGGACGTAATAGTAGATTATACACCAAGGGGATAAAGCACTGTTTTATGTCACGGGCGTGATATTGAATCCTGAACGTAACGAAGGACTCCAGACTTTACTCCCGAGCGCTGCGAGGGGGTTATGTATGAGATTTAGTACAACGACATTATAACCCAGCTAAAGCCAAGGGCTATAATGATTTGCTTTCGGTCAGGTTTGCATGATATATAATTTGGCATTGTCGAACAGGTGGTGTGAAAAGCAACAAACGACCCCCGCAGCTGACGAGTGGAGAAAAGAGCTGGCAGCTTCCTCACTCTAAGCATAAGTATTGCAATTCAGCAAGAAAATGCTGCCCTTCTTAATACATTACCAGTGGGCAAGTAAATTATTTTAAGTGCTGCCCAACTTTCTTATTGGTTTAAAATGAAAGTTATAAAACACACTTACATTAACTTTCTTAAAAATAGATATCACAGTGTCATCAGGCATATTGGTATAATCTTCAGTGCCATCCAATATGCCCTGTAGAGCTACTCCCGATAAACTTTCCTTGTGCTCCAGAATATGTTGTATGCTTTCATTGCACTTCTTCTGATGACCGGCCGCTACAACTACACCTACAAGACAAAAAAAATATTATCTATTAGGCCAGGGGTCGAAACATGCGGCTCTTTGAAGGGTTCGTTGTGGCTGTAAGTTCCCCAACATTTTTTTTTAAATCATACATACAAGTAAAAAAAATAAAACAGACAACTGCGGCTCTATGAGCTTCCGAAAATTCCATATTTTTCCGCCATCAGGCTCTTTGTCAAAAAAGTTTGCCGACCCCTGTCATTAGGCGGTTCCACACAGGTGTGCTCGCACGTTTGACGGCCGAGGCGCGGCTACACTGCCCGTACTGCATCGCGGGGCAATGGGGAAGGCCGGTGAAAACTTTGGAGAGGGTGCTGTTCCAGATTCCATACAATGAGAGAAAGACACAGTAGATGAATGGTCCTTTACCAGTATGCAGTAAAAAAGCTTTTCTTAGGAAAAAACCTTCCCTATAGCGTTAATCTACAGCATTTTAATTTGAGTGTATTTCAGAAACCGGTGGATTTCAATTTCGGAGCAATTCGAGACAAAACATTGACTCATTTTCGCGAAAATAAATAAAAACTACTTCGCGCCATACTAATTTAGCTTTTCTAAGGACCAATGTTGGAGATGTCACTTTGACAGTTGCCTATCCCATTTCCTCGCGAGGCTACTCGGCCTGTGGGGACCTGCCTATTCTGAATATGCAAATTATGATTACATCCTTTAGGAGAAGTGGCCTAATGACAGCCGTGTCCAGATTACGCGAGCAAGTTGGACGTGTTTTCCGCTCGACGCGGCTCGAACATACACATCAGAAAGTATAATGGAAAGGAAGTAGAGCCATGTCCAGATTATGCACGGCAAACCAGCGAACGTGTATACCGGTGTCCGGTAAATAATGGATAACCTAACGACTGACAGGGCACCTTAGGCCGGTCCTGAAAATAAACTAATAGCTTTAGTAAAAATCCTTATTAGCAGAATGCACTATGTATGCGGTAGCGCGTTATAATGTATTTGGTAAAGATGACTATATACAGGGTGGAAAGATAAGTCGGGCCCTGGAGGGAAACTACCTTAAAACCTTGAGATAGCTCAATTCGCTCAAAGGAAACATTGTTTTATTTTTCCTAAAAACTAAAACTGCATTCACAATTTTTTTCTTAATTTTCACTTTTTTCCATACTAATTGTATGAAAAATATTATTATTATTATTTATGGGTTCTCTTGTGGCCTAAACTTGGTTGGTATTTAGAAGTTTTTATCCTCGTTGGAAACAGGATCGATTGGCATCAATTATCATAAAAATTATTTATGGCAAAAATTACAAAATAAATACTTTTTTTGAAAACTGTACTCATTTCCAACAATTTGTAAATGCATTTATGCCCCTTTAAAGAAATTAAAGAATGTTTCCTTTCAGTGAATTGAGCTATCTCAACGTTTTAAGGTAGTTTTTCTCCAGGGCCCGACTTATCTTTCCACCCTGTATATGCAAACTAAAGGAGGTCGAACTCAGATATCAGGAAAACAAAAAGATTAAAGAGCATAATGGCTTTACTTCAGTTCCATTATACTTTCAGATTCTAATTTTAACCTTATGATTATTCTGATAGTTTATCTATATCTATAAAATGTGTTAAAAAAGGATTACCTATTAAAGATCCTCCTTGCAGTTGCTTTGAAGAATTATATCGCTTGACACATACATCAAGCATGCTGTTACTTCTATTAGTGGCCTTCAGGACCCGCTTGAAGGCTTCAGAGTGTGACGTGCGACCATCTGCAACTGCCAAAATTATATCGGGTTTGAACAGCTCCATAAGGTCCATGTATCTGAAAATGATTGCCAAGTAATGTTAGAGCAGTGGTGTTAGGGTTTCCCCCATCTATCGACGCGGATTCGGCAAAATCCGGTGGAAATAAGCTTTATGTCCACACAATAAGAGCTAACAAGGCTCGGCCGACGCCTGCCGACGCGTCGACGTCTGTTTCGCTCTTATTGCCATAAAACTTTTTCCACCGGATTTTGCTGAATCCGCGTTGATAGACGGGGGGAAACCCTAAACCAATGGTTTGCAATTCACTAGCAGTCCTTGGAATAGGGTTGCCACCTTTTTTTCAGAGAAATGTAGTATTTTCCAATTGTACATGGGAAAAACGTAGTACACATAGCCTTGTAAGATGCTCCAGAAATATATTAATTTTGCATTTTTTCAACAGTACACCAAGCCAAAATAGAGTATGGATAGTATATATTATAGAACGGGTGGCAACCCTGCTGTGAAAGCAAATTTCTGAACAGAACAACCTTTTGTTTACTATTTAATTTTCTTGTCAATTGTATACTTTCAAACAGATGGTGGACTAACAAAAATTTTGGCAAACTCTTTTATCAGCAGAGCTCGGCAAGGGTGAGCTATTTACCCTATAGTTTGACATGTCTTACATCATATTATAAGGCAAATAGCTCACCCTTGCCAAGCTTTGTTTATCAATGAAAGGTTAAGATAGGATTAGGATGCATACTGGCAGTAAATAGTATACTGAGACACTGGAAATACATCATGCTAGAAAATTATATGGCAGCATTAGACCAATTGCTTAACTGGAGTAATTCAATGAATACTTATAAATGTTGTCTAAATGTGTTGTGCTGTATTTTCATCTGTCCCCGCCTTGATCGCACACAGTATGGCAATAGCAGAGACAAATAGGAATGATTACTATGAAAACCTATTCCCTGCTGTCCCCAGTGGGCACAAATGGGAATACATCCGTCCTACATTTTCAAAAGGGGATGTAAACACTTACACTAATACTCGAACTTAACACATTCAGTGCCAAAAACCTGACTATCGGGTACTTTATGATTTCGTTCCCAGGCTTGACGACCCGATAGTTGGGATTGTAGTACTACAGCTTTACATGACGAAATTTTTGTGGCCTGGCGCAGATGTCTTGTTTGGCTGGGTGGCAATGAATGTGTTAAGTAAGTTAACTCTGATAGAAATCAGGGATGGAATACTGGTATTATTTTCATACAAACAAACAAGTATAACATTTTGTTGCATCGGATGTTATTGTATATTTTTGTACTTTATTGAGCTATTCTGATATCCATTATCCTTCTAATTAAATGCCATTTTAAAATATAAAAGAATTTTTAGCTAAACCAATAACACTCCCTGACGCAAATGGTCCTACACATTCCTTGACATAAACCAAAGTGAAAAGGCGTAAAATAATGACATACTACAATTTGTTTTTTTATTTTATCAAACTGACTATTATGCTACTGGAGTGGTAAAGCGAGAGGACTGTTTGATGGGATGGTAGTTGAGTAAAAATCCAAGACCCTTCCACAACCAGATGTGATAGGTTTGCTACTATGGAATGCCCCTATTGAGCTTGCACTTCCGGCGAGATTAGTTGAAGCAAGTTCAACCTGATCAGAGTGACTGGGTGGAAGTCAAGCTGATGGGAGTTTTGTCGCTGGTTTGCTCCTCCAAGCCTAGCTAAGAGAAGACTCCAACAATAAACTAAGCTAGGCCTGACAATCGCCGGAGTGAATTCAACTTCTTTGGTCTGATGATAGATCAGAAGAGAATGAGATATTATTTTACTCACTCTTGTATAATTTTATACTGCTTTATTTAAAAAAAAATATGATGGCTTTTACTCCTCACTGGTTTTAGCAAGGTGAATTCTGCCAATGTCAGGGCAAATTATAATATAACATTCACTAACCTGTCAGCACAAATCATTTGTTTGCCCCTTCTTGTCCACAAAGGCACCTTATCTAACTCAAAGTGTCCCGAAGGTGCAGCATCATTCAGGTTTTGCAATGTTGAGCAGATTATATGGTCAGTAACACCAGAAAACTTCGCAATTCCCTCTCCTTGGGCCTTAACTCCGGCTTCCAAATGACTGGTACTCGATAAAGGAACCCATAGGAGTTGGGGACTCGTAAATACTCGAGATAAAACATCTGCCGTTAAATGAACCACACTGCCACCCTGAAACGTGAGAGTACGACATATTATTCACGGTTTGAAGTCAAATACACCAGTAGTAAAATATCATAAGTTTTCAAATACAATATAATTCAGTAGCCGGTTCAAATAAGACTAAAACCTGAGTTAGAAGTGCTGCTGTAGGAGTTTCAATTGTTGTACTAGGTGACTTGGTAAATCCTGTTAGACTACCAACTCGTTCTGCACCACAGCCAGCCTGCTTAATTGCGAAACGCATTTTAATTATTACCGGCAAGTATATTAGACTAATTTACTCAAAAACTAAAACAAACAATGAGTGAGTGCAACGAAACAAACGTGTTTTTGACAATTTTGACAGCTGAGCCGAGACTTTTTTTAATTTATCAGCGATAGCATTGGTAATACGATCATCGACTCAAACTAATGGTATCTATACATGGCGCAATTTAGATGCAAAAATCGCATGCAATTTCGATACGTTGCCGTCTAGGTAGGGGCAACGCATTCAGTCGATAGATCAAAAACACAAAATCACAGGTGATTAGTTGTTAGGTCAATAGAGGACTTATGTTATGTTATGACCGATTACGCTATGGACACAATGCAGCACCATGAGACCTTGCTAGATTGAGAGTTATCCAAAGCAATGTCTGTACTTTTTGTGAAACTGAAGAAGGAACTGTTGATCATCTTCTATTTAACTGTCTGTCAGAAGTTTCTATATAAGTATTTAAAAAATACGGTGTTAAAACTTTAATAACAATATGAAGTGCCGTGAAATCCCAAAAAAGACTTGGCTTAAAGGTCTCGTAACCAGGCTATAAAAATCCACAAAAAAAATATATAATGAGAGCAACGAAACCCTTTGAGAATTCAACCAACCGGAGTCGCCATTGACAGGCTTTCCCCTCTGCCGAAAACATATGACCAGTGGTCATACACATGTATGGACTGACGTTTTTCTGACGTAGCTATTTTTACGTTACGTACGAATAGCCATACATTTGACGTTCCCCTCCCCCGCAAAAATCGGCTTTTTTTATCGGAAATGACAAACATGGCTACTCCATCCGGGTTAAATTCTCTAAGACGAAACCCGTCTAATAAGAATGAAATACTATCGTTATTTCTAGATCCGGCAATCTGCCAGCTTTTAATAGGCGGAGGTCAGAATGACCGACTAGCAAAATATTTCAGTTGGAAAAAAGTAATACAAAAATAAGTAAAAACTGGCGAAGTTGTCCTATTTATAGAGGACGGGCCTATATTTTAACATTAGAACAAAAAGTTCACAGATTTCGTGCCTCACACGACTATCGAGCACATTGGAAATGAATCTACGGAATTCGAAAAAATATTGTCGCTGAGCGCTGAGAAAGTCGGGATAAGGAAAAGGTTATAAAATAAAACTACGACGTTGAATCATAATTATGTTATTCTTAGATTAACATAAGTATCCTCGACATAACGCCTGTGAACCAAAGTTGGGCAAAAATTAACGTGATTGTGAGTTAAAAATGAGAACGTTACTCATAATCATATGAACATGATTACGAATTCAATAATGAGCTTTCTAATCTGATTGACCACCGACATGAGTAAATCATGTCGATTTTTAGTTTCACTCATGATTACACCCTAATTTATAATTGTACGGAGTGACTTGACAAGTCAACAAACACAAATGTTGCCGCGATTCGGCCAGTGCTGTTCTTATCGATATTTTTATTTAATTATTAAGGGTTCTACAAACGCCGCGACTTATTGGTTGCGATATTGTCGCTGCAACTTGATTAAGGCTTTAAGGCTGAAGAATGCTGCAACATGATGTGGAAAATACGTTACTTTTACGAAATGACTGTTACTTGTTGATAAAACTATGCGGTACACGACAAATCAAAGTCAATTTATAACTTCTGTACATCCTATTGGAGACAATAATAATTTCTAAAGGCGGCTACTCATACACCTGCCGTAGGGTTAATACCGGGCGCATGGCTTAGTGAATTCAACCAACCGGAGCGGCCATGTCTCTCATTTTCTATACAAAAAAAGTCTGCCGATTTTTGCGGGGGAGGCGAACGTCAAATGTATGGCTATTCGTACGTAACGTACAAATAGCCACGTCTGTCGTCAGCTTCACCATGTTTTTTCTGGTATACTGAGCCGATGAGTTTACTGACTAGAGAATAGGAATGATGTAAATATGTTAACGGACACGCAGATACTATACGTAGACACGGCCTGGACGTTGATGGTGTGAGCTGACGATATCTCCTTTGATTACTCCTACGGCCTATGAGCCTCCCGTGATTATCCATCTGGTATCTCGGGCTAAATAGTCGCCTCCACCTCCCCTTACAGCGACCCCGTTCCTCACACTATGGTTACCCTGAGTTCATAACCATTGACAACTCACTGGGATCCAAGATCTCTCTGAGCACTGATACACGCTGGTAAATAACACAAGACACATGATCATCATAATAACACAGTAAGAAAGTCCATGAACTGATACGAGTAGAAAGATAAATATTAAAGCGCTCACCATTGATTTGTTCGCGCGCAACCTCCTCCCCTCCCGTCGTCCGTGTATCTACCCTACAACCCCCCTCAAAAAATCCGTCCATACTAAAAGCGATATTGAGATCGAACGTGACTGCTACCGCCATCTATCCGAAAACCCGGCAAGCACGAACTGCTTCGCGATATTCGCGACACTCCCGCCCCTTAAGAAAAATAAAATTATAGAAACATTGAAATCAGATCAGTTTAATCAGTATCAGTAAACAATTGAATCAATAAATATATAATTTGAACTCTATTGTGAATAGTCACAGATAAGCAATGCGCATGTGCGAGCCATAGGACTAGGTATGATGTTTGACCTTAGAATATTGTATCACTCTTGCGCTTTGCGCCCGGTTAGCTCCAGTGACAGTTTGAGATTTGCGGAGTTAACATTATCATAAAATGGATTCGAAACACCATTTTGTGTCATGAATAGTTGCAATAATTAAAGAAAATGCGGAATGGTAACATATCTTCTTCTTAGTCGTGCACTCTTGGCAGAGTGGTCGTGGTCATGTCTCGGTCGAGTCCTTTGCCACCACTTCCCTGGTGATGCGACGCCATGTAGCTCTATGAGATGTATGATTCAGAGGCGAATTCTACGAAACTCGTGTCATGTTTCTAGGTCCTATTTTCGGTTTAGGCTGAGGGTGGTCTATCAGTTTCAAAGTATCATGACGAAAGTTCCACAAATACTCGTTATTAATATTACTGCTGATTGATTATGATTATCAGATTCGTGATTATTCAGATTATCTCATCGAAATATCTATAAAAGTATCGACCTGTGCCCCAACGCTATTAGCACTGATATCTGACAGCTAAGATAATTATTTTGTCAAATATTCTGAGACGGTCGATTCCTATACAAACCATAGACAAGCGCGCCTCTCTCCTAAGAGCAACTAACGCACTAAAGAGGTTGGTGCTCTGTGTGAATAACAATGTAGCTGAGCTGTCCATTCTCGAACCTTTTTTCTTGCCCTTTCCGCTGAGAGTAGGGATGGCCTTGTGAAACTGAGACAAGCTATCGCGTCCCTCTGAGACTGGTCTTAGCGAATACCGATGGCTGTGCTGATCTGATCAAAGTAGGATCCCTAGACTGGTCTGAGCGTTCATCAGTGCCTGTGTTGAGCTGATTACAAGCAGGACCCGTAAACTGTTCTGGGCGTTTACTGAGGTCTGGGCTGAGCTGAGTAGGATCAAACTGTTCTGAGCGTTTACTGAGGTCTGAGCTGAGCTGAGTAGGATCAAACTGTTCTGAGAGCGTTCACTGAGGTCTGGGCTGAGCTGAGTAGGATTAAATTATTCTGAGCGTTTACTGAGGTTACACTGACTGAGGTCTGAGCTGAGCTGAGCAGGATCACCGTCGCGGTTTAGTAAATTAGAAGTAACCTGTGTGGACTGAGTGTTAGGATTCTTGTAAACTAATCGGTAGGTATATTTCTAGGATGAATCATTTACTAATGTTAGGATTTATACTTTACGTTAAAACCTGTCCCGTGTACGTCAACATTCATATGACTAAGCAATGTGATGATTCTTAAATTTAATCTTTTATAAGTTAACCAAATTAGCATCTATCAATCATAGTGCTATATCAAATATCAACCCGTTCAGAATATCTAGTTCTTCAAAGAACAATTTTAAGAGGAATTAGTAATACTCTATTAATTAGTACTATAACAGCTAGGCTTAGCTTTCAAGGATTCGATTGTACCACAACAAATGTACTTCGGTATTAAACGCGGAACGTCTAAAACTTTAAATGCATTATCCTTTAACTCTTTTGACTTCACAGTTTTTTATGTCTTAATTTCTGGCATAATGTTTTAAGTACTTGCTAATGCCAAAATGTACAATGTCCTCTTTTAAATGTACCTATTGTCTGTACTTTAACAACGACTTTATTCTTATTGTACTGGTTCTTACAACTGGATGGCTATCTATATATAATACTGTCGAGATCATCTGTTTGTTACTGGTATGTGCTCGACAGCCCTCCCCAATAAACGAATAAAAAGGGCCGTTTACGTAAATTTCAAGTCATGCTCTAATAATTTACAATGATAATGGGAAGGGTTCTGATAGTTGTACATAACCTTGACCAAAGTGTTATTGAACACTGAACTATAAACAATTAATTTCGATTGTTTTTCTAGCGTGGTATCAAAAACTCGCTTGTTTAATCAAGTTACATCCCCGTAGAGAATCATCCTTCTACATTGTACATACCTACTGCCTGTACTCCGTTTACATATAGGTACAATATGAAGGTATTCAAAGTTCAGTAACTAATTCACGACTTCTTTTAACTCAACAAGCGAAGTACGGTCATACCTAGTACCCGTGGGATACCACTAGACTGGGCTGAACAAGGTATATATAGGATCAAAACCCTACATATCATTTAGCAACCATATCGTCAGTTGAAAAAAGGCGATTTTTCTCAAACCATTTTTGTAGTCAAACACTGTAGTACGTATATCGTAAGCGTGAGCGAGACTATGATATTTGAATTCGTTTTTATGGCCAAGAACTTATCCACCGCTAACAAAGTAGTTTTTCAATTATTTTGGTAGGTACTTATTTTGTGACACCATTATTATGTGTGCGTTTTTATTATAACTGTGGTCCAATTTATTTCCAATATCAACAACTTCTCGACACTAAATTTCATACACATACCGTAAATATCCGTTTGCATGTTGGTACATACACCTACTTATTATTGTACCTTTATAGAATCAATCAATATACGTGGGTATTTAGAGTCGCACGGTGTTTTCCTAAAAACACCTTCAAGAATTAATTTATGATTGATTTTAATAGTATTTAAGTACCTATCCTATATTCATACATTTTCACGCGGCTACCTGCATTATCAGACTATCACACCTTTATGATCATCTTTATTTATTAAACGTTGCTTGCATCTGAGATATATACATCTACCACTGAGTAGGCTTGACGGACTGATTATTATTATTTATAAGCAGGCAGGCAGTTGTACAACTGATTTTGCCTGTATCCAGTTAACACGACAAATGATCAATGGCGAGTAAAGTGCTTATCTAATCTGTTCTTGAATTGGTTGACATTTTGAGCTGATACCACATCCTCTGGTACTTTATTCCAGGCCCATACCACTCGGTTGCTCAGGAAGTGTCTTTATGGGTTACTGTGGGACCTTTGGCTGTCTAATTTCAAGTGATGGCCTCTCAGACGGGTGTTGTTATTGCGCTTGAACATCTTGTGAAATTCTTTGAGGTCATAGTGCCAAGATAATATATCTATTACCCCCACGAAACCACATTTTAAGTTCAACACCAAGTATATTGAACTAATCCCTTTCGTGCGTGCAATTCCCTTGAATCATCATTGATTATCTAAATACCAAAACCCTGTTCGTTATGATGTTATGAAAATGAAAGGAAAACGTTCGAACATGAGATGTACTTTATAGGCGTTCTAATTACCGGTTACTCAAAATAGTAATATAGACTAAATCACTACTCGCGTGACCAACTTAGAATGATCTTTGTTAGGATAGATAGTTTTGATAAGTTTCGTACCTACCCTTTTATACTTTGATAGTCTGAGCGTCTTTTCTATGGACTACGGTCATCACCATTTATTAACCAACATCCTTACGGTGTTACAAGGTGGTATGCATCCTGGCATATAGTAGGTGGATTTAAAATGTTTTTCTATTATTCAAAGAATTTACGGTCACACGTTCAAACACAAGACTATATTTTATTTTATTTTAACGATTTAATTTCAATAGGTATTTTTGTATTATATATGTTTCGAATACCTCTTCTCCCTCTTCTACTCGCGTTGTGGGAAATGGAGACAAGTAACAGTATACATACTATTCATATTTAATTTCTGAATATTACGTGTCAAGGTCAAACCAGATTGTCACAATGACCTGCCCTTTCTGAGTTACGCAGAAAATATAATCTTACTTAATTATAAAATATCTTTCCAGCCAACACTTCACTTCAATATGAACTATGCTTGTTGCTATGATGGGAAATAACGAATCGTCAGTAGTTAAACTCTTGTTATGTATTTGCATTTACACTATCCGCTAATAATTTGTCTATATCACGGTATTTATTAACTACTTCTTGCTTTCCAAACGTCATTTAAGTACAAACTTAAATATATAACATATTTAGTTTAAGGTTTTCACCGCAAACAGATAGTCAAACACGATTGGCAACTGTTTAAATGACATACGTTAGCATTATACAAATTTTCACAAAGTGGCCAATTTAAAGCTTATTATTGCTACCCCAAGGTTGTCTGGAAGAGATCGCTCTCTAGCGATAAGACCGCCTGTTGACTGCCTTTCCTTTTAATCTGTGTACTGTACTGTTATATTTTATTGAGGTGTGCCATAAAGAATATTTGTATTTGTATTATTGGTTTAAGCACTCGTACTTGTGCCTCATCATCATCATTTCAGCTGAAAGACGTTCAATGCTGGATAAAAGCCTCCCCAAGGATCTCCACAACGAACGGTCATTCGCCGCCCTTAACCAGCTGTTTCCCGCGACTCTAACCAGATCGTCGGTCCACCTAGTCTGGGGCTTCCCACACTGCGTATTCCGGTACGCGGTTACCACTCAAGAACCTTTCTGCCCCATCGGCCATTGGTTCTGCAAGCAATGTGGCCCGCCCACTGCCACTTAAGTCTGGCAACTCTCTGAGCTATGTCTGAGCTGTGTGTACTTGTGCCTACATGTAGCCATGTACTAACAGTAGGTACCCGAACGATTTTTAGTAAATGTCAAAACACTCTCTGAGCTATGTCTGAGCTGTGTTTACTTGTGCCTACATGTAGCCATATAGGTACTAACAGTAGGTACCCGAACGATTTTTAGTAAATGTCAAAACACTCGAAACATTGATTATCAGTTACCGAAGTTAATGGTAGTTATTAGGACATCTCTAACCATGTTCTTTTAACTTAAATCGTTTATAACAAAACCAAATGAATCAACAACTGGTTAATATTTAGTTCTAAGTTAAGTTTTCTAAAACCAACGGGAGATAAAGAACAAAGTCTTTAAATTTACCCGTATATCATTTCATGCACCTACTCGTCGTATAGGCACGGATCTTACATTGAGATTTAACTTGTGAGCACCTTGTAAATGTATCATGAAATATTTTAACTTCTACAAACTTATATTTGCAGATTTATACATATATGGATAAAATGCTTCAATTACACAAAATCATGGTACAAATTATGCCATGTAAAGTACCCCAAATCAAATAGAATGAGAAAGTGGGTAGTAAGATTTGCGTATTTGTTTACGTCGCATTACCTTAACTTATGAGAACCAATTATTCGTCACATTTAATGTTCTTTGTTTAGTTTTAACTTTATTATTTATGTTTCATCTTTATTCAAGATATTTATATTTTAAGTAAAGCGTAAATAACATGTGCTACATGCACTGCGTACACTATGTTAAGAGTAATTTCAGTTACATCAAGTCAAGAACTAGACCGTTTCGTAAATACACTGAATTTCGGTTTATTTAAGGTTCCTTGCAATAGGTGCACTGATAAGTAAGACACATGGTGGAATATATGTCCATTTGTACACATATGGGACATATCTAGCACTCGTATGAGATGAGCGTATTAACCACTAAGTTATGTTACTTATGTTACACTATAATAAATATTTCCAAATGATCATTACTCAAATATAGTATTCCATAAAGTCAATACGAACTACGAAACTTGAATTTGGAAACTATTGACATAAAAAAATATTTTTATTACTCTGTTGTTTTGTTTTATGTCTATCCTTCTTAACTAAGTTTAATTTATCACATGATTATTTCGTGTCAAGGAAACACAATAAAATAAAACAGCAATGACAACGACTTTTAAGTTTCCAATTAACCATTTGATTCTAAATGCAGGCCTGGATTTCTTTTAGTAAAGGTATTGTTTGGCAATTACCTAACCGGCTCAGAAAGAAGACAATATACTTCTTCTTATGCGTGTTTATGCGTGACGCATCACATTTGTAGTTCGAACCTGATGTATAGCATTTAAGTAAATCATTTGTCGTGCAATTCACTTTATACATACACTAGGTATCTTCTAAATATATAAAGGAGAAACTGACTAACTGACTGATTGACTGATATATCAACGCACAGCCCTAACCACTGGTTCTAGAGATTCCAAATTTGGCATGTAGGTTCCTTATAAGGTCTAGGGATGCACTAAGAAAGGATTTTTCAAAATTCACCCCCCAAAAGGGGCAAATGTGGTCACAAAGTCTGAAAATCAACATGGGTAATTATCCTTTTGAGTACTTATAGTACGCGGGCGAAGCCGTGGGAAAAGGCTAGTGCCAAATAAATGGAGAGTCGACGAGACTCGAACTTAACTCAAATTAAACTCTGCTTTATTTATATATTTTTAATACCACGACGGTGGCAACGAAGCATACTGTCCGCCTGATGGTAAGCAGTTACGTACACGTTAAAATCATAAATACAATTCGATAGGTTTTTGATTAGTTTTTAGCATCATACACTGTAATGACAAGTAAATGTGCATACTATTTCTCTTAGCATCGTCTCGGTGTTCATAGAGTAAGGTGTTCTAATCTAGGGTCACTAATTCTTATTTTATCGCATCAAAGATGAAGATTACAATTTACAGTAGACACGGAGTTATGACAGATTCGTTATTTATTTTAAATCTTTCATCCGCCTAAATTCAAGACATCCTTTATTTGCCGATATCATTTTCAATGGTGTTAACAACGTATAACGTATCTGATCCCTACAGGAGCATACATGCCTACTACGAGGTCAATTTGTACTCTTACGAATAATAATAAAACGGATTATGAGGCTGATTTCTATTCACTTATGTACATTTTATAATTATCGTTTTTTCACAATAATTTCTCACGATTGCGATAATGATTGACGTTTTCCTTGTGATTTGTGCTTATCTTAACTAACAGCACCCAGTCCAATGAAAGGAAAACGACTGCACCCATGCTCAATATACTTTTGAGTTAGCCTTCTCTTCAAACTTAATATTACTAGTTTAACCATAGTAGCGTTCCGTGGATACTTTTAAGGAGTAGCTCATACCGATGACGTTAGTCATTTTTATCTCACAAACTCGAAGCCGTCCTGGTTATTTATCTCCGCCAAAGTAAAATAAATATCTCAGTTTTGCCATAGTAATTTGGTTTATTGTCTTATCATTACTATAAGGCCACGGACTATCTTTGGAATGTTTCCTTTAGCCGTCAACACAGTGAATCCTCCTTTTTGTAAAGGGTCGGCAACGCGCATGTGACTCATTTGGAGTTGCAGGCGTCCATAGGTAACGGTAGCTGCTTACCATCAGGCGGGCCGTATGCTTGTTTGCTACCGTCGTGGTATAAAAAAAAATACTTCTTGGGTAACAAAATAATCAGAGCTCGGATTTTTCACGGCAAAACAAAACACTAGCGTAATTTAGCCAGTGCTTGAAATATTATTTTATCGACACCTATCGAGTCTTACTAGAGTATATGACAGGTATTGCCTCAGTACATTTTTTCTTTTTTTATTCGATGGTACACCTATCAGTGTGAATGTCAAAATTTAAAAACTAACAAACGTGCGAAAATTTCGAAAAACAGGAGACTTACTAGAGCTCAAAATCAATATTATTGACCAGTCTAAGGTGACCTACTGGGGGTTAGAAGGTTGTGCATTAATTACCGGACATCCTGTATAAGTAATAAAATAACTTTTCATTTTAGCTGCCATAGTCGAGCAACAAAGAGGTAGGTCTGCATGTACAACTTAGAACGAAGTAACTATACCACCTCATTTAAAATGATAGAAACGACTGCAAATTTCATCTCACATGACATCTGACATTCACACTTTAACTGTCATTTCATTACGTATAAAACGTAAATTGCATCTAGGTATTATTTATTTCGCAACGCATTGAATCCGACGTGTTGGATATACGTATAATAACTTAATATTGCAAGGTATCAATTAATACAAAAATGAGTAATGTACAAGATCGGATCAAAACGTGGATTGAAAATCACCCTGAGTTAGTCTATAATGAAGTGACCTCCACTATATACTGCTCTATGTGCGATATGCATCTAAAACTGAAGAAATGCAATATTGAGAATCATGTGAAAAGCAACCGCCACAATTACCGTTCGGGGCAACCAAATAGGAAACATCAATTTTATTTCGATTTAATTATTTTTCTTATTTCATGCAACATACCATGGGCAACAGTCAACAACAATAATTTTCGTCATTTTTTTAACAAGTATTTATGTTGCGACTGCTCTATGACTTCTTTACCGGACGAATCGACCCTGCGAAAAATTTATTTAAATCTCGTGTACAAAAAAACTATACAGGGTATAAGAGAGGTAAACAAAACCAATTATTTGTGGATATCTATAGACGAAACACCAGATTTCATGGGAAAATGTGTGACAAACGTGGTGATTCGGTCTTTGCAAAAAAATTGTTCTAAGCAATTTTATCTTTTGGGGTCGAAGGTTTTAGAGAAGGTAAATGGGGAAACAATAGCAAACCTAATAATAAACCAATTAAAATTTTTGTTTCAAAATTCTTCCAATGACAACGTAAACAATTTGCTTTTACTTTGCACAGATAGTGCCGCATATATGCTTAAAGCCGGTCGTATTTTAAAAGCAACGTTTCCTCGTATGAAACACATTACGTGTTTAGCTCATGGTCTGCACCGGGTTGCCGAAGAAGTGCGAGATAATTTCAAAGGTGTGGATGGGTTGATATCGAATGTCAAAAAGATATTCCTAAAATCTCCAGAGCGTGTACGCCTTTTTAAGGCAAAATATCCGTCCATTCCCCTACCTCCCGAGCCAATTATCACCAGATGGGGAACTTGGATATCTGCTGCGGTATATTACGCTCAATACTATGAGCAAATACGTGATGTCGTCTCCATACTTGCTAATGACTCGGCAGCTATAAGAGCTGCAAAAAAATGTTTTCAAACACGCAAACTACGACCGGAGTTAAATTTCATTCGCGACAACTACGAAGTAATAGCCTCTTCAATAGAACAATTGCAATGTTCGACTTTATCCATTGCGGAATCCTTCCTCATTCTGGATACTGTTCGTTGCTACGTAAACTGGAGTAAACTTTTACCAGTGATACGTAAATTTGAAGCCGTGCTCGAACGAAATCCTGATTACGAAATTTTAAGAGACATATCTGAAAATATTACCCGAACTGATAATGAATTCTATAAATTTGCTCCCTTGACGTCAACTGAAGTTGAACTTACATTTAGTGTACATAAATGGATTTATAGTGATAAACGCAACTGTTTACTCCCAGAGAATGTTGAAAAGATAATGATCATCTACTCCTATCACTATTACCCAAATAAAATGTCTTGTGCTGCTGTGTGTACTGACGTAGATTTTGAAGAAGAAATTGCGTCTGTTTCTAATATATAGTAACTTTATACAAATGTTTTTATTAGTTTTATTACATATTAATTTTATTTGGTGACTTTTATTTCTTCTAGTTCTGAATTATCGATATCGATAAAATAATATTTCAAGCACTGGCTAAATTACGCTAGTGTTTTGTTTTGCCGTGAAAAATCCGAGCTCTGAAAATAATCGAAGATATTAAACTAAAGCAACTTTTGGAAAGTGCATAGTAGCGACATCTGTTTACACTCCCTACCAACACTTCGTTGGTGAATGTTGCCGAACAAAGATAGTACAGTATACTGAAACTAGATGGCGTTATTTTTAATAGTTCTCTGTCTCTCAAATATTAGAACCCAATACACACCAGCTATAGCACAACAGTGTGAACTTTGCAATAAAATCGCTTCTTTTTATCATCGGTTCCTCCGTCATATCATTTTAGAAATGCGGGTCAACAACTCCTACACTCGCGCACGTCTCGATTATTAAAATTTGATGAAGTAACGCACACAAACGCAATAAGATTATCCATTGTGATAAGACCGTGGGCGCCCTGAGAATGAGCAGAGCACGCACTTTACTAATGGTTATTTCTAAGTACCTATTTAATCTCGCTTGCAACTTGCTTGGTTGGTTATGGACGTTATGGAAGACCATCAGATTAAACCTAATGAATACTTCTCACAGAACTTACATACTGAGCAGCACAGATGCGAGCATTTCCCGTGTATTTCGAAGATGTCGAATATATGCCCGCGTATATTTCTCGCAGGCCAAGCACTTGCAGCCCTTTAAGATAGGGTCGAAATCATCTTTATATCTGCAAATAAAAAAAACATCACAACCTTATATTAACAAGTTAAGTGTCCTAACATTCTTAATTCACAAATATATGTTTATTTAAAGCGCCATAGTAGCTAAGAAGCCCATGGCCTTGGTGGTGAGCTATGGATATTTGCAAGTTGAAACATAAAAATTGTACTGGGTAATACGAGAAAAAAATATATTGACAGCTCAATTCAAATTAAATTTCAATTCATTTATTTCGACCAACTAGGATCATAGTTAAGGTTAGTTACAATATCTTAGCTAAGGTTAGTAAAAATTATAATATGTACAAACAAAAAATAAAATTATTTTTTAAGGAAAGCACTCAGGAAGGTTTGACTTGACAGTCAACCAGTGTACAGTCAGTCAGTGTACTGACGTACATGGATCAGATGATGGACAACCTCTTGTCTCTAACCATCATCAATATAGGCTTCCTTGAGATGAGAGAAAGGAAACAAAACAACACTTATATACGATTGGTGCTACCAAACACGTCTGAAAATATGAATACATTTAATGTGACAAAACCATGTATCCAAGACTTTACGCCTTGGTAATAGAGTCGTGGGTACATATTTTTGCCATATTAAATGTATTCATATTTTCAGACGTGACTATACTTGCTTCTTCAAGTTTAAAGGTCACAGCTCATTAGAGCCACCCGGCACCCGACCCGTACCGCCCCGTCGTTCGGCGTCCACTCGTTGTCGACAGGTGGTCCACGGGTGGACGCCGCGTTGTCACCAGTGAACCTCGCGTGGTCATCGAGTGGACCTGGCGTCGTCAACGAGTGGACGTCGCTTCGTCAACGAGTGAACCTCGCGTGATCAATGAATTTCTGAGTAGTCTACCAGCGTTGGTTGGTGGTAGTACCAGGGTTGGTGGAGAGCGCCGCATCGCACTCGCGTAAACCGCGCGTTGCCAGCACGCGGTTCACGCGAGGCAAGCATGCCAACAGCGAGCTATCATCGAGTGGTCTACTCGCAGTTCGCGCGTGGACACCTCGCGAGCGAGGCGATCCGGTGATGCTACCTACGGACTTGATGTAGTGAGCGCATGCCCATACAAATCCATATGAAGAATACTAACCGCTCGAGGTGAGGCGGTCCGGGTCGGGTGCCGGGTGGCTGTAATGAGCTGTGACCTTAATATTTGTTCTGTGGGCTTACAGACTACACATTTTAAATAATCTTGACCTTCTCTTCTTTAACCCTTTGACCGCCAAATACGTCAAATCACGCGCACGGAAAGTCGTGCCCTCACCGCCAGCACGTGATATCACGTCTAAAGTATAACAGGTTTGCCTTGTGCGCTCGCGCGCGCTGGCGCTGTGTACACGATTTTTCAGTCCGATGCTGGGCGTTCAAAAGGGTACAAGATGTAAGTTATTTTTGAACACCTCACTCGCTTAGCTACTTCTGATACTTACAGCAGTAAACACAAACTAAAACCAAATATTTCAACTTACTTGTTGTCATTCAAATCTAATATACACATTTCATCATGGCTTCGGTTAACATCAAAGTTTAACGCCAAAGCAAACCCTTCATTGGTCAACTTCACTGGGTAGGAACCATCAAAGAGATCGTAGCCATTCCCGATTGCGGCCATTATTGCAGCGGGGTTCCAGAATCCTTCTAAAACTCGAACCATTTCAGTTGGCAGGGCTTCCTGGAAAATAAACATGAGTATTTATCTTTCCAGTGTGCGCTGTGATATTCAGAAGGAACAGTTCAGCTGCCAAGTTGTTGCTCTTTTAGCACCACCCGGAGGTCACGTGTAGGGTTTCTTAGTGCTTCCTACGGACGTAATAGTAGATTATACACCAAGGGGATAAAGCACTGTTTTATGTCACGGGCGTGATATTGAATCCTGAACGTAACGAAGGACTCCAGACTTTACTCCCGAGCGCTGCGAGGGGGTTATGTATGAGATTTAGTACAACGACATTATAACCCAGCTAAAGCCAAGGGCTATAATGATTTGCTTTCGGTCAGGTTTGCATGATATATAATTTGGCATTGTCGAACAGGTGGTGTGAAAAGCAACAAACGACCCCCGCAGCTGACGAGTGGAGAAAAGAGCTGGCAGCTTCCTCACTCTAAGCATAAGTATTGCAATTCAGCAAGAAAATGCTGCCCTTCTTAATACATTACCAGTGGGCAAGTAAATTATTTTAAGTGCTGCCCAACTTTCTTATTGGTTTAAAATGAAAGTTATAAAACACACTTACATTAACTTTCTTAAAAATAGATATCACAGTGTCATCAGGCATATTGGTATAATCTTCAGTGCCATCCAATATGCCCTGTAGAGCTACTCCCGATAAACTTTCCTTGTGCTCCAGAATATGTTGTATGCTTTCATTGCACTTCTTCTGATGACCGGCCGCTACAACTACACCTACAAGACAAAAAAAATATTATCTATTAGGCCAGGGGTCGAAACATGCGGCTCTTTGAAGGGTTCGTTGTGGCTGTAAGTTCCCCAACATTTTTTTTTAAATCATACATACAAGTAAAAAAAATAAAACAGACAACTGCGGCTCTATGAGCTTCCGAAAATTCCATATTTTTCCGCCATCAGGCTCTTTGTCAAAAAAGTTTGCCGACCCCTGTCATTAGGCGGTTCCACACAGGTGTGCTCGCACGTTTGACGGCCGAGGCGCGGCTACACTGCCCGTACTGCATCGCGGGGCAATGGGGAAGGCCGGTGAAAACTTTGGAGAGGGTGCTGTTCCAGATTCCATACAATGAGAGAAAGACACAGTAGATGAATGGTCCTTTACCAGTATGCAGTAAAAAAGCTTTTCTTAGGAAAAAACCTTCCCTATAGCGTTAATCTACAGCATTTTAATTTGAGTGTATTTCAGAAACCGGTGGATTTCAATTTCGGAGCAATTCGAGACAAAACATTGA
Organism: Pammene aurita; assembly: GCA_947086415.1. Classification (NCBI taxonomy): domain Eukaryota; kingdom Metazoa; phylum Arthropoda; class Insecta; order Lepidoptera; family Tortricidae; genus Pammene; species Pammene aurita. The sequence continues at coordinate 13,658,950 of OX352296.1, read as the reverse complement.
CTCATTTTCGCGAAAATAAATAAAAACTACTTCGCGCCATACTAATTTAGCTTTTCTAAGGACCAATGTTGGAGATGTCACTTTGACAGTTGCCTATCCCATTTCCTCGCGAGGCTACTCGGCCTGTGGGGACCTGCCTATTCTGAATATGCAAATTATGATTACATCCTTTAGGAGAAGTGGCCTAATGACAGCCGTGTCCAGATTACGCGAGCAAGTTGGACGTGTTTTCCGCTCGACGCGGCTCGAACATACACATCAGAAAGTATAATGGAAAGGAAGTAGAGCCATGTCCAGATTATGCACGGCAAACCAGCGAACGTGTATACCGGTGTCCGGTAAATAATGGATAACCTAACGACTGACAGGGCACCTTAGGCCGGTCCTGAAAATAAACTAATAGCTTTAGTAAAAATCCTTATTAGCAGAATGCACTATGTATGCGGTAGCGCGTTATAATGTATTTGGTAAAGATGACTATATACAGGGTGGAAAGATAAGTCGGGCCCTGGAGGGAAACTACCTTAAAACCTTGAGATAGCTCAATTCGCTCAAAGGAAACATTGTTTTATTTTTCCTAAAAACTAAAACTGCATTCACAATTTTTTTCTTAATTTTCACTTTTTTCCATACTAATTGTATGAAAAATATTATTATTATTATTTATGGGTTCTCTTGTGGCCTAAACTTGGTTGGTATTTAGAAGTTTTTATCCTCGTTGGAAACAGGATCGATTGGCATCAATTATCATAAAAATTATTTATGGCAAAAATTACAAAATAAATACTTTTTTTGAAAACTGTACTCATTTCCAACAATTTGTAAATGCATTTATGCCCCTTTAAAGAAATTAAAGAATGTTTCCTTTCAGTGAATTGAGCTATCTCAACGTTTTAAGGTAGTTTTTCTCCAGGGCCCGACTTATCTTTCCACCCTGTATATGCAAACTAAAGGAGGTCGAACTCAGATATCAGGAAAACAAAAAGATTAAAGAGCATAATGGCTTTACTTCAGTTCCATTATACTTTCAGATTCTAATTTTAACCTTATGATTATTCTGATAGTTTATCTATATCTATAAAATGTGTTAAAAAAGGATTACCTATTAAAGATCCTCCTTGCAGTTGCTTTGAAGAATTATATCGCTTGACACATACATCAAGCATGCTGTTACTTCTATTAGTGGCCTTCAGGACCCGCTTGAAGGCTTCAGAGTGTGACGTGCGACCATCTGCAACTGCCAAAATTATATCGGGTTTGAACAGCTCCATAAGGTCCATGTATCTGAAAATGATTGCCAAGTAATGTTAGAGCAGTGGTGTTAGGGTTTCCCCCATCTATCGACGCGGATTCGGCAAAATCCGGTGGAAATAAGCTTTATGTCCACACAATAAGAGCTAACAAGGCTCGGCCGACGCCTGCCGACGCGTCGACGTCTGTTTCGCTCTTATTGCCATAAAACTTTTTCCACCGGATTTTGCTGAATCCGCGTTGATAGACGGGGGGAAACCCTAAACCAATGGTTTGCAATTCACTAGCAGTCCTTGGAATAGGGTTGCCACCTTTTTTTCAGAGAAATGTAGTATTTTCCAATTGTACATGGGAAAAACGTAGTACACATAGCCTTGTAAGATGCTCCAGAAATATATTAATTTTGCATTTTTTCAACAGTACACCAAGCCAAAATAGAGTATGGATAGTATATATTATAGAACGGGTGGCAACCCTGCTGTGAAAGCAAATTTCTGAACAGAACAACCTTTTGTTTACTATTTAATTTTCTTGTCAATTGTATACTTTCAAACAGATGGTGGACTAACAAAAATTTTGGCAAACTCTTTTATCAGCAGAGCTCGGCAAGGGTGAGCTATTTACCCTATAGTTTGACATGTCTTACATCATATTATAAGGCAAATAGCTCACCCTTGCCAAGCTTTGTTTATCAATGAAAGGTTAAGATAGGATTAGGATGCATACTGGCAGTAAATAGTATACTGAGACACTGGAAATACATCATGCTAGAAAATTATATGGCAGCATTAGACCAATTGCTTAACTGGAGTAATTCAATGAATACTTATAAATGTTGTCTAAATGTGTTGTGCTGTATTTTCATCTGTCCCCGCCTTGATCGCACACAGTATGGCAATAGCAGAGACAAATAGGAATGATTACTATGAAAACCTATTCCCTGCTGTCCCCAGTGGGCACAAATGGGAATACATCCGTCCTACATTTTCAAAAGGGGATGTAAACACTTACACTAATACTCGAACTTAACACATTCAGTGCCAAAAACCTGACTATCGGGTACTTTATGATTTCGTTCCCAGGCTTGACGACCCGATAGTTGGGATTGTAGTACTACAGCTTTACATGACGAAATTTTTGTGGCCTGGCGCAGATGTCTTGTTTGGCTGGGTGGCAATGAATGTGTTAAGTAAGTTAACTCTGATAGAAATCAGGGATGGAATACTGGTATTATTTTCATACAAACAAACAAGTATAACATTTTGTTGCATCGGATGTTATTGTATATTTTTGTACTTTATTGAGCTATTCTGATATCCATTATCCTTCTAATTAAATGCCATTTTAAAATATAAAAGAATTTTTAGCTAAACCAATAACACTCCCTGACGCAAATGGTCCTACACATTCCTTGACATAAACCAAAGTGAAAAGGCGTAAAATAATGACATACTACAATTTGTTTTTTTATTTTATCAAACTGACTATTATGCTACTGGAGTGGTAAAGCGAGAGGACTGTTTGATGGGATGGTAGTTGAGTAAAAATCCAAGACCCTTCCACAACCAGATGTGATAGGTTTGCTACTATGGAATGCCCCTATTGAGCTTGCACTTCCGGCGAGATTAGTTGAAGCAAGTTCAACCTGATCAGAGTGACTGGGTGGAAGTCAAGCTGATGGGAGTTTTGTCGCTGGTTTGCTCCTCCAAGCCTAGCTAAGAGAAGACTCCAACAATAAACTAAGCTAGGCCTGACAATCGCCGGAGTGAATTCAACTTCTTTGGTCTGATGATAGATCAGAAGAGAATGAGATATTATTTTACTCACTCTTGTATAATTTTATACTGCTTTATTTAAAAAAAAATATGATGGCTTTTACTCCTCACTGGTTTTAGCAAGGTGAATTCTGCCAATGTCAGGGCAAATTATAATATAACATTCACTAACCTGTCAGCACAAATCATTTGTTTGCCCCTTCTTGTCCACAAAGGCACCTTATCTAACTCAAAGTGTCCCGAAGGTGCAGCATCATTCAGGTTTTGCAATGTTGAGCAGATTATATGGTCAGTAACACCAGAAAACTTCGCAATTCCCTCTCCTTGGGCCTTAACTCCGGCTTCCAAATGACTGGTACTCGATAAAGGAACCCATAGGAGTTGGGGACTCGTAAATACTCGAGATAAAACATCTGCCGTTAAATGAACCACACTGCCACCCTGAAACGTGAGAGTACGACATATTATTCACGGTTTGAAGTCAAATACACCAGTAGTAAAATATCATAAGTTTTCAAATACAATATAATTCAGTAGCCGGTTCAAATAAGACTAAAACCTGAGTTAGAAGTGCTGCTGTAGGAGTTTCAATTGTTGTACTAGGTGACTTGGTAAATCCTGTTAGACTACCAACTCGTTCTGCACCACAGCCAGCCTGCTTAATTGCGAAACGCATTTTAATTATTACCGGCAAGTATATTAGACTAATTTACTCAAAAACTAAAACAAACAATGAGTGAGTGCAACGAAACAAACGTGTTTTTGACAATTTTGACAGCTGAGCCGAGACTTTTTTTAATTTATCAGCGATAGCATTGGTAATACGATCATCGACTCAAACTAATGGTATCTATACATGGCGCAATTTAGATGCAAAAATCGCATGCAATTTCGATACGTTGCCGTCTAGGTAGGGGCAACGCATTCAGTCGATAGATCAAAAACACAAAATCACAGGTGATTAGTTGTTAGGTCAATAGAGGACTTATGTTATGTTATGACCGATTACGCTATGGACACAATGCAGCACCATGAGACCTTGCTAGATTGAGAGTTATCCAAAGCAATGTCTGTACTTTTTGTGAAACTGAAGAAGGAACTGTTGATCATCTTCTATTTAACTGTCTGTCAGAAGTTTCTATATAAGTATTTAAAAAATACGGTGTTAAAACTTTAATAACAATATGAAGTGCCGTGAAATCCCAAAAAAGACTTGGCTTAAAGGTCTCGTAACCAGGCTATAAAAATCCACAAAAAAAATATATAATGAGAGCAACGAAACCCTTTGAGAATTCAACCAACCGGAGTCGCCATTGACAGGCTTTCCCCTCTGCCGAAAACATATGACCAGTGGTCATACACATGTATGGACTGACGTTTTTCTGACGTAGCTATTTTTACGTTACGTACGAATAGCCATACATTTGACGTTCCCCTCCCCCGCAAAAATCGGCTTTTTTTATCGGAAATGACAAACATGGCTACTCCATCCGGGTTAAATTCTCTAAGACGAAACCCGTCTAATAAGAATGAAATACTATCGTTATTTCTAGATCCGGCAATCTGCCAGCTTTTAATAGGCGGAGGTCAGAATGACCGACTAGCAAAATATTTCAGTTGGAAAAAAGTAATACAAAAATAAGTAAAAACTGGCGAAGTTGTCCTATTTATAGAGGACGGGCCTATATTTTAACATTAGAACAAAAAGTTCACAGATTTCGTGCCTCACACGACTATCGAGCACATTGGAAATGAATCTACGGAATTCGAAAAAATATTGTCGCTGAGCGCTGAGAAAGTCGGGATAAGGAAAAGGTTATAAAATAAAACTACGACGTTGAATCATAATTATGTTATTCTTAGATTAACATAAGTATCCTCGACATAACGCCTGTGAACCAAAGTTGGGCAAAAATTAACGTGATTGTGAGTTAAAAATGAGAACGTTACTCATAATCATATGAACATGATTACGAATTCAATAATGAGCTTTCTAATCTGATTGACCACCGACATGAGTAAATCATGTCGATTTTTAGTTTCACTCATGATTACACCCTAATTTATAATTGTACGGAGTGACTTGACAAGTCAACAAACACAAATGTTGCCGCGATTCGGCCAGTGCTGTTCTTATCGATATTTTTATTTAATTATTAAGGGTTCTACAAACGCCGCGACTTATTGGTTGCGATATTGTCGCTGCAACTTGATTAAGGCTTTAAGGCTGAAGAATGCTGCAACATGATGTGGAAAATACGTTACTTTTACGAAATGACTGTTACTTGTTGATAAAACTATGCGGTACACGACAAATCAAAGTCAATTTATAACTTCTGTACATCCTATTGGAGACAATAATAATTTCTAAAGGCGGCTACTCATACACCTGCCGTAGGGTTAATACCGGGCGCATGGCTTAGTGAATTCAACCAACCGGAGCGGCCATGTCTCTCATTTTCTATACAAAAAAAGTCTGCCGATTTTTGCGGGGGAGGCGAACGTCAAATGTATGGCTATTCGTACGTAACGTACAAATAGCCACGTCTGTCGTCAGCTTCACCATGTTTTTTCTGGTATACTGAGCCGATGAGTTTACTGACTAGAGAATAGGAATGATGTAAATATGTTAACGGACACGCAGATACTATACGTAGACACGGCCTGGACGTTGATGGTGTGAGCTGACGATATCTCCTTTGATTACTCCTACGGCCTATGAGCCTCCCGTGATTATCCATCTGGTATCTCGGGCTAAATAGTCGCCTCCACCTCCCCTTACAGCGACCCCGTTCCTCACACTATGGTTACCCTGAGTTCATAACCATTGACAACTCACTGGGATCCAAGATCTCTCTGAGCACTGATACACGCTGGTAAATAACACAAGACACATGATCATCATAATAACACAGTAAGAAAGTCCATGAACTGATACGAGTAGAAAGATAAATATTAAAGCGCTCACCATTGATTTGTTCGCGCGCAACCTCCTCCCCTCCCGTCGTCCGTGTATCTACCCTACAACCCCCCTCAAAAAATCCGTCCATACTAAAAGCGATATTGAGATCGAACGTGACTGCTACCGCCATCTATCCGAAAACCCGGCAAGCACGAACTGCTTCGCGATATTCGCGACACTCCCGCCCCTTAAGAAAAATAAAATTATAGAAACATTGAAATCAGATCAGTTTAATCAGTATCAGTAAACAATTGAATCAATAAATATATAATTTGAACTCTATTGTGAATAGTCACAGATAAGCAATGCGCATGTGCGAGCCATAGGACTAGGTATGATGTTTGACCTTAGAATATTGTATCACTCTTGCGCTTTGCGCCCGGTTAGCTCCAGTGACAGTTTGAGATTTGCGGAGTTAACATTATCATAAAATGGATTCGAAACACCATTTTGTGTCATGAATAGTTGCAATAATTAAAGAAAATGCGGAATGGTAACATATCTTCTTCTTAGTCGTGCACTCTTGGCAGAGTGGTCGTGGTCATGTCTCGGTCGAGTCCTTTGCCACCACTTCCCTGGTGATGCGACGCCATGTAGCTCTATGAGATGTATGATTCAGAGGCGAATTCTACGAAACTCGTGTCATGTTTCTAGGTCCTATTTTCGGTTTAGGCTGAGGGTGGTCTATCAGTTTCAAAGTATCATGACGAAAGTTCCACAAATACTCGTTATTAATATTACTGCTGATTGATTATGATTATCAGATTCGTGATTATTCAGATTATCTCATCGAAATATCTATAAAAGTATCGACCTGTGCCCCAACGCTATTAGCACTGATATCTGACAGCTAAGATAATTATTTTGTCAAATATTCTGAGACGGTCGATTCCTATACAAACCATAGACAAGCGCGCCTCTCTCCTAAGAGCAACTAACGCACTAAAGAGGTTGGTGCTCTGTGTGAATAACAATGTAGCTGAGCTGTCCATTCTCGAACCTTTTTTCTTGCCCTTTCCGCTGAGAGTAGGGATGGCCTTGTGAAACTGAGACAAGCTATCGCGTCCCTCTGAGACTGGTCTTAGCGAATACCGATGGCTGTGCTGATCTGATCAAAGTAGGATCCCTAGACTGGTCTGAGCGTTCATCAGTGCCTGTGTTGAGCTGATTACAAGCAGGACCCGTAAACTGTTCTGGGCGTTTACTGAGGTCTGGGCTGAGCTGAGTAGGATCAAACTGTTCTGAGCGTTTACTGAGGTCTGAGCTGAGCTGAGTAGGATCAAACTGTTCTGAGAGCGTTCACTGAGGTCTGGGCTGAGCTGAGTAGGATTAAATTATTCTGAGCGTTTACTGAGGTTACACTGACTGAGGTCTGAGCTGAGCTGAGCAGGATCACCGTCGCGGTTTAGTAAATTAGAAGTAACCTGTGTGGACTGAGTGTTAGGATTCTTGTAAACTAATCGGTAGGTATATTTCTAGGATGAATCATTTACTAATGTTAGGATTTATACTTTACGTTAAAACCTGTCCCGTGTACGTCAACATTCATATGACTAAGCAATGTGATGATTCTTAAATTTAATCTTTTATAAGTTAACCAAATTAGCATCTATCAATCATAGTGCTATATCAAATATCAACCCGTTCAGAATATCTAGTTCTTCAAAGAACAATTTTAAGAGGAATTAGTAATACTCTATTAATTAGTACTATAACAGCTAGGCTTAGCTTTCAAGGATTCGATTGTACCACAACAAATGTACTTCGGTATTAAACGCGGAACGTCTAAAACTTTAAATGCATTATCCTTTAACTCTTTTGACTTCACAGTTTTTTATGTCTTAATTTCTGGCATAATGTTTTAAGTACTTGCTAATGCCAAAATGTACAATGTCCTCTTTTAAATGTACCTATTGTCTGTACTTTAACAACGACTTTATTCTTATTGTACTGGTTCTTACAACTGGATGGCTATCTATATATAATACTGTCGAGATCATCTGTTTGTTACTGGTATGTGCTCGACAGCCCTCCCCAATAAACGAATAAAAAGGGCCGTTTACGTAAATTTCAAGTCATGCTCTAATAATTTACAATGATAATGGGAAGGGTTCTGATAGTTGTACATAACCTTGACCAAAGTGTTATTGAACACTGAACTATAAACAATTAATTTCGATTGTTTTTCTAGCGTGGTATCAAAAACTCGCTTGTTTAATCAAGTTACATCCCCGTAGAGAATCATCCTTCTACATTGTACATACCTACTGCCTGTACTCCGTTTACATATAGGTACAATATGAAGGTATTCAAAGTTCAGTAACTAATTCACGACTTCTTTTAACTCAACAAGCGAAGTACGGTCATACCTAGTACCCGTGGGATACCACTAGACTGGGCTGAACAAGGTATATATAGGATCAAAACCCTACATATCATTTAGCAACCATATCGTCAGTTGAAAAAAGGCGATTTTTCTCAAACCATTTTTGTAGTCAAACACTGTAGTACGTATATCGTAAGCGTGAGCGAGACTATGATATTTGAATTCGTTTTTATGGCCAAGAACTTATCCACCGCTAACAAAGTAGTTTTTCAATTATTTTGGTAGGTACTTATTTTGTGACACCATTATTATGTGTGCGTTTTTATTATAACTGTGGTCCAATTTATTTCCAATATCAACAACTTCTCGACACTAAATTTCATACACATACCGTAAATATCCGTTTGCATGTTGGTACATACACCTACTTATTATTGTACCTTTATAGAATCAATCAATATACGTGGGTATTTAGAGTCGCACGGTGTTTTCCTAAAAACACCTTCAAGAATTAATTTATGATTGATTTTAATAGTATTTAAGTACCTATCCTATATTCATACATTTTCACGCGGCTACCTGCATTATCAGACTATCACACCTTTATGATCATCTTTATTTATTAAACGTTGCTTGCATCTGAGATATATACATCTACCACTGAGTAGGCTTGACGGACTGATTATTATTATTTATAAGCAGGCAGGCAGTTGTACAACTGATTTTGCCTGTATCCAGTTAACACGACAAATGATCAATGGCGAGTAAAGTGCTTATCTAATCTGTTCTTGAATTGGTTGACATTTTGAGCTGATACCACATCCTCTGGTACTTTATTCCAGGCCCATACCACTCGGTTGCTCAGGAAGTGTCTTTATGGGTTACTGTGGGACCTTTGGCTGTCTAATTTCAAGTGATGGCCTCTCAGACGGGTGTTGTTATTGCGCTTGAACATCTTGTGAAATTCTTTGAGGTCATAGTGCCAAGATAATATATCTATTACCCCCACGAAACCACATTTTAAGTTCAACACCAAGTATATTGAACTAATCCCTTTCGTGCGTGCAATTCCCTTGAATCATCATTGATTATCTAAATACCAAAACCCTGTTCGTTATGATGTTATGAAAATGAAAGGAAAACGTTCGAACATGAGATGTACTTTATAGGCGTTCTAATTACCGGTTACTCAAAATAGTAATATAGACTAAATCACTACTCGCGTGACCAACTTAGAATGATCTTTGTTAGGATAGATAGTTTTGATAAGTTTCGTACCTACCCTTTTATACTTTGATAGTCTGAGCGTCTTTTCTATGGACTACGGTCATCACCATTTATTAACCAACATCCTTACGGTGTTACAAGGTGGTATGCATCCTGGCATATAGTAGGTGGATTTAAAATGTTTTTCTATTATTCAAAGAATTTACGGTCACACGTTCAAACACAAGACTATATTTTATTTTATTTTAACGATTTAATTTCAATAGGTATTTTTGTATTATATATGTTTCGAATACCTCTTCTCCCTCTTCTACTCGCGTTGTGGGAAATGGAGACAAGTAACAGTATACATACTATTCATATTTAATTTCTGAATATTACGTGTCAAGGTCAAACCAGATTGTCACAATGACCTGCCCTTTCTGAGTTACGCAGAAAATATAATCTTACTTAATTATAAAATATCTTTCCAGCCAACACTTCACTTCAATATGAACTATGCTTGTTGCTATGATGGGAAATAACGAATCGTCAGTAGTTAAACTCTTGTTATGTATTTGCATTTACACTATCCGCTAATAATTTGTCTATATCACGGTATTTATTAACTACTTCTTGCTTTCCAAACGTCATTTAAGTACAAACTTAAATATATAACATATTTAGTTTAAGGTTTTCACCGCAAACAGATAGTCAAACACGATTGGCAACTGTTTAAATGACATACGTTAGCATTATACAAATTTTCACAAAGTGGCCAATTTAAAGCTTATTATTGCTACCCCAAGGTTGTCTGGAAGAGATCGCTCTCTAGCGATAAGACCGCCTGTTGACTGCCTTTCCTTTTAATCTGTGTACTGTACTGTTATATTTTATTGAGGTGTGCCATAAAGAATATTTGTATTTGTATTATTGGTTTAAGCACTCGTACTTGTGCCTCATCATCATCATTTCAGCTGAAAGACGTTCAATGCTGGATAAAAGCCTCCCCAAGGATCTCCACAACGAACGGTCATTCGCCGCCCTTAACCAGCTGTTTCCCGCGACTCTAACCAGATCGTCGGTCCACCTAGTCTGGGGCTTCCCACACTGCGTATTCCGGTACGCGGTTACCACTCAAGAACCTTTCTGCCCCATCGGCCATTGGTTCTGCAAGCAATGTGGCCCGCCCACTGCCACTTAAGTCTGGCAACTCTCTGAGCTATGTCTGAGCTGTGTGTACTTGTGCCTACATGTAGCCATGTACTAACAGTAGGTACCCGAACGATTTTTAGTAAATGTCAAAACACTCTCTGAGCTATGTCTGAGCTGTGTTTACTTGTGCCTACATGTAGCCATATAGGTACTAACAGTAGGTACCCGAACGATTTTTAGTAAATGTCAAAACACTCGAAACATTGATTATCAGTTACCGAAGTTAATGGTAGTTATTAGGACATCTCTAACCATGTTCTTTTAACTTAAATCGTTTATAACAAAACCAAATGAATCAACAACTGGTTAATATTTAGTTCTAAGTTAAGTTTTCTAAAACCAACGGGAGATAAAGAACAAAGTCTTTAAATTTACCCGTATATCATTTCATGCACCTACTCGTCGTATAGGCACGGATCTTACATTGAGATTTAACTTGTGAGCACCTTGTAAATGTATCATGAAATATTTTAACTTCTACAAACTTATATTTGCAGATTTATACATATATGGATAAAATGCTTCAATTACACAAAATCATGGTACAAATTATGCCATGTAAAGTACCCCAAATCAAATAGAATGAGAAAGTGGGTAGTAAGATTTGCGTATTTGTTTACGTCGCATTACCTTAACTTATGAGAACCAATTATTCGTCACATTTAATGTTCTTTGTTTAGTTTTAACTTTATTATTTATGTTTCATCTTTATTCAAGATATTTATATTTTAAGTAAAGCGTAAATAACATGTGCTACATGCACTGCGTACACTATGTTAAGAGTAATTTCAGTTACATCAAGTCAAGAACTAGACCGTTTCGTAAATACACTGAATTTCGGTTTATTTAAGGTTCCTTGCAATAGGTGCACTGATAAGTAAGACACATGGTGGAATATATGTCCATTTGTACACATATGGGACATATCTAGCACTCGTATGAGATGAGCGTATTAACCACTAAGTTATGTTACTTATGTTACACTATAATAAATATTTCCAAATGATCATTACTCAAATATAGTATTCCATAAAGTCAATACGAACTACGAAACTTGAATTTGGAAACTATTGACATAAAAAAATATTTTTATTACTCTGTTGTTTTGTTTTATGTCTATCCTTCTTAACTAAGTTTAATTTATCACATGATTATTTCGTGTCAAGGAAACACAATAAAATAAAACAGCAATGACAACGACTTTTAAGTTTCCAATTAACCATTTGATTCTAAATGCAGGCCTGGATTTCTTTTAGTAAAGGTATTGTTTGGCAATTACCTAACCGGCTCAGAAAGAAGACAATATACTTCTTCTTATGCGTGTTTATGCGTGACGCATCACATTTGTAGTTCGAACCTGATGTATAGCATTTAAGTAAATCATTTGTCGTGCAATTCACTTTATACATACACTAGGTATCTTCTAAATATATAAAGGAGAAACTGACTAACTGACTGATTGACTGATATATCAACGCACAGCCCTAACCACTGGTTCTAGAGATTCCAAATTTGGCATGTAGGTTCCTTATAAGGTCTAGGGATGCACTAAGAAAGGATTTTTCAAAATTCACCCCCCAAAAGGGGCAAATGTGGTCACAAAGTCTGAAAATCAACATGGGTAATTATCCTTTTGAGTACTTATAGTACGCGGGCGAAGCCGTGGGAAAAGGCTAGTGCCAAATAAATGGAGAGTCGACGAGACTCGAACTTAACTCAAATTAAACTCTGCTTTATTTATATATTTTTAATACCACGACGGTGGCAACGAAGCATACTGTCCGCCTGATGGTAAGCAGTTACGTACACGTTAAAATCATAAATACAATTCGATAGGTTTTTGATTAGTTTTTAGCATCATACACTGTAATGACAAGTAAATGTGCATACTATTTCTCTTAGCATCGTCTCGGTGTTCATAGAGTAAGGTGTTCTAATCTAGGGTCACTAATTCTTATTTTATCGCATCAAAGATGAAGATTACAATTTACAGTAGACACGGAGTTATGACAGATTCGTTATTTATTTTAAATCTTTCATCCGCCTAAATTCAAGACATCCTTTATTTGCCGATATCATTTTCAATGGTGTTAACAACGTATAACGTATCTGATCCCTACAGGAGCATACATGCCTACTACGAGGTCAATTTGTACTCTTACGAATAATAATAAAACGGATTATGAGGCTGATTTCTATTCACTTATGTACATTTTATAATTATCGTTTTTTCACAATAATTTCTCACGATTGCGATAATGATTGACGTTTTCCTTGTGATTTGTGCTTATCTTAACTAACAGCACCCAGTCCAATGAAAGGAAAACGACTGCACCCATGCTCAATATACTTTTGAGTTAGCCTTCTCTTCAAACTTAATATTACTAGTTTAACCATAGTAGCGTTCCGTGGATACTTTTAAGGAGTAGCTCATACCGATGACGTTAGTCATTTTTATCTCACAAACTCGAAGCCGTCCTGGTTATTTATCTCCGCCAAAGTAAAATAAATATCTCAGTTTTGCCATAGTAATTTGGTTTATTGTCTTATCATTACTATAAGGCCACGTACTATCTTTGGAATGTTACACCAGAGAAATGGACTTCAAATATTGATAAGATTTGTTTAACGAGCCAACTTCGAAATTATACGTCTGAATTACGCTCAATTTTTTTTTACGATAACCTTTTATAGCTCAGTTTGAAGCTCAACTCGAACAAGAATGTCTTTAGATTTACCATGTAATTGCCCGTTGCTTATTCCTCAAAACTTTCAAGTAAATTCTAAGGCAATTTGGAAAATATCATTTAAACACGAATGACTCTTCAAACTTTCGTATTAACTACATGTTTTATTATGTACAAAGTTACTAGAACTATGTATATTTACACTACAACATGAAACATTAATTACGGCCGCTGACTTCTCAGTCAGCGACGCTACCATGAATGTTTCCTATAGCCTGAACTTGGGCTGAAGTAAATGCTTGCTTGCTTATTTGACTCTGTTTTGCCTTTAATTTTCTCAACAATCTTAAAACTGAAACTGACCTTTCAGTTGATCCTTTTATGTATTATATTGTGTAGCTATACCCGACAAGTATCAACCGACACAGTGCTACTTTCAATTTAGCTGACTTAAATATGGCACGGATGGATCTAACCAATCCCAGCACATCACCACCATGTCGTCAGATTCACCATGTTTTTTCTGGTATACTGAGCCGATGAGTTTACTGACTAGAGAATAGGAATGATGTAAATATGTTAACGGACACGCAGATACTATACGTAGACACGGCCTGGACGTTGATGGTGTGAGCTGACGATATCTCCTTTGATTACTCCTACGGCCTATGAGCCTCCCGTGATTATCCATCTGGTATCTCGGGCTAAATAGTCGCCTCCACCTCCCCTTACAGCGACCCCGTTCCTCACACTATGGTTACCCTGAGTTCATAACCATTGACAACTCACTGGGATCCAAGATCTCTCTGAGCACTGATACACGCTGGTAAATAACACAAGACACATGATCATCATAATAACACAGTAAGAAAGTCCATGAACTGATACGAGTAGAAAGATAAATATTAAAGCGCTCACCATTGATTTGTTCGCGCGCAACTTCCTCCCCTCCCGTCGTCCGTGTATCTACCCTACAACCCCCCTCAAAAAATCCGTCCATACTAAAAGCGATATTGAGATCGAACGTGACTGCTACCGCCATCTATCCGAAAACCCGGCAAGCACGAACTGCTTCGCGATATTCGCGACAACGTCAGATAAACGTCAGTCCGTACAATAAATATGACCACTGGTCTTATTTATTGACCATTGTTTTCGGCAGAGGGGAAAGCCTGTCAATGGCCGCTCCGGTTAGTTAAATTCTCCAAGCGCACGGCGGTCGGGCCAATATTGGGATTTCTCTACACACATGCCTGCCGTTCAGTTTGTGAGTGAATATCTTGCTGAACGCACGTCTCTAAAATGGCGCCAGAGGTAGCTTAGAGTGAGGAATAGGACATAGGATACTTAACTACTTTTTATCCCGAAAAAAAAACTTTTTCAGAGGGCCACACGATAGCCGAATTCTATGCGGACGAATAATTATCCAAGTATCTTTTTGTCTATTTTAGAAGTACTTAAGTAGGTATTTTTGAGAAATATCGTCTTCTGACTGTTCGTAAATATCGTTACGTTTTGTTGTTATTACTCGTAGCAGTGTTGAATTGAATTATTAAGTGATGTTGCCACGGATTACGGATTCCTGTGGACGTGCAAGAATTAGAGCCAGAACAATGTTCATCCAAAATGTCGCCTCCATAATAAAGAGCTCAGAGTTATAGAAACTATATAATAGTGGTCGGCCTCGAACTGAGAACTCGTGATTTCCTTTTAAATGCATTGACCAATATAACAAGACTCTTATGATGATTGTTTTGCGCCTTCTAGCTCCATAACCCATTGATCGATCCTGCTCATATACTCGTACGAACTCGTACGAATTATATTGATTTCTGCTATAACCCCAATAAATTTCATAAAGATTAGAAAAAATGTTACTACAGTTACCGCAACAACTATTCAAAATCAAAAACCCATCGAAATGCAGCGATGTCCAGGTAGCCAGCTGACAGTTCCGTTTCCGTTTCATCCGAAGCTGTCTATAACTTCACTTCGCTTAGGCTCCGCTCGTTCGACGAAGTAGAAAAATAAGTATATGATATGTTGTATAACATAACTATACGATTTATCTGCGGCGACGTATTTAAAAACTTTTGTCTGATTTGAATATTGTAGCATTTCAGGCTGTTACATGATAATTTAATTTCCTAACGTTTATGGATCCTTTAAATGGAATCGTATTGGTAGTGTTTACAATTTTCGATACTTTTTATCGACATATACCCATGACTATTTTATTTTTGCTATTCCAGGCAACGTTTTAACTGTCAGTCATGTGTCAAGTCACTTTTTATAATTAGAAATTCAACTCGTAGCTGAAGTGATTACATAAGTAAGACAGAATGCTTAGTTAAACTAACGATTTAGTTGATAAGATGATTAGATTTTGATTAGATTTTGCGTAGCTACTAGCTCCTTCACTTTTTTCCCTGACGAAACAGAAGCGGTACCTAGGTGAGTATTATAATATACATTTCGGATAAATGGCTATTTGTGACAATATTTCTGAAGGTATCATTTGGAGGTTGGCGCTTACGTCTTAAGTTGTATAGTGCAGATTCAATATTGAGCAATAAAAGCGTAAATGCCAGTGGCAAATGTTACCTTTACCAAAATATCGACAATTTTTTTGTTAGTTTTTGGTATGAGTGAATGCTCCCATTTAACTTTGAAACGGCCTGTTCGGTTTTATTGCGGTGTTTGGCTACCGTTAAGGCAGCTATCACACAGCTGCGGTTTCCACATGCGCTTTTCATTTTCATTTTCATTTATGCTCATTCTCATTCTCATTCTCCTTCTCCTTCTCATTCTCATTCTCATTCTCATTCTCATTCTCATTTTCATTGTCATTTAGGATAATGAAAATTTCTACATATGTATCTGGTTCAATATGTGAAATTCAGGACAAACGCCTTATTCTAGTAATAATATAAATCAGCTTAAGAACACTCTAATCATACATTCGTCAATCACATTGAACAAGTTAGTTGATTAGCGTATAGCGCGTGACCTTGACGGCACGCCTGTTCGGCGTGTTTCCGTAAGAACCACTAGAGGTAGACCCCCGGCTCGCTTCTTAAGAAGCTAAACCGTTGGTCAACTAGGCTTTGGCGTGTGCCGCCATCTTGTATCACCGATCACCGCGGAGCGTTTCAAGTGCTCTCGCCCAGTGGGCAGCGCACCGCCGCATGGTAAGCACGCTGTACTTGCGTGCCACCGACCTACGATACCCATTCGTTACTTTGTTAACCTAGACTTTAAAATTTTAGCTAGACTTGTGTCTGTATAACCCATTTGTGTTCAATTTGTTTAAATAAACATTTTTAATATCAGTGCCGGTGTTCATATACAGCCAGACCCGCTATAAGCGTTAATTTAGTTTCAATCAGCGCCCGTCGTTAATGATGATTTACTCATGGCGAAATTACTTGATTGTTTTGTGTTATGATTTAATCAGCGATTATTCAATCAGCGATGATTAGTAATCAATCACCCATTTTAATCAAGTGTACCCAACTCTGCTGTGAACAAACAAATTGAAAAATTTCCACACGCATATCGAAGTTTGAATAATTGTCGCCGTGGCGCCTAAGTATACATATTTCATTTTTAGATTAATAAGCAGGATATAATAATGTTCAAAGTACAAGAAAATAATTACATTACAAATCCGTAGTCAACTCGAGAAATGGTAGCCACATAGCTAAATAATTTTTAAGAAAAAAAAAACCGTCTTCTTCAATGGGGGAAGCCGGTGAAGGATTATTGTAGATGATGCACTGTATATAATGAAATAACTTGCTTAACAAACACAGCGAAGAGGACAAATCGTCAAACGTGAACTATGCGTCGTTGAAAAATTTATTTCTCATTTTACATTTCACATGTTTATGGCATCAGCCGTAGTTCCACTTCATCAAATGTCACTCTTTTGAATGAAAATGCTTGATTTGTTGTTAAAAATACAAAAATCACTATGTGTATGCCTTTAAGATTTGAGGAGTTCCCTCGATTCCTCATGGATCCTCATCAGATTGACAAAAACGGGACCAATATATACTTAAAAATGAAAAAAAGAATTTTCAAAATCGGTTCAGACATGATGGAGTTATGGAGTAACAAACATAAAAAAAAAAAACAAAATAAAAAAACATACACGCCGAATTGAGAACCTCCTCTTTTGAAATCAGTAAAAAAAAATTAATGTGAAAAATGTCGTTTTGACTTTTTTCAAAAAGGTTAGGCTACAAGGCAGACCCTTAACCCTATCGTCTTTTTTTAGGCTAAAATTGTAGCTGACTAAATTGTCCAGAGGAGTTCTTCTCAAATTTTTGATACAATTCTTCGTTTCCAAAATATCGAACGCCAAAATCTAGAATTTGGAAAAAATTGTTTTATTTTTTCACTATTCCGGCCATAACTTTTTTCTTTTTTGATTTTCTCGAAAAATTCTTTTTGCACCTTACAGCTCTTGTAAATATGAGTCTTTTGAGCCATTTTTAAATATCATATCTTTACAACTTTCCGAGGTATAAGGGGATCGCACTTTTTCGTGAAATCCCAACTAGCAAAAATAAGTACTATAAAAGTTCCTAGAACGTTTTCAGAAACATCATACATGTCCTATAACATTGATGTAAACGTTACCAAAGGCAGGTTTTGGCACAATTATATCGCAATTCCGTGACATAATGATGTTATTGCGGCTCCATAGATCACATATTAGTACTATAGTCGGTCTATAACAGTTACTGTAACACTTTTCAAGGTTTTAACAGTGATTTTCGTGTCGCTTACATCACAAAAAAGCTACAAAAAAGTAATCACAATGCTGTTAATGGACTTTTTAGACCTGTAATGAAGATCAAGGAGCTACTATAGTTCATCAGTAAGCTTAATGTGAGTTGTTGTGACAGTGAGTGGTACTCCCAACATAATAAAAATAAAAACAAGTTTCTGTGGTAAGTAAAGTGATTGAACTATTTAAAACATGATGGCCGCTCACGAAGTTGAAGTGTTAATGTTCTACACAGCTGTTTTTACTTGCGATTGAAGTTCTATTAAAAAAGTATACTACTATAATTAACAAAATTTTCATGCGCTCCCTTAATTATTAATATTTATTAAATTAGAACAATCAAAATTTATAAATGTCTCATTCGCTGGTAAACAAGTGTTTTCGTGCTTATTATAGGCTCAGTATATGACTATCTGTCAGGTCAGCCATTTGCCGCCATGACAAAAATAGGGTTCCTTAACACCGGATAAACCGTATGAGAAACCTTTGATGTCATAGTTACAAACATGTGCTTTTTTTTAAATTGGTGTCGGTGAGTGAACTGTTATACTACATGAAGGGCAATCATCACGTAATTATGGTATAAATTGGAAGTACGGTACCTACTCGTATTTATTCATCTAATTTGAAATGTATGTAATACATAGTATACTATCGCTTATAGGATATTTTACGGCACTTACGTCCCTTTACTATAAAATGACAACTCTTTGCGACAGCTAAAAAATGGCTCAACCGATTTTATTAAGTATGGTTTTTATTGAATGTATTTATTAGTTGTCACTTCATGAATTTTCGCATATTTTTTCGACCCGCGATTCAAAAGTTAGATAGGGGAACACATTTTTTTGAATTTTGGGAGCCATCACATATTTCCAAAACAATTAGATTTATTTAAATAATGTTATTGAAGCCTTCTATTCTTTTTGAAATAAGGTTGAAGCGAAAAAAACATAACCCCCACTTCACTTGTACGGGAGGCACTCCAAAAAATATTATATTTTATATTATTTTATTTTACCGTTTTCTCGGCGTGATTAATATACGTACTCATACCAAATTTTAGATTTCTAGCGCTAACGGTGACTGAGCTAGGCTGCGGACAGACACACAGACAGACGTGCTGGAATAATCGAACTATTATTTTGTACGGAACCCTTGCTGCGCTCTTACATCTGGTTATATAAAAGATTTCAAAATTTCCGCTATTGGACATTTCGGTTGATTATAAGTAGTGAAATGCTACCTTTATGTATCAGAAAAGCTCATTAAAAGTAATACAAACTCTATAACTCAACTATGAGACTTACTAGTCACCAAATAACCCATTTTAGAACCATTCAGTTTTAAAATAGTATTCTGAGGGCTACTATAGCAATCGTCCTATAGTAGCGATTAGGGAATACTTATAGCGCAAATTTGAAACATAACAGTGTTGCAAAAATCAACAATAGGGCATTATTATCCTATAACTGAGTTTATGTAACAATTTTGACACTTGCACTATAATATTCATTTGGAAGCGACAATAACACAAGTGTGTCCTAAAGCGGTACTATCTAGAACTTTAATAGGACCAGGAAGCTCTATAGTGGTAAAACAGTATCTCTTATAGTGCTGCGTTAAAGGTGTGATTTAGGCGTGTCATGTAAACGTTTACATCACTACTTAATAGTACTAAAGTGCTATATAAAATTATACAGCTGAATAGTGATAAAATATACTTTTATAGAATACATGGTCATAACGAATACCTTTATAACGCTTTAAAATGACTTTTTAGTGATAAACTGCTAAGTTAATGTACTATTTTGCTAGTTGGGGGGGCCTATACTGGAACGAACGAAAAGACATTTCCAATGTGGCGTATTATTTCGGAAACAGAAACAGTAGGCGATGATCTATGAATTACATTATACGTCGTTTTGGACTACTTTCCCCTATCAGAAAGTTTTGGAAATGATATAATCTAATTATTTATATAATTTCTCAAGAATTCATCTCCAATTCATCAAATGTAGAACTCTAGGATTTATATTCCTAAAGTGGTTGGCATTCTTTGACCTCCACCACTTTACAGCTGCCATGTCCGGATCTAGATATAAGCATAGTATAGCAAAATAACTAGAGGGGTATCGTTGCTCTCATTATTCTCTCCGTCTATTACTTAGTTTATAAATAAAATGTTTTGTATGCAAATTATATTCTTAGGTATTCTTTGAATATGCAAAGAAACAAAAATGTTTTTTCTTTAAATAATCACCAAAAATTCGTACCACGAAAGCCCGTATTGAATCGTTGGTTGAATACGCAAAGTTATGCCACGACGCCCGATGTGGCCCGATTTGATAAATTTTGTCTCATTCTAACTATCGCTCCCTTTCACTCAGATCGGTTGCGTAGTCGCTTACGTGAGTAGCCCCTTTAAATAAAGGAGAAAATGTAATGCTACAACCATAGATTATATAAGTCCCAGATAGAGTGCGGCTAACAAAATTTTGTGATTCCATAAAGAGCCAGTGTCCTCGTCGTTACGCACTACACACACATACGCACAGCAATAATGAGCCGCTCCCCCGTCATTCGTGTCCAAACGTCTATGCAGTCAAGAGCAGTTAAAAAATAATTAAAATATGCCGTCGTGCGTTGTCAAATGCTGCAGAAATGCCACCGGTCGAAAGAAAAAAACGGATGGGATAACTTTTCACCGTTAAGTAAACAATTAATTGAGTAATCACATTAAATATCAGTAATTTCATAAACTATTAACTTCATGGTAGCGGTGTTGCCAGGTGGTTGAATAGGGAAACTTCCCGAATGTAAAGGGGTCTATAATCGCCGCGATATGGTGTCAACACGATATGAACCAAACACAACTTGATGTTTTATTTCACGCACGTTTTCAACTAATATTGACATATTACCTAATAGTTCATAAATTATAAGTTTTTGAAAGCAAATTATATTCCTTAGTATTTTTTGAATAAAATTTGTTAATAAACTAAATTATATATTTCTTAAAATAATTACAAAAATTGCGTAAAACATAAAGCTCATATATTATCAAGTCGTAGGTTGAATGCGCAAAATTATGCCACAATGAGTGATCTGTCCAACTTTTATCTCATTCTAACTATCGCTCCCTCTCACTCTGATCGGTTGACTAGTCGCTTTAGTAAGCGACTGGTCAAGCGATTAGAACGAGATTGAACTATAGTTCGAATGAGAGGTTAGCTGTCAAACCGGTTGTGTTGATCGATCTAGGAGCATTTTTAACCGACTTCAAAAAAAGGAGGTTCTCAGTTTATGTGTGTGTATATATGCTGGTCACGATTATCTCGCGTTTGGCTGAACCAATTTTGATGCGGTCCTTATATACAGCTGTATTTTTTATCTATGGCGTTCGTGAAAACAAAATATACGTTTAAATAATATCTAATATTACTTTACTGTAATAAAATTTACCACGCCGCAGCATTGCGTAGTTCCATATTTTTCTAAAAAAAAAGGAGAATTTTCTAAGCTACGCTTTTAAAGGATTCACATTCAATGATTCGTAACTCATATTTGCCATAATTAATATCAGGTATTACAAAATTTTCACAACCTTGTTCAAATTAAAAATAATTTTATGAATTCCATTGAATTACTATGGAATTTAACGGTTCGGAGATCTCCGTCGTCTACACTAACGGCTCTAGCGGAAATTCGTACGCGATACATATATGACAGTGTCATCATTCATATTCAGAGGCGATTGTCTATGGTTGCGGAAATTTGTCTATTGTAACATTGTAACTGATTTTTTTATGGAGGCCATAGACAAATTTCCGCAACCATAGACAATTGTCTATGAATTGATGAATTCAGATCAATTGTGTCGAGCGACAAATGCCACCTTCTTATCGAAATCGGTTTTGTAGTTTAGGAATGACAGTGTTATAGACAACATACAAATAATATAGGTGTACTTGCCCTTGTACCCCACGTGCCTGATATAAATATAAATTCAATTCAATTTAATGATCATTTATTTCGAAAGTTTCCATATTATATTAGTACATTTTATTTCTACTAAATTAATAACATCTTATAATTATGCCTGTTGTGTGCAGACCGGATTACCACGTTGAACCAAGCAGCGCTGACCCGCTGTACCATTTACCAGGTCATGTAGGGAGATGAATAATAACGCTTATTTAAAATTGTAAAACATTTGAGCAGTGTAGTTGCAGGTGTTTCCCCGCTGGGAGTTGTTGTAGAAGTGAGGTTGAAGTGAGCAACGAGTACGAGTGCTGGCCTCTTTTATGGGTTTTTTAGCGTGCTCGTACTAGTGGCTGGTATGTGCCGTGTATGTGAGACATTTATTGGCTAATAAGCTTACAGTATTACATGTTTGTAGGAGGGTTAAAATTGATATTTATATAGGACATTTCTTCGTAAATTAGTACAAAATTCTTATAATCTAGACATTTTGCGTATTATGACATGATATCAATAAAATTAGACACAGATAAGACTTAGCAACTAGACATAGAAACACAATATTTATACACGTTATTAACACAAACAAATTGGTATAAACCGAGAAAATGATTGACTTAGATCTAGTTATACACAAACAATGGCAATTTTAAGCTATCTGCGACAATTCTCCCCCACGTGCGTCAGCACAGTCGATTGGTGCAGAGCAGATGAGAATGAGTCTGGAAACCGGGCGGCGAACTTCTCCTGCGCGAGTACGTATAATGGCTACTCTTATGTGGCCATCAGGACCTGGAAAGAGCTGTGCGATCACGCCTCTAGGCCAAGTACCTCGTGGCATCGTGCCGTCGGCTATAATTACTACATCTCCTACGTGTAGTTTCGTCGCGTTCTGGTGTGCACTGGATCGTGGCATCAGGTTTGGACGATATTCTTTCAGCCAGCGTTTCCAGAAGTTGTCAGCTAGTGCTTGAGCTGTTTTCCAGGACGAAAGGCTCATATTTTCGTCGGAGAAGACTCCCAGCGGGGACATAGCGTTCGATCGGCCGATGAGAAAGTGGTTCGGCGTGAGCGCTTCAGCCTCTAAGTCAGGATTCACTGGGGTCAGCGGTCTGGAGTTTACCAGGTGTTCAGCTTCCAGCAATAGCGTATGGAGAACTTCTTCATGGGGTGCTCTGTCTTTTAGCGTGACTTTCAGAGCTGTTTTCACGCTTCCGACTAGACGCTCCCAAGCCCCGCCGGCGGAGGGGTTGCCAGGCGGGATCTTCTTCCAGATCATGCGTCGTTCGGTCATAAATTGTTTGAGACTATCGGGCAGAGAGTTTTTGGCCTCTGATAGCTCGCGTTCTGCGCCGTAAAAGTTTGTGGCGTTATCTGAGTACAGAACGGTGGGTGCGCCGCGTCGAGACATCATTCTTCGTAGCGATAGGATCATAGAGGCTGCCGATAGGGAGGCGGCTAGCTCTAGGTGCACGGCTCTAGTGGTGAGGCACGTGTAAAGGACGCCCCATCGCTTTTCTCGGCGGCGGCCTATGACAATTTGCATAGGACCGAACAAATCTACGGCTGCTGCGGTAAATGGCGGTTGATTCGCCTTGAGCCTCTCTGGCGGTAGGTCGCCTACAGGAACCTTGAGGGTAGCTCCTTTATAGGTCCGACACCATTGGCACTTATTCGTCAGATAACGAATTGTACCGCGCAGTCCGACTATGTAATATCTTTGCTTCAATTCGTTGATCACCGTCGCATGATTTCCGTGGTTGAAAAGTGCGTGGAAATGATGGATCAACAGCTTGGTAAATGCCTCCTTAGCGTGCAAGACAGGTATATGGGCTTCGTCTCTGTCTATTCGGGCATCTAGCACAATTATTCCGTTCTTATCAAGCTTCATAGCAACTCGATGTAATGCAGACTTCCTCGGCAGCGCGCGCCCGGCTTCCATTAGTCGTATCTCTTCGGCATACGACTCATTTTGGCTCCGTTTAATCAGCAGTATCTCCGCTAGACTTATGTGTCTTTTATTCATTTCTGTTTCTGGATTTCTATTGACAGACAATCTGGCTTTGAATACCTCGGCAGCAATCAAAACTCTGGCCGTAGTGCGAACCAGCCTAGTGAACTTCGAGAATCTACATGTCTCGGGCAAGTATGCGAACTTGTTTTGAACGGTATTTACAGAGCAAATCGGTTTTATGACGCGCTCTTCGCACGTTTCTACGACGGGTTCTACTGTTTTCTCGCGCGGCCAATGCTCCTCGGCTTGCCGTATAAAATCAGGCCCTATAAACCACCGGTGGTTAGCTCCGAACTGGGCCGGGACGCCCTTAGTAGCGTCGTCGGCGACGTTTAACGCGCTAGGTACCCAACGCCAATCGGTAGGTTTAGTTGTGTTTTCTATTTCGGCTACTCTATGTGCGACAAAGCTTTTGTACCGACGTGGATCCGACCTTATCCAGGATAACGCTGTCCGAGCGTCGCTCCAGAAATACCTATGTTTGATGACATAATCGGACTCCTTTACTACTGTGTCGGCTAGCCGTGTCGCTAGCACACAACCTTGCAATTCTAACCTAGGAATGCTGACAATACGCAACGGTGCGACTCGCGCCTTGGCGGCTACTAAGGCTGCGGACTTTTGTCCGTCCGGGCCTTCGCTAACTAAGTATATCGCGGCGGCGTATATCTTTTCGCTAGCGTCGCAAAAAACGTGCATGTCGGCCTCTATTTCTCGCGGGTACGTATCGCGGTATTTCTAACTCCCTAAGTTGCTGAATATTACTCACGAATGAATTCCACGCGGGTGCGAGCGAGGTGGGTATAACGGTATCCCAGCCTATCCCTGTACGCCAGACTTCCTGCATCAATGCCTTCCCTAAGACAGAGATCGGGCTTACGTAGCCTATGGGATCGAATAGCGACATCGCGCTACTCGTCACCTGTCGTTTAGTGGGTAATTTCGTACCGTTGAGCACGTCTTCGGGCGTGTTGCGTAAATTTACGTTAAACCCTAACGTGTCGCGTTTATGGTTCCATTTTAAACCTAATGTGCGCTCGCTTTCGCCTCCCCCGATGAGGGACGTATCCTCTTTGCTAGGAACTACGTCAGAAATTACGTTTGGGTTGTTAGAGGCGAACCCGCGGAGCTCGAACGACGCGCGTAAATTAAGCGCGTAAATTTCGTTTACTATGCGCCTAACATCGCTCTCACACTGGTCGAAAGCTACGACTAAGTCGTCCATATACGTGTTTTTTATAGTTTTCTCAGCGGCGATCGGAAATTCCTTCGCATGTTCGTATGCGTTTTTGTTTTTGACGTACAATGCCGTCGTCGGCGAAGCCGCGGACCCGAATATCAGTCTTTTCATCCTATATTCTTGCGGTGAGGCTGAGCGGTCCTCCCCCCGCCAAACAAAACGTAACGAATCTCGATCGCGTTCTATAATCTCTATCTGCAGGAACATTTCTTTAATGTCGGCTATTACCGCGGTCCTGCCTTCCCTAAAACGGACTAACACGCCGAATAAGGATTCTAACAGATCAGGACCCGCTAGAAAAGCGCTATTTAGCGACCTGCCGTACGCGGTAGCGGCTGCGTCCCAGACTACGCGCATTTTTCCGCGCTGCGGATGAAACGTTGCGAAATGCGCCAAGTACCATGCCCTAGGCGCGTCCTGCGGGGGCGGCGAGTCTACTTTTTCCGCGTAACCTTTGTCTAACAGGTTATTTATGTGTTTAGTATACTCGATTTTCAGAATAGGGTCGCGATCTAACTTATTTTCCAGGCTGTACAGCCGCCGTAACGCGTGCGCTTTATTATTTGGCAATTCTTCGTTATCGGTACGCCATAACAAACCCGCTCGGAACCTATCTTCCCCGGGGATTTTTTCACATGTCGCTTCTAGTAAATCTATTGCTCTTTGATCGGGATCGGCCCGAGGTAACTTTTTAACTACCCCTAGTGACTCGATATCGAAATGTTCCTTCATGAGAGCTAAAGCTTCATCGTCGGCCGTTTGTGGCCCCATGTGGCCTACAAACGCTACGGTTGCCTCCGATGACCTATGCGGTCCGTGCAGTGACCATCCTAGCCGCGTCAAACTAGCTACCGGGAGGTGCGATTTACCGCTGATAATTTGGCGCGTCACTATCAAATGCCAATTATCTTGACCTATAATTATTGAAGGCGCGGCAGAATCGTAACACAGCTCCTCGGCTATGTCGGCTAAATGGTCGCACTGCGCGACTATGTTTTTGGAGACGCCTTGCGCTCCTACGTTCAATCGATTGATGGTAAGCGCTTCCATCATTTCTAGATGCCTACTGCAAAAGCCGCGGATTGCGAATCGCACGTTACAAGAGTCCGGATCGCTCACGCTCCCACCTATACCTTCTATGTCGAGCGTTTCTCCCCGCTCTCGGGGCATTATACGATCGGCTGTTTCGTGTGAAATCAAACTAAGGGCCGCCCCTTCATCTAACAGGGCTAAGGCTTGCGTAGTACCTAGTGGGCCCGTAACCTCTACGGGCATCATTTTCAAAAACGTGGGCGCTATTCTAATCGCGTGAACGTTACTGACTTTTTTGTCTTCCACGGGCGCTTTAGATGCGTTCAAACCGTGTAGTAACCTGTGATGCCCGGCTTCGCACTGTTGCACTCCGCAAGCCACATACCTGCATTTGAAGCGACCACGGTGCGCCGCGCCTAGACATTTATAGCACAGCTTTTCGTTTTTCGCCCAATCCCAACGTTCGGATACCGATGCATTCAAAAATTTAGTACACGCTTCCACTTTGTGTTCATGATTATGACATATTAAACACTTATCACGTGACGTAAATCGTGCTGGTACCGAATGTTGTTTGGGCTTGGTCCCCGTATACGCGGGCCTTTTAGCCTCGCGGGGCTTCGTTTGAGCTACCGTCGGCGACCTATACTCCCCCGTGTGAGCTCTATCTACTCTATTTCGCGGGCGAGTGCTCTGGTAGCTGTCGTTGGAGTCGCTCGAATAGTCGCGGGAGAACACGGGGGCGGGAGTACGGGTGGGGGCGGTATGACGCCCTGACCTATTGTCCAGCTCAAAGGAAACCGTGTTCACGGCATTTTTCGGCTTCGGACCTCGATGACGACTCGTTCTTTTAGCCGCGGAACTAATTTCTAGCAGAAATTCTGATATCGCGACTAAATCGGGCGAGTTCAAATTAGCTTGTTTGAACTTGCCCCATTCGTACCTAACAATAAGGTTCAACTTATCGACGATCTTGTTGACTAGCTCTGGCGCGTACAAGTATTTTTCTTGCTTTAATGATTTTATTGTCGCTACTGCATTTGCGACGTGCGCGGCAAAAGACACGATATTACTGTTATCTTCGGCTAGGCGCGGCATGCGTTTAACATTATGTAGCTCAGTCAACACGATCTCTTCAGGGTCCCCGAACTGCCTCTCTAAGGCCTCCATTATCTCGTATGGATCCTGGACGGTATACATTATGGATTTCACCGCGGTACGCGCTTCACCTTTCAACGCGCGCCTAATTCGACTGACGTTATTTACGTAACTAAACATGGGCGCGGTATCGTTAAATTCGGCACGGAATGCGATCCATTCTGTGATATTACCGTCGAAAGCGGGTAATTCGGGTGGCCTATGCATAATGGGCGCATACTGACTAGACACATCTCGCGGCGGGCGATGAGTACTCATATGCGGCTCGCGGGGCGCGGGGGCGCTGGGCGCCTGCGCGCTAGAGGCGAAATTACGTATTGTGTGTAACGCGGACGCTTCATTTTTAGTTACGTAATTGCTCTGATCTAGCTGGGACTGTCGTTCTACCCAATTCCTCACGCGTTGCTCGTCTTTTTCGACAAGAGGTTCGGACTTACCGCTAACAGATTGCGCCTCATGCTGGGCAATCTGTAGCCTTAACTTGGCAGTTTCCGTCTCTTTATTAGCAACGGCGAGGGCGGCTTTATGAACCTCGAGTTCCGCTAGCAACAGAGCTAACTTTTCGTCGCACTTTTCACTATACACACTTCGATTTTCGCGCACTTTTTTACTACCGCGGTCGCCGCACTGAGAAAAGCGGTCTTTTTCCCCGGCGGACGTGTTAGGTTTACACGATGTCCCCGGTGGACTTTTAACTAACGTCTTCTCCGCCTCGTCTTCCGATATTTCGGAATAAGCGGGCGCCGGCGCTATTGCCGGCGGCGGCTGTAGACGCGGTTCGACACTAGGACCATCGCCAAGAGTGCTGGTGGTGCCTTTGTCCCATGTATTGGTATCGCCGGAGGTTGTTTCACCAGACGGCGGGGTAACGGCTCTGGAGGGTTGTCCCTTGTGTGAGCGAAGAGACATCTTGAGCGTATGATCGGACATCTTCTTCTTTCTTCTTGCTTCTTGACGCACGTGGGGTTCCCTAACCTTACCTACCTAAAACCTAATGGCTGACACTGCCTAGTGCAGTGAAAGCGGCCCTACGTTCACTTTACTTACTCGTGGGCGTTAATCCCTGATGCACTGAATCTCGCGCAAAGGCTAAGTGCAAGTGCCAGAGCGTCCGAAAGCAGTGTGAAGACGTCAACCATGTGACGTTGCAACGAAAGTTGCCAGGACACGAACGTGGAGTATGGCCTCTACACGAGCGGTCCGTCCAGCAAGCTGGTAAATAGCACAGGGCTCTTCCGCGAAAGCGGGCAGGTGTATCAGCGGTTAGGCCGGACACCGTATGAAGATTCTGAGCGAAATTAATCCAGCTCAGCGCGTACTTGTTTCTTTCTTCAATTGGCCGCAGTTTTCTGATATCCGGCTCGAAGGACCAGCTGTTGTGTGCAGACCGGATTACCACGTTGAACCAAGCAGCGCTGACCCGCTGTACCATTTACCAGGTCATGTAGGGAGATGAATAATAACGCTTATTTAAAATTGTAAAACATTTGAGCAGTGTAGTTGCAGGTGTTTCCCCGCTGGGAGTTGTTGTAGAAGTGAGGTTGAAGTGAGCAACGAGTACGAGTGCTGGCCTCTTTTATGGGTTTTTTAGCGTGCTCGTACTAGTGGCTGGTATGTGCCGTGTATGTGAGACATTTATTGGCTAATAAGCTTACAGTATTACATGTTTGTAGGAGGGTTAAAATTGATATTTATATAGGACATTTCTTCGTAAATTAGTACAAAATTCTTATAATCTAGACATTTTGCGTATTATGACATGATATCAACAAAATTAGACACAGATAAGACTTAGCAACTAGACATAGAAACACAATATTTATACACGTTATTAACACAAACAAATTGGTATAAACCGAGAAAATGATTGACTTAGATCTAGTTATACACAAACAATGGCAATTTTAAGCTATCTGCGACAATGCCAGAAAGCCCACTGTCCACGACTGTGGCTAGAAGGCTGTCGTAAGTAGGTTTTGCACGATGGAAAATTATCAGTGGGCCTCATATAAAAAAAGCCAGAACCCATAGACCTGGCTGAACTGAATCCCGCTAAGTGTGTGTTGCGCCTAATCTTACCAAAAGCAAGCCATGTAAAATTAGCGGCCAAGACTCACTACACAAGCTCATAACGCTTTAGCGTCTGCTAGATGGTTGCCAACAAGGCTGACGTCGGAGGTCAACCTGACTGAATTTTGGTTATCTAGTGTGAAACGGTTTGAGATAAGGTAAGTTTATAATAATACGCTTTTAGTTGGCCATATTAAAAATGTATAATAAATGCTTAAAATAATAATATTGGGTCGAGAAGATAGGCCGGACACACTCAAGTCGTGTCCTTTTATTAATTTATAAATTTAGATTTTTTACATCATTATTTTTTCTTTTATCCGCCTCTTCAGAAATATATTTCATCAAATTTATTAAAACAGGTGCTTATTAATTCTATTTAAACATATATATTAATAATCTATTTTTTTTTATTCAAAAATACTGTATTCTTAATCGGGAAAATTTGTATTACATGGCAACACTCGTCTGGACACACACATTCAAACCAGCCGCCATCTTGCGTCACAGTTTGTTGTACAGCCATGCTCCGTCCTTTAATTTTTTTCGTCCAAGGCTACAACCACACTTCGCCTATGCGGACGAATAACACGCCACAATATGTGGCGTTATAGAGAACTATTTAAAGAAATTAATATTTTAACTGTTGCGTCCCAATATATCTATGACAATATTTTTTTTTTGTAAAGAACATACATACATAAAAAAAAATCTGACATCCACAGCTATAACACTAGAAATAAAAACAAACTTGCCATCGGAACTTGTCGTATCCGCACAGCATGTAAGTTTTTTTTTGGTCAAGGTATTCACATTTATAACAAGTTACTCGTCGATGCTTTAAATTTATCATTTCCCGCTCTTAAGAAATATTGGAAAAAAACTTTAATGTCAAAGGGTTATGACAGGGTCGAGGACTATATGACGGGCAAAGATGCATGGCCCAAACCAGAAACTACTACAAAATCATCTAACATTTAGAGGACACAGTGAGTTCACATAGGAAAGCATATATCAAACGTTTTGTGAAGCAGTCAGATGTAAGTTTCGATTATAAAATAGGCACATTGTCTATTGTTTGCCCGAAAATTATATAAAATAATACTCATATGCCCGAATTTTATTTGCCCGAATGGTTTGTTTACCATAAAAATGATGTGACATACTCTTTGTTTACCCGATTATTAGATTTCAGAACGTACGAGTGCCATACGTATTGTTGTCCATATTATTAATGGTAATAATACTATTTAATAGAATATTTAAACGCCATACTAAATAATGGTTTTCCGACTCCATGCATACAAACAATGCATTTGCTCACTATATTCCTGAAGGCGCTCTAAAAATATTTACTTAGTCATATTATTATGTAGGGGCCGTTTTATTTTGTAGGAGATCACAGTTCTAACCTAACCTAACCTACTTTCTGGTGGCCGTTCGCTTTTTGGGGGATCACAGTTCTAACCTAACCTACTTTCTGGTAGCCGTTTTATTTTGTAGGAGATCACAGTTCTAACCTAATCTAACCTACTTTCTGATAGCCGTTCGCTTTTTAGGGGATCATAGTTCTAACCTAACCTAACCTACTTTCTGGTAGCCGTTTTATTTTGAAGGAGATCACAGTTCTAACCTAACCTAACCTACATTCTGGTAGCCGTTCGCTTTTTGGGGATCACAGTTCTAACCTAACCTAACCTACTTTCTGGTGACCGTTCGCTTTTTGGGGGATCACAGTTCTAACCTAACCTACTTTCTGGTAGCCGTTTTATTTTGTAGGAGATCACAGTTCTAACCTAACCTAACCTACTTTCTGGTAGCCGTTCGCTTTTTAGGGGATCATAGTTCTAACCTAACCTAACCTACTTTCTGGTAGCCGTTTTATTTTGTAGGAGGTCACAGTTCTAACCTAACCTAACCTACTTTCTGGTAGACGTTTTATTTTGTAGGAGGTCACAGTTCTAACCTAACCTACTTTCTTGTAGCCTTGTATTCGTGTTGCGTCTCTTTCTTATTGTATAGAATAAGAAAGAGACGCAACACGAATATTTGTCCGCATAGGCGAAGTGTGGTGCCACCATTAGATCTTATCCTCTTCAAAAGTTGGAAATTGTCCCGATTCACTCCAGTTCACTGTACCTGCCACTCCCTGTAGTCTTTAAGTAATTAAAATTCTCCATAATAAAATCTAATGGAAATACTAACGTAAGCCCCCATTATACTTGCACTTCATGAATGCTTTATTCGGTTGTTTGAAAGTCGCAGAGTGTACTGGCCAAGTCAACAGACTTTATTAATTGAAGTGCAAGTTACCTATTTATCTTGAGCGGAAATGAACAGTATTATGAAACATTAATTTACCCCTGTAAGGGCTGTAAGTCTACTGAGTACATAAACCCGGTAATTTTCAATATGGCATGCAGTTCATTGTTTTATTTCCATTCCTTAAGGCACTTTCATAATTTATTAATTTTCATAGCATTTTGGCTCGTTGCATTTAAGTAAGGGAGTGATACCCCCAGGGGGTATTTGTAATTCAGGAGGGGAATCTGAAATATTGTGATATTTAAAATTTCAACGTTTAATTATTATCGCGGGTCTTTTGTTTAATTGGCAATGCAAATAAATATCTTATTGCAAGTATCTACGTACGTACTCTTTTTTTCTCGCTGTGTAATAATGGGGTAAATATGGGACAAAAATAACAACTTTTGAGTATAAATGCCTTAAAAAAATTTATAATAATGTTTTGGACTTATAGTAATCACTTCACTACATTGTATAGTATAAAACAAAGTCGCTTTCCGCTGTTTGTCCCTATGTATGCTTAGATCTTTAAAACTAAGCAACGGATTTTGATGCAGTTTTTTTTAATAGATAGAGTGATTCAAGAGGAAGGTTTATGTGTATAATAGGTACATGCATAATAAAGTAGAGAAACACTGATGATTTTAGAGGTTTCTAATGTGATGTCGTTAATAAACTCATTTTTTGCGCTTACATTGCAAACGCTGGCTGAGTATAGATCGAAATAATGTACTACAGTATTGTACATCTTAAAAAGATCTACAAAAAAAATTCCGGGATGGTATATGTCTATCTCTTAGGGATAACCCACAATAACCATTTATTATCCCGTGCGAAGCCGGGGCGGGTCGCTAGTATATTATATTATATTATCCTGGGCTCTCTTTCGCATACTACTATTAATTTATGTTAGGTTAATTTTTATACAACATTTTTGTCTTATTTTTAGGGTTCCGTAGTTAACAAGGAACCCTTATAGTTTCGCCATGTCCGGCTGTTCGTCCATCCGTCTGTCAGTGGCTTTGGTCAATGACGGTTAGTAGGGGAAAACGGGTGCATTGATACACGGGGCACATATAACTATACAGTTGATTTTAAAACCAAGGTAATGGGAGCTGATTGCTCATTAATTTACATTTAGAAGTCCCCGACGTAACCAACCAGCTGCCGGAGATTCACCTTCGCTTAGCTGCTAGTTTAAGATTGACAGAATAAATACGTTTTTGGAGGTCTTTAATAAAATATTGGGAATTTTAGGAGTGCATATTTTTGCACTTACAGTAGAAGTTAATCCTCACTATATAAAGAGACTTAGCTTTGAATCACTCCATAAAATGTTTTATTAAAATCAGTCACGTTCAGTTTTTATGTAGTTTTAATTTCTATTTAAAAAGTTACCGCGAGGCACAATGATACAAAGGTGAATGGGGCACACTGGTACAGTATTTGCTATACCAAATGGTATGGGTGTCCATAATATGGGAAGAACTTCAGTGTATTTAGTACAAAATGTTTCGCACGTATAAAAGTTATAAGCCCAACATAAGTGCTATAGATGAAACTGCAATGATTATTAAATTTTCTGATGTTTCTGATGTCTGCTGATAAAGTCGCTACTATTAAAAAAAACCGGCCAAGAGCGTGTCGGGCCACGCTCAGTAAATAATAATAAATAAATAAATAAATATTATAGGACAATCTTACACAAATCGACCTAGGCCCACAGTAAGCTCAATAAGGCTTGTGTTATGGGTACTAGACGACGATATATATAATAGATAAATATGGATAAATACTTAAATACATAGAAAACATCCATAACCCAGGGACAAATATCTGTGATAAACACACAAACGAATGCCCTGACCAGGATTCGAACCCGGGACCTCCTGCTTCGTAGGCAGGGTCACTACCGACTGGGCTAGGAGGCCGTTACCGTCAGTGTAGGGTTCCGTAGTTTTCCGTCCGTCACAGTAAGTGTCCCCACTTAAGAGTTTTTGAAAGCACGTCATTTCATTGTGATTTTGCAGAAATTACAGGTACAATAAAGACCTGCTTATACGGTTAAATTACAAACTTAGTTCAGAAATTAATTTGTAATTTTTTTTCATAAACTATTCAACCTATCAAATTCAAAATAATTTTCTTAGAAAGTTTTTATAAAGTTCTACTTTTGAGATTTTTTTCATATTTTTAAAACATATGGTTCAAAAGTTAGAGGGGGGGGCACATTTTTTTTAACTTCTGGAGCGATTATTTCCAAAAATATTTACATTAACAAAAAATTACTAAACCCCTATTAATTTTTAAATACCTATCCAACAATATATCACACGTTAGGGTTGAAATGAAAAAAAAATCACTACCACTTAAGCCAAATCAGAAATGATGTTATTTTTAAGGCTACTTACCTAGTACACATGAAGGGGAAGTAATTTCTTTTTCGCACCACCGGTGGGGTGTCATTGGATAGATTTAAAAAAAATATAAGGGTCTCCCAAAAAAAAAATTGGTTGAGTACTCTCGAAAATAATAGCTCCGAAAGTTAAAAAACCGGCCAAGAGCATGTCGGGCCACGCTCAGTGTAGGGTTCCGTAGTTTTCCGTCCGTCACAGAAAGTGTCCCCACTTAAGAGTTAAAATAACACCGCCATGTAGGATATGATATGAGCGTTCCACCTACAGCGACATCTATCGGCAAATTAAGTAAACTATTGCGCGCGAGCTTAAAGTATGGAAGATGATTTTTATGGGATAATTCTTTATTGCGTGAACCGATTTTCACCGTTTTTACTTTATTTGAAAGCACGTCATTTCATTGTGATTTTGTAGAAATTACAAGTACAATAAACACCTGCTTATACGGTTAAATTACAAACTTAGTTCAGAAATTATTTTGTCAATTTTTTTCAAAAACTATTAAACCTATCAAGTTCAAAATAATTTTCCTAGAAAGTTTTTATAAAGTTCTACTTTTGAGATTTTTTTCATATTTTTAAAACTTATGGTTCAAAAGTTAGAGGGGGGGGACACTTTTTTTTTTACTTCTGGAGCGATTATTTCCGAAAATATTTATTTTATCAAAAAATGATTTTAGTAAACCCCTATTCATTTTTAAATACCTATCCAACAATATATCACACGTTAGGGTTGAAATGAAAAAAAAAATCACTCCCCACTTTACGTATAGGGGAGGTACCCCAATAAAACATTTTTTTCCACTTTTTATTTTACCACTTTGTCGGCGTGATTGATATACATATTAGTACCAAATTTCAGCTTTCTAGTGCTAACGGTCACTGAGATTATCCGCGGACGGACGGACGGACGGACGGGCAGACATGGCGAAACTATAAGGGTTCATAGTTGACTACGGAACCCTAAAAAATTTGAAAAAAATCGTGTAAAAGTGGCCTAATAAGTAGGTACTTTCAATGAAAACTAAGTATATTGCATAAAATCGGTTGAGCCGTTTTTGAATTATAACTCAAAAACGCATAGGAAAAGGACGTAAGTGCCGCAAAATATCCCTTAATAAATTACCTTTTGAATGGGTGTAATGTACTGGCCAGCAACTACGGAACCCTACACTTAGCATGGGCCGACATGCTCTTGGCCGGTTTTTTCCTTCTATCTGGGGTAAATATGAAACGGTGTTGTTTAAAAATAAGACAGCACATGATTTCTTAGCTGTAGGTGTTCTTTGAGGGAGTGAGTAATTATGCACTGTATCATAATAATACGAAAAATAGTATAAGGGAAAAAATACTACGAAAAAAATTTTTGATGAAGACGATCGCCGTGTGAAGTTAGTGGACATAGCAGAGATTTCAAAAGAGCGTGTTTTCAACTTTTTGCACTAACATTTGGAAATTAACAAGCTCTGTGCTCGCTGGGTGCTGCGTCTGTTGACAGACGAGCAAAAAGAAAACCGTATAGATGTTTATTGTAGGAATGTTTTGGAGATTTATAGGCGTAATTTATCTATTTTTAAGCAAAAACTAACACAATTTTTGTAATGAATGAGGTTGCTTTATAGCTTGGATGAGGTGTTTGACGGAGAGCTGGCCACGTCAGATATGACACAATAATGAGAGCAACGAAACCGTTCTAGTTAGTTTGCTATACTATGCTTATTTCTAGATCCGGACATCTGGCAGCTGTAAAGTGGTGGAGGTCAAAGAGGGCAAATAACTTGAAGAAAACAAATCTTAGAGTTCTGGGTTTGATGCAATATTATGGTAAATTCTGTATGGTTAATTAGATTATATCATATCCAGAAGTTTCTGTTGGGGGAAAGTAGTGCCAAATGATGTATAATGCAAATTTTAGTTAGTCGCCTACTGTTTCGCAATGACAGACAATGGTTTTTAATCTAATGTTAAAATATAGGCCCTGACCTCTATAAAAAACACAACTTTGGCAATTTTTACCTATTTTGGTATTACTTTTTTCCAACTTAAAAACTTTTTTGGTCTGTCACCCTGACCCCCACCCATTAAAAGCTGCCAGATGCCCGGATCTAGCAATAAGGATGGTAAAGCATTCTAACTAGACAGGTGTCATTGCTCTCATTATTATGTCATATCTGACGTGGCCAGCTCTTAGACCATGTTTGACTTAGGGTGGGATGCACCACGCACAACTAACGAACTCATCAACGTTAAATATGGCGGCGGAGCTGTCATGCCATAGAAAACTGTCAAACTTTTCATACAAGATTTTTTTTTACGATGACGTTAACGTTAACAGACTGTTTGGTGCAACCGGCCCTTAGTTTATAGCTCACCAAACGAAGACGCTTAACTGCCTGATAGGGGAAGTAATTCGTGTATAGCTGAATTTTGGTGTAGTTGTAGGCAAAGGTATCTTACACAACATACTAAAAGTACCGGTGGATGGGGGCGCCGCTAGCGGGGAGAGGGGGGTGTAAAGGTCCCTTATTTTGGTTTTTCGTAAATAACTCGGTAACGGTAGCTCATACGAAAAAATGTTCTATCGCTTAATTCATCCACATCTAATTTTCTATAAAAAAGATTCTTTACAATTTTTTGCTAGGATCAATGTTTAATGAGATATCGAGGAAATACGATAAACACTTTTTTAAACTTTCGGAGCTAATATTTACGAAAGTATTAGTTTTATCCAAAAATTGTTTCAGAATACCCTTATTGTTTTAAAAAGACCTATCTAACGATACCCCACACATTAGGGTTGGAGTAAAAATAATATTTACCCCCCCACTCCATGTGTACGGGAGGTACCCGAAAAAATAATATTTTTTCACATTTTGTTTTAAAACTTTGCCGGCGTGAATAAAGTACATACTCACACGATTTTTTTATTTTCTAGTACTAACCATCACTGAGCAGGCTGCTCACCCTGCTACCTCACTTCCTACCCTTATAGTTTCGCCAAGTCCGTCTGACCCCATCTGTCCGTCTAGACGTCTAGTACTAAACATCACTGAGCAAAGCCGTGGACGGACAGACGGGGACAGACGGACATGCCGAAACTCCAAGGGTAGGACCCCTCCTCACCCTGCTCAGTGATGGCTAGTACTAGAGAAATTAAATTTCGTATAAGTATGTGTTTTAATTACGCAGACAAAGTTTTAAAACAAAATGTGAAAAAATATTATTCTTTCGGGTACCTCACGTACACAT
The DNA here is from genome assembly GCA_947086415.1 of Pammene aurita. Taxonomy (NCBI): domain Eukaryota; kingdom Metazoa; phylum Arthropoda; class Insecta; order Lepidoptera; family Tortricidae; genus Pammene; species Pammene aurita. The sequence goes on along the minus strand of OX352296.1, from coordinate 13,621,260 downwards.
GAAGTGGGGGGTAAATATTTTTTTTACTCCAACCCTAATGTGTGGGGTATCATTAGATAGGTCTTTTAAAAAAAATAAGGGTATTCTGAAACCACTTTTGGATAAAACTAATACTTTCGTAAATATAACTCCGAAAGTTTAAAAAAGTGTTTATCGTATTTCCTCGATATCTCATTAAACATTGATCGTAGCAAAAAATTGCAGAGAATCTTTTTTATAGAAAATTAGATGTGGATGAATTGAGCAATATAACATTTTTTCGTATGAGCTACCGTTACCGAGTTATTTACGAAAAACCAAAATTAGGGACCTTTACAACCCCCCCTTTCCGCTAGCGGCACCCCCATCCACCGGTACTTTTAGTATGTTGTGTAAGATACCTTTGCCTACAACTACACCAAAATTTGGCTATACACGAATTATTTCCTCTTAGTTTTCCTTTATTGGGTGGGCTATTAGTTTATGTATGCTTAATGTTTAATATACATATACCTTGTAATATTGGTATGTAGTGTAGCATGACGCTACGTTTATCGTACGACATCTGTCGACTCTCTTCAGAACTTCCGTGTCTAAGGAAGGTCAAAGGCTTGGTCGCGGTTGATATATAAAAAAGCGTACATTGTGATTCACGGCATTACGGGTAGATGGCGCTTATATCAGTCCGCATTTTGTAATACGACTGGCAGTTATAAAATTGAGATAATATCCGCCCTAATTTTGAATATGAATTTTTGAGGTATTCCAGATTGTCAAAAAAAAAAGTTGATTTCGATTGAGTGTGTCAGATGGACGAGGAGATTTTTAAAGAAAAAAACATATTCTGGTTTAGTCTGAGAGTTTTGCTATAATTTGCTTAGTTGCAACGTGTTGAAGTGCGATCTATTTCCCTAGATCTTTGCGTTCAAACATTATATAGCAAGTGCTAATACTTTATTGAATTAAATACAAATTCTTCTAAGAACCAAATACGTTGCCGGGCAAAAAGGCCACCAGTGGGACCGCCTGAGCCGGAAGGACTCCGGAAGGCGCTTGTGGGTGCCGGACCGGCGAGACGGTCTGCAACCGCCGCGTGTTCCGCGTGATTCTTCACCGTCGTCGGAGAATTAGAGCCCGCATCGAGCGGGCTCTCCAAGTGAGAAAGAGAGTTCAGCGAGCTGTTGGGTCCGCCTAAACCGAAGGGGACGCTTGCCCACGAACTCTATTCAAATTTAACTACAGTTTTAGCCATCCTGTCTTTCGAGAATATCATATTATTTACATTTTTTTAAAAACGTTGTAAATCCGATTCCTTTTTTTGTATCCAGTGTTTTTGTGCCATAATAGCCTTTTTTTGTTGTTTTGCTAAAATATCCCCGAAATTCTAATTGCCTCGTTTGACGGGCGTACAAAGACCTGGCTCTTTAATTTAGGCTACGTTCAGCCAGCGAATCATCTGTCACCATCCATATCACCCGCCTCATTAATCCATTATTTTCCTGCAGCCAAATTATCAGCCCAGTCTTTATTTGTACTTATCAGTTTTGCTAGTACTCCAATCTTTTTATTTTCCTTTTGTGCGGAAAGTAGACGTTTACGATACTAAGGTAACTATTGAATGTGAAATATCCTTATATGATACAGTTATCGTCATTGTTATGTGAAGTGCTAATTTTGAATATTTTGATTATTGTAATTTAATTACATTCTAACCACTAAGGAAGTTATTGAATGTGAAATATCTTTATATAGATACCGTTATTGTAATTTTTACGTGAAATGCTAATTTTAAATAATCTGACTATTGTTGCTAATTTTAAATAATTTACTTTATCTTCAAAATTAAACGTGTTAATACAATTATAGAAGTGTTTTACTGCAGTAGTTGGTAAGTTGGATCATAAGTTCCTGATATTTTGATCTCGTTAAGTTTAAAATGTATGTATTAAGTTTTCTATTTGTTTCAAATTGTATTGTATTTGTTATAGTGTACAGTGATTTTCAAACACAACCTTGTATTGTTGATGAATAAAGCTACTATGACTACTACTATGACTATGACTATGACTGCTACTAATCCTAATAGTGAGTTTTTTCGTCGATACATGACATGACGGTTGACGTGACGTAGATCCACCATACTTACTTTACTCTTTGGATCCACCACTACACGCCGGAGAAAAAAGAACAATCTAGGCAGTGGACAAATCAGGGTGAGCCTGCCCCAAAGAAAGCGATATTGGTTTTGTCATAGGATGAAATATAAAGCCTCAGTTAGAGATATGTTTAAATACATTAATATAATGATAGTGCATAGTCCATATATCTATTAAAATATTGTGTATGTACATAAAAACATCGTTAATTTTAGAAAGAACTGTGATATACCTACATAATTTTAATACTAGAAAAAAAAACATGACCTGGCAGTGCCCTCCACTCAGCTCCTTAAAATAAAAAAATCATTTATGGGTAATTGTATAAGGTTTTTTAATATACTTCCAACAGAAATTACCAAATTATCAATCAATAAATTCATAAATTATGCAAAACGTAAAATTATTTCTAAAGCCCATAGAGTAAAGTATATACTGGATGTACACTTGTACATAATCAAACAAGATTTACCGAAAAAATAATATGGCTCGTGAAAATTTGTAACCGGCCAGTCTTATACCGTAACTAGCTTTCCGCCCCGCGACTTCGTCCGCGTATGATAGCACCTTCGCACCCCTATTTAACCCCCTCAGGGGTAGAATTTTCCATAACGCTGAAAGGACTGTTATTGTATTTTAATAAGTAATCCTCCTACAAAGTTAAAAGTCGATAGCTCAAAAAAAAATTCCCCCATACAAACTTTGCACACCTTTTTAACCCCCTCAGGGGTAAAATAATCCAAAACGCTAAAAATACTTATATTGTATTTGAATAAGTAATCTTCCTACAAAGTTAAAAGTTTCTAGCTAAAAAAAAACATTTCCCCAATACAAACCCCTCAGGGGTGGAATTATCTTAAACGCTGAAAGTACTTTTTTGTACTCTAATAAGTAATATTCCTACAAAGTTTGAAGTCTATTCTAATTGGAGCAAACGTTACGGACTTAAAGTTAACCCTGCTAAAACCCAGGTCATTGTCATAGGTAGCCCTAAACTCATACCTAGGATTGACTATTCGCAACTACCAGCTATAACGTTTGATGGTACTCTAATTCCATACTCCAATCGGGTAAAAAATCTTGGGGTCATAATGGATGAACATTTAAATTGGATACCACAGATAGGTGAGGTTAGCAGGAAGGTGTTTGCTTCGGTGCGTTCTCTTAGTAGACTTCGCAACTTTTTGCCTATCGCCACAAAAATTGCGCTAGCTCAATCACTCCTTCTTCCCTTATTAGATTACGCTGACATAAGCTATCTTGACGTCTCTGAGGACTAGCTAAATAAACTCGAGCGACTTCAAAACCTGTGCATAAGGTTCATATTTGGTTTGCGCAAGTATGACCATGTCTCTCACTTTCGTTCCCAGCTCAAATGGCTTCCTATTCGTCTGCGCCGTGATTCTCACGTTCTTATCCTCCTCTATAGATTGCTCTTCAATCCTGCAACACCTCAATATCTCAAAGAGCGTTTTAACCGACTCTCTTCTATCAGAGCGTCGCAAAAGCACATTCTTGCTACTCCATCATCTTCTACCAAATTTTACAGAAGCTCTTTTACCTTTCGGGCCGTTCGATTGTGGAATGCTTTGCCAGTAGATGTAAGATGTGCTAAGTCTCTTACCATTTTTAAGAATCTGTTGAAACAACATTACCTATCGCTCCCTTAGGTTGCCTTTTATATATATATATATGTATATATATATATAGTTATTTATTTATATGTGTATTATATGTATGTGGGTATATGTATGTATTTTTATTTAGTATCTATGTGTATTTAAGCTTGAAATTAAGATGTTTGTGTTATTTTTCTCCCTTTTGTTATTTGTGCACTACCATGTTCCTAACTCTATTTCTAAATCTCCTACTACCCAAAGGTTGTCTGGTGGAGATCGCTTTTTAGCGATAAGACCGCCTGTTGCTACCTAAGTTAAGTGTAAACTTTTTATTGTTGTAATTTGTTATTTGGTGCAATAAAGAATATATTATTATTATTATTATTATTGTCTATTTCAAAGAAAGAAGTTCCCGCATACAAACTTTGCACCCCTATTTAACCCCCTCAGGGGTGGAATTATCCAAAACACTGAAATCAATTTTATTATTTTTTAAATATCAGCGAACGTACGAAGTTTCAAGTCTCTAACTTAAAATTTAAAATCCTATATATATATACAAACTTTTAACCGTCTTTTGACCCCCCTTAGGGGATGAATTTTTCAAAATCGCTTCTTATTATTTGTATAAATTATAAATGTAATCCGACCTGCAAATAACAACTTTCTTGCTTCAGTTGTTACGGCCTCGCTTTAATACAAACTTTTCAACCTCGTTTCAACTCCTCTCGGGTGGAATTTTGAAAAACGCTGAATTCAGTTTTTTTGCTTTTAAGTTAGTAGCCTGCAAACGAAATTTCAAGTCTGTCACAAAAAAAATTGTAATCTCGATACAAACTTTCAACCCCTCTTTTACCCCGTTACAAGTTGAATTTCAAAAAACGCTGAAATAATTTTTAATATTTTTTAATTATAACTAAGCGTACAAAGTTTCAAATCTCTAACGTTAAATTTTAAGCCCCATCCATACAAACTTTCAACCCCCTGTTTACCCCCTTAGGGGATGATTTTTTTCAAAATCGCTTCTTATTACTCGTACACATTACAAATTTAACCAGACCTGAAATTTTCAACTTTCTAGCTTCAGTAGTTTCGGCTCTGCGTGGATCAGTCAGACAGTCAGCCAGGACAAAGGCAATTTATATACACGGTGAATCTGAGTAACCCGAAAGATTTTAACGATAAATTCCTGAGGTCATAAGGAGTAATAAATGTTATATGAATTTAGGTCAATTTCGCCAAAAAAAAATTTTTCTTTTTTTTTTCGATTTTTTAAATGATTTTGAACCTAAAAACATAACTGTTAGTGTTAAAACTGTCGATTAAAATAAATTAGTACATTTTTTTTCGTAAAAAATAGTTTACGTAAAGTAATCCTTGGCACTTTGATATCGGTCAATAAGAATGTCTAGACTAGATCCCATAAAGGGTGAAATCGTCATCAAAAAAAGCGTTTTGCACTGAGTCACAATAAAGAATGTTTTTTATTTAGTTGGTAGTAACTCTTAAACTAGGCCCATTCCAGAAAAGTTTGTATGACATTTTAGTCTCTAATTATGATCAGGAATTTATGGTTAAAATCTTTCGGGTTACTCAGATTCAACGTGTATATAGATAAGACTGTCAGAGTAAGTGCTGTACGAGTCGTTCTTACAGCACTATTGTGGGGCCATTTTTTTGGGCTGATTGTGTATCTCGTTCGTTATTACATATCACTGCTAAAGCCTTATTTATTATAGTATACAAGATTACATGGATGATAATACACCGTGTGATTAAATTGCAACTGTTAACGTATTGCAACGTAACGTGTAACGTATTGGTTTATTGATAATTTTAAACAAAAAAGAACCGACTTCACTTAGTATCCACCTTTCCAAAAGCAAATGCTCGAGATGCTGTAAAAAATACTCAAATCACTATAGGTGTGCCTATTTATAATAGTTGAAGAGTTCCCTCGATTTATCCAGGATCCCATCATCAGATCCTGACCTGATTACAATGGGACCAACTGTGAAGTATACTCTTTCAAACAAAAAAATAATTTTCCAAATCGGTCCAGCCGTCTTCGAATATGAATCTGTGAACATACATAAAAAAAACCGACCTCAAGATTTTGAAGGAGGTTATCAATTCGTCGGGATCTTTGTTTTTTTAAATGTATTTTTACCGATTATTATTAGAAGACGTTTTGACCGATTTGGAAAATTCTTTTTTTGTTTGTTTGTTTCAACTATTATAGGGTGATTTGAGTATTTTTTACAGCATATCGAGCATTTGGTGTTGGAAAGGTGGATGCTTAGTGAAGTCGGTTCTTTTTTGTTTAAAATGATAGTATACCTTTTCAACCGACTTCAAGATTTCGAAGGAGGAGGTTATCAATTCGTCGGGATCTTTGTTTTTGCTTGTTTTTTTTTTATATATGTTCACCGATTATTCGAAGATGGCTGGATCGATTTGGAAAATTATTTTTTTGTTTGAAAGAGTATACTTCACAGTTGGTCTCATTGCAACCAGGTCAGGATCTGATGATGGGATCCTGGAGAAATCGAGGGAACTCTTCAACTATTATAGGCACACCTGTGATGCAGCGCCATGAGCGCGCACACAAATGAGCTACGCACGCTGCGACGGAACGCCGCAGCGAGCGCACCGCATCGTGGCCGCCGGCCGACTGAAGCCGACCGCCCCCCCGCGCGCCCCGCGCTCCGATCCGTATATAATGCGCGCGCGCCGAGCATCGTGGCAGTGATTCTCGCAGCCGCCGCCCGGCTGCTAGGATTGCTGTACCCAGGCTATGGCAGTCGCGGTGTTCGTATAGGAGCAATAGCACGCCATAGTCCTGATCCCTTCCCCCTCGCCTGTTCCCCCGTATCCTGGTCTACAGCGGTTGCGGTGTTCGTATAGGAGCAATTGCACACTGTAGTACCTACCGTCCATCCCGATTCCCGCTTCCTGGTCTACAGCGGTTGCGGTGTTCGTAGAGGAGCAATTGCACACTGTAGTACCTACCGTGAGTCCAGATTCCCGTATCCTGGTCTATAGTAGTCGCGGTGTTCGTAAAGGAGCAATTGCACGCTATAGTACCTACCGTTTCCCGTTCATCCGTCACCCTTACCGTCCGCCGCTCGACCGACCCTGATCTCCGTGCCGAGGGTCAAACAACCCCGCGTGGTTGTCGCGAGTAGACTAGGACCTCGCGCCCGTTTATACATCCCTATCTGGGAATCCCGTCCCGCGCTCTATAGCATAGGTTAGATTAAGTACTCTTAGTTAAGATAAATAAACCGGCATAACAGCCCGCCGTATTTACCATTGTTAATCAGTGTTTCTCTACTTTCCCCTGTGTCCCTCTCATCCCTGAGCTAGTTTGAGAAAACCCGAGGTCCCGTACGGACCGACGGAGTTGTGAGCCGTCTCGCCCGTTCCGACGCGCGGGACGACATCACATCTGGCGCCCAACTCAAAAACTCGCGTAAGAGCTCATACGCTCGAGGGGACACAGGATAGGTCACTATCACAGACTAATATCGCGTTTTCCCTGCCCACCCGAAGTAGGTAATTACCGGCAGTCCCGACACGCGATAGTCAACAGAACTAACTACTTATTCCCGTATTAAAATAAAATAGCAATAGACTATTTTCCCGCCATTCAAATAGTATTAAACTATTTTCCGCCTGTGTAATAACAGATTATTTACAGATTGTTCGAATATTAATTCGATTTAAACAGCAATACAAGACTCTCGTCAAGATATCACAGCAGCGCTAAATGCCAACGGCCTGGATATACCGATTAAAGAAACCGGAATTGATAGAAGTAGCAACAGAGCGAGGCATACCGACAGAAGGGTTAACCGTCGAAGAAATCCGCAAAGGATTAGTCGAGATCCTGAAAGAAGAAGCCACTTCCCGGAACCTGAAAGAAGAAGATTTAAATACCATGTCCGAAAACAACGCGAAAACGATCACCAAACTCATCAGAGAATGGAACTTAAACTTCAAAATCACCGATTGCGCGGTAGATTTCGTAGAAAGGTTAGAAGAACTGGTAGCAGCAAGTGACATCGAGAAAGATGAAATACTACCAGCACTACCACGCATCCTGCAAGGAAAAGCACTCCTGTGGCACAGAAACAACGCAAAGCAATGGAAAACCTGGGAAGAGTTCGTAAATCTCTTCAAACTTTATTTCTTTCCGAGCAATTACGAAGAAGACTTACTCGTCAAAATAGTGGCAAGAAAGCAACAATTTCGAGAAAAGTTTGCGCACTACATAACAGACCTGCAAACACTTATAAGGAGGTATGGAAACCTTAACGAAGCAGAGCAGTTGCACCGCATCCATGAGAACATGCTAAAGAATTACAAGATATACATTAAAAAGCAGGACTTCAAGGATATCGCCGGATTATTAAAATTAGCTACAGAATATGAGAGCTTTGCACTACAAGACACTACACCAGGGAGATATGGAGACACACACTGGAGAACGACAAACCCGGAAGGAAACACACACACGACATATACCGCAGGCAGAAACAGACCGGAAGAGCCGAGCGGACAAAGAACACAAAGCTCCGATGAGAACCGCAAGATACACCCCAAATACGATTCAAAGATTTGTTGCTGGTCGTGTGGAAAGCCCGGACATGACGCGGAGGCATGCAGGGGCAAGCGACAGGTGTTCTGTAGTAGGTGTGGAAAGCTAGGTGTACTCAGCAAGAACTGCTGTAGAAAACCAACCTGGGGAAAAAGCGAAGCTCTAGGTGCATCAAACAGTCCAAGAGAGGAAAACCGCCCATACACAGAAATATATATAATGGGACAAAAGTACCGTGGATTGATCGATACCGGATCAACAAACACATACATTAATCAAAAAACATACGACGAGTGCAAGAAACAAGCCCTACTAGAAAGAGAAACAACAAGACCGATAATACTAGCAAACGGAAATAGAACCGAGTCAACAAAAAGCATTCTAGTGGAACTACAAGTGAAAAACATAAAAATAAAACACTGGCTACGAGTGTTACCGAAAGCAACCGATATAATAATCGGAATGGACGTGTTAAGAAGGCTGGGAGTGACCCTACAGTGGCCACAGGAAGAAATAACAAACACAGACAACGGGACACAACCACCCGAACAAGGAAAAGGAAACAGCCAAACAACAGAGCAAGCGCAGCAACAATCCGAAATAAATAACCAGGCGGCAGAAACAGAACGACAGCCAGCAAACAAATCCGAACAAACGGAACCAGAAACCGACGCAAAGGAAAGCCCAGAGCATACACAGCATGTTAAGACTGACCCGACGCTGGGGGAAATGCTCTCAGAAGCACAAAACAAAGAGCTGCAAGAAGTTCTACAGCGAGAATTCGAACTATGTGAGAAGAGCCCAAAGGGAAACACGTGGATAGAACACAAGATTAGATACAAACACACAGAACCAGGAAAACAAAAATATAATCCGCGGAACCCCAAACAGCAACAAATTATCGACACACACGTCAACGACATGCTGCAGCAAGGGGTAATCGAGAAGTTGCACAACCCGTACAGCTCACCCGTAGTATTGGTGAAAAAACCATCCGGACAATACCGTTTGTGTATAGATTCCCGGAAACTAAACGAAATCTCCGAAAAGATACATACCCACTATCACAAATAGATGATATTTTAGAAAAGTTAAGACAAGCCCAATTCTTCTCCAAGTTCGACCTAAAGAACGGCTACGTCTACAGCTACTTCCACTCTAGTGGAGCCACCTTCCAAAGACTATTGGACATGGTAATCGGACCGGAACTCGAACCTCACGCATACGTTTACCTCGACGACATTATAGTGTGTAGCCCCACGTTCGAAGAACACATTATACACATGAAAGAGGTATTCCAACGAATCAGAGAAGCAAGACTACGCATCAACATGGAAAAATGTAAGTTCGCAAAGGCCGAGGTAGAATACCCGGGACACACGACAAGAGAGGGAATCAAAATGAACGCAGAAAAGATAAAAGCAATAACAGAACTAAAAGCGCCAGAAAACATAAAACAAACACGCACATTCATAAGCATGGCATCCTGGTATAGGAAAGTTATACACAACTACGCCGACATAACCGCACCACTAGTCAAATTTTTGAAAAAAGGAGAGATAATCGTATGGGACACGCAACAAGAAACCGCCTTCGAAAAACTCAAAGGAAAAATAGCAACAGACCCTATCCTGACAAGGGCTGACTTCACAAATGTAAATGTAGAACGAGAATTCAATTTCGCACTCGACACATCGGTCCAACAATCAACTAAATATACCCCGGCAGTCCTACTATATGGAAGAAAACTACGGAACCCTAACGACCAAAATTCATTCCCGACACCACACATACAAGAATTCAAGAAAGTACAAGAAATATATAAAATTGTGCAAAAAAACAAAAAAAAAACAAGAAATGGCATCAACGGTACAATAAACTTATTACGGCAAAAATAAACGACCGTGGAACCTCAAAATAGAAAACCACGTACTAAAAAGAAATTTCACATTATCAAACGCAGAGAAAAGTTATTGCGCCAAATTAGCCCCAAGCCCCATACATTATTTTAGAAAAAAATCACCAGTTATATAACTACTACAAGAAAAACTACAAACGCACAATTATAACAGCACACACAAAAGATTTGATACCGTATAATAATTGAAATAAAACACAAAATCCAACCCGAATCCAGGAAGGCAAGTCAAAATAACTTAAAATAAAACGGAACATAAACAACAAAGTGCAAGCCAGACGTAAACGCAACCGAAAACCAACAAAATTATTATTACAAATAAGGTTCACTTTCACACACACACAAATTACACAAAAACGAACCTAAAGCAGACCACATAAGGTCTAAACAAAAATTTATCCCGAAAAATTATTCAAAACCAAAATAGCAACTAACACGCGTTAAACCAAGCTATCCCGAAAAATGTTGATAACCCAACCTAACAAAATATAAAAAAAAAACCGTAGATAAATATTAATAACACGGTCATAAGAACCAAGAAAATAGATAATAGTCTTAAAAGTGTAAAAAAACATATCAAGGGAAACACGGATCCCCAAAACGTCACACATGGACAGAGGGGACATTTTTTTTTATAACCGTGATTATACAGGTGATTTTTCCCCACAGGTAAAAATCTCCAGAGCCGGGATGGGACTGTGATGCAGCGCCATGAGCGCGCACACAAATGAGCTACGCACGCTGCGACGGAACGCCGCAGCGAGCGCACCGCATCGTGGCCGCCGGCCGACTGAAGCCGACCGCCCCCCCGCGCGCCCCGCGCTCCGATCCGTATATAATGCGCGCGCGCCGAGCATCGTGGCAGTGATTCTCGCAGCCGCCGCCCGGCTGCTAGGATTGCTGTACCCAGGCTATGGCAGTCGCGGTGTTCGTATAGGAGCAATAGCACGCCATAGTCCTGATCCCTTCCCCCTCGCCTGTTCCCCCGTATCCTGGTCTACAGCGGTTGCGGTGTTCGTATAGGAGCAATTGCACACTGTAGTACCTACCGTCCATCCCGATTCCCGCTTCCTGGTCTACAGCGGTTGCGGTGTTCGTAGAGGAGCAATTGCACACTGTAGTACCTACCGTGAGTCCAGATTCCCGTATCCTGGTCTATAGTAGTCGCGGTGTTCGTAAAGGAGCAATTGCACGCTATAGTACCTACCGTTTCCCGTTCATCCGTCACCCTTACCGTCCGCCGCTCGACCGACCCTGATCTCCGTGCCGAGGGTCAAACAACCCCGCGTGGTTGTCGCGAGTAGACTAGGACCTCGCGCCCGTTTATACATCCCTATCAGTGTTTCTCTACTTTCCCCTGTGTCCCTCTCATCCCTGAGCTAGTTTGAGAAAACCCGAGGTCCCGTACGGACCGACGGAGTTGTGAGCCGTCTCGCCCGTTCCGACGCGCGGGACGACATCACACACCTATAGTGGTTTGGGTATTTTTTACAGCATCTCGAGCATTTGCTTTTGGAAAGGTGGATGCTAAGTGAAATCGGTTCTTTTTTGTTTAAAACTATTTTTATGTTTTAAGTTTTGACTATTTTATTGTGAAATAATTACCATACATTTTGAAATCTACAACATGTAAATATGTTTTTATAATTACATCAATATATTCCTCTAAATTAAGCTTAACATTTTAACTGACGATTCGAAACACATTTTTGACTTTGTCAGCTGGATTAAGTACCTAATGGCGACCGTATTCTGGGATGCCAAAGAACTGGTTTTTGTAGATTAGGTACCTTCAGAAAGGAAGAAAGATAAACGCCCAATATTATGCTGAACTGCTACAAAACCTCAGTCATGCAATAAAAGATAAAAGGCCTCACTTTCATACGAGTAAGAAGAAAATTTTACTGCATTAGGTCAACGTTTCTGATCACACAGCTAAGGTTGCAATGGCCAAAATTAAGGACTTGCACTTCCCCCCTGGCCCTTGGCCCCCTGCGACTTCTACCTGTTCCCAAATCTTAAAAAGTGGCTAGGTGGACAAAAAATTTCCTCTAACACTGAAGTCACTTTGAGGGACTTGAAAATTCGGTTATTCAAAATGGTATAATGAACTTGGAGAAAAGTGCGTGGACTGAGAAAGTACTTACGTTGAAAAATAAAATATTACATTTATATAAATACTAGCTGTGCCCGCGGCTCCGCCCGCGTGGAATTCGCTCTGTGTCAGTAAGCGGCTAATTCACCCCTAATTTCTCTCCCGCTACCCTGGAGGCGGAACTTGAAGTAAAGTTGACAGATGGATACGCTAGAGGACAGTAGTCCTAATAAAATATTTTACAATTACCACTAAATGAAACTACACTCATAAATGTATACTTTTTTTTATTAAATTTGTTTTTGGCATGATTTAAACGACATAGAGAGTAGTAGGTGTATATCGGACGATACAGGACCACTTTTGTATTTATACGTTCATGTCCACGGCAAATATCATCCAAATCGATCCTCCCGTCAAATCAGTTGGGGGGGGAGGGTGTCACAAATGCAGAAATGATTTTTTTCTATTTTAGGTGCACTTGGAGGGGGGGGGGGGGGGTCCATGAACCATGCAAATTTAACTCAATCGAGTGTAGTGGCTACCCCCTCCCCCCTTTTAGACGTTGAATTTTTATAGGCTACGTATAACCTGGCTGGGGATTTTCTAGAATTGGAATTAGTAATCCTTAATTGGGTGATTTCCGGGATAACAATGAAAAAAAAAACCGGCCAAGAGCATGTCGGGCGATGCTCAGTGTAGAGTTTCGTAGATGCTGCCCTGTTACAAAACATCCGTTCTAAAGGTCGTTTATTTGGCGGCGCTTACGTCAGTTTACTATTCGGCACTTCCTTTCACTATGCGTTTTTGACTAATAATTCAAAAACGGCTGAACCGATTTTATTCAATATAGTTTTTATTGAAAGTTCTTAACAGGCCTCACCAAATTTCAGCTTTCTAGTGCGAACGGTAACTGAGCTAGACCGCGGACAGACGGACGGACATGGCGATGTAACTGTTACGTAATAAGGCCTAATTATGTACAGAAGCATACACTGCTTTACCTACACACATATTAAAAATCCATTGAAACCATTAGAATGACCACCATTACACCGCCATGACCAACATTATTGCGCCGGCGGTCGGGGGGGGGGGGCATGCCGGCGGTCGGGGGGGCGGATTTTCATTACGTTACCGTAGGTAATGAATTTTCATACGTTTTTACCACACCGTCGCAGATAATACACTGATGTTACGTTATTGGTTGCAATAATGTTGGTAATTAATTACATACGGTTCCGAACGCGTAATAGAGGATTTATGATAATTATGATATTGGTGTAGATCAAGATATTTATTCGTCAATGTAAGCACATTACAATGCACTAATGAACGTCAGAGAAAAATAAAATACGTGAGTGTCGTGGAAAGTGTGTGAATCAAGTGCGATTGGAACGAAGTTATGTTATTAAATTTTATTTCATTTTTTACTTTTTCGTAAATTTTGTGGTTTGAATTTTTTTTGCATTTTTTTAAAATTTTGGAAATTTTGGAAATAGTGGAAATTTTGGAAATAGTGGAAAATTTGGAAATTTTGGAAATTTTGGAAATTTTGGAAATTATGGAAATGTTGGAAATTTTGGAAATTTTGGAAATTTTGGAAATTTTGGAGATTTTGGAAATATTGGAAATTTTGGAAATTTAGAAATTTTAAATTTTTGACATTTTCGAAATTTTTGACATTTTCGACATTTTTAAAATTCTCAACTTTTGAGGTTCTCGACTTTTTTCACTTTTATCACTTTGCCACTTCTCAGTTTCACTACACTTCACTTCACTTTATTCTATTTTATATATTTTTTATTTCATTCCATTTTACATGTTTCTCAATCGTATGGGTGTCGCGTTTTCGTGACGTGACGCTTTTTCGTAACGGTCACATGACTTTTTTTCGCCTAGGCCCCCATCCGCGAACCGTCCGATAAGGAACTTCGTTCCAAAACTCCACCGGTTCTAACCCTGTAGGTGTACCTCTGGCCCAAGAAGTATTATGACCGAAAAGAAATTCGACGGGACTTATTTTTTTCAAAACAGTAATACATTATTAGATCTTAAAGATACAAAATAATGCGTAGTTCTTCAAGAAGACATATCAAAACTGCTTGAGAGACAGATAATGTACCTATTGTTTAATTATAAAGAAAAATAAATCCTAATCTGACTGCTTCACAAAACGTTTGATATGTTTTCCTACCTAAACGGTGTCCTATAAATGTTAGATGATTTTGTAGTAGTTTTTTGGTTTGCTGCAATAACCCTTTGACATTCATGACATTCGCAAATATTTCTTAAGAGCGGGTAAAGGTAAATTTAAAGCATCGACGGGTAACATGTTATAAATATGAACACCTTGACCAAAAAATTACAAATTATTTCAATACCAACTTTCAACATACAAACTTTCAACCCCCTTTGCACACCTTCCAGGGTTGATTTTCGGGATGAAAACTGTTCATTGTCCTTTCCCGGGACTCAAACTATCTCTACACAAAATTTCATCATTATCCGTTCAGCCGTTAACTAATTAAAAATACTTGGAACGTGTTCTGTTATCGATTCTAAGTATCTCCAGCCAACTTTTTTTCGAATATATTCCATGAACAGACTTTCGACCCTCTTCAGCTTTATTATATGTATGTATAGATAGTTTTTATTGAAAGTACCTTTCAGGCGTCACTTCCATTATTTTTTCAAATTTTTTGGACCTATGGTTCTAAAGTAAGATGGGGTGGGGGGGGGGGGGGGGGTTTGAAGAAGAAACTATCCTTTGTCATTTCTCAAGACCCATACTATCTTTTTTTTTTTTTTTTTTTTATACCACGACGGTGGCAAACAAGCATACGGCCCGCCTGGTGGTAAGCAGTTACCGTAGCCTATGGACGCCTGCAACCCCAGAGGATTTACATGCGCGTTGCCTACCCTATCTCTATACCAATTTTCATCTAAATCAGTTCAGCGGTAAAAAAATCCTCATACAACCTTCCAACCCCCTTTTCACCCCCACAAGGGTTTGAAAACTATCCTATGACGTTTCTCGAGACTCAAATTATCTTCATACTCATTTATATCTAAATCGTTTCAGCGGTTAAAAATTCTCCATACAAACTTTCAACCCCATTTTCACCCCCACCAGGGTTGATTTTCGGGATTAAAACTATATATTATCCTTTCCCAAGACTCAAACTATATCTATCCAAACTTTCATCAAAATCCGTTCAGCCATTTTCACGTGATGCGCGGTCAAATAAACAGACAAACAGATAAACAGATAAACAGATAAACAGATAAACAGATAAACAGACAAACAGATAAACAGACAAAAATTCTAAAAATTGTTGGAACGTGTTCTGTTATCGATTCTAACTATCCCCAGACAACTTTTTTTCGATTATCTTCCATGTACAGACTTTCGACCCCTTCAGCTTTATTATATGTATAGATATTCTATTATTTATAGGCCATTTCGGAGACTTATCAACTCGCCCTCGTATGTATTTAATGATTGTGGTACGTGTGTTTAACTATGTTGAATTGTACACTTGTAAACCTTTGTGGGATAGGGCCCTGGCCTGAAACCTTTTTATTTAGACCTGTAGCCTGTAGACAGCTGTAGTATATAGTTTTTCCCGTAAGTGTGTTACTGAAAGCATCCATTACCAAAACTAGTGTAACATCGATTTCTACCGGATTTATTCTGCCGCTTGAGTAATGCTATCGACACAACGACGGATGACCCGCCCTCGGGGACCATACTGCGCACATATATCCATCGCATACCGCGTATTATGCGACCAAAGAAACCAGTATCCGTGCGACCTTTACATCCATTAAAACTTTACGTTCTATGAGACCACTCTTACACCAGTTAACTTGACGCGATTATCTTTGGAAACTTTGGAAGCAGTGTACCTTCTCTGCGAACGTAAAATGACGGAGTATAGCTGAGAAATCATGTCGGTTAAGACCCTTTAGCGTGGAAGCAAGTGTAATGTCGACACGCATTAACGTCAATGCGAATTTATTCACCAATCCTGACCTACTTTTATCTAAACAGCTATTCACCTGCTTCCATAGACTGGGAGGTTTCGGGGTACTTATGTTTATTATAATTATGGAAATTTTATTTTGGATAAGAATTTGTACAGAAAGATTTTTGGCGAACCTTCAATGAAAGGGCCTCTTTGCGAACTGCCTATCTTAGCATGGGCCTAATTTAGGTAGTATTTTGATAAAAAGATAAAAGATATTTATTCTTCAATTTAGGCACATTACAATGCACTTATGAACGTCAGAGAGAAAAAAAAACTACCACTGGTTCTAACCCTACACCTCTGACCCGAGAAGTATTATTTATGACCGGCAAGAATCTGGGCGGGACTTATTTTTTCAAACCAGTAATACAGTAATATTATATCTTAAAGATAAGCCAATTAATGTAATTATTCAAGTGTCTATTGATAAATTACGGAAAATTTTGTTTTTAAATAAATAAAATATTTATATTTAATCGCACCCAGCTTCTCATTTGGCTTCGCGGTAAAAAGTTGCCCTAGTTTCCGTTTTGTTTGATTATCTTAAAGGGCAGGAATTGAGTAGGTACCTACTGATGACGTCAGTTATGTTTTATAAATTAACCTCCCACTCCTTGCCAGTTTGAAAATTAAAATATGTAAATAACTGGTACCACAGTTACTATTTAAAATATACTCATAGGTAGGGTCTAGGCCGTCTAGGTCTTGCTAGCACCAAGATAATAAAACTAGGAGCAAATCATTTTGAATGGAAAGGATTCTGGCTACAGTCCAAAACAAGAACATACCAAGTACCCACCACACGGAGGATGTTGGAATTACATCTACTTAGGATTCTATTGCCAACCTCTTAGTAAAAATTGTGTTGAAACATAGTGATTGTTTTTAATGTTCGCCTAATTTAACAAATTAAATGTTATCAAAATAAAGTGATTTATGTAACTTTTTAAGAATATCAATTATGTATCTCGCATATCTTTTGATTTGAAGTGTTACTTGAAAATGTTGGTGGTGTCTGATACCAAATATCTTAAAGATTCAGATTTTTCTCACTGACCTATTTCGATTAAATTATGAATTGTCAATAAAATTAGAACTATTAGAAGCCAAAAAATAGTTTTACATTTAGCCTACTTACTTTTTCAAGTACCTACTTAAGTATTATTTAATGGTGTCTGAAACGTCTGTCAAATCAAAATCTCCTTAATATACGTTTCTTTTTTCTTTAACCCCCTTTCCTTTCACCCTCGAGGCAAAAAGAGTGGTTTTATAAGTTTGACCCCTATGTGAGTCTGTCTGTCTCTGGCACCGTAGCTCTTAAACGGGTGAACCGATTTGAATACGTTTTCGTATTTCATAGCAGGTTTTCAAGCGATGGTTCTGAAGCATGCTTTTAACAAAAAATATCAACTGCGTTGGGGCTTTAATTTTATTTATAGGTATAGTTATGTCACTTCTGTTTGTATGGAGACAAAATTTTACAAAGGTTTTTTTTTAAATATTTTTTTATTCGTTGAAAGGATAGTTATATTAATACCTTCAACTGTACTCACATTAAACAGCCCAAATAGAATTAGTCCTCACATGGGCCTCTGAGAGCCTGTTACTACTACCCTCTGATTAATTCCCATTCCCGTCTGTATAATTTGGACCCATTGTTCGTCGGAGTTGCCGCCTGTTTCTTGGATACTAGTAGCAGGGGAGTACGTCTTGGAAATCATTGTTCTATGTAATTTGATTATAAATATGCTTGTTTGAAGGGATGACGGCTTATGGCTTATATGGAATTTCAAGGGTATTGTGGGGTGTGAAATAGGTCAAATATTTGGGTAGCCGTTGTCTTGCATTACTTACCTAATTCTAAAGGGAAATTAGGTATCTATCTATATATTGGGATTGAAACAAAAGGAAACAAAAATATAAGTATAAATCAAAATCAAATCAAATCAAAATATATTTATTGAGACTATAGGTGTATAAACAGGTGTTACATTTGTTTGAGGTACTAAAACCATAGCCTACCATGTCAATGGTGTACAATATATCGTAGAGCTAAAATAATTGTGAGTTCAATGTCAAAAAGATACAATACTAAATTTTAAATAATATACATGAGTTAAGAAGCTTACCTAATAAGAACATATTAACAAAGAATTTATATACTTAACTAGGTTTCATAAATGTCATTCAATTCACAAATTGCCTTTATTTTCTAAAAAATCATCAGTCGTGTAAAACATTCTATTTAGTAACCATTCATTAATTTTCTTTTTAAATTTATAAATAAATTTCTTTTATTCTTTATAAATTGTATTCGATAGAAAAGAAAATTATTGATAATCAGACCTTTTGGGTAGTGCAGACAAGAATTATTATATTTTCTTGTCTTCACTATCTAAGGGTTCAGACCCTGTAGACATGTTTGTGAAGAAATAAAAATCACTTTGAAACACAATTAGATGTGTATTTGAATAAAAACCTTAATTAATTACAGAGCTGTTGCGGAGCGTGTTAGTTGAAAAAATGGAAGAGAGTGAGTTGACATTGACATAATGAATGAAAAACTATGGTATGGTTTCGTTCGGAAACATAATCCCGGGGGCTGGGTTGACCAGAATTATACATTTTCTTTTAAGGTTGTTTGAACAAAGTACATTTACCTTAAAATAACTAACAAGTATTTGAGATCAAATTCAATTGAGTTACTTTACTCACACATAAAAAGATTGAGATCAAGCTTTTATATAACGATTGAATACTAACATTACTCAAGAAAATAACACTTTACGTTTAAACATAGCTACAGTTCAGCTAGGAAAACAAAACATTGAAAAAACTCTTTCTTATATTAATTATAATATAACTACATTTATTTTATATGCAGGACACTAAGTTACTTACTTATAATAAAAGTTGTAACAAAATTATAGACATATATTACTAAGTAATCAACACTTCCTAGGATATTATCACATTTCTATTGGCAAAATGCTAATTTTGTTAATGGCTCTGCTGGTAGAGTTTCCATTGGGAAGCCTTAGGTCTACTACTCTTGCCTTTTGGTCAGCACCATAATGAATTTTAGTTACTCTAGCTACCGGCCATTGTTATGGACTGCATCTTATGTCTCTAAGGAGTACTAAACTATCCATCTCTATGTTAGGTTGTACATGATGCCATTTAGGGCGATTATTTAACAGTGTTAAATATTGCTTGTGCCAAGCTTTCCAGAAATGCTGTTGCATTTGAGTGCAACGACGCCACAATCGCAGTCTGATTTGAGGGATTGAAGTTATATCAGGTTCTGGAATAGCGGTCATTGGTTTATGAATCAAGAAATGACCCGGAGTCAAATATGTAAAGTCGGTGGGGTCTCTAGACATTTGTGTTATCGGTCGAGAGTTGAGAATCCCTTCCGTAAAAATGATTATCGAATTAAACTCATCATAAGTAAACAACATAGACATAAACAAAAAGGAAGATGAGTGACGTTCATAGTAAACAAAACTGAAATGTGGTCCAGCACCTACACACTTATAAAATGCTACACACCGCTATAATGTATGTGTATCATGGGCAAAAGAGATAAACCTATATAGTTAACACGGGTATGCAAGGGAGACCTCCATATTTTGCGCATTGCTCAAAGTGTGACTGAGAGACTCTGCCACACGACTAATTCAATATAGTTTCCGGAACCTATATTTGATGGCACAGAATCGAGCGCCTGGTACCATATCTCCCTTTTTGTATAAATCAATGGTAAACAAGCTGTTTCCTATAACCCGCTTAAAATGTTTCTTTGAGCTTTTCACAGCTGCCTCCCAGAGGCCTCCAAATGTAGGTGAATAGCTAGGTATATATTTAAAATCTATATTTTTGGATACAGCTAAGTCTATGACAGTGTGATGTCGTCCCGCGCGTCGGAACGGGCGAGACGGCTCACAACTCCGTCGGTCCGTACGGGACCTCGGGTTTTCTCAAACTAGCTCAGGGATGAGAGGGACACAGGGGAAAGTAGAGAAACACTGATTAACAATGGTAAATACGGCGGGCATTTATGCCGGTTTATTTATCTTAACTAAGAGTACTCAATCTAACCTATGCTACAGAGCGCGGGACGGGATTCCCAGATAGGGATGTATAAACGGGCGCGAGGTCCTAGTCTACTCGCGACAACCACGCGGGGTTGTTTGACCCTCAGCACGGAGATCAGGGTCGGTCGAGCGGCGGACGGTAAGGGTGACGGATGAACGGGAAACGGTAGGTACTATAGCATGCAATTGCTCCTCTACGAACACCGCGACTACTATAGACCAGGATACGGGAATCGGGACGGACGGTAGGTACTACAGTGTGCAATTGCTCCTATACGAACACCGCAACCGCTGTAGACCAGGATACGGGAATCGGGACGGACGGTAGGTACTACAGTGTGCAATTGCTCCTATACGAACACCGCAACCGCTGTAGACCAGGATACGGGGGAACAGGCGAGGGGGAAGGGATCAGGTCTATGGCGTGCTATTGCTCCTATACGAACACCGCGACTGCCATAGCCTGGGTACAGCAATCCTAGCAGCCGGGCGGCGGCTGCGAGAATCACTGCCCCGATGCTCGGCGCGCGCTGCGGCGTTCCGTCGCAGCGTGCGTAGCTCATTTGTGTGCGCGCTCATGGCGCTGCATCACAACAGAATCTTGGTGTTCTTCTGAACTTAAATTTGAAAGTTCTTTAAGAGAATTGTCAGCTCCAATAAATGTTTTGGCGTTGTCACAAAAGATTTTGCTAGGATATCCACGCCTGGCTGTAAACCTTTTTAATGCAGCAATAAAGGCTGGTCATGTCAGATACTAACTCTAGATGAATTGCTTTGGTGGCAAAGCACACAAATACACAGACAAAACCTTTTGTGACAATGCATCTTCGCAATGAAGATTGTTTGATGCTGAAAGGACCGCAGTAATCTATTCCAATAACATCAAAAACTTTGGCCTCATTTACTCTATCGAATGGCAAGGACCCCATAAGCTGTGAGGCAGCTTGCGCTTTAAATCTATAGCATGTGATACATTTTCCTATGATCTTGGTGACTTCTTTATTGCAGTTAATAATCCAGTATTGTTGTGCTAGGCTGCTAGTGGTGTCTTTTAATCCACCATGTAATAATAATTTGTGCTCATGCTGGATTATTAAGCTGGTCACAAAACATTTTTTGGGCAAAATCATGGGATGTTTTTGTGAATATGGGATATTTGCATTTTGCAATCTTCCTGTCACTCTTATTACATTATTAGCATCTAAAAATGGTGCTAGATTCTTTAAATTACTTTTAATTGGTAATTTGTTTTTAATACAGTTAATTTCTTGTTTAAAATACTCATGTTGCAAGAGTGATACAATTTTGTATTTAGACTGTTGCATTTCAGATATAGTTAAATTTCCTTTAATTTTGTTGCTTGAATTTTTGCAATTATTGGAAAATCTTAATATCCAAGCAACTATTCTTTGCAATTTTAGCCAAGAAGAGTATTTTTTAAGCAATTGTGGTTCTTCTGGTGTAGCAACCAAGCAGGTTAGGTGGCTGCTGACAGTCTCAGGAATATTACTTGAGCTGTTAATGGCTGTGAATGGCTGGGGATGGTAGTTAGGATCCAGAAAGTCAAGCCGCCCATGCCACCACAACTCATTTTTTGAAAGGTCAAGCGGACTACAGCCTCTTGACAACACATCAGCCGGGTTGGTTGCTCCACCAATGTGACACCAGATGCTATCACTTGTTAATTCGTTTATGACATTTATTCTGTTTTTGACATACACAGGTAATGTTTATTTCTTAGACACTATCCAACACAGAGTTACATTGGAATCAGATAATAAATAGCTTGCATTTATGTTTACATTGCTAAGAATGTGTTTCACTTTGTGCAGTAGTTTAGACAGGAGTACTGCAGCATTAAGTTCCAATTTTGGAATTGTAAGATCATTTATGATTGGCGCGACTTTTGATTTGCTACATAGCAGCCTCATTGATGCTTGTCCATTTTGAATGCATCGTATGATACACAACCAACAAACAAGCACCATATGATTTTGATGAGGCATCACAAAACCCAACAATTTCTACTTGATCTTTGTCAGTCATTATATGCCTATGTATTTGTTTAGTTGGCATTTCCAACACTTCTTTATGAAACTTAATCCACTTCTTTAAGAGTAGTTCTGGTATCGGAGAGTTCCAATCTAGGTTTTCCTTCCAAAGATCTTGCAGAAATTGCTTTGCCTTGACAACTATTGGGCCTGCCAGACCTAAGGGATCAAAAAATGACCCTATAAAACTAAGAATTGAGCGTTTGTCCCAATTTTGTATGTTTTTGTTGGGATAGCTAATTTTGAAAGTATCCTGATTGGGATTAAACACCATGCCTAAGGCTTTTAGGTCAGTTTTCATGGAGAGCTGGTGATCATCAGCATAGTGGTATTCTGATGAGATGCCTGTTAGCAGTTTGGGATCATTGGCTGCCCACTTGTGTAGATGAAAATCAGCACGGGACAAGAGCATAGTTAATTGGTCTCTTACCTCCAATGCCTCTTCGATGGTATCTGCTCCAAAGAGCGCATCATCCACGTACATTGCTGTGCGGATCACCTCTGCTGCTTTAGGAAGCTCCTCCTCATACCTTGTAGCCAGTTCCTCCAAGCATCTTGTGGCCAGGAAGCTTGAACTTTTTTGTCCGTAGGTCACGGTCTGTAATTGAATAACAATTAGTTCATTGTTGTTATTACGCCATAGAATGTTTTGCAAATGGTGAAACTCGGGGTCTATTTGAATAGCCCGGTACATATTTTGAATGTCTGCCATAATTACATATTTTGGCATTCGAAATGATATTAGTATATCAAAAATGTGTTTTTGGACTTTTGGGCCGTTCAGTAATACATCATTAAGAGGCCTTATTCCCAAAATGCGCGTAATTTGCGAAATGCATCATTTTCTTCGGAGGTTATAGCGAAAATGCTTTGTGTTTTTAAATTAACTTTTAATGCATATAAAAGTCCGTTCCTTTATCTAGACGGCCATGGGAAATAAAATACATTTTTGAGAAAAAAACCTGAAAAACATGGCTTCTCTTGGCAGGCCTCTTCAGAGTTTGCAGTTAGACGTCTGGTTTTTTTTTCAGATTACTCAAATAAAGGGAACCTTTCTTATAACATTTGAATACAATTCAATTCAGTATATCATGTTCAAGACGGCCATGGTAAGAAAAATTGAAGATTCATCTTGGATAATAGACAAAATACCTTCTGAATATTGCAATTTTTTTAATGAAAACAGGTTTACATTTAATTTTTTTCACGGAAGTCCTATAAATATTCTGCCCTAAATATATAAATATATTAAAGTTCAGCTATAGATCTACCACGAAAAAAAAAAATCATTACTGTAACGCAAAATTTAAATAAAGTGTAATTTTTTGAAGATGACTCTAAATCGGTTAAAAACTTGACAAAACACATCGCGCCGTCGTCTCTGGCTCAGTATGGAACGAGAGCTCACAGACGACGGACCTGTGCTAAATCGTCCTACGCGCATTACGTAAGTTTGCCAGCTAGATACACTAAGAGGCCACTAAAACGGGTAACCTTGTATGAAATCCCCAACACGTAGTGACCTGTTTCCATTGCCCTATAGTTGCGAGAAGTGCGATGGAATTATAAAGATCCTTGAAATATTTACTTTACTATAATATTATTATAGTACATTACTTACCAAGGACTGTAAAAGAAAGAAAGCCCGAAGTTGCAGGTATTTGTAACCCGAGCCGCAGGTATTTGTAACCCGAGCCGCAGGCGAGGGTTGTAAATATGCGATAGAGGGCTTTCTTTTTTACTGCCCGTGGTGAGTACACAATTAGCGTAGCGTGCGGTAAAACTCACATTATGGCCAGGTGTGACGTAAAATGATTTTTTATTTGAAAACTAGACAATTTTGTCAATATCGTCATGGTCATCATTTTAAAAACAAAGATGGCGGTCATACACTTTACGGTAAAAACCGTTATGGTAGTCATTTCCGATTAATTCAGGGGTAGATTTCGGAAAAAAGGACGGTTTTAAAATCAAAGATAGCGGAAACGTAAAATTCTGTCAAAATCGTCATGGTAGTCATTTCCGACTAATTCGGGTAAGCAGATATCGAAAATAATGTCTATTTTGAAATCCAAGATGGCGGTCAAACACTTTATGGTAAAAATCGTTATGGTAGTCATATCCGATTAATTCAGGGGCGTAGATTTCGGAAAAAAGGACGGTTTTAAAATCAAAGACGGCGGAAACGGAAAATTTTGTCATAATTGTCATGGTAGTCATTTCCGACTAATTCGGGTGTGCAGATTTCGAACATAATGTCTATTTAGAAATCCAAGATGGCGGTCATACACTTTTTTTGTAAAAATCGTTATGGTAGTCATTTTCGATTAATTCAGGGGTGTAGATTTCGAAAATAAGGACCGTTTTAAAATCAAAGATGGCGGAAACGGAAAATTCTGTCAAAATCGTCATGGTAGTCATCTCCGACTAATTCGGGTGTGCAAATTTCGAAAATAATGTCTATTTTGAAATCCAAGATGGCGGTCAAACACTTTTTTGGTAAACATCGTTATGGTAGTTATTTTCGATTAATTCAGGGGTGTAGATTTCGAAAAAAAGGTCCGTTTTAAAATCAAAGATGGCGGAAACGGAAAATTTTGTCAAAATCATCATGGTAGTCATTTCCGACTAATTCGGGTAAGCAGATATCGAAAATAATGTCTATTTTGAAATCCAAGATGGCGGTCATACACTTTTTTTGTAAAAATCCTTATAGTAGTCATTTCCGATTAATTCAGGGGTGTAGATTTCGGAAAAAAGGACGGTTTTTATAATCAAAGATGGCGGAAACGGAAAATTCTGTCAAAATCGTCATGGTAGTCATTTCCGACTAATTCGGGTGTGCAGATTTCGAAAATAATGTCTATTTAGAAATCCAAGATGGCGGTCAAACACTTTTTTGGTAAAAATCGTTATGGTAGTCATTTTCGATTAATTCAGGGGTGTAGATTTCGAAAATAAGGTCCGTTTTAAAATCAAAGATGGCGGAAACGTCAAAATCGTCATGGTAGTCATTTCCGACTAATTCGGGTGTGCAGATTTCGAAAATAATGTCTATTTAGAAATCCAAGATGGAGGTCAAACACTTTTTTGGTGAAAATCGTTATGGTAGTCATTTTCGATTAATTCAGGGGTGTAGATTTCGAAAAAAAGGTCCGTTTTAAAATCAAAGATGGCGGAAACTGAAAATTCTGTCAAAATCGTCATGGTAGTCATTTCCGACTAATTCGGGTAAGCAGATATCGAAAATAATGTCTATTTTGAAATCCAAATGGCGGTCATACACTTTTTTTGTAAAAATCGTTAAATTTGTCATGGTAGTCATTTTCGACTAATTTGGGTGTGCACATTTCGAAAAATATGTCTATTTTGAAATCCAAGATGGCGGTCATACACTCTTTTTGTAAAAATCGTTATGATAGTCATTTCCGATTAATTCAGGGGTGTAGCTTTCGGAAAAAAGGACGGTTTTAAAATCAAAGATGGCGGAAACGGAAAATTTTAACAAAATCGTCATGGTAGTCATTTCCGACTAATTAGGGTGTACGGATTTCGAAAATCATGTCTATTTAGAAATCCAAGATGGCGGTCAAACACTTTATGGTAAAAATCGTTATAGTAGTCATATCCGATTAATTCAGGGGTGTAGATTTCGAAAAAAAGGACGGTTTTAAAATCAAAGATGGCGGAAACGGAAAATTTTGACATAATCGTCATGGTAGTCATTTCCGACTAATCCGGGTGTGCAGATTTCGAACATAATGTCTATTTAGAAATCCAAGATGGCGGTCAAACACTTTTTGGTAAAAATCGTTATGGTAGTAATTTTCGATTAATTCAGGGGTGTAGATTTTGAAAATAAGGACCGTTTTAAAATCAAAGATGGCGGAAATGGAAAATTCTGTCAAAATCGTCTGACGGTAGTCATTTCCGACTAATTCGGGTAAGCAGATATCGAAAATAATGTTTATTTTGAAATCCACGATGGCGGGCATACACTTTTTTGGTAAAAATCCTTATGGTAGTCATTTCCGATTAATTCAGGGGTCTAGCTTTCGGAAAAAAGGACGGTTTTAAAATCAAAGATGGCGGAAACGGAAAATTCCGTCAAAATCGTCATAGTAGTCATTTCCGACTAATTCGGGTAAGCAGATATCGAAAATAATGTCTATTTTGAAATCCAAGATGGCGGGTCATACACTTTTTTTGTAAAAATCGTTATGGTAGTCATTTTCGATTAATTCAGGGGTGTAGATTTCGAAAATAAGGTCCGTTTTAAAATCAAAGATGGCGGAAACGGAAAATTCTGTCAAAATCGTCATGGTAGTCATTTCAGACTAATTCGGGTAAGCAGATATCGAAAAAAAATGTCTATTTTGAAATCCAAGATGGAGGTCATACACTTTTTTGTAAAAATCGTTAAATTTGTCATGGTAGTCATTTTCGACTAATTTGGGTGTGCAGATTTCGAAAAAAATGTCTATTTTGAAATCCAAATGGCGGTCATACACTTTTTTTGTAAAAATCGTTAAATTTGTCATGGTAGTCATTTTCGACTAATTTGGGTGTGTAGATTTCGAAAATAATGTCTATTTTGAAATCCAAGATGGCGGTCATACACTTTTTTTGTAAAAATCGTTATGGTAGTCATTCCCGATTAATTCAGGGGTGTAGCTTTCGAAAAAAGGGACGGTTTTAAAATCAAAGATGGCGGAAATGGAAAATTTTGACAAAATCGTCATGGTAGTCATTTCCGACTAATTAGGGTGTACGGATTTCGAAAATCATGTCTATTTAGAAATCCAAGATGGCGGTCAAACACTTAATGGTAAAAATCGTTATGGTAGTCATATCCGATTAATTCAGGGGTTTAGATTTCGGAAAAAAGGACGGTTTTAAAATCAAAGATGGCGGAAACGGAAAATTTTGTCATAATCGTCATGGTAGTCATTTCCGACTAATCCGGGTGTGCAGATTTCGAACATAATGTCTATTTAGAAATCCAAGATGGCGGTCAAACACTTTTTTGGTAAAAATCGTTATGGTAGTAATTTTCGATAAATTCAGGGGTGTAGATTTCGAAAAAAAGGTCCGTTTTAAAATCAAAGATGGCGGAAACGGAAAATTTTGTCAAAATCATCATGGTAGTCATTTCCGACTAATTCGGGTAAGCAGATATCGAAAATAATGTCTATTTTGAAATCCAAGATGGCGGTCATACACTTTTTTTGTAAAAATCCTTATAGTAGTCATTTCCGATTAATTCAGGGGTGTAGATTTCGGAAAAAAGGACGGTTTTTATAATCAAAGATGGCGGAAACGGAAAATTCTGTCAAAATCGTCATGGTAGTCATTTCCGACTAATTCGGGTGTGCAGATTTCGAAAATAATGTCTATTTAGAAATCCAAGATGGCGGTCAAACACTTTTTTGGTGAAAATCGTTATGGTAGTCATTTTCGATTAATTCAGGGGTGTAGATTTCGAAAAAAAGGTCCGTTTTAAAATCAAAGATGGCGGAAACTGAAAATTCTGTCAAAATCGTCATGGTAGTCATTTCCGACTAATTCGGGTAAGCAGATATCGAAAATAATGTCTATTTTGAAATCCAAATGGCGGTCATACACTTTTTTTGTAAAAATCGTTAAATTTGTCATGGTAGTCATTTTCGACTAATTTGGGTGTGCACATTTCGAAAAATATGTCTATTTTGAAATCCAAGATGGCGGTCATACACTCTTTTTGTAAAAATCGTTATGATAGTCATTTCCGATTAATTCAGGGGTGTAGCTTTCGGAAAAAAGGACGGTTTTAAAATCAAAGATGGCGGAAACGGAAAATTTTAACAAAATCGTCATGGTAGTCATTTCCGACTAATTAGGGTGTACGGATTTCGAAAATCATGTCTATTTAGAAATCCAAGATGGCGGTCAAACACTTTATGGTAAAAATCGTTATAGTAGTCATATCCGATTAATTCAGGGGTGTAGATTTCGAAAAAAAGGACGGTTTTAAAATCAAAGATGGCGGAAACGGAAAATTTTGACATAATCGTCATGGTAGTCATTTCCGACTAATCCGGGTGTGCAGATTTCGAACATAATGTCTATTTAGAAATCCAAGATGGCGGTCAAACACTTTTTGGTAAAAATCGTTATGGTAGTAATTTTCGATTAATTCAGGGGTGTAGATTTTGAAAATAAGGACCGTTTTAAAATCAAAGATGGCGGAAATGGAAAATTCTGTCAAAATCGTCTGACGGTAGTCATTTCCGACTAATTCGGGTAAGCAGATATCGAAAATAATGTTTATTTTGAAATCCACGATGGCGGGCATACACTTTTTTGGTAAAAATCCTTATGGTAGTCATTTCCGATTAATTCAGGGGTCTAGCTTTCGGAAAAAAGGACGGTTTTAAAATCAAAGATGGCGGAAACGGAAAATTCCGTCAAAATCGTCATAGTAGTCATTTCCGACTAATTCGGGTAAGCAGATATCGAAAATAATGTCTATTTTGAAATCCAAGATGGCGGGTCATACACTTTTTTTGTAAAAATCGTTATGGTAGTCATTTTCGATTAATTCAGGGGTGTAGATTTCGAAAATAAGGTCCGTTTTAAAATCAAAGATGGCGGAAACGGAACATTCTGTCAAAATCGTCATGGTAGTCATTTCAGACTAATTCGGGTAAGCAGATATCGAAAAAAAATGTCTATTTTGAAATCCAAGATGGAGGTCATACACTTTTTTGTAAAAATCGTTAAATTTGTCATGGTAGTCATTTTCGACTAATTTGGGTGTGTAGATTTCGAAAATAATGTCTATTTTGAAATCCAAGATGGCGGTCATACACTTTTTTTGTAAAAATCGTTATGGTAGTCATTCCCGATTAATTCAGGGGTGTAGCTTTCGAAAAAAGGGACGGTTTTAAAATCAAAGATGGCGGAAATGGAAAATTTTGACAAAATCGTCATGGTAGTCATTTCCGACTAATTAGGGTGTACGGATTTCGAAAATCATGTCTATTTAGAAATCCAAGATGGCGGTCAAACACTTAATGGTAAAAATCGTTATGGTAGTCATATCCGATTAATTCAGGGGTTTAGATTTCGGAAAAAAGGACGGTTTTAAAATCAAAGATGGCGGAAACGGAAAATTTTGTCATAATCGTCATGGTAGTCATTTCCGACTAATCCGGGTGTGCAGATTTCGAACATAATGTCTATTTAGAAATCCAAGATGGCGGTCAAACACTTTTTTGGTAAAAATCGTTATGGTAGTAATTTTCGATTAATTCAGGGGTGTAGATTTCGAAAATAAGGACCGTTTTAAAATCAAAGATGGTGGAAATAAAAAATTTTCAAATTCGTCATGGAAGTCGTTTTCGACTATTTCGGTAACTGTAGATTTTGAAAATAATGTCTATTTTGAAATCCAAGATGGCGATCACACACTTTACTTGTTATTTTAGCCATTTTCGATTAATTCAGGCGTGTAGATTTCAAAAACAAAGTCCGTTTCAAAATCCAAGAGGGCAGAAATGGTCATTCATTTATAAAAATCGTTGTTATTCAGATATGTCGATTTCAAAAACAAATTCTGTTTTAAAATTCAAGACGGCGGCCATATACTTTTTTGTATCCCCAATTGAATCGAAAATGACTACCATAACGATTATCTAGAAAAAAGTGTATGGCCGCCATCTTGGAATTTAAAACGGACCCTTTTCTCGAAATCTAAACACCTGAATCAGTTGAACAAGATTACCATGAAGATTTTCACAAAAAGGTCATCACTGCTATCTTATATTTTAAAACAGTGTTTATTATCGGAATTTACATTGCCGAATTAATCAACAGCGACTACTATAACGATTTTTACTAAAATTGTATGACTGCCATTTTGGATTTTAAAACAGACATTATTTTCTAAATCTACACACGTGAATTAGTAAAAATGACTACCATGACGATTTTTACAATAATTGTCCTTTAACACCCATCTTGGATCTCAAATCAGTCCTTATATCGAAGTCTACACCCCTCAATTAATCACAAGCGACTACCATAAAATTGTTTTAGAAAAAAAAGTAGGTTTACGATCGAGATGTTTACGTGATAACGTCTAACCGCTCGTGAGGATTCCGCGTGACAAGTTTCACGGAATGACTGGCAGCGCTCGAGATGAGACGGGAGATCGGTCCGTCTCTCTCTCGTTATACCTGCGATCGCGCTCGTGAGGTTTTGGTGTGACACAAGTTTCTGAACATGTCACCCGACTAAAACGATTTTAAAGACGTTATCACGTCAAAAAAAAGTGTATGGCCGCCATCTTGGATTTTAAAATATACATTATTTTCGAAATCTACACAGTACACACCCAAATGAGACAAAAAAGACTATTATAACGAATTCAATAAAATTGTCCATTTCAGCCATCTTGAATTTTAAAACGGTGTCTATTTTCGAAATTTAAATCCCCAAATTAATCTAAAACGACACTCATTCGATTTTCACTAAATAAGTGTGCGAGAGCTATCTTGGATTCAAAAACGGTCTTTATTTTCGAAATCTACTTCCCTGAATTAATCGAAAATGACTACCATAACGATTTTTACCAAAAAAGTGTTTAACCGCCATCTTTGATTTCTAAATAAACATTATTTTCGAAATCTGCACCCCGAATTAGTCGGAAATGACTACCATGACGATTTTGACAATTTTTTCCGTTTCCGTCATCTTTGATTTTAAAACGGTCCTTATTTTCGAAATCTACACCCCTGAATTAATTGAAAACGACTAACATGATGATTTTTACCAAAAAAGTGTATGACCGCGGTCTTGGATTTCAAAATAGACATCATTTTAGAAATCTGCACACCCTAATTGGTCGAAAATGACTACCATGACGATTTTGGCAAAATTTACCATTTCTGCCATCTTGAATTTTAAAACGGTCTTTATTTTTGAAATATACATCCCTGCAGTAGTCGAAAATGACTACTGTAACGATTTTTACCAAAAAGGTGTATGACCTCCATCTTGGATTTCAAAATAGACATTATTTTCGATATCTGCTTACCCGAATTAGTCAAAAATGACAATGACTACCATGACGATTTTTAAAATAATCGTCCTTTAACATCCATCTTGGATCTCAAATCAGTCCTTATATCGAAATCTACAACCCTGAATTAATTAAAAACGACTTACATGATGATTTTTACTTAAAAAGCGTATGACCGCGGTCTTGGATTTCAAAATAGACATCATTTTAGAAATCTGCACACCCTAATTAGACGAAAATGACTACCATGACGATTTTGACAAAATTTACCATTTCTGCCATCTTGAATTTTAAAACGGTCTTTATTTTTGTAATATACATCCCTGCATTAGTCGAAAATGACTACTATAACGATTTTTACCAAAAAGGTGTATGACCGCCATCTTGGATTTCAAAATAGACAATATTGTCGATGTCTGCTTACCCGAATTAGTCAAAAATGACTACCATGACGATTTTGACAGAATTTTCCGTTTTCGCCATCTTTGAATTTAAAACGGTCCTTATTTTCGAAATCTACACCCCTGAATTAATCGAAAACGACTACCATGACGATTTCTCAGAAAAAAGAGTATATCCGCCATCTTGGATTTTAAAACAGACATAATTTTCGAAATTTACACCCACTAATTAGCAGAAAATTACTACCGTGCCGATTTTTCAGAATAATGTGTATCGTTTTTTTTTCATCAATTTCTTTGGGACAAAAAACAGTAACACACGAGATTTTGGCTAATAGTAACAATACAAAAATTACAAAGTGTGAGACCAACGACAATATCCACAGATTTGGGATTGATCTTGGATTTTAAAACAGACATAATTTTCAAAATCGACATCCCGTAAGTAGCCGAAAATCACTCCCATTACAATTTTTCTGAAAAAAAAATTATAATCTCCATCTTTGATTTTAAAACAGACATAATTTTCGAAATCTACATCCCCTAATTAGCCGAAAATGACTACCATGACGATTTAACAAAAAAGTATATTTCCGCCATCTTGGATTTTAAAACAGACATAATTTTCGACATCTACACCCTCTAAGTAGCCGAAAATGACTACCATGACGATTTTTCAGAATAAAGTGTATAACCGCCATTTTGGATTTTAAAACGGACATAATTTTCGAAATCTACACCCCTTAATTAGACGAAAAGGACTACCATGACGATTTTTCTGAATAAAGTATATAACCGCCATCTTTGATTTAAAAACGGACATCATTTTCGTAATCTACACACCCGAAGTAGTCGAAATTGGCTACCATGACCATTTTTACAAAAAAAAAAATCAGCCATATTGGAATAAAAAAATAAAAAAAAACTACCTATGTATGTATAAGTAATAGATTATTTCCTACCGAATAAAGGCATATTGAAGGAGGGTAAAAATGAAACATAAGTGTAAAAAACAGTCTAGGTACAATACTAAACAAACCTAATTTTCGAAATTCGAAATTTATTATACTTTTAATTCGAAAAGTATCTCCAACAGTCCCTACTACATACTTTAATTAGTAGTATCTTCCATATAAAAGAAAATAAATAGCCTGTGTGTAACTTATGCGTAAAAAGAATTTTACTTGTAATTGAAGTTGAAAACGATCAAGATCGTTCGATCGTCGGTCATTGCCAGCGGTCGCGTACTGAGCGCTACCGCCATCTATCGAGTAAGATTTCGTGAAATTGAGGAACGTTCATGGGAATAAGGCCTCTTAAGGCTGTTGTACTGTTTGCTTGCCCGAGTATTACCATTAAATACAACGCGCACTTTATTTGTTTTCCTGTCCTCTCTAATAACAGGTAAATGCTGCATAAAATACAGATGTTGCTTGTTAGAGTTAGTAAGGGGTATCACCTTAGCATGACCTAGCTCTATATATTTATTTATAAATTCAGTGTACCGTTCACACAAAATTGGGTCCTTTTCAAACCTTTTTTCTATGCAATTAAGGGTTTTGACGGCAATTGGAAATGTATTCCCTAAATTCAATTGATCCATGGGCTGAGCAAGCGGAAGTGAGACCTGAAACTTGTTATTTATTAATTGTACAGAGCGTCTAAACTCTGCTTCACAGGCGTTCTGCTTTGCTGTAACCTCCGATTTCATTTCAGGAACGATTTCCGTTTCCCAAAACTTTGTTAGGAGGTGCTCAACATTATCGTTAGCCACATGGTTGGCCACATGTAATGACACATGATGGCAATTGACTCCATGATTACATGGAGTGTCTCCAGACACAATCGTACCAAATTCTGTACCGATGAGATATAGCTCAGTATTTGAGATTTTGTCTTTGCTGGGCAGTAATATTTTGCAAAATATGCTGGCAGATAGCAAGAATGAGATGTCAGCAGGATTTGACCAATCATCGTCTGCTAGTACAACAGAATTTGATATTGTGACATCACTTGTATCTATTTTTGTTTGGGGCAATTTTGTAGTGATTTTGTTCACTAATGAGCATTTCACTTGACAGCTGTAATTTGAATGAAGAGACTCAAATTTGGCATTTACAGACTTTGATGTTTGATTAGATTGACACTGTAAGACTGTAATGTTGAGATTTCTATCTATTGGCTGCAAGTTCAATGCTTTGGCAAGCTCGTAAGTCATGAAAGAAACTTGGCTACCACAATCAATCATCCCTCTGGCTGTAATGAAAGACCCATATTGCCCGTAGACTTTGACCTTAACGGTAGGCAATAGATCAGTAGCTTCATCATCGTCCGAGTTCACATGGCAGCTGGTAACTTGTTTTGAAGTTTCGACGTGTAACAAAGTATTGTGAGCTTTGCTTTGACATGAGGAGCATTTGAAATGAAATTTACATTTACTTTTGTGCATACCTAAACATATATTGCATAAATTGAGTTTGGTAGCAAGCTCCAGTCTTTCTTTTGGTGATTGTGCTGCAAAAATTGGGCAACAAAACAATTTATGTGATGTTGCTTTGCAAGCATGAAGGTACTGATATATTGGCCACATTACACACTTTTGTACTTTTATTAGTAAATGCATGTGACTTACCCTCACTTTGTTGGCTTTCTTCAAAGCTGCTGGCTCTTCTCTCCACAAACGACAAGAAATCGTCAAGTGTTGGCATCTTGTCGCTGTCACGCTCCTGATGATATGCTCTGCATGTAAACTGATCTACTTTCTTTAAAAGAATTGTTAGTACAATTAAATCCCACTGTTCGGTAGGCTGCCCTAAGGCTTTGAGTGCACCTATGTGCTGTCGAGTATTGGCAACAAGGTCCCTTGGGTTGCTGGCAGTACCTTTTACAATGGGCTGGCTTTCTATCAAAGCCTGTATGTGATTAGTTATTACAAGAAACTTGTTATCATAACGCAGCTTAAGTAATTCCCTAGCTTTGACATATGAATCACTTGCTAAGGGAAGTCCTTCAATTAACGCTAACGCTTCACCTTTTAAATACTTTTTGAAGTAGAACAGTTTTTGCACTGGTTTGAGTTTGTCACTGGAATCTATTACCGCATCAGTTCCGCAAGAGTTCCATGAAGGCGACGTACTTTGTGTAGTCCTTCCCGTCGTATGTTGGTATCTCGATTTCCGGTAACCGCACTCCACCATGATTGCTAGTCACGCCCGTGGTTTCCATTGTTGTTTCCGACGATGACGACGACGTAACGGCTTTTGACACTTTTGAGGTTATTTTCCGTAATCGTGATATGACGTTGATGGTTCGCTCTTCGTGCTCATCTTCTTCTTCGAAGTCTTCAGCAGAGTCTCTTTGTGTTAAGACGGCTAGCTCCAGTGATAGGTTGTTGTACTTTTTGAGATTGGCTTCGGTTTGTTCCAATCTAATTTTTGCTTTTTCCGTTTCCAAAGACTCCGGTTGCTCGTTTAAAAGCTTTTCAAGTTTTGTTGTATTTCCTTTGCACCACGCGATTTGTGCTTTTATCTTCTTGATTTCGTTCTCGGTATTGCCTCTCATATTGATATTGTCAAGTATAAACAATGAGATTGAAGAATTAAGTTAAATGTCAATTATGACATTGACAGTTGGATGTCAGACTCGTTTGACGTTTGAGTGAACGATTCGGTCTTCGCTACAAAATTGTTCATTCCGCGCACTTTTTGGTTTGGCCTTGAATTGATCAAAATGGCGAACGTTGGAAGTTGAATTCCGAGAAATGCGCTTGCTCGCGACGAACTTTGAAGAATCTTAATTTGATGCTCTTGCTTCGAAATATCACCGGGTTTCTTCTCATTTGCTTAGAGGCGCGTCCTAGCGTTAATATTTCGGCGATATTTCTATGCGATGTTGGATAAAAGTTCGACCGGCACTTCACGCGCGGCGACAACTTTTCTTGAATATACGGCTTTTTTCGCGAACTGCACTTGTTTCGGCACCATTTAAGTTCGTGAAGAAATAAAAATCACTTTGAAACACAATTAGATGTGTATTTGAATAAAAACCTTAATTAATTACAGAACTGTTGCGGAGCGTGTTAGTTGAAAAAATGGAAGAGAGTGAGTTGACATTGACATAATGAATGAAAAACTATGGTATGGTTTCGTTCGGAAACAGACAAGATGACAAAACGAAATGAAACGCTACACGCTCTCGCTCACTCTTCCATATTAGTACGATAAAGAGACGAATTGCGTTTCGATTCGTTTTCTGTAAACGATTGTCATCTTGGCTAAGCCCCCAGGAAGAGATCAATCTTTAGCGATAAGATCGCCTGCTGAATCTATTAAATATGCATAATGTCTGTGTTACGGATGTAGGTTTTAGATTAAATTGGTTTAGTTTAGGCGGATGCATTCATAGTTCAGAAATTTGTAATTAGGAATCCTTACCTTACGCATATAGGTATTGCAGTCGGAATTTTCGTGTACTAACTACACAGTATAATACTTACCTACTAAACTACAATACATTTTCTCAACAAAAAAGATTCATACTGTTCTAGCAATTCATACAAAAATACAGTTGTTGATATGCTTTTAAGCATTAACTTTATCTTAATGGACCGCTAATGTTTCTCCCCAGTAGTAAATACATTCTAGAAAATGTGCAGAATTAATTAAAACTAGCTTATGCATTCTCCAAGTGACCCTAGGTTGCGCAAAGCTAAGGCTTTTATACTCTCAGTCCGTCGGCGGTTGACATAGAGTCAACAAAATGAGACTAATAACACCGTAGCTGCAAATAAAGCCAGCCTCATTTTCGCACTTGGAAAATAGTGAATTTTTCATCTCCAGTGGGAGATCTTTCTTGAGAGCTAGTTATTATTGGTGTAGGAATCTTTATTACTTCACTTAGGCAGCGATGTGAGAAGTGAAGGCACTTGCTTGTTGGCTTATAAGGTCGATAACACTTCATATATGCGACATTAATACGACAAAAAGCCTGAGCCCTGAGACTTTATGAGATCTTATAACATACTTAAATACCTTGTTTTGGTTTGAGAAAAAAAACCAGATGGATGCAATTCTTAAAAGTAGATAAATTTAAAGTTCTTTTGTTTTTCTGACAAGTTTATAGTTCCAAATGATTAAATTTGTATTTTTTTTTAATACCACGACGGTGGCAAACAACCATACGGCCCGCCTGATCGTAAGCAGCTACAGTAGCCTATGGACGCCCGCAACTCCAGAGGTGTCATATGCGCATTGCCGACCCCTTACAGGGGTCTTACGGTCTAAAATAGCATCCTAATACATATTCTCTCCTCCTCAACTTGGTAAGTGAGTAATGTAAATGAACCACGCGGAAGTACCTCCAGTCTGCAACTTTACCCGCGTTATATTCTACTTGTGCATGTATCGCATACTCTTTGAGCAACTCGTCAAGGGCCGAGTGCGCGTGCAAGCTTGCATTAAGTTGTAAGGCATTAATGCACCGCCGCGCCGCCTGACCACGCCTGCTCATAACACGAGAACTTAATGCCAACTTTTTGTAGCCGCCTTAAATTCGCAACACGGCTCGTCTACCCTTTTAAAATGAGAAGCTAATTTATATGAATTACCTTAGCGCTTGCATACATGGTCTAGTCGGCGCGCTTTTGTGTGAAAAAGCTTCCATTTTCAATGGCGAAATTCAGAATAATTGCTTAGCGAAATCTCCTAATTATCATAATTATTCTCCAAGTTTTTAAATTACAACGTGGTATTTCGGTTCAGTTAAAAAATAAAAGTATTTTTATTCGAACATTCTGATAAATGGTGTTATCTAAACTTTTGCAATTATCTTCGAAGCAGCTTTCGCGAGTTCAGAAAACAACCCTTTCAGACTCTCGACTTAGCGTTTACAATTTTAAGTAATCTAGTGATTAAGCTTAACGGTTTAGGGTGGTTTCATCCCTGTGTAGCTTGGTAGGTAAAGAAGGGACTGAAAAGTATATTGCCAAAGGAATAAGAGGTAATGCATAAATAAGTTTACTGCGAAAAATGATACCGTGGCGCGCTAGTCTCGCTTATAGTAAAAAGCCCCTTTTTCCAAGCCTGGAATATTACCTCAGTTTTGTTAACATTGAATAAGGAAAGAATAATCATTACCTATGAAGAATATTATAGTATCTATCTTTGAAGAATCCAGATTTCTGTTTTCCAATGGTATTTTTAAAAAAATCTACGAAATTTGGACATAGGGCATGAGGATAAATAAGGTGCTCTTTTTTTACAGGGTATTCAGTAATTTATTCAAATAAGGGATATACATAAACTGTTAGTTATTAGGTGTCTATGAATCCTAACGTTCCCCGGGGCATCGTCCCCGGGACACTTGCCGCATTTCCAGCACTTTGTATTGCCATACTTAGCCTCTGAGCGAAATATTCATCCTCTCGCAGGTCGCCAGACACCCAGACAAGTTTATGGCAAATTTATTTTACACAACTTGTTTGGTGTCTGACGACCACGGCCCAAAAGTTTCAACTGCAAGTATGTAATTGTTTTAAAAAAATGCATATTTGCGGCAAAATATCCACAGGCAAGGTATATATCCAAGCAGGTCACGTCCCACACCAAGGGTCGTCCCAAAAACCAAGGCACAAACAAGCATCCATCGGGTCTTTTTCCTTCCGCCGCTGACAAGCCAACTGGTTCAAGGGTTGCCGGTATGTTGCCGATAGCTCTGCGGATCAGGTTGTTTAGCGCTGCGTGCCTGAAATTTCGGCCCGCATTCGACTGGCTTAGTCCATTCAGTAATTTGCCTTGAAATTTAGCTTAAATTGGAAAACAGAAGATCAAGTAACAATGGATACATTTATCCTAATCAGCTACTTATTTTGGCTAAGCAAGTCGCAAAATTTAACAACCAAACAACTTTACCGCGACCTACTGGGGTATATTTCTGAAACGGAAGAAGCGTTACGGTAAAGCCTCTATAAACCGTAGAATATTATTTGGCATAAGATTCGCGTTTCGGCCTAACGAGCTTTTGAAATTTTACGACACCCACAAAACCGAGATTTGCATTCTAGTAATTTCAGAAACATTTTTTACTCTTTTCTCTTCAAACAATTCTTTCTCTTTACAACCTGAAGTTTATGGACTTTCTTGTAATGAGTAAAAAACAAGCTTATTATTATGGGTTTGAGGTATAGGCCAAGAAAATAAGATTTTTTTGAAGAATTAATTCCCAGCAGCCTGGAAATCGTTTTAATACCTACATGTCGTCCTAAATGCATGTAATCCGAGTTTGCCCAATCCCAAGAGGTGTGCATAACTTTTTAGCGAAAATTTTGCTCTTTGTCAGGTTTTTGCTTGTAGCTCGAAAACAGTACGTCCGACGGAAAATGTCATGTATATCAATTATAAAGAGGGTTAAATTCTGCCTCGAATGAGTATCTTTACTTCTAATTCGGTTCAGCGGTACAGCCGAAATCAAAAGTTATAAACCGGGAAAATGTTTCATTTAATTGAAAAACTCATATTTTTACTTCCATGTCACATATCTTTGAAACAGATGACTCCTGGTGAAAAACCTATAGAATAAAAGTTGAAGACACTATAATTTCACGTTATATAGACATTTCAATTTTCAAATTCAGTCATTTTGAAAGACTAAATT
This sequence comes from Pammene aurita, assembly GCA_947086415.1. Lineage (NCBI taxonomy): Eukaryota > Metazoa > Arthropoda > Insecta > Lepidoptera > Tortricidae > Pammene > Pammene aurita. The sequence goes on along the minus strand of OX352296.1, from coordinate 13,581,593 downwards.
TGGCATGAATTCAAAAGCGGTTTTTTTACTAATTCCTTCTAAGTTGCATATTTTCCAAAAATATGAGTTGTGAGGCGTACAGAAAACTATTTATACACCGTGTTTTTTTTTTGGTGGCGGTTGGCAGTGGGTAAGAAAAGTATGAGACAACTTGTATTCTTAATTTCTAATTATATTAACGTGTAGATGTAATAGTATTTCTCGAAAGATGTCGAAATAAATAATACAGCATATTGTAGCTCACCAGATAATAAAAAAGTACTTTAAAAGTTTCAGCATTAAAACTACGAGTATTAGCTAAGTAATAAATTTTCACTACACATCCACACAATTATAATATAAGGTAAGTACTTATATCGTATTTAAAATAAAATATCGTTGTAGGTGTATTGACAATTCCATGGCCATAAATAATTTTAATACACTAATTAATTGCTAGCTTTGTTAGCGCATACCACATAGGTTGATCGTCAATAGAACCATCTTCTATTAGGCTATACCTTAGTACCTTAGGTACAATAGGATTGTGGATCGCCCTGCCATGCATAATATATTATGATGAAGGGTTTACACGAGACAAGTTAAGCAAGAGGTCAGACTCAGCCCATCCGTCAATGGAAAGTACTCCATTACGTCCTACCTATAAATTTATGGCTTATACAACACATTTGTCAAATCGATGACCCGGTTTCGAGGGCTATAATGTTGGCGGTGTGCTAAACACGTAAGGGGAGAATTAAAGTGTTTGGATGTCAATATTGTCAATGTTTTTGCTGACAGTTTACACGGTTTGAAATATTTATCAAACAATAATAATTGAGCATTGAACATCCAAATCAAAACAGTTTTAGGCTTGTGACCGCAGGAGCAAAGAATAATAATATTTTGATTTAACGGTCTCGTAGCCTAGTCGGTACTGACCCTGCCGCAGGAGGCCCCGGGTTGGAATCCTGGTCAGGGCATTTATTTGTGTGTTCATCACGGATATTTGTTCCTGAGTGATGGATGTTTTCTATGTATTTAAGTATTTATCTCTCCATCTATCTATTATATATATACATATATCATCGCCTAGTACCCTCAACTCAACACAAGCCTTCTGGAGCTTACTGTGGGCCTAGGTTGATTTGTGTAAGATTGTCCCATAATATTAATATATATCTGCACAAGTATCTATCCTCTTCAGAACATTAACAGATGTGACTAGATTATTATAAGAACGTCAGTCATGTAGCTAATGTTGGTACTGACTGTACTGCTACCTAATAACGATTAGGTACAAGTATTATTACAAAACTTACGAGCACGTTGTAATATAACCGAACAATTACAAATAAATAGTTCCTACACAACGTTCCGTTAACAACAATAGTAAAAGCGAGCTGCGCTCGTAAATTCACACGTAAAAGCAAAACGAGGGCTTATTGCGAGTTGCAATTTTCAACTACGGACAATAAACAATTCGCTTGAAATAAGAGTAATTACGAGTATCCACCTGAACGGAGCGGCAATAAATCCATTTAGCGCTGAAGGGGCGCTGATTCTTCCGACAAAAGCCCAACCAGTGCTTGCAATTTAAACTTTACACTTGTATGCAACTGTCCATAACATCATTACACGCCTGGAATTAGTTTGCAGCGAATTTGGACATTTTCACGGCAGAGGTGCGAAGTTGAAGAAATTCGGGAAATGCAATGACAAACTACGTTAACGAGACGGTTAGTACAGTAATTACAACACTTGTTAAAGTCCATGCACCGGTACCTATTTACTACCAAAGAGAATGTATAAATAGAGCAGCACAGTTCTAAGAACTTTTTGATGCTCCAAGTTTGATAGCTTTACTAGATGGCGCTGTACATCCCCATACATTATGCGCTTTAGAATTACGGCATAATATGTGCGTATGTGCTATGGGGCCATAAAGCGCCATCTAGTAAAGCAACAAACTTCTTCAAAAAGATATTAGACTGTGCTCGTCTATTAATACATTCTCTTTGCTACTCTATTTAAATGTCGGTCAAGTTTATTTTGAGTGCAGTTTAGATTTAAAACGAAAATTATGCGACAATTTTTTTCATTGACGGTTATTGTTTTGGTCATAAAAATGCAGTAGAATTGGCTTTTCACTGACCACTGTACTGATGATAAGAAAATAATTATTACAAAAAACAACTAACTGGAACTTTAAGCATCAACCAGTACTCTAAACAAACGTCGTCCACTACCCCCTCCCCATACATAATCAGTGTCCGACGTAACATATTAAACTTTTTCTGCTCACAGGGGCCCGCGAAAGAGCAAACGAAGAGCTCTTTTTGTGCCTCTGAAAAACTGGTGTAATTTATTTTCCCTTGGTGCAATATTTAGTGCTGTCCATTACTAGAGTTCGCGACCGAACATTATTCACTGGCATCCATCTTTTTTCTCGACCGCACGCGTGCGGTCCTCGACATTAGCTTTTTCATTCATATTCTTCCCAAGCTTTCCAATATTACAAGCGTTCTTGCCCCGTCTAGAAATATTATTAGTAATCGGGAACCATCCATCTTTCGAAACCTGATGGCTTTGCCCTTTTGTTTGGCTGAAGGGTTTGGCTTTATAGGTTGAATATTTTTTACCTTCCTACCTTTTACCTGTATGTATGAACTCATATTTAAATTATTTGTAGGATCCTTTTACGGCAGATCCTAATGACGGTTCGAGTCTATTCGACGACCATAACCTAACCTACTTCGAAATGACATGAATATGAGTAAGAGACCTAAGTAGGTAGGACTAGATTTCACGAAAGTGGCTGCTTTTGACTTCTGAGTTCTGACCTTTTAACTTAAAGGCGAAACAAGGTCGGGTTGAGATTAACTAAGTATTTGTTAGGCTTTCAGTGAGTAACTTATCTATTAAAAGTTCTAAAGCCGCAAGGAGGCCTTCACGACAGCTGTTGTAGACAACCAGTTGGTGTCTACGATTAAGTAAATATGCTAAGTAAGTCAGTAATAGAAGTAGCTAAGCCAAGGCAAGGTGTTCAAAATTATCTCTTGCTGTCTTAATAATAAGGTCGTGCCGAGACCGTATTTAATCGATGCTTAGTATACGCAGTGCAACACTCGATTATTAACAAGTCAAAGCGGCCATACGTACAGTTGACCACATAAAGATGTATCCACTTTTGGACCTTATTGCAACGCAATACGATAAAACGTCTCTTTGTAGTCGACGGTACCTATCATAAAACATTCGCAGACTACCTCTTGGCAGACAATATATTATTCTTATTATTATATAAAAGTAATTCACAGTGGGTATGCTTAGTAGTTCGATTACAGTGTTCCTAAATATAAGATTGGTTTTTACAACGACAGCAAGTTAACTAAATCTAAATGCATTTAGTGACAGAAAATCAACCATTTGCAATGCCTCGAAATGACAAAAACAATAACTAACAACAAATAAATGGAGCTATAGGTATGGTTGTTATCTCTTAAGTTAATATCCCATCAAAAACATAAATGTGAAAGGCTGCCAAGTTCGATACTATGGGAATGCTTCGCCTATAAAAGAAGTGAGATCTGAATAAGTACCAAGTTCCATAAAAATACCTCAAATCATAAATAGTTATAGGAATGCACACTTGATTTCCAGCAGTTTTTAAGGTACATTTTGAATAAGTATCACGTTACATAGAAATAACTAAAATTATAATAGTCAGAGAAACGCACACCGGTTTTTTTAGCAGTTTCCTGATAACATTTATTATTTTTAGTACTTTTTAATGATGTTACTTGGCAAGTTTTCACACACCACACACCTTTTCAATGCAATGAATCGACACCTTTGGACTGCAATGTGTCAAGTATATAATTTTCTATTAAAACTTGCCAAGTTACATCATTAAAAAGTACTGAAAATAATAAATGTCTCTTCTCTCATCCCGTGGCGTATCGGAGGGTGAGATGGGCAGTAGTATATATAATTCCATCTTAGAGTATATATGATTTCCATGTTCTTGAATCTGCGATTTTATTAGTTGTAAAATTAGAAATTATTTAGACTATGCGAGAAAAAATAGTCTTTTCATTTTTGTTTGACTGATTTAGCGCACCTAGTGTACCTAGTGACCTGCTTTGCACTTCGTAAATCGTGGGTTCGGTTCCCGCAACAGACACACACAGAGTGGTGAACAATTTTATTGTTCTTGTCTTTAAGACAAACATGTATTGTCTTAAATTGGTATGTATCTAAATTTAAATAAGTCTTGTCTCATTTCCACTCCATACCTACTTATAGTAGAACAAAATTACACATTCGTTGTTTTCGAAACTGACTCACACTTGGCCGTTTTCAGATTTTTACTTTATTTCGACCTAAAGACAAACCTTCGAGCCAAATTTCAGGTCGGTACGACCATTGGAAGATAGACCCATTTAGTTCATTATGACTTCGTAGTAGAACAAAGTTACACCTTCGCTATTTTTAAAACTGACTCACACTTGGCCGTTTTCAGATTTTTCCCTTTACTTTGACCTTAAGACCTATCTCCATGCCAAATTTCAAGTCAGTACGACCATTGGAAGTGGTCTAGGTTTTTGATGAGTCAGTGAGTGAGTGTATAGTAAAAATAGCGATTTTCTGACGTCAATATCTCAAGAACTGCTATAGGTAGAATAATGAAATTTTGTATTCTAGACAATTAAGGGGATGTCAACAGACACTCGAAATTTCATATGCGTAGATAAAATATGTTTTGAGTTATAGGGTGGTCGAAATTGGCCCGAAATGGTTCGTGTAATATAACCCACGGCCGGTGTGTCGCTTTTTTTTGCTCGAACTTGGCAGACACACTGCCGTGTGTCTAGATACATTTAGATGTGACTGTTTGATTCCTAAAAAAAAAATACGGAATGGCACTTCAGTTCCTGTCACGCTTGTTGCGAGGTAAGTGTCCTAACGAGGCAAATAACCTCTTTAATTAAACGTCAAAATACGTTAGCTACATAAACTTAAACGGTTGCAAAAATAAACGCTTATAACCTGTTTTTTTGCGTGAAAGTGCCTATTTTCATAAATTATATAATTGTTACCTTTTCAAGTCAAAAAATACATAATTGGCGGTTGTTAATAAAGTTTACTTCTAAAAGATTTTTTTTATTACAGTAACGCCGACAGTTACGTTGACAACCGACAATTGTAACTTTTAACAGAAATTGTGACGTATTCAATCAAAGACCTTTGACTTGAAAACGTCACAATTTCTGTTAAAAGTTACAACTATAGTTACCGTAAAGATATAACATTTTGCTCCCGTATCAGAACTCACATTTCCTCACCTTTTCCCACAATTCGCGGGTTGCATTTAGCGGGCGATTGAGCTAAGTGCACGGCGCATTAGCTCGCGACGCCGCCGGACGTCCGCAGTGCATCGCGACATCACTTCGCGCGCTCAACAACGCAAATATTTGCCAATGCATGAGCGAATATTGAAATTGTATATTTTTGAGCAATTTTGACGCTAGCTATGGGTGGGTACTTAGACGGTGCCTTGCTTGGATCTTATTTGAATATTCTGGCCAATGATGTAAGCGTTCCACAGATATGTACTGTGATAATGTATACAGGGTGGATTTTCCAAAGGGGTAGTGAGGGCAACTAACAGATGCAGTGATGCTACGCGAAATTATCTTCGCAGACCTTCCATAACTTTTAAATTAACGACGATTGACATAGCTAGCTAGCTGCTGGTAGGTAGCTCCTTACTATCAATTGGCCCGTATACATGTTTGCCAACGTCGTAGCATTAAAAAAAACCCAGCCCAGTGCGAGTCGGACTCGCGCACCGAGGATTCCGTACAAACCTGTAGGTATATAGGGGTAGTAACTTTAAAATTATTAAAAATATTTTTATTATATGATGTAACTCAAAATTTACGGTTTTCGCAATTTTCCCTTTATCTGTGCTTACGTTGCTTCGTACCAAATTTCAAGATTCTAAGTTCACGGGAAGTAACCTGTAGATTTTGATTCCGTTGCGAGTTTCGAAAATTTGCGGAAATTTTCGACATAAACGGCTGTATCTTTTGATTACGTTGGCTTAGAAGTTTGATTTTTTCATAACTCCAAGGGACAGTAGACCTGAGTATTTGATATAAATTTCAGCTTGATACCTCTATGCGTTCCTGAGAAAAAGGGTCTTGACAGACGGACGGACGGACGGACAACTAAGTGATCCTATAGGGGTTCCGTTTTTTCCTTTCGAGGTACGGAACCCTAAAAAAGCCAACCCAGAAAAGCCACAAATCAAAAATTAAGATTTTCTTGCTGACTTTCATAAATCTGTGAATGCCAATCGTCGTTAATTTGAAAGTTTGGGAAGGTCTAAGCCCTGGGCACCGGAGGCCTAGGTCACTTTTTCCTTTGTATACGACATCTATATAAGTTTATATAATTTATATAGTAGTGTGTCTACTTAAAAAAATAAACATATCAAAATATTTATTAAAATAATTTTGTTTGTTCTTTAGTTGTCTCCTAAGACCATTTTCGCGGAGTACCAATGGATCTGCAAGCTGCCCCTATGGACCTTTTTGGAAATTTTACTTAATGTTTTGGACCCAGTTTAAGGCAAATAGTAAAATGACACATTTTTAAGGCAAAAAAAACACAATCCCATCTCAGCTGTACATCCTAATCTTGACGTTAGTGTTACCTTTTACCACGCCCCGTTTTAAAATATACCTTATCTTCTAAATGTAAACAGAAACGTTCTCTCATCTGAATATTCTAATCCTGTAGTGCCCAGTAATCAGTCGGATGTAAGCGCGTCCAGGGATTTAGTTTCAATCACGCGGCGCGCGCCGCGCTGTCATTAATGCATACTAAACACCACACGTACCACTTTGTTTATAAAACCGGGCTTCAGACACACGGTCAGTGTTCAATCTTGATTCTAAGTGGTTTTATATACCCTGCTTAGAACATTGCATAAATCCGGCAGGGGTGTATACCTAATACATTTTTTTTAATTGTCGAAACAGTTTGCAGACTTAACTAACCAAATATTCGTGCGTGGAACACCACATATTAGGTATAGAACTGTAGTGTATAGTTGTCTCGAGTACATATGGCAGTAGGCGCCTGACCGTGACAGAGGGCGGACGTGCGGTATGTATTGACGAGCCAACAGGAAATAAGATGAAAAGTCAAGGACATTACAGGTGGCGACGAGGATCAAAGTGAGTAGCACCGAAAGAAACGTGTATTCTAAAAAAAGAAATTATAAAATCGAATAATAACGGGCCATGATACACCGATAGTGTGTCAACAAGTTTTTCGTTACGCGCCATTCAAAGGTGAAATACATAAGTATTTGGAGGCTAGAAAATAATTATTGGAATAGGTACGTCATTGTAACTTTAACTTAACGTAGGCAAGTCATTAAGTACGACAAATGAGAATGATTACACAAATAAATCGGGTCCGGTCAAGACAATAAGCAAAGACGGGGGTATTTCCCTTATCCGCTCGAATGTAAGACCAAATCCGATGAGGTATTTGTAATAACTCCTACTTAAGTAATAATCTGCACCTATCTAGTATGCAAGTTTCTACATTAAATATATTATACCTACCTACGTTATTGTTGCATAAAAGTCACAGTTAGGATTTTTTTACAATAAGTGTGACACAAAATCCGCGTTCCGGGGCAGACTAAAGAAAATAATATCTAATAGCAAGTAATTAAGTTTCTAGTTACCTTAGTACTGATTGCCTGGTTCATATTGGTTACCCCGTAGCTATAGCAATGCATGTGAAAATATTTGATCGCATTAGACTCACGATTATTCAGACGAAACAGTCATTACCACAGTTTTGATAAGGATTATTCTACAAGACTATTCTACCTACCTACTTAAATGATAGGATAATTACAACTAAATACCCTATGGGGAGAGGGTGTTTTCTATCTTGCTCCAGGTTATACTGGTATCCATATTACTTACACATTAAGTACATGCAACGACACATACCTTTAAGCATGAACTTGGTATTTTACCAATGTTCGAGCGCAGGGTGCTAAAGAAGTAAATAAACGTACCTACAACTACTTAGTGCTTATTTAAAGCAATTCCATCTGCATTAAACCACTTTTGTCGGTTAACTTGCCAATTTACTTGACACTTTTATGCATTTAACCCATTAAGTGCCTAGCGGGCGCTTTGCTCGTAGGTGCGTAGCCGGTTACCTACATGCGTTTACACGTAGGTAGAAGAAACCTCTTATTATTGCGAAAATGGGTTGTAGGTAAAGTGTAGGTAAAGATGGCAGGAAGCATCGGTGCACTCGGTACACAAAAATGTATTGTTAAGTACATACAGTACCTATTGACCATGTAAATGGCACCTACTAAGGAACTTTACTCCATTTATGGTTGGAAAGGAAATGCATTAAATTGCAAATAATGGTAGATAATGCATACATATTAAATTGTAGAGGTATTATTTAGTATGACCATTTAATTGGCATCTACTAAGGAACTTTATCCATTTATGGTTGGAAATGCATTAAATTGCAAATAATAGTAGATAATACATACACATTAAATTTTAGAGGTATTATTTAGCATGACCATTTAATTGGCATCTATTAAGGAACTTTATCCATTTATGGTTGGAAATGCATTAAATTGCAAATAATAGTAGATAATACATACACATTAAATTGTAGAGGTATTATTTAGCATGAAAATTTAATTGATATCTACTAAGGAACTTTATCCATTTATGGTTGGAAATGCATTAAATTGCAAATAATAGTAGATAATACATACACATTAAATTGTAGAGGTATTATTTAGCATGACCATTTAATTGGCATCTACTAAGGAACTTTATCCATTTATGGTTGAAAATGCATTAAATTGCAAATAATAGCAGATAATACATACACATTAAATTTTAGAGGTATTATTTAGCTTGACCATTTAATTGGCATCTATTAAGGAACTTTATCCATTTATGGTTGGAAATGCATTAAATTGCAAATAATAGTAGATAATACATACACATTAAATTGTAAAAGCATTTGGTATTGACCATTTAATTGGCATCTACTACTGAGGCATTAAATTGCGAATTTGAAAAGCAGTCGATAATACTGAACATTTCGACATTAAATTGTATTGTTTAGTATCTAAAAAAAAAAAAAAAAAACTTGAACGTGCGCGATTAAATCATATGATATGATCTGGGCATTAAAAAGTGATAGATGTAATGAACGAGCGAGATGGGAGATAACTGCCCACATGGTTGCTTGAGCTGCTAATGAATAAGTTATTGCTATGCAGTTGGGGTTTCAGACTGTCTTATAATAACCTTCATGTGAATGAATTTTATGATCCGGAAACTATAAAGCAAATACTTGTAGTTGCAAAGACAAAGACCACCATATTTACTTAAATGTCTGTATAATAATTTACACTTTTAAAAACAATGGTTAAATGTGTCTATTATTATCATTAAACTCCTATTGAAAGAAAAATATAAGTTCATACGTAGCATATTGAATAGACTTGCAAAATAGGCACATGGTCCAAATAGGTATGAAATATAAAAGTGAAATAAATGGAGAATTTGGTACTAGTGAAATTAACAAAAAATTTAAAAAGTTGGCTACCGTAAAAGAGGGTGGTTTAAATGGAGACTATGGATAATATGGAGACGTTTTTACACCAATTTGTCCTTTTCCTCCGTTATAAAATACTTTTTCTCGCCGCACTTTACGTAACACACAAGAATGAAAGAAATATAATTGTTTAACTAAACAGATGAAGAAAGTTCAAAATGATGCAGCTTATGTGTGTTGCATTGATTTATTATGTATTCTACTAGATGTGACATCTAGAACAAATTTTGTGCGCCATGTTTGGCGGTTGACAGCTGTACCTGAATCAAAGAGTAGTATAGACTTGTAATGGCTATACGTCTGTTTTCGGTACGAAGTGCCACAGCGCCATCTGTCGAGACGGAGTCGAGTTATTCTGTCAGCGTTAAGCGACGAACAAAGTATTAGAAACTAGGATTTAGTGTCTGGTGTAACCGATAGATGACGCTAGTGCTTTAACCTGAAATAAAAGGAACGCGATTTTGTATGGATATTATCCATCCATGTCTATATCATCCTTGGCAAATAAGAACCGACCCAAAATAGTGAAGTGATAATAAAATCAAGTAAATAAAAAGGATGCGCCTCATCGCGGCTACCCTATTCAATATATTATTAAAAATACAAATTTTAATATTTGATATATTTGCCGATTTTACAAGTAGAATTGCGTATCGCACTACTCTCAAGACGTGTTAACCTTAAATTTCGAAAATTAATTAATTGAATTATGACAAGACTTTCATTGGTGTAATAATACATACATAGATCGCGTTATTTACCCATACTTGTTTAAATATGGCAAGAAATTATATCAAATGTTTAAGTGTGAGGAACATACCCTCAATTTTATACTTGAAAAATGTTTGAACTTGAGGATCGGGATATCAATACGCACATTACCGTTGAGGTTACAATTGTTACAAATATGTGGCAAAAAAAAAATATATTCACTTTTGTTGAAAAGTGTGGATACGCTAGAGAGTTGATAAAGCTCCCTTTAAAGGTCTTGTATTTCTACTCTCAGAGACACAAGCTAAGTAACAAATCTATAACGGTAAATTGGGGTCATTATATTTTGTTGAGAAAATAAATAAATAAATATTCTGGGACAATCTTACACAAATCAACCTAGTCCCACGGTAAGCTCAATAAGGCTTGTGTTGTGGGTACTAGGCGACGATAGCCTTGTATGCTGAAATGGTTAAGAAAAGTATACTCTTGTATGCTGTTGTAAATGTTATAATTACTATAACGTAAGTATTAATTTACAAGTAACCGTACTGTATTAAACTTATAGTGGCGGAAAGACGAATTCTCGGAAAGATCTTGGGTCCAGTGAGTATGGAAGACGGTAGTGTCCGAGTCCGTAAAAATTCTGAAATTGAGGAGATAGTGGCTGCACCCAATATTATCGGCGAGACGAAGGCACACCGGCTCCGTTGGCTCGGCCACGTTGTCAGAATGGAGGAGGATCGCGGTGCTAAGTTGGCTTACATGGGTCGCATAGCAGGACGAAGGCCAATAGGTCGTCCCAGGTATCGCTGGGGCGATGCTGTGGAATCGGACCTGCGCGATCTCCAAGCCGTTAACTGGGGGGAGATTGCGCGAGACCGAGACAACTGGCGTAAACTTGTGTCGGAGGCCAGGACTCATTTTGAGTCGGTGCGCCATTAAGTTAGTTAGTACTGTACGGTTTTATCCTTTAACATTTGATACGAGTTACTTACTTTCTTATTAACTTGATACATGCTTGATACGCAACTGTATACAAGCGCACAGTTCTTAAGTTTCGTTTAAAACGAGTATTTCTTATAAGTGCTATTGAAGTACAATATTTCCCTTTAGACAGTATTCTAGTAAAATTTTAATGATAAGATAGGCATGACGCCTGCGCAAGGATGACATGCTCATTTGGGAAAGCGTTCCACATTTTGACTGGCACATAAGACTTCTCAAACACTGCCTGCGCAAGGCTGACTATCCTTTTGAGTAAGGAGCCCACAATCGCGGCAACATTATTTATTAACTGCCTCCTGGGCATTAATTTTGATTTATAATAAAATTTACTGTGACCACCTGCGCAAAGGTGTATAAAAATATGATAGTCATATCATTATTATTTTGAATCTGCTTTCTAGTTATTGCGACAAACTGGTATAATATTCAGCCTTCGCAAGGCACATTATTAAATTTATAATTTGGTTGGGCAATGAGGATAAACGCGCACATTGGTTATGGTTTGGAAATTTCTAATCCATACAGTCTATGTTACTGTTACCGAGTCTCTAGAGACTAGACCTCAGAAAAGCGTCAGAAATGGTTCCAATATAACAGTTAATATGGACCATTTATAATCTAAGGGTTTTTATCCTTATTAGCCTATAGCTAGAGAAATACTATTCACAAATTACTTTCGGGGTAATTGGACCTCATCAACACTGAGAAGTATGTAAAAGGCAAAAGACCCTAACCTGCGTAAGGTGTATTGTTTAATCAATATTAATCTGCAGATAAGCAGTCTAAAGCGGACAAATTCATTATACGTCACAGTCGGAACTAACCGACGACCATATTTACAGCTTCAGATGAACGTTCATGCGTCCTAGTAACATTTTCTTTTGCTTATCATATAATGTGGTCATGGTGGTGAAAAGGTTAAAGCCATTGTTCCGCCTCCCAAATATAACTGATTAAATTAAAGCATATAATGAATTGATATGTCAACCTGTCCTCGATGCAGGGAAACTATCATGCTGCTGCGTAGGCAAGCATGTTGAAAACCGAAATGTACAAAAATGCCCCTACAAGGGTTTGGCAACTTACTTGCAAATATTTTGAGACTCTACTTATAATATTTTAGTATTGTAAAAAAACAAAAAATTGCAAGTAGTTAACAGGTTTCTGTGATCCGTCCATGTACAAGTGTTGCCATTGCCATGAGCACACACGGACTTTATTTAATCTGTTATTACTAAAAAAGACATATAATACCTCGTTTGAATGGTTAAGACATCATGAGTACACATAATATGTAATGCTCTTAAAACTAACTTGTAATGGTTTGGGACGGGAGTTTCAGATCCTACAGGCAAACTCCCTCAAAAATCTGAAAACTAAACGGTCTTGCCCAGAACTGGAGCCTTCTTTTCTACAGCAAAGAGTGCCAACAAAGCAGTCTCTGGTTAACAAACACCTCATTCAACGAAGTTTTTAGTGCTTTTAAATCTAAGGTTTGCATAAAACCAGTATTGGGTTGTTTCTGATTAAATATAGTGATCAATTGGAAACATGAGTTGCAATAATTTAAGTACTTGAGACTCTTGGTCTTTCTTAACCATTTTTTAATAGTAACAACAACCTGGGCAATTGTGAATAAACAAAATTAGGAGCAGTCAAGCTACCGAAATCCAGTGTTAATCTTAGCTGAAGGATAGTTTAACTTGTTGATATAAATACAAGTATCCTATATCACTGCTTAGCTTAATGCTATATGTTTCCATTACCATTACCAATATTGTTTGAAAATAACTATAGTAAAAATCGCAAGTGATTTCAAAGCAGCAGACGTAGTCCACCAAAAAAAAAAAAAAAAAGAAAACAAGAAAAAAGATACACGGCACATGGAGTATCGTAAGCGGAGACGACGGTTATGAAAACTATGAAATGACAAGTGACATCGATATGGAGAAGAATTAGAGAAATGGAGTATTTACACTGTGATAATTGTGTTAAGGAAAAGTAATCTGGATAATCCACAAATTATGGGAATTGTATTTACGTTAATACATGTATCCAAATTAAAACAATATTAATCTATCATTTAAATCTACAAATAAAAAAATAAAATAAAAAAATAAAACAAGAAAGGGATGTAGTGTATAGTTGTCTCGAGTACATATGGCAGTAGGCGCCTGACCGTGACAGAGGGCGGACGTGCGGTATGTATTGACGAGCCAACAGGAAATAAGATGAAAAGTCAAGGACATTACAAGAACTATGCTTAAAAACCGCTTAAAATTTTGTTTACCTATTAGGTATATTATATTATTAATTCTACCTATTCATAAAATAAATTTTGAAAGCCTTTAAACACTTCAAATTGATTGACTGAAAACAGAAAAATAAACAGTTGTGACAAATAACTGATAACAGAATTGACACTTGTTTATCAACTTTACAAAGAAAACTAAGAAAACCTCTCCCAAAATCAAACCCAACCCAATGAATACCGTAACCTTCAGTTTGTTTTATAAACACAATAGAGTATATGAAGCGTTCCTTCTAACAAGTGAGCCAGTGAGTGACGGGCAATTAGTAAGGAGGTTGCCGGAACAAAGGGCCTCTTGGTTTCACTTAATTAAAAAGAAAATAAGCCGACGCCAAGAAAAATGGCTAAAAATTAACAATACTCGAGACTGTAGAACAACCGGTTGAGAACTACTTATGTTTATAAGTAGTTCTCAACCGGTTAGGTAGGTTAAATTTTGTTGCAGTTTTGATATTTCAGAAAGTATCTACTGCCAATAAACCATCTAATGATAAAACTCTTATTTGACTATTCAAACCTACCCACCTACCTACCTACCTACTACCTATGTAGAATGGCAACTAGATATCACTTATTATTATTAACTACTCAACGAGTACATCTGAAAGTATGTTAAATTAAACGAGCTTATAGGAGTTGGCTTAACATGAGTCGTATCCTACCAGATGAGTCTCTAGCCACGAGACATCTCCAGTTGTCAAAATAAAATCCCGACTGGAACCATAGCTAAAACTCTCTACGAATTATTAAATAAAACGCGTAATTCGTATCAACGATACTGTAGAGGTTGGATAGAAACCTCTACATTACTGGTCGTTTTATGTCAAATATTCTTCATTCATTATTTACATTGACTTTTAATTTGAATGAAGAATATTTGACAGAAAACGACCAGTAATGTAGAGGTTTCTATCCAACCTCTACAATACACAAATGCAGAGGTACGTCAAACTTCCACGCACTCTATTTGCGTCGGGGATTAAAAAAGATAAAATTGCTGCAAATAAATGCAGTGCAGTGAAACTTAATTTTCACACACTCGTGGCTCCACTCAACTTGTGGCCAAGTTTGGCTTTAATTTTCCGGGCTCCATGGCTCGTACGCTACAATAGGCGGCCTGCAGCCATCATTAAGGTGCGGTTCAGGCCTTTCAGTGCCCGATCTAGTTGAAAACTGAGTAATAGGCTCTGTTATGCGATAATAATAAATGTGGACTTCATTGAATTTTAATTGGTGGCGTGAATAATATAGGCCAATATTTAACCAAAGTGTACAACAACTGTGTGTATAATATTTATCTGAGATATGAGTTCGAAGCGCGTTGGTTCCAGAAGTGCTGCTTAAAAGTGAAGATAAGACTCTCCGAAACATGTCGCTCGTAGCGACTAAAAATACATGTACAGTAAAATTTATCTAATATCTGAAATTAATTAAACCTTGCCATTCGCCAACCCATAAATTTGTAATTAATTCAAATTCAATATACCTAATTAAAAGCCCGATGCAATCTTACTTAATGTAGGTTCCTTCTTTGAATTTTGAAATCTTATACAAGTTGAATTGAAACACAATTAAGTTACTTAACATAAAAATAGATACTTACGTTCAAAATTTCAATGAAGTCTAAAGTAATATCTCTGGTTACTCCGAACGTAGCCCTCTATAGAAATAGTTTTACAAGCGACATCTGTAGTTTTATAGGCGAGCACAAACTTACATAGAAGTTTTTAAAGCTTGAATCACGTGCTAACTTTACCGGGTCATACAAAGTTGCTTTGGAATCTTCTGAGGAAACGACTTTGTATCAATTACGACGTCCGAGGAAGAGTGTTCATTTAAATTGAAAATCTGTTATAGCATCATTCAATTTTATGCCATAATCTTCGAACCGAGTATTAGTTTTTAGGATATGTTTGAATTCTTCAATATAACCCCGTTAAGGCTTGATATTTATTGTAGAAAACAAACGTAGCTAAAAACTTATAATTTTCAAATTTTATTCAATTATCATAAGATCATAACATAAACTTTATAACACAGAAACAAAAACAAAAATATTTAACTAACGTAGATATCTCACTCTAATTAAACTCCTAGTAATCTAGAGACAAATGAAACGAAACGCAAATATTTAATAAGCAACTTGCTTGAATTCTTATTCAATAAGAACTCTTGTTCCTGCATTGCAATCTGCTAGACTGGATTTGTTTTCATTGTATCCGTGTAAAGTTACATCATCAATTATTCTATCATGTAACGAAACGCACGTAACGCGTAAGATTGAAAGGCTTAAACATTTCATGCCGACCCCTCAGAGTCACCCCAGCAATTAAAACGCAGCCCAAGGGTTGCACCGGTTTCGACATTGCAAACACGTCCATTGTTTTAATCTACTCCCCTTACAGAAATTCAGAGCGCTATCATATTAAGATTCTCTATTTTACACTGATCTCTAAATATTAGACTGCTCCGTGCGCAAAGGGATCAACAAATGCTGGCTATATTCTGTAGGTAGCCAACATTCCGACACTTGACCGAAATATTAATATCCTGAACTGGTTGTGCTATCCATGACTGTATATTTAAAACAATAAAGCGGCAGGTGTCTACGGAAAATACAATATATCGGTTAATATCCATAGTATTAGAATCCATAAAAGACTAACTGAAAATTAATTTTGATAAATTCGTAGGAGTATAGTACTTACTACAATCCAACGTTTATTTTAAATAATAAAACGCACAAATGAGACAATGGTCTTAATAATATTATCTAGTTTTATTTGTTATTTTTGACAGTTGTTGTTTTTTGTTGTTTTTCTTTAGGTTATAGAATTTAACATAGTTTTAAGTTAAGTTAAGTTTTACTAACTGAACTATGGAATATTTAAAAATTCTGAAATAATCGATTTTTTTTTTTAAATAAAATATGCCAATATTTATAGTTAAATTAATTATTGATACTGCAACGCCTTTCTTTTCCTATTTCAAAATACCTATATCATATACTGAGTGTTTTATACACTCGTACGATTTATTTCGAAGTTAAATACATGGGTGCGGGAATTTATTTTGATAGCTTGGTCCGATCAAGTCCGACAGAAGGCCTACCGCGAACCTCGAAAATTAAAATTTCGTTATCTGCGTCCCTTTCGCTCGTTAGCATCATTAGCTCTATAGCAAGTGCGATAGAGAGTGAGATAACGAAATTTAGACTTTCGACGTTCGCGGTTGGCCCGCAGGCTGTGCGCTGTCATCTCGGAGACGCACGTTCCAAAACCTGGCTACCGGACGTGGTGTGACTATTACTTAAAATACTATTACTTATTCTGTGATGTTATTTCCACACTGCTATCATGTCAAATGTACAGCGACGTGTATATCTCTAAATGTTGGTTACCGCATCGTGTTTACAAACCTGAAATTATCACATCTGTATACCCATACAAACCCACCCATACCCATAATTACCCAATTACCTTTTTATTTCACTTATCTCTTTGTTACGTAGATGCAACTGATATAGAATAGACTTCTTGCAAGAGTGTTGACTTCAGATACCTAATCGATACTAAACTTGAAATAATTATGAAAATACTGCAATTTTTTGCAGTAAGGATTGCTGAAGGCGATACGAAGTCTTGCCTTTTGCCTTTGGATTTCACCAGACCATCTCAGCCTCTTTCCGTTTAGGGCTTTATGCCTGCACTAGTAAAGAGTGTCCTAAAAACGCAGGTTGTTTAAAGTTAAATGTAGCAAAAAATATTTTTACCTGGTATTTCTTATGACAATTTAGTAACTATCTAAATAATAGTAATTAGGCATTTGCGCCTCTGCCTGTTTGTTGTACCTATTTCTTAAACATAGGTAAAACAAAATGTTCACACTCGCAAAAATATTCAGCGAACGGCTGTTTGCTTCATTAACTTCAGTTTAACATAAAATACGTTAACTATGATTTTCCGCTCGAATTCTAGAGAAACCTTTAGGTATTTGAATCATTAATTTCGGAGTTAACGTCGCTATTGGCGCCACCTGCGGAGTGATCTCATTAGCTACGAACTTCAAATTGTCGTCAATTAAAATCACTAATCGAGTAATTTTTGCTAGCTCGTATACAATTCAATCGGTTCATCAAATATTAAACCTTATTACTAGAAGCACAGGGTAGGATTTTGTGTGTTACATTGAGATGAGGGAGGAGCGGTTGATATATTTATCGCGTAACGCGTTTATATCGAACCCAGTCACGTGGTAAAGCGTAATAATTGCTACGTAGCATAATAGTTTTAGGGCCGTTATTTGAACGTTTACATTGTTATTTCATTCTGAATATTAACGTTATTGCACAGCGATAACATGTGTGTACTTTGGACGAGTATTCACGTAAATAAATTTGTATTTACCGCTCCGGTTTATGCTATATTACCATTCGTTTTTACTACGTTATCAAATATATACTTTTATGTAATTACAGCAACAGTTGTAAGAACTTTTAGACCTCCATCAGATATTCCCTTATTTGGCTTAATTAAATACAAACCCTTTTCAAGGAAATTGAGACTTTAACGACTTCTTGGCTTAAACAACTTGTTCACTTCTAACCAAAAAATCTGCAGTTTTGTCCACAGAAAACTATGCAAAATGCAGTTAAATAGAAACGCAGAGGTGGCAACACGGCGTTAATGGGCGGGCTCATTACACAGATCTGGGCTGCGGAAAAAACAATTAACAAAGCTAGTGGCGCTGGGGAGGCTACAGAGAACAGGTTGCAATTAGCATTTCGGAAGTAATTTGTAGCATTGCTTTAAATAGAAATCGGCCGGTTTATCGGTTAATATTCGATTGACTTGACTATGGGTCTAGCCGCTAGCGTTTAGCTTGAAAATATTTATTATGATAAACTAAGAACTAGGTGGAAATATGGATGCACAAAACTGATTAGTATATTATGTTGAGTAAGTAAAAAAAGAGGCTTTTGGATTCCTCAGGTGATCGGAGGGCTGGCTCATTCCACGGTCAACGGCTTGGTATTGCCATCCAACGGGGGAATGTGGCCAGCATAATGGGCACATTACCGCAGGGGAGTGATTTGGGGGATAATTGGGGACCTGGGGGCTAAGTGTTGTGTGTGTTTTTTTTAATGTGTGTGTTAGATTTATAAGTTAACCGTTCTGTGTATGTTTGTTAGTAAAAAAATAATATGTATTTGAATTATAGTATCAAATTAATTGTAATATAAATTTATTCCCGAAATTGATCCTTTTACTAGAAAACTACCTCACTAATTATTTACCAATCGCCTGAGGTAAGCGGTAGGTCTATAGATACAAGTAGTTTTAATTTACCAATAATAATTGGGTCTTTTTTACCCGACCGCCGAAAAAAAGGAAGGTTATTAATAAAGTTTTTTGACTCAGTTTGTCAACTATACATAAATAGGTCTAGGGACGCTTTATCGTGATACTAGTGATATATGCGCTTATTTAATTTCAGTACCTCATAACACTCATAATCATAATATAAGTAAGCTATCGAAGCGAGAGGCGAACTCATACGGGAATCAAATTTATGTCATATTTCACAAATGCTCCCAGCTGTTTTTTGTATGAATTTGTATTATATAATGGTGGACCGAAGACGATAAAAGGCGCTTGTAATTTATAACGTGAACATTTAATATCAGCGACAGCAACATCACTTACGCGCTCATCAAAACTTGGAGAATAATAAGCCTTTCCACAGGCATTAGTAAAGTTTGCTATGGATAATTATTATATACTAATGGGGCTTAATTAACTCTACCACGTATAAACAGTAAATTGTTTTGCGTTGTTTTGTTATCATTAGCGTTATACAAATACTCTGCGTAATGTTTGCGCTACTTATATATACATAATATTCAGGTGCTGCCCTGATTTTGCTGAATGTTACGTTAATTAGGATAATTTTATTTTCTTAAAAGTTTGCTGTGATTGGCAAATTCGATGCTCATTTATTTATAAAACTAATCAGACACGTACAGTTAGTCTTGGGTCCCTCATACTCTTTTTAATTTAATATGAGGGCAATACAGGGGCCTTTGGAATTCAGGTGGATTTTAAACTATTAATAAGGTTCAAACAGTAAAAGTTGCGTATTGAACCTACATATGTTTTTAAAGTTTTCTTTTCGTGCAGACAGTCAACTAATTTGATTCCTAGGCCACTCTAGAAAAAGCAAAGTCACTTTGGTAGCGAATAGGTTACATTTATACGTATCCACGGGCAACTGTCATTACGACAAGGTTCTACAGTGGCCTAGGAATCAAATTGGTTGACCGTACAATAGGTCCTCCTCCTATTTACTAGTGCCACAAGTGTGTTTGTTTATATTGCACTGCGATTTTAAAACGTATCGCATTAAACCAAAATAAGTTCGCTTTTCAACGCAAACATCTGTTTCCAAAGATAGCGAAACGCCTCCGGGTTTACGCACGCACACCCCTGTAATGACCAAGCTCATTAGCACTATCCTTAAAGACCAGTATATAAATTTTCCATCTTTTCTCACTAACTTTACCTCCAACTCCCTACCAAAAAGAGATAGCAAGTTGCTGAAGGCAAGGGTTGTGTTTAGGGTGTTGAAAAGTCTTTAGTGTTATTATAGTTCACAACAATATAAGTAATAAAAGCCGTTCAAGTACTTAACTTACGTGCTGGAGGGGGAATACAATGATGTATCTTAAACATTTGGGGTTAAAGCATACATTTGTGTCTGTATGCATAGAGTAATTTCGTCAAATTGCTTAGAAGTTTAGGTACTAAATGCAAGCAGAAAATTAGTAAGTATTTAATAAGTAAACATTTGTACACAACCAAAAATCGTAACAAACAAAAATTTTACTTTATCCATTAACTGACTTCAACTGTATGAACTGTATCGTAGAACTAGCCAATGAATAATTAACAAACAATAAATATACCCGATAATTTGTATACTGATGTTTACTTAAAAACACTAAAAAAAACACAGAAATTCGTTCGTTTAAACATAAATAATAAAACACAAGTGTAAACATAGGCAACTAAAATTTTAAAATACATTTAATTATCAAATTAGTAAATAAACGGCAGACGAGCTTATTTACTTCAGGTGAAAATACAAATGGCAACGCCGTTATTTTTGAATCGTTCATTAAACTGAATCCCTGGCGGCCAACTCGGATTAATCATCCACTGCAAACTGTTTAAAAATTCAAATTATCTGTTCTACTCGGCTTTCTTGATCAAGGCGGAAAACGAGAATTAATATTTAAAACTCGCAGCTAGAACTGTTTTAAAGTCGTGTATTCTACAGTTAGGGTTGCGGATAAAGTGCATTCGGAAGGCGTATTCTTTCTACTGAAATAAAGTCACGAATAAGGTATTTTAAGCCTTGTAATGTATGTTGATTCATATCTCCAGGATTTATGATTTGATAAATGTTACATGTTTAGATAATGTATATACATATTTCGTATTCTATTAAACTCAGATTTTAAGTTTCACAGTTAGCAATCTAATAGTCGTAATAAAAAATAATGGACAATAGAAATTCGCGAAGGAAATGAATTAATCTATACTCCCTTTTATATATCAGAAGAGTGCAAAAAATAGAAATATCTCGAGTAGCAGATTAGCTTGAGAGAGACAGAAATATGTCGACTTCAATCATTTAATTGGAGAAAATTAAAATGTTTTATTTTGATTAACATTGTTAACAAGAATAATAATCAAAGTTATAATATTTTTTTCCTAGTGCAGCACGTACAGGAATTACGTCCTGCTTCAGTTTTGCGAACAATAGCTCATTTATTTTGTAAGTGTATTTTCCACATAGCAAATATATATTTTCTAGATTCAATACGTTTCTCACATCGTTGTTTTGTGAAATAATAGTGAAGCAAGGAACGGATGAGTTCCCATCGGGAAGCGGATCATCCGAGTCGTAACGAAGCCTTCGGGGCTCGCTTTACGTAACGAACAAAACTTACATACCGAGCTTAGATAAAAGGGCTTAACTACATATTTATTTCAATGATACAATGCCTTTTCTTGCTAGCTAGGCAAGGCAGCTGCAACAATTGGCAATGTTTGGTGGCTTCGGGTGAAAATCAGAAAATATACGAGTACACCATTTGTGGGATAGGGACGTAAGAACGTACACTTCACTACCTTTTGACAGTCAATATAGACCGAGATAGGATTCCAGGTGTCTCAAGATTCCACACGCGTTTCAGAACTGAATTGGTCGGTGGATTCCATAGTAATGCCATACAACGTAGGGCGTGTTAAATAGTGTATTTATTATAGTTTTAAGGATTTAAAATTAAGTTCACTTTTTAATACCAACCAAAACTTTGTTTCCTTGAAAGTTTATAAGTATTAAAACTATACGCTCTTGAAGTATATTATTTATGAATTATGAAGCTTCGGTATTATGTATTAGACCAAGTGCCGCATTCTGATTTAAAAATACATTAACAATACAATAAAAATACAACCTATCTCAAACATAACTCCAACACACAACAAACATTCAACCAATATTGAAGTTGTATTGGAGTTGCGTTGGCATATTTCTCAAGCAAATTCTGATATTTTTGATTCAGATGTTTATGCCGTACCTGTATTGCGTTGTTAATGCATTGGAGTTGTATTGAAGTTGGATCGTGTCTATACGTGTTTTAAAGTTAGAATACGGCCCCAATTTGACAAGATCTCTTTGAAATAGGTTCATATAATAAGGTAATCCAACTACTGTATTGTATATCTATAAGCTCGAAACTTCAGCCCGGTCGATGTTGTAACGGTATCGTTACAGTATTCTCTGAGTAAACAGTTTTATCCTAAAAAGAATCACTATTTACAAACTTTTAATATAAATTAAACTACTTAAAACTAAACAATATTAAAATATTATGTTCCTAGGCAATCTAAGTATATAAGCACGCACATTGCTCTTCAATAGCTCTAGGCGTAATTAATAAACTCGTGCGCCATGTCATCATTGACTCAATGACGACTCGGCCATTTTCTCTCTGGCGGGCGAGCCTGCGATACTAAACGGTCATCGGCCGTCTCATATTTAATTAAAATGTCTCGACTTGTCTAAATTCTACAAGATTAGCCTGTGATTATCACTAATTATTCACGAGTGAATAAAATAATGTTAAATAATGTGCCAGTGAATGTTTTGTTCCCCGATTGGGTGAGTGTTGTAAAATATTTCTTACTTAATTTACTAATGTGAATCAGTTGTTGCTTTTCGTGCCTAATTCTATCTTGTTGTTAAAACTATTTCGTTTGTATTAAACGATTACCATTTCACATAAAATCTGAGAAGTTAAAGTTCCTTTGTTCTTTGTTCACGTAATGTTTTTCTACCTACTTATAAAAAAATTATGTATGTGATATGGTAATTATAATGTTAATTGTAATTACGTAGTTATAAGAATCATCTATCCCCAGCTAATTTTCTTCCTATACTTTTAAATATAATTTCCAATCAAAGGAAATTGTGTAAATGCTGAACTCTTCACTTTGCAATTGGAATGTATTTCACTTTCACCTTCTTGAGCTGATTTTGTATGCTGCTGCAACACCTTGATCACTATTTAATGCTTTTGGTGGCCTCCCTGCTAAGTAGTGCTTCCTTCTTCCAAATGGCGAGGATGTTGCAGTCAGTAACGTGAAATCGGGATTTTGCTAAATGGCTAAAAATGCAATTCCAGGGAATTTTGTACCACCCGAGCGACCTACCACTGGGACCACACCCTGCATCTCCGTGACCCCACCAACAGTCCGGACCACACCCTGCATCTCCGTGACTCCACCAAGAGTCAGGACTACCCTCCCCGTCACCCGGTCGCACGTCGCTACCCGTCTCGCACCGCACTACAGGGAAGTGGCTGTCCAGTAAGACGGTGCTAAGTGAACACGGTTTCTTTTTCCTCCCTACTATTAGCTCAGTGTTATAAACTCTCGTCCCTGAGATATCTACCTACTTCATTAGTTCGCGCATAGTGGAATTTACAGACTTTAGTGTAATTTTAGATAATTTTGTATAATTTTAGTTTTACATTAAATATTGTTAAAGTTTAATAGTTTTCTTCATTTCTACTCCACTAAAAAAACTACCAACGCGACAATGTGAATTGTGTCTAATTGATAAGTATTTATTTACTTAATCAATCATTCAACTCTAATAAATTGAACGAATTCCATTTAAAAAGCGATTTTGTATTATTAGCAGTACTATCAAATAGAATAAGTAACTACTTAGTTTGGAGTCTAATTGTAACTTTTGTTTTGTTAATTAATAAAGAATTGTATAATAAACAATAAATCGGCACGATTTCAATAAGTTAAACCTTCTGTTTTCTAAATTTCATTTTATAACATCATTTTACACATACTCATTGTTGAACACCATAACGAATATTATAGTGTTTTTTTCAACATATCCTTTAACAGTGCTGGTATTCAAATAATTATTGCAACTTGAGTTAATATTAACTTACATCAAGTACTAATGACCTTTTGAACGCCACGCATCGGACAGAAAAATCGTGCCACCAGCGCCAGAGCGAAATTTGCACGAGCGCACTCAGATACCGTAGTGATTGGAAAACAACATGTCGACGAAACATTTCTTTCCGCCTAATAGTGGATTTAGTTAGGCAAAATCACTTTAGATATTTAGAAATCATAATAGTAAAGAATATTCATTTCGTATTTTTCTTATACACCTAAAATCAACTGCAAAAATATGAAAATTAATATACAATTTTATTTAATTTTATCAATATAGCCACAGCACTACTTAAGTGATAACGTCACGCGCTGACGTGTTATGACGGCTTTGGCGCTGGTGGCACCGTAACTTATTATGAATGTTAGAGTTGGGGGTGAGAGATATTCATTCATTTCTGTATCGATATTTCCGTGGTGTAACGGTATGAAGGAAAATACGTTAGGTTTTTTAAGTGTTTAGTTGAGTAAAAAAATGTTTAACAATACCATCAAATAAATAAATTTTATGATAAAAACTAATTAACATCGGACAGAACGGGTGTGTAGGTAAAAAAACACCTCGCGCACATTTCATTCTTTTGTACCTAAAGGAACTTGGTACATCCCTAATAATGACATATTCTTTGTTCACTTAAACTCGGTCTCTCACCGATAACATTCATATTGGTTGACATTTTATCTAAAATACCATTTCATTATATTTACTTATTTGGTATGAATGAAATGGACCGAAAGCCCACGTGTCGTGGTATTTATCATTGTTTAAGGATTAACAAGAATGCGGCGAAGCAATAAGATTAAAAGAAACGACATACACATTGTTAGGTTTTAAATACGGCCCTTATAACACGCATCGTATTTATTCCATTGCGACTTAAATAAAACTCTTTTTTTTTAAATAATGCATGTATATGTATTAAAGTAAAAATTGTAAAAACTTAAAATATATACCTTTTTTAAAATTACGATATGTTCTAGTTACTAAAACTAATCTTCTACACGAATCACAGTTTAATAATTAGTTTTATTATATAATAAAGCTTAAAATACGAAAAACACTCATAATTACAGTGTTTGGTTAATGTTCATACAATAATCAACATCGACCACTATGCTTTCAATTCTTTCAAACGAACAACACTATTTCGAAGTGACGTCACGCCGCTTTACGTGATTACCCGTCAACTGCGAGGAGGGCAGTGCCTTTTTGTTCTTTTAAATAGCATTGAGGTATTTTCTAATTTTTTCTTGAGTTACGGGTTATTTTGAATGAAATTTTAATTAAAAAGATAGGTGAATGGTAGAGCTATAATAAATATACAAAAATATTTCTATAAAGGTTGTTTATTAAGGAGTATTTTGATCTCTCATTTTGGACGTTTTAACACGTCATGGCGCTGAGGGCACGACTTTTCGTTGACGTGTTTGAACGGCTTTGGCGGTCAAAGGATTAACACATAAAACATTACTAATGATGACTTCTATCAACGGCTTAATGGTTCTTTTTAAAGACCAGTCGTTTTTGTTTCACTTTAATTTACATCGTAAGTTTGGAATTAATCAAGATCAATAAATCCAAATTTTTATTCTAGGAACTTTCAATTACAAGAAGATTAAATAAAGTTTAAGTGATCGCAGTTAGGGTATCCGCGATCGAGTTTTCACTAGATGGCAGCACCGTGACGAGAGGTATTTTTGACAGCAGCTGTCAAAATCCACCAATCAAAAAAAAGAATAAACCTGATTGGTGGATTATGACAGCTAGACCTCTCGCCACGGTGCTGCCATCTAGTGAAACGCGGAAACCCTCATTGAGCCGTAACAAAGGCCGGGACAAACGCCAGGATTATGATATGATGTGTAGCATGCCGAAAGAACGCCAGCTACATCTCGCGGCGTCCCTTGGGACTATCCGCGCGATTAATTTGTTTTCCGGCCAAGTTGCGCGAGTCAGGGTAGATTAGTTCGTGGTTCGTCTACTTATAGATAGGTGGCGCCGATATCAAAATATGATCACCATATCATGTGTCCTTTTTTATTTTGAAAGAAGCTGACGACTAAGAAAAGAGGATATTCGCATCAATTTTGAATTCAAATTTTGTAGGATTATGGAATAGTTTTTGTTTTAGTCGAAAAGACAGATAGATTGTGAACCTCGAGCTGTGCAGTTGTCATAATCCATTTTCGACATCCCTTTTTTCCTATTTTAATCTGAGTTTGATTTTTTTGGGCGTGATTGGAATTAGTATTTTGTGATATCCAACGCCAAGTGTGTGCGTGTAGCGCGTCGGAGGGGCGTCAAGCGTTTGCGGTCAGAACTGCGATACTGTCCGACGCAAATATTGGATATCGCCTGTCGCGGTTGGGATACAGCCGCCAGCCGCTTCCAAAGGACTTGAGCCCGCATTTCGCATGGCTCACCAGGTGAAACCGGCGTATCGCCCTGGAATACGGCCGCCAGTCGCCTCCGAAGGACTTGAGCCCGCATTTCGCTTGGTTCACCAGGTGAAAGCGGCGTGTCGCTCCGTGAAGTGTTCTAAAGTTTAATTGGGGACTTCGCATTTTATTTGCCGTGCTTTAGTTCTATATTGTTGTTACCATTCTTTCTCTCTCATATCTGCGATCCGCATTTTTATATTAACCCTAAATCCCCAAAATTCTAATTGCCTCATTTGACGGGCGTACAAAGACCTGGCTCTTGAATTTAGGCTACTTTCATCCAGCGAATCATCTGTCACCATCCATATCGCTCGCCTCATTAATCCATTACTTTCCCCGCAGCCAAATTACCAGCCGAGTCTTTATTTGTACTTACTAGTACTCCCTCGTTTTATTTTCCTTTCGTGCGGAAAGTAGACGTTTACGATACTAAGGTAATTACTGAATGTTAGATATCTTTATATCTATATCATTATCGTAATTTTCATGTGAAGTGCTAATTTTAAATAATCTGATTATTATTCTTAATTACATTCTATCCGGGTCTACGATACTAAGGAAATTATTGAATGTGAAATATCTTTATTTCGATGTCGTTATCGACATTTTTATGTGAAGTGCTAATTTTAAATAATCTGATTATTGTTCTTAATTACATTCTATCCGGGTCTACGATACTAAGGAAATTGTTGAATGTGAAATATCTTTATTTCGATATCGTTATCGACATTTTTATGTGAAGTGCTAATTTAAAATAATCTGATTATTGTTCTTAATTACATTCTATCTGGCTCGAAGGACCAAATTACTAATTTTATATAATCTACTTAATCTGCAAAATTAAACGTGTTAATGCAAATTACGCTTTGTTTTACTGCAAATTGGCGCTCGAATTAAGGTAAAGAACTCTGGATTTCCTTTTAGTAATTGTAATTGAATTTTTTTTTTTGGATTTGTGAGACGGTGACCGTAGACCGGTCGCGGTTCTATTAACCTTAATTTTGGTTTGTTTCAGCCTGCTGCCTCCTTACGTCCCAATTTTAATCCGAATTCCTTCATATTGAAATATTGCTTTTATTTATGTTAAAAAAAAATGAATTTATCTGTTGACCTTTACTTATGCCTTTTTATCAATTACCCGTAACATATCCCGAATACCTTATTTCATAGTTTGAGTCTTGTAGTTAGAGCCCGTAGACGTTAGGGAATTCGCAGGTAAGTCAGACATAGAATGTATGATTTGCGTTTTGTTATTTTTTTTCAGAAACTGAACTTGTTTTTTTTTTAATTCGAACTCTAACTTAGCATTTAGACTTCGAGTTTTATTTTCTTTCTTTGGCTTAAGCGCTTGGTTTAGACCACTGACATACTCGAACTTCGGATTTTAATTTTGAGGTTGATTAATTTTAATTTTTGATTGAACTTGAAACCCAAGACCACATTCGACTTTTCACCATGTCGCACTTAAGTAATGAAGGAACAATTGCTGAGACGCCTCGTGCACACTCGTCTTTAAACTCGCACGATACGAGGATTTTAGATCCAATGGCAAATGATGAAGAACAGTTTTTGATTCTGAACCACGACCCCAGGTGATGCATATGTCCGGACTTCCCCCGCCTTTTCCTTTTAAAGATTGTTCACTTACGAAATGGAACTTGAATTTTTCCGGGGACATTTGTGTTGGCGAATTTTTCTTTCGAATTGAGGAAGAAGGTATGGCACGTAACGTCAATCCTTCATATGTTGTCAGACGTTTCCATGATTGTTGTCAGATAGCGCCTTGAAATATTTTAGGGCAATCAGATATCCGGCTCTTACTTACGCGGAATTAAAGTATGCATGCGTTAAAACTTTCGACGTAGCCGATTTCGATTTCAAGTTCGAGAGCCAACTTCGCGCTTTATCACATAAGGTCAACCAGTCAGTGGTTGATTTTGTTATTCAGACGCGCGATCTAAACGCAAAGCTTCGTACACCGGTTTCCGAAGACAACATTTAACATTATTAAATATGGAATGAATCCTAGATATCATCCTTGTCTTGCAACTAACGTGGTTAGGGATATTGATGGTTTGTTACAAGTCGCGAAAAATTTTGAAGCCTTTCAAGGTTCACGTCCAGCACGTTTGGCTATTGCACCGATTAGTGCTCAAGTTGTAGGTCAACCCAGTTCTATAGTGTGTATGAAGTGTGATGCAACTGGTCACAACTATCGTAATTGTCCTTACGTTTCAGGGGCAGTGTGCTTCAAGTGTAAGCGTGTTGGGGCAATCACCCGCGATTGTCCTAGTTGTAATCCTGGTCCGTCAAAAAACGAATTGGTGGCGCACTGAGAGGTCCATCGGTGTCGCCCGTTTATATTAATAATTCCCCGGATAATAGACTTTTTATTGATGTTATAGTCGCTGGTATTCCGGTAAAAGCTCTTTTGGACTCTGGTGCTCAGGTTTCAATAATTGATATTTCACTGCTATTGAAGCTCGGTATAACTTATCGCGAGGATATTCGGCCTTATGTTGTCTCCGCCGATAATTCTCCTATTGAAATTTTAGGCGGTTTGGACATCCCCATTTTTTTTAGTGGTTTTCGCGTTCTGGTGGGCGATTTTTGACAATCGAGCGCTCGAATTCAAAGAATTTAACCTCGAATATAATCGCACACAAAAGTTTGTCGCCATTATTTACGCCTGAAATTAATAATATAAATAATCATGATTTTAAATAACTATCGCTGTTGTTCTTAAAACATAATTTCTTCGTTTTATCCAGAGTTTTAAATGTTATATTCGAGCGCTCGAATCTCAAAAATCGCCCCCCTGCACCCCTGTCTAGTGAGCAGTAAACTTCCTACTGCATTTATTTTAGGAATTGAGTTTTGGAATTCCTTTGGTCTCATTGATATTTTAAAAGAAGGCATTTAATGATGGTTTGTCAGGTAAGCTTTACGTCGCTTCACGTCATCTTCCTGCTGCAGTCCCACATGTCATAGGTGGGGTTCGCTATGTCCACCCTCGTACGGTGCTTACACCCGTTCAGGAATCCAAGCTTCAATCTGTTATTAACGAGTTCGAGGAGATTTCTTCTGATAAAGCTAGTTTAGGTTGTACGTCGTGGCTTTCGCACAAGATTTAGACTGTCGGTTCACCCATTCGCCAACGTTACTATCCCTTGTCTCCTGTCAAGCTTAAGGTTCTCAATGAAGAGATCGATAAGATGTTAGAGTTAGGGGTCATTCGTCCATCGCGATCACCTTGGGCTTCCCCAGTGGTGATGGTTACCAAGACGGATGGTAGTGTCACGTTTTGCGTAGACAGTAGGAAGTTGAACAGCGTTACCATCAGGGATTCATATCCTCTCCCGCGCGTCCAGGACATCCTTGACAACCTACGAGGTGCCAAATATCTAACTTCGCTGGATTTTAGGAGTGCCTTTTGGCAAATCCCTTTAGCTGATAAGGCCAGTTGTGAGAGAATCGCATTTATCGTACCGCAAAGGGGTCTTTTTGAATTCGTTCGCCTCCCGTTTGGTTTAACCAACGCTGCGTCCGAGATGCAGAGACTCACTGACATGATTGTCAATTTTGAATGACACCCCTGAGTCTGACGATTTTATCTTCGGCTATGTAGATGATTTGATCTTGGTGTCTCGTGATTTTGATAGTCATATGCAGCTTATTCGTAAGGTTCGTGATAGGTTGAAGGAGGCTGGCCTTACGGTTAATTTAAATAAGTGCAAGTTTTGTAAGTCTGAATTGAAGTATGTCGGCTACATTGTCCACGAACGTGGTCTTCAAACTGATCCGAAGAAATTAGAAGCTATTAGGGTTTACCCTACTCCTTCTTCTGCCAAGTATCTACGTGCTTTCATTGGTATGTGTTCATATTATCGCCGTTTCGTGGATGGTTTTCCTTCGATTATTGCTCCTCTCACGGCACTTATCGGAAAGAGGAAGGGACGTGATCCCATCGATTGGAACGATAGTGCTGGTGAAGCTTTTTCTAAATTGAAGGATGCCTTGAGAACACTCCGTTGATGGCCTGTCCAGATTTTTCGAAACCTTGTATCCTTCAGTGTGATGCTAGCCAGGTTGGCTTAGGCTCGGTCTTGGCTCAAGAAATTGATGGCGTTGAACACCCAATTGCTTATTATTCCCGTTTATTTACTAAGGCTGAACGTGGATATGGGACAACCGAGCATGAGCTTCTCGCCGTTATTGATTCTATCAAGCATTTCCGTGGGTATCACGATGGAATGAAGTGTAAGATCGTTACTGTTCATATTGCTCTTAAATGGTTGATCACCCTTGATAATCCTACTGGACGTTTGGCTCGTTGGGCAACTTTGATTTCCCAATATAATTTTGAAGTTGAGCATAAGAAGGGTGTTCTTAATGTTGTTCCTGACGCCTTGTACCGCGCTCAAGTTGGGCTTATCTCATTTGCGCGTGGCATGGATCCTTCTGGAGATCCTTGGTATGAACGTATTTACCAGGGGGTTTTGGACAATCCTCAAATGTTTACTGCATTTGCTCTTCGGGATGGTGTCTTAATGCGCAGGGTATCTATCGAAAACCCTTTAGCACCTAATCCGTGGCATATAGTTCTTCCTGCTTCAAGGACTAGAGAGGCGGTTGCTGAAATTCATATTGGATTTCCCACCGTTCATCCTGGTGTTATGAAGACGTATTTAAAAGCTCATGACTTATACTGCTGGCCGAATATGTACCGTGATGTTACAAGGTTCCTTTCCGAATGTCAGATTTGCAAGTCTTATAAAATTGCAAATTCACAACCTCGTGGACTTCGCTTATTTCCTCGTCGTGTTGCGGCTCCAATGGATCTTCTTTCCATTGACTTAATTGGTCCTTTACCGGTTAGCCGTAATGGTTGTCGTTATATTTTGAATTTGGTTGACGTTTTTACCAAATTTGTTTGGTTGGTCCCTTTAAAGTTGGTGAATGCGAGGTCAATATCGATGGCATTAGAGTCGGAGGTTATTTTGCGGTACGGTGTCCCTACTAACATTCTCTGTGACAACGCTACGGTTTCTCATAGCCGTCAATTTCTGGATTTCTTGACGAGTTATAATATTCCGGGTCCGTGTTATGCCCCATATTATTCGCCACAAGCGAATGTTGTGGAGAGATATAACCAAGTTGTGATCACTACGTTGAGTATTCTAGTTGAAAATTACCAGCGGAATTGGTCAGGTCATTTACATCGGGTCGCTCTTTATTTAAACTCTTGTATAAATCTGGCTACTGCTTATACACCGAACTTTTTGATGTACGGCCGCGAGTTGCCAATGATTCGTGAGCATGTCGAGAATCAGGTTGGGGACCAAGATGTGGGACTCAGCCGGATGGAACTCGCTTCGAATCTTCAGACGCTTCGTGAGGTGTACGATAAGGTTTCGGATTCAATGGCTTTGGCTTTTCATCGTATCGCCGCCAAGTTCAACAAGAACCGTTCTGCGCCCAGGATCGTTGGCGATCAAATCGTTTGGCGCAGGAATTTCCAGCGTGGCTCTACTGACCCTCTTCGGGGCGGAAAATTCGCTCCACGTTTTGTTCGGTGCCGTGTGGTTAGACGAGTATCTCCACAGGTATACGTACTGGCTGATTCCGATTCCGAGCACATCGGCACTTATCATATTAAAGATATTCTCAAATAGTTTCCTTTTGTTTGAGCATTTCCTTGCTCCTTTTTCCATGATCCCATCCCAGCCGTCATGTCTTGGACTGCGTGATGCGTTGGTTTGTTGTGTGTCATTTTGTTTGTGTGTTGGTTTGTTTTATTGTTTGTTTCTTTGTTTGGTAGGGAGATGCTGTAGCATGCCGAAAGAACGCCAGCTACATCTCGCGGCGTCCCTTGGGACTATCCGCGCGATTGGTTTATTTTTCGGCCAAGTTGCGCGAGTCAGGGTAGATTAGTTCGTGGTTCGTCTACTTATAGATAGGTGGCGCCGATATCAAAATATGATCACCATATCATGTGTTCTTTTTTATTTTGAAAGAAGCTGACGACTAAGAAAAGAGGATATTCGCATCAATTTTAAATTCAAATTTTGTAGGAGTTTGGAAGAGTTTTTGTTTTAGTCGAGAAGACAGATAGATTGTGAACCTCGAGCTGTGCAGTTGTCATAATCCATTTTCGACTTCCCTTTTTTCCTATTTTAATATGAGTTTGATTTTTTTGGGCGTGATTGCAATTAGTATTTTGGGATATCCAACGCCAAGTGTGTGCGTGTACCGCGTCGGAGGGGCGTCAAGCGTTTGCGGCCGGAACTGCGATACTGTTCGACGCAGATATTGGATATCGCCTGTCGCGGTTGGGATACAGCCGCCAGCCGCTTCTAAAGGACTTGAGCCCGCATTTCGCGTGGCTCACCAGGTGAAACTGGCGTATCGCCCTGGAATACGGCCGCCAGTCGCCTCTAAAGGACTCGAGCCCGCATTAAGCGTGGCTCACCAGGTGACCCCGGAGTATGGCTCTAAGATACGGCCGCCAGTCGCCTCCGAAGGACTTGAGCCCGCATTGCGCGTAGTTCACCAGGTGAAAGCGGCGTGTCGCTCCGTGAAGTGTTCTAGAGTTTAATTGGGGACTTCGCATTTTATTTGCCGTGCTTTTTTAGTTCTATATTGTTGTTATCATTCTTACATATCTGCGATCCGCATTTTTATATTAACCCTAAATTCCCAAAATTCTAATTGCCTCATTTGACGGGCGTACAAAGACCTGGCTCTTGAATTTAGGCTACTTTCATCCAGCGAATCATCTGTCACCATCCATATCACTCGCCTCATTAATCCATTACTTTCCCCGCAGCCAAATTACCAGCCGAGTCTTTATTTGTACTTACTATTTTTGCTAGTACTCCCTCGTTTTATTTTCCTTTCGTGCGGAAAATAGACGTTTATGATACTAAGGTAATTATTGAATGTTAAATATCTTTATATCTATATCATTATCGTCATTTGTATGTGAAGTGCTAATTTTAAATAATCTGATTATTATTCTTAATTACATTCTATCCGGGTCTACGATACTAAGGAAATTATTGAATGTGAAATATCTTTATTTCGATATCGTTATCGACATTTTTATGTGAAGTGCTAATTTTAAATAATCTGATTATTGTTCTTAATTACATTCTATCTGGCTCGAAGGACCAAATTGCTAATTTTAAATAATCTACTTAATCTGCAAAATTAAACGTGTTAATACAAATTACGCTTTGTTTTACTGCAGATGATGATCATTAGTATAGTGATTTTTACTGTTCTCACTGGGAGTATATACAATAATCTAAGAGGGGAGCTGTTGAGAGTTAGAGAAAATGAACTCGACGGTATTTTTTTATCAGGATGGATAAATGTTTCAGGTTCCCGTACTCAACTAATAGCAAAAGTCACTTTAAGTACCGATTTAAATAGTAGGTGCGGTATTTATTATGTTACCATCATAATTATCAATCAAGTAGTTCTTCGGAAGGAAGTTTAAAATACGTAACACGATGTTATTAATTTAAACTACTATACAGTCTACCTGTTTGAACAGCAGCTGTTGACAGCAAGCAAGCTGGTTAATATCAACTGCTAGAGCTCGAGAAATTTCTTAACAACTTTAGTCTAGAACTAACTTGTTGAGTAAACCAAACAAACGTTAAGGAAGTTGCCAAGGTGTATCACAAGTGTGTGGTATTTTATTGAATATCGGTCTTATACTGTTTTACGCCAGTTAAAACTGGGGAAGCCTAAGTTGCTTAAGTTAAGTAAAATACTTTATGGGGAAGGACGGTGAAAAGTCATCATAGATGGCGCTGCGTACTATGGTCCTTTTTTGTATGAGATTTGACATATACCATAGACAAACAAGTTGCCTTGCCCATTGCCAGATTAATTTTTTTATCTGGTACCATTACCTATTTCGGTTTTTGAATGAAGTTTTTATTATTCGATCTACGTAATAATGTAAAAAAAAATAATAAAAGAACGCTATACAAGAGCAAAAGTAACTAATTAATAAAAAAAACGAACAAGAGCATTCCGGACCGTCACAATACGTAATATAAAGGTCGTTTTTTTATAGGATATTTTACGGCACTTACGTCCTTTTGCTATAAAATGACATGTTTGTGCGATAACTCCGAAACGACTGAACCAATTTTATTCAATATACATTCAACATTTTTAACTAGATTTTGTTTTAAAAGACCCCTATTCTTTTTGAAAGGCCTATTCAACGACACTCCACACAATAGGGTTTAAGCGAAAAAAAATTAACTCCCACTACATGTGTACGGGAAGAGGGGAGGTAGCCTAAAAAAAATTTTTTTCTTTTTTTTTACAACGTAAGATACGATAAGAACGCGGACAAAGTAAGATTTGTCCGCGTAATCAATACACGATACTCATTCCAAGTTTAATTTTTCTAGTACTAACGATCGCTGAGCTAGGCCGTGGACGGACAGACGAACAGACGGACATGCTACGTGGAACCCTAAAAGCAGGCTTCATCCTAAATGCATTTTCTCAAAAAATCCTTTGTCGACCTAAGCTTAGACATCATTATTTTATCCCATTTTCTCTATAAAACCAAAAACATGAGTAGCAGTAGCACATTACATTAGTATTAATAAAAAGATAATAGTAGTTTATGCAACAGTTGTATAAGAGGGGTCAAAAAAGGTGAGTGGCGTGGGTAACAATTTGAGCCGTAGGCGAAAATTGTTAAGAAAAACGCCACGAACATTTTTTTACCTACTTATACGACGTTGCATACAATACTTTTTCAACGAATACACTTACTTTTACATAAAATGCGAAATTGAAAACTTCATGGATATCGCATTTATTTTGTCAACATAATCAACAATCATTTAAGTTTTACCTTTTAAAACACTATTTTTCAATAATACTAACATTACTAACACAAATACACACCGTCGTTATTTGATCAATTATTAAAGAGCTACAGAGATTAGTAAATATACCTAAATTACTTTCAAAGTTTGCAATTCGCCCTAACAAACGAACGGGAAACATAAAAAACTACGAAGTAGGTCTGTGGTTCTTTTAATTTTTTCTTTTTTAAAGTTTTTTTTTCTAAAAACGCTGCGTTTATTTAGGTTTCTTAGGTTGGCAGTAATTTATTTTATATTAATAGTCGTGTTTGCACGCGATTACGCGATACTATTTTGGCGCTTTTATAGAACAAGTGTTATTTTGGGGAATAGACTAGATAGACTTTTCATCGAGTGTATTATCTATGTCCTTATAAAGGTGTTGACGAATGTATAAATGACAGATAAAAGTACAGGAGTAGAAAAAAGATATTTATTCTTCAATTTAGGCGCATTACAATGCACTTATGAACGTCAGAGAGAAAAAAAAAACTACCTCCGGTACATACATACATATAATAGTAGTTTATAGAATTGTTACGTAATATGGGTCCTTAAAATACGAGTGTAGTTTTATGAAAAGAGCCGCAGGCGAGTTTCATAATAAGATGATACGAGTGTTTTAAGGCTTAATTACGTACAGTTGCATACACTGCTTTATCTACACACATATTATAAATCCTAAATGACGTGTTGTTCGGAAACCATTAGAATGACCGCCATTGCACCGCCATGGCCAACTCGATTGTGCCGGCGGTCGGGCGGGCGCGTGCCGGCGGTCGGGTAGGATGGCAGACTTTCATTACGTTACCGTAGGTAATGAATTTTCATACGTTTTTATCACACTGTCACAGATAATACACTGATGTTACGTTACTGGTTGCAAATGTTGCAATAATGGTGGTAATTACATACGGTTTCCGAACGCGGAATAGAGCATTTATAATATTGGTGTAGATAAAGTAATGTTGAAATTAGATTCAATTATTACTTTCAGTAACCACCTAAACAATCAAACATAAAGTTGTATAGGTACAGTCAGCATCAAAAGTAACTACGCTACGCAATCGAGGACGTCAAAAGCTCTTATTCCCTTTTACTCGTAAAAAGGACTTTTGACGTCTTCGTCTGCGTAGTTACTTTTGATCCTGACTGTACTAACAATTAACATAGGGAAAATGCACGCTTTCGACATGTTCTGTAAAAAACTGAAACCCGTGATTAAGTACATACTCGTATTTACACTGAAATCGACGGCGACTGATTGCAAATTTGCACCCAAACACAGAGAAACGGTTTCACTGTCCAATCCGATACCACTATTTAAAAATCGTGAATGTTGGCTTCCGTGGCATTTAACGGGATGTTTTATTTATTTATGTGAGTATCCAGACTTGTGACATTATCGTGAGTGTAAATAAAATCACTGTGATCACAAGTTGTGAGAGTTCTCCAAAACGCTTTATAAAAGTATTTTGTTATAACCGCCTACACTTACTTTTATAATTTTTGAGACATGACATTTCGAGCGTGTCGTAATGCTCGTGGTCGCAGGCAGACTTGCGAGGAATCGTATCAGCATGTCCGATTGTCCGAACTACCCACACTTGATCTCGATGATGCACATTCACGGGTTGTCACTTTGCCTACACACTACACTCACAACATCCGAAGGTTTGGAAATGCAAGTATTTCACGCTTAGGTACATTTGCTGATCACTGAATTCCACGATGACGAGATCCCCTGTCCCGCGTTCTGGTTGAAATACTTCCTAATTTTAATAGCCTCTCGTAGTTTCCTCCTATAACGAAGACGTTCTGTGGAGAGGACTTTTGGATTATGGAGCTCAATCCAGTGGTTTGGTCCAGATTATAACAAATGTGAAATAATGAATGAAAATGATGTGAGTTTAAATCATTATATTTTTTTATAATTTTTACACTTAGTCCCAGTTATATTGGCATTGGGTCTCCTGGTATGGCAGTGCCAGGATATCCTAAGAGTTGGGTTCTGCGCTTTCATATGCGCTGCTTCTCTTCGGTGTTATAAACTATCAGGTCCCATCATATCTGTTTGAGAAATTGTCATTTCGGAAGCCACGTGGTATAAGACTATGTGGGCTGCAGCTTCTTACTCATCAACATTCCTCTGCTGCCTTCCGCGGGAGTTTCAGATATCTTGCTACCAAATGCTGGAACAACCTGCTTCCGCCTATTCGGGACCTAAAAAGTAGACATAGTTTTAAGGTCAATATTAGAAAATTTTTATTCAAGCACCAACTGAGGCCAGAAAATCTAAGGCACGATACAAGTTGTTTTTAACCTTTTGGCATCCCCTTTTTCGAACCCTTTAGTAAAAACAGCGGCAAGATATTTGCCGTCATAGTTATCTCATTTCAACAAACGGTAAGATAACCCTTGTTTTGAATCAATAATTCAATATGCTCGCAAGTTGTGAACAACCTGTTTCTAAAATATTGGGCAAAGAATTAATTTGTTTTCTAAACTTGATGAGTACGTACTACATAGTCATAGTATTTATTCACTTCGAACAGCATGTGCTTAATACCGCTAAAAGTTGCTACTACAGACTAAAAGTTTTGTATCAGGTTCGTAAGTTTCTCAGTGTGGACCTTAGAATCAAATTATGTGACACGTTAATCCTATCTAAACTTAACTACGTCGACACAGTAATCAACGGTTGTTTACTGGCTCGCTCCAGGGCAGTCCTACAACGAATATAGAATGCTTGTGCTCGTTTTTGTTTTCCTATCCCTCCACGCACATGCTCAAAATGGAAGCGCGACGCTTGTTGCATTTTGCTTCATTGCTATTCGGTGTGGTGCATCGTCAACAACCTCCGTACCTTTTTGACAGACTCACATTCTCCACACGGCCAATTAGAGAAGCCATCCGTCTTATTTGTCCGAGACACGGCAAATCAGCAGCATTTCGTGGTAGTTTTTGCTATTCTGCCACGAAATGCTGGAATAAATTACCCCCTCCTATACGAAACTCGAACACTCTGTTTACTTTCAAACGCAAATTTAAGACATATCTCTTTCGTCTTCAATTGCCGTGATCTTGGTCGTGACACCTAATATATGACGTGACAATATAATATATGTATATTTATTCTTTCTTATTCTAACACTATATCTTTTATAAGTACCTACCATATGAATAGTTTTATATTTATTTATTACTGTATCTAGGAGTTCCTCCTATTTCACCTATCGTATATGTTTGTCCTCTATGTTTTCTGTTTCGCACTACCTTCCGTCTCTGGGCTCCACGGAAGACCAGCGCTGTGGCATCCCACATGCCAGGGCATATGCTGAGTGGCGTCCTTTTGCATCCACTACAACAGCATCAATATGTGACCTATTTTAATGTATGTTTGATTTCTCTATGTTAGTGTATTCTCTTTTCTTGTGTCATAAAAAAATGTTAGATTTAAGTACTTAGCATTTAAGCTTAAATTGATGTGGTGCTGTTTGTAGTTTATTCGCAATAAATGTTTTTTCTTTCTTTCTTTCTTTCATATACAATACGAGATTGTGTTTATACACACCTGCGTTTTGCGTCCCGTAGGCATCAGAGCTCAGAGGAAAAATCCCATTTTTATGCATCGGAGGTATCCCGCGGCATATCACTGTGGTGTTTTATTGCTGGCTTTAGTTCCTAGTATACTCCCTCTTTGGACCTGGAGAGATGATATTGTGACACTGTTATTTTTTAAGGGTAATTTTAAGACATAAACTCGCTTTGTTTGCAAAATTTCAAGATACTTGGGTACTTACTTTACTGTAGTTGTAGTTAAGCAAGATCCTGTTTAGTTTTATTGGTTTCACTGTCGTAAATTCGTAATATGTCTTCCTTTGTTTGTTATAAGTGTTCTTATTTTGGGGATGTGACCGTGGCGTCAATGCGCCGTGTCGTCAAATGGTTGCAACGGAAGACCAGCGCTGGCCCTGCCGGCATTTAACGCTGAGTTGCGACCATTTCGTGGCAATTACTGTTTATTATATTTTTTGTAATTGTCATGAATAAATCTTTCATTCATTAATTCATTCATTAATTCATTCATTCATTTATTCATTCATATATCTATTGATAGTGGACAACCAAATATTGAGGATTTTCCACTTAGCAGGGATTGCGGGATTTAGTTAATATTTATTAATTTCACGATAATGTTCATTTTGAAGTTTTATTTTAGTTTAAATTCTTGTATCTTGTAGTTAATAGTTCAGGATCTTGCAAGTCATAGCCGGTACAAAGGTGACGTATAGAGATAATTTCTGTGTAATGACTTAAAATTTCGGTTTTATCTCAACTTACTGCATTTTCATCTGGTTTATAAGTACATTGCATATAGTTTTTTTTAAACTACGTAGAAGTTTTTATAAAACTCTATCTAGCACAAGGGCCTTTTTTGTATTTTTTAAACATGTTCCCTCATTAGCCTAAAAACGTTTTCAGTAAAAGCCAAATTAAACTACGACGCTTAATTCGAACTTTTTAATGGTAAACGAAGGCTTATAGCCATTTGTTAATTAGAGCATATTCAACTCCACTAATTGCATCTCATTTAAACGGCCTGCCCGCAATTAACCCACATTACTATAATTTTTACTTTATTATATGAGAATTTGCTTTTGAGTATTTTGTGAGCATATTCGACGAATTTGTGTCAAAGAAAAAGTTGGAAAACGGATGTAATATATAATTTTTTTTATTAACAGATATCATAGTTGGATTTCAGCAGGATTGTTTTTTAGTTAATATCCAAAGTCAAAGAAGCTTCCATGATCGAGTTCGCTATATTGTTCGGGTGCCGGCTAGAACAGACTCCGTAGCCAAGGTGACAATCGTTTGTAGAGAACGAAACGAAACACTACAGGTCATTTCTCAAAAAATTGGCACCGACAGGTGAAAGTTTTGTTTTTTTTTTAAATGTCGCATTTTTGGATTTATTTTTATGGGGATCGTTAGAGGGGATATCAATCTATCCAAAAAGGTGAAAGGGAAGGAATTATTATTATTATTTTAGAAGTTATGGTCGTTTAAAATTCAGGTGAACGATATCACGCTCAGGTTAAATACAAAACGTACACAGGTTATTGATGACAGAGGCACGTTAACGACAAATGAGTACAAATCAGTATGAAACACTTGACCAGCTAACGACAATCGTCGTCAACCTGTGTCCGTAGTCGCTTACCTGTATATTTGTGATCATTTACCTGACATGGGGGATCATTCACCTGCCCACAACCATTAGTCACCGTAATAATTATCTAAAAAAGAAATCATATCCTCTTCTTCTCACTTTAATTCTTATAACATTTAAAAAAACACAATATTCAAGGTTCAATTGTTTTATTGAAAAAAAAATGACAACATAAAAAGAACGATAATTTTAAAACTAAAACAGGACCAATCTGCGTTTATAAACTACCAGCTAGCTTCTTCTAACTTATTTTAAGTACCACTAATCAGTCTCAAAGGTTTTAATTATTTATTTTTCTGGTAACTTATTTTAATGATTCCTGATTTTACATTATATGACTATTATGATCAATTATTCAGTCTCGAAAGTTTTAATTATTAATTTTTCTTCTAACTTATTTTACGTACCACTAATCAGTCTGAAAGGTTTTTATTATTTATTTTTCTGTAAACTTATTTTAATTATTCCTGATTTAACATTATCAGCCGTTAGTCGGTCCCGAAGGTTTTAGGTTCAGTAGTTTCTGAGTTTATTGCGAGCAGCCCATAAACAGACAGACATTTTGCGGGCCTTTATTTTATAATTACTTTATAGATTAATAATTTTGCGGAACTTTATTTATGTCTAATTTACCGTAAAATAGTTTTTTAAGTAACTGTTTTTTCAAGGTCGCTCACCTGTCACATATGTCATATCAAGTGAGCGACGTGTCGGCCACCTGCCACTGTGTCGTCCGCCTGGCTTTGTTGGACAAGTGAAGTACACATATAGCAAAAAAGCAAGAACCCTTTGAACTGTGCCGCCAAAACTGACATGACAGATTAGTTTTGTCATTTAAAACAATATACCTATATTCTGGGTATGAAAAAATATTATTAAGAGTGTTAAATTTATCATTTTTGTCGTCCACCTGTCGCTAAATGTCGTTAACTTGTCTATTTTCGCCAGGTGTACGATGCACAGGTGGCCGACAAAACGACTATTATTTTGTCAAAACTCGAAAAGTATTTACTTTATGAACTAAATATTTCGACACATAAAAGTAGGCAATAAATTACGTTACATATGTTACAGACAATGCAATATCTCATTTAATAACCAAAATATGAATGACAGAATAAAGATTACCTACCCATTACAAACTCCCGTTCGTGCCACTTATTGCGTAATATTTTATTACCACGGTCCGGTATCGACGTGTTGTCACTAGCAGGTGATGGCGGACGACTGGCAGCGCCGACTCGTGCCGGGTGAGGCGGGGGAGGTGAAGTAGGAATTGCACAGTGCTCGTGAGTTTGTCGCGACAATTTAACGACAAAAACAGCCGTGGACAAACTTTAAAGTCAAATAACTTGAATATAATATAATATTATGATTAGACAGTCTATAGTTTTAAAAGTTGAAGATATACGTAAATAAAATACGGTATTAAAGTTAGGTAAAATTAAACATTTGTGCACTTTTAACAACTCCAAACATAGGAACTCCGCATTAGGACACGGAAGGTGATTGATAGAACTAAGGTACAATTATTTTTGTTTTTATTGTTATGGGATATATCGATTTCTAACCATCAGGCCTCTATGTAAAAAGTGTCTCATAATGTATATTGATAACCTATTTATGGAAATATTGTATAGTTAAAAAAAAGTTAGAACATAAACCTATTGACAGGTGGCGGTGCCAATTTTTTGAGAAATGACCTACACGTTCTCACTCACTCTTCCGTATTAGTGCGATAAAGAGACGGATAGCGTTTCGATTCGTTTTCTACAAATAATTGTCATCTTGGCTAAGCCCCCAGGACTGCTCCGAGAAGCAACGGATACACTGAGTGAGCGTAAAAGAGAACGTATCACGCGTTATGGTCTAAGAGCTGGCCACGTCAGATATGACACAATAATGAGAGCGATGAAACCTGTCTAGTTAGACTGCTTTACCATCCTTATTGCTAGATCCGGGCATCTGGCAGCTTTTAATGGGTGGAGGTTAGAGTGACAGACCAACAAAGTTTTCAAGTTGGAAAAAAGTAATAACAAAATAGGTAAAAGCTGCCAAAGTTGTGTTATTTATAGAGGACAGGGCCTATATTTTAACATTAGATTAAAAACCATTGTCTATTATTGCGGAAACAAAAACAGTAGGCGACTAACTTAAAATTGCATTATACATCATTTGGCACTACTTTCCCCCAACCACAGACTACTATACTAATACCCCAACAGAAACTTCTGGATATGATATAATCTAATTAATTACATAATTTTCCATAATATTGCATCAAACCCAGAACTCTAGAATTTGTGTTCTTCAAGTTATTTGCATTCTTTGACATCCACCACTTTACAGCTGCCAGATGTCCGGATCTAGAAATAAGCATGGTATAGCAAACTAGGGGGGTTTCGTTGCTCTCATTATTGTGTCATATCTGACGTGGCCAGCTCTCCGTCTACTAGGGATGTACGACAAACGACATGATTTGTGACCGTATAATTCAACTTGAGTTTTAGTCGTAGCGTTTCTGTCACTCCCGGCAATATTAAATATCTTCAGCGGATAAACAGGTACTTAATAGATGATTTATAATGTAGTCCGCCTCGAACTGAGAACTCGCGATTCACTTGCAATCGATTGACCAGTATAACGAGACCCTTCTGATAATTGATAATTGTTTCGCGTCTTCTAGCTCCATAACCCCTTGATCAATCCTGCTCATATACGAACTCTCAAGTTGTATAAATCTCTGCTACAACCCCTAAAAATTTCATGAAATAGAAAAACGTTACTAAAGTTATCGCAGAACAACTATCCAAAATCAAAAAGCCATCGAAATGCACAGACGTCTAGGTAGCCGGCTAAGAGTTTTGTTGTGCCCGAAGTTATCTGTAAGAACTCATTTCGCTTAAGCTCCGCTCGTTCGAGCGGATACCTTTACGGGCGGAGACGGAGGCAGCAGCTAGTATTTGCATATAAGGAAATTCAGCAGGTGGTCTAAGTGTCCGGTTTAATGACGGTTAACTCCTTTCAATTAAGAAACAGTTCTATAGAACAATTTGTTTAATCACAAGCTTTTACAAACCTTTGAGGTTTTAAACTATTTAAGCCACCGACAAAATACCTTTTCAATAGTCCGCGGAAAGATTTTTAACTGTAAAGTCGCTTTTAAAT
Organism: Pammene aurita; assembly: GCA_947086415.1. Taxonomy (NCBI): domain Eukaryota; kingdom Metazoa; phylum Arthropoda; class Insecta; order Lepidoptera; family Tortricidae; genus Pammene; species Pammene aurita. The sequence continues at coordinate 13,537,580 of OX352296.1, read as the reverse complement.
ATTTTTCAAATAAAAATCAAAGTTAACTCTCAAAATGAGATCATTAAGGCAAATAGATTGCTTCAAAGTTAATATGAAATTTTTGAAGTTGCTTGCCGTCTGGCCTTCAAGCGATATGCATCCTTATTACCGTTACTATCAAATATTTTTCACAGCATTTATTCTCTTTAATAATTTACTAGCTACAATAAATTTTATTTTCATTCCAAGACAATTAGATATGTTTATAGACGAAATGATATTTTACTTCACAGAGATAGCTGTGACATCAAAATTTTTAACCTTTCTTTTAATGCACAAAAAGATTATAAAGATTTTGAATATACTTGAAAGTGATACGTTTCTGCCAGAAACAGAAAATGGCGTAAAAGTCATAGACGAAGCGAAAAAATTTAACGTGAGATATTATAAAATAGTCGCAGCGGTGTCAGCGACTGCTCACTTAACCCATATATTCCCACCGATATTATTGCATTTTATTTTACACGTAAAATTAGACCTTCCTGTGTGCAGTTTTTCATTTTTATCAGAGGATACTATACAAAAATTTATTTACCCGTTGTACGAGTTTCAAGCCTTGTATATGCATACTCAAGTGCTGTTTAATATCAACATCGATACATTTTTTCTTGGTATACTGATATACGCCATTGCTCAACTGGACGTACTTTACGATAATTTGCGAAGAGTTACCGAAAAAAAATCAGTAGTGATACAAGCCGATCACGATCGTATACATCAACTGGAGAAAAACGCAATAACCAAACTTAATGATTCGATAATTCATTATGATGAATTGGGGCAGTATGTGAAAATGTATTTTATTACTTATCAGATCCGCGAAGAAGGGGAATGCCTGACGAATTGATTTGCTTTGCTGGCCACCGTGTCAATTAAATTAAAGGATACATAAGGCATTCACCTTTTAAGCGGAGGCATCTGTAGTAATTTTCTCAAATATTGTGAAGAAATAAAATCTATAAATCGCCAAAAACTATGTCATAAATCAATCAAACATTGTGTTCTTAGATACTCAAATCAATCTTTAGAATTAGGTGGTGTCATTCTTTTTCCGTTATTTTCTTAACTTGTCTCTTACTAAGTCAATGCGCTCTAAAATTCATAGTTTTTTAACCATATATACGTACCTAGTTTGTAAAGGAAATAAAATAAAATGTTGTGATAATTGATTAGATTTGAAATTTTTTGATAAAATTTGACTGAATGATATTTTAATTTACATCTTGATAATGTGCTAAATTAATTTTGAATAAATTTAACGAACCAGGGAAATAAACCGTCAAAGGATTATTTTATGCCTAGGTAATGAAGCGGGTTTACAAAAAACTAGTTGTCTATGTCCTTATCCATTTAAAAACCAAGCTTATATTTTGAGAAAATTGCTATTGCGTTGTCATTTCATTAAATAGGTTTCGACACTAAGGAGTAAAGAGACGTTGTAACCATTATATTTTATAGTGTTAGTATGTCTTACGAAAGTTTAAGCTTAATAATAGTTTTCGAATTGCAAAATATCAGGCAGTGTTTATTAAACGTTTTTTTTAAATTAGGTTTTGTGACTTGGTGCAAAATGTATTCAGTATAACGTTGTTCGTGCAATTCAGTGTGGCATCATGTATAATTTGCGTCGTCCTGTTCAGATTTACTTTGGCAAGTATAATTTATTACATTTTGTTATAATTACAAGTAAATTACGTCGTATAAATCTTTACGCCTATCAATGTGTCAACTCTTATTAATTTTCTCAACAGCCAGCGCCATGGCAGTACTTCATATTTTTGGGATCATATATGTTTATTATGATCATTCAAATTCTCGTGCCATGTTGGTTTGGCACCCGCATACAATATAAGGTATCTATTTTTTTAATTAAATGTGTAAGGGCAAATTCGAAATACGATGTAATTTTATCTATACAGGCTGGACTGTACCGTTGTATGGATAACCATTGTGTTCACTCCGACCCTACCAGCTAAATACAGACAACAAAGTCATACCAAAACTAAATAGAAGCACTTTACAGTCGTTTACATTCTAGTTCACTTTGCTCTTATCTACTTAAAACATCGCCATAGACAAATAAAACCTTTTGTTTTAGAGTCAACTGCTGTCCCAGGCTGTGTACGACTGCGACTGGACCGCCACGTCTCGCTACTTTAAGAGCAGTCTGCGGCTCTTCGTGGAGCGCGCCAACAAACCTCTCTCGATAACGGCCGGGAAAATGTTCCCACTCTCGCTTACCACTTTCACTTCTGTGAGTTGAAAATAACTATATTTTACGGGATCTTTTGAACTTGGACGTTGGGAATAGAGTAAAAATGTAATAATACTTTAGTAAAAAAAAACTTCCGGTGGTTATTGAGAAAGGATTAAATAAAACATTGTTTTGTATGTAATTCGTTACAGGCGTATGGAAAGTTATTATAACGTAGCATTTTTTCCAGATCATGAATTCTTCGTACTCATTCTTCACTTTGCTGCGTCACATGCAATCTCGCCCAAATTAGATCTATATCGTATTAATTTTAAGCCAGGTATTTGAACCATTTATTACAAAACGTAATCAATTTCAGTGTAAAGTTGACTCAGTATAAATTTAGTTAAAATTAAGGTCTCCGCTAAAATATCCAACCAGTGACCAAAGGTAGCCCGAATTCGGTTACTTACTTAAAATTTCAAAGCTTTATTAATTTTCACCCCGGCTCGGCATATTGATTCTAATTAGAATGCTGAAAGTGAACTCGAGGAACGCAAATTATTTTTGATTGATGGATATAACATGAAATTGTGAAATAATGTATTCGGCAGTGTTTATGGTAAAGTTTGTGTCGAATTTTGTTAACAAGTCAATAAGCCCAACTTTACGCTGGAATGTTTTATATATATTAGTATATAGTGTTAACTATTTAATTTTCTTATGTCTAATATTTTGCTTCAAGATTATTGTGCACTACTATAAACTTATATTATAAGACAATTTTTTATACTATCTGAATGTGGTACATATCAATTTGTAAGTAATACTAATAAATAAAGGTTTATATCTACATACAACTTTTATTAGGGGAGGTTGTCTATAAGTCGAGGAACAGTGATTAAGTACCAGTGTAGAAAACAAATGAATAAATGGCCGTTTCTTGTTGAGAGACACTTTTTCCCAGCATTGTACCAGACGTCACAAGCATAGGGACAATGGCCCAGCAGTTAGCCAATGGCAGTAATAAGGCGTGTTTTTGCGAACAGACAACGAAAAAAGGAAACAATGATTTTGGCCGTGACTAGATAAATAAGATGTCGGGACGTGACGAGGGTACTGGTACAGTTTTTATGGAATCTTTCAGTGGGTGTAGCGTATGCGCGATCCACCTGCTTCTCTTTGTTTAGGCCTCTGAATACATTGTTAATGCATGGATTGGGCATAATGCCGCGTGCGAAGGTCAGGACCAGACCCGATGCAACCTAAGTAAAGTGTCGACTGGGGACGCGTGATCTCGCGGATGTTACTGTAGGAAATATAGCTAAGTAAGAAAACACGAATAGTTCGGGTTCGCGGTAATTTGACACAGGCCTGGTTTGAGGTTAGACGACAATAAATGAGGTCGTTCCAAGAACTGACGGTGCTAATATTTTATTTACCGAAATGGGCACAGGAAGTTTCGAGTCATCAAGTTTCTACCTTAAATTTAGTTTATAATTCATCCCTGAAACGTAATCTTTATATAAGGCAAATTCAGACTGGAAGGCGCGTCCAGCGGCAATCATTTCACAAAATACTGCGTTGATTTGGTTGCTGGCCACAAAATATTATATAGTATAGTGGCATGCAAAAGACAGGCGTTTATTATTTAGACACGATTTAGCCGCTAAGTAAAATGGTTGTGATTAATATATACAAAAAGAAACGGATACAAAAAGACGGATATAAAAAGTATACAGTTTACGTATCAGCTATCTTTGATTACCCAAAATATACTCTTTCACAACGCGCAAGTAGAACATTTGGTAGGCTACGCCGTAGTCGTGAGGGCTTATTCTCATACGTAAAGCAAACACACCGTAGCAATCTTTGTGTTCAAGAGAAGTACATACAGGGTACTTAATCTACATTGTTCAGTTATCATTATTATTTAGCCTATTGTCGCCCACTGCTGAGCTTAGGCCTCTTTTCCGAGGTCCTATTTTACATAAACATTCAAAGTCAAAAACTGGGGCCGTATTCTAACTTTAAAACACGTATAAACACGATCCAACTTCAATACAACTCCAATGCATTAACAACGCAATACAGCTACGGCATAAACATCTGAATCAGAAATATCAGAATTTACTTGAGAAATATTCCAACGCGACTCCAATACTACTTCAATGTTGGTTGATTGTTTGTTGTGTGTTGGAGTTATGTTTGAGATAGGTTGTGTTGTTATTGTATTGTAATGTATTTTAAAATTAGAATCCGGCACAACGTTATACATATTCGATACATGAAAAATACATTGATACATTGATCGAATTCACAGTCCACGACTAGAAGTAGGTCAACCAATAATTACAAAACCAATTGCAATATTTCCATTCGTAAACATCGACAGGAATAAAGAATAAAAATGGCCCCCGCACGTCCTTCCGGCTGCAAACGATGATTTAGTGGCTATCCCTGGATTTATAGAGCGGCCCGGCCCGCCCTGCGACTTCAATGAATAATAAATTGAAGATCTTTTTCGATATTATTGATACTTCGGGTTTCTTCGTGTGATCTATGCACGGGCGCGAATTGAAACCCTTTTATTAAAACATATATTACGGGACGCGGCTCGCTGGTGACACTGAATAATACGCTCCTTGTTGCTACTATTCTTTGCAGAGTTCTTTTATTTCGGGCTTTATTAGCTACGCTAGGATTATTTATAGCGTTTGTCTGTATTTACTAATGCAATATACTCGTATCGTAGGTAAGATAATGGATGGCATATTGCAGATATACCTATAGGTATAGACTGTGAAGAAATTCTTTGTGTTCTTATTTGTTATTTCGAGTTTTCGACAATAGATAAATAAACATTTAAATAACAAAGTTTCTACACTTCAAACAAACAAAAACAAACAAAGTTTATCTACTTTTAATCTATGTACTGTACGATTCTATTTTATTGAGGTGTGCAATAAAGAGTTTTTGTACTGTATTGTATTGTTTCTAGATAATAATTAAAAATAATGCCTATTTTTCTATTGTAGCATTAAAATGCGGTTTGATTGACACAAAGGAAAACAGTCTACCTAAGTACCTGTGATATGTTTATCAATATTAAAATAAATAAATAAATAAATAAAAATAACTTTATTCATTAAAGTAATACATATTTTTGCTTACATTTTTAAACTTAATTTCCTAGTAACAGCGCAATTAACTAAACAATAATTAAGAGGCCTTATTCCCAAAACGCACGAATTTCACGAAATGCTTCATTTTCTTCGAAGGCTATGGCGAGAAATCTTAGTTTTTAATATTTAATATTTAGCCCTAAAAATATTACCATAACAAAGTTAGACTATATTTCTATCACGATAAAAAAATATCATTACTATAGTGGTCAATTTAAAAATAGTATGAATTTTTAAAAATGACCTATAAATCACACTTCACAGGACAGTTTTTGTAAGAATCGTATGTTTGGGTACTTAATAATAATAAATATGGTTCTAAAGTATTTTTTCGTATTACTAATACTTCAAACTATCTTATAAAAAGCATTTTATGCGGCTTTTTCCATTAATACAGTTTTTCGACCTTTTAGGGAATAAGGAGGCTTAAGGAAGATATATAATTAGGCATGACAGGTACAGTACAGTAAGCTAGCCTGCTGTAGACCGTAAGTCGTCGGGATACGACATTATATTATGTATAATGGCCAGTCCACTGCGTTGCTGCAGGTATATTGTGATGAATGTAAGTAGGTAAGCTTCTTTCGTTCCCCGTACTAGTATTAAACTGTATCACGGTGGAAACAGGATTCACTATCCTCTATGTTCTATAATACTTATGGCAGACAAAATTAGTCTTGACATTATTAGTTTAAGTTAATTATCAACCGCGCCTGTGGGTCGGTTGACAAAAGAACGCATTCCGAGTTTAAAATAAGTAATATTAGACTGTAAACATACTTTCTGCAATTGAGTTAATGTTATTTCCAAGCCACCTTACATCGACTACTTCCTTAAGTTGTAGTTGAGTCTAAATCAAAGAGTAGAAGTGGAACACTTCCTGGTAGTACTTGTACTCGGTAGTGAATTTGCCGAGCTAATTCCAAGGCAGCCGTAGTTTGAGTTGCCGTCTTTGGTTAATTCAGCTGAGACAGATAAGGCAGTATCAAGATTAATCACTCAGCTCCGCATTGGTAGGAAACGAAAATATCACTTAGAACATTATGTATTAACGTTGAGTTATCCTCAAAAAATCATTAATAATATCTAAATAAATAAATAAAGTCAGTGAGATAAAATACGATTCTAATTAACAGTGAATTTATAGTTGAAACTTGTGTTCTTTATTTGGAATCCTTCCCGGTTTCATTGCTGGTATATTTTTGTACTATGCAAAATCCTTAAAAGTCATTGAGTCAAAATATTTTGAAACATAAATTATACCTAGTTATATGTGTAAGTACTAAACTAAAATATATTTCCAGAGCAATTTAAGCAACGCATCAATTCTTTTTAGCCGTCCATTTATTATTTCCATTATTCTGCTAGACACATGAAAATTATTCCAGATATACTCCTGTCAAACACATTGTACTTTAATTTGGAAAATACTAAGAATAAATACAATTTACTAAAAAGTGAGCTAGAAGAAGTGATCTATCTTAACGTTCACGCTAAGTCGATGTACTCGTGACAGCGCTAACGCAAACACATGGTAGTGGGGTTAAAACTTGCACCGCATATAAAATTAGTTAAATAACTCCCCGGGAATCTTCGCTCTATATGGAAACACGTCTTTGCTCTAAAGCCGAGCAAATTAGAGCCAGCTATGAGCAAACTTGTGCACATTAAGCTCGCTTTCTAAATTAATTAACGCGCTTTAGGCAATTACGAAAAAATATTGTTCATTAGCTGGGAACTAATTATGCTTTTATAAATGAGTGCTTTAGATTTTCTCGTTACGTCAACACGTCAAGTGTTTTGGCAACTCAGGATTTTTAGCTTTGGCTTAATTGATGGCCGGCAGTTTTGGTTAATAGTACGGCTAAGCATTAAGTAAATTCTCATTTTATTCGATTAATGATGAGGGAGAGGTGAGGTTGGTGGGTGATTTTAAAATAACCAATTTAATCTTACGATTAAAAATTGTGAATACATTGCTATTTTATTAATGTCATTAATATTTTGTACATTAACAAAGCTCAAATAGGTAAAACTTAAAGTGCTTTAAGTCTTGCTTTTGGAGAATAGCCAGTTCCAGGTATAAAATAGACCAATTAATTACTAAATAGGAAGTAGCGAAGTAGTTCAACCAAAAAAAAATTCTCTGTAAGATGTTGTAGTTAAATAAAAAAAATACAACTAGAATATTGAATTGGGATTTTTTCCTATCTAAGCAGATGTTGATTAGACAACATTCAGCATCAAACAAAACAGGTCTAAACCACTCGGAAGTTAAATAGTGGATCGTAATTGTGCACTCAAAGCAACTCATGTGCCGATTGGCAAACACTGATTAGTAGCGGAGCGTTGCGGTCACGCGTCCGCCGCCCGGCGCTGACTCTGGTCAATCTTTGCAAGACACATGGATGATGGCTGATGGCGAGCTTGGATGGGAATGAAATTCAAATTTGTAGGAAAAGGATGCTTACCTTAAACGTGTTTAAGGTAAGCATCGTGTGAATAAAGGGAAAATAGCGAACTCGAACTCGCAACCACCTGATGATACCAGTCCCCCTCTACCGAGCATTTCCACCTGCTGCAAGTACTTCAAGTGCGCCTTAGCCTTAGCATCTACTGCACCTAAGACAACGCCGGAGTCGTCAATTTGATTTTTTTTACATTGTGGTTTCATTAGCTTACAGTTGTCATAAAAAAGTACCGTTTCATCATATAGCTGTGCGCTACCACCAGAAATGCACTACGGTTACGGGCGGTGCTATGCTGTCTGTCTCCGGTCAGTCTTTGCTCCATGCATATGGGTCGTTAGTGCTGAATGCTACAGAGGATCGTTCAAGTATGTACTTAACGTGTGAGGATTTTGTATCCATTTCCTAATTAGTTTAGTTATGTTAAATGTACTCTTACTGTGTGTAAATTACTCTTGTAAGAATGTATTTGTTTGATATTCATACATGTTCAAGGCTGACTTATTTAATTGCCGAAAAATGTCTTAAGTAAACTCCTGTTCTGCTAGTAAAGTGCCTAATTGGCTTTCTGTGAAAGAAAGTAGCTTATGTCGCAATTAAATTAAGAACAAATATTTGTTGGGCGTAACGCTTAAAAAAAATACTTCTCTTGGTTAACTGGTACGCTCTTTACTTTAGTGTTAGTTGTATCACTGAAAGTCTTCCTTCAACAGTGAGTGAGAGTATTTACTATCGCTAGCTAGCAATCACTGAAGGCTGCAGCTGTGGAATAGTCGACACTAGTTTTCTATTTAGGTTAACAGTTTAGTTGATTTTGTTACATTGAAGTGGACTGGTCATTGAAGTGTGTCAACTTGTCAAGTCTGTCTGTGTGACTTTCAATCTACTGTAACAAGATTGGATTTATTACATAACGTACGTTAACTAATATTTACGTTAACTCTAAATCAAATAAGAATATTTTATTTAGATACGCTTATGAGCATTGCAATGCTTACATATGTTTGAACATAAGTAAAAAATAAATATTATAAAACTTTTGGAACTTCAAGTAACAAACTAAAAATCCATTTTTATTTTTGTCGTGGCCGGTTCGGCGATGGCCTTTAACGAAAAAAGTCGAAGAATCCTCGAAATTTCGAGCAAATAAAATCAATCGAACTAGGCATCTAGCTGATGTTTTAAACAAGAGGCGGTCTCTTGATGCTATACTCACGGTTGAAGAAAACTCGAATAGAGTCGCTTACGGAACAGTCATCAGTCAGGAAACAGTAGAAATGTTTGTTTTAAGAAAGCTAAAAATAAAATAAAATGTAATAAAGTTGGATTCTTAGTATGAACTTATACATACAGGGTTGGGCATATTAAGTGTCCTATTTTAATAAGACAATAAATTTTAAATAAAACAACAAAAATAAAAATGCTGTATGTATTTGTGTTAAACTATGTTATATATTTACAAAATTAATTCGTTAACTCAAAACGCTCTCCTTTGGCTCGTAAAACTTTACGCAATCTCTTGTAAAACGACTTGCATGCGGCACGCACGACTTCTTCAGGTATCTCGTCCCATATTTTGATTAACCGATCCTTAAATGAACTCAAATTTAGTCCATGTGTGCTCCCAATTTTGCTTAACATGTAACCCCATATTGAAAAATCCAAGGGATTCAGGTCTGGTGACGACGCAGGCCATTCTTCCCATGGTATAAAATCTGTTAAATTTTGCCGACACCAGTCCTGTGTACGTTTGGCTTTATGTGATGGGGCACTATCCTGTTGGAAACAGTAATACTCGTTCCCATATAACATTTGAGCGTTTTTAAGCAGATGATCTTGTAAAACGTTCTGTATGTAGAAGTCTTGGTTGATTCACCCCACGGTCAATAAACAGTAGTGGCAACTTCCCTTTAGGACTTATGGCCCCCCATACCATAACTGCAGACGTACTCTGGAATCGTTGCACTGCTAGTTTGTCCGCTGGAATATCCCGTAAACTTACTCCGTACACTCGATCATTCTGTTGATTGTGGCTGTCTTGTAGCACAAACATCTTTTCATCCGAAAAAATCATATCATCTCCATCGTGCCAAGCTAATATACCCCTACATTTTTTAACTCTAGCTTTTTTTTGAGCTATTGTCAAACCGTGTATTTTCTGTTTTTTGTAGGCCTTGAGGTTCAGATCAATTCGCAATATTCGACCCATTGATCTTCTTGAGACTTTCAGGTCCTTCGCGAGTTTACTCGCACTTTGCGCTGGATTCCGCCTAATTCTCTCACGGACGCGTTTTATTAGATTTCCCACACGTATCGATGGTTTTCGTCCAGGTTTGGGCCTCGGTCGGCAAGATCCGGTTTCTATAAAACGTTTTATAGTCCGCGATATGAACCTTATATTTATATTTAGGCGTTTCAGTTTCCTAAATATCTCGCATGGCTTATATTTTTTCTTGTACAAATCTATTACGAGTTCGCGTTTTGCGTCCATCGTTGACAAATGTACAAAAAAAAAGATAATCAATCTGTCATTATGATTTATAGATACTATAATAAATAAGCAATTTAAAAAGTATAATAGTTCAAAAAGATCTGAAGTATTTTAAGAAAAAAAGAGGTTTCTAAAACTAGGACACTTAATATGCCCAACCCTGTACATATGCAAGAGTAATAAAATCAGAAACAGAAAGTGGAGCTAATTTCTGGGTGATAGTAATAAATAAATAATAAATATTATAGGATAATCTTAAACAAATCGATCTAGTCCCACGGTAAGCTCAATTAGCTCTGTGGGTAGTGTCATAACTAATATAATTATGAACATTGTCGCCGCAAACTTAAACTTTGTGGACGTTTAATTCGCCCATATCCTAAACTTGCCGATAGAGCGACGACGACGACGCGGCGGAGGTAGAAATTTCACAATATAATTTGATAATCGCTAGAGACTAAGTGCATGTGCATACGCTCAAAAGCAACAAATTTTAAAATAACCGATCTAAAACGATAATAGGCCATATCAAAAACTAGTAAGTAGCTACAACCACTTCGTGGATTAGCTACTGTTGTGGATAGTTAACTGTACCGTAAGACTAAAAGTTTTCAACGGCAGTTCAAACATTCTGCGGCGCGACAAACAGCGTTCCCCTTTCAATCTGCGACTACGCTTGTGGTCTTACTTAGACTCTAGAGGATCCTTTTATATATATAGGTAGTCCATTGACAATGCATCCGTAAGCAACGTCAGTTGCTGATACGACATTCTGTCATCAGTTCATCACACCCGTTAATATATTTTATTTAGACGGTAACAAAATGATAACGGACACCAGGTCACCATAATATAGTATTTTTCATAAGTGAGTAGTAGTGACTTTTTCTAAGGTTTTTAGGGTTCCGTAGTCAACTAGGAACCCTTATAGTTTCGCCATGTCTGCCCGTCCGTCCGTCCGTCCGCGGATAATCTCAGTGACCGTTAGCACTAGAAAGCTGAAATTTGGTACTAATATGTATATCAATCACGCCAACAAAGTGGTAAAATAAAAAGTGAAAAAAAATGTTTTATTAGGGTACCTCCCCTATACGTAAAGTGGGGAGTGATTTTTTTTTCATTTCAACCCTAACGTGTGATATATTGTTGGATAGGTATTTAAAAATGAATAGGGGTTTACTGAAATCATTTTTTTATAATGTAAATATTTTCGGAAATAATCGCTTTAAAAGTAAAAAATAATGTGTCCCCCCCCCTCTAACTTTTGAACCATAAGTTTTAAAAATATGAAAAAAATCTCAAAGGTAGAACTTTATAAAAACTTTCTAGGAAAATTATTTTGAACTTGATAGGTTGAATAGTTTTTGAAAAAAAATTACAAAATAATTTCTGAACTAAGTTTGTAATTTAACCGTATAAGCAGGCGTTTATTGAACCTGTAATCACTATAAAATCACAATGAAATGACGTGCTTTCAAATAAAGTAAAAACGGTGAAAATCGGTTCACGCAATAAAGAATTATCCCATAAAATCATCTTCCATACTTTAAGCTCGCGTGCAATAGTTTACTTAATTTGCCGATAGATGTCGTTGTACGTGGAACGCTCATATCATATCCTACATGGCGGTGTTATTTTATTTCTTAAGTGGGGACACTTACTGTGACGGACGGAAAACTACGGAACCCTACACTGAGCGTGGCCCGACACGCTCTTGGCCGGTTCTTAAGATTCCGTTCCCAAAATGGTAAAAACGGAACCCTGTGTCCGTCTGTCCGTCCGTCCGTCCGCCCCTCCGTCCGTATGTCACAGCCATTTTACTCGGAAACTATAAGATAATTTTAATAAAATTTTGACATAAGGTGTATTTTGTATGCCGCTATTTAGTTATGTAGTTAAATTGCAGAAAAAAAAATTTTTAGAGGGGCGCTCCATACATGTAACTAAATTTTAATTTTTTTTTTATACCGAAAATGTTGCACATCAATCAACAGGTCAATCGATAGATCTTCAAAAATAACATCGAGGTTTGTTTGAACATTTTGTGCTTAAGTAAATATTTTCAGGAATAATCGCTTCGACAGTCAGAAAAATCGTGTCCCCGCCCCTGTAACTTTTGAACCGTAAGTCCAAATAATTAGAAAAAATTGGGAAGATGCGCCTTATCACATAATTTCTATGAAAATTATTTTAAACATTATCGGTTCAGTAATTTTTGAGTTATCTCCAAAAAACTTCTTTCAATCAGATACGACCTTTTGGTATTAGTTTGATTCTTATTCCATTGAAGCTACGGAACCCTCCATTATGCATGGTCCGACATGCACTTGGCCGGTTTTTATTTATTTATGTTCCTTGCGCTTGGTGGCGTATTGGACTTTCTCCAACAGGTTGGCAACTATTGCTTAATTATTTGCTCACCTAGTTTCTTATTCTTCTTAATAAATGAAGTATTATATAGTCACGTTATTACTCTTTACACTACCACCGAGTTTAAATACGTACTACTTAGCCGTAGTACAGTCAGCATCAAAAGTAACTACGCAATCGAAGACGTCAAAAGCTCTTATTCCCTTTTAAAAAGGACGTTTAAAGTCTTCGTTTGCGTAGTTACTTTTGATGCTGACTGTACACTTAGAAATATACTAGTAAAGTAGATCCCGCCTATTTTTATTGATACACCGTCATAATAGACCATGACGGTCGAATACATTGACGACAGATCTGAAAGAGAGAGTTATTAACACTGCTATACATTTAGGCTGCATTTCCACTAGAGATGAGTGAGTAATGATGATGCGTTGCGAGGAATGTGTTTGTTAAGAACTAATAGAATAAAATAAAACAATTAAAAACGGATTTTATCGCGTGTATTGAGCTTAAATTACATCCCGACGTTCCGAACACTTTACAGCGTTCGTGGTCAACGGGTTATTTCATGAATAACTATCGCGGCAACCGAAGACAATATTAACTAATAGAATATTTTCATTTACCTAGCGCAGCTCGAGGATTACTTCTTAAAAACATATTCCTCGTAAGGCATCCTCCTTTATCTCTGATGGAAACGCAGCCTTACTGCCTGATCAGATTACAGAAATCCATGCTATACCGGATTTGAACCTGATGCCTACTACTACTAGGTAAGGTGCATTCGGCTAATTAAGAAACATTTTTGCACTAGTTGCTGGTATGTACGTTTATTCGTGAACCATCCGGTATAGGTAGATTTTTTGAGACCTTTAATGAAAAATGTATTTACTGGATGGACTAATCATGTATTCATTGTCACGAACTTTCACAAATAACTTTGGATTGATTAGATATATGTGTTACAAATCTATAATTTATTTTAGTTATAAAGGTGCAATTCCGAATTAGCTCGGGTAAATCCGAATACAATTAAATTACGTCCTATTTGCTTGAAACACGAAGCAAATATTCGCTTTTCAATCAGATTTACCCTACCTCTCTTTTTTTTTCGATTGTGCCTATAGAAGTACCTAAACAGGTGTTTAACAAACTTTTAGTTCGGAATTATCCGACATAAAGTTAGTGGTTCTCAAACTTTAATGATACCAGTATCATAACAAGTCACAATAGTAGTTTATGCAACTGCTTAGAAAAAATGGAAAAGTACAAAAATCCACTGCCTCTGGCGAGACTCGAACTCGCGACTCTGGGATACATGCCCATCGCTCTGACCAACTGAGCTACTGAGACACACCTGATGGCTGCGAATTTCTCCACTATAGAGGTATTCCATATGCGTCTTAGGGGGACGCCTAGCGACATCTGCCGAAGAAGTCTTACACTTCTCAACCGGCCATCGGAGTCCCAAGTTGTATTGAGAATTCACCGATAACAATGCGCTACCCCATACTACAATTAATTTTGTATTAAGCAGAACGTCTGCTAACGATGATGTCTAAGCATTACGGCTTAGAAAAAATGGAAAAGTAGAAAAATCCACTGCCTCAGACTGCCGATGGCCGGTTGAGGTCTAAGACTTCTTCGGCAGATGTCGCTAGGCGTTCCCCTAAGACGCATATGGGATATAGTGGAGAAATTCGCAGCCATCAGGTGTGTCTCGGTAGCTCAGTTGGTCAGAGCGATGGGCATGTATCCCAGAGTCGCGACTTCGAGTCTCGCCTGAGGCAGTGGATTTTTCTACTTTTCCATTTTTTCTAAGCATTGTGGTATCGTTAGCAGACGTTCTGCTTAATACAAAATTAATTTATGCAACTGTTACGTAATAAGGGTCCTTAAAATATGAAAAGAGCCGCAGGCGAGTTTCATAATAAGATCACACGAGTGTTTTAAGGCCTAATTACGTACAGTTGCATACACTGCTTTATCTACACCACAGACCTAATATAGCGCTTACGCTAAAAGATAAATGAAATGTGCAAAAGAGAAACCTACACATATGAACGTTCCGCGAGTGCGAAAGAGATACACGATCATTCTCCAAGCAGGACAACTTTTGACGTCCCTCTTTACACTCAAACACCCGCGTCGTGGCAGCTCATATTTTATCGAGTAAAATATAAAATAATCCAGAGCAAAATCACTTGAAATGTAGAAGCAGAAACGTAGTGTCGTATTATGTACCTGATTGCACCATTACACATAAGAAAATCCCAGGAAATTACTCATTTCATAGGTAAATATGATATTGCGATCGATGGTTTTGAAGCGATATTTTATCAAATTAGCAAAATAAATCGTGAAAGTAAGCACTAGATACAATTGAATATTAGTCTTTGTTTTGCTGTGTGGTAATATTTTATCAATAAAGTTAATATTTAGAATTATTTTGTATAAAAATTAAAACTGTTATTCTACGCTAGGGATTGACAAAACGTCTTAGGGACTTTTATCGATAACTGTTCGATAAAAAATACTGTCGATGTCCACGTTGAAGTACAAAAGTGACAATTGGCACCCGTTGCAATCGACAATCAACGGTACTATAGGCGCTAGGCCGCTAGTTGGGTTTTAAATTGGATAATGCGTCAAACTCAGACTTTATAATATAATAAAGTATCAGGTTAAGTATGGAACATTTTATAATTTCAACAAAAAAAAACATTATGTTTTTACGGATTCTAACATGCTGTTTGCGTAAAATATGAAAATAAATGTTTTGCAACTTATCGATAAGAAAGTAAAATGTCGATAGATAATTAACCTATTGAACTTGGCTGCAATATTTTTACACTCACATAGACAATTTACCTACATGCTTCCATTTAATTTTTTGCTACACTTTTGAACGTTGTCAAGCTATCTTACTATATTAGATCTGTGATCTACACACATATTATAAATCCTAAATGACGTGTTTAGAAACCATTAGAATGACCGCCATCGCACCGCCATGGCCAACTCGATTGTGCGAACGGTCAGGAAGGAGGGCTGGATTTTCATTACGTTACCAAAATCGGTGTTCCAAATTTGAAACTCATAACTTAACAATATTTGAGCATGTAATGTTAAAATTATGTTACTGCCACAGATAAAAAACTTATCATAGTAAAATCGGTTGTTGTAATGCTGACCATTGCCTACCGTTTTTGTACATATTTTAGAGGGCTTACAATGTGAGTTAGTTAAAGCAATGGTGCGTAGTTCTAATCGAGGATTTTCAATTAGCATATGTATTAATATATATCGATATCTTTATTATCGATATCAAATCCCTAGAACTTGACCCGAGTTAGCAGTGTTAGCACAGGTATGCTTATAAATAGTGAACTACTAACAGGCTAGATAGAATATTTACGAAAATTCATATTCGTAGTATAGTACAATTTATTGTTTACGAACCATTGGCTAACACTATGGAGTAATAAAGTCGGGTAATTCCGAAACACTCTTTGCTTCGGAATTCCCCAGTGCGGGTTACTCCGAAAAATTCATTTTTTTTAAACTAGAAGGTTCTGAGTCCATTGAATAGTAATTAAAATCGAAAATATATTAAATACAAAAGGATTAAAACCATTTACTTAACAAAATTCCGATTTATTGATGTGCGGCTAATTCCGAAAGATCAAAAACGCGGGAAATAGCACTCGCTCACAAAAATGGCATGCAACTCACGTGATTCCATCGATGGCGTTCCGAGCTGACGGATGCAGGGGGCCAGTTAAATGAGCGTCAAGAGGACTGTTGCTAGCGCGCATTAAAATGCCGCGTTTAGAAGAAATTTGTAGTTTTCGGAATTTTCCGAATTACGAAATTACCCGAATGCACACTACAAAGTTAATATAAAACTCAAATAGGTATACATATGAGCAATTTGATAAAATTGTACATGTGAATTCATGTGATGTTACGTCGAAGTCAAAGATATGTATGTATACTTTTTTAGTTTAAGCCTTGGTAATAATGTGAAAAGGTGTGTACATATCTTTGACGTCGACTGTACATGTGATTTGTATTGCCATATTATTAGAAATTATAGTAATTTATGATCGGGGCAAATACTTAATAGAGTCCAACGGAAATAATTCAACTCAATCCTATTCACCATTTTGAATGCTGGTATTCAACAATTGTTTATTTTAAACCATTATCAAATACCTTAAGTGCTTGAAACAGTAAATAAACTTATTTCCATTGCATAATTTAGTTAAAGGAATTAACTTTAATTATCCGATAAATTTAAAACAAGCGGCCAGCCCTTTCCCTCACATTATTAGCATTCACTACGTAACTGCACCCCGAACAAAAAGGGACTAAATATTTCAGATCAATCTTACCAAATGAATGTCGACTTTAACTTCATTCCACTAAATGTCTATTTACTTTGGTGATTTCCTCCGCTTCGTCTTTACAATTAATTTAGTATAAGGAAATCTCCATTCCGTGACAATGCTAAAGCATTTACTTTTCTTATAGGCGTGACTAACATTTATATTTCAGGAAAATGTGTTACCTATTTACGGTACTCTTTTGTTGCTTTATGACCGTTATTATATTCTTTTTCACGGTTCTAAATATTCAAACAACGGGCGTTTACTGTAACAATAAAATTATTGTGTAAATAACTACAATGAATTTCATATAGAGTGTAGGTAGGTACCCATAGATTTTAGAATTCATGAATATTATGCAATTTATAATTTAGCATACAATTAGGTTCATATACACTGACGGATAATGAAAACTAGTAGCCTTGTATGGGAATTTCTAAACAGAGTAACCTATTTTCATTGTCCTTGAGTGTAAGACGAATATGATCTAGACAGAAATAACCGGCCAAGAGCGTGTCGGGCCACGCTCAGTGTAGGGTTCCGTAGTTTTCCGTCCGTCACAGTAAGTGTCCCCACTTAAGAGTTAAAATAACACCGCCATGTAGGATATGATATGAGCGTTCCACGTACAGCGACATCTATCGGCAAATTAAGTAAATTATTGCGCGCGAGCTTAAAGTATGGAAGATGATTTTAATGGGATAATTCTTTATTGCGTTAACCGATATTCACCGTTTTTACTTTATTTAAAATCATGTCATTTCATTGTGATTTTGTAGAAATTACAGGTCCAATAAACACCTGCTTATACGGTTAAATTACAAACTTAGTTCAGAAATTATTTTGTATTTTTTTTCAAAAACTATTTAACCTATCAAGTTCAAAATATTTTCCTAGAAAGTTTTTATAAAGTTCTACTTTTGAGATTTTTTCATATTTTTAAAACTTATGGTTCAAAGTTAGAGGGGGAGGGGGACACATTTTTTTTTACTTCTGGGGCGAATATTTCCGAAAATATTTACATTATCAAAAAATGATTGTAGTAAACCCCTATTGATTTTTAAATACCTATCCAACAATATATCACACGTTAGGGTTGAAATGAAAAAAAAAACACTCCCCACTTTACGTATAGGGGAGGTACCCTAATAAAACATTTTTTTCCACTTTTTATTTTACCACTTTGTCGGCGTGATTGATATACATATTAGTACCAAATTTCAGCTTCCTAGTGCTAACGGTCACTGAGATTATCCGCGGACGGACGGACGGAGGAGCAGACATGGCGAAACTATAAGGGTTCCTAGTTGACTACGGAACCCTAAAAAACCTTTCATTTATTATAATCTAGATATTATTTTGGCAAAATTGAGTTGAAAATAGTCGAAAGATAATATTATAATGTATTAGAACTAACACAAGTTATGTAAATAAATAAACCGTTTACGATATGTATATTATTATTATTATTTATTTATTAACTTGAAAGAGATACAGCTTACTCAAATAAAGGGTCCCACAAAACAGTTTTCACGGTTTGACTGTGGGATCGTGCAGTCTCTAGATACACTCTTATTTATCTAAAAACAACATCTATACATTATGCTTATGAAAAAATAATTTAATAATTCTCCTATACGTATCATACATTTGTAGTTATGTTAGATGTATATGTGTTAAACGCTGCCTGGGAGCAATCTATATAATTACAAAAATAATCGGATTGACCATCAACGTGGAAACTCCAAGTGATTTGACTGGCTAGATAGATAGTTATCAATCTATCGGTAATTCCCACATCACAAGTAAATATATTTGTGTTTAGTATATCCAACACTCCGTACCGGTCAGTAGTTTTCCAGTAAACCGGGCGACACAGGCCTGTTACCCGAGGGAGCGATCCGTCAGTCGCTGGACTCGCTAGTAGCTATAAGTATGCGATTCCAACTTTGCCTTATATGTCTATAGTTCTATATCATATCATCAATGGCCTTTGAGATAATTAAATTACTACACAAGCAGTGTCAAACATTATTTCGCCTGACGTGACGTTATTAAATTAACTTGCTATTATGATAATTGTTCATGGGTGCACGCGAACTGGCGAAGTACTTTCACCTTACAGAAAACCACAGCCAAATAGCACTAGACCCTACTCATAGTATTGTGTTCCTGCTGGTGAGTAAGGTTGCAAAAGAGCTCAACGAGGACCCGGTGTGTTGACGAAGAGGGACCCTCTTGTTCCTTTAGTCGTCAATTCAGTGAATCCTCCTTTTTGTAAAGGGTCGCCAACGCGCATGTGACACCTCTGGAGTTGCAGGCGTCCAAAGGTTACAGTAGCTGCTTCCGGTCATGGTATAACATATTTTAAAAAAAACTTGCAAGCAATTGTATCCATATCTTCTAACATTTCGCTGGTTTTTCGAACTAATTGAACTTCTTTGTCTTAATTATTCACTGTTCTGCTAAGGTTTTGATTAAATAATTAGAAAAAATCATAATAGTCATTATCAGTACCATACCCCGCATACTCGTAGATTATAAAAGTTGCGGTTTAGTTTCCCAATGTCCAGTTTTAATTGCATTCGTCGTGGGAATTAAAATTCGATTAAAATGAATCGCAATTTAATAATGAAGCAATGTGGCTCATCGAGTGTGTTATGAGAGTCCGGCAATGATTTTGAATTGGATTTTGATTTCATTACAAAGTAAATTAAAAGTACCTACATCATTATGTTAGTAAATATTTATTTATAATCATTATATTATCTGTTTATATTCTTCTTGGTGTGTTTGCGTACGAACATAGGTACCTACACTAACAGCGATAGAAGTCGGAAAGGAGATGAAGGAATGAATAATGAATAAATGCTTTATTGCACATCTCAAAAGAAAAAACAGCACAGTAGAAAAAAAAATACATGATAAAAAGAGGCAAATAATAGGCGGTCTAATCGCTAATGAGCGATATTTTCCAGACAACCTTTGGGTAGCGGAGAAGATAATGCAGAAAAAGTCAATAGGAGGTGCAAAAAACTTATTTTGAAAACACGAACATTGAAATACTAATCAGACATACATACAAATACTTATATACACGGTGCCCGTGAGCATTGCGAGAGATTTTAACCACGCATTTCTGAGGTCAAAAGAATGAAAAAACATTATATGACTTTTGTTGTAAAACGCCAAAAAAAAATTTTTTTTTTTACTTTTTTTTTCACTTTTTTGAATGCTGTTCTACATAAAAAGTAAATGTCATTAGAAAAAAGTAACGGAAAAAGTATATTGCTACATTTTTTCTCGTAAAAACTAGTCCATGCAAAGTGTTTCTTAGGTCTTTGATATCAGTCAATAAGAGATGTCTAGACTATGCCCCATACCGGTGAGATCGCCATCAAAAAATCATTTTACACTGAGAAACAATTCAAAATGGAATTTTTTGTAAGTAGTATTTAATCTGAAACTATGGCGAATTTCGGAAAAGTTTAAAGGACATTTTGTTCTCTAAATATGATAATGAATACACTGTTAAAGTCTCTCGCAATGCTCACGGGCACCGTGTATATATACTAGCTTTTCCGCGGCTTCGCCCGCGTACTAAAAGTACTAAAAAAGAACGTAACGCATTGTAACGCACGAAAAGAACATGTCGCGGGGACTGTGCGTTGATAGATCACTATGTCAGTCAGTCAGTCAGTCAGTCACCTTTGAGTTATATATATATATAGATTAGATTGTAATTTGGCACAAACACTTTCATGTCCACAATATTAAACTTCCAAATCGATGTCATTTTCGTAATTTACGTCCCAAAAAACCATAAAAACGACACCCATATTGATATTTAGACATTTCCACCCCATCGCACCTCAACAGGAGAGATGGTATTTCACGTCCACCACGTTAGATTTTAAAATCGTTGTTGTTTTCGTAATCAGCGACCCGATAAACCATAGAAACAATACCCATGTTGATTTTTAGACTTTGTTACCACATTTCCCCTTTTAGGGGTTGAATTCTCAAAAAACCTGCAACACGTAATTACTCATTTATTGTTAAGAATACTTCTGTGAAGTTTCGAATAAAATAGACTAACTAATCTTGTTTCCCCATACAAACTTTGGACTCCCATTTCACCCCCTTAGGGGATGAATTTTGAAAAATCCTTTCTTAGTGCACCCTTAGACCTTATAAGGAACCTACGTGCCAAATTTGGAATCTCTAGAACCAGCGGTTTGGACTGTGCGTTGATAGGTCACTATGTCAGTCAGTCAGTCAGTCAGTCACCTTTGAGTTATATATATATATATGAGATTGTAATTTGGCACAAACACTCTCATGTCCACAATATTAAACTCCCAAATCGATGTCATTTTCGTAATTTACGTCCCAAAAAACCATAAAAACGACACCCATATTGATATTTAGACATTTCCACCCCATCGCACCCCAACAGGAGAGATATGGTATTTCACGTCCGCCACGTTAGATTTTAAAATCGTTGTTGTTTTCGTAATCAGCGACCCGATAAACCATAGAAACAATACCCATGTTGATTTTTAGGCTTTGTCACCATATTTCCCCCTTTTAGGGATTGAATTCTCAAAAAACCTGCAACACGTATTTACTCATTTAATGTTAAGAATACTTCTGTGAAGTTTAGAATAAAATAGACTAACTAATCTTGTTTCCCCATACAAACTTTGGACCCCATTTCACCCCCTTAGGGGATGAATTTTGAAAAATCCTTTCTTAGTGCACCCCTAGACCTTATAAGGAACCTACGTGCCAAATTTGGAATCTCTAGAACCAGCGGTTTGGACTGTGCGTTGATAGATCACTATGTCAGTCAGTCAGTCAGTCAGTCACCTTTGAGTTATATATATATAAAATACATACATTCATACAAACTACATATATAAATATATATATCAGCCAGAATAATAATCCTGTCGAGACCTATTAACGACCATCAGTAGAACTAAGGAAGAGACAAATAGTAATCCTTGAGATGGGCTTTGAATGCAGCCAATGATTTAGCACGCCTTAATTCTGCGGGAAGGGAGTTCCACAGACGAACTGCCTGAAAAGTAAACGAAGAATTATAAAATTGGGAGGAGGAAGAAGGCACAGAAAGGAGAACATTTTGAGAGCACCTGATAGATTTCAAGTAACTAAAACGCTTTTTAAGATAGGGGGGAGTCGTCGAATTAAAAAGTACACTATAGAGGAGACTGAGAATGTGAAGGTTGCGAGGATAGCGGATAGGAAGCCACTTGAGTTGAGTGCGGAAACTAGATACACGGTCATATTTGCGCAAACCGAATATGAACCGAATGCATACATTTTGAATACGCTCGAGTTTATTAAGTTGATCTTCCGTGAGATCAAGATAGGAGATGTCGGCGTAGTCAAGGATCGGAAGCAGCAGAGTTTGGGCAAGCGAAGTTTTTGTAGCGATGGGTATGAAGTTTCGGAGTCTTCTAAGAGAAGCGACAGCAGCAAACACCTTTCGACTGACCTCTCCCACTTGAGGTATCCAAGATAAAGTGCGATCCATAACAATACCTAGATTTTTAACCTGGCTTGATAGAGGGATCTGGATACCATCAAAATATATAGGTGGTAAGCTTGAAGAATCTACACGGGGAATCAATTTACCACTGCCGATTATGATGACTTGGGTCTTTGTAGGATTTAGTTTCAGACCATAACTAGTGCTCCATTGTAGAATACGCGCCAAGTCATCATTCATGCTGTTCATGACAGATGGGAGATCGCCAAGTACGCCCTGCTTATAGATCTGGAGATCGTCAGCATATAGATGATAATTAGAAGAAATATTCTGAGTGATGGAGTTTATGAATATTGAAAACTAGCTGTGCCCGCGGCTCCGCCCGCGTGGAATTCGGTCTGTGTCAGTAAGCGGCTAATTCACCCCTAATTTCTCTCCCGCTACCCTGGAGGCGGAACTTGAAGTAAAGTTGACAGATGGATACGCTAGAGGACAGTAGTCCTAATAAAATATTTTACAATTACCACTAAATGAAACTACACTCATAAATGAATCCTTTTTTTTTTTTTTTTTTTTTGGCATAATTTAAACGACATAGAGAGTATAGTAGGTGTATATCGGACGATACAGGACCACTTTTGTTTTTATACGTTTATGTCTACTGCAAATATCATCCAAATCGATCCTCCCGTCAAATCAGTCAAAGCATGAAAGGTAAGAACAGGCGCGGTTGAAATTGGGGGTCGGGGGGGGATCACAAATGCAGAAATGATTTTTTTCTTTTTATAGGCTACGTATAACCTGGCTGGGGATTTTCTGGAATTGGAATTTGTAATCCTTAAGGGGTGATTTCCGGGATAACAAGGCAAAAAAAAACCAGCCAAGAGCATGTCGGGCGATGCTCCGTGTAGAGTTTCGTAGATGCTGCCCTGTTACAAAACATTCGTTCAAAAGGTCGTTTATTTGGCGGCGCTTACGTCATTTTACTATTCGGCACTTCCTTTCACTATGCGTTTTAGACTAATAATTCAAAAACGGCTGGACCGATTTTATTCAATATAGTTTTTATTGAAAGTTCTTATCAGGCCTCACCAAATTTCAGCTTTCTAGTGCGAACGGTAACTGAGCTAGACCGCGGACAGACGGACGGACATGGCGATATAACTGTTACGTAATAAGGCCTAATTATGTACAGAAGCATACACTGCTTTACCTACACACATATTAAAAATCCATTGAAACCATTAGAATGACCGCCATTACACCGCCATGACCAACATTACTGCGCCGGCGGTCGGGGGGGCGAATTTTCATTACGTTACCGTAGGTAATGAATTTTCATACGTTTTTACCACACTGTCACAGATAATACACTGATGTTACGTTACTGGTTGCAATAATGTTGGTAATTAATTACATACTGTTCTGAACGCGGAATAGAGGATTTATGATATTGGTGTAGATCAAGATATTTATTCGTCAATGTAAGCACATTACAATGCAATAATGAACGTCAGAGAAAAATAAAATACGTGAGTGTCGTGGAAAGTATGTGAATCGAGTGCGATTGGAACGAAGTTATGTTATTTAATTTTATTTAATTTTGACTTTTTCGTAAATTATGTACAGAAGCATACACTGCTTTACCTACACACATATTAAAAATCCATTGAAACCATTAGAATGACCGCCATTACACCGCCATGACCAACATTATTGCGCCGGCGGTTGGGGGGGCGAATTTTCATTACGTTACCGTAGGTAATGAATTTTCTTACGTTTTTACCACACTGTCACAGATAATACACTGATGTTACGTTACTGGTTGCAATAATGTTGGTAATTAATTACATACGGTTCTGAACGCGGAATAGAGGATTTATGATATTGGTGTAGATCAAGATATTTATTCGTCAATGTAAGCACATTACAATGCACTAATGAACGTCAGAGAAAAATAAAATACGTGAGTGTCGTGGAAAGTATGTGAATCGAGTGCGATTGGAACGAAGTTATGTTATTTAATTTTATTTAATTTTGACTTTTTCGTAAATTTTGTGGTTTAAATTTTGCATTTTTTTGAAATTTTAGAAATTTTGGATGATTTGGAAATTTTGTAAATTTTGTAAATTTTGTAAATTTTGTAAATTTTGTATATTTTGTAAATTTTGGAGATTTTGGAAATTTTGGAAATTTTGGAAATTTTGGAAATTTTGGAAATTTCGGAAATTTTGGAAATTTTGGAAATTTTGGAAATCTTCGAAATCTTGGAAATTGTGAAAATTTTGGAAATTTTGGAAATTTTGGAAATTTCGGAAATTTTGTAAATTTTGACATTTTTGACATTTTCGACATTTCCGACATTTTTAAAATTCTCGACTTTTAAGGTTCTCGACTTTTTTCACTTTCATCACTTTGTCACTTCTCAGTTTCACTACAACTTCACTTCACTTTATTCTATTTTATATATTTTTTATTCCATTCCATTTTACATGTTTCTCAATCGTATGGGTGTCGCGTTTTCGTGACGTGACGCTTTTTCGTGTCTGTTACGTGACTTTTTTTCGCCTTGGCCGGATCCGCGAACCGTCCGATAAGGAACTTCGTTTCAAAACTACCACCGGTTCTAACCCTACACCTCTGGCCCAAGAAGTATTATGACCGAAAAGAAATTCGACGGGACTTATTTTTTTCAAAACAGTAATACATTATTAGATCTTAAAGATACAAAATAAGGCGTAGTTCTTCAAGAAGACATATCAAAACAGGTTGAGAGACAGATAATGTACCTATTGTTTAATTATAAAGAAAAATAAATCCTAATCTGACTGCTTCACAAAACGTTTGATATGTTTATCTACACTCACATTGTAAGTTCTCTAAAACGTGTTCGAAAACTGTAGGCAATTCTAGCATTACCACAACTGATTTTACTATGATAAGCTTTTTATCTGTATCAGTAACGTAATTTTAACTTTACATGCTCAAATATTGATGTGTTTTGAGTTTTGATAACATAATGTACACCTGCACGCTCCCGCGCGGCCGCCGATACGCGCCCGCGCGACCGCCGGCACAATCGAGTTGGCCATGGCAGTGCAATGGCGGCCATTCTATGGTTTCCGGATAATGCATTTAGGATAAATAATATGAGTGTAGATAAATCAGTGTATGCAACTGTACGTAATTAGGCCTTAAAACACTCGTGTGATCTTATTATGAAAAGCGTTACTAAAGTCCAAGAGGGTTAACACAGTTAGCTTTCTGTCATTCATGCCAAAACGAATATCATCTGTGATTTTGATGAGCGCTGTAGTGGTGCTATGGCCAGATCGGAAACCAGACTGATATTGGTTAAAAAGATCGTTTCTAGTTAGGAATGAAGTCAGCTGTTGGTGTATTAGCCGTTCAAAGACTTTGGATAGGAAGGGAAGAATGGAAATTGGGCGATAGTCAGAAAAGGAATTAGGGTTAGACTTTTTAGGTATTGGGATAATATCGGCATCCTTCCACTGGACAGGAAACACACTGGATGTGATGGAGTAATTAAGGATACCGGTAATTATCGGAAGGAGAAGATCAAGTAGAGGAAGTATCATGTTGCGGCTAACACTATCAACACCAACAGCATTAGACGTGATGCTCAATACGCTCTTTTTAACATCACTGTCGGCGAATTGGCTAAAAGTGAAAGAGAGGTAATTTGGAAGTGAGATAGAAGAGAGTGTCTTGCTTAAAAGGACCACTAAACGAGGAAGATGAAGAAAAATGCACATTTAAAGGATCAAGATCGCTGTCATTGAATGTGGATTGTGGTTGAGTTTTTCCAACTCCCAAAGTTTTCAAAAACTTCCAAACCTTGGCTGAATCACCGTTCTCAACAGAGCTGTGGATGTGGCACCTTTGGGCGTCTCTACACACAGTGCTGCAACGGTTTCGTAGAGTATGGTTCCTATGTTGTGAGTTGGTGCCTATGTTTGTTTCTCTCTGAATTGTTAGCTTTGTATCTAGATTTGGCATGGTTTTTCTTTTGGATTAGAGACTTTATGTCAGCAGTAAGCCAAGGAGCAGGTAAATGTCTGACTGAAATGGAGATCGTCAATTTTTGTTAGGTGATCTGGCCCAGATTATTTAGGACCGTTTAGGAATGTTTCTGACCTTTAAAAAATCGTCATAATTTCTGGATCAGGACGGTGGTAAAAATATTGCGAAATCTAATGGGAAAACTGAAAAATCATGCATTTAAAACTTGAATCTGACAAGGACAATATTTGAAATCGTGCTTGCTTATGATTTATCTATTAATGTAAAAAAAGTACCGATTTTTTAAAGATAATGTACAACAGCAGGCTTAAAAACAAAACGGGAATCATGATGATATAATAAAATGTCATATTTTGATCGTAGTTATATTTCTTGTATTTTGGTAAACAAAGACGGCTGTCAAACCATCGTTGATACTATTAACTGAACATTCTTAACACCTATTGCGAAGGGATAAGGTTTAAGTGCCGATACCACTAGTATCTGACATTGCAAAATTGAAAAAAAGATGCGTTTCGTTATCGAAGGAGCATGATATAATGCCATTATGAAACCCACTTTTAATATTCAAACTCCGATCAAAAATGCAAAAATACGCATTTTCAATCTTTAGGCGTTTTAATACAGCCGATTTCTAATTTAAAGTTCCGTATTCGTAGCCTTAGATACTATATTAATATTACAATGTTCTAACTTACCGAACAGTATCAAAACGCAGATTATGTAACGGTAGACATTGACAGTGTCAAACCAAAAAAAACAGTCCGTTTCAGGCCAGGGTGAAGTTAAACTTTATGTCAATGGCATAAGGACGTTAACGACTTGTCTTGCTGTATTTTAATCGCGGAAAAATCAACATAATGTTTATTTATTTAGTATTTCTAATTCCCGTTTCATTTCTTTGTAATATTTTGTCTACTTTAGTAATAAAATGAGTATTTATTTTACATTGAAGTACAAACTGTATACGGTTTATATCAGGTGTCCCAGAATTGACGATCTCCTTTGATTTTCCTTTACAGATTATTCTCGCAACCTGCATGTAGCTCATATTATTGAAGGATAACATTATCCCGTTAATAAGTGTAGGTAGCAGCACTGCTAGGATCACTGGCAGTTCAAACCCCGGCTGGTACCACGGAGCTTTTCGGAACTTGTGTCTGAAATACCTATCATTTGTCAGATTTTAAGAGGAGAATCAGATTGCTCTGACTTAGTGACGGGGACGTACAGTCTATTTGTTCGTGATAAGTACCTACGTTGCCGTAACCATCGCCTCCTCGCGGAGGAGGTAGCTCGGACGGTGGCACACCAGTACTCGCCGATTTTCTGCGCATTACATACCATACATTGCACCAGACCGCGACTTTTTTGCGGACATACGTACTACGTCTTACACGATTTTGTGAAGCTGTGTCTGAGTTCTTAATTTAATGTTTAATGTGTACTTTACACCACACTTGGGCATAGGTGTTGAGTTATTTGTTGCTAAATAATTTTATAATCTGTTATCATTTGTCTTTTAGGACCCACAACACAAGCCTTATTGTGCTTACGATGGGACTAGGTTGGTTTGTGTAAGATTGTTCCATAATAATAGTTATTTGTTTATTATTTATTTGACTTAATTAATACTTGTTCACGCAACTCAGCGACCTCTAGTTGAAATGCATTCAAATCTAATCAATGAACGAATCAATGAACGGGTCGCTCTTATTCCGTTCACTCCGCGAGTCATCTCGCTCTGTTCATCTGGCAGCCGTCTCGGATGGACGTGCTATCATTAAAGCCTAGCGCCTAGTTTTCTTTTGCCGAGGTCGCCGCCGATCCTCGAAGACCTGATAGAGGTGTAATCCGCTTCGCGAGCGGTAAATCTAATGCGCTGTGCGCGAACATTTTGTTAAGTGTCAAAGCAGTTGTATTTTAGGTTAAGTCGAGTGAAATATACGTGTAAAGTGTGCCCGTTGTTTCTCTTCGAACAACCCATCCGCCATTATCACAGCAGGTGTGGCGGCGTATCCGTCTACGAAAAGGACGGTGGTGGCCCTAGGAAGCTCTCTACAGCAGTTGCCGGAGCGACTCGACAGCTACAGAGAAGTATGAGAAGTACCTAACCGGCCTACCGCGGCGACTAGGCTAGTATTGTGTACAATGCTTTTCGGTAAATTAAAACATGGTGAGGAAACTGGAACTAATCACAATAGGGCCTAGTTTCTCTTCTACGGGTTGGAAGGTCTTCTGGATATGATATAATCTAATTATTTACACAATTTCCCATAATATTGCATCAAACCCGGAACTCTAGGATTTGTTTTCTTCGAGTTATTTGCATTCTTTGACATCCACCACTTTACAGCT
The DNA here is from genome assembly GCA_947086415.1 of Pammene aurita. Lineage (NCBI taxonomy): Eukaryota > Metazoa > Arthropoda > Insecta > Lepidoptera > Tortricidae > Pammene > Pammene aurita. The sequence goes on along the minus strand of OX352296.1, from coordinate 13,508,540 downwards.
GCCAGATGTCCGGATCTAGAAATAAGTATAGTATAGCAAACTAACTAGAGGGGTTGCTCTCATTATTGTGTCATATCTGACGTGGCCAGCTTTTCGTCTAATACAACTTCTTAAAAACTATACATCCACTTCAAAAATAATTCAATTCTTACTTTTGCATCCTCGGCAGAATACTAAAGCGGAAACGTTTTTCCGCTCAGTATTGTTCGCAAAATGAGAAAAACTCTCTGATTTGTTTGCCCTAATGAAGCGCGATTGTTTCTACTGCACACCTGATGTAGCCGGGGAGACATTCTCGCACAACAAAAGCCAACTTCGAATGGGCTCGTGAAGAAACTTTTTTCGGTCCATAAACGCCTGAATGTTGTATGAAAGTTTGAGATTAAATGTTCGTTTCTTTGAAATCTTGAGCGGAGTTGAAGATTTATAAACGCGCGTGTCAAGCAATTTATGAAATTGCAATCACATCTACTTTTGCGTGTTTATATTGCTGTTATTTAAATTAATTTTATACCAAAGCTGTACCTAAATAATACAGCGTATGATGCAGAGTGGGTTTTACACAACGACGGTAACTAGGAGACCTAAATGTTTAATTATCGACGTAAGAATTTATAAATTTTGGAAAAGTCTGCCTGACAAAAAGATGTTAAAAAAATAAAACTTGTTTGACGCCATAAGACCTTGCTAACCAAAATTATGCAATTGAACAACAATTTTACTTAAATTTGCTCGTGTCATTACAAAAATGTGTGTTATCCTTTTAACACTATTGTAATTTATTAATATGATTTAACGTACAATCCCCAAATTCCTGAAACATGAGTTAATATTAACCAACATACGCACCCACAAAGTTTATTTATTCAACCAGGAAGAACATGAAGCCTTCTAAACTCAAACATCGACAACAGTAACCAACTCAGTCACGTATTTGTCAATCAGAAGCAAACAAACAAACGTACCGCAACTTAGTTAGCGCTTTATTTCACAGCCTGTTTAATTAGGCAGATTAGCTAAGCCCACAGAACACATACGTTTTATTTATGCATAGTAAATTGGTGGTTACGGCGAATTTGCACAAAATCACAATGCATTTTCGCGTAACGGCCGCGGCTCAATCGCAGTGTAAAGCTAAAGACAGTAATGTATCTGCGATCATTTAAGAATACATGTCTGCGTTCTAATGTTGAGCACAACCTCTGGTCTTCCTTACCGTGGCCACTTTGTGACCTTGTTCGAATATCGATACTTGTTTTTTGCGAACTGCACATTTTTTTTGTTTGAAGATATATTACGCTACACAAAGCTACTTTGGCCTGAGGTTTTGGCATGTTACGAACATTATCCGGGGAAGATGTTAGAGCCAAGTCGTTAGTGAATTCTGTTAGGCTGACTATCCGTTTAAGTTAAGGACGTGAAGTGCTGAAGCATTAAATTGTGGCCGCACTGTGGGCTGAAAATCGGCTTTCATAGAAATAGAAATCGATTTCATAATTTGTACCTTTTTCTTCTTGAAATAGCTTTAGCTAGGTATTAATATGTCCCAAAATGAGTCTGAGGTAATTTGGCTGGGAAAAAAATTAATTATAATAAAATAAATTATGTATGGAGCGAATGAGAAAAATCAAATTTTCTTCAAAAATAAAAGCCATACCGTTATATTCGCGCAGATGGTTATAGTTTCAATTATTCTTGATTTTTTGTCATACTCAATTTTTTTCTACCAGGTGCACTTTTTTTTAAAAATCGATTTAAAAAAAAAAAAAAAAATTCCGAGTTTTTTTTTAGAAATAGCTTTTACTCATTATTTTGACCTTAATAAATTATGGAGCGTATCGGACATATCGGATTTTCTTCAACCATAAAAAATGAACCGTTATATCCTCGCAGATGGTTATAGTACCAATTATTCTTGATTTTTTGTCATACTCAATTTTTTTCTACCAGGTGCATTTTATTAAGGTCAAAGTAATGAGTAAAACCTATTTCTAAAAAAAACGAAAAAAAAAATTTTTTTTAAAATCGATTTAAAAAAAAAAAGTGCACCTGGTTGAAAAAATTGAGTATGACAAAAAATCAAGAATAATTGGCACTATAAGCATCTGCGAGGATATAATGGTTTGGTTTTTATTTTTGAAGAAAATTTGATTTTTCTCATTCGCTCCATACATATTTTATTTTATTTTATTATTATTATTATTTTTCCCAACCAAATTACCTCAGACTCATTTTGGGACATATTCATACCTAGCTAAAGCTGTTTCAAGAAAAAAAAGGTACAAATTATAAAATCGATTTCTATTTCTATGAAAGCCGATATTCAGACCACAGTGGGCCGGTAGTTACTTAGCATGTTAGCAAAATGAGCCAGCTTATGTTCATACATATCACTTGAGCCAATAATATTTATAAGAAACTATATTATAATCAATTACCAAAGTGTATAAATTTAATGTAAGTATGTATTACATTAAAATAAAACTATTAGCTAGGGAAAATATTCGATTAGATATAACAACACTATCTATATATATATATAACTCAAAGGTGACTGACTGACATAGTGATCTATCAACGCACAGTCCAAACCGCTGGTTCTAGAGATTCCAAATTTGGCACGTAGGTTCCTTATAAGGCCTAGGGGTGCGCTAAGAAAGGATTTTTCAAACTTCATCCCCTAAGTTTGTATGGGGAAACAAGATTAGTTAGTCTATTTTATTCGAAACTTCACAGAAGTATTCCTAACAATAAATGAGTAAATACGTGTTGCAGGTTTTTTGAGAATTCAACCCCTAAAAGGGGGAAATGTGGTCAAAAAGTCTGAAAATCAACATGGGTATTGTTTCTATGGTTTATCGGGTAGTTGATTACGAAAACAACAACGATTTTAAAATCCGACGTGGCGGACGTGAAATACTATCTCACCTGTTAGGGTACAATGGGGTTGAAATGTCTAAATATCCATAAGCGTATTAAGAAAATGGCATCGATTTTGAAATTTAATATTGTGGACATAAAAATTCTTGAAAGTATTTGTGCCAAATTGCAATCTTCTTCTAAATATATAAAAGAAGAAACTGACTGACATATCAACGCACAGCCCGAACCGCTGGTTCGAGAGATTCCAAATGTGGTACGTAGGCTCCTTTTAAGGCATAAGGATGCACTTACAAATTATTTTAAAAAAATTACCTCCTAAGGGGGGAAATGGGGTTCAAAGTTTGTATGGGAAACGAGATTAGTTCAACTATCTTATTCGAAACATTACAGGAGTATTCCTAACGATAAATGAGAAAACAAGTGTTTCAGCTTTTTTGAGAATTCAACCCATAAGGGGGAAATGTGGTGACAAAATTTAAATATCAACATGGGTATTGTTTCTATGGTTTATCGGGTCGCTGATTACGAAATCAACACTTAAGGGGGTGAAATGGGGGTTGATAGTTTGTATGGGGAATTTTTAAACGTTGAACCAATTTAGATGAAACTTGGTATAGAGATAGTTTGTGTACCGGGAAACGACATGGGACAGTTTTTATCTCGAAAATCGATCTTTAACGGGGGTGAAATGGGTGTTGGAGTTTTGTATGGAGATTTTTTTACCGCGAACCGATTTAGATAATTTTGTTGTGGATATAGTTTGAGTCCCAGGAAATAATATAGAATATTTTTTAAGCCGAAAATCAATCTTAGAGGGGTAGAAAACATGTTGGTAGTTTGTATGGCGAATTATTAACCGCTGAACAGACGATTGAAGTGAAACTTGGTACATATTATATAGATTGAGTCGCGGTAAACAATATAGGATAGTTTTTATCTCGAAAATCAACCCTCTAGGGGGTGAAACGGGGGTTGAAAGTTTGTATGGGAAATTAATAACCGTTGAACCTATTTAGATGATTTGGTATGGAGATATTTTGCGTTCTGGGGAAGGATATATAATAGTTGTTATCCCAGAAGTCATTCCTTAAGCGGGTAAAAAGGAGGGTGGATTACTAATTCCACGCAAATGAAGTCGCGGGGAAAAGCTTCTATTCAAGAGTAGAAATCTGTATTAATCATAATCTCTCAGTAGTAAGTCGTTGATGGCGTAACAATTAAACAATTATTGCAATAATTTCTTTAAAATAAGAAATGAGGGAACCGCCGTCTTCAAAACGTGGTATACCGAAACCTCCAGAATGTAACGAATACTTTTCCGAAAACCGCTTCTAAATCAGTTCAGCGAAACGCAAGATGATCGCGGACAAACATACATTCCTACATACAAACATACGAGTCTAACTGAGAACCTCCTTTTTTAGTACTTTTAGTACGCGGGCGAAGCCGCGGGAAAAAGCTAGTTATTATATATAGTACTTTAAGTGTATTGATCTTCTATTTCTTATGCATAATAGAAAGACTATTTATAATTTAGAAATCACTTTGTACTAGAAGTTTTATCTCTCAATGGCTTCACATGCCTATAATATAATAAAAAAAAACAAATAATGTCCCATTTTTAAAAATATTTTAAAAATTGAAACTGACTGTTCGACTACACGAAGTTGTATCATATCAATAACAAGTTGAATTTAGAAAATAGCCTTTATCAGATTTTGTGTGGATACACCGGCTATGGGATGATCGCATAATTCATATGAAATAATCACGAGAGGGAAATAAAAAATCGGTTACTAACATTTGTTTTATTCCTGACCGCTCCTGTAATATAGGTTTTCCGTTTTCCCCAGCAATAAATTGCACATAAAGGCACCGCCGCGAGTCACGCTTACCATCTTATAGATTTATTCCCCACACTTCTGTCCAAATTTAGATTTAGTGCTGTGTTAAGTCGTAATTCCTGAGTGCGGATAAAAAGAAATACTATGGTCAAATCGAATATTTTATTCAGCAAAACAGGACGTGCGGGATCTGGCGGATTGTTTTGTTTGGAGCTTTTAAATTAGTTGATTTAGTTTCTCAGCTTACTATGTATAAGTACTTTTTAAAATGACGTACAAAATTGTCATATCTTTTTTAGTGATTGAAAAAGTCCGTATCCTTGTGGCATTACCCCGGACTTATGTGCCACTTAAGTTAGGGTGAACATTTTCTATTACGGGCATTACGGTTCGATATTTGCCGAGTTTCGCCAAACCCGTTACATTCGCTGATGAGACCGAACGTAATGCGCCGCAATTACTCGAGTTTGGCCGAGTTACTCGATTTTGCCTGAGTTTAACCGATTTTACCCCACATTGCAGACTAATGCAGGCGCTTAATAAAGCTAGGACTGAAGGGTATTTATTCAACGTCCGACTCGCTCACATATGAGTTTCACGTCATTTGGTAAAAATTTTCAGAGCGGAACAATTTTTCCGGAAAACGAGCGGTCTCACTCAGCTTAAATAGCTCTCGTTAACTTTCTGCGCAGTAACGTTGCGCGATTATTTTGAAAATAACATTTTTTAACGACTTGATTAAAACGGGCGCATTTTTCTAGAGCGCATGGCGATTAAAGGGCCGATTAATTTTTCATATTAATGCTCGAGCAGATAAGGATTAAACGAGCGCTCGGTAAAAGTTGTTACATCAATTTACGTTCAGAATTTAAATGCGTTTACAATAATACCATCATTGTTATACGCTGATTTTAACGTGTAAAAGTTTAATTCTGCGATACATTTGTTCTCGTTTCCGTTGTTTATAATCGTATTAGGTAGGTATTCGATTGCTATCATGATTCACGTAGCAAACTGTTTCAATTTTTTAAATATCGGGATTTTCGTCACTTTTAGTTATATATTAGGCCAAGATAAGCAAATAAAAGACAAATTATTGAAGGTAATGAATAAAAAGTAAGTAAAAATTTGTTCTTTTTAAAGTAAAGTACTTATGAATATTTTTTCTATTACACAATACAGAACTAAAACACAGCCACAGATAATTATGCAAAAGAAGACACCCGCGCGGCGGATTCGTTTCCGTGCGTGGCTATGTGAAAAATTTAATTCATTGCCGGTAAATTTGTATGCATACCTCGACTGCAGTTTATTAAGAATGCGCGGGCCCGCGGAAATACGGTCACTTTCATAACGTAAATTAACTTTGAGGTGAAGGTGCACACAGTACAATGGTCGGCCTATTAAAATGCTTTATGAGTTTGAAATTAAGCAAACTGAATAATGGATCTATACCAGCATGACACCGGTCGGTCACTATGGAGATCTTTAGGGGGAGCTACGTCCAATAATGGAAGTCTTTGGACTGGGGTGATGATGATGATGAAGAAACTGAATAATGACGTAATGATAATTAAATGTTATACATGTATTAATCCATACTTTATAGAATATTTACTTTACCTATGGATGTAGGCCTGAAAACTTTCCAGTAGCTTTATATTTATTTATGTCCGTAAATACGGAAGCGAAAAGAAACTGTTTCTGTGATGTCCACATAAATTACGTCGTTCAAAAGAAATCACTAACGTTTAATACTGGGATTACCTACAGGAGGAATCTTATCTGATCTCTTACAAAGTAAACGTCGAGACTCCATGAAATATGCATTAAATATTTACAGACTCTAGCCAAGGCACTCCCTTGAAGCCGAGTGAACCGAACAGATTTGCAATTCACCGAACATCCTTTTGGAAAAAAGAGCCGCCGAACAAAGCTAGGGAAGTCAGAGAATCGAAATGAGCGTTTAAATACTGGCCGGATAAAACAAAGTGGGAGGTGATTGACACAGAATGTTTCAACCTCAGACCATAGATTCACGTTGTGACTTTTTTAGGATAAGAATTATTCAGGGTGGATGTTCTAAATGGTTCAGTGGGGGCAGCTACTAGATCTCATGATGATACGCAAAAAAGCTCTTAAGAGACCTTCCTTAACTTTAGTTCACGACGATTTACATTTACACTTTCATAAAAAAACAGTCAGCGAGAAAATCGTATTTTTTAACAAAAAAGATTAAGGATACAATTGTGATGTCTTCATACATTTATTATGTATTATAATTCTTACGTACAAATAGGGCTGATACTATTAGTTAAAAATAGACAAGTTTTTTTTTCTATACTTCTGTAAATGTAATTATTATTTGTGGCTTTTCTAGTGCGTTTACCTAGTAAGGTTGGTATTGAAGAGACATTTTATTCCTATTATAAACAGAATCTATTGACTTTTTTATTTTTTTTATTTCGATTTTCTCTTTGACTGTACATTTTTCAAAAACGTAGGTACCTATACGCTATCTGTAAATGCCAATAGTCGTCAATTAATTTATTAGTAACTAGCTGTGCCCGCGGCTCCGCCCGCGTGGAATTCGGTCTGTGTCAGTAAGCGGCTAATTCACCCCTAATTTCTCTCCCGCTACCCTGGAGGCGGAACTTGAAGTAAAGTTGACAGATGGATACGCTAGAGGACAGTAGTCCTAATAAAATATTTTACAATTACCACTAAATGAAACTACACTCATAAATGAATCCTTTTTTTATTTTTTATTTTTGGCATGATTTAAACGACATAGAGAGTATAGTAGGTGTATATCGGACGATACAGGACCACTTTTGTTTTTATACGTTTATGTCTACTGCAAATATCATCCAAATCGATCCTCCCGTCAAATCAGTCAAAGCATGAAAGGTAAGAACAGGCGCGGAACCTGGCTGGGGATTTTCTGGAATTGGAATTCGTAATCCTTAAGGGGTGATTTCCGGGATAACAATGCAAAAAAAAAACCAGCCAAGAGCATGTCGGGTGATGCTCCGTGTAGAGTTTCGTAGATGCTGCCCTGTTACAAAACATCCGTTCAAAAGGTCGTTTATTTGGCGGCGCTTACGTCATTTTACTATTCGGCACTTCCTTTCACTATGCGTTTTAGACTAATAATTCAAAAACGGCTGGACCGATTTTATTCAATATAGTTTTTATTGAAAGTTCTTATCAGGCCTCACCAAATTTCAGCTTTCTAGTGCGAACGGTAACTGAGCTAGACCGCGGACAGACGGACGGACATGGCGATATAACTGTTACGTAATAAGGCCTAATTATGTACAGAAGCATACACTGCTTTACCTACACACATATTAAAAATCCACTGAAACCATTAGAATGACCGCCATTACACCGCCATGACCAACATTACTGCGCCGGCGGTCGGGGGGGCGAATTTTCATTACGTTACCGTAGGTAATGAATTTTCATACGTTTTTACCACACTGTCACAGATAATACACTGATGTTACGTTACTGGTTGCAATAATGTTGGTAATTAATTACATACGGTTCTGAACGCGGAATAGAGGATTTATGATATTGGTGTAGATCAAGATATTTATTCGTCAATGTAAGCACATTACAATGCAATAATGAACGTCAGAGAAAAATAAAATACGTGAGTGTCGTGGAAAGTATGTGAATCGAGTGCGATTGGAACGAAGTTATGTTATTTAATTTTATTTCATTTTGACTTTTTCGTAAATTATGTACAGAAGCATACACTGCTTTACCTACACACATATTAAAAATCCATTGAAACCATTAGAATGACCGCCATTACACCGCCATGACCAACATTATTGCGCCGGCGGTCGGGGGGGCGAATTTTCATTACGTTACCGTAGGTAATGAATTTTCTTACGTTTTTACCACACTGTCACAGATAATACACTGATGTTACGTTACTGGTTGCAATAATGTTGGTAATTAATTACATACAGTTCTGAACGCGGAATAGAGGATTTATGATATTGGTGTAGATCAAGATATTTATTCGTCAATGTAAGCACATTACAATGCACTTATGAACGTCAGAGAAAAATAAAATACGTGAGTGTCGTGGAAAGTATGTGAATCGAGTGCGATTGGAACGAAGTTATGTTATTTAATTTTATTTAATTTTGACTTTTTCGTAAATTTTGTGGTTTTAATTTTTTTTGCATTTTTTAGAAATTTTAGAAATTTTGGATGATTTGGAAATTTTGGAAATTTTGAAATTTTGGAAATTTTGGAAATTTTGGAAATTCTGGAAATTCTGGAAATCTTGGAAATCTTGGAAATCTTGGAAATTTTGGAAATTTTGGAAATTTTGGAAATTTTGGAAATTTTGAAAATTTTGGAAATTTTGGAAATTTCGGAAATTTTGTAAATTTTGTAAATTTTGACATTTTTGACATTTTCGACATTTTTAAAATTCTCCGACTTTTAAGGTTCTCGACTTTTTTCACTTTTATCACTTTGTCACTTCTCAGTTTCACTACAACTTCACTTCACTTTATTCTATTTTATATATTTTTTATTCCATTCCATTTTACATGTTTCTCAATCGTATGGGTGTCGCGTTTTCGTGACGTGACGCTTTTTCGTGTCTGTCACGTGACTTTTTTTCGCCTTGGCCGGATCCGCGAACCGTCCGATAAGGAACTTCGTTTCAAAACTACCACCGGTTCTAACCCTACACCTCTGGCCCAAGAAGTATTATGACCGAAAACAAATTCGACGTAGTTCTTCAAGAAGACATATCAAAACAGGTTGAGAGACAGATAATGTACCTATTGTTTAATTATAAAGAAAAATAAATCCTAATCTGACTGCTTCACAAAACGTTTGATATGTTTATCTACACTCACATTGTAAGTTCTCTAAAACGTGTTCGAAAACGGTAGGCAATGCTAGCATTACCACAACTGATTTTACTATGATAAGCTTTTTATCTGTATCAGTAACGTAATTTTAACTTTACATGCTCAAATATTGATGTGTTTTGAGTTTTGATAACATAATGTACACCTGCACGCTCCCGCGCGGCCGCCGATACGCGCCCGCGCGACCGCCGGCACAATCGAGTTGGCCATGGCGGTGCAATGGCGGCCATTCTATGGTTTCCGGATAATGCATTTAGGATAAATAATATGAGTGTAGATAAATCAGTGTATGCAACTGTACGTAATTAGGCCTTAAAACACTCGTGTGATCTTATTATGAAAACCACACTCATGTTTTAGGACCCTTATTACGTAACAGTTACATAAACTACTATTTCCTACCTAAACGGTGTCCTATAAATGTTAGATGATTTTGTAGTAGTTTTTTGGTTTGGGCCATGCATCTTTGTACGTCATATATAGTCCTCGAACCTGCAATAACCCTTTGACATTCATGACATTTTCAAATATTTCTTAAGAGCGGGTAAAGGTAAATTTAAAGCGTCGACGGGTAACAGGCATCATTTCCATTCTTTGTTTCAACCTACGGTTCGAAAGTGAGATGGGGGGGGGGGTTTGAAAAAGAAACTATCCTTTGTCATTTCTCGAGACCCATACTATCTCTATACCAATTTTCATCTAAATCAGTTCAGCGGTAAAAAATTCCACATACCACCTTCCAACCCCCTTTTCACCCCCACAAGGGTTTGAAAACTATCCTTTGACGTTTCTCGAGACTCAAATTATCTCCATACTCATTTCTATCTAAATCGTTTCAGCGGTTAAAAATTCTCCATACAAACTTTCAACCCCATTTTCACCCCCACCAGGGTTGATTTTCGGGATTAAATCTATATATTATCCTTTACCAGGACTCAACCTATATCTATACAAAATTTCATCAAAATCCGTTCAGCGGTTTTCACGTGATGCGCGGTCAAATAAACAGACAAACAAGATAAATAAATAAATAAAATAAAATAAATAAATAAATATTACGGGACAATCTTACACAAATCGACCTAGTCCCACAGTAAGCTCAATAAGGCTTGTATTGTGGGTACTAGACGACGATATATGTAGTATATATATACATATAAATACTTAAATACATAGAAAACATCCATAACTCAGGAACAAATATCCGTGATAAACACACAAATAAATGCCCTGACCAGGATTCGAACCCGGGACCTCCTGCTTCATAGGCAGGGTCACTACCGACTAGGCTAGGAGGCCGTTATAAACAGACAGACAGACAAACAGATAAACAGACAAAAATTCTAAAAATTGTTGGAACGTGTTCTGTTATCGATTCTAAGTATCCCCAGCCAACTTTTTTTCGATTATCTTCCATGTACAGACTTTCGACCCTCTTCAGCTTTATTATATGTATAGATGGTCTCCTAAGACCATTTTCGCGTAGGTCATAGTGACCATTTGGAAAATCCACCTGTATGGATTAGTTTTGAACACCAATATACAGGGGACGATACTTATTGCAATCCGTAATGCCAGTCCATCCTGGAGATGTCCTTGTCTTTTGTGAATGTCCTAATTGAAAATAATTTAGACGACGACATTCATATACCTACCTAGTTGGTTACTAAGTTCTGTTACCAGATTTCTGACTGATAAAATATAAAATAAAGTTTTAAATAAAAAATTAAAATGATTATTTAATACCCTAATTTCTAATGAACATAATATGGTATAATAATATACAAATCAGATGGGAAATTTATTGAAAATCCTTGTAAAGCACAAGATTGCCTGAAGACGACAACACGCGGTAAATTTAAGAAAATTACACTTTACAAAAGTGCATCAAATAAATATTGCACCTTTGTTTAGAAGGTTCTATTGCTTGTTTGTAAGAAACCTGTTTATTAGAGGTAATTGTGTGACCACCATTTCATTTTCTTGCGATTTTATCCCACGGATATTCCCATTAGAAACATTGCCTATTTTGAAGTTTTTCACTAAAGACATAGATTTAGACTGCTATGGAACAAGCAGACTTGCAACGTATAGTCTAGTATTTTATCGGATAAACCCACGTGAACTATACATATACCAAATTGAAGCTAAAGAATATAGCTACCGAATTGTGTAAGACTGATGCGTCTTAAAGGTGAATAAAAATAAAAAGGATTTAAAATCAAAATGAACAAGGCGCGTAATTTGGACGTATATTTTTCACGCCTTTTCCCGAGTGTTATAAAGAATTCTGAAAATCTGCGACGATAATTTTCAATTCAATATATTGTAATCTATTGACTTTTAAATAAGCTTTTAAATTATGTACGTGTATAATTAAAATGTAAAACTATAGTAACAGAACTTAGTAACCGACTAGGTACTCATACCAATATATAGTATACATTTCTACACAACACTTATACCATACGAATACATAATAAACGTATGTGAGAGTGATGTACTGGGTATAGTACGAGTATTGGTATGAACATAAAATAGGAATCCACACATATACATACAGAAACCCACTTGACTGCCAAACTCACCAATAAACATCAAAATTGGACCCTGGTTCGTTCCTCCGTATCCAAACATAAATTAATGGCGTTATCGTTAATATAAAAACGCTTCACGATGGGTGATAAACTTGATAAATTTGTTATTTACGGTAGATTTTGCGTTTAAAAGTTACACGGCCATAAATTGTGTAATAATCCCGCAATTACTTTCCATGTTGCTCATGAATTTAATGGGAATATGTTTCTCTTGATCTGTAGTCAGGTAACAAGATTAGACAACAAATAGGTTTCTTGACCGTATCCAATGGACGACAATGGTTACCTATCCACGCGAGTAAGGAAAATTTATTTTAAATATTGTTAAGCATATTGCCAGGGACAGAGACGAGTGAAAATTGGGGTGTGAGGCCTTTGCTCCACAGTGGAAGTAGTGGAACACTCCAACGAGCTGATAAAAAACATGTTATCTACGAGGTTTAGATAAATAAAGCTGTATAATTGAAAAACCAGGGTAATATAATAACTTGAAGATATGATTAATTACAACAATGCAGGTCAATAAGATAATATATAACATAATGTAGCATGACGCTACGTTTACCGTACGACATCCGTCGACTTTCTTTAGAACTTCTGAACTTCTGTGTCTAAGGGAGGTCTAAGGCTAGGTCACGGTTGATATATAAAAAAGCGTACATTTTGATTCACGGCATTACAGGTAGATGGCGCTTATATCAGTCCGCATTTTGTAATACGTCTGGCAGTTATAATATAAGATTGAGATAATACTCGCGCTAATTTTGAATGTGAATTTTTGAGGTATTCCAGATTGTCAAAAAGAAAAAAGTTGATTTTTGATTGAGTGTGTCAGAGCTACGGGGAGATTTTTAAAGAAAAACAGATATTCTGGTTTTGTCTGGGGGTTTTGCTATAATTTGCTTAGTTGCATCGTGGAGAAGTGCGATTTATTTCTCTAGATCTTTGCATTCAAACATTATATAGCAAGTGCTATTAGTACATTATTGGAGCAAAAACAAAACCACGTCCCCGGACCGCCTGAGCCAGAAGGATTCCGGAAGACACTTGTGAGTGCCGGACCGGCGAGACACTGCCGCGTTTTCCGCGGGATTCTTCACCATCGTCGGAGAATTAGAGTCCGCATCCAGCGGGCTCTCCAAGTGAGAAAAGGAGTTCAGCGAGCTATTGGGTCCGCCTAAATCAAAGCGGACACTTGCCCACGAACTCTTTTCAATTTAAAACTACAGCTTTAGCCATCCTGCTTTCGAGAATATCATATTATTTACATTTTTTTAAAAACGTTATAAATCCGATTCCTTTTCTTTGTATCCAGTATTTTTGTGCCATAATAGTCTTTTTTGTTGTTTTGCTAAATTTCCCAAAATTCCAAGTGCCTCGTTTGACGGGCGTATAAAGACCTGGCTCTTTAATTTAGGCTACGTTCAGCCAGCGAATCATCTGTCACCGTCCATATCACCCGCCTCATTAACCCATTATTTTCCTGCAGCCAAATTATTACCAGCCGAGTCTTTATTTTTACTTACACTAACAGTTTTGCTAACTATTGAATGTGAAATATCCTTATATAGGTACAGTTATCTTCATTTTTAAGTGAAGTGCTAATATTAAAGATTTTCATTATTGTAATTTAATTACATTCCAACCACTAAGGTAACTATTGAATGTGAAATATCCTTATATAGGTACAGTTATCTTCATTTTTAAGTGAAGTGCTAATTTTAAATATTTTTATTATTGTAATTTAATTACATTCTGACCACTAAGGAAGTTATTGAATGTGAAATATCTTTATATAGATACCGTTATTGTAATTTTTACGTGAAATGCTAAATTTTAAATAATCTGACTTGTTGCTAATTTTAAATAATTTTCTTTGTCTTCAAAATTAAACGTGTTAATGCAATTATCGAAGTGTTTTACTGCAAAATGGCGCCCGATAAGGTAAAGAACTCTGGATTTACTTTTAATAATTGTAATTAATTTTTTTTTTTTTGGATTTGTGAGACGGTGACCGTAGACCGGTCGCGGTTCTATTAACCTTGATTTTGGTTTGTTTCAGCCTGCTGCCTCCTTACGTCCCATCATTAACCCGAATTCCGTCATATTGAAATATTGCTTTTATTTATGTTAAAAAAAAACGAATTTATCTGTTGACCTTTACTTATGCCTTTTTCTCAATTACCCGTAACATATCCCGAATACCTTATTTCATAGTTTGAGTCCTGTAGTTAGAGCCCGTAGAGGTTAGGGAATTCGCAGGTAAGTCAGACATAGAATGTATGATTTGCGTTTTTTTTTTTTCAGAAACTGAACTTGTTTTTTTTTAATTCGAACTCTAACTTAGCATTTAGACTTCGAGTGTTATTTTCTTTCTTTGACTCAAGCGCTTGGTTTAGACCACGGATATACTCGAACTTCGGATTTTTATTTTTTAGGTAGATTAACTTTATTTTTTGTTTGAACTTGCAACGCAAGACAACATTCGACTTTTCGCCATGTCGCACTTAAGTAATGAAGGATCAATTTCTGAGACGCCTCATGTACACTCGTCTTTAAACTCGCACGATCCGACGATTTTAGATCCAATGGCAAACGATGAAGAACAGTTTTTTGATTGTGAACCACGACCCCAGGTAATGCATATGTCCGGACTTCCCCCGCCTTTTCCTTTCAAAGATTATTCACTTACGAAATGGAACTTGAACTTTTCCGGGAACACTTGTGTTCGCGAATTTTTCTTTCGAATCGAGGAAGAAGGTATGGCGCGTAACGTCAATCCTTCATATGTTGTCAGACGTTTCCATGAATTGTTGTCAGATAGTGCCTTGAAACATTTTAGGGCAATCAGATATCCGGGTCTTACTTACGCGGAATTAAAGTCTGAATTCGTTAAAACCTTCGACGTAGCCGATTTCGATTTCAAGCTTGAGAGCCAACTTCGCGCTTTATCACAGAAGGACAACCAGTCAGTGGTTTTGTTATTCAGGCGCGCGATCTAAACGCAAAGCTTCGTACACCGGTTTCCGAAGACAACCTGTTTAACATTATTAAATATGGAATGAATCCTAGATATCATCCTTGTCTTGCAACTAACGTGGTCTGGTCCGTCAAAAAACGAATAAGTGGCGCACTGAGAGGTCCATCGGTGTCGCCCGTTTATATGAATAATTCCCCGGATAATAGACTTTTTATTGATGTTTTAGTTGCTGGCTCTTCGGTAAGAGCTCTTTTGGACTCTGGTGCTCAGGTTTCACTAATTGATATATCCCTCTTATCGGAGCTCGGTATAACATATCACGAGGATATCCGGCCTTATGTTGTCTCCGCCGACAATTCTCCTATTGAAATTCTAGGCGGTTTGGACGTCCCCATTCTTTTTAGTGGCATTCGCGTTCTGCACCCCTGTCTAGTGAGCAGTAATCTTCCTACTGCATTTATTTTAGGAATTGAGGTTTGGAATACTGTTGGTCTCATTGACATTTTAAAGAAGGCATTCCGTGATGGTTTGTCAGGTAAGCTTTACGTCGCTTCACATCATGTTCCTGACGCCTTGTCCCGCGCTCAAGTTGGGCTTATCTCATTCGCGCGTGGCATGGATCCTTCTGGAGATCCTTGGTATGAACGAATTTACCAGGGAGTTTTGGACAATCCTCAAATGTTTACTGCATTTGCTCTTCGGGATGGTGTCTTAATGCGCAGGGTATCTATCGAAAACAGTTTAGCACCTAATCCATGGCGTATAGTTCTTCCTGCTTCAAGGACTAGAGAGGCGGTTGCTGAAATTCATAATGGATTTCCCATGGATCCCAATGGATCCTGGTGTTATGAAAACGTATTTAAAAGCTCGTGACTTATACTATTGGCCGAATATGTACCGTGATGTTACAAGGTTCCTTTCCGAATGTCAGATTTGCAAGTCTTATAAAATTGCAAATTCAAAATCTCGTGGACTTCGCTTATTTCCTCGTCGTGTTGCGGCTCCAATGGATCTTCTTTCCATTGACTTAATTGGTCCTTTACCGGTTAGCCGTAATGGTTGTCGTTATATTTTGACTTTGGTTGACGTTTTTACCAAATTTGTTTGGTTGGTCCCTTTGAAGTTGGTGAATGCGAGGTCAATATCGATGGCATTAGAGTTGGAGGTTATTTTGCGGTACGGTGTTCCTACTAACATTCTCTGTGACAACGCTACAGTTTTTCATAGTCGTCAATTTCTGGATTTCCTGGCGAGCTATAATATTCCAGGTCCGTGTTATACCCCATATTATTCGCCACAAGCTAATGTTGTGGAGAGATATAACCAGGTCGTGATTACTACTTTGTGCATTTTAGTTGAAAATGACCAACGCAGTTGGTCGGGTCATTTACATCGGGTCGCTCTTTATTTAAACTCTTGTATAAATTTGGCTACTGCTTATACACCGAATTTTTTGATGTACGGCCGCGAGTTGTCAATGATTCGTGAACGTGTTGAGAATCAGGTTGTGGACCAAGATGTGGGACTCAGCCGGATGGAACGCGCTTCGAATCTTCAGACGCTTCGTGAGGTGTACGATAAAGTTTCTGATTCGATGGCTTTAGCCTTTCGTCGTGACGCCGCCAAGTTTAACACGAACCGTTCTTCGCCAAGAATCGTTGGTGACCAAATCGTTTGGCGCCGGAATTTCTAGCGTGGATCCGCTGATCCTTTTCGAGGCGGTAAATTCGCTCCACGTTTCGTTCGGTGCCGTGTGGTTAGACGGGTGTCTCCACAGGTATATGTACTGGCTGATACCGATTACGAGCACGTCGGTACCTATCATATTAAAGATATCTTGAAATAGTTTCTTCTTTCGGCCCGTTCAGCTTTCTCAAAATTCTAAAATGCGCTTTAGTCCGCCATTCCCTTATCGGTAATCCTTGCTTAATTCGTTTCTTATCGTTTTTTTGTTTTCGTTTGAGCGTTTCCTTGCTCCTTTTTCCAGATTTGACTTTTTTTTACCGTTGGTGCTTAAGGCTTTGTTTATCTTTCCCGGTCTATGATAGCCTGGTTGTATAATTTGATGACTCGATGTGAGGGATTAAGATCTGTGGCCAGGTGCAGTTTCTGTCCTATCCCGGCCGTCAAGTCTTGGACCGCGTGACGCGTTGGTTGGCGTTTTGTCATCTTGTTGATCTATTAGGTTAGTCTTTAGGGGTAATGTTGATAACTGGTTGGTTTTGTTTTTTTGGAATTCGTTTAGGGTTCTCTTGTTGTACCTTTTTTGGTCTTAGCATTAAGTTGTGTTTTTTTTTGTTGCTTGGGGTTAGTTTTCTTGTGTTTTCTTGTGTTGTTGTTTGTTTGTTTCTTTGTTTGGTAGGGAGATGCTGTAGCATGACGCTACGTTTACCGTACGACATCTGTCGACTTTCTTTAGAACTTCTGAACTTCTGTGTCTAAGGGAGGTCTAAGGCTAGGTCACGGTTGATATATAAAAAAAGCGTACATTGTGATTCACGGCATTACAGGTAGATGGCGCTTATATCAGTCCGCATTTTGTAATACGTCTGGCAGTTATAAAATTGAGATAATACTCGCGCTAATTTTGAATGTGAATTTTTGAGGTATTCCAGATTGTCAAAAAGAAAAAAGTTGATTTTTGATTGAGTGTGTCAGAGCTACGGGGAGATTTTTAAAGAAAAACAGATATTCTGGTTTTGTCTGGGGGTTTTGCTATAATTTGCTTAGTTGCATCGTGGAGAAGTGCGATTTATTTCTCTAGATCTTTGCATTCAAACATTATATAGCAAGTGCTATTAGTACATTATTGGAGCAAAAACAAAACCATGTCCCCGGACCGCCTGAAGACACTTGTGGGTGCCGGACCGGCGAGACACTACCGCGTTTTCCGCGGGGTTCTTCACCATCGTCGGAGAATTAGAGTCCGCATCCAGCGGGCTCTCCAAGTGAGAAAAGGAGTTCAGCGAGCTATTGGGTCCGCCTAAATCAAAGCGGACACTTGCCCACGAACTCTTTTCAATTTAAAACTACAGCTTTAGCCATCCTGCTTTCGAGAATATCATATTATTTACATTTTTTTAAAAACGTTATAAATCCGATTCCTTTTCTTTGTATCCAGTATTTTTGTGCCATAATAGTCTTTTTTGTTGTTTTGCTAAATTTCCCAAAATTCCAATTGCCTCGTTTGACGGGCGTATAAAGACCTGGCTCTTTAATTTAGGCTACGTTCAGCCAGCGAATCATCTGTCACCGTCCATATCACCCGCCTCATTAACCCATTATTTTCCTGCAGCCAAATTATTACCAGCCGAGTCTTTATTTTTACTTACCAGTTTTGCTAACTATTGAATGTGAAATATCCTTATATAGGTACAGTTATCTTCATTTTTAAGTGAAGTGCTAATATTAAATATTTTTATTATTGTAATTTAATTACATTCCAACCACTAAGGTAACTATTGAATGTGAAATATCCTTATATAGGTACAGTTATCTTCATTTTTAAGGGAAGTGCTAATTTTAAATATTTTTATGTTTGTAATTTAATTACATTCTGACCACTAAGGAAGTTATTGAATGTGAAATATCTTTATATAAATACCGTTATTGTAATTTTTACGTGAAATGCTAAATTTTAAATAATCTGACTTGTTGCTAATTTTAAATAATTTTATTTGTCTTCAAAATTAAACGTGTTAATGCAATTATGGAAGTGTTTTACTGCAATAACTATTATATAGATGCTTGAAAAACTATTCCTTATTGTCATTGATCTAAGGGAGAATTTAATTTTGTGAAGGCTAAGTGTATGCAATAGATAGTTATATAGACCTGCAGCTCAGCCAACCCCCAAAAATAGAACAGAAAAATTGTTATGACTAATGTCTCACACGCCCTACAAGATATTTCTATCGATGCACATCTATTTGTGGTCGTCATAACTCCTGATTTAGATGGGATCGTTCAACGCCCGACATAAACGTGGAGGACATTAAAGGAGTGCTTCGTTGACTGTTACGTCCCCGCAGGCATTCTAATAGAGTTCGATGCTAAGCGTCCCAAGAAATAAAGCCTTAGACTGGGACCAACTTTTAATTGATTTACTAACCCCGCAAGATGGCGAACTAGATTTGGGACAAACGTCAATGAGGTTTGAACTTTTCGAAGTTAGGGTCGTACTTTTCGTAGTTAGAAAAACTAAGATTGAGGATTCTATTTCTATAAATAGTGTTCATAGGTGCATTATATTAATGCCTAAATTGAAGAATCAAAAAAAAATTTAAAAAATTTAAATGCAATTCCAATATAAATTTTACACATTAATTGACCAACAGTTTAACATATAAAAATGCAGTAAAGTGGATATAACTATATCTAATGCACTCATTTAAACTTACACGATTTTCACTAATTATTTTGACGAAAACGGGACTTAATCGCGTACACTTACTTTTATTATTTCCCTGACGTTTCGAGCGTGCCGTAACGCTCGTGGTCGCAGGCAGACTCAATTAAGATTAAGTCCCGTTTTTGTCAAAATATATCTAATGCATTGAAAATACGTATTATCTCGTAAATCCTTGAAGTTATAGACTAGTACATCTTCTCATTATTTACTCGTAGTAAATCGGCCACATCCAGTGCTCTTGACTCTATTTTAGAAGCGTTTCCGATATTAAACGCATCAATTCGACGCCCAGCCGAGATAAGGCGTGCACTCACGATCTTCTGTGGCGACATTTATTGCCCTCTAATGTAATGCCAGTTTGGCACTTACCTAAAGTTATGGCGCGATGTATCGCTTCTATTTAGGAGCTGTTTGTAGGTGGAACAATTTAGTAAAGCGATATCAATTTAGCAGAAATGGCAGTTGTTATTAATTTGATTTTATTTGCAGATTCGGTAGATTTGTTGTCGAATATGAAACGGCATGCTAATTTTGGTTATTTTTAACGAGGTTGATATATATGAGTAATGTCATCAATGTGTATACCTTGTAATCGAATAGTGGTTTTCCGTTGTACCTACTTACTTTATGAAATGGTTGTCATGACTCAGAAAGCTGGTCTATACTGCACGCATTAATATGTAACTTTAGACATTTACTTATAGAAGCTCTTAGTGAGTCTGATTATATATTAGACAGGTCGAGTGAAATGTCCCACTTTGTCGGTACATATATAGACTGACTGATAAGAGTGCGTATATTGTGTAGTTTTATGAAGTACTAATATCTCCAAATCAACAAAGTCGGATCGTTTCTCCTGCACTGACATATGTGTGACGTGTGTGTGCGTGTGTATCATCTATATATATATAAATGCCTTTGTCCTGACTGACTGACTGACTGATCCACGCAGAGCCGAAACTACAGAAGCTAGAAAGTTGAAATTTTCAGGTCTGGTTACATTTATAACGTGTATAAGTAATAAGAAGCGATTTTGAAAAATTCAACCCCTAAGGGGGTAAAAAGGGGGTTGAAAGTTTGTATGGATGGGGTTTAAAATTTAAAGTTAGAGATTTGAAACTTTGTACGGTTACTGATAATAAAAAAATAATAAAAGTGATTTCAGCGTTTTGTAAAATTCAACGTCTAACGGGGTAAAAAACGGGTTGAAAGTTTGTATGGAGATTACAATTTTTTATGTGACAGACTTGAAATTTCGTTTGCAGGCAACTAACTCAAAAGCAAAAAAAACTGATTTCAGCGTTTCTCAAAATTCCACCCCAGAGGAGTTGAAACGGGGTTGAAAAGTTTGTATTAAATCGAGGCCGTAACAACTGAAGCTAGAAAGTTGTAATTTGCAGGTCGGGTTACATTTATAATTTATACAAATAATAAGAAGCGATTTTGAAAAAATCATCCCCTTCAAAAGAGGGTTAAAAGTTTGTATGTATAGGATTTTAAATTTTAAGTTAGAGACTTGAAACTTCGTACGTTCGCTGATATTTGAAAAATAATAAAAGTGATTGTAGCGTTTTGAATAATTCCACCCCTGAGGGGGTTAAATATGGGTACAAAGTTTGTATGCGGGAAACTTCTTTAATTAAGATAGAGACTTCAATCTTTGTAGGAATATTACTTATTACAGTACAAAAAAAAAGTACTTTCAGCGTTCAAGATAATTTCACCCCTGAGGGGGTTAAAAAGGGGTGCAAAGTTTGTACCGGGGAAATTTATTTTTTTGAGCTAGAAACTTTTAACTTTGTAGGAAGATTACTTAGTTAAATACAATAAAAGTACTTTAGCGTTTTGGATAATTTCACCCCTGAGGGGGTTAAAAAGGGGTTCAAAGTTTGTATGGGAGAAATTTCTTTTTTTAAACTAGAGACTTTAAACTCTGTGGGAAAATTACTTATTAATACACAATAAAACTACTATCAGTGTTTTGGAAAATTCCACCCCTGAGGGGGCTGTTTTGAGCTAGAGACTTTTAAATTTGTGGGAAGATAACTTATTAAAATACAATAAAAGTCCTTTCAGCGTTATGGAAAATTCTACCCCTGAGGGGGGTTAAATAGGGGTGCGAACGTGCTATTATACGCGGACGACGTCGCGGGGCGAAAAGCTAGTACGTGATAACTATAAGGCGTTTACAGTTCAGGAACGTAAGGTAAGTATAACCGGAACTCAACACTGTTGTGTAAGAGTATAATGAAATACCTTCTAAGCCTTGCACACGGTATTCACTAGGGAACTCTTAGCAAGCATTACTTCGCACGTCCCGTAAACTATAATGGCACCTACGACACAACGTTATACAACCAGATAAGCAGGATCAAAAAGAATGGAGGATTAAAAGGTATTGGCTCACTGCCCATCCAATTTCCTTTGTTGACGTCTCCAGGGAGCCACACCAAGATTATCTTAACAAAGCAGACGGCAAGTTCGGACGCCTTCAGAAACAATGTAATCGCATCCTGGATCGGAGAACAGAGAAACCCATTACGAAAGTTTTTTTATTGATATATTATCAGCCTCCTGTAGACTTTGATGTCGTTTAATTACAACGCTCGTATGCTCGCGTAGGTACGAGATAATGAATCTTTTATTGTACAAATTGCTTTTTACGTGTCAATGGGCAGTTTTAGATAAAAAAATATTGTTTGTTTAGTACGCGAAAGGCTTTGTCTTTGTGATAAAATTTGAAATAGGTATATATTTGTTATGACATATATTCTATTTACAATATTATTTAGTAATGAATTTTAATCTGAATTTAGTATGATTATATATTAGGATGTCCCTTATATTGTGATGTTGAGAAATTAACAACGCATACCCCCTAAATATATTTCGTTTACCCCAAAATACTCTACAAAATATTTCAGGCCATACCTGTAACTGTAACCCGTGCCGAATTTTATCCGATTTTCCCATAAAAAGTATGAAAATGACCAAAACAATTTTTTTTCTTTTTTTCATATCATCAGTGCAACCTACTCCTGTTTGAACGTTTTTTATAAAAAAATCTCGCTGCGAACCGAATACCGATAAAAAAGTTGTAACTTATCTTCTGCTCTTTCTTCATAGTTATTTGTATGGGGAAATAATTATGCAAGTCGGCACGGGTTAGAGTTACAGGGATGTCCTGATTTTTTTTTGTGGAGTATTTCGGGGTAAAACAACTACATTTAGGGGGTATGCGTTATTAATATCTCAAAATTGTAATATAAGTGACACCCTATTACTCGTATATATAATTGATTCCATTTCCATTCCACCCCAAAATATGTAGGTATTTACAAAGTAGTAAAATTATTTATATTTCCTTAAAACGTTTTTTAAAAAGTTGAAAATATAGACTGTGTGCGTTTTGACATAATAATATAAGTAGGCATGCTTTTTAGTTTTAGGCGGGCTTTAGTATTTCCATTTATCTAACGTCATCGCCATGTACAGTCGAGGTCAAAAATACCTTTACAGTTGAGTGTTACAAAAATACCTTTACATTTAAATAAGTTTACGCACTACATGACAAAAACATGCTTACAACACACATGACAGATTCATCTTTTCACTTAATGCACCAAAGTTCAGTTTACAATCTGTCTTCCATAAAAACATTGTCACAAATTCTGACATAATAGGTTTACATTGCATGTTACAGAATTAGATTTCCTGTTAATGCGCCGTAAATATGTTTACAGATTTGATGGGCCCGTTCTTAATTTGAATAATTACTAATTTTCTATTTAATTCACAATAGCCGATGTAGTTAAATTAAGAACGTTCAATAGAATTCTTACTAGCGACCCGCCCCGGCTTCGCACGGGATAAAAAATGGTTATTGTGGGTTATCCCTAAGAGATAGATATATACCATAGTGGAATTTTTTGTAGACCTTTTTAAGGTGTACAATACTGTGGTACATTATTTTGATCTATCTCTTAGGACTCAGCCAGCGTTTGCAATGTAAGCGCAAAAAATGGGTTAATTTACGACATCACATTAGAAACCTTTTAACGGCCTCCTAGCCTAGTCGGTAGTGACACTGCCTACGAAGCAGTAGGTCCCGGGTTCGAATCCTGGTCAGAGCATTTATTTTTGTGTTTATCACAGATATTTGTTCCTGAGTTATGGATGTTATCTATGTATTTAAGTATTTATCCATATTTATCTATTATATATATCGTCGTCTAGTATCCATAACACAAGCCTTATTGAGCTTACCGTGGGCCTAGGTCGATTTGTGTAAGATTATCCTATAATATTTATTTATTTATTTAAACCTCTAAAATCATCAGTGTTTCTTTACTATATTATGCATGCATTATACATACAAACATTCCTCTTGAATCACTCTATCTATTAAAAAAATCCGCAACCGCATCAAAATCTGTTGCTTAGTTTTAAAGATCTAAGCATACATAGGGACAAACAGCGGAAAGCGACTTTGTTTTATATTATGTAGTGATGTCGTTCGTATGGTCAGCGTTAAAATCCATGAGATTTTCTTCGGCCTCAGCTGTTTGATCCCAAACATCAATAGGCTTTCCCAAATGAAATAAGCACGCTCTTGTTGTTGGAGAAATATATAAATGAAACTTCATTAAGATTTTTGCCTTCATAAGTATAGGAACATCATAAATTTCAGTGTTTGGACACCCGCCGAATATACAAGATCTCCACTCGGGTGTTTTACGAAGTAACATCACTGAGTCAGGAATTTCAGCACTCAAATATTTTTTGTCACAGAATTTATTATTTTTACAATCCCAAATTGAAACTGACTGACGTGCAAAATGGTTCATTGACATATAAAAAGATCGAATGAAGTGGTCAGTCAGACGCTAACCACCAAAAATTTAATGCAACACAAGCACCAATAAAAATAAACGAGAATACTTTTATATTGTTTTTTTTAGCATGATCGCAATACATCTTAGTCCGGACCACTTTAGGGGGTCAATAGCATGATAGGCACGACATCTCATGACCACTTTATGGGTCTTTGGCGTTCAAAGGGTTAAAAGGAACTCTTACATAATTTGCAGGGCCCGGAATTAGGTGAGCTAAAATACCTAAAGTTCGCGAGAGGACATAATATAGAGTGGTTACAACCGGATGAAAATAATATTTTATTTGGATTCCGGGTATTCGATATTCATCCGGGCACTGCAAGTAATAGTCGTAATGATGAAAAATGGTTACATTGCAGCCATAAAGTTAACATTATAATAATAAATCTGAAAATGTGACATATATTTTAAATTAGTAAAAACTAACATTAAACATGCTGCACTGTAAACAAAACATATCACGTTCAATATTACGACAAGTCCCCGAATAAACATCGAATACCCGGAATCCAAATAAAATATTATTTTCATCCGGTTGTAACCACTCTATATTATGTCCTCTCGCGAACTTTAGGTATTTTAGCTCACCTAATTCCGGGCCCTGATAATTTGAGATGTGCTAGAATATGATATAAAGAAACCGTCCAATTACTACTAAGGATTTCTTGTCGACATACTATATTTTTGGACCCGGGGTATGTCCTTAAACTACGTCCGGACTTGGGTATGTCCTTAAACTATGCCAAAAAGAGAGGTATGGGCACTGCGAATGGCATCTCGCTTAGTGTGGTAGGGCACGTTCAGTGAATGTCATCTCGCTCAAATCTGGAGCAGAGCCCGACTGGGGAAGTACCTCCACCTTACAGAAAACCACAGCCAAATAGCACTAGACCCTACTCATAGTGTTGTGTTCCTGCTGGTGAGTAAGGTTGCCAAAGAGCTCAAAGAGGACCCAGTGTGTTGACGATGAGGGACCCTCTTGTTCCTTTAGCCGTCAACAAAGTGAATCCTCCTTTTTGTAAAGGGTCGGCAACGCGCATGTGACTCCTGTGGAGTTACAGGCGTCCATAGGTTACGGTAGCTGCTTACCATCAGGCAGGCCGTATGCTTGTTTGCCACCGTCGTAGTATATAAAAAAAAAAAAAAAATATAATGTATGTAAAACACTAAACCAAACAAATACAGCTAAAAAAATTGTACTGTTTTTAACTCCCTTAATAAACAATAAATAATAAAGCCGAAAGTTAGTAAAGTTCAGTTAGCGTTAATAAATAATGAAGCTCTCTTTATAAAGCCGAAATTTATATTTATGACGATTTCATGTCATTATTAAAATTAAAAACGGGCTGATCAAATCTGTAAAGATATTTATGTAACAATAGGTGTACGTAATCGAAAAGTAAGCTTGATCGTAAAGTTTCTAATGTTACTGAAAATGTAAACGTATTTACGGCACATTGGCAGTAAATCTTATTCTGTAACATGCAATGTAAATCTGTTATGAAACATTTTTTGTAAATGTTTTTATGGAAGACAGATTGTAAACTGAAATTTGGAGCATTAACTGAAAAGCAGAATCTGTCATGTGAGTTGTAAGCATGTTTTTGTCATGCAATGTGTAAACATATTTAAATGTAAAGGTATTTTTGTAACACTCAACTGTAAAGGTATTTTTGACCTCGACTGTACTACAAGGTAATGTGGATATCGCTAGTAAATAAATATAATACCTAGTAAACGAGAGTAGTTTTTACAGTAACCGAGATTTCAATGTATCATAAAATATTTGTAGAATAAAGTAGGTACAGTCACCGGCATTACTATCTTCCTACACGAAGGCCGCGAAAATATGTGACACGCTCTTATTTGTAGGGCCATAAGAGCGTGTCACATATTTTTGTGGCCTTCGTGTAGGAAGATACTATTGCCGGTGACTGTACCTACAGTAATGTCCTGTATTGTAGGCGTCGAAGCCGTAGCAAAGTTCCCCGTAATGACCGGAACGACCGGCGGGCTATTCCAATACATCTAACACGGCATGCCGGACGCTTAGCCGGTCGTTTAGCCGTGATGAAATTTCAAAAATGTCCATCTGTGTTGTCATCGCCGGGTCCATTGCGGCGACATGCCTTGTACTATGGCATTACGAACATTATGAGCAGTGGCGTGAGTCCAAAGTGTAGGGAAATTAGTCACAGTAACTAGGTATTTAAGTCAATTTACAGAGTTGCCTTTGGACATCGAGAACTACCTATAGGAGTAACATCACTGCTCTATAGAATTTTATTTATATTATAGTTTTATACACGGTGAAATCAGTAACCAGGAACCAATTTTTCTGATACAGCCATCGATAGCGTACATTTATGTAGCAGTTGAGCCATTTTATTTAGAGTTAAATTAAATTTAAACCAATTTAAATTCACTGTGTATTATATAGTCGAAAACCTTTTAAAACTATCAAAACAATAACTTTGTCATTTCAAAGGTAAGCGAATCACACATTATATTATCAATCACACACACGTGAATCACCTCGTAGCGCTACGCCGTAGAATGAAGCAGAGAGTCGGGTGCGTTGAGACCATTATCTAAGGCAGCTTTCACACTGCTGCGGTTTCCGCACGCGGCGCCGGTGCGCGAGCGATATAGCCCTCTGCATGTGTATAGCGCTGTCACGCTTGCACACCGTCGCCGCATCCGGTTGCGGCGACAGTGTGAATCGCCTAAGGTTTTATTAGGTACTTACAGCAAAGTTTATGACAATTAGTTTAAAGGCTAAGTTCATTATTAAAAATAACTTTCAGATCTAAATATTTATTTATTAGGTCAAAATAAAAGATACAATGACAATATTACTCCACAATGCAGGCTTAGTCCAGATTTCCAACACAAAAACATCTGCAAATTGCTTCGTCAAATTCACAGTACAAATCCACAACAGGTTTCGTCAACGACACAACCATAACCACTAAACCTAAATACAAATAAAATTCCACTCCATTAGACCCCACCCCGATACTCACCTGGCCTCGCAGTATTTCCTCGCTGAACAGCCAGCGAAATTCGTTGGACCAGGAAAGAACCAGAGCGAGGGTCGCAGCCCCGTTCTCTCAACCGACGCCCTATGTTCTTAACAAATAGTTTAGCCTCGGCACACCAAGGCCCAGCCGTCTCTATAGCTACCGGGACGAAGTCATACACCTGCTCGAGGTTGCCATGTCTTGATGTGTTAGGCCTAGTATCTAATAAGTTAGTATCTAATAAGGCCTAGTATCGAATGAAGGGGACTATGTTTTCTGTGCCTTTGCTCCAGTGACATCAATTCTTGACCAAATTGTATCTGAACATGAAGCTATTTAGTAAATACTCTGCATTAGCGTAGTCCTAACGCGAAGTCAGCAAGTCATGATTCAAATATAACCGACAAATGCAGTTGTGAATGCGCCGATCGGTCCCGGCCAGTCCCGGCCCGGATTTGTGATTCAATTGCGTGCGCGATCGCAACACTCAGCACACCGTACCTCGAGTTCGCATTATTTATCCAACTACTCGTGATGCCTCTTACTGGGATAAGAAAGAGACGCAATACGAATATTTCGATAAATAAGTCAAGTATGTTCGTGCTATCAGATCGCGCATGTCATTTGCACTATTCACACAAAGTGCGCAATTTACTGCAAATATGACTTCAGATAATTAAAATGTTACATCAAGATCCAAACTCGAAAAATTATTCGAGCATTTCAATCGCTGGGCAAATATGCTGTTATTTTTAATGAGATTTCCGTTGATCTTTGTACCAGAAATCTGAAAACTTTATTAAATTCGAGGCCTAGTCGACTTGTCATGATAACCGATTCACAGGTTGTCGTTACTCAATTCGAGTGACTCTAATCTAAATTCCCACGTATATTATATGCATGTTCGAAAAGTCCTTTTATACTGCTTCGCCCGTGCTCGCTAAAGGACTAGAACTACGTACCATACACAATAGCTGCCTAACCCGAGTATCCTGAAATTGATGCCCCAGATATCGGTGCGTCCTGTCGATTTCCGAGCCCGCCACCATTGAGTAATGCCTTACGTTAACGACGTCACCTATAGTTGTGTAGCCTTATTAATGGTCTGTTGTCAGTTTATATTTCATGTTCGTAATATAAGACTCATGTAATAAAGTAAACGTTTTAGTGTTTGACAGCCTAATACTCGTACTAATAATTGTCAGTTAATTGCAATGATTGGCAACACACATAATATTCCGAACCAAATAAGTCAGTGAAGGCAACTACCACATTTTAGGATATACCCTTTCTTTTAATTTAATGACGAATGACACTTACAGATTTTGAAAAAAAAGAAAAGAATAATCAACAAGAAAATTGTAACTAGTTTAAAAAAAATCTAAGACCTTGTACCGGTTTTTCGTAAAAATAAATTCTACTTTAAACACAAATTTTTGGTTATGATTTGATATTCAAAATGCAAGTTTAGCTTAGTGATCTTCGTAGGACTTTGATGTTACTTTAAAGTACCTTAAGTTTAGAAAGTACCTAATAAGTACATTGAATAATTCTGAGTATAGCTATGCTATATTTTATTGACACTATTAGTCAATCAAGTTAACTTTTTTTCCGGTGAATTGAATCCTAAATCAATCTGCATTCAAAGTCAATTCTATAAGTAGTAGTTGTTAGTACCTAGTTTCCTGCCTATGTTTTGCGTATTTTAGGTCTGAATCGATGGTATATTCGGTGTGTTGACAAATCACTGGAGTAGTAATTTCGAGATGGTCCCTTACACGAACGGACAGATTGACAACGCGTTGTGACATCACGTGATAAGGGGCGACTTAGCATAAACCTGACAAATTAGAAGCCATTGTCAAGCACACCTGCTACCAACACGTATACAGAAATTAGCAATTGTCTGAACATAACGTCGGTAAATTGAATTGTTAGGCTAATTGTTCGCTTAAATAATAAACCAGAGTATAGTACGGGTCATAGTACTCATAGTAAGTTTATAATTAATTAATCATCATTAAAAAAGACTGGTATTTTATTTTCTTGACGTCATATCTCTTTGGGATATTTTTTACAAGGCGCTTCTTGTGGTTATAACTGCCAGTATTAAAATAAAACAGCTGATTTGAACGTTAAGCACATAAATAACTTATATAGGCACTTATATTATAGCCTAATTTAGTGTCCCACTACTGGGCAAATACCTCTACCATGGATCTGAATGACTCCATCCATGATTCCCGATTTTACGTTTTCTCTCAAAGAAAATGATAATGGGTTACTCAGAAATTCGTTTACGAAGTGGCCCGTCGTCGAGTATAAATTAATTCAATTTTGTAATACCAGGATAAACAGTAACACGTGTTATGCATGTACACACTTCAATTAACCACATCATAAGTTACAGTCTTGACAGAAGTTTCAATTATACGTAGAAACACTAAACCGACGTCGAAAGGTACCATTAATTGAAAACCAGAGTTCATTCAACTTCGACTGTACCCTCGTATGGACGACATCTGGCATGCCGGCCTGTGTATTCCCTTTACATACTAAAGCACATACTAGTTATCGACTCAGGCATACCAACATAAGTGTGATCTCTTGTTCCACATCATCATGTAAAATCGGCGATCATGGTTAGTCTGGCTTAGCTTTGTTCAAATGACTGCGGTCGTAAAACAGTGGTAATACACGCCTGAAACTGTCTACCTTAATGTGCCATTAGGTGGCGCTGATGCAGGTACGACCCTTATCCAAAACGCACATATAGTTGAGAAGTTTGTAGGAAAAATCGGAAGGGACGATGGGGTTGCAGCATGTGGCTTTACGGCCGTCCACAGCCGCGGTAGAAGATACGCAAAGGAAAAACGATCGCGTGCCAGCGTCGCGATTTGTGCAAAACAATACGATTCGTTTCTCATGTATATGATCAATTGCCTGTTTACTTTATTTAGTACACTTATAATATGTATACATAAAAATGTTCCATCATTCCATCGGCATCAGAGATAATCGATTTTTGTGAACTTCGACCTTCAATAACTTCGACTGATTTTAAGAGATTTTGAGACAACTTTAAGGGCAATATGTGACATGTAGCCATACGTTAAAAAAACAATTGTTAGCATTGCGCTAGGTATAATACATGTATTTCTTTGCTACACATAGAAAAGATTATGTAAGTTTTATTTTTCTCCACCAGGCTATCGCTTTTTACTATTGCAAAATAACTTCACATTTTATAGCGGTTTTGTCAAGAGCATATGTCGTCTTAGCCATTTGTAATTCGTTTAGAATTCAAGGTTACTTGTATTTTGACAATTTTTTTTTGGATTATCACATAATCTATTGACCAAACTGTTATAAAAAGATAGTTGGTGTTGAAATAGTTGAATGCAATAGTATGTTAAAGTAAAATATATCTTGTAAAATCTTTTTTTGTTGTTATAAACAAATATCTATATAATACCTAGCGTGACGTCAAAAACTGTTAGAAAATATTTTTTACTATAAGTAATCATATCATATTCTCTAAATAAAAAAGAAAATCGCACTTGTGAGTTATCGAAGCTCAAAACTGTTCGCGTACTTTAGTAATATGTCGACATGTTTTTCAAATACTGATCCAGCCGCATGTCGATGATTAATTTTACTTGTACGCTTAAAAAGGTAATATGGGACAAGACATCCGTACTCGGCGGCCTATATATATTTTTTATACCACGAAGGTGGCAAACAAGCATACGGCCCGCCTGATGGTAAGCAGTTACCGTAGCCTATGGACGCCTGATTCACATGCCCGTTGCCTACCCTTTAGGAACCTATTCACTTCTTTTTTGAAGAACCTCATATATATTATAGAGTACACTATTAATGACTCTTTACTGTTCGTTTTCGGCCGCGAATGCAGAAGACACTGGTTCGAACATCGGAGGCCTACATAACAGGCTCACTTTTTCCTTTGTATATGACATCTATATAAGTTTATAATTTATATAGTGGTGTGTCTACTTAAAATAACAATTCAAAATATGTATTAAAATAATATGTTTTGTTCTTCAATTATAGTTCCCGTTGCCCAACAAACTTCGATCTCCATGACTCCCCATGACGACGACCTGGGTATGTAGTAAGAAAATTAATAGTATTATAGGTATACCATAGGTAGGTTAAGTAAAATAATTAAGTAGCGGTAGGTACTGCTTTGCTAAAATATTTTAAATTTAATTTAGCGCCCACGCTACTACTAACTTATAAATTGCAGCAAACCAGCATGCTGTATGCTGTATCCCATGAACATTATGGACGAATGGGGGCCAAATGGGAACGGGTATAGTTTGTTTAGAAAGTCTTTAGGTACAGTCGAGAAGATAATATATTTACACTTTAACAACTTATTACAAAGGAATAAGGTGAAAATGTGTAAACATCTTTGACTTCGACTGTAGGTACTATTACAAAATGGGGATCATACTTACTTACAAATTTTGCCGCTCTGTTATATGTAGTTATATGATCCTGTAAAAGCCCGAAGTGCTGTTAAATTAAACCCAGGATTTACCGGTAAAACTATTTTGTGAACATTTACCAGTCGCTTTTGTAAAACTGAAGAACAAGTCAAATTATTTTTTTAATAAATATTTTGATTTGTTTATTTTTAAGTAGACACACTACTATATAAATCATAAACTTATATAGATGTCATATTCAAAGGAAAAAGTGACCTAGGCCTCCGGTGACCGGTGCTGCTGTGACTCGGGTGGCCAAGTGGTAAAGGCGTCTGCCGCGAATGCAGAAGACGCTGGTTCGATCCCAGCCCTGGGCACCGGAGGCCTAGGTCACTTTTTCCTTTGTATATGACATCTATATAAGTTTACGCTTTTGTAAAACCTAGGTTTTACCGAGTCGACGGCGGTAAAAGTCCAAAATGTACTATGATATCTCTTTATTTCGGAGTTGGTAAAACCTAGGTGTTACTGGTAGATTCTAGCTTTTGTCGAACTTCGGGCTATTACAGTAACATATACCCTTATTATTATTGTACAAATAATTATCCATTCATTTGAATATTGTCTCTCTTTTTCAGTCGGGTAAAATACGGCCAAAAGCTCTTAATTAAAGTAATATGTCATCAAGTTCCTTCAAGTCGACTGGTCAGCTTGTAGCGACGTCTGTGCGACAAGACACTTTCTCACGATATTAACGCAGTCCGCTGACGATTAATTAATTATTTTGTCATTTGTCATGGCAATATCCAGCGAATGCGAACAATAAACTATATTGTTATGATTAATTGTTTTCTCAAACTGTGCTTATCTACTAAATTTTCGACAATTTTTTCGGGATACAAAAATATTCTATACAGTGTTGAATGTCAAGAATGTTAATAAAAATATAAACAATCCTGCAATCAAAAATCTTCTCTGTTTTGCTCTACGGTTGACTTGCAGAGCCTCATGCCTCATGCCATTAATTTCGTCTCTTTTGCATTAAGTTTTGCCATAAAGTTTAAATAAATAAAAAAATACCTAAACCAAATACGTCGCTGTATAAACTGTAGCTTTCCAACGACTTGTGTACCTAGTATTTATTTATGTATGTATTTATTGTATATTAATTTATATCTATACGACTATTTATATATATATATATACGAGTATATATAAGAATAAGAAAACAATAAGAATAATTTATTTCGATATAGTTTACAACCATATGACAACATACAATGAAGGTTTCTTAATTTTATGTTTAACAGAGACAAGGTACAGTGGTATCCACACTAGGCAAAGCCTGTATCGTGGTTACCAATAAACATGAAAATATTACAGTTTTATTATAGAGTCAAAGTAACTATATCTAGTAAGTAAACAACTAAGTTGAACTAGAAAGGTGTAAAGAAAGTGTGTGTATTTGTGTGTGTATTTGTGTGTGTGTGTGTGTGTGTGTGTGTGTGTGTGTGTGTGTGTGTGTGTGTGTGTGTGTGTGTGTTCTGAGTTGTAAGTGCGCATGTAACATAAATAAGTCTAAGATAGAAATTCTGGGTGTCTATTAACTTATAACTTTCAGAACTTCTTCACAATCTTCGTAACTCCAGGAGAACAGAAGACTTTGAACGCGCATTTTAGCCTCAGAAAGCTGTGAATCTCTTATATTACATACTCTGAGTAATCTGTTGTAAACATGTGGAAACAAGAACGATTTAAAACGTTTAGCGAAGGCGGAATTAACTTGAGGTTTTGGAACATTAAATATTCTTTTCTGTAGCATACTTGGCAGGGCAGATGATAGAATGGTACGTTTGTGCATGAACAAGGCGATACGTAAGATGAACAATTTCCTCACTGACAAGACTAGAGCTTCATTATATAAATCATGAGTAGGGTAGCGTTTAGGTCTACGCAAGGAAACCTTTAGGACCGCCCTTTGAGCTCTCTCCAACGTTATTAAAGTGGGGTAGGTGAATAAAACGAACCACATCACTGTTCACATATTTTATTAGAAAAAATAGAATTAAAAGTAATTTGGATAATTTGAAACAATAAAATTGATGGTTAGATAATATAGTTTACCTACCAGTAGTATTCAAGCATTTCTCCAGGAAGTTACATTGATTTTTGCACTTTCACCTACTTCAACTGTCAACATCAACACACTATGTCGGACATCAACTCAATTCAAGGATCAATTGCGGAGCTCACTGAAACCTTCAATGCAAGGATGGCTGAGATGCAGAGTAGTTTGGACAAAGCGGGCTCAAGCAACCCTGGGAGCGGTATTGAGGCAGTAGCGGCGGACTTCACTAGCTTCAAAGCATTTGTTTTGAACTTTCTCAATATACTCCAGAAGCAGGTGGAGCTCATCGCTCAACAGGTCGATCAAATAGAAATGCGATCTCGACGCAAGATGCTGGTCATCCATGGTGTTCCGGAGGCTGACAAAGAGGACACAACGGCCCTTGTAGTTGAACAGCTCAAAGCTGTTAAGGCTGACGTGGCTGCAAATGACATAAGGCGCAGCCACCGACGTGGCCGTCGCAGAGGCAGCAAACCCAGGGCTATTGTGGTGAAGTTCTGTGAGACTGCCGTCCGTGATAAAGTGTGGTTTGGTAAGGTGGCATTGAAAGGCTCCGGCGTAACGATAGCCGAGTTCTTGACCAAATCACGTCAGCAGACCTTCATGTCAGCTCGGGAGCGGTTTGGCGTCAGAAGATGTTGGACCTGGGACGGCGTTGTTCATGTCTTGGATGCGAGCGACGTGCGCAGGCGTGTGGTGAGCCTTGCAGAGCTTAAGGCGATTTCGGATGCGCCAGAGCAGCCTGTGACTCCGACCCCAAGCGTAGATGCTCCTCCCAAGGCAGATAATTGCAGCAAAGCCGAGAAACCGGAGAAACAGATAAAGCCCAGACGTGCGGCTGTCAAATTGAAGCCTTAGTATGTACATAGTGTAGCTTTCTTCTGTATTTGTTCGGGTTATACTGCTTGACGCTTTTCTATTTCGACGTGTAATCACTGTTATTTGTTGTATACCCTCTTTAATAGTCTCCCGTAAATATTATAAATTAATTCCAATAACTTCATTGCTAACTTTAAATGTCACTTTGCCAAGTTCCAACTGAGGAGAGGGCGCGACTGTGCCACCTATAACGTCTGCTCTGTATATTATCGATCGAAATAGCTAAATAAATTTGTAAAGGTGTTAATTCTAGTGTTTAAAAGTGAAAATGAAGAACAATAATCAGTGTGGGACAATAGAACAGTGGAAATATATGGTGAAAAAGTGAAAAACACACAAAAACTGCTACTGTTTAGACGGTCAACTCACGTCTAATTGCGGACTAAACTGACAATTTCAAATAAAAACTACAGTGTGCGAGACAGTGAACAAGAAGTGTGAAGTAAAATATTAGGAAATAATCAAGAAAATTGAAATTATCAATAATTATAACCTAATAAACACGGCAGATTAACCCTCACCAAGAAATACCCTCATATCCCGCTAGAGGGAGTGATATCAAGTAATTTGTGGCGCCATCTAGGATACTCTTTAAGAACTGCTTGGAACGAGCGGAACGTATCACAAATATCGACGCCAGATCGCACACCACCACCAACACTAGTTAGTTACACCGATTGGCTGCAGAGGGCGTAAAACTCAAAACTACACAAAAATGGATGAAATTAAAAAAATGCTAACTCAAATACAACAGGATATGGACCAATTAAAAACAGATAACAGAGACATGGAAACTAGGATTACAAATACTCTTTCACAAAAAATTGATGAAAAATTTGACAAAATAGAAGAAAAACAGAAAAACATGGAGGAAAAAATTGAAAACCAAGAAATTAGACTGAAGATTATAGAGAAAGAGTTAAGGAAGAAAAATATTTTATTTTTTGGAGTGGAGGAGACAGAATCTGGTTACCACAGCCTAGAAAATAATATTCTGCAAATAATCAACAACTCCATGGAAATTAATTTAACTAAGCCAGAAATAGAGGCTGTTGCAAGACGGGGCAAAAAAGAGGACAACAAAATAAGGCCCATTGCGCTTACCCTGACCACGTTAGGGAGAAAAATACAAATATTGAAAAACAGAAAATCTCTAGAGAAAACATCTTATTATATTAAGGAAGATTTCACACAAGAAGTACTGAAAAAGCGTAGAGAATTAATTGAAGAAGTGCAAAAATTAAGAAACGAAGGGCAAAATGCAGTGCTAAAGTATGACCGCATCGTCGTCCTCAAAAATAGACACGGAAAAGTACCTGAAGACCAACAAAAGAGCAAAAAACGAAATTTTTCAGCGTCTCCAGAAGCATCAAATACCACGTCTGGCAACACGTCAAACAAAAAGAAAAATAAAATCACAGCAAATAACACGTTGTCATCATACTGGCCCCCTAAGTTTACATCTCCTAAAGAAAATCCATAGCAATTACAATCAAGGCCTCTCTCTACCGAACACTCTCCCAATACGGCTGGTCCCCGCGGGAGCTGTAGACCACCACCCTCCACACGCCGAACTTATACTGAAACTGAAAATACAACTTTAAAAGTATGCACATATAATGTACGATCACTAAAAGCGCCAACACGAATAATAGAATTAGAACATTCGTTAAAGAAATTAAACTGGGATGTCATTGGAATCTCAGAAGTCAAAATAAAAGGACAATGTGTTCTGGAAAAAGATAATTATTTGCTAATGTATAAAGGTGAGAAAAAAGGAAAAAATGGAGTTGGCTTTATGGTTAAATCATATTTAAAAAACAACATCATAGACTTCAAGCCATATTCTGACCGGGTAGCAAGACTTGATATTAAATTTGGATCGACATATATCAACTTAATCCAAGTCTACGCCCCTACTGAGAAGTCAAAACATAAAAAACAGAAAGAAAAAAATAAAGAAATTGAAATATTTTATAATCAAGTACAAGAAGCTCTTCAGAACACAGGTAGAGATACAATAGTAATGGGCGATTTTAACGCCCAAATTGGCCACCCACGAAGAGAAGAAAAAACCATCTGTGGCCCCTACGGATATGGAAAAAG
This sequence comes from Pammene aurita, assembly GCA_947086415.1. NCBI lineage: Eukaryota > Metazoa > Arthropoda > Insecta > Lepidoptera > Tortricidae > Pammene > Pammene aurita. Next base: position 13,471,430 of record OX352296.1, on the reverse strand, counting down.
AAGCTGCAGAGGTCAGGAGCTTATCAACTTCTGTCTTATGAACAAACTCTACATTACGAACACTCTATTCAAAAAGAAAAACAAGAAAAAATGGATACAATTCCTCGCCAGTCTGCCTGCGACCACGAGCGTTACGGCACGCTCGAAACGTCAGGAAAATAATAAAAGTATTAAGTCCCGTTTTTGTCATAATAAAAAGAAAAAATGGACCTGGATATCCCCCGACGGCAATACACGGAACGAGGTTGACTTCATATTGGTCAAGAATAATAGAAGCGCAGAAAACAATGAAGTTATAAATACATCATATTCGTCCGACCATAGGCTGATGAGACTAACATATTACGTAAAGACACCTTTAAAGAAAAAACGATCACATGGTGTTAAATATAAACAGTTTACTCCAATAGAGTCAGAATCACTGAAAAATATGATAAACGACGAGATAAAGGGCATAGAGTCGAATAATGACTGTGAACATGCGTACAAAAACACCATCCAAGCAATAAAAAAGTGCATAAAAAATCTACCTAAAGAAAGAAAGGACAACAATGACATTCTTACTGAAGAAATAGAGTCGCTTATAGCAGAGAGGAATTTATTAAAAAACAAGACCAACAGAACTCCTGAACAAAGAAAGCAATTAAAAAAACTACACAAGAAAATAAAGAGGAAAATAAAACAAAATAGACAAAAATTAAAAATAGCATCGCTTGAGGAGGAAATTAAAAACAGAAGCTCTACAAAACGCACAGAAAAAATGTTTAATAATTGCAAAGAATGGGTACAAACCATAAACACTCAAAAAGGAGGAGAAACAACAAACAGGATAGATATAATACAAGCAGCCACTGATTTCTACAAGCAACTCTATTCTAGTAACGATATGATACAGCAAAGCTCTTTACAACAAGAAACAGAGGTTCCATCTTTACTAAACTGCGAAGTTCAGCATGCCATTTCAAAAATGAAAAAAGACAAAAGTCCCGGTGAAGACAAGATCACAAACGACGCTATCGTCGCTATGATAGAGCCTCTTTCAAAACATTTAACTCGAATATACGACCAAATAATACAGCAAGAGGAAATCCCGGAAGACTGGAAAAGCTCACTTGTAACATTACTCTACAAAAAAGGAGATCCCAAATTAATAGACAACTATAGGCCAATCAGCCTACTCCCAACGCTCTACAAATTATTTTCAACTATAATATTAAACAGAATATCAAGACAGCTTGATGAACAACAACCGAAAGAGCAAGCAGGCTTCAGGAAAGGCTTCTCTACTACCGACCATATATTCACGATTACCCAAATTATAGAAAGATTTAAAGAATACAACAAGATTTTATATATAGGATTCGTAGACTACACGAAAGCATTTGACTCTATCTCGCATTCCTACCTATGGTCCAGCCTCAAAGAGCAGGGAGTAAACACGAAATTCATAAACATTATTAAAAAAATATACTACAACTCAACAGCAAAAATTAAACTGGAAAGAGTGGGAGACCCATTTCCAATAAGACGAGGAGTGAAGCAAGGGGACCCGTTGTCTCCCAAACTTTTCACTTCCCTGCTAGAGTCGATATTTAGGCGATTAGATTGGAAAAACCAAGGTCTAAACATAAACGGAGAAACACTTACACACTTAAGGTTCGCGGATGACATCGTGCTCCTCTCTGAAAGTCATGAAGGCCTACAATCTATGTTAGAAACCTTAGACGAGGAGAGCCGTAGAGCTGGATTACATATGAACATAGCAAAAACGAAAGCGATGACGAACGGCGACAAAAAGACCATAGACATACAGGGCCGGCAAATCTTATATGTAGAAGAATACATATACCTTGGCCGTCTTATTACCTTCAAAAACTCCATAGAAGAAGAAGTAGAGAGGAGAATATCCTTAGGATGGAAGAGATATTGGTCGCATAAAGATGTATTTAAAAGTAGAATGCCGGTACATCTTAAGAAAAAAATAATGGACAACACGATCTTACCAACAGTAACGTACGGCTGTCAATGCTGGCCACTCACAACAAAGATAATACGTAAGCTAAGAACGTTTCAAAGAGCAGCTGAAAGGTCAATGTTAGGCATAAGACTAATTGATCGTATAAAAAGTTCAGAAATACGAAAAATAACAAAAATAACGGACATAATTCGTACAATATGCAAACTTAAATGGAAATGGGCAGGACACATTGCTAGGATAAACGATGGACGTTGGAGCGAACGCGTCATACAATGGCACCCAATAGATGGTAAAAAGAAAAGTACAAGAAACCGTGGCCAACAAAAGACACGATGGAAAGATGACTTAGTGAAAGTAGCAGGCAACACATGGCAAAGAATAGCTAGAGATCGTCACAAATGGCGGGAAATGGAGGAGGCCTTTGCCCAAAAATGGGCGTCCAAATGAAACACATAGATTACCTAACTTTAGTACGCTAACACAACTAATCATATAATTAATATATCTTCTTTACTAACTTTAAATAAGAACTAAAATCAAAGATTTAATATGTAAAAATTTAATGTACGACCGAAACTGCAAACGTTTGGAATAAAGTGCTTTAATAATAATAATTAATAATTGAGCTCTCTCCAACGTTATTAAAGTGGGGTAGGTGAATAAAACGAACCACATCACTGTTCACATATTTTATTAGAAAAAATAGAATTAAAAGTAATTTGGATAATTTGAAACAATAAAATTGATGGTTAGATAATATAGTTTACCTACCAGTAGTATTCAAGCATTTCTCCAGGAAGTTACATTGATTTTTGCACTTTCACCTACTTCAACTGTCAACATCAACACACTATGTCGGACATCAACTCAATTCAAGGATCAATTGCGGAGCTCACTGAAACCTTCAATGCAAGGATGGCTGAGATGCAGAGTAATTTGGACAAAGCGGGCTCAAGCAACCCTGGGAGCGGTATTGAGGCAGTAGCGGCGGACTTCACTAGCTTCAAAGCATTTGTTTTGAACTTTCTCAATATACTCCAGAAGCAGGTGGAGCTCATCGCTCAACAGGTCGATCAAATAGAAATGCGATCTCGACGCAAGATGCTGGTCATCCATGGTGTTCCGGAGGCTGACAAAGAGGACACAACGGCCCTTGTAGTTGAACAGCTCAAAGCTGTTAAGGCTGACGTGGCTGCAAATGACATAAGGCGCAGCCACCGACGTGGCCGTCGCAGAGGCAGCAAACCCAGGGCTATTGTGGTGAAGTTCTGTGAGACTGCCGTCCGTGATAAAGTGTGGTTTGGTAAGGTGGCATTGAAAGGCTCCGGCGTAACGATAGCCGAGTTCTTGACCAAATCACGTCAGCAGACCTTCATGTCAGCTCGGGAGCGGTTTGGCGTCAGAAGATGTTGGACCTGGGACGGCGTTGTTCATGTCTTGGATGCGAGCGACGTGCGCAGGCGTGTGGTGAGCCTTGCAGAGCTTAAGGCGATTTCGGATGCGCCAGAGCAGCCTGTGACTCCGACCCCAAGCGTAGATGCTCCTCCCAAGGCAGATAATTGCAGCAAAGCCGAGAAACCGGAGAAACAGATAAAGCCCAGACGTGCGGCTGTCAAATTGAAGCCTTAGTATGTACATAGTGTAGCTTTCTTCTGTATTTGTTCGGGTTATACTGCTTGACGCTTTTCTATTTCGACGTGTAATCACTGTTATTTGTTGTATACCCTCTTTAATAGTCTCCCGTAAATATTATAAATTAATTCCAATAACTTCATTGCTAACTTTAAATGTCACTTTGCCAAGTTCCAACTGACATTGACAGTTGACATGTGTGCTGACGGATGGCTGGTATAGTGTTGCCAACTGTTAAATTGCGGTCCGCTTTACCAAGTTAAATATTTCCTTATTAAATTATATTCCGTTTTTCTTAGTTAATTATTTCCTTAGTTTTGTGATTTAACTTAATGCCTGTCGAATCCGAAGCCAACATGTATTTTTAAATTGAACTTCCGTTTCTTTATAAGTGTATTTCTTTCTTTATTTGCTGCTGGCGGGTAGATTGTGGAGTTTTTGTTTAGTTTTTACTATATATATTTTTATATTTATTGAATATTAGTATACACTTATTATATACTTATTATATTTTTAACTTTATATGTATTTTTCAGATGCCTTTTAGTGATAACAGTGATCAGTATTTATCTTTTTCCTCCTTAGATAGTGTAAGTGAAGACAGTTTCCATAGTTTGCCTCCTTCGTTTCACGACTTTCTGGAATCTCAGTTTAATGATGTACCTAAAAATTTTAACGTTGTGCATTTAAATGCGCAAAGTATTCCTGCACATTACAGCGATATGTTACTCTCTTTTGACATTAAGAACATTCATGCTATTTTAATTTCCGAATCGTGGCTCAGACCAGCTTTGCCTTCAACGTCTTACTCTTTACCTGGTTTCAATTTAATTCGGCACGACCGCCTTGGAAGTGGTGGCGGTGGAGTTGCGATTTACCTTCGTTCTTACATCCCCTATTCAATTGTTAATGTATCTGCCAGTTCTTCTACTTCTGATGCCGCAGAGTATATGTTTCTCGACGTTTCCCTCTCTCATTCCAAACTTTTACTTGGCGTTTTTTATTCCCCCTCCCTTCACGTTAATTACTTTGATTCTCTTGAGAAACTTCTCGAAGACCTTATGCCTTCTTATAATCATCACATTCTTATGGGAGATCTAAATACGTGTCTTCTGAAGGATGGCAGTCGATCCCGGCGCCTTAAATCCCTGGTAGATGCATGCAATCTAACTATTCTCCCTTCAGACGCCACACACTATTTTCCAAATTGCTCGCCTTCTCTTCTTGATTTAACTTTAGTTTCTTCGACTTCTCATGTGTCTAAATTTGGACAATACTCCGCGGATGCCTTCTCATATCATGATCTGCTCTATCTCTCTTACAAAATTCGTCCTCCCAAATCTAAATCAAAAATTCTTTTGCAGCGCAATTTTAGTGGATTAAATGTGGAAAAGCTTCGAGATGACGCTTTAACAATCGATTGGAGCAGTATCGCTCGAGCGGGTTCGGTAGACGATCAAGTTTCTCTCTTTAATTCGCTCCTCATACAACTTTATGACGCTCATGCTCCTGTTCGTGTTATAAAAGTCAAGCATCTCCCTGCTCCTTGGCTCACTGAGGATATTAAAGCCCTTATAGAGAGGAAGAATTAATCTAAATCTAAGTATAAGGCTAACAACTCTGAGAAAAATAAACTTAAATATCATACCCTGCGCAATCGCTGTAGCACTATATGTCGAGATGCTCAGAGGCGTCATATTCACAGTTCTGTTGAAGATGGAAATCCAGCCAAAGTGTGGAAATTTTTGAAAGGTCTCGGAGTTGGCAAATCTCAACAGGCAACCAATTTAAACAATATTAGCGTTGACCAGCTTAACCAGCATTTTTCATCGTCCACCTGTTTCAGTGGTCCTAAGAAATCTAACTCACTTCATCATCTTTCATCACTTCCTGCCTTAGATTTCTCTTTTTTATACCACGACGGTGGCAAACAAGCATACGGCCCGCCTGATGGTAAGCAGCTACCGTAACCTATGGACGCCTGCAACTCCAAAGGAGTCACATGCGCGTTGCCGACCCTTTACAAAAAGGAGGATTCACTTCATTCATTCATTCTTCTTTCTATTTTAGCCATTTCTGTGAGAGTGATGTTAGGAAGGGTATATTGAATATCACTTCTAACGCCGTTGGTGTTGACTGTGTTAGCCGAAATATGATACTCCCTCTCCTTGATTTGTTTGTTCCTATTATCACCGGTATTCTGAATTTTTCCATTTCATCAAGTACTTTTCCCAGTCTGTGGAAGGATGCCAATATTATTCCTTTACCCAAAAAATCCAACCCCACTTCCTTCTCTGACTATCGCCCCATCTCCATTCTTCCTTTCCTATCCAAAGTCCTCGAACGGCTAGTGCATCAGCAACTAACTTCCTTCCTGAATAGAAATGACATCCTAAACCCATTTCAATCTGGTTTTCGTCCGGGCCATAGTACTACCTCGGCTCTTGTCAAGGTTACCGATGACATCCGTTTGGGTATGAATGACCAGAAGCTTACAGTTCTTGCACTACTAGATTTCAGTAATGCCTTTAACACGGTCGATTTTGACATTTTGCTCGCGTTCTTACAGTCTCTTAACATATCGGCTGCAGCGATTGACTGGTTCCGCAGCTATTTGGTTGGTCGTCGGCAAAGAATAAAACTAGATTCTTCGTGTTCTTCCTGGTGCAGCACATCAGCTGGTGTTCCACAGGGTGGTGGGCTGTCTCCTCTTTTATTTTCTATCTTCATTAATTCCATAACTCTTGATCTCTCCTCTTCGTATCACCTCTATGCCGACGACCTTCAAATATATTCGCAGGGTATGCATAGCGATCTCAATTCAGTTATAGAAGCCACGAATCTTGATCTGCTCCGCATATCAAATTGGAGTCAAAATTACGGTTTAAAAGTAAACCCACTAAAGTCACAGGTAATTGTGATGGGTAGCGCTAAACAAATCTCCAAAATTGACTTTCTCAGGCTCCCTCCGATAGTCTTCGATGGTATCCAAATTCCTTTTTCCAACCAAGTGAAAAATCTTGGCGTAATCATGGATCGTTGTCTATCATGGGTGCCTCAGGTGAGTGAAGTGAGCAGGAAGATGTTTGCTGCCATAGGGTCTCTCAGACGGCTCCGGAATTTCCTGCCAATTGCTACTAAAATTGCGCTTGCTCAGTCGTTACTTCTCCCCATTCTTGATTATGCAGATATCTCCTATTTAGACCTAACCGAGGAGCAACTTAATAAGCTTGAGCGTATTCAAAATGCCTGCATTCGGTTCATTTTCAGATTACGCAAATTCTAGTCGAATTTGCGTTTCTAGTTTTCGTTCTCAACTCAAATGGCTCCCTATCCGTCACCGCCGTAACTCTCACATAATTTCTTTACTCTTTTCTATACTTTTTAACCCTGCAACTCCCCGCTACCTCAAAGAGCGTTTCTCTTACCTTAATTCTATTAGATCCTCTCAAAAATTGCTCCTAAAAGTGTCTTCCAAATTTTATAATTGCTCATTTACGTTCCAGGCCGTTCGTTTGTGGAATTCTCTCCCTCTCAACATAAAACGCGCGCAATCTATTGGTAGCTTTAAATCGCAACTTAAGGAATACTATTTATCTCTTCCTTAGGTTTTTAAGTTGACACTGTTGTTTCTTACTGTGTGTATTATAAATGTATATATGTACGTATATGTATGTTTATTTTGTATTTATTTAAGTATATTCATATGAATGTGCTGTGTTATCTATTTCGTCTCTTTTGTTTCTATGCACCACCTACTGCTTATTGTTTTTCTCTAGTCTCCACTACCCAAAGGTTGTCTGGAAGAAATCGCTCATTAGCGATAAGACCGCCTGTTGTTACATCTACCTAAATTTATCTAATTGTAAAATTTGTGCTTGTAACTGTATGAGGTGTGCAATAAAGAGTATTTATTATTATTACTAGCTGTGCCCGCGGCTCCGCCCGCGTGGAATTTGGTCTGTGTCAGTAAGCGGCTAATTCACCCCTAATTTCGCTCCCTCTACCCTGGAGGCGGAACGTGAAGTAAAGTTGACAGATGGATACGCTAGAGGACAGTTGTCCTGATATTTTTTTTTACAATTACCACAAAATGAAACTACAGTCAAAAATCAATACATTTTTTTGTCGTTATAATTTTTTTTTGCCCTGATTTAAAAGACATAGAGTAGCAGGTGTATATCGGACGATACAGTACCACTTTCGTATTTATACGTTCATGTCCATGGCAAATGTCATCCAAATCGATCTTCCCGTCAAATCAGTCTAAGCATGAAAGGTAAGAACAGGCGCGGTTGCAGAGCGGTTGAAATTTGGGTGGGGGGGGGGGTCACAAATGCAGAAATGACTTTTAGAGGGGGTCAGTAATGATTTTTTCTATTTAAGGTGTACTAAGCGAGTGTAGTGGCTACCCCCCCTTTTAGACGTTGAATTTTTATAGCCTACGTATAACCTGGCTGGGGATTTTCTTGAATTGGAATTAGTAATCCTTAAGGGGTGATTTCAGGGATAACAATGCAAAAAAAAACGGCCAAGAGCATGTCGGGCGATGCTCAGTGTAGAGTTTCGTAGTTGCCGCCCTGTTACAAAACATCCGTTCAAAAGGTCGTATATTAAGGGATATTTGGCGGCGCTTACGTCATTTTACTATCCGGCACTTCCTTTCACTATGCGTTTTTGACTGATAATTCAAAAACGGCTGAACCGATTTCATTCAACATAATTTTTATTGAAAGTTCTTATCAGGCCTCACTTCCATTACTGTTCTCTATTTTTTTGGACCCACGGTTCAAAAGTTAGATGGAGGAGACGCCCTTTTTTGAACTTTCAGATCTAATATTTACGAAACTATCAGTTTCATCCGAAAAATGTCTTAGAAGACCTGTATTCTTTTTGAAAGACTTATTCAATAATACCCAACACGATAGAGTTGGAGCGAAAAAAAAGTCACCCCCCGTTTTATGTGTACCTACCCTAATAAAAATATTTTTTTAAGTTATTATTCTATTACTTTGGCGGCGTGATTGATGCACATACTGATACCAAATTTCAGCTTTCTAGTGCGAACGGTCACTGAGCTAGACCGCGGACAGACAGACGGACGGACATGGCGAAACTAAAAAGAGATAAATAGTAGTTTATGTAACCGGCGTGCCGGCGGTCGGGGAGGAGGGTGGATTTTACTTACCGTAGGTAATCAATTTTCATACGTTTTTACCACACTGTCACTACGTTACTGGTTGAAATAATGGTGGTAATTACATACGGTTTCCGAACGCGAAATAGAGGATTTATGATATTGGTGTTGATCAAGATATTTATTCTTCAATGTAAGCACATTACAATGCACTAATGAACGTCAGAGAAAATAAAACGAACGAATTTATATTATTTCATTAATATTTTAGAAATTTTAGGAATTTTTGTAATTTTTGAAATTCTTGAGTATTTTGAAATTTTTGAAATTTTTAAAAATTTTTGAATTTTTTGAAATTTTTTGAAATTTTGGAAATTTTGGAAATTTTGGAAATTTTGGAAATTTTGGAAATTATTGAAATTTTTGAAATTTTTGAAATTTTTGAAATTTTTGAAATTTTTGAAATTTTTGAAATTTTTTGAAATTTTTCAAATTTTTGAAATTTCAGTTTTAGAAATTTTTGAAATTTTTGAAATATTTGAAGTATTTGAAATTTTTGAAATTTTTGAAACTTGAAATTTTTGAAATTTTGAAATTTTTTGAAATTTTTGAAATTCTTGAAATTCTTGAAATTTTTGAAATATTGAAATATTCGAAATTTTTCACTTCACTCCACTTTATTCTATTTCATATTTTTTTATTTCCTTCCATTTTACATGTTTCTCAATCTTATAGGTGTCGCATTATCGGGACCCCCTCCCCCCCATCCGCGAACCGTCCGATAAGGAACTTCGTTCCAAAACTACCACCGGTTCTAACCCTACACCTGGCCCGAGAAGTATTATGTATGACCGAAAAGAAACTCGACGGGACTTATTGTTGTCAAAACAGTAATACATTATTAGATCTTAAAGATACAAAATAATGCGTAGTTCTTCAAGAAGACATATCATAATTTTAAACAAAAAAGAACCGACTTCACTTAGCATCCACCTTTCCAAAAGCAAATGCTCGAGATGATGTAAAAAATACTCAAATCACTATAGGTGTTCCTATAACAGTTGAAGAGTTCCCTCGATTTCTCCAGGATCCCATTATCAGATCCTGACCTGGTTACAATGGGACCAACTGTGAAGTATACTCTTTCAAACAAAAGAAGAATTTTCCAAATCGGTCCAGCCGTCTTCGAATAATCGGTAAACGTACATAAAAAAATAAAAAAATAGCAAAAACAAAGATCCAGACAAATTGATAACCTCCTCCTTCGAAATCTTGAAGTCGGTTGAAAACAGCTTGAGGGACAGATAATGTACCTATTGTTTAATTATAAAGAAAAATAAATCCTAATCTGACCGCTTCACAAAACGTTTTATATGTTTTCCTACCTAAACGGTGTTTCCTACATAAATGTTAGATGATTTTGTAGTAGTTTCTGGTTTGGGCCTTGCATCTTTGTCCGTCATATATAGTCCTCGAACCTACGATAACCCTTTGACATTAATGACATTTTCAAATATTTCTTAAGAGCGGGTAAAGTTAAATTTAAAGCATCGACCGGTAACTTGTTATAAATATGAACACCTTGACCAAAAAATTACAAACTATTTCAATACCAAATTTCATCTAAATACGTACAGCGGTTATTGGTTGCTTCTTCCCCATGTAAACTTCCACCCCTTTTGCATCCGCTTAATTATTGGGACGATACAATCTTGTCATAATGGCCCACGAGGTCATCTTTTTTTATTCAAAATTAGATCTTGTTCCAGAAGGTGAAATTTTAAAATATGATGTACTATTTTTAGGACACTGGGTCACTATTCCACTTGTATTTCAATACCAAATTTCATCTAAATAGGTACAGCGGTTATTGGTTGTTTCTTCCCCATGTAAACTACCACCCCTTTTGCATCCGCTTAAGGTATAATTTCTGAGATAAAACTATTTTATTTCCTTTTCCAGAGCTCAAATTATCTCCATACCAAATTTTATCTAAATCAGTTCTGCGGTTAATAATTCTTTTCACCCCTTTAGGGTTGATTTTCGGGGTGAAAACTATCCTTTGTCCTTTCTTGAGACCCATACTATCTCTATACCAAATTTCATCTTTATCAGTTCAGCGGTAAAAAAATCCTCATACCAACTTTCAACCCCCTTTTCACCCCCACAAGGGTTTATTATCGGGATGAAAACTGTTCTGTCGTTTCTCGGGACTCAAATTATCTCCATACTAATTTCTATTAAAAATTCTCCATACAAACTTTCAACCCCTTTTTCACCCCCTCCTGGGTTGATTATCGGGATGAAAACTATTTATTATCCTTTCCCGGGACTCAAACTATCTCTATACAAAATTTCATCAAAATCCGTTCAGCCGTTTTCACGTGATGCGCGGTCAAATAAACAGACAAACAGATAAACAGATAAACAGATAAACAGATAAACAGACAAACAGACAAACAGACAAAAATTCTAAAAATTGTTGGAACGTGTTCTGTTATCGATTCTAAGTATCCCCAGCCAACTTTTTTTCGAATATATTCCATGTACAGACTTTCGACCCTCTTCAGCTTTATTATATGTATAGATATTACTTGCCACAACCACCCCACGCAAGAATGCAGTAATCTAAGATAGATTGACATAATGCAAGATAAACGTAAGCGTTTGTCCGTCAGTAGCCTCTCTCAGTAGTTTCATAGTATAAATGAGTTTTCTAACTCTGCTCGCAGCTATCGCAATGTGTTTTTTAAAACTAAGTTTTTCATCTAATTCAACCCCTAAGTACTTTAAAGAACTAGCTTTGGTAATGCTATCACAGGGGCATGACATAGACTGTAGAGTAGCACAGTGTTTAGCATGTATTTTAATATAGTCCATTGACGTAGGAGGGCGCGACGATGCAGATTTGTGGAAGCAGATAAATTTTGTTTTCTCCATGTTCAAAGTCAGAAGATTTTGATCCAGCCACTGAAGTAGATTGCTGTGTCATCAGCGTAACAAAAAACTTCACTGTTCGGAAGATCTAGAGATAAGATATCATTAATATATGCAATAAACAGCGTTGGGCCTAAAATGCTACCCTGAGGAACCCCAAAAGATACAGCCAACTGGTCACTGACCACGTTACCGATCTTGACACGCTGGTATCTTTCAGTTAAGTAACTAGAGAACCAGTTCAAAGCAATTCCGCGTATGCCTAGATTCTCCAGTTTTTTAAGAAGGATAAGAGTTGAAACTATCAAAAGCCTTGGCGAGGTCTAAAAACACGCCCATGCAGCAAGTGCCTTCGTCTAGGTGCTTGACAACATTGTCTACCAAAAGAGTTACAGCCTGTTCAGTGCACTTGCCCTTCCTAAAGCCAAATTGACGGTCAGAGAGAACCTGATGCTTTTCTAAAATGCAAACTAGCCTTTTACTGACGACACGTTCGAGGAGCTTAGAGTACGCCCCTAGAAGAGATATAGGGCGGTAGTTACTAGGGGAATCAGTTTTCCCAGCTTTGTGGATTGGGATAATTGCTGCAGTTTTCCAATCTTTTGGGAATTAGCCTACAGAAAAACTCAGGTTGAAAATAGCCGCTAGTGGTTCCGATATAATATTGCCTACACTCTTTAGGAGTCTGTTATTTATGCCATCATTACCGGGGGAACTGTTGACATCAAGCCTGCTAATAAGCCCTGCCACTTCCTCGGCATCAGTTGGCGCGAGGAAAAACGAAGTTGCAGTATTGCAACATTCGAATTTTTTTGTGACTTCCTTAAGTTCCGCCAGAGAATGTTCACATTCATTTAACTTTAACAGAATAGAGCTAGCCAGATTTGAGCCCACGGAGGAAAAGAAAGCGTTGCAGCTATCAATCGATTCCTTAACTGATGGTTAAGATTTCAACAAGTTATCAGCTGATGTTATATGAGGAGGCTTGTGGGTAATCCGTTTTATCGAGTTCCAAAGTTTTTTCGGTGAATCCTTATTTTGTTCCAGCTCTTTCCTATCATATTCTGATTTAATGTTTCTTAATAGAGTAATATAAAAATTCCTATACCAAGAGTATATAAGGTTCTTAGTTATATTATTGGGGTCTTTTCGTAATTCCTGATGTAATTTATTACTATGCCTGGAGCATCTAAGTAGTCCGGGAGTCATCCAAAGTTGCAAAGTGAGATCAAAGCGTTTGATTTTTACTAATTTAGTGTTATTTGCCAGAGCAGTTTGGATTATACTGGAGAAAATCTCCACGGCATGATCAACGTCAGAGCTATATGTGACCCTCGACCAGTCGACGGCCTTCAACTCATCCCTCAGTGAGGAAAAGTCGATCTTTGTTTTAGTACGGGCCTGTTTAAAGGATTTGCGAGAGTGGAGATTAATACCGGCCATAGTAATATCATGGTATGTTAGGTCAGTGGAGCATATAACTGATTCAGAAGAGCAATTGTTCGATACAAATATATGATCGAGGCAGGATTTAATGTGAGTTACAGAGTTGATACATGATTTAAGACCGTATTCTGACAGGACGCAAAGATAGTCTGAAGCGTGAGCGCTATTTTCCCCAGCATCTAAAATATCTATGTTTAAATCTCCAGTAAGAATAAGATAAGCGTCAGAGGGGATGCCTTTAAGTACAGAATATAGTGAGGAAATGAATGTATCGGGTATGAGGAAACTAGGCGACCGGTAAATTGCAACCAATTTGAAGTAATTTGGTACATCAACGAGAATACCATTGGAGTCAGCGACATTAAGTTCTGAATAAACCGGCCAAGAGCGTGTCGGGCCACGCTCAGTGTAGGGTTCCGTAGTTCTCCGTCCGTCACAGTAAGTGTCCCCACTTAAGAGTTAAAATAACACCGCCATCAGGATATGATATGAGCGTTCCATGTACATCGACATCTATCGGCAAATTAAGTAAACTATTGCGCGCGAACTTAAAGTATGGAAGATGATTTTTATGGGATATTCTTTATTGCGTAAGCCGATTTTCACCGTTTTTACTTTATTTGAAAGCACGTCATTTCATTGTGATTTTGTAGAAATTGCAGGTACAATAAACACCTGCTTATACGGTTAAATTACAAACTTAGTTCAGAAATTATATTGTAATTTTTTTTCAAAAACTATTCAACCTATCAAGTTCAAAATAATTTTCCTAGAAAGTTTTTATAAAGTTCTACTTATGAGATTTTTTTCATATTTTTAAAACTTATGGTTCAAAAGTTAGAGCGGGGGGGGACACATTTTTTTTAACTTCTGGAGCGATTATTTCCGAAAATATTAACATTATCAAAACATGATTTTAGTAAACCCCTATTCATTTTTAAATACCTATCCAACAATATATCACACGTTAGGGTTGAAATGAAAAAATAATCACTCCCCACTTTACGTATAGGGGAGGTACCCTAATAAAACATTTTTTCCACTTTTTATTTTAGCACTTTGTCGGCGTGATTGATTATTGAATATTAGTATCAAATTTCAGCTTTCTAGTGCTAACGGTCACTGAGATTATCCGCGGACGGACGGACGGGCAGACATGGCGAAACTATAAGGGTTCCTAGTTGACTACGGAACCCTAAAAATGAGGAGTCCATTTTTTATTTACGTATGCGATAACTCCTCCGGAGCGGTTGATATATTTTTTTGAGTGAAAAGATATGTAACCCTGTAATTGATTAATGATGGAGTTCTCATTTATCCAGCATTCTGTGAATACAATAACATCAAATTCAATTCCTAACCTTTCTCGTAGGACAAGAAAATTATCAAATTTTTTATTAACGCTTCTAATATTTACATTAAGAATTTAAATTGGGTATTTGGACATTATATTACTACAGTTTTCAGGTTGAGATATAGTGTGGCATTTAACATTATATGATTCATCTATGTCCTGTAAAAGATTTAGGGGAACCATGGATATATATTTGGGAAATACGATTTGTTACAAAGAGGACTGGTCGTAGCCACACTACAAAGAAGTGTAATCATGAGTGTCAAAGTATAAAATTACTGTTGTATATACTTCATTTTCATCGCACTATCGTGAGTAGTTTTATAAAGTGAAGGAGTATTTTATATATATATATATATATATATATATAAATATATAAGATATCGAATACTTTGTTATTTATTTATTTTACAGCATTTCCTTTCTAAAAGTACATATAAGTAGTGCTCGTTTGTCTATCTTGTGTATCTCTCTCAATTGCTCAAAGGTTAGCTGGAAGAGATCCCTTACAGGGATAAGTTCGCCTTTGTACTTTGTATTTTCTTTTGATGACTGTATTTTGTCCTATTTTATGCACAATAAAGTGTTTACATACATACATACAGACATACGTCGCTTTAAATAATTTTGCCACTGTCCGAACATTTTTATGAATCATGAATGATACAATAATAGTAGTTTAAGTTTAATAAGATCACACGAGTGTTTTAAGGCCTAATTACGTACAGTTGCATACACTGCTTTATCTACACTCATATTATTTATCCTAAATGCCGTATTCGGAAACCATAGAATGGCCGCCATTGCACCGTCATGGCCAACTCGATTCTGCCGGCTCCCGCGCGGCCGCCGACACGCGCCCGCGCGGGAGCGTGCAGGTGTACATTATGTTATCACACATCAACAATCAACTCAATCAACTCATAACACATCAATATTTGAGCATGTAAAGTAAAAATTACGTTACCGCCACAGATAAAAAGCTTATCATAGTAAAATCGGTTGTGGTAATGCTAGCCATTGCCTACCGTTTTCGAACACGTTTTAGAGAACTTACAATGTGAGTGTAGATAAAATATATTAACGAGTTAAATAAGTATTAAAGTTTATTGTTGGCATATAAATTCATAACCCAGTCTTCGTAGGGAGAGTCAGCGGACAACTAGGCAAAGCGAACGTTGGAAACAACTAGTGTAAGCACTTCAATAAATAGATAGTATCTTAGTGTACGAGTAATACCCTATTAGTAGTAGCTAAGCTCAATAAGACCTGTATCGATTGTGTCGTGGACTCTAAACAACGATATATTAATCACAGTAAATCTCATGGTAAATAAATAACTAAGTATTAAATTTAAACTTTCGTAAGACATATAACGACACAAATAACAAATAACATCAGACAAAATAACTAAGTACTCTAATATCAACAATTTACCCTTCCGCAGGGAACAGATCTCGGGGACTTTTTTTGTTACTTTTAAGTTAGTTATATTTCATTTATTTGTAACCTATTTTATAAGTGAAAATTTTAGAGTTTAAGATTGAGTTTAGAAACTGACCATAAATATGTTTGTATGAATAATTAAAAATGAAATATCAACAATATTTCTCCAATTAAGAGTTTATCATCAATATCATATTCATCTAATCTCCATAAGTAGATACAACAAACACAACAGACTGTGCTTAAACACGATACAAAACGAATATCCAATTAAAACCTAATATCGTCGTTCATTTGTTGTTTGAGCTGTCCCGGACACATCAAAGGCTTTAGTAACTCCCATGTAGAAAGGTCAACTATGAGAAGGTGCGGCCATTGGTATTTAACAAGTGGGATTCGGTATCAAGGGGGGCTGTGAGGCGGCCGTGCACGCTGCGCGCACGTTTTTAAGCCGTCCAGACTTCGAAGTTTTTGTAAAAATAGACGTAAAAAACGCTTTTAATGTGGTCGACCGCGGTGCTCTCCTGTCTGCCGTCAAAAAAGAACTACCAGAGCTCCACCAATTTATTTTTCAATGTTACGGAGCACCGTCAAAATTACTTTTCGGTGACAAAATCATTTTATCGTGCATGGGTTGCCAACAAGGAGACCCGGTTGGGCCCGCCCTTTTTAGTCTAGTTATCCACCCCATCATCTCAAGTTTAAATTCTAATTTCAACTGTTGGTACTTACACGACGGATCCCTTGGAGAAGATGCTTTAACTGTTTTAGAAGATTTAAAATGTATTGTAGAAAAATTTTCGAAAATTGGCTTGTCACTAAATTTTACCAAATGTGAAATATTTATACCTGATCACATTCCATCTGACACAAAAAGTGAAATTTTGACAAATTTTAATGTAGTCTTGCCAAATATCTCCGTTCTTTCAAAGTCATCCCTTAATATTTTAGGCTCACCAATTTTCAACGAATCGATCGCCCCTACCATCAACCGCAAACTTGATTTATTTATTTATTTATTTTTTATTAGGAGATGCTTTAACTGTTTTAGAAGATTTAAAATGTATTGTAGAAAAATTTTCGTAAATTGGCTTGTCACTAAATTTTACCAAATGTGAAATATTTATACCTGATCACATTCCGTCTGACACAAAAAGTGAAATTTTGACAAATTTTAATGTAGTCTTGCCAAATATCTCCGTTCTTTCAAAGTCATCCCTTAATATTTTAGGCTCACCAATTTTCAACGAATCGATCGCCCCTACCATCAACCGCAAACTTGATTTATTTAACAGCACGTCAGAGCTACTTTTTCAAATAAACCCCCATATGGCCCTTTTTATCATCCGTTTCTGCCTATTCACCCCTAAATTCATGTATTTGCTCCGCAGCTGCCCTATTTGGAAATTTCCGTATATATTATCAATAATTATCATCCATCGACACCTTACTTCAGGCTACACTGTCCAAAATTCTGAATATCAATTTTAGCATTAGACCATGGACCCAGGCGGTTCTCCCGATAAGGTTTGGAGGATTGGGGATTCGCACCTCGACTAGCACGGCTCTATCGGCATTTCTGTCTTCCATGTATGGCTCGATGTCTCTCGTCAGTGTCATATTAAACCACGCACAGATACTGGACGATGAGATCGCGAGCCTCAAGGAAGCCAGAGAAGCCTGGTGTCAGTCGTGCCCGAGTGCAGACATCCCAGTCTCTAGACACATTCAGCGGGCTTGGGACTCCCCCCTTATTAAAATAACCCATGCCTCACTAATTGAAGAAAGCCCGGAATTGGAACGTGCTTGGAACGTGCCCGCATTCTGGCGGTTTCGGCTCCAGAGTCGGGCCACTGGTTGAAGGCTCTACCTTCCAGGTAATTGGGCACTACCTTGAGGATAGCAATATGCTTGAGGGTTGGGTCCAGAATATGTGTCTCCCACACGTGTGCCTGCGGTAACAGTGTAGACCAGATGGGCCGCCATGGCCTCTCCTGTACAAGAAGCGCCGGCCGCTTATACCGCCACGGCACTATCAATGATTTGGTACGTCGCGCGCTTGCGACTGTGTCTGTGCCTGCAATTTTGGAGCCGGTGGGCATGGCAAGAGATGATGGCAAGCGTCCCGACGGAGCCACATTGGTGCCGTGGAGGTTGGGTAGGGCTCTGGTGTGGGATGCGACGTGCGTCGACACCTTTTCGCAGTCCCACATCCAGGCAAACCGCACACAGGCCGGCGCTGCGGCTGACCAGGCCCAGGTTCTCAAGCGCCGCAAATACTCTTCCTTACTTAAGGACTATGAGTTTGCGGCGCTTGCTTTAGAGACACTGGGCCCCTGGTCGGCCGACATGAAATGCTTCATGAGGGCCCTGTCGGCCCGGCTGTTCGAAAGTACAGGGGACCGTAGAGCTGGCGCTTACCTCTCCCAGCGTATTGCCTTAGCTGTACAGACAGGTAACGCGGCCAGCGTTATGGGGACCATGCCGCAGGCGGACCTTTTGGACGGGGTATTCTTTTTATAGTTGGGTTTGCATAGGTAGGTTTATTTTTATATTTTTAACTAGCTGTGCCCGCGGCTCCGCCCGCGTGGAATTCGGTCTGTGTCAGTAAGCGGCTAATTCACCCCTAATTTCTCTCTCGCTACCCTAGAGGCGGAACTTGAAGTAAAGTTGACAGATGGATACGCTAGAGGACAGTAGTCCTAATAAAATATTTTACAATTACCACTAAATGAAACTACACTCATAAATGAATCCTTTTTTTTATAAAATTTTTTTGGCATGATTTGAACGACATAGAGAGTGTACGAGTAGTAGGTGTATATCGGACGATACAGGACCACTTTTGTTTTTATACGTTTATGTCTACTGCAAATATCATCCAAATCGATCCTCCCGTCAAATCAGTCAAAGCATGAAGGGTAAGAACAGGCGCGGTTGAAATTGGGGGAGGGTCACAAATGCAGAAATGATTTTTTTCTATTTGAGGTGCACTTGGAGGAGGGAGTTCCATGACCCATGCAATTTTAACTCAATCGAGTGTAGTGGCTACCCCCCCCCCCTCCCTTTTAGACGTTGAATTTTTATAGGCTACGTATAACCTGGCTGGGGATTTTCTGGAATTGGAATTCGTAATCTAATCCTTAAGGGGTGATTTCCGGGATAACAATGCAAAAAAAAACCGGCCAAGAGCATGTCGAGCGATGCTCCGTGTAGAGTTTCGTAGATGCTGCCCTGTTACAAAACATCCGTTCAAAAGGTCGTTTATTTGGCGGCGCTTACGTCATTTTACTATTCGGCACTTCCTTTCACTATGCGTTTTTGACTAATAATTCAAAAATAATTCAAAAACGGCTGGACCGATTTTATTCAATATAGTTTTTATTGAAAGTTCTTATCAGGCCTCACCAAATTTCAGCTTTCTAGTGCGAACGGTAACTGAGCTAGACCGCGGACAGACGGACGGACATGGCGATATAACTGTCACGTAATAAGGCCTAATTATGTACAGAAGCATACACTGCTTTACCTACACACATATTAAAAATCCATTGAAACCATTAGAATGACCGCCATTACACCGCCATGACCAACATTATTGCGCCGGCGGTCGGGGGGGGGGGGGCGAATTTTCATTACGTTACCGCAGGTAATGAATTTTCATACGTTTTTACCACACTGTCACAGATAATACACTGATGTTACGTTACTGGTTGCAATAATGTTGGTAATTAATTACATACGGTTCTGAACGCGGAATAGAGGATTTATGATGTTGGTGTAGATCAAGATATTTATTCATCAATGTAAGCACATTACAATGCACTAATGAACGTCAGAGAAAAATAAAATACGGGAATGTCGTGGAAAGTATGTCAATCGAGTGCGATTGGAACGAAGTTATGTTATTTAATTTTATTTAATTTTGACTTTTTCGTAAATTTTGTGGTTTTAATTTAGCATTTTTTTGAAATTTTAGAAATTTTGGAAATTTTGAAAATTTGGATATTTTGGAAATTTTGGAAATTTTGGAAATTTTGGAAATTTTAGAAATTTTGGAAATTTTGGAAATTTTGGAAATCTTGGATATCTTGGAAATTTAGGAAATTTCGGAAATTTCGGAAATTTTGGAAATTTTGGAAATTTTGGAAATTTTGACATTTTTGACATTTTCGACATTTTTAAAATTCTCGACTTTTAAGGTTCTCGACTTTTCTCACTTCACTTTTATCACTTTGTCACTTCTGAATTTCACTACACTTTATTCTATTTTTAACCGACTTCAAGATTTGAAAAGAGGAGGTTCTCAATTCGGCGTGTATGTTTTTTTTTTTTTTTTTTTTTTTTTTTTTTTTTTTTTATGTTTGTTACTCCATAACTCCGTCATGTCTGAACCGATTTTGAAAATTCTTTTTTTGATTGTAAGTATATATATACAGATTGGTCCCGTTTTTGTCAAAACGCAGTTCTGATGATGGGATCCTTGAGGAATCGAGGGAACTCCTCAAATCTTAAAGGCATACATATAGTGATTTTTATATTTTTATCAACAAAACCATCATTTTCATTCAAAACAGTGACATTGGATGAAGTAGAACTGCTGATGATGATCAGAACGGAACTCTTCAACGACGCATAGTTCACGTTTGGCGATTCGTCCTCTTCGCTGTGTTTGTTTAGCAAGTTTAATTGTCAGAACAAATGTTCGTCCAGCTCAAGTTCTGATGATGGGATCCATGAAGAATCGAGGGAACTCCTCAAATCTTAAGGGCTTACACATAGTGACTTTTGTATTTTTATCAACAAATCAAGCATTTTCATTCAAAAGAGTGACATTTGATGAAGTGGAACTGCTGATGATGAACAGAACGGAACTCTTCAACGACGCATAGTTCATGTTTGGCGATTCTTCCTCTTCGCTATGTTTGTTAAGCAAGTTAGATTGTCAGGACCAATTTTCGTCAAGCTCAAGTTCTGATGATGAGTTCCACGAGGAATCGAGGGAATTCCTCAAATCTTAAAGGCATACATAAAGTGACTTTTGTATTTTTATCAACAAATCAAGCATTTTCATTCAAAAGAGTGACATTTGATGAAGTGGAACTGTTGATGATAATCAGAACGGAACTCTTCAACGACGCATAGTTCACGTTTGGCGATTGGTCCTCTCCGCTGCGTTTTTTAAGCAAGTTATTTCATTGTATGGAATCTAAGTGCACCATCTATCTACAATAATCCTTCACCGGCTACCCCCATTGAAGTCGGTTTTTTTTTCTTAAAAATTATATATATTTTTTATTCCATTCCATTTTACATGTTTCTCAATCGTATGGGTGTCGCGTTTTCGTGACGTGACGCTTTTTCGTGTCTGTTACGTGACTTTTTTTCGCCTTGGCCGGATCCGCGAACCGTCCGATAAGGAACTTCGTTCCAAAACTACCACCGGTTATAACCCTACACCTCTGGCCCAAGAAGTATTATGACCGAAAAGAAATTCGACGGGACTTATTTTTTTCAAAACAGTAATACATTATTAGATCTTAAAGATACAAAATAAGGCGTAGTTCTTCAAGAAGACATATCAAAACAGGTTGAGAGACAGATAATGTACCTATTATTTAATTATAAAGAAAAATAAATCCAAATCTGACTGCTTCACAAAACGTTTGATATGTTTATCTACACTCACATTGTAAGTTCTCTAAAACGTGTTCGAAAACGGTAGGCAATGCTAGCATTACCACAACTGATTTTACTATGATAAGCTTTTTATCTGTATCAGTAACGTAATTTTAACTTTACATGCTCAAATATTGATGTGTTATGAGTTTTGATAACATAATGTACACCTGCACGCTCCCGCGCGGCCGCCGATACGCGCCCGCGCGATCGCCGGCACAATCGAGTTGGCCATGGCGGTGCAATGGCGGCCATTCTATGGTTTCCGAATAATGCATTTAGGATAAATAATATGAGTGTAGATAAATCAGTGTATGCAACTGTACGTAATTAGGCCTTAAAACACTCGTGTGATCTTATTATGAAAACCACACTCATGTTTTAAGGACCCTTATTACGTAACAGTTACATAAACTACTATTTTCTACCTAAACGGTGTCCTATAAATGTTAGATGATTTTGTAGTAATTTTTTGGTTTGGGCCATGCATCTTTGTATGTCATATATAGTCCTCGAACCTGCAATAACCCTTTGACATTCATGACATTTTCAAATATTTCTTAAGAGCGGGTAAAGGTAAATTTAAAGCGTCGACGGGTAACAGGTATCACTTCCATTCTTTTTTTCAATTTTTTGGACCTACGGTTCGAAAGTAAGATGGGGGGGGGGTTTGAAAAAGAAACTATCCTTTGTCATTTCTCGAGACCCATACTATCTCTATACCAATTTTCATCTAAATCAGTTCAGCGGTAAAAAATTCCTCATACCACCTTCCAACCCCCTTTTCACCCCCACAAGTGTTTGAAAACTATCCTTTGACGTTTCTCGAGACTCAAATTATCTCCATACTCATTTCTATCTAAATCGTTTCAGCGGTTAAAAATTCTCCATACAAATTTTCAACCCCATTTTCACCCCCACCAGGGTTGATTTTCGGGATTAAAACTATATATTATCCTTTACCAGGACTCAAACTATATCTATACAAAATTTCATCAAAATCCGTTCAGCCGTTTTCACGTGATGCGCGGTCAAATAAACAGACAAACAGATAAACAGATAAACAGACAAACAGATAAAGAGACAAAAATTCTAAAAATTGTTGGAACGTGTTCTGTTATCGATTCTAAGTATCCCCAGCCAACTTTTTTTCGATTATCTTCCATGTACAGACTTTCGACCCTCTTCAGCTTTATTATATGTATAGATTAGTTTGTTAGTATAGTTAAAATTTTTAGAAGGAATAATGTATTAAAAGTACGACTACATAGAAATTAAAAAGGACTTTACACTAATGAAAGAGGCGCAGTATTTCAAGGACTACGACCATCGACAAAAATGTTATTAATATAAAAGGCTCTGATATTAAAAGGTCTTTAAAATTTGCTTACTTTTTGTGCTGTGTCCTAAAGAAAACATAGGGGCCCCTTATGTCTTATGTAGAGTCATTAAATGAAAAGTTTTCTCTAACAATGTACAAAAGGGCACGAACGATAAATCCAAGACAACTTAATATGTGACCAAATAATAAATTTTAATGGTTAGTTATACTTTCTGTAATACTTTTACGGGTAGCTTTCGTATGAGGCTTTGCCAAGTTCAAAAAGTAGCTTTTAAGTATAAAAAATGTCTGAAAAAATGTCTCTGCTCTGAGTACAGAGCAGAGACATTTTTTCAGTTTAACTGCTCTAGTTTGTATTTTCACTTAGTTAATAATAGATAATCGCTAGTCAAGATCGATGTACTGAAGGTTGTGAATTTACCCTTAGAATATTTTTTTTAATGATGGAACCAACTATTCGTAAACAGTGTGTTACAGCGTATGATTTATTTTCATTTCATTATGCTGAAAAAATAGCAACATTTATTTAACGAAGGTCCGTTGCCCGTCTGTCAAAAGCACGACATGCCAGACTGTCGGGAGGGCTGTCTTGCCAACTGCCCCAGGCACTTAATTAATAGTTGGCGGGTACCTTTGGATAAATGACGTACAAAATATACAATTCTTATGTTCAAAAATAGAGGTGGATTAGGGGCGCATTAAGACATCTGCATCGTTTGTGCTACGATGACGGCGTCCGTGAGTAATATTTAAATGATTGTATGGTGCTTATGCGACCTTAAAATTACGCAGATTTACTTGTGTCGAGGTCATATAAATATGAATTATTTATATATACACATTCAGGTACGTAAATATATACGTTACAAATTAAATATATTTATACGCACTTTTGCATTTGACAATAAAGTTACTGTTTAAATATCCTTGTCCCAATGTACGGATATATATTTGTCATTATTGATTATAAAGACTCGTTTATAATTTAAATAATCATATTTCAATGCAACTGTTTCTTTTATGCATTTATTTTTATTATAAGTATTCCACACACTTTCTCCTAAATAATATCGAAAAAAATACCCTTACTACAAACCAAGTTAAGTCTCATCACAAGATAAGTATCTCAGTAATGCTGGCAATAAATAAAAAGCTGTGTCGTGATTGATATCACCCTGGGGTAATCATTCTGCAGCTAACTAGAAGAAATATACGCCGAGGATATATCACTGGAGCTGGGCGTAGTGTAACAGTAACTAAAAGTAAAATTTGCCCTAATGTAATAAATAAATAAATAATAAATAAATATTATGGGAAAATCTTACACATAGCGACCTCCTAGTAGATTGTGTTATGTGTGGAATTTGTCATTTGTCTTAGCATGTTACTATCACTAGGAGGATGCTCCTAGCGTTTATATCAGTATTTGCCAGTTTTGCCACGGCTCAATCGAACCTGGGGTCCGCTGGGAACCTAATCCAATGAATTGGATTAGGCACTAGTTTTTACGAGAGCGACTGCGATCTGACTTTTCAACCCAGAGGAGAAACTAGGCCTTAGTAGGATTAGGTCCGGTTTCCTCACAATGTTTTCCTTCATCAGAAAACGACTATTAAATTATATTTCGTATATAAGTTCTGAAAAATTCAAAGAGGCGTGGATCAAACCCGACACCTCCAAATTGAAAATCGGCTTCTTACCACAAGGATACCTGTTCTAAGTCTTAGTATCTTACCATAATGTTAAAAAATATTCGTTTTATTTGCCATAACACTCGCAATTCGTAATAACGTTTTTGTCTTAAAATCACTTTTCATTACCGTTTTTCCTAACAGTTATTTGCCATAATGTAATGTTTGCCCTACAAGCGCATATTTTGACCTACACATTCTTACCATAATATAAAAAAAAATTGTTGCCTTAACATTGGTAAGCATAGGTAAGGTTAGGTTAGCACTGCGATGGAGTGCTATGACGAGAAACCTCCTCAAGTGTCAGGGCCCTTCTCTTTCTCTCTTGATCCGGATGATCCGGGGGAAAGGGAAGGGTTCCTGGCCGGTGCATCCTGGGGGCAACGGTAAGCGATCTCTTGATGTACCCCAAGGATTTCTTACCGGTGCGGCTAATATCTTGTGTGGGATGTGGGATTCTGCACAGCGAGATTTTAGGGAGAGAACTCCTGAGTGTCGGCTGGGGGGGCCTTCGGGCAAGGGACAGGAATGCAGCGGCATCCTGTTTAAAACTGCGGCTCCGTAACCTGTCTAGAAAGAGGGCCTACGATGACGGGCGTTAATACCAAGCCGGTGCTGGGTGTTGGCTACGAGGATGACCACCTCTATAAAAATCGCGAAGGCAACCTGAGGGGGTGGAACCCAGGGTTAACACGTTATAACTATTATAATAAAGCAAATATCTCTTTAAATGTTTTACAGAGAGTCTGAGAGATTTATAACGTTTAAGGTTTTATTTTTAAACGTTGTTGACAAATTGGAGTGTCCATTGTAAGACATTGGAATAGCATGCACATGGACTCCAAATGCAAATTAATAATTTATAATATGGTTGTAATTGTAATTTAATTTAATTGTTATGTAAATATGTTAGTTTTAGTTAATATTAAATAAATAAATTATTAGTTGTATATGTATGGTCAACTGCCTGAATAAATAAATTATAAATTATAATTTTACTATGAAACTAAACGAATTTATCACGGAGACCTGTTTTGAATGATGGGGTTAATAGTACTCACTTGTAGTTATTACTTTGGTTTTTAATTTGGCTTACTTTGTTACTTATGTCAGTTTGAGATAAAAAATGTAGTTGGAATATACATTTTTACAACATAAATACCATTAATAAGGTAACTTAGTATCGAAAATAATAAATATATAACATATTTTAGTTTTGGTACACCATATAAATGTCCTGGGCAAGGCCAACACTGACACTAAGTAACGTTTATTTCCGAAACTCCACGACGAGCCAATGCCATTCAAAAACATACTGCCTACCAAGTCGTTACGTTAAACGTAAACGAGACAGAAACGAAAAAATATGTTAAACAAGCAATTCGCGTGAATCGGGAGCACCTGACGAGGTCCGGACCGTTATTCTTAAACCATTCGTTATCAAGCGTAGACAAAAAGACACAATCCCGGAATGACAACTCCGGTTATGTTCACGATACCTATGATTTCTACCATGGGTAATGACTAGTGTAACTTGAGCTCTATATTCGTAGCATTTACTTACGCTGGTCTATTTTTTTAACCAAACGCTCGGTTGGTCCGTTGTGACCATGCAGCAATGTCATTAGAACGATCGGCTCTCTTTGACAAAAGGTGTCGCATAGGATGCCTTATACTTTGCCACTTTTTTGTGTTGTATGTTTTTCGCGGTACTACCTAAGTATATGAGTTCAATGATATCAAGTAGCAAATTCATAAATCACTTATAATATATATTGCTATAGTACTTATTTGAATTCTGATCTGAATTTTAACACGTCACTTTTGTACACAGCCGATGTCTACAAGTAGAATTTCATAAATGAAGTACCACTGTGCCTTTTCAACATGACTTTGCCCAACGTGTCACATTTCAATAGAAGCGAAATATCACAAAACGAGTAACACATATACTTTCGTATTAATCTCTGTTTTATAGCTAATAATATTTTTTTTTATACCACGACGGTGGCAAACAAGCATACGGCCCGCCTGATGGTAAGCAGCTACCGTAACCTATGGACGCCTGCAACTCCAAAGGAGTCACATGCGCGTTGCCGACCCTTTACAAAAAGGAGGATTCACTGTGTTGACGACTAAAGGAACAAGAAGGTCCCTCATCGTCAACACACTGGGTCCTCTTTGAGCTCTTTGGCAACCTTACTCACCAGCAGGAACACAACACTATGAGTAGGGTCTAATAGTGCTATTTGGCTGTGGTTTTCTGTAAGGTGGAGGTACTTCCCCAGTCGGGCTCTGCTCCAGATTTGAGCGATGACATTCGCTGAACGTGCCCTACCACACTTAGCGCCCTGCCATTCGCAGTGCCCATACCTCTCTTTTTGGCGTAGTTTAAGGACCTACCCAGGTCCGGACGTAGTTTAAGGACATACCCCGGGTCCAAAAATATTGTTGGCAATTGACAAATTGATTGCCGCGTATCTAACATCAGTCACGCGTGTTATGTATATGTTTATTGGTGGGCTAAAAGGACCTCAAAAACTTCGATAGTATATTGGTCTTGGGCTTTGAGGTTAACTGTAACTGTGATGCAGCGCAGAAACGAGGTAGAAGAAATTTTAATTTTTCTGTTATTTTCGTGATTATGGTAGTAGGCAATGTCATAAACGTATTTACGTATCACTTTTTACGACTTTTCCCAGAACAATTCTACCTCTATGGTTGTCAATAGTATATTTTAATTCCCTTCAGGAAGACATTTTCCAAAAATACGTTATTGTACATTGTGAAATGAGGGAGGAATACGAATCAAAAAAATACTTACAATAAATAATACCTTTAATTTTTTCACAATATTCGATTTTCCCCTTGAATATTTCTTATAAGGATAAAAATTTGTTTCTTTGTTATACATGTTTATCTATTTAATTTATGAACCTTTTTTATCCAATTACTGCATGATACAAGATTTATTCTTCACCTTAATCTAGGCATAATTTAAACACCACAAAGTTTTACTCACACTACACCTTGTTTTCGCGTACGGTTACAAGCAATAGGTAATTCACAGCCCTACCATATTTAGGATTTTGTACGAAATAAGAGATTAATAAGTTTAGGCGTGAAATATCACAATTAAAAAACTTATAATACCGTACGACTATGCCATGCCTATAGTAGATTTTATTTTCCCGAAACGTTCGGAATTCTTCAGCCAAATATATCCACCTTGATAATACATATGTCTATGCGGGAAGTAGAAGCCGCTATCAAGAAGCTCAAATCGAATAGTGCTGTGGGTGCGGACTGCTTACCAGCATATATTTTAAAGGGGTGTTTAGAGCAGTTAAAATTCCCAAATCACTTCATGTTTAATCTGGCACTCTCTACGAACACTTATCCTCACCAATGGAAGATCTCACGTGTAAGACCGATTCCAACATCAAGTGAGACATGTAAAGCCTAACAACTTTCTATTTGACCCTCGCCATGTTGCGGATTTTCAGTGATATTAATTTCTTCTACTGGCAATGACTACTCTTTGACATCAGACGTTGAATGTCATCGAATGTCACCGATGTAAACAAAAAGAAAATATATCGCGATTTAAACGATTTTATCATAAAAATGCCCAAAAAGATACCAAATGATGCAAGAAAAATCATCTTAAATACAATGAAATATTTAAACCAAAGAAAGGACGAAGGATCGAATAGCATTCCATTGAAAAATGTTTTGCAATTGGTTACTGACATGACCGGTACTGACACTTTATAGTGCGGTTGTATTGAACTGGTTAGTTGTTATAATTAAACTTAATAGATTTTATTTTCTCATTTAAGGTATATGTAGATCTACGATTAAAAATATTTCTAAAAATAATAATAAAACAGTCTCGACTTTGTCAACTGTACAAAATAAAGCCTCACGCAAAAGGAGAATTAATAAAGATGACTTCGATAAATGTGCCATACGGTATAAAATTCATGAATTTTATGCCGTGCGAAAACAAGTACCAAGTATCAAAACTCTGCTTATCGCTTTGAAAAAAGACATTGGATTTACAGGCAGCAGAGAATACTTGCGAAAACTGATGCACAGTATGGGATTCAGATATAAAAAATGCAGAAACCAACACTCTATATTAATGGAGCGTTCCGATATTGTGGTTTGGCGTGAAAGCTATTTGGATGAAATTAAAGAAGCTAGGGATAAAGATATGCCAATTGTTTATTTGGACGAGACCTATATTCATACTTCTCTAAACCACGCAAAATGTTGGCAGAGCGATAATGAACCCGGAGTATCGAAAGCCGTTTCAACGGGAAAACGATATATTATTGTACATGCTGGGGGACCATCCGGATTTGTTCCTAATGCTCTCCTAGTGTACAATGATAAAGAAAAAAAAGCCGATTATCATGATTCGATGAATAAAGACAATTTTAAGAAATGAGTTCCTCAGAAACAGATTCCTAATTTGATTGAACCCAAATGTATAGTGATGGATAATGTCCGGTACCATTCTTTTCGCATTAATAAACCATCAACATCTGGTGATAGAAAACATATAATTGCAGAGTGGCTCCGTTCGAATAACATTTCATTTCCACAAAAGGCAACCAAAGCTAAATTGGTTGAGATTTTGAGACGTCACAAAAAACACTGTTTTGGTATTATTCAAGTATCAACACGAAGCCAATACACACCATGCGGACTATACATGACGTATGCACATTATTGCCATACGTAAACTGTTTGTAGCGACACTGTGTCAGGGCCAAATAGAAAGTTGTTAGGCTTTAATGCGGAAAATTATAGGCCTATTGATATTCTTTCATCTCTTGCGAAGCTGTTTGAACCCATACTCCATAGCACGTTGTCGAAGCAAGAAAAACCATTCCTGAATGACTCTCAACACGGTTTTAGAGCGAAGCGGTCTGTGGACACTAACTTCCTGACCTTGGTTGACACTATCTCAGAACACCTCTATATGGGCATTCAGGTGGACGTCTCGTGTTTTGATTTTCGATCGTGTGGATAATGATGTTTTGCTGCGCAAACTAGACGCTATTGGGTTCAGTCCACATTTGCTTACCTTCTTTGCCAGTTATCTACGCGATCGACTGCAATACGTCCAGCATTGGACGCGGGGTATTTGGACCCGGGGTATGTCCTTAAACTACGTCCGGACCTGGGTATGTCCTTAAACTACGCCAAAAAGAGAGGTATGGGCACTGCCAATGGCATCTCGCTAAGTGTGGTAGGGCACGTTCAGCGAATGTCATCGCTCAAATCTGGAGCAGAGCCCGACTGGGGAAGTACCTCCACCTTACAGAAAACCACAGCCAAATAGCACTAGACCCTACTCATAGTGTTGTGTTCCTGCTGGTGAGTAAGGTTGCCAAAGAGCTCAAAGAGGACCCAGTGTGTTGACGATGAGGGACCTTCTTGTTCCTTTAGTCGTCAACACAGTGAATCCTCCTTTTTGTAAAGGGTCGGCAACGCGCATGTGACGCCTTTGGAGTTGCAGGCGTCCATAGGTTACGGTAGCTGCTTACCATCAGGCGGGCCGTATGCTTGTTTGCCACCGTCGTGGTATAAAAAAAAAAAAAAAAAAGCATGGCTACTTCGTATCGGATCCGTACCACACCCGGTCTGGTGTCAGCCAAGGTTCAATACTGGGGCCCTTCCTATTTGAAAACTCAAAAAACTCAAACTCAAACTACCATGCTTTGGTTAGAAGCAAGTTGGAGGCGTCAGCGTTAACCTGTAACCGTTACGAGTCAACTTATATCCTACTCTCGGAAAAGGTCCAAAAGACG
Source organism: Pammene aurita (assembly GCA_947086415.1). Taxonomy (NCBI): domain Eukaryota; kingdom Metazoa; phylum Arthropoda; class Insecta; order Lepidoptera; family Tortricidae; genus Pammene; species Pammene aurita. Next base: position 13,440,963 of record OX352296.1, on the reverse strand, counting down.
TTCTTAAGAATGTATAATAAAAAGATGTACGGATACTATCCGTTCCTGTATCCAACTAAATTTATTTTAGGGACCCTGGGATTCAATTCCTTGGAAGTGAGGTGCAGCTTGAGCCTACTACTTTTTGCATGTCGGGTTCTTCGAGGGGACTCTGATTGTCTTGAACTGGTATGGAGTTTTGTAAGACTTTTTGTGCCTGATATTAACAAAAATATTACCCTCAGGCCGCGTTGGCAGTGCCAATAGCACGTACGGTTGCACATAGGAACTCTCCGATACTTCGTGCCCTGGACCTACTGAATGCACTCCTGGTATTAGCACCAGAGTGTGACCTGGTGGCGTGGCGATGGGCGAATGTGTGTCATGAGTGTTTGAGATTTTGCGAGCTGATGGATAATAGGCAGTCAAGTGTATTAGTACCTATGATAATTTTGATTAACTAATAGTAGATATCTATGTAGTTTCGCAGTGAATTAGTGATAGACTTTAATGCTGTGTAAACTTATATAAACAATAAACAATTGTAAAATAGTCAATGACCACAAAGTTAATAATTTTATAGTTAAGAGCATGTACGTAAAAGTGGGCAATGCGGGAAAATTATTTTTTTGGTCCGCCTGTTTAAAACACTTTTTCAAAACTACTACAACTGCTTTTTACTGTAGTTTGCTCACTCACACAAATAAATGTATGTCAACGTGTGAGTGGCACAGATAAGTTTCATGATATAAATCATTAACCTGGGGAAAAATTAAAAGATCGCAAAAAGCGGGCAAAGTTGTATACTTACAATTCTTACAAACACAATTCCACTAAAATTTTTGGTGAAACCAAAAATCTAACGATTTCTCTTCAACAACTTGCTAATCAAGAGTTTAATCACATGCGATAACCCGCATTTTTAATATGATATTGAGGTTCTAGAAATTAATCAAAAGTTCACAACATTTCGGTTCGCAATTACTGCTACTAGCATTTATACAAAACTTTATGTATGCTAAGTATTGATTTAATTTTTTTCCCTATGAAGATTGACGTTCAATACTGCCCTATTTGCTTATAATTGGTAGCCTAGTTTTAAAACACGATTAATTGACGGAAGTGACCGTAAAGTTGACCTGAATTTCCAGTATTTAAAAACTAACGGGATTATTTCTGATGTGGCTGCTCGATCTGCAATAAATGATTTTATCTGTATATAAACGTGATCGCCATAGGTTGTCAGAACAGTATTTTGTCTCACGTCTCCAGAATCGCCACCCACGGTCGTAACACGTTCACGTTACGTCGCCGAAATGTTTTCGCGAATTTAGTCCCATCATACAGGTGTGGATCAGATCAGCGGGAGCATTGTTTCCGAGCGAAACACCGGGGCGTATGTTTATTGTATTGGATGTACTTAATCGAAGTCTTGAACTTGCCCTAAGGGGTAAAAGCGTTTCCAGATAGATGTGATTGTACTATTGGTTTTTAGAGTCGTCCTTTGGTATGAAATGATGCATAAAGAATAATCGTTTTCTCTTAGTGGGCCTTAATATTAAATTGTATTTTAATAGTTAAAGTGTCGTAAGTTGCTTATTTTGGTTACTGATATTAAATTGTCGAAACTGTTTTTGCCATTTACCATTAAATTCAATATTACTTATAAATAAAAATACTTAGGATCAACAACCAAAGGAGAACTACGCTTCTTAGTAAAATAGCATATACAATTTAATCAAGAATTGTGTACTTAAATCATTTCTTGAGACAGATACGCGAGTGTTAAAAAACTACTATTAATTGTTATAAAGTCTAATTATATAATATTATATAATACTCAGATAATAACTGGACAAGCAAACAATATTTATTTCGTTTATTAAAACCAATAAGTAATATGCCAAAACACATGAGAAATATAAATTAAATCAAATTTATTCATAACATAACTGTTATACTAACAAAATTCGTGAATATACATTGGATTACAGTTGTCCTATGATTGAATCTGGGTAGGCTAATCTGATAGTGGAAGAAGGTGTACGCAAATGTAAATCGATGTACATCGTATATGTATATTGTACACAAAAAACAGCCATATCATATGTATATTCTGGTATGTTTTGAAAATTTTTTTTTATTAAAAATAAATGGCTGAAATGCAATGATGTGGTATATTTATTTTTAGAATCACCTCAAAAATCCCTTGCATATGATACCACACGCGATATGTTTCTAAAAAAAATGCGGGTGTGCCAAATGGCTGAACTGTACATCGATTTGCGGCCTTCTTTGGGGTCGTATACGAGTACCATCCACTATTAGCAGAGGCCGGAATTCTCGTAGCAATTTTAAGCTGTAATAGGGACTTCTCGTTTATCGATTTACGATATACATATATTTATATAATGTATATGTATACTTTCATAAAACACAATATATTAAATAAGATTATAAGTAGAGGTAAACAATAGGCGCTCTTATCGCTAAACAGCGATCTCTTTCAGATAACTTTTGAGTAGTTGAAAATGAGAAATTGAGATTTGCAATGAAAACAATGAAAAGTTAATATTTAACAATTTCGTGTTTATAAAACTACTAATCAAAGGTCGACAGATTACCATAACATGGTATCATTAGGCTAGATAGCAATTCTTGTAGCAATTTCTTTAAAAAAATGTTTAAAAGGCATAAGAAATCCACAAATTATTTATAATAAACAATGAAATATTACTATTTTGATTACTATTTAAAATTTCCAAAAAGTTGGCATCCAAAGGCTATATCGAAGAGATTGCTCATTCGCGATAAAACTGCATGTTGTTTACTTACTACTCGTAATCATATTTTAAATATTGCATTCTGAATTTATCAATATACATATGTATATCGGAAGTCGACAAACGAGAAGTCCCTATGAAAGCTCAAAAGTGCTACGAGAATTCCGGTCTCCGACTATTAGTGTCGTTTCTCCTGCTTATATTTCCTGCTATTACAAACATTTATTGGAATATTTTCGATTCGTCAGTGACGCAGATTTAACTGAGGAGACTTCAATATTTAGTACTGTCATTTGTTAGTAGCTATTCCAATTAATCTATAAAAAATCTTACAACTAAACAATTATATTTTATAGCTATCAATGCAAGATAATAAAAACCGGCCAAGAGCGTGTCGGGCCACGCTCAGTGTAGGGTTCCGTAGTTTTCCGTCCGTCACAGTAAGTGTCCCCACTTAAGAGTTAATAACACCGCCATGTAGGATATGATATGAGAGTTCCACGTACAGCGACATCTATCGGCAAATTAAGTAAACTATTGCGCGCGAGCTTAAAGTATGGGAGATGATTTTTATGGAATAATTCTTTATTGCGTGAACCGATTTTCACCGTTTTTACTTTATTTGAAAGCACGTCATTTCATTGTAATTTTGTAGAAATCACAGGTACAATAAACACCTGCTTATACGGTTAAATTACAAACTTAATTCAGAAATAATTTTGTAATTTTTTTTCAAAAACTATTCATCCTATCAAGTTCAAAATAATTTTCCTAGAAAGTTTTTATAAAGTTCTACTTTTGAGATTTTTTTCATATTTTTAAAACTTATGGTTCAAAAGTTAGAAGGGGGGGGGGACGCATATTTTTTTACTTCTGGAGCGATTATTTCCGAAAATATTTACATTATCGAAAAATGATTTTAGTAAACCCCTATTCATTTTTAAATACCTATCCAACAATATATCACACGTTAGGGTTGAAATGAAAAAAAAAATCACTCCCCACTTTACGTATAGGGGAGGTACCCTAATAAAAAAAAAATTTCCACTTTTTATTTTACCACTTTGTCGGCGTGATTGATATACATATTAGTACCAAATTTCAGCTTTCTAGTGCTAACGGTCACTGAGATTATCCGCGGACGGACGGACGGACGGACGGGCAGACATGGCGAAACTATAAGGGTTCCTAGTTGACTACGGAACCCTAAAAAATCGTTTGTCAATTCACAACCAGTGCGGCAATTTCACAGGATATAAAACGATTTTAAAAGAAAAAAGCTGAAATATGATCGTTATTAGATATGTGGTAGTATAAATCCCATCGTCTACTCTAATCCAGCCGCGACAGGCTACAAGTCCGTAATAGATGAGCGCCATTCCGCTGGCTTCGTAATGTAATTTCAAACAATGCCATTTTGCGGCTCGCTTCCTCACTCCACCTACTTTTGCTCTCTTATTTATTACTTGCACAGCGAACGTGCTCAACGCGAATTTGTTTTCATAATATTTCTCACAAGCACCGCTCGAGCCTTATGTGCTCACGAGGCGCAAACAACAAACAACCTTCGCTTTACAATGTCAAGATCCAAATTTAAGTGCGCGTAAATTGGCCTCTGAGAACTTACATTTGTCTCCTTATTTACTTTATTGCGACATTTTATAATATTCAACGTTTTGTACGATAACGCGCAAGACGTTCATCTGTTATGAACAAAGAGCTTTTTATTCTCATATGAGTGGAGTTGGAATCATTATATTTATTTTCTCTTTGGTGAAGGCTAAAAGTCAATCGTGATAAATGATAATCAATATATAAAGCCCTCTCTGTCATCAACCTTTTTGACATGTTTTTGACTTCTAAAAAGTTACATTATATCTTTATTTAGACCGTCGTGGGTTGATCATTTCAAAAATACGGTTTGCTAAAGCCTTTAGATTTAATGGATTAAGTACTCACTACAAATACTACAATGGTGCCTATGAACCTCATGATGGTCAATTAATAATTGACGGGAGCTGGCTACGTCAGATATGACACAATCACGAGAGCAACGAAACCCATGTAGTTAGTTTGCTATACTATGATTTTTTCTAGATCTGGCAACTGTTGATTGGTGGAGGTCAAATAATGCAAACCACTTCAAGAACACAAATCCTAGAGTTCTGAGTTTGATGCAATATTATGAGAAATTATGTAATTAGATTATGGCATTGTCAAAAGTTTTGTTGAAGGATTATATATGCGAAAAGACGTATAATGTAATATACAGTTTGTCGCCTACTTCTTCTGTTTCCGCAATTATACGCAGTGTTTGTTGTTCCCAGTCCTCTATAAATCAGACAGCTTCGGCAGTTTTTAACTATTGTGGTATTACTTTTTTCCAACTGAAAAATTTTGCTAGTCTGTAACTCTGACCTCCACCCATTAAAAGCTGCCAGATTTCCGGATCTAGCAATAAGGATAGTGTAGCAATCTAACTAGACGAGTTTTGTTGCTCTCATTATTGCGTCATATCTGACGTGGCCAGCTCTTAGTCTATAACGTGATATCTTGTCTTGACAAGATAATGCACACATCAGTAGGTATCTGACATCAATCGGTAGGTATTAGAAAGGCTTTATGTTGTAATTATATTACCTTCAAGAGATGTAATTAATTAGTGCCTTGATAGAATATAGCTCCTTATTGATATTAATTTTGATAAGTACCAACTATTTTAGCTAAGGGAAATTCTAATGTAATAAGACTGAAATTTCAGCATTTACTTAGTTACATTAGATTCTTGAGCGCTTGTACGGTCCGTATCGTATTATGGCGCTAGAAAACATTTGCACAATGCCATTGGTACCATCCCATGCTCGTGTAAGCACCTGCCACCTTCCGCCGATATGGGTAAAACTTTCCTTTTCAATGAATGTTCCGAAGTCGTTTGCGTTTGTTATTGTTTTCGATTACCGAAGTTCAATGGTAAGGGCTGGTAATACACGGGTGGTTAATGAAGACTAGAACGCGTGTAATATTATTCTAACTGTATTTTTTGTTCTTCTAACGTATATGACAATGTAACTTTATATGAAAAAAATGTATTTAAATGTAAGCTTTTCACGACAGTCTCCTTAGAGTTCCATCTCATATTAAAGCCAAAGTTTAATAATTATGCAAATGAGGTGCAAAAAGCTTTTCAATATGTTGCCAATGCCACATTGACGTAACCTTGATGTCATTGAGAATGAGAATGTTAAAAGAGTAAAGTAGTTTCTAGAACAACAACAAACAACAATAAATATTCTTTACTAGCTGCACCCGCGGCTTTGCCCGCGTGTGTGGGAGGTTTTGTCATTTTCATTTACTATCAAGGCCATTAGTGTAGAATTAACGCGTTCTACTATCTATTCTATCTAAATTTATTAGTTCAAATAAAGATAACTGACTGAAAGGCGTGCGTCGAGACCTGCGAATGCTAATAGCCGAGTTCCTGCAGGAGAATATGCTTAGAACAGATGGTCAAACGCTGAAGGTACTGGCGCGAGGTAGCGTGTGAGCGCAACGTCCCAGCGAAAACTGCTTTTGCAGCAGCAGGCCAAAATCTAATAAGACCAAAGGCAGCAAGAATTGTTTCAGCAGGAGCATGAAAGGGTCCCCACAAAACTCAATGGTCAAGTTTTTTGGTGAACCCGAACGCCGAAGCCGTGACACGGTGAGCATCAATATCGCGAAAGCCATAGGGCGAGTACCGCGCAGGACCCAGGCCCGGAGGATCGCAGCGAGAATTGTTTCAGGAGAAGCAGCATGTGACCGGACATACTTCAATGGCAAAGTGTCTTAGCAAACTCGAGGGCTGCGGATACGTAGGTGAGCGGATATGTATGTGAAAGTGAAAGGCTGAGTACCACGTAAGGTTCAGTCTCGGAACATCGCAGCGAGAACTTCTTCAACATCATCATGACAGGGACCGGAATAACTTAAAGGCGAAGTGTCTTAGCGAACCCGAGGGTGAGTGGCAACGTCTGAGAAAGCCAAAGGCCGAGTACCGTGTAGGGCCCAGGTCAGCAGCAGTACCATGACAGGGACCGGACATATCTCAATGGTGAAGTGTCTTAAGGCCCGAGGTTGAGTGGCAATATCTGCGTAGGCCCAGGCCCGGAGCGTCGCAGCGCGAATTTCTTTTAGCAGCAGCGTGACAGCTAGCAGCTAGTAATAGCTAGATTCATGACTACCCTTTTTAGGGTTCCGTAGCCAAAATGGCAAAAACGGAACCCTTATAGTTTTGTCCGTCTGTCCGTCCGTCCGTATGTCACAGCCATTTTACTCGGAAACTATAAGACGTATCTTAATAAAATTTAGACATGAGGTGTAGTTTGTATGCCGCTATTTAGTCGTATAGTGAAATTGCAGAAAAAAATATTTTCAGGAGGGCGGTCTATACATGTAACTAAATAAAAATAAAAATGTTTCACATCAATCGATAGGTTTTTAAAAATAACATTGAGATTTCTGTGATTAAGTGAATAGTTTCAGAAATAATCGCTTCGAAAGTCGAAAAAATAGCCCCCCCCCCATATAACTTTTGAACCGTAAGTAAAAAAAAATATTCGAAGATGCCCGTTATTATATACTTTCTACGAAATTTGTTTTGAACATTATCGGTTTAGCCATTTTTGAGTTATTTCCAAAAACTTCTTCCATAGCCATCAGATACGACCTTTTTGCATTAATCTGGTTCTTATTCCATAGGCATCAGATACGACCTTTTTGCATTAATCTGGTTCTTATTCCATCGGCACACACTTGGCCGGTTTTTATTGCAATCATCTTTTAAAGCGAGATAAAACATATTGATCTCACAAACGGTACCATTTTTGCTGTCGGGTAAATCGAAATGGATAAATCTTAACTACCTGTTTTATTTGTTATGACGTATATTGTGAGTAGGTTTCAGTACCTTCTGTAGCTTCAGTAACTTTAAAGTACCTCCAGGTATTAATGGATCACAATATATGTACGGATACTTACAATTTCCAAAACGAAGTAACACGTTTTAAAAATATTTAACCCGCCATCCTTAAATTGGGAAAGCATTTAAAAATACCTACGCGGAACGCAACAGACCGAATCGCTTAATTTAATCCAAAGACGTCCTTAAATAATGTTTGTATACAGTATCCAGGGTAGGTACCCAGCGCCTACTGGTATGTCCGATATGTATAGGTATACAGCGCCATCTGTGACCACTTTTGAGAACTATTTTTTTATGAAAGTTATGTTTTAAATAAGCAGAATAAAAACTACCCTATATGTTGCTCCGGGGTATAAACTGTTACTATACAAAATTTCGTAAAATTCTGTGCAGTAGTTTTTACGTAGTGCGCGGACAAATTCACAGACAGACTGACAAGAATTCCAAAAATCACTGAAAGTCAACGTTTCTAAGACCCCCCGAATAAGTTTTTCTAGAATATTTTCAATGTACATTTTTTTTCTCTTTACGCGTTTATTATATTTGTAGATTGCACACCTCAATAAATTAGAACAGTACAGTACACAGATTAAAAGTAGAGGCATTCAACAGGCGGTAGAATATTATATTTTACAATTAACATTCAATGTTCCCAAATTTTCTCGCTTCTTTATATTTGCGTATGTCGCCAATTGCAGGACATACCTACATGTATTATAAGTATAAAAATTGCAGTGTCTCGCGCTCCATAACATTAAACCTGCTGTTTTTACGGTATATGATTCTACATACATCAGGTTTTGGATCTTTTGCGTCGATTTCTTCCATGGTTTCCAATCCAGTTCTTGCCCACTGTAAAAAAAGAAAATAGAAAACATTATAAGATGAATTAAGCCATTTAATGAAACGCTAAGTTCTAAGTTTATCGGACCCCTCCGTATGTTTTCACGTCAAGGGACAAACGGGAGTGAAACTTCGTCGCGATGTCATAACGTTTAGCTTCGGAAACGCATAAAACTTCTGATGGCTCTGTTTAATGGAGCTTTCAAGCGACTGCCTTGAGCCCGTTTCTGCTTAATATTAGCTTCCAAATATTAATGATATTTGTTGTTTTAAGTATTTTAAGGATGTTCTGTACTTGCGCGAGTGAGCGTTACGTTTTGCACATTTGAAATGTGCTGTTATATTGGTATGCTTTTCAACGAATTTCTCAGTTTGACCAACTGAGTAAGAATATTATATAGTAGTTTCAAACAAGATTTACCGAAAGTAAATTTCTTGAATAGTAAACGGCCAGTCTTATCACTGATTAAAGTCTAATAAAACCAAACAAATGCTGTACGAGTTTCTTACAGCACTATTATGGGGCCATTTTTTTGGGCTGATTTTGGGTTTTATCATATGTGTCTAAGAAATTTTGTTCGCTTGACACATCATGCCAGCGTTGGCGGTTATAACAAGTAATATCATAATTAACATTTATCTCAGTTACGAGTACTTAAACTTCAAAGTATGTGTTGGTGTGGGTCTTTGTAGTCCGTTGCAGTTATCTAATGCACTTAGAGAATTTATTATTTAAAATAGTAGAATAGAGTCACAGAAAAATGTTTTAAGAAAATAATTTTGATAAGTTGTTTATTTGCAGTTTGGCAATAAATGTCGTCAGAGAAAATGACTTGAAAAGGTAACAAAACTGCAGTTCAATCCAAATAAGACAAGGTTCGTGCTTGAAAACGAAATGAAGTACCTACTTTATAAAACCGTTTATCAAAATAATCTTTAATACAGTCATTATACGGTCGGCTAGTATGGCGAATTGGAAATAATTAATAATATCAGATTTTTTTGATGTAGCAAACGTATCATAAATCTAGTGATTACTTCGACACACAATCTCACTAAATTTTACTTGTATAAATATATAAAAAAATATTTAAAAATATAAAAATTCGTAGATTATTACTTAAAAATATTAATTAACGTTTGTTTTCTTGTAAATATACATTAATATTTGCTTTATAATATTGACCACGAATGGCACAAAAAATAAAAATCGGTTCCTTATTTATAGTCAATTGACCTAGAGTTTTTATTATAATTGAGCATATTGCATTAAAATCGTAATTGGCTACAATTTTTATGATTAATAATTAAATATAGTAATTATATATACTGATAATAAATCACACTATAATTTATACCGGAGGGTGAGTTTTATGAGAGTGTAAATTATTTACCAATAAAAAATTGTAAATAAGTAAGTATGGTTTGGGATTTTCATAATGCGCACTTTCTAGCTCAACTTTGCATAAATCGCCTTTTAAAATAAGTTGTTACTTATTTTATTCCAAACACTCATCACCGTTGTTTTAAATTTGGCGCGCATGAGCCAGAGAACGATCACGATTGGTCAGTTACGGGAGCGGAGAAGAGAAGTGATGGCCGACCACGCGCAAGGGTCGTGCCTCGCCTGCGCTGTGTTACCAGCGTAGATGTATCTCTATTTTAAATATTTTAGGTCATCATAATGATAAAAATGTCACCATTTATTGAGTAAAAGAGACGTAAGTACCAAAAACCTGACAACGGTGCGACTAGGGTAAATAAAAACTTCTTTCGAGTACAAGTGCGGGTAAAATTAACCAAAGTAGGTATAATATTGCTAATTGAGAGGTAATAATTTATCATTAGGAACGTACAAATTTTGTGTCGTGTACTTACATCACATATTTACTGCATACGAAATATGGCAAATTGATAGTATGTCGGAGTCGGAGTTCAAAAGATAAATTTTTTAAACATGCGGTAAGCCAACTTAAATAGTACGGTTCAATTTCGAAGTTAGTCAATGCGATAAGCCAAAATTAAAGTGTAGACAGAATTGTTTATTTGTTGTTATTCTCATATACTACACATTTTTTAACTTTACGCTTACGCTTTTTTGGTTCGATATTATGGCAACATAGGTCACAACAGTAATGGCGCATGTGGCGATTTTTGCCACGACTAAATATTATACGGTTGCGCAAAGCAACCATACTATATGCTAGGGATGTAAAAAATATTCGTATTCGCATTCGCGAATATCTGCATGTTTTTAGGGTTCCGTAGCCAAATGGCAAAAAACGGAACCCTTATGGATTCGTCATGTCTGTCTGTCTGTCCGTCCGTATGTCACAGCCATTTTACTCGGAAACTATACCACGTATCTGAATAAAATTTACACATAAGGTGTATTTTGTATGCCGCTACTTAGTTATGGAGTTCAATTTGAAAAAAAAATATTTTTAGGGGGGCTCCATAGATGTAACTCAATTTCACACATCAATCGATAGGTTTAAAAAAATAACATTGAGGTTTCTGTGACCATTTTGTGATTAAGTGAATATTTTCTGAAATAATCGCTTCGAAAGTCAGAAAAAAGTTACAGGGGGGGCTGTAACTTTTGAACCGTAAGTCCAAAAAATATGAAAAAATTTGAGGCGATGTACCCTATCATATAATTTCTAAGAAAATTATTTTGAACATTATCGGTTTAGCCATTTTTGAGTTATCTCCAAAAAACTTCTTCCATAGGCATCAGATACGACCTTTTGGTATTAGTTTGGTTCTTATTACATTGAAGGTACGGAACCCTCCTATGCGTGGTCCGACACACACTTGGCCGGTTTTTTGATATTCGCATTCACGTTCTTATTTGCACAATTAAATGCGAATATATTTAATTTAAAATAAAAAACACAGAAAATTTACTATAATTTCAAACGGTTTTTTATTATTTTATTCGAGGAAAAAAAAATGTGACGTTTTAAAGTCAAAGGTCAAAGATCATTGTTGGTTATCATCTATCTATACATACATATAATAAAGCTGAAGAGGGTCGAAAGTCTGTACATGGAAGATAATCGAAAAAAAGTTGGCTGGGGATACTTAGAATCGATAACAGAACACGTTCCAACAATTTTTAGAATTTTTGTCTGTTTATCTGTTTGTCTGTTTATCTGTTTATCTGTTTGTCTGTTTATTTGACCGCGCATCACGTGAAAACGGCTGAACGGATTTTGATGAAATTTTGTATAGATATAGTTTGAGTACTGGTAAAGGATAATATATAGTTTTAATCCCGAAAATCAACCCTGGTGGGGGTGAAAATGGGGTTGAAAGTTTGTATGGAGAATTTTTAACCGCTGAAACGATTTAGATAGAAATGAGTATGGAGATAATTTGAGTCTCGAGAAACGTCAAAGGATAGTTTTCAAACCCTTGTGGGGGTGAAAAGGGGGTTGGAAGGTGGTATGAGGAATTTTTTACCGCTGAACTGATTTAGATGAAAATTGGTATAGAGATAGTATGGGTCTCGAGAAATGACAAAGGATAGTTTCTTTTTCAAACCCCCCCCCCCCCCCCATCTTACTTTCGAACCGTAGGTCCAAAAAAATGAAATAAAGAATGGAAGTGATGCCTGTTACCCGTCGACGCTTTAAATTTACCTTTACCCGCTCTTAAGAAATATTTGAAAATGTCATGAATGTCAAAGGGTTATTGCAGGTTCGAGGAGTATATATGACATACAAAGATGCATGGCCCAAACCAAAAAATTACTACAAAATCATCTAACATTTATAGGACACCGTTTAGGTAGGAAATAGTAGTTTGTGTAACTGTTACGTAATAAGGGTCCTTAAAACATGAGTGTGGTTTTCATAATAAGATCACACGAATGTTTTAAGGCCTAATTACGTACAGTTGCATACACTGATTTATCTACACTCATATTATTTATCCTAAATGCATTATTCGGAAACCATAGAATGGCCGCCATTGCACCGCCATGGCCAACTCGATTGTGCCGGCGGTCGCGCGGGCGCGTATCGGCGGCCGCGCGGGAGCGTGCAGGTGTACATTATGTCATCAAAACTCATAACACATCAATATTTGAGCATGTAAAGTTAAAATTACGTTACTGATACAGATAAAAAGCTTATCATAGTAAAATCAGTTGTGGTAATGCTAGCATTGCCTACCGTTTTCGAACACGTTTTAGAGAACTTAAAATGTGAGTGTAGATAAACATATCAAACGTTTTGTGAAGCAGTCAGATTAGGATTTATTTTTCTTTATAATTAAACAATAGGTACATTATCTGTCTCTCAACCTGTTTTGATATGTCTTCTTGAAGAACTACGCCTTATTTTGTATCTTTAAGATCTAATAATGTATTACTGTTTTGAAAAAAAAATAAGTCCCGTCGAATTTCTTTTCGGTCATAATACTTCTTGGGCCAGAGGTGTAGGGTTAGAACCGGTGGTAGTTTTGGAACGAAGTTCCTTATCGGACGGTTCGCGGATCCGGCCAAGGCGAAAAAAAGTCACGTGACAGACACGAAACAGCGTCACGTCACGAAAACGCGACACCCATACGATTGAGAAACATGTAAAATGGAATGGAATAAAAAATATATAAAATAGAATAAAGTGAAGTGAAGTGTAGTGAAATTGAGAAGTGACAAAGTGATAAAAGTGAAAAAAGTCGAGAACCTTAAAAGTCGAGAATTTTAAAAATGTCGAAAATGTCAAAAATGTCAAAATTTCCAAAATTTCCGAAATTTCCAAAATTTCCGAAATTTCCAAAATTTCCGAAATTTCCAAAATTTCCAAGATTTCCAAGATTTCCAAAATTTCCAAAACTCCCAAAATTTCCAAAATTTCCAAAATTTCCAAAATTTTCAAAATTTCCAAAATTTCCAAAATTTCCAAAATTTCCAAAATTTCCAAAATTTCCAAAATTTCCAAAATTTCCAAAATTTTCAAAATTTCCAAAATTTCCAAAATTTCCAAAATTTTCAAAATATCCAAAATTTCCAAAATTTTCAACATTTCCAAATCATCCAAAATTTCTAAAATTTCAAAAAAATGCAAAATTAAAACCACAACATTTACGAAAAAGTCAAAATGAAATAAAATTAAATAACATAACTTCGTTCCAATCGCACTCGATTCACATACTTTCCACGACATTCCCGTATTTTATTTTTCTCTGACGTTCATTAGTGCATTGTAATGTGCTTACATTGACGAATAAATATCTTGATCTACACCAACATCATAAATCCTCCATTCCGCGTTCAGAACCGTATGTAATTAATTACCAACATTATTGCAACCAGTAACGTAACATCAGTGTATTATCTGTGACAGTGTGGTAAAAACGTATGAAAATTCATTACCTACGGTAACGTAATGAAAAGTCGCCCCCCCCCCGACCGCCGGCGCAATAATGTTGGTCATGGCGGTGTAATGGCGGTCATTCTAATGGTTTCAATGGATTTTTAATATGTGTGTAGGTAAAGCAGTGTATGCTTCTGTACATAATTAGGCCTTATTACGTGACAGTTATATCGCCATGTCCGTCCGTCTGTCCGCGTCTAGCTCAGTTACCGTTCGCACTAGAAAGCTGAAATTTGGTGAGGCCTGATAAGAACTTTCAATAAAAACTATATTGAATAAAATCGGTCCAGCCGTTTTTGAATTATTTATTAGTCAAAAACGCATAGTGAAAGGAAGTGCCGAATAGTAAAATGACGTAAGCGCCGCCAAATAAACGACCTTTTGAACGGATGTTTTGTAACAGGGCAGCATCTACGAAACTCTACACGGAGCATCGCCCGACATGCTCTTGACCGGTTTTTTTTGCATTGTTATCCCGGAAATCACCCCTTAAGGATTACGAATTCCAATTCAAGAAAAACCCCAGCCAGGTTATACGTAGCCTATAAAAATTCAACGTCTAAAAGGGAGGGGGGGGGTAGCCAGTACACTCGATTGAGTTAAATTTGCATGGGTCATGGAACTCCCTCCTCCAAGTGCACCTCAAATAGAAAAAAATCATTTCTGCATTTGTGACCCCCCCCCCCCCCCCCAATTTCAACCGCGCCTGTTCTTACCTTTCATGCTTTCACTGATTTGACGGGAGGATCGAGTTGGATGATATTTGCAGTAGACATAAACGTATAAAAACAAAAGTCGTCCTGTATCGTCCGATATACACCTACTATACTCTCTATGTCGTTTAAATCATGCCAAAAACATTTAATAAAAAAAAGGATTCATTTATGAGTGTAGTTTCATTTAGTGGTAATTGTAAAATATTTGATTAGGACTACTGTCCTCTAGCGTATCCATCTGTCAACTTTACTTCAAGTTCCGCCTCTAGGGTAGCGGGAGAGAAATTAGGGGTGAATTAGCCGCTTACTGACACAGATCGAATTCCACGCGGGCGGAGCCGCGGGCACAGCTAGTTATCAATAAGGCATTACTGCCATAAAAACATTAAGAAATAAACTCTAATAACAACCGACAATCATTTGCCTTTTAATCCAGTCATCGGGGAATCCTCTCCATAATTACCTTACAAAAGTTAGAGTACAAAATATTTCAATGGGGCTACAGGTTGGTTATTAAAAATCTAGATTTTAGATCTTGAAGGCTCCCCGCGTTGGCCGCCATCTTGGTTTAAAGGTGCCAAAATTCGGTTTCTTACCTTTGATGCTTAAACTGTATTATTATGACTAATGAATGTGTCTATGGAACGTATAAAGAAGATACAATTGTCTAAAAATTTTCATATTTAATAGTTCTGTAAGTCTTACAGATAAAAAGATACATGGGGTGGAAAAAGTATAATTAAAAAAAATCATGAGAATTTGATTTTTTAGCTTCACAATTCTGTGCCTCGAGATTAAGAAATTACATCTCTACCACGGTTATGTCATTGTCATTCATATAATGATTCTTTTAAAAGATATTCAAAATTTGGATTTACTCCCAGAGCGCTTAGTGAGAGGGGCGAATATGGAAAGGCTTACACAAAAATTCAATGTTCTGTTACTCATCATGAAATATTACTAGGCGTTGTCGGGTATAAAAACTACTCATTTTGTAATTTTTACCAAATCTTATTTTGAAGACAATTGATGCCAATCGTTTCTATTTCCAACAAAGATAATAATTCCAACTCAAACTTATTAATTCCAACAAAGTTGAGCGCATAAGAGAAGCCAAAAATAATAGTTTTTAGTTTTTTAATAATAACTTATCAATTATATGAAGGCTTAAAAAAATTAAAATATCTTCAAACTTTTTATTAAAAAAAAATCTATCAAAAGCTACAAGCTTTCTATCAAATCCAAATTCCTTATACCCAAATTGATCGATAACTTTACCCGACAGCGCCTAATAATATTCCATGATGAGTAAGAGAAGAAGCCTTTCCACAATCACCTCCCAACTATAAGCGCTATGGGAGTGAATCCAACTTTTAAATCATCTTTTAAAAGAATCTTTTTAAGATGACAAGACTGTGGTTCAGATTTAATAAATTTCTTAATCTCGAAGCATAGAATTTTTAAGCTAACATTTATCAAATTCTCATAATTTAAAAAAGGAATACTTTTTTCATCCCTGTATCTTTGTATGTGTGTCTGTCAGATCTATTGTGTATACGCGAAAATGGACTTACAAGACCTTCCCTCGATTTCAAATTGATGAAGATTGGCGTTTACAGATTTTGAAAAAAACATACGGGGTACGAGACAAGGGTAATTTTTGACAAACTTTTTTTTGATGCTTATCGATCCCATGCCTATCCAGCAACAAAAGCTTGTATGGGACCAAAAAAACTACCGACTACAATATGTATGAAAATGAAAACTTATTTTTCACATGCTGTTTATTATGATCATCGATGCCGTTCTTATCCAGTATCAATAGCTTCGTACGGGTCAACTTACGGTCAGGTACTAAAAAAAAGCTACAATTTGAAGAAAACTATTTCCATACATTTACTGCCTTAAAATCCCCATTTTTTCATATTTTGAACTATAATGTCTTCAAACTGTATTGTGGTCCTTAAAATTAACAGGACTGATTGGCGTGTTAGCAAAATGTGAATAAAATTTCACTTTTTCTCCATAGTAAATGTATGGAAAAAAAATCTTGAATTTGTTAGTTTTTGTACAGCCGACGTAAAAGATTATATCTTTGACGTCGACTGTATATAACCGTAAGTTGATATCTAGGAAACTATTGATTCTGGATAGGAATGGAATCGATTGGCAAAACAAAATAGCATGTGAAAAATTAAAGTTTTCATTTTCATACTGATTGTGTGGGAAAGTTTTCCTCAATTGGTAGCTTTCTAGTCGGAATTTTTTTTGGTTCCATTCAGGCTTTTCGATTCTGGATTGTAAAGGAATCAATTGGCATAAAAAAAAGTTTGTTAATATAATTTAATAATAACAAATGACCTTTTTCTCGCAACATGTTTGTTTTATGCAAAATTGGTAAACGCTAAACTTCATTAATTAAAAATTGAGGGGAGGTTTATTAAGACCATTTTTGCGTAGCAGCACGGGATCTGGTAGCTGTCCTCACTGACCCAAAAAGAAAATTCATCCTGTATATCGGTTCATTGATTAATAATTTCACATACGAACATACATTGCAAGTCTTGCAAACCCCTTTTCACTGCCTCAAGGGTTGATTTTCCCGGGACTCAAATTATTTCTATTACTAAGTTTTATCGCAATCAATTCGGACACTTTCGCATTTATAATGTTATTATACGCATATATATACATGTCTAAGTAATACAAGCTATCCACCCGTGACTTCGTCCGCGTATAATACGACTGCTCATACAAAGTTTCATTCCTTATTTTATCTTCTTATAATGTGATGTTAAGTATTAGTACTATCTTTTATTCATCCCCGGGTCTGTGAAAGTCTGTCACAAAAAAAGTAAAACTCTTTACAAACTTTCAGCCTCTTTTAACCCCGTTAGGGGTTGAATTACAAAAAATGCTGAAATCACTTTTATTATTTTTTAATTAGCAGTAAACGTACGAAGTTTCAACCCTCAACTTAAAATTTTAATCCCTACCCATACAACATTTTGAACCCCCTTATTACCCCCTTAGGGGTCTAAGTTTTCAAAATAGCTTCTTATTACTTGTACACATTATAAATGTAATCTGTTCTGCAAATTACAACTTTCTAGCTTCAGTAGTTTTGGAGTCGCTTTAATACAAACTTTTTAAATATGCATTTGTTTAAGGGTGTAATTTCAAAAACATGCGGTAATGAGTCAGTCAGATAATCTATATACATAATGTTTTTTCAATAACTAGCCAATTTGAGCGAGGTGATTAGGTAGGCCATACTTAACAACTTTTACTATGGGACCAACTCCGATATTACAAAAAAACATTGGATCTTTCAAACATTTCGGCAGATCAGACGTCGAAGTTTTCTATGGGAAGGCCATGATGAGTAATAGAACATTGACTTTTTGTGCGAGCCTTTCTATATTCACCCCCCCCCCCCCCCCCCCTCGTTTCTAACCGCTCTGGGAGTAAAACCAAATTTTGAATATCTTTTAAAAGAATCATTATATGAATTACAATGACATAGCATTATCTCGAAGGACAGAATTTAGAAGCTTAAAAATCAATTTCTCATGATTTTAAAAATTTACACTTTTTTCACCCCCTGTATCTTTTTATCTGTAAGGTGTATAGAGCTATTATGTATAAAAAATATTCGACAATTTTATCTTCTTTGAACATTCCATAAATACTTTAGTCATACTGACAACTGTTTAAGCATCACCGACCGAATTTCGGCACCTTTAAACCAAGATGGCGGCCAACACGGGGAGCCTTCAAAGTCTAAAATCTAGATTTTTAATAACCAGCCTGTAGCCTACCAATACCCATTAAAACATTTTGTACTCCACATTTTGTAAGGTAATGTATGGCGATGGATCTCCGATTACTGGATTAAAAGGTACCTACATCATAGTCGGTTGTTAATAGAGTTTATTTTTAGATATTTTTTTATGGCAGTAATGCCTTATCGATAACCAACAATGATGTACCTTTGACTTATTGAAAACGTCACATATTTTGCTAGTTGCACCTTGCACAATCTGGATAATTGTTGAAAAAACAACCGGTATATACATAGATATATTTAATAAGTAACACTTAAATTAAAATGATAATAAAAAAAGCAATACACCCGCCCTCTTATTTCTACTCAAATAATAAATTACATAGGTACAAACATTTGCAGACGGCGATCTCCTACTAAGTACCTAACTAGAAAATGTTATATTGGCGTTTGGTTTACTTTCATAGTTTATATACACTGTACTACGTTCATTATTATTATGTATCGCCGATACCTACTGTCCCTTATCGGATATAAGTACAGTAGGTAGGTATGTAGGTAACTTAAATAACACAAATTAATCTGTATCATATTATAATTATAAATATTGTTCAATCAAAGCGTCTACGTTTCAAATTCCTTATGACAGTTATGACATTGACGTAAGGTTTCGTTTTACCACCTAGCTAGTCGGAATGGTTTACTTACTAAAGCTGTATATGAGCGTGACCTTGACTGCGAACTCCCGTCGCCCGCGTCAAAACACCCGTGGCGTGTAGCATAGGAAATTGATCCTAAAAGCTGGGAGTTAAAGTTTATTTGTAAGTGGAATAAGCATTTTTTTTTTAATTATACTTTTTCTTTACCCCATTGCATTTTTTTTTGCGTGATTTGTTATAATTAATTAAGACTAATGTCTTAATTTATACGTGATTACAACAAAGTCTAAAATAAATTGAGTCTATAATCAATTTAATTAATGTTATACATACGTAAATGACTATACCCGTAATACAAACATATTGTTTGTAGGTTTTTGAGGTAAATAGCTTGATGAAGTAGTTTCATGATACTTTAATCAAAGTCCTGCCTATTAGTAATTATTACTATCTACTTACGATATACCCAATCGAAGCCATTGTATCTTCTTGATTAAGTTGCTTTACGTGGAAATATTTAGTTGTTTTTACTCGTTTTTCATTAATTACAAAAATATTGACATGTTGACAAAATAAAAATGTTATTACTATTTAAAGTGAAAAAATAAAGCGTTTTTTTGTCACTTAATTTTTGTACCTTCTTCCGGGAGGAAACTTAGTAGGATTCAAAAATATAGTATCTTAGAATGTCACAAAAAGAATAAGAAAAAAAATTAAGCTATTATAAATTTATGTTTTGCGCGGCCGTATCTTTACTGTAGTACTTCGTTTTTACAAACAACAAACAAGTAATTACGCGCAATCATTCGCGTGCTCGCTGAAAATTGCCATTAATCGTACGTTTATGCCTCAAGCAATCTTAATCTTCTGTAAACAAGAGAAAATAATTAACCGGCCAACCGGTCGCATGATCAAAACCTGCTATAAATTGCGCTTGAAATACGGACGATGTCGCACTATATCAAAAGGTTATTTGTTAAAAATTATGCTCCTTGGCCTTAACTAAGTAAATGTCGCGAAATGAGTTAAAGTTTTGTTAATTTAATATTAGGTTATATGCAGGTTAGGAAAAAAAAGTACACTGAAAGCAGACATTTAGTGGATTCTTTGGTTTTGTAATACTGACTGATTGACACTGATAATGTATAATATTAAAAGTTGAATCAATTTGTATTAGAACTAGACAAAACTGAAACTATCTTACTTAAAAAAACTCGCCAAATTAACAAACGTTATACCGCACCAATTGAATTAAAACAACTCCAACCAATCTTCCAGCGCGCGAACAAAGTAATTCACCCAAATCTAACACCTATTCCTTCCAACCAAACAGCACTGACAGCCACTACATATAGCCACGTACAATGCCTGCACGCGAGTGCCAAACGAAGCTGAAGTAACAATTACTTGGTCATGCGATCAGGCGATCCATCACCAGGCCTGTGGCACTGGCCACTCGATTCTGGGGGCACCGCTAAGGCAATTTCCGGGGCCCTTATCTGACTGTACCTGCGCGTTTGCTTCTCAACGTTTGCTTAACAGAATTAATACAATTGACAAGGATCTTTAAAGGTTATTTGCTGAGTTTTTCCGTGGGTTATTTATAAATACACTCGCGATCAAAAAAATCGACTCAAACTAATTTTTAATTTCATCGTTTAATATCTCAGGAACCAATCATGAGATCAAAAAAGCAACGGTACCATTTTAGAGCTAACAGTGTCAGCTTTCAATACGAGCATGTTTTTCAGGCGAAAAATTTCAGTTCATGAAAAACAAGCTAGCATACCAAGGAGGTGTAAAATTTGGGTGCAAAAATGACCTTAACAACGAAAGAAAAAACATTTTCATGAACGAATAACAATTTATTTTTATCTTTAATACCTGGTGTTACCACCAAAAACCTTTTTCACACATGCCATGCGTCTCTTCATTGACCTTATCAGCTTCCTGATGGTATCCTGGGGGCATGCTTCCCACTCTTCGACCAAAGCTTCTTTCAGGGCCAAAATTGTCTCCGGAGCAGGATTGCGAGCTCGAACCTTGCGTTTCAGGTAATCCCATAAGTGCTCGATAGGATTTAAATCAGGACTCAGAGGTGGCCACTTCAGAGTCGGGATGCCAACTGCGTCAAGGTACTCCTTTGTGACGCGGGCGGTATGACAAGGGGCGTTGTCTTGCATGAAATGGAACCCCTCGTCAAAGAACCCGGCGTAGGGGACGACATGGTCTTGCAGGATGTCGGTGATGTACCTGTCTGCATTCAAACCACCGCCTCGACCCCCGCCATCAACAAAAACCAGCTCGGTCCGCCCCTCCATGGAAATCCCCGCCCACATCATGACGAAACCTCCACCGTAGGCGACTGTTTCAGCGAAGCAACACTGGGCGAACCTCTCTCCAGGTCTTCGGTACACCCGTCCTCTTCTGTCGCTGCCATGGAGACACACTCTGCACTCGTCGCTGAAGAGTACGCGGCTCCATTGGTCGTAGGTCCAATTTTCGTAGGTCGCCACGAATTCCTTCCGAGCGTCCCGATGCCTCTGAGTCAGTTTGGGCCCAGTAGCAGGTCTTCTTGGGGTAAGGTTGGCTTCCTTGAGTCTCCGCCGAACTGTTGAGGTGCTAACAGGCACAACCCGGTTCCGCATCAGGTCTTGCTGGATGGCAACAGCGGTACGGTGGCGATTACGAAGACTGGAGGTGGCGATGAAGCGGTCATCCCTCTCCGATGTGCACCGCTGACGGCCAGATCCTTGTTTCCGTTTCAAGGTTCCAAACCGACAAAACCGACGATAAACTCTGGAGACAGCAGACTGGCTTAAATTCAGCTGCTCAGCAACAGAACGCTGCGAGAATCCTCGATTCACCAAGGTGACGATTTCGGTGGCTTCAGCTTCGGTGGTATCCATTTTTCGAAGGTGATTCCGGTGTAAGATTGCGAGGAGATGTGCACTGGTCAACTTCTGATAAGCGAATGATAAGAAATAACCGGTTACACCGGTTTTTATTGGTCTCAAGAGGGCACAACTCGTGCATATCATAACCATGTAAAATGCCATTTTGTACAAAAACTGCGATAACCTAAAAACTACGCAACTGAGATCGATGTCTTTTACTGTTTTTTGTAGCTGAATAAATTCGTAATAAAATTGCATTCAAAGTTTTATTAAAATATTTCCCGCTTTCCGGAAATACGACCAAAAGTAAAAAATGTTGCTTGAGTCGATTTTTTTGATCGCGAGTGTAGTTAAGTAGCAACTTCATAGGTACCAAATCTAACTACCTTTATGATGGCTAGCTAATAGACTATAAAGATATATTATATTATAAAGAATACAATTAAAATGGTGCTCGTGTAGGATAGACAACTAAAATTTAGTTACGATGTTCGACATCTACTCTTAATTAATTACTTGTTTAATTTATTTATTCGAACCTAGTTTTCAAGCTTAGTATATAATTTTTTTCTTATTAAGCATCTTTCGATAGTCAAATGATCAACAACTGTTTAATTATTATTCTTAGTTACCTACTTAATACAAAGTGTTTTCCTACAGTTAGGAACTTAGTGTGCATCCGCTGGTTCCTACTCAATAAACTCGTTGCTATATCATACCCGGTCAACGTCCTCAAACCATAAAAGGATCTCTATTCGTTATATCATTTACAATATTACATCTCCTTTTACCAATGGATATTGATATATGTAAGAGTGGGATGGAATAAAATAAATCGACACAGATATCGCATTCTACGTATCAAATAGGAGGGACAGGCCGAGCTTTGCTCTGTGGAGCGTGTAACAAAAAACGTGTCATCTAATAAGTGTGCCAGTGATCCGCGCGATAATCCCGCCGAGCACAGATGGCGCTGATCGACCGCAGTGCAACGGGCAATATACACTAGGCTGCTTTTATGTGGAGAGCACTTTAATACCAGTGTTAGTATTTCCAGAGAGTATATATACATATATAGGCTATCTCCATCCATGGATAAAATTGGAGGAGACCCTTACCAAAAAGGGGCCTTAAATAAAATGAAGCAAAACGTTTCTTCTCTTGAACGATCTTTAGCTATGAAAAAAATGTAACAATAGATTAAGTTTGCTTAAGAAATAAAGAAGGTTTATGATAATAATAATAAGTATAAGAAATAGAGCAGCATAGTCTAAGAACTTTTTGAGCCTGCAAGTCTGAAGCGCCATCTGAACGAGAGGAAACCAAAGTTACTGCGTTAGAGACGAGAGAGAGAGAGAGTCAGTATGACTCTCTGGTATTTCTTATTACTTTATAGAAAATAGACACACCGTTTTAAAAAATAATACAGTAAAGAAATCAGTCTTGAGACAAAATGCGTGTTAAATTAAAACGCGCATAGTGAAGGTTTTAAGTTCCGTACCTTCAACGCAATAAGAAAAAAGTAAAAAGGCGTTTCTAACAGCCACTTACCGACGTCTATTTGTTATGTTTCCTGTTCATAATAAGAGTAAAATTGTGTAATTCAATCGAGAATATCGAGATAGATCCGTACGTATACGTACCTATTTATACCCGTATGTATTATGTGGAAAAAAATAACAAAGATAATACTCTTAATTCTTAATTATTATGCAATAATGCATCGCAATGTAAACCAAATTTATACCCAAATATAACCAATAATATATTCAGAAAGAAATGCTCATGCATATTGCAATAGCTCCGCAGCAGAAGCAGCGATGCATCACAAATGTTTCCATGGCGAGAGCTCGATTTATTGGATGAAATCAAAAACAAACCTCACTCATAGCCGCATGATGGAATCACTTCTAATGGAAACAATGGAACCCGTTTAATGCTATTTTCAATAGGTTTAAAATAACATAATTTCCAGCATAACACAACTTGATTTGGTTGATTTCAAATGATTAATAATATGCTGCCGTCGCGGAAGGCCGCTCGTGAAAATGGTCATCGTAAATTGATCGAAACATGTCGAGCAAAAATGGACTTAAATTACGTGAGTAACCCGTTATAAATATTTTTTATATGTTAGAGTCTCACGAAAGTTTTATAGTTAAGAGTAACAATAAATTGCAACAATTTTATGTAATAGGTACATCATTACTATTATTGTTTACAAAATAAATGTCTTTTATATTTATACGGTTCATTAAAACACTAATCCTTAGTGCCAAGTTTCTGTCTATAATTATACTTCTCTCTCCATTCGTGTTGTTTATTGTGTACTTAGATCACATGTTAGATTAAGTAATACACAATTTTATGTAGGAACACCACTCCGTACCACCTAACTATATTGTAAATGTAACCATGGAATTTAGTAACAAAGTAGTAACATATGCTATTGTCAGCCCTTAATGCTTTTTAGGGTTTCGTACTTAAAGGGTAAAAACGGAACCCTATTACTAAGATTCCGCTGTCGTTTGTCTGTCAGTCCGTCTGTCACCAGGCGGTATCTCATGAACCGTGTTAGTTAAACAGTTGAAAATTTCACAGATGATGTATTTCTGTGGCCGCTATAACAACAAATACAAAAAAAAACAGAACAAAATAAATACTTAAGGGCTCCCATACCACAGACATGATTATTTTGCCGTTTTTATAGCTAATGGCACGGGACCCTTTGTGCGCGAGTCCGACTCGCACATGGCCGGTTTTTTTTGTAATATAATTTGCTAAGTTTGGGTTTTACCTATTTATAGTAGACTAAGCATAAATGAAATCTCATCCGCGTCTCATTTCGGTTAGATACTCACATGGTTTATTCATAGTTCTGCGTCAAGCCACAGCCACATTAAGGCGCCATTTATTTTCGGACTCTTCTCATCTCGGAAACATACATTAAGGTCAGTCAATGTATGTATTATGTGGTTATATTAGAAGAGGTACATTCTGATACCGTGTAATATTGTATACATTACTGTAACTCGGTGCCTGGCGACTGGGCTTTTAGAAAACATGGGCCTGGAAATAATTGTTTATTATACACGGGAACAAAGTTGTTGTTTACCTCTCGTGTATATTGAGACCTGATCAAAAGAATTTCAAAATGGTTTCAACATTCCTAAATTTAGTTGTGAATTTTAAAGTTTAAATAGGAAAATACCACAAAATGTATACAGTTGTCTATTACAATAGAAAAATCAACTGTTAGGCACATCACGGGACTCGAACCCGCGGGCATGTTGTAGGGTCGGGAGGACCTTTATCTTTACAATTGGCTCAACCTTCAGAACATCAAATACAGATGTCGCTGGTGACTTGTTCATCATTATAGGTACATGTAGTGACTAAAATTTGCAGTGATGAATAGAGGGAACGTCTGTTGTACCTAATTGGAAGCACGTTGGACAGGCATTCCAAAGGACGCGGATTGAAATCCCGTGATATTCCCGAGTTCTTCCGAGTTGATTTTTTAATTTTAGTGGACATTTTTGTCAAATATGTGTTATTTTCCACTAAATTAGAAAGCAAATTTACATCAATATAAAACTTTATTTGAATAGGACAAATATGCTTTGTTCAGTAATTGCGACATGCCGTAGCATCGACTGCGTAGCAGTGCTACGAATCTTTCATTGTCGTAGACCTGGTTGTAGCAATAATATCCTTACTAGGGGCCGTATTCTAACTTTAAAACACGTATAGATAACTTCAATACAACTCTAATGCATCAACAACGCAAGCTACGGCATAAACATCTGAATCAGAAATAGCAGAATTTGCTTGAGAAATATTCCAACGCAACTCCAATACAACTTCAATATTGATTAAATGTTTGTTGTGTGTTGGAGTTATGTTTGAGATAGGTTGTATTTTTATTGTATTGTTAATGTATTTTTAAATTAGAATTCGGCACCAGGGTAAGGCGTTTATCACACTGGACCGTATATTCTAACTTTGAAACACATATAGACACGATCCAACTTCAATACAACTCCAATGCATTAACTAAGCAACACAGCTATCGCCTAAACGTCCGAATCAAAAATGTCGGAATTTGCTTGAAAATTATTCCGATGCAACTCAAATACAACTTCACTTGATTATTTGTTGTGCGTTGAAGTTATGTTTGAGATGAATTGTCTTTTTAATGTATCGTTCATGTATTTTAAAATTAGAATACGGCACACTGGCGCCACAACCGTATGCGGCGACGATGTGCAAGCGTGACAGCGCTATAGACTTGCATTGCGCTATTTCGTTCGCACACCGTCGCCGCATGCGGAAACCGCAGTAGTGTGAAAACCGCCTAAGTCTGCATATGTTACAGTCACGAAAAAAGTCCCACTTTGCCGATATGGAATAATACGCCAAAAAGAGAGGTATGGGCACTGCGAATGTCATCTCGCTCAAATCTGGAGCAGAGCCCGACTGGGGAAGTACCTCCACCTTAAAGAAAACCACAGCCAAATAGCACTAGACCGTACTCATAGTGTTGTATTCCTGCTGGTGAGTAAGGTTGCCAAAGAGCTCAAAGAGGACTGGGTCCTCTTTGAGCTCTTTGGCAACCTTTGTTGACGATGAGGGACCTTCTTGTTCCTTTAGCCATCAACACAGTGAATCCTCCTTTTTGTAAAGGGTCGGAAACGCGCATGAGACTCCTTTGGAGTTGCAGGCGTCCATAGGTTACGGGTAGCTGCTTACCATCAGGCGGGCCGTATGCTTGTTTGCCACTGTCGTGGTATTAAAAAAAAAAACCGGCCAAGTGCGAGTCGGACTCGCGCGCCGAGGATTCCGTACAAACCTGTAGGTATATAAGTAAAAGTTCACCCATTGCATTGACATAGAAAATTGATTTTGTTACAGGTTAAATGTATTATAGACCTGAGTATTTGATATGAATTTCAATTTAATTTAAATTTAAAAAAAATATTTTTTGTATGATTTTACTAAAAATGTCTACTTTTCGTAATTTTTCCTTTGTCTGTGCTATATGAAGTTTCTTCGTGCCAAGTTTCAAGTTTCTGAGTTTACGGGAAGTACCCTTTAGGTTTTGAGTTTCTTGCGAGTACTCATAGTTTCAAAATATGCGACTTAAATTGCTATTTCTTTTGATTGCGTTGACATAAAAGTTTGGTTTTGCTACATCTGAAAGGTCCTATAGCCTTGAGTATTTCACATGAATTTCAATTTAATACCTCCACGCGTTTACGAGGAAAAAGGTAGTAAGTTTAAAATTTAAAAAAATATTTTTTTGTATGATTTTACTAAAAATGTCTACTTTTTGTTATTTTTCCATTGTCTGTGCTATATGACGTTGTTTCATGCCAAATTTCAAGTTTCTGAGTTCACGGGTAGTACCCCGTAGGTTTTGTGAGTGCCGAAAAACTCTAAAATTTGCAGCATAAACGACTGTATCTTTTGATTGCGTTGGCTTTTAAGTTTTATTTTTTCACAGCTCCAAGGGACAATAGACCTGAGTATTTGATATAAATTTCAGCTTGATACCTCCACGCGTTCCTGAGAAAAATGGTCTTGACAGACAGACAGACAGACGGACAACAAAGTGATCCTATAAGGGTTCCGTTTTTCCTTTCGAGGTACGGAACCCTAAAAAATCAAATTACTTGGACACTTCAATAATAGGGATCTATTATTGAAGCGCAACTAATAACTATGAAGTTACCTATATTATTGAAAGAATGAAGTGTCCAAGTAAATCGACAAAGTGGGCTCTTTCACTAAACTCGGCCACATATTATGCTCGTTACTGATCGAATTATAGATATCAGAATTAAAGTGATTTTACTAAACTAATGTTTAGTGGTGAGTGTCAGTAAGCCACATCCCTATTGAACTTATAAAGTCGTTGTGTATTAGCTGGCTACGTCAGATAATATGACACAATAATGAGAACAGTAAAACCCGTCTGGTTAGATTTCTATACTATCCTTATTGCTAGACCCGGGCATCTGCGCGCTTTTAATGCGTGGAGGTCAGAGTGACAGACTAGCAAAATTGTTTGATTGGAAAATAGTAATACCAAAATGTTATCAAGTACAGGGCCTGTATTTTAACATTAGAACAAAAAAGCGGCCAAGAGCGTGTCGGGCCACGCTCAGTGTAGGGTTCCGTAGTTTTGTAATTTTTTTAAAACTGTATGTGAAAGCACGTCATTTAATTGTGATTTTGTAGAAATTACAGGTACAATAAACACCTGCTTATACGGTTAAATTACAAACTTAGTTCAGATTTTTTTTTTTAAACTATTCAACCTCAAGTTCAAATAATTTTCCTAGAAAGTTTTCATAAAGTTCTAGTTGAGTTTTTTTTTCATATTTTTAAAACTTATGGTTCAAAAGTTAGAGGGGGGGGGGAACACATTTTTTTACTTCTGGAGCGATTATTTCCGAAAATATTTACATTATCAAAAAATTATTTTACTAAACCCCTATCACACGTTAGGGTTGAAATGAAAAAAAAAATCACTACCCATTTTACGTATAGGGGAGGTACCCTAATAAAACATTTTTTCCACTTTTTATTTTACCACTTTGTGGGCGTGATTGATATACATATTAGTACCAAATTTCAGCTTTCTAGTGCTAACGGTCACTGAGATTATCCGCGGACGGACGGACGGACGGACGGACAGACATGGCGAAACTATAAGGGTTCCTAGTTGACTACGGAACCCTAAAAATATTGCTTATTATTACGGAAACAAAAACAGTCGGCGACGAACTATGAATCTAGACACGCGGCAGCGTGTCAAGCCAAGTTCAAGCAAAGGAACTGGCTAGCCAGCGCCAAGTGTATATTACACGAACCACTTGGTGCCACTTTTGACCCTTCTATAACTCAAAACCTCTTTAACGTAAACACATAAAACTACGTGTGTTTAATTATATCCATAAGGACATCTATAAACTCAAATTTCATGAAGCTAGCTCAAAAAGTTTTAAAGATATGAAGGTCAAAATGTCGTAAATTTTAGCACTGACTGACTGACTGACATATAGTACCTAAATCTAACCTACTTCCAGATGACCTAGAAGAATGAAATTTGGAATTCAGCTCGGTAATTGTGTGTAAGCGTAGGAAAAAATCTAAAAATAAAAAAAAGTTAAAAAATAGGGAGGTCCCAATACAATTTTTTTTTTTTATTGTATCGTTGGAACCGTTACTTTATTTTAAAACTTTCTGAAGGATTTCTTGGAGCCCTTGCCCTTCGAGACCTTCAGTACGTTGAACCTCACGGTTTTGGACAGTGGTCTGCATTCGCCGATCGTGACGATGTCTCCGAGTTCCACGTCTCTGAAGCAAGGTGACAGATGGACCGACATATTCCTGTGCCTCTTCTCGAAACGATTGTACTTGGGGATGTAATGCAGGTAGTCACGGCGGATGACGATGGTGCGCTGCATCTTCATCTTCTGGACCACACCGGTAAGGATGCGGCCACGGATGGACACATTACCGGTGAACGGGCATTTCTTGTCAATGTAGGTACCCTCGGTGGCCTCACGGGGAGTCTTGAAGCCTAAACCGACATTCTTGGAATGCCGCATGTCCTTCTTCTTCAGCCCCCCCTTCCGGTTGAGGAAGACCGTGGCCTGTTTCTGAAACGCTTTCTCTGTCTGATCCGCCATCTTGCTTGACAAGGAAAAGCCAACGCAGCAGTTACAAGCAGATATTTGAAACTAGTTATCTCAATACCTGCCTAGTTTTCTTTACAAAAAGTAATGATATCCCACCAAAAACATAAATGTAAAAAAGGAGAGCCAAGTTCAATACAAAAATTATGCTTGGCTGTGGGCTTCGCCGCAAAGAGAATGGAGATCTAAATGAGTGCCAAGTTCTATGCAAAATCCAAATATGTATTTATAGGAACAAAATAACATTATGAACAAGTATTAAACTCTATTTCTTTGCTTTATTGGATACCTCTAACAATTGCTGTTATTTAAAAATGTGAGATCTTAAAGTAGGTTAGATTTGACTTGGCCAGTTTTTATCAGAATTTAAAAATATACAGGGTGTTTGGTAACCGGATGCAAAGCCGAAAGTAGGAGATAGTCTAGGTCATGTAGAACATTTTTAGCCATACTTGTCTTAGACAAATGTTATTAGTTTTTTTTTAATTTAAATTTTAAGATTTGTCGGAGAAAACTGCAAAACTTCAGACTAAATCGATAATTAGAACTTTTTTTACTGCAGGTAGATTTTTTTTTGTTTTATTTCGTATTGTGCAATGTCTATCAAACACTAGAAAAGTGATTTCAAACATCTGTGTCTAAAGAAAACAAGTTGACAGCGATTTAAAATTTTAGTTACATGAAAATGTAAACGATTTAAGTGATTTCAAAGTACGATAAAAAAAAACTAAAATAGCCACGAATTTTCAAACCATTTTAAAAACATGCTTGGCTTTTACCCTTTTATTTAAGCTATCAAACACGACTGTAGCTACTGTATCCTTGAAAATAAGCCACCTAAACCAACTGGGTAGCTAAAATGTTTCACTCTACTTGTGATACTTGTGGTAGTTGTGGTGACGAATCTCATTATGATTTTACAATAAAACATTGGTTCTGAATACTAAGTTGGCATTGACTTGACATTTGACTTGTTTTAAAAGGGTTAAGTGTACTGGACAAAACTACCACATGCAATTTTAACAAACAAAGGCTTGCGGCGGTGAGAGACAAAAGAGACTGATAGCGGAAGGCGGTGAGCGGCGTTAAACAAAGATGATCGGTTTTGTGCTTTATTGACAAAGATAAACTGATTAGCTACATGAGTATTTGTGCAAAAACTAGTAATTTAGTCTAGTTACAACTTCAGTTGCGATTAGACGTTCATTGTGGTGTAATTTCCCGCTCTCATCTCAATTTACCGTGTCAAGTTGTAGCTGCCGTAGGCGCTCCTTCACGTGTAATTACGACTTCTTCATTGTAAACATGGAGTTTACGAACGAAGAATACGCCGACATTATCTACATGTACTGCAAAGCTGACAGTAATGGAGCGATGGCCCGACGGATGTACCAAGAGCGTTTTCCAAACCGGAGATTGCCTAATGTGAGAGTGTTTTACAATTCATTCCGAAGGCTACGTGAGAATGGTATTGCTGTGCAACATGGAGGGAATCCAGGACGTAATCGCCCTGAAGTGGAGGAAGACGTTCTACAGGCATTTGCAGAGGATCCGAATACGAGCATCAGAGTGGTAGCTCGTAATCTGAACTTGTCCACATGGAAAGTATGGGCCACAATGAATCGTGAGGGAAAATATCCTTTTCGCGGCATCGGAGTTCAAGGTTTGGACGAAGGAGATCCTGCACGCCGAGTGGACTTCTGCCGATTTTTACTCAATGCGGATATCGAAGACCGACGTTTTTTGCGAAGCATTCTTTGGACCGATGAATCGAAATTTTCCCGGGAGGGGATCACAAATTTCCATAACCTACACCAATGGGCTGACAAAAACAACAATCCACATTGGAAAAAGCAAGTGTCCTTCCAAAGAAAGTTTTCCGTCAATGTGTGGGCTGGAATCATCGGCAGAGTCCTTATTGGGCCACATTTTTTGCCAAATAATTTAAATGGGGCAAATTATTTGGAATTTTTACAAAACGATTTGCCCAGGCTTATTGACGAAGACCAGCTGCCCGGTGCAGTGACATTTCAACACGACGGTTGTCCCGCCCATTACTCTCTGGCTGTAAGGGAGCATCTGGATAACTGTTTCCCGGACGGTTGGATCGGCAGAGGCGGACGAATCCCTTGGCCCGCTCGGTCACCTGATTTGACACCATTGGATTTTTTCGTTTGGGGCCGAGCTAAGGAGCTAGTCTACACACAAGAGGTCATTAATACCGTAGAAGAGCTGAGGGAGAGGATAGAAGCGGCGTTCGAAAGGATGAGGGAAGAAATGATATTCGGAACAACCACCACAGAAGTAAGAAGACGGGCTCGTGCTTGTATTCGAAACGGCGGGTCACATTTTGAAAACGAGCGATGATGTGTAATTTTAATGTGTTGATCGTAAAAATAAATAACTTATCTTTTATGCTTTTGTTTTAATTTACCCTAAACATTCCCTCTTATTAGTACAGGTAGCCTATTTTCAAAGATAAAATGGCTTGAGACATGATTGTCTTATCGCCCGCCGCCTGCCGCTATCAGTCCCTTTTGTCTCTCACCGCCGCAAGCCTTTGTTTGTTAAAATTGCATGTGGTAGTTTTGTCCAGTACACTTAACCCTTTTAAAACAAGTCAAATGTCAAGTCAACGCCAACTTAGTATTCAGAACCAATGTTTTATTGTAAAATCATAATGAGATTCGTCACCACAACTACCACAAGTATCACAAGTAGAGTGAAACATTTTAGCTACCCAGTTGGTTTAGGTGGCTTATTTTCAAGGATACAGTAGCTACAGTCGTGTTTGATAGCTTAAATAAAAGGGTAAAAGCCAAGCATGTTTTTAAAATGGTTTGAAAATTCGTGGCTATTTTAGTTTTTTTTTTATCGTACTTTGAAATCACTTAAATCGTTTACATTTTCATGTAACTAAAATTTTAAATCGCTGCCAACTTGTTTTCTTTAGACACAGATGTTTGAAATCACTTTTCTAGTGTTTGATAGATATTGCACAATACGAAATAAAACAAAAAAAAATCTACCTGCAGTAAAAAAAGTACTAATTATCGATTTAGTCTGAAGTTTTGCAGTTTTCTCCGACAAATCTTAAAATTTAAATTAAAAAAAAAACTAATAACATTTGTCTAAGACAAGTATGGCTAAAAATGTTCTACATGACCTAGACTATCTCCTACTTTCGGCTTTGCATCCGGTTACCAAACACCCTGTATAGATATGTTGAATAACTCTATAAAATGACTGATGTAATGAAAACTGGCCAATTAAAGCTGCCAGATTTCCAGACCTAGAAATAAATATAATATAGCAAACTGACTAGAGGGGGTTATGTGTCAGAATCATTATATGGGTAGAATAGATAACAATCTATAATTAACATATTGTAAAGGTTCCTAGTTGACTACGGGACGGGACGATAAAAATTACTAGTTAACTTTGATACTTTAATGATGACAATTATACTTCATGTGAGTAGAGATTAATCGCCATGTCGACGATAGTGACAAAGAATGGCGTATCAGTGTCACGTGACCGATGTATCTATTAATCATGACTCCGCTAAGCCGTGAGAAATGGTCGCGATACTGCTAGCTGAGTAATACGGCACATACATGTATGTCTATACGTTAGATCATATAACTACCGATACCTGCTATATTTTGTAAAGACTATCACATCAGTCTCGGTTTAAAATTTAAGAGTAAAGTAATTGCAATGCTTTCTGTTCAATTTTAAACCATTACACCTAACTAATATTTAGAAAACCACAACTAACTCACGATTATCACGGTATCCGAATTGGAAACCCATGGAGATATTCAATCTGCCTTTGTACGCACGCTCTGACTCAAAATAAATAGGGTACTTAAATAAGTAAATATTACGGGATAAGTTACACAAATCGGCCTAGTCCCACAGTAAACTCAAAATGAATATAATTAGTTACCTTCTCTTTTTCATTAAATTTACTCATTTGAGTCTGATTGCAACTTCACGGGCGAGACTAAAACGGGGTAGCCGACTTTTAAGTATCGTCTAAAAAAACACCACTAACCACTTTTGACTTCAAACCGCTTATCAAATTTTCGCTCGTATTTAGCCCTCAAAACGCACACAGAATACCAAACCGCAGTGGCTCGGTGCATATCAACGTCATTTTCAAATCTAGTTGCGGAGCGTTCCGCACAAGCGGCTGCAGCCATTTCGCGCGAATCCAAAAAAACCCATTTCCATTACGTCTCCAAAGTGACATACGCTTTTTTTGTTTTGGCCGGCAAGCTCCTTTATTGGAGCGATATGGCTCGGTGCGGAGTGGCAATTTCTTTGCAGTAGTATTAATGTTTGTTCAAAATTATTTTTGGAATCAGTCGGAGTTTCGATTGCGATTGATATTAATTGGTATACAAAACGCGATGGTAGAAGTTGTTTCTGCCAGTATTTTTTTAATACCGAATCCAGTTGGTAAATTTTAGCATGCGAATTTAATGTTGAAAATGGATTAGCAACGTATTGGTATACACTCTGTTTTGAAACCCAATGTCTCTCAGATTAGGTTTCATAATCGTGACTCTCTGATAAACGATACTTTGATTGTGTTCCGAATAATCCCTCAATTAAGTTTCAGTTCGTACAATTACGACGAAACCTCATTAATAAAGATTTATCTAATCTTATACGAAACATCAATAATGTTGACTGAACATAATAATTATCACATTACCTATATATAGCAATGCCTCGCAAACAAAACATAAGATTTTTAAATATAGTGGTCAATTGAAGGAAAATATTACAAACTTTTTTTCTACTTTTAACAAGAAAGCATATAGGTATTCGCGTATAATCCAATACTCAGTGCACAGTGAACAAGGTTAATATACTTACAATTTAATTTTACTCGAAACAAAAAAAGCATCGAAACTGAGAAACGGCAGTAGGAGACCACGAATTGCAACTGGGCTTTTATTACATTTTCAATAGTGCTGCACAGATGACGAGCTCCAAGGCACAGAACAGTGTCTACAGATCTTGCAAGTAAAATCATTAGTCACTTATTTCTAGAATAGATTTTTCTAGAAGACATGCGACTTTGGAGTCGAACTATGAAACGCAAGAAAATGGTAGATAAAAAAGACGGATAAAATAAATTAGGTCGAAAATATTTTAATGACTCAAATGAAAGGTGCGTGTAAATCATCATTCTCTCCACGCCATATCCGGCGACAGCAACTCCGTCAATTATTCCTTCCCAAATAATGGAAGGCTCGGGTATGACTTCGTCTTAAACATGCGATCACACGAGGCGCAGTGAAGTTGACCAGCTGGGTTGTACGCGTACATGTAGGAGGGCTTAGGGCGAGTCTTTCTTATATGCCGTCTAGCAACCAGGCTGCGTAGCCAACGTGCCAATCGTTATCGCTCCGTAGCGTATCGTAGTCTCCTCTCTTTATCACTCTTCCATGTTAGTGCGACAGTGACAGTTGCGTTTCGTTCACTACGGAGCGTTAACGATTGGCACGTTGGCTACGCACCCAGGTATTCAAAATGCTGTTGTTCATATTGGTCGACTCTTTTAAGTAGATTGCCATTCCGAACGCTGCAGCGCCCTCTCTTCGCAACGATCAAACGGTATACCGTAAGCAGTGAAGTGGCTCTTAAGAACATCTTTGTACCGCAGGTACTGGTTCCCTTACATGACATACAGTTTTGTCCAAAGTTTTGCATTTTTGTAACCTTCTTTTACCCCTTGGTGCCGTCCTATTTTTTGCAATATAAGGCATTTGTGCAATTTAATAGTATATTTTTTCCTAACTCATAGTATTTTGTTTGAATAAAGTAACGGACGAGGGTCAAAACTCATATGTAACTTAAAAACGATCTCTATTTCTATTTCGTATCGACTTATTGAACTAGTAGTTGTTAGCCAACAGTAGCAATACATTGGAAGTATTGGCCAGTGGCCGCCCCAGCGCCGAGCGTCATGTCGTAAACTGAACAAATCTCATTGCTCCTTCTTGATTGAGTTTCGTACGATGGAATTGACGTTCTTATTCTTTGAAATAAAAATAAACGAAACGACAAAGTTTTTAACAAGCGACACAATTTTTTTAGAAGTTTTGTAAAGCTAGCTCGTTTTAATCAACGACTTACTTGTAAAATATATAATACTTGTATTTACGTGTTAAACGGTTTACTGCAATCTACGAATTTTAAAATTTAATAATTGTTAATGAATTAGGCTCATTTTTAAATGTAATAATTTCTAAGCAAGCATGTCACGGCCAGGGATGGCTTCTTAAAATTAATGAAATACAAATAGTGTGAATAGATATAGAAAAACAGACCAAGAGTATTTTTTTATAAGCGTTGCCATCTAATGACTAAAACATCCGCCCGTTGTTTGCTAGAAAAATAATTAAGTGTAGTCAAGACAAGGCATGGTTTCTTTGTCAGGAGGGCAAGCCGTCTTTTGCATGTGGCATTCCGAGGTTCTTGTAAATACAATTAATGTCAGAAAGAAATGAATGTAAGACAATAATAAGAGGCGTAAGGTATGGAAATAATCTACCTACCACAGAATGTGGCCAACTATTATTTATTGGTAAAAATTGTTCAACAAAAAAATATAAAAATGTTGTGGATTGCAAAATATGTAAGTAACTATTAACCAATTTCCTTAATTTTTCAGACCAAGAAACGAATTTTAATTTTTAAATCTTCATTTGCATCAAATCAGTTATTTATTCATATCTTCTTCTCTCATGAAAATTAGGTACATTGCATTTGTACTAAACAGAAACAGCGTCTGATAATAATACCACTGTTTTTAGAATTAATGGATAAATTCAGGCCGAGGCAGATTATTTTAATTTTTCACAATTTATCCAAATCAAAATAACGTATAAACGAAATATGATTCTGACAAAAAATGTCATGAAAACGTTAGCCGTATCCTATCGACTATCTGCAAACTCTTTAAGATATCATATTCGATATGAACTTGGTAACCAATCAATAACAAGAAAATAAGTCACTGTCTTTTTATAGCTGCAAACTTGTTCTATATTTTTATACTTAATTGAAACCAATAGTAAGAACAAATTATTTTTCGAATATGCTTTTATGTACTGAAGTACCGTCGAAAAGTTTCAAAAATTGCGAAGTTTTCCACATATGAAAATTTCGGAAAAATCTTACTTTTTTGTATGGGATTTGAAGCTTTCTATTTCTTAAATTTCCAATTTCCTATATTTCTTATGAAATTTTCTAGAAATTTCCGAGAATAGTTCCAAATATTTGGAATGTTTCCGCAACTTGCACATCTGTGCTTTTATGTCAATGACTGAACATCAAACGCCAAGCTGCACCTTACATTTACCTCGAATCTAGTACCTAGGTACTATCAGCTGCAGAAATGCGTATGCAGCCTTAGGCTCAAGTTCGCTTGACAGCAGATACGCACGTAGCAACACTAGCAACGGAGTTCATAAAAAATATACTAGATGGCGTTACTGGCGAAGCTAGTTAATTTAAGTTCGAATTCGAATATATACATTTAACAATAGAACAAAGGTCAATGACACATTTAGGTTGATACTCGTAAAACAAAAGT
The DNA here is from genome assembly GCA_947086415.1 of Pammene aurita. Taxonomy (NCBI): domain Eukaryota; kingdom Metazoa; phylum Arthropoda; class Insecta; order Lepidoptera; family Tortricidae; genus Pammene; species Pammene aurita. The sequence continues at coordinate 13,403,631 of OX352296.1, read as the reverse complement.
AAGTCCATGATGGACCCGAGATCGAGTCTGGGGTCGTGTTTCTTTTGATTTTTTTCTAAAAGTTAAATATCCGTATTTTTATAACAATACTTTCGTTTACTTTCAAAAATAAATGTATTTTAATATCATAGTTATAGTGGGAAATAAGACACTATTCAATTTTTTTTATTTTATTTTATTATTAGATCTATTTAAATTACAGTCAAACCTAAAAACAAACAGCTAATACAACTTTAAATAATAATATTACACAATTTATACTAGCAGTCAGAACGCGTGGATATTGTATGATAATACACTACGAGTATTACTACTTCAGTTTCTATTGCATGAGTGTAATGGCCAACTCTTACTTAAAGAAAATACCTGTTTCGCTCTTATGATTTAAAATATTACAATTACACAGTTTTGAGAAGGGGGTTACTAAACTTTTAAATATTGAGGTTAATGAAGGCTTAAATTACATTTCTGGCAACACAGAAAATTATTGAAACCTTCACCTCAATAAAGATAGCAGATTATTAATATTTCACTTTTTATAGAATGTCTACATAATATATTTGAACATTTATAGATAACTGTTATTGTAAACCTTTTCTTGGTCAAAAACGTAATAATTTTACAATCACAAAATAAATGTGAGTAAAGGATAAATATTTGGTTATTATTGTAACCCGCCCAGAGACAAGAATACGTAATTAAGACTGTTAATCTTGATATAAAGTCACGTGCCTCATCAATCTCATCATTGTTATGAATTTTAAAAAGTTGGCCAATTGAAATTTAAAATAACGAATTATTCTATCACTCCTCCTAGAGAGCTTATTAGATGACATTGCAATTTAATTATAGGCTGTTGTCTTATCTACTATCTTTTTAGATAGACTAATGAGTTGCATGACTTTGTGGAGTTTAACAATCTATGTTATTTACTTACTTTTGTCTTTTCTCAGCCGACAGCGATATACTTAACCCGACACAGTGGATATTTAGTGTTTAACTATCCTAATATTTAGTATAACCCCCTTCCTTATCAATTACAGCTTGCAAGCGAGAACGCATTGATTTAATAAGATTTTGACATAAACTACTTCCTCGAATTTCATTCCAAATTTTCAAACAATGCGCTTCCAATAATTCTGGAGTTCGCTCGTTGCAATTATCCCAACGCTGGACGATAACACCCCATAAGTTTTCAATAGGGTTTAGATCCGGTGACTTAGCGGGCCAAGGAATGACTTTTATGTCATTTTTATGTTGGTCTAACCACTCCTTCACATTACGCGAACGGTGTATAGGACAATTATCTTGAATAAATCTTAAAAACAGCATTTCTTCTTTCGGAAACACATTCCGAACTGTGGGTAACATTATTTCGTTAAGCACATTCACATAATCATCACTGTTGGCTCGGCTAGGAATTCTGATGAGCTCTCCCGGACCGGCTTCAGACATCCAGCCCCACATGTTCACTGATATGCGACCTGACTCCATATTTGGCACTAAGTGGTTGCTGTCGTATCGCGTATTATTTCGATGCCATAAATGAAGACGTCCATGCTGACAAGATTTAAAAGTCTTTTCGTCCGTAAAAATTACATTACTCCAGTCGTCGTTTAAATGTTTACGGGCAAAGTTCAATCTTGTAGTTTTATGATCTGCTGTTAGCAGAGGTTTAACAGCAGGCCTCCGATGATGTAACCCTTCACTATGAAGCACTCTTCGAACAGTATCCACACTCGTGCCAAATAAACCGGCGTAGTGGCGTGTTGGCTTGAACCCATCCTCTTCGTACTCCTTAACCATGAGCTGACGTTGCGGTATGTCTATAAGACTAGGCCTACCGGTCCTTTGTCGGTTGAGCAATGACCTTTCCTCTTCGTAACGTTTCACCCATAAACCAACCGTTTTCCTCTGTAACAATATTCAGTTATGTGTTTAACGTATAAATAAATTATTCACATATACACCCACAAAAGGACACACTTCGGTAATACGTATCGAAAACTAAAAAAAATACTTACAGTAACACCGGTTTCTCTGGCAATCTCAGACTTATTTAATCCTTTATGATGCAAATTAATTATTCCCGACTTTTTAATTAAGTCGATATTGCAATTAGAACTCATTGTTGCTTATAAAGTAACAATAAAAGGTCGCAATCATAAACAGGCAATAACAAAGTAAAGAACGGAGAAACTAAGAACGGCAAAAGAACAGAATGACAAAGAAATCTGTAAGCAATAAAAACTTAAATAGTAAGGTATACCATAAAACTTTAGTCTACCCTCCTAAGTTTTTATATTAAAAGCGTTTCTTGTAAAAACTGTCAAACTCGGTGAATTGTTGTAGGTATACCGATATGAAATTTATTACAATCTGATAAAGCACAAATTCTTTTAATACTATGCATAACTCACCCAACATAAATCTAAAATATTACATCTCGTTCACACTAACGGCGTTCACATATACGCCGCCTTGTTGCATATTATGCTCGATGCAGCTAATGATAAATTTCGATACCACGATTAATTGATCATTTGGTCTAGCGGCTCAATGAGGCGACTGAGGCGAGGCTTGCTTAGATGATCCTGGGATCAAATCCAGGCGGTGTATCATTGGAATGTATATTTTGAAGAAAAAAAAACTGTGGAGTTTATGGTGGTGAGTTTGGTTAAAGTGAACGAAGCAGTTCAGCTGAGAATGCTGACAAAATAATTTAAGTGCATATATTCCAGAAATCTCTCACTGTGACCGAACCGAAACTGGAAGGGGACGATATATGTATTTATATATGATTCATGAATTTAAATACAAACGGTTGTGGTTGGTATTATGTTGGTAATTAATTGATAGAACAATCAAGAATATTATTCCATGGAAGTTGTGACAGATTGCTACTACTGAAATTCCAACTACTGTTTTTTTATTTAGTAAATTTGACTGTTATAAACGCCATCTAGTGAGATCTAGGTAAACTAGTAAGGTGTCTTGGCTGGTAGTAAAAGAATGTTAACATGTCAGAGATTCAGATGGCGTTCATTCTTCATGCACGCCATTATTTTCTCAGGGTGGGTACGCATTTTTGCAGCTGATAGTACCTGCTATTTAATACTACAAAATCACTTTAAATTATTACTTAGTGTGTGTAAATGCACGCTCATGATGATTTGCTGCACGAACGACAAATTGATATTATTACGTTTGAAACACACCTTTCATAACTATATTAATGATTCTGGTTCAGATCTATAAAAAGTAAAACAGTCCTTACTGTTAAGCTTTAAGGCGTATCATTTGACGCTTAGTGAAATCTACTACACTCGGGGCTTTAGATTAATCATACATAATTGAAAAATAATAGAGCTAAATGCACCCTCCCAAGGGAACCCTCCAAATACACGCAAGCTGTCGACTTGTCACTTAAAATGGGATTAAAATAAACTAAAAGAAGCTAATTTCCATGTTTTCTAACTCGAACAGAACTAGGGAAAAATTGTTTGAATTTTTAATTTTAATTTCTTTATACCACGACGGTGGCAAACAAGCATACGGCCCGACTGATGGTAAGCAGCTACCATAACCTATGGACGCCAAAGGAGTCACATGCGCGTTGCCGACCCTTTACAAAAAGGAAAATTCACTGTGTTGACGGCTAAATGAACAAGAGCGTCCCTCATCGTCAACACACTGCTCCGATTTCGATTTATATTTTAAAATGATAGAATGCACATTTTAGCATCGTCGAGTATTCTAAAATGGATTTTCATACAATATTATACAACACTCATGTACCGCCGGCGACTGATGATATATAGACAATGAAGTAGCTCTGAAAAATGACCCCACAAAAAGTGAGCCGCGTTGGGCGGGGCTTACAAACTGAGCCGCCAAGCCGTTTAGTTTACAAATGGCGGTTCAGTGACACGGTGGTAGTGAAGTTTATCAAAAAATTAAATAATTTAGTAAACATGCCTTCTTGCGCCGTAAAATGGAGTCAGAGTAGAACTGGAAAACATAATAAAAAAGACGGGCTCACTTATCATACGTAAGTTAAGCCGAAAACATATGATTATAAATTTATTTTACCGGATAATTTTATATGGGGATGGTGCTATGCCAACTTTTGAACAACCATTAAAACTTCTTACGATATTTTTTTATTACTTTTTAATGAGATAAATGTTTTTGATTTAAGTTAAATACATATGTTTACATCTCATTTTTCATAACACGCAGATCAAGTTAATAGTATACAGTATGCCTCTGATCATGGGCTTTAAAAGTAAGGATCGATTTTGCTCATAAACTACAACCTCTGAAAATAACTGGATTTGTAAAAAAAAAATACAATTCAAGACTTATTTGAGCATGAATTTACTGCAAAATCATAAGTTTTTGAAGTGTGACAGACGATGTCAATTGCTTCATTGGATGTGGTATAAGGAAATTGTATTTATATAAAAAAAAAAATTATGGGACAATCTTACAAAGATCCACCTAGTCCCACAGTAAAGCTCAATAAGGCTTGTGCTGTGGGTACTAGGCGACAATATATAGCATAGATAGATACAGATAAATACTTAAATACAAAGAAAACATTCATAACTCAGAAACAAATATCCGTGATAAACACACAAATAAATGCTCTGACCAGGATTTGAACCCGGGACCTACTGCTTCATAGGCAGGGTCACGACCGACTGGGCTAGGCCGGTAAATTTAGTTTATATAAACGAAGTATTATTATAAAATAACCTTTATTCAAATAGTTGTAGACTAAAAGTAGCTCAGTTTAAGGAGCACATTGAGCACAATCAGTCCTCGCGTTTAAAGCTCCACGGTCAAAGACAGGCTGTATGTGTATAGGCTGTTTATGGAAATGAGTGATACCTGATAGCCAAAGAAATCAAAGATAAATTTTAATTGACATATTTAAATTAAATAAAACGACTAAAAACGGATTATATGGCGTATACTAAATTCAGTTTATCTCCTGACTATACTACGTATTCCCCGAGTATTCTATGTGGGTTTTAATTCTATTAGTTATGCACAATATTCACGGATATAAATATATTTTTCTCAGTTGACCCGTAACCATGAACGTTGAAAATTGTACAATGCAGTTTTTGTATACAAATATAGATCTACAGTACTAAACTAAATATTGCAGCATCGGACGTCGCTGCGAAGTGCGGAGCATTGTGACACAGGTGCGGATACAGGGGGAGGGGGGGGGGGACAACAGGGGGGGGGACAACTTCCCTCCGACACGTAAGCCTCCTGTACTACGGGGACCATAGGTGCGGACTGCAAGATTTATTGTGAAGGAAATTGCCCCCTTGCATGGAATCCTGGATCCGCGCCTGGTGTGACATAAAAGTCTGGCGGCAAACGTATTAAGCAAGTAACCAGTAAAGTGACCAAGTATCTCCTTATTTACTTTAAAATAAAATTCAAACCTCTTACAACAAAAAATATACATTCGAAAATTGCTCTCTATTTTATGAAACCGTCCATTAATAATGCGTTTCCAATGTCACTGTTGCCTTGTAATTTTCAAGTGTCAGTGCTACGACGAATCACAGCAAAATCATTTTGTGATTGACCAATCGTATTTCAAGTAATTGTTGTAATTGAAAACAGGCTAATATTTCGACGCGTTTGATTGGCAGCGCAGTGAGCATGCGTATATCGAGTTGTTTCCCAGTTTCACGCTGACGGTTTGTTTGAAGCAGGGACCGGAAAACCCCTTCATTTGATAAATCGTTTCGATAGGGTAACCCTATTAAAGTCTTACCCTAATGATAGGGTTACCCTATCATTGGGTTACCCTATCGATATGGAAATCATTTTGAATAGGCTTAACCCTTTTCAATGTGGTTTCCGAGTCGAATGGGGTAAAGATAGCTTTAATATTTACCGCTTACCCTATCATAGGGCTACCCTTTTCCTGTCTCTTTTCCACGCAGGCAGGCGGTTCTATCTTTCTCATTTGAAATGGAACAGGAGAGGTGGCGGCGGAACAAATTGAGTAAATATAAGATTTGCTGTCGTTTATTCATTCTGGAAAAGTCACACTCACAGTCCAGTCCTCTGCTCACGTACACAACTTTAAATTAAAGAATTTCTGTTAAAGAAATGTGTCTTACCTTCAGTTTATTTTTGCATAGTTCACACGTACTGATGAGATGGGCAATAATTATTTTGAATAAAAACACAATTTTTATTCATATTCAAATCGATTTGACACAAACCAATATTCATCCTCCTAGAGTTTGTCCCGGCTTTTGCCACGGCTCAGTTGAGCCTGTGGTCCGCTTGGCAACCTAATCCCATGAATTGGCGTAGGGATTGGTAGTCGTTTTCAGCTAATTATGGGATATAACTACGATTTTTTAAGCTCACATGGTCATTCACATTATAAATATTATTTGAAACGGGGTATTTACCATGTATATTAGCGTTATTGGGCACCCGATATGTCGGGTGCGAGGTAAATACCCCGTTTCAAATAATTAATATTTATAATTAGGGGATGTAATTTCGAAAAATTATTTCTGTTTTATAATCCAAGATGGCGGTTATATACTTTTAACTGAAAAATAGTCATGGTATTTATTTTCGGTTAATTATTCGGGGTGTATAAATTATATCTGTTTTAAAATTCAAGATGGACTGGTTTTTTTATTATTATTATTATACACGGTGAATCTGAGTAACCCGAAAGATTTCAACCATAAATTCCTGAGGTCATAAGGAGTAATAAATGTTTTATGAATTTAGGTCGATTTCGACAAAAAAATTTTTTTTTTAATTTTTCGGATTTTTAAAATGCTTTTGAACATAAAAACATAAATGTTATTGGTAAAACTGTCAATTAAAATAAAATTAGTACATTTTGGCCACGACCACTCTGTAAAGAGTGTAACGACAAAGAAGAAGAACTCTGAAACTAGGCTAATTCCAGAAAAGTTTATACGACATTTTAGTCTCAGTCAGTTATTTATCAGTCAATTATCAGGAATTTATGGTTAAAATCTGTCGGGATACTCAGATTCACCGTGTATATATATATATATATATATATTTTTTTTTTCATTTTATATTTAAAAAATTCAGTGTATAATATTTTTGTTTTTTTTTTTCATTTTTTTGTTCATTTTTTTTTAATATTGTATTTTCATTGTTTTTTCATTTTATTTTCGTTTTATTTTCATTTTTTTTCATTTTATTTTCGTTTCGTTTTCGTTTTGTTTTCGTTTCATTTTCGTTTCGTTTTCGTTTCGTTTTCGTTTCGTTTTCGTTTCGTTTCGTTTTCGTTTCGTTTTCGTTTCGTTTTCGTTTCGTTTTCGTTTCGCTTTCGTTTCGTTTTCGTTTCGTTTTCGTTTCGTTTTCGTTTCGTTTTCGTTTCGTTTTCGTTTCGTTTTCGTTTCGTTTTCGTTTCGTTTTCGTTTCGTTTTCGTTTCGTTTTCGTTTCGTTTTCGTTTTCGTTTCGTTTCCGTTTCATTTCCGTTTCGTTTCCGTTTCGTTTTGTTTTCGTTTCGTTTTCGTTTCGTTTTCGTTTCGTTTTCGTTTCGTTTTCGTTTCGTTTTCGTTTCGTTTTCGTTTCGTTTTCGTTTCGTTTTCGTTTCGTTTTCGTTTCGTTTTCGTTTCGTTTTCGTTTCGTTTTCGTTTCGTTTCGTTTCGTTTTCGTTTCGTTTTCGTTTCGTTTTCGTTTCGTTTTCGTTTCGTTTTCTTTTCGTAATTTTTATTTAATTTTTAATTTTATTATATTATAATAGTAGATTGTACAACAAGTGCATAAAACGTACGATTTTACGTGAGGCGTTTAAAAGTCGAGTGTAAAATGGGTTTTATGGACGAGGGTTACACTCTAATTTTCACTTCATTTGCGAGGAAATTATTTATCGGTAATCGTAAAACAATTTCAAGTTGTAACAAAAATATTACAATGAAAACAAATATGGTTCCAACCAATTAATTTTTTAATATATTTTTTTGAATTTTTAACATGTCAATTTAGAAATTTTCTGCCAAGTCATCAAAACATTTCGGGGCATTTCTAAACTATTATCAACTCCTATTTTATTTGATTTCATTTATTTAATTATAGAAAACACGCAATTCAAATAATTCTAGCAATACTCAGATAGAATTAGCGGAAAAATCATAAAAAGTACAGTCAATTCCTATTGGACGGAAAAAAATTTTTTGTATAGATCAAAGTGTCAGGAATTGATATCAATAAAATTTATAAGTGAATTCCTCCTTAGTTCAACTCCTCCTTAATGCATAGAAACCGAATTTATAACGTTTTTCGAAAATTAAAATACCCTCCCAATCGATTTAAAAAAAGGTCACTTTTTGCAAAAGTCGACGGTTTGCAAAAAGTTTACAACATTTTAATTTGAACAATTAACTGTAGTTAGAGGACCACAAAACTGACATCATATTCAAATTTCAGCTCTCCAGCACTTCCGGAACGCGAGTAATTAAATTTACAATATTTGCAAAAAAAATGTGTTTTTTTGCGAATTGCGGACGATCCTCTGGACTGATTGTGCTCTACCGGGGCTCATTCTCTTTGTTTTATAATTGCGCACATTTGTTACATTTAACTATTTTTTGTCCGACCCGTAGTTTTTCCTCTAGAAGCGAAAAACTGGTTTTTACCATTTTAACCATTTTTTTGGCACCTTAGCGCCCAATATTCACTTATAAATTTTATTGGTATCAATTCCTGACACTTTAATCTATACAAAAAAAATATCCCAGCCAATAGGAATTGTCTGGGCCAGAAAGCTTATTCTATCTGAGTACAAGAATATAATAAAAGAACAAGTTTCAGTATTCTACGAAATTTTACCGTTCATTTAAATTGTGCAATATATTTTGACTCTGTTTGGCTGCTGAGCCACATTCTTGGTCTTAGAAGAAAATTTTACTTTATGCCCTAGAGCTTAAAATGCGATTTTATATCGTCCACGCATGATTTAAAGTCGAACTTTACGAGCATGAGAAGTGAAAAGAGTATATCTGCCTACCGTGGATTTTAAAACAGATATAATTTTTGCTGGGCATAAGGGAAACTACGCCTCATTGGGATTAGGTCCAGTTTCCACACGATGTTTTCTTACACCGAAAAACCCAGAATACATTCTTATACGCGGAACATTATTTAAAATAAGAAGCATGATTAAATAATTCTGTTAAAAATCAATTATTTTTATTACATTTTCTCGCATATGAATTAGTCCCGACGAAATTATTTTGAATCATTTTAACGGGAATACATTCAACATAAGTTTATTCTTACGATATTTTTTTCAAATAGTCATTTTATTCTTGAGTGTCCAACAATGACTGATATTGATCGTTTCATTATACATTTTGCTGGAGCCATTGAAACAAAGTACTACCTATAACTAGAATAACACAAAATTATATATTTTAACACTTCACAATATGCATTTGATTTTGGTTCCTATAAGCCTGGGTCTAAGATTCAATCGACACGAGCCGTCACGCTCGAATGGCAAGAACAAAAACACCGGCACCACACAACGATCTTTTAGCGCACTAACAAGCAATAATAGCGTCTAGATCAAAGGCGTAAGTACGAAAACATACGCAAAAAGATTCTTGTTTGTCTGTAGGCTCGCTCGTGCCGCCATACCGGCAGCGCTTAGCTCGTAGGGTGCTCGAATAATAAATAAGCCAAATGTATTGGTCACAGAGTTTAAAATAGCTCAATCGCATTTGAAAAACCCTATCTGATAGGGAAACCATATGCTGGGTTGTAACCACTTACCCGAATTAACTGTATTGATATGCTTAGCCTTTCGTTCGGGTAAGTCAAACGATACGCTTACCGAATTGATAGGGTTTTTAAAAACAACTCTATCAAATACCCAATCTAATACCCCTTTAATGGTTACCGGTTCCGGTCCCTGGTTTGAAGTTCTACGTCTAGATATATCATCAGTCGCCGTGTACCGCTGCGTGCCCGGCCGGAGGGTCACCGGCACAATCCACCGGGAGATTGAAGTTACTCAATTAAATAGAGGCAGCAAATTGTAACGCATTTGTCGAACTCAATTCTTACCGACTTGTTTATTTTGAGTACTCCTAGAAAAAGTATTGTACACAATAGTGACATAAAATTAAGCGTTTCAATCTCGTACTTTACTTAGGCCACTCAGCAAGCCTAAAACACGGTACTCGACTGAAAAGCTCTTCATTATGTCACGATTGTATAAAATACTAAGTATTCAGAAACAGCAACCGCCATGAATAGTAGTTTAAATAAAATAGTTCAAGTAACTTTTACTTTTTGATTCAATGATCAGTGTTCGATTAATAAACATATCCTTTGAAACGAGGTCAAGATTCTCGCCAATCACGAGTAATGCTCTCTTCCTTGTTCGTTCATTGGATGAAAGATGGTTAGATACCTCAGATTTTCGTATTTGAAATAACTTTGCTATACTATGCTTAGTTAGTTAGTTAGTAGTTTTGGACCCGGGGTATGTCCTTAAACTACGTCCGGACTTGGGTATGTCCTTAAACTATGCCAAAAAGAGAGGTATGGGCACTGCGAATGGCATCTCGCTTAGGGCACGTTCAGTGAATGTCATCTCGCTCAAATCTGGAGCAGAGCCCGACTGGGGAAGTACCTCCACCTTACAGAAAACCACAGCCAAATAGCACTAGACCCTACTCATAGTGTTGTGTTCCTGCTGGTGAGTAAGGTTGCCAAAGAGCTCAAAGAGGACCCAGTGTGTTGACGATGAGGGACCCTCTTGTTCCTTTAGCCGTCAACACAGTGAATCCTCCTTTTTGTAAAGGGTCGGCAACGCGCATGTGAGTCCTGTGGAGTTACAGGCGTCCATAGGTTACGGTAGCTGCTTACCATCAGGCAGGCCGTATGCTTGTTTGCCACCGTCGTAGTATAAAAAAAAAAAAGTCAGTTTGCTATACTATGCTTATTTCTAGATCCGAACATCTGGACGCTGTAAAGTAGAGGAGGTCAAAAAATGCAAACCACTTCAAATAAACCAATCCTATAGTTCTGGGTTTGATGCAATATTATGAGAAATTGTATAAATAATTAGAATATATCATTTCCAAATGTTTCTGCTGGGGGAAAGTAGTGTCAAACGACGTATAATGTAATTCATAGTTTGTCAGCTATTGTTTTTGTTTCCGTAATAATACGCAATGTTTTTTGTTCTAATGTTAAAATATAGGCTTTGTCCTTTATAACTGACACAACTTCTGTAGTTTGTACCTATTTTGATAATACTATTTTCCAATTCAAATTTTTTTGCTATTGTGTCACTCTTACTTCCACCCATTAAAAGCTGCCAAATGGCCGGATCTAGCAATAAGGATAGTATTTATAGCAATCTAACCAGACGGGTTTTGTTGCTCTCATTATTGTGTCATATCTGACGTGGCCAGCTCTTAGTCCATTTACACTACCAAGACAGGGTTTATCATTACATTATTATAGTCTTATGAAAATTTAATATTTAATTTTTATATATTTTTTTATAATGTTACAGTTGTTAAATTGGCTTGAACAATTAACTGCTTAAAAAAAATCTTGGCACGAGTTTATTTTAATTTCAGTCGCAACGTATTATTTACTGGCAACATATGAAAATCACTTCATCGCCCGGCTATGACTAATAATAATACGCCATAATAGTTCACTTACTTCGCGTGTGAGTTTCATTATAACGAGTACGTCTAGGGTTGCCACTGACGAATATGAACTAATGTTTTGAGTGGATTGTTATTTCGGTTTTAAAAAGTGACACGAGAAAGTTTTTACTTGAGGTATACATAATTTATGACTTATTTTCGATTCCAATTTTTTTATTTATCTACCTACCCATTTGAATCATATATATAATTTCATTGCAAATGTACATAATATATAATCGTACTTCTGTTTTACCAACTTAAAGCCTTTCACTTTTATAATTTGATGAATCAATGTTATTACAAATTAAGTATCTATAAACATTCTTTACTATTTTCTAACAAGAACTAAACAGAAAACCGCTGAAGTTATAAAATAATATTAATGATTAAATGGCATAATATAGTTATATAATCTTCATTAAATGTTCCATCCCTAATTCACGTCGTTTGTATTGTACGCGAAGTTAGCTAACAAAATATTGTGCAATAATTTGCATTATAGTCGTGCTTACCAGCAGGGCGGGGTAGGGGCTTGTCATTAATAATAGACTGCAAAGTTGTAAGGCGTTCTCGCCCTACCGGGGGTAACGACCCCGTTAAACAATACAGGGTGCAATGTTAGTGTACTCGGTTATAAAGAATGATTCGAACAATTAAGAATTAATTTAATATTGTTTCTAACTCTGAGATCCCATAGTGTTTTCCTGTAGGAACTTCAATCTCCTTACCATAACAATCATAGAGCAATAAAGGAGCATAGAGTGCTCACTCCATATAACTGTTTATTATTTTTAATATTATGTATTGCAGTAAAACAATCACTTTTGCAGAACACGTATAATTTTTACTTCATACCAAAAAAATATTATTAATAATTCGGTCATAAATTTTACACGGTGTTTAAAAATTGATTATAATTTTCTTCACACAAAAAATATAGAAGCACAATTTAAACAGAATATTTATATGCAAACAATGGTGGATGTCTGCCTTCCGCATAAAATAAAAAAAGGAGTAGGTACAGTCAAGAACAGAACTGGTTGAAAATTTAACTATAAAGATAAACGAATTGATGAGATGCGAGTGATATGAACGATGATGGCTGATTCACTGGATGAAGGAAACCTAAATTTAAAACCGATTATTTATAACGCCCGTCAGATGAGGCTATTTTAGAATTTTAAGAATGGTGGAAAATGCGGATCTGAGATATTCAACCAAGGTTGGCAAAACAACAAAAAAAACTATTATGGCACAAAAACACTGATTACAAAAAGGGAATCGGATTTATAACGTTTAAAAAAAAATGTAAATAAAATGATATTCTTGAAAGTCAGGAAATGGTCAAAAGTCAAACTGAATTTAAATAAAGTTCGTGGGCAGGCGCCCCCTTTGCTTTAGGCGGACCCGCACCTCAGACACGGCCAAAGGGGAGCACTGGGTATTGGAAAACCTATATCGGCGGTCACCCTCTTCTAGGGAATTAAACAACTGTGGTGAACAATTTCAGGGAACAAAAAAAGGACTCAAAAGGATAATTCCTGCTTTTTTTCTTCAAATCTCCAAGTCGATCTGACACTTTCCAATAAACAAAACCCCAATCTTTTGACAATCTGGAATACCTCAAAAATTCATATTCAAAATTAGCGCGAACATTATCTCAATTTTATAACTGCCAGTTGTGTATTACAAAATGTGGACTGATATAAGCGCCATCTAACCATAATGACGTGAATTACAATGTACACTTTTTTATATATCAACCACGACCTAGCCTTAGAACTTTCTTAGACACGGAAGTTCCAAAGAACATCGACAGATGTCGTACGATAGACGTAGCGTCATGCTACAGCATCTCCCTACCAAACAAAGAAACAAACAAACAACAACACAAGAAAACTCACCCCAAGTAACAAAAAAAACACAACTTAATGCTAAGCCCAAAAAAGGTACAACAAGAGAACCCTAAACGAATTCCAAAAAAAAAACAAAACCAACCAGTTATTAACATTACCCCTAAAGACTAACCTAATAGATTAACAAGATGACACAACGCCAACCAACGCGTCACGCGGTCCAAGACGTGACGGCCGGGATAGGATAGAAACTGCACCTGGCCACAGATCTTAATCCCTGACATCGAGTCATCAAATTACACAACCAAGCACCAACGGTAAAAAAAAAATCAAATCTGGAAAAAGGAGCAAGGAAACGCTCAAACGAAAACAAAAAAACGAATCAAGACAACGATTACCGATAAGGGAAGGGCGGACTAAAGCGCATTTTAGAATTTTGAGAAAACTGAACGGGCCGAAAGAAGAAACTATTTCAAGATATCTTTAATATGATAGGTACCGATGTGCTCGGAATCGGTATCAGCCAGTAGATATACCGGCATACACGGCACCGAACGAAACGTGGAGCGAATTTACCGCCTCGAAAAGGATCAGCGGAACCACGCTGGAAATTCCTGCGCCAAACGATTTGGTCACCAACTATTCTTGGCGAAGAACGATTCGTGTTGAACTTGGCGGCGTTACGATGAAAGGCCAAAGCCATCGAATCAGAAACTTTATCGTACACCTCACGAAGCGTCTGAAGATTCGAAGCGCATTCCATCCGGCTGAGTCCCACATCTTGGTCCACAACCTGATTCTCAACACGTTCACGAATCATTGACAACTCGCGGCCGTACATCAAAAAATTCGGTGTATAAGCAGTAGCCAAATTTATACAAGAATTCAAATAGAGAGCGACCCGATGTAAATGACCTGACCAACTGCGTTGGTCATTTTCAACTAAAATGCTCAAAGTAGTAATCACGACCTGGTTATATCTCTCCACAACATTCGCTTGTGGCGAATAATATGGGGTATAACCTTGGAAGAATAATAAGTAAGGAAGCGTAATCAACGCTGAAAATCTGCTCCACTTTCCTGGTGCCAAAGTGGGCGGAGCTTGTGACAGCGGTGCCCTTATGTCATGTCAAACATTTTGAAATTGTCATGTCGTCAAAATATTAGTTTTTTCGGTCTATGAAATTTCGGTAATATATCGGTATAAAAATGCCGGCTTGTGCCGTGCATTGGTGCGGGAGCCACACAGGTGCCAAAGATGGTGATATTTCTTTTCATCGGTAAGTAAATCACGCATAGATATTCTTATACATTACGGACTTGGTCGATGTTATGCAATATAAGTTTTGGAAAAGTAAACATAACTCATTAACCAAATAAAAATAATGTTTATTCAATAAAATTATTTACAAATGTCAATTCTTAATACGTTCTACGTGCTTAAATAAATTACACTTATTTCAATACATAATTAAAATGAACGTTCATGTCAGCGTAAGTCATAATTAGTCAAAATATATTTAAGAACAATTCACATTAAATATTATAACATTACATACCTAGTATGTTATTCAATCAAATACAAACATTGAAAACATTAAAAAAAGAATGAACCCAGCAGGACTTCAACCTCGCATCGATACGCCTTACCGGGGCTCGATCGCTTTACCAATTAAGCTATGGGTCAAGTTACTAAGTTAACGAAAAAAACGTAAGTAAGGCGTATCGATGAGAGGTTCAAGTCCTGCAGGGTTGATTCTTTTTTCAATGTTTTCAATGTTTGTATTTGATTGAATAACATACTATTGTATGAGTGGAATGCCCCACTTTATAAACATGTAAAAATAATTATGAGTTGAAAGCAACGCCATCTATATATTTTCGTTGTGACACTTGCAATAGGGTCGGCGGGAAGGGTATCTAACTCTAGTAGTTAGCACCTAGATGTCGCTTACGGCTGCTATAAAGTCGATGTAGATCAAAATAAATGCAAAAAGATCATTGAAGGCATTGAGAATTTCGTCAACTTAGTAACTTGACCCATAGCTTAATTGGTAAAGCGATCGAGCCCCGGTAAGGCGTATCGATGCGAGGTTCAAGTCCTGCTGGGTTGATTATTTTTTCAATGTTTTCAATGTTTGTATTTGATTGAAGAACATACTATTGTATGAGTGGAATGCCTCACTTTAAAAACATGTAAAAATAATTATTACATACATATCTCCCACACATACAGTCATACAGTCTCCCACTTCATTTAAAAAAAATCTTAAATTTCATTATCTTTCTCCGTCGTGAAACTTTTGTCTGAGTCCTTTTCTCCATGGTTAAGGACTGTTATTTATATACTAGCTGTGCCCGCGGCTCCGCCCGCGTGGAATTCGGTCTGTGTCAGTAAGCGGCTAATTCACCCCTAATTTCTCTCCCGCTACCCTGGAGGCGGAACTTGAAGTAAAGTTGACAGATGGATACGCTAGAGGACAGTATTCCTAATAAAATATTTTACAATTACCACTAAATGAAACTACACTCAAAAATGAATACTTTTTTTTGGCATGATTTAAACGACATAGAGTACGATAAGTAGTAGGTGTATATCAGACGATACAGGACCACTTTTGTATTTATACGTTCATGTCCACGGCAAATATCATCCAAATAGATTCTCCCGTCAAATCAGTCTAAGCATGAAATTGAAATTGGGCTGAAGGGGGGGGGGGGGGGGTCACAAACGCAGAAATGATTTGTTTCTATTTGAGGTGCACTTGGAGGGAGGGGGGTCCATGACCCATGCAATGACAAAGCAAAAAAAACCGGCCAAGATCATGTCGGGCGATGCTCAGTGTAGAGTTTCGTAGATGCCGCCCTGTTACAAAACATCCGTTCAGAAGGTCGTTTATTAAGAGATATTTGGCGGCGCCTACGTCATTTTACTATCCGGCACTTCCTTTCGCTATGCGTTTTTGACTGATAATGTAAAAACGGCTGAACCGATTTTATTCAATATAGTTTTTATTGAAAGTTCTTATCAGGCCTCACCAAATTTCAGCTTTCTAGTGCGAACGGTAACTGAGCTAGACCGCGGACAGACGGACGGACATGGCGAATTTATAAGGGTTCCTAGTTGACTACGGAACGCTAAAAAGAGATAAATATTAGTTTATGTAACTGTTACGTAATAAGGCCTAATTATGTACAGAAGCATACACTGCTTTACCTACACACATATTAAAAAGCCATTGAAACCATTAGAATGACCGCCATTACACCGCCATGACCAACCTTATTGCGCCGGCGGACGGAGGGGAGGCATGCCGGCGGTCGGAGGGGGGGGGGGGCGGATTTATATTACGTTACCGTAGGTAATGAATTTTCATACGTTTTTACCACACTGTCACAGATATACACTGATGTTGTTACTGGTTGCAATAATGGTGGTAATTACATACGGTTCCGAACGCGGAATAGAGGATTTATGATATTGGTGTAGATCAAGATATTTATTCTACAACGTAAGCACATTACAATGCACTAATGAACGTCTGAGAAAAATAAAATACGTGAGTGTCGTGTAACACTCGGTTGGAACGAAGTAATGTTATTTAATTGTATGTCATTTTTGACATTTTCGTAAATTTTGTGGTTTTAATTTTTTTGAAATTTTTGAAATTTTTGAAATTTTTGAATTTTTTGAAGTTTTTGAAGTATTTGAAGTTTTTGAAGTTTTTGAAGTTTGGGAATATTTGAAATTTTTGAAATTTTTGAAATTTAGAAGTTTTGCCACTTTAGACATTTTTTACTTTAAGGTTCTCGACCTTTTTCACTTTGTCACTACTCACTTTCACTTTTCACTACACTTCACTTCACTTCACTTTATTCTATTTTATATTTTTTTTATTTCATTCCATTTTACATGATTCTCAATCGTATGGGTGTCGCGTTTCCGTGACGTGCCGCTTTTTCGTGACGGTCACGTGACTTTTTTTCGCCTAGCCCCCCCTCCGCGAACCGTCCGATAAGGAACTTCGTTCCAAAACTACCACCGGTTTTAACCCTACACCTCTGGCCCAAGAAGTATTATGACCGAAAACTATCCTATGACGTTTCTCGAGACTCAAATTATCTCCATACTCATTTCTATCTAAATCGTTTCAGCGGTTAAAAATTCTCTATACAAACTTTCAACCCCATTTTCACCCCCACCAGGGTTGATTTTCGGGATTAAAACTATATATTATCCTTTCCTGGGACTCAAACTATCTATATACAAAATTTCATCAAAATCCGTTCAGCCGTTTTCACGATAAACAGACAAAAATTCTAAAAATTGTTGGAACGTGTTCTGTTATCGATTATATGTATCCCCAGCCAACTTTTTTTCGATTATCTTCCATGTACAGACTTTCGACCCTCTTCAGCTTTATTATATGTATAGATATGTAAGAGTATGTATATGTAAGTATGTTTAAGTAGATATTTTTATTTTGTTATATGTGTAAATTGTGTAATATGTATATGTTTATTTTAATGGATTATTTATATAAGTAGATATAGATATTTTGCCATAATTACTATGTGTATGATAAATTAAGATCTTGTCATGATTTTCAACACCTACTGTCATTAATAATTTAACCAATCTCTGCTACCTTAAGGTTTTCTGGAAGAGATCGCTTCTTAGCGATAAGACCGCCTGTTGTTTACCTTACGTTTTGTAATTTTTCTGTCTCAGTTTATTTTATTGAGGTGTACAATAAAGAGTATTTTATTATTATTATTATACCTAATTTAAAACTACCTTCAAATACAAAAAACAACAGTCAAAAATTATTAACATATACCTACTAGTCAAAAATAACCTACTAGTTAACATTACTACAATTAAAACTATACAAACATCATAATTTTTAAGAAAACATACCTACCATAATTATTTCCCCTACAACCGACACTAAAACATAAAACCCGCTCCGCGCCATACCTGGTCCAAAGGTTCCCATCACGCTCGCAGCGTTTCCACGCTGTATGGCAATGGAGACATGTTGAACCAGCCAAGAGCCAGAACGGGGGTCGTTACCCCTCTCCTTCAACCGCCGACCCAATTCCCTAAAGAGCTGGCACGCCTCGTTGCACCAGGGACCAGCTGTCTCGACGGCGACAGGGACGAAATCGTAACCCACTTCCAAAGCAGCGTACTTTGCATGCTTATTTTTCGCGGCAAGCTCAGCCGCCTAACCAGCCGACCTGACAGTGTGTCTCAGATAGGACGCAGCAAACGCAAGTCGCATCCCATAACAGACACCGCCCTCTGTGCCAAGGGACCAGGGTGACCCGTCGGGTCTTTCCCCGTCTGACCGACACAAACCTGGTGGCTCCAGAATACACGGGACATTGGCCGCTACCATTGCCCGACGAACAATTTCATTAACCCATTTGAGGAAAAGTATAATCAAATGAATGTTCATTTATAAGTATTACCTAGTAGTAATAGCAGTTAGGTTTCAAAGAATCTTTTCAGTGTGTTATTTCAATATACAGTATGGGTCCTTGGAATAAATCTTTATCAATATTATACTACTTTGATAATATCGAAATGTCTCCCTTGTACTCATATATTGGGAATATGAGATACTTACTTAATAAACAATCTGAATATGCCAACTCAGTCGGTTTTACTTACCTACTAAATATAATTTAAATCATTATATATAATAAAACTAAGTTGAGAAAATGTGCGTGCCGATAAAACTTAAAAAGGAGTCCCAGCACGATAAAGGAGAAGACTTATATAGTGTGATAGCCCTTTATTCCCCCTCGAACAAGAAAGTTCCCGTTTTAACCTAAAGGGTGTGTCTTTAAAGATATAAGGGCTTTTCCAACCCTTCAACTCGGAAAGTAAGTGTAGTGGCGCCATCTGTTGTCGAGTAGTTGAACTTCATTCATTGTCCAAAGTGGCGCCATCTGTTGTCGAATAGTTGAATTTCATTCATTGTACACAATATGGACTTAAACGAACGATTATTCCCAAACTTTCTCGAATATCCTAGCGCCAACTTTCTCGAATATCCTAGAGCCTAGCTTTCTGAATATATAAGAGCCCGGTGTCACCCGCCAGAGTTAGTTTGATTTGAACAGCGAAACAAGCGATTTCGAAACGAAAAAGAAAGAAATTATCTGTGTGTGAGCCTTTATTTTAAAGTATCACGTGTGAGTATTTTTAATAGTGTGTTTAATTTATTCTCGATTTCGAAGCGAAGAAGAAAAAAGTTATCTGTGAGCCTTTATTGTGAAATATCAAATGTGAGTATTTTTAATAGTGTATTTAATTAATTCTAATGGTTTTTTTTTGTTTTCCTTTAAATTGTAATTTCCTTAACTTTCAAGTAGTCGCGCGGCGTTGAATCGATGCCTTCTATATACTTTGGCCGTAAACAAAATATCGCGCGACCGCTTGAAGATTAAATTTTTTTTTTCTTTGTCTCAACGTGCTCCACGTTTACGTAACAATATATTTGTCTATAAAATGTTCATTTAATTTATATTTTACAGAATACAATGCCTAGACGTAAAAGAGGTGGAGATCTTGCTAGTTCTGCAGCGAAACGGCGGAAACAAAAAGAAAATCGAAGAAATGAAACGGAAGAAGAGCGCGAAGCACGTTTACAAAATCAACGAACCAGAATGAGCACCCTGAGAAGCGGAAAAAGCGAAGAAAGAAAAGAAAATAAAAGTATTGAAGAATTGAGCATTTTAAAAGATAATCTAACAAAGGAAGCATTCCACTACGAACCGACGAAGAAATATTACGATCATAAATATGTTGTGATCGGAAAAATGAATAACATTTGCCAATTTTGCCACGCGAAAAAATTCAGTAAAGAAACACCAGGTCTCTGTTGCATGAATGGAAAAATTCGATTACCACCACTGGAAGCACCTCCACAGGAATTTCTACATTACATGACCGGGGAAACACCAGAATCAAAACACTTTCTTCAAAATATAAGATCATACAACTCCTGCTTTCAAATGACTTCTTTCGGTGTTACTTCGACTGACACTAATAGAGACAAATTTGAATATGTATTTTCAATTCAAGGGCAAATTTATCACAAAATTGGATCGTTACTACCAATGCCTAACGATGACTATAAATTTCTGCAAGTATATTTCATCGGAAATGAAGAAAACGAAATTGATCAACGATGTACAAATTTTATTGGATTGAAACGCGAAATAATCCAAGATGTACAGAGGATCTTACACAAATACAATCAACTGATTTACATATTCAAAACAACACTAGACCGCATGATTTCTGATGACTATAAAATTGTAATTCGAGCCGATAAAAGACCACGTGGAGAACACGAACGTAGATTTAATGCACCTCAGATAGATGAAGTCGCCATCGTAATTGTGGACAATGAAAATACAAGCCGTGACATAATTGTACAACGAAGAAGAAAAGGACTACAACGCATTGCAGAGACACACCGTTCATATGATGCTCTTCAATATCCGTTAATATTTCTGCACGGAGAGGATGGTTATCATTTCAATATAAAACAAATTCATCCTAAAACAGGCATAGAAACAAACAAAAAAGTCACTTCCAAGGAGTTCTATGCTTACCGCTTAATGATCAGAGACAATGAAATATACAATCACATTCTCAACACTCGCCGTTTATTCCAACAATTTCTGGTAGATATGTACGCAAAAATAGAAGCAGAACGGGTGCTTTACATAAGACTGAATCAGAAGAAACTACGCACAGAAGAATACATCCACCTTCGAGATGCGATCATAAATGACGGCAATATTGACGATATTGGAACAATGGTAATCTTACCCTCATCATACATAGGAAGTCCAAGACATATGCACGAATATACTCAAGATGCCATGACCTACGTAAGAAAATATGGACGACCTGATCTCTTCATAACATTTACATGCAACTCATCATGGCCAGAAATCAAAGAACAACTAAAATACGGACAAACCTCCATGGATCGACACGACATGATAGCCCGAGTTTTTCGACAAAAACAAATAAGAGTTATTGAAGTCATCACAAAATACCACATCTTTGGAACCGTTAGATGCTGGATGTATACAATCGAGTGGCAAAAACGAGGATTACCTCACTCACACAATCTCATATGGCTACACGATAAAATTTATCCCACGGATATCGACAAAATCATACAAGCTGAATTTCCCAATCCACAAAATGATCTGGAACTATACAACATAGTAGTGAAAAACATGATTCACGGACCATGTGGACCATTAAACTTCAATGTGCCATGCATGAGTGATGGAAAATGTACAAAAAAATATCCAAAACCATACTTGGACGATACAAAAACTGAAGATGACGGCTATCCCAAATATAGAAGACGATCACCGAAAAACGGTGGCTTCACAGCAAAAATACGAATACAAGGCAGAGACGAACTGGAAATAGATAATCAATGGGTAGTACCATATAACCCACTACTTTCCAAAATGTTCCAAGCACACATAAACGTTGAATATTGCAATTCAGTAAAATCTATTAAATATATATGTAAGTACGTAAACAAAGGTAGTGATATGGCAGTATTTCAAATAGTCCAAAATAGCGAACAAAATAATAGAAATGATGGAATCCTCATGTACCAAATGGGAAGATACATCAACAGTAACGAAGCAGCGTGGAGGATTTTTAGTTTTCCCATACACGAACGCGAACCAGCTGTGCAACATCTAGCAGTACATTTGGAGAATGGACAGAGAGTTTACTTCACAAAAGACTCGGCTAGAAAAATTGCAAGCGAACCACCTCAGAACACAACATTAACAGCTTTTTTCCAACTTTGCCAAACGGATCCATTCGCAAAGACGTTACTGTATGTCGACGTCCCTATTTATTATACGTGGGACAAAACAAGGAAAATTTTTCAACGACGAAAACAAGGAATGCCAGAAGAGGGTCATCCAGAAATAATGAAAACTAACGCAATAGGTCGAGTATACACTGTACATCCAAACAATGCCGAATGTTTCTATCTCCGAATGTTGTTACACGAAATACGGGGACCAACAAGTTTCACAGATCTCAGGACTATTGACGGCTACATATGCCAGACTTACAGAGAAGCATGTCAACGTTTAGGATTATTGGAAAACGATAACCACTGGGAATTAACACTACAAGAAGCCACACTCACAGCTTCAGCTGAACAAATTCGAGAGTTATTCGCCATAATTCTAACAACATGTAACCCATCAAACCCAAAACAGCTATGGGACTCTTTCAAAAGGAATATGAGTGATGATATATTGTACCAAATCCGACAAGCTAATCCAGAACTGACTATAGAATTCAATGACGACATCTTCAATGAAACACTCATTCGCTTCGAAGATGACGAAATGTTTAGCAATAAATAACCAGACCTTAGTAGAAATTGGAATGCCAGCACCACAAAGAAATACTTTCAGTGTGCTAAACTACGAAATTACAAAGAAAAAAGCTACAACGTCAATGAACTACTTGAATACATTGCTCACAACAAACCACTCCTCAATGACAATCAAAAAAAAAATTACGACGTTATAATGAACCGAATAAATAACAACACTGGTGGAATTATTTACTTGGACGCACCAGGAGGCACCGGTAAAACGTTTCTAATAAATCTAATACTGGCGGAAACACGTGCTGAAAAACATATCGCACTGGCAACTAGCATCATCCGGCATTGCAGCCACACTTATGGAAGGAGGACGAACTGCCCATTCTGCCTTACAACTACCGTTGAATATAACCGAACAACAATTCCCGGTATGTAAAATCTCAGGAACATCTGGACGGGGTCAACTTCTAAAACATGCTAAAATTATCTTCTGGGATGAATGCACCATGGCCCATAAAAAATCACTAGAAGCCATGGACAGAACATTACAAGAATTGCGAAAAAAACTCTGAAATGATGGGAGGAGCTCTACTCATACTCTCAGGAGATTTTCGACAAACACTTCCAGTTATTCCCAAATCAACACCAGCAGACGAGATCAATGCATGCTTAAAAAAGTCACATCTCTGGCCGCAAGTACAAATACTGCAATTAACAAAAAACATGAGGGTTGAATTATCAAAAGATGAAACAACAGCACATTTTGCTAAAATACTTTTACAAATAGGATATGTACCTTATATCCTACTGACCAAACGGCCGGCCTCATTGAACTCAATAGTGATTTCTGTAACATAGCCACTACTGAAAACGAACTAATCGACAAAATTTATCCAAATATTATTCAGAACTATACCAACGTAGAGTGGTTATTTCAAAGAGCAATTTTGGCCACTAAAAATAATATTGTTGACGATATCAATTTTAATATTCTAAAGAAAATACCTGGTGAAGAGAAAGTATATAAATCGATCGACACGATGGTATCCATTGAAGAAAGTGTCAACTTTCCTACTGAATTTCTAAACTCTTTACAAGTACCAGGAATGCCATGACACTGCCTTCGTCTGAAAATTGGATCTCCAATCATACTACTCAGAAATCTCAACTCCCCAAAACTATGTAATGGAACGAGGATGATCGTAAAACAGCTATCGAATAATGTCATTGAAGCTGAACTTATTTCTGGAAAGAACAAAGGACACACAGTATTTATACCTAGAATACCACTGATCTCTTCTGAATTGCCATTTCAATTTAAAAGATTGCAGTTTCCAATTAAATTAGCCTTTAGTTTTACAATTAACAAAGCGCAAGGGCAAACTTTGAAATATTGTGGCATCAACCTCAAAGAATCCTGCTTCTCTCACGGTCAGCTATATGTAGCTTGCTCTACTATGCTTAGTTAGTTAGTTAGTAGTTTTGGACCCGGGGTATGTCCTTAAACTACGTCCGGACTTGGGTATGTCCTTAAACTATGCCAAAAAGAGAGGTATGGGCACTGCGAATGGCATCTCGCTTAGGGCACGTTCAGTGAATGTCATCTCGCTCAAATCTGGAGCAGAGCCCGACTGGGGAAGTACCTCCACCTTACAGAAAACCACAGCCAAATAGCACTAGACCCTACTCATAGTGTTGTGTTCCTGCTGGTGAGTAAGGTTGCCAAAGAGCTCAAAGAGGACCCAGTGTGTTGACGATGAGGGACCCTCTTGTTCCTTTAGCCGTCAACACAGTGAATCCTCCTTTTTGTAAAGGGTCGGCAACGCGCATGTGAGTCCTGTGGAGTTACAGGCGTCCATAGGTTACGGTAGCTGCTTACCATCAGGCAGGCCGTATGCTTGTTTGCCACCGTCGTAGTATAAAAAAAAAAAAGTCAGTTTGCTATACTATGCTTATTTCTAGATCCGAACATCTGGACGCTGTAAAGTAGAGGAGGTCAAAAAATGCAAACCACTTCAAATAAACCAATCCTATAGTTCTGGGTTTGATGCAATATTATGAGAAATTGTATAAATAATTAGAATATATCATTTCCAAATGTTTCTGCTGGGGGAAAGTAGTGTCAAACGACGTATAATGTAATTCATAGTTTGTCAGCTATTGTTTTTGTTTCCGTAATAATACGCAATGTTTTTTGTTCTAATGTTAAAATATAGGCTTTGTCCTTTATAACTGACACAACTTCTGTAGTTTGTACCTATTTTGATAATACTATTTTCCAATTCAAATTTTTTTGCTATTGTGTCACTCTTACTTCCACCCATTAAAAGCTGCCAAATGGCCGGATCTAGCAATAAGGATAGTATTTATAGCAATCTAACCAGACGGGTTTTGTTGCTCTCATTATTGTGTCATATCTGACGTGGCCAGCTCTTAGTCCATTTACACTACCAAGACAGGGTTTATCATTACATTATTATAGTCTTATGAAAATTTAATATTTAATTTTTATATATTTTTTTATAATGTTACAGTTGTTAAATTGGCTTGAACAATTAACTGCTTAAAAAAAATCTTGGCACGAGTTTATTTTAATTTCAGTCGCAACGTATTATTTACTGGCAACATATGAAAATCACTTCATCGCCCGGCTATGACTAATAATAATACGCCATAATAGTTCACTTACTTCGCGTGTGAGTTTCATTATAACGAGTACGTCTAGGGTTGCCACTGACGAATATGAACTAATGTTTTGAGTGGATTGTTATTTCGGTTTTAAAAAGTGACACGAGAAAGTTTTTACTTGAGGTATACATAATTTATGACTTATTTTCGATTCCAATTTTTTTATTTATCTACCTACCCATTTGAATCATATATATAATTTCATTGCAAATGTACATAATATATAATCGTACTTCTGTTTTACCAACTTAAAGCCTTTCACTTTTATAATTTGATGAATCAATGTTATTACAAATTAAGTATCTATAAACATTCTTTACTATTTTCTAACAAGAACTAAACAGAAAACCGCTGAAGTTATAAAATAATATTAATGATTAAATGGCATAATATAGTTATATAATCTTCATTAAATGTTCCATCCCTAATTCACGTCGTTTGTATTGTACGCGAAGTTAGCTAACAAAATATTGTGCAATAATTTGCATTATAGTCGTGCTTACCAGCAGGGCGGGGTAGGGGCTTGTCATTAATAATAGACTGCAAAGTTGTAAGGCGTTCTCGCCCTACCGGGGGTAACGACCCCGTTAAACAATACAGGGTGCAATGTTAGTGTACTCGGTTATAAAGAATGATTCGAACAATTAAGAATTAATTTAATATTGTTTCTAACTCTGAGATCCCATAGTGTTTTCCTGTAGGAACTTCAATCTCCTTACCATAACAATCATAGAGCAATAAAGGAGCATAGAGTGCTCACTCCATATAACTGTTTATTATTTTTAATATTATGTATTGCAGTAAAACAATCACTTTTGCAGAACACGTATAATTTTTACTTCATACCAAAAAAATATTATTAATAATTCGGTCATAAATTTTACACGGTGTTTAAAAATTGATTATAATTTTCTTCACACAAAAAATATAGAAGCACAATTTAAACAGAATATTTATATGCAAACAATGGTGGATGTCTGCCTTCCGCATAAAATAAAAAAAGGAGTAGGTACAGTCAAGAACAGAACTGGTTGAAAATTTAACTATAAAGATAAACGAATTGATGAGATGCGAGTGATATGAACGATGATGGCTGATTCACTGGATGAAGGAAACCTAAATTTAAAACCGATTATTTATAACGCCCGTCAGATGAGGCTATTTTAGAATTTTAAGAATGGTGGAAAATGCGGATCTGAGATATTCAACCAAGGTTGGCAAAACAACAAAAAAAACTATTATGGCACAAAAACACTGATTACAAAAAGGGAATCGGATTTATAACGTTTAAAAAAAAATGTAAATAAAATGATATTCTTGAAAGTCAGGAAATGGTCAAAAGTCAAACTGAATTTAAATAAAGTTCGTGGGCAGGCGCCCCCTTTGCTTTAGGCGGACCCGCACCTCAGACACGGCCAAAGGGGAGCACTGGGTATTGGAAAACCTATATCGGCGGTCACCCTCTTCTAGGGAATTAAACAACTGTGGTGAACAATTTCAGGGAACAAAAAAAGGACTCAAAAGGATAATTCCTGCTTTTTTTCTTCAAATCTCCAAGTCGATCTGACACTTTCCAATAAACAAAACCTTTTGACAATCTGGAATACCTCAAAAATTCATATTCAAAATTAGCGCGAACATTATCTCAATTTTATAACTGCCAGTTGTGTATTACAAAATGTGGACTGATATAAGCGCCATCTAACCATAATGACGTGAATTACAATGTACACTTTTTTATATATCAACCACGACCTAGCCTTAGAACTTTCTTAGACACGGAAGTTCCAAAGAACATCGACAGATGTCGTACGATAGACGTAGCGTCATGCTACAGCATCTCCCTACCAAACAAAGAAACAAACAAACAACAACACAAGAAAACTCACCCCAAGTAACAAAAAAAACACAACTTAATGCTAAGCCCAAAAAAGGTACAACAAGAGAACCCTAAACGAATTCCAAAAAAAAAACAAAACCAACCAGTTATTAACATTACCCCTAAAGACTAACCTAATAGATTAACAAGATGACACAACGCCAACCAACGCGTCACGCGGTCCAAGACGTGACGGCCGGGATAGGATAGAAACTGCACCTGGCCACAGATCTTAATCCCTGACATCGAGTCATCAAATTACACAACCAAGCACCAACGGTAAAAAAAAAATCAAATCTGGAAAAAGGAGCAAGGAAACGCTCAAACGAAAACAAAAAAACGAATCAAGACAACGATTACCGATAAGGGAAGGGCGGACTAAAGCGCATTTTAGAATTTTGAGAAAACTGAACGGGCCGAAAGAAGAAACTATTTCAAGATATCTTTAATATGATAGGTACCGATGTGCTCGGAATCGGTATCAGCCAGTAGATATACCGGCATACACGGCACCGAACGAAACGTGGAGCGAATTTACCGCCTCGAAAAGGATCAGCGGAACCACGCTGGAAATTCCTGCGCCAAACGATTTGGTCACCAACTATTCTTGGCGAAGAACGATTCGTGTTGAACTTGGCGGCGTTACGATGAAAGGCCAAAGCCATCGAATCAGAAACTTTATCGTACACCTCACGAAGCGTCTGAAGATTCGAAGCGCATTCCATCCGGCTGAGTCCCACATCTTGGTCCACAACCTGATTCTCAACACGTTCACGAATCATTGACAACTCGCGGCCGTACATCAAAAAATTCGGTGTATAAGCAGTAGCCAAATTTATACAAGAATTCAAATAGAGAGCGACCCGATGTAAATGACCTGACCAACTGCGTTGGTCATTTTCAACTAAAATGCTCAAAGTAGTAATCACGACCTGGTTATATCTCTCCACAACATTCGCTTGTGGCGAATAATATGGGGTATAACCTTGGAAGAATAATAAGTAAGGAAGCGTAATCAACGCTGAAAATCTGCTCCACTTTCCTGGTGCCAAAGTGGGCGGAGCTTGTGACAGCGGTGCCCTTATGTCATGTCAAACATTTTGAAATTGTCATGTCGTCAAAATATTAGTTTTTTCGGTCTATGAAATTTCGGTAATATATCGGTATAAAAATGCCGGCTTGTGCCGTGCATTGGTGCGGGAGCCACACAGGTGCCAAAGATGGTGATATTTCTTTTCATCGGTAAGTAAATCACGCATAGATATTCTTATACATTACGGACTTGGTCGATGTTATGCAATATAAGTTTTGGAAAAGTAAACATAACTCATTAACCAAATAAAAATAATGTTTATTCAATAAAATTATTTACAAATGTCAATTCTTAATACGTTCTACGTGCTTAAATAAATTACACTTATTTCAATACATAATTAAAATGAACGTTCATGTCAGCGTAAGTCATAATTAGTCAAAATATATTTAAGAACAATTCACATTAAATATTATAACATTACATACCTAGTATGTTATTCAATCAAATACAAACATTGAAAACATTAAAAAAAGAATGAACCCAGCAGGACTTCAACCTCGCATCGATACGCCTTACCGGGGCTCGATCGCTTTACCAATTAAGCTATGGGTCAAGTTACTAAGTTAACGAAAAAAACGTAAGTAAGGCGTATCGATGAGAGGTTCAAGTCCTGCAGGGTTGATTCTTTTTTCAATGTTTTCAATGTTTGTATTTGATTGAATAACATACTATTGTATGAGTGGAATGCCCCACTTTATAAACATGTAAAAATAATTATGAGTTGAAAGCAACGCCATCTATATATTTTCGTTGTGACACTTGCAATAGGGTCGGCGGGAAGGGTATCTAACTCTAGTAGTTAGCACCTAGATGTCGCTTACGGCTGCTATAAAGTCGATGTAGATCAAAATAAATGCAAAAAGATCATTGAAGGCATTGAGAATTTCGTCAACTTAGTAACTTGACCCATAGCTTAATTGGTAAAGCGATCGAGCCCCGGTAAGGCGTATCGATGCGAGGTTCAAGTCCTGCTGGGTTGATTATTTTTTCAATGTTTTCAATGTTTGTATTTGATTGAAGAACATACTATTGTATGAGTGGAATGCCTCACTTTAAAAACATGTAAAAATAATTATTACATACATATCTCCCACACATACAGTCATACAGTCTCCCACTTCATTTAAAAAAAATCTTAAATTTCATTATCTTTCTCCGTCGTGAAACTTTTGTCTGAGTCCTTTTCTCCATGGTTAAGGACTGTTATTTATATACTAGCTGTGCCCGCGGCTCCGCCCGCGTGGAATTCGGTCTGTGTCAGTAAGCGGCTAATTCACCCCTAATTTCTCTCCCGCTACCCTGGAGGCGGAACTTGAAGTAAAGTTGACAGATGGATACGCTAGAGGACAGTATTCCTAATAAAATATTTTACAATTACCACTAAATGAAACTACACTCAAAAATGAATACTTTTTTTTGGCATGATTTAAACGACATAGAGTACGATAAGTAGTAGGTGTATATCAGACGATACAGGACCACTTTTGTATTTATACGTTCATGTCCACGGCAAATATCATCCAAATAGATTCTCCCGTCAAATCAGTCTAAGCATGAAATTGAAATTGGGCTGAAGGGGGGGGGGGGGGGGTCACAAACGCAGAAATGATTTGTTTCTATTTGAGGTGCACTTGGAGGGAGGGGGGTCCATGACCCATGCAATGACAAAGCAAAAAAAACCGGCCAAGATCATGTCGGGCGATGCTCAGTGTAGAGTTTCGTAGATGCCGCTCTGTTACAAAACATCCGTTCAGAAGGTCGTTTATTAAGAGATATTTGGCGGCGCCTACGTCATTTTACTATCCGGCACTTCCTTTCGCTATGCGTTTTTGACTGATAATGTAAAAACGGCTGAACCGATTTTATTCAATATAGTTTTTATTGAAAGTTCTTATCAGGCCTCACCAAATTTCAGCTTTCTAGTGCGAACGGTAACTGAGCTAGACCGCGGACAGACGGACGGACATGGCGAATTTATAAGGGTTCCTAGTTGACTACGGAACGCTAAAAAGAGATAAATATTAGTTTATGTAACTGTTACGTAATAAGGCCTAATTATGTACAGAAGCATACACTGCTTTACCTACACACATATTAAAAAGCCATTGAAACCATTAGAATGACCGCCATTACACCGCCATGACCAACCTTATTGCGCCGGCGGACGGAGGGGAGGCATGCCGGCGGTCGGAGGGGGGGGGGGGCGGATTTATATTACGTTACCGTAGGTAATGAATTTTCATACGTTTTTACCACACTGTCACAGATATACACTGATGTTGTTACTGGTTGCAATAATGGTGGTAATTACATACGGTTCCGAACGCGGAATAGAGGATTTATGATATTGGTGTAGATCAAGATATTTATTCTACAACGTAAGCACATTACAATGCACTAATGAACGTCTGAGAAAAATAAAATACGTGAGTGTCGTGTAACACTCGGTTGGAACGAAGTAATGTTATTTAATTGTATGTCATTTTTGACATTTTCGTAAATTTTGTGGTTTTAATTTTTTTGAAATTTTTGAAATTTTTGAAATTTTTGAATTTTTTGAAGTTTTTGAAGTATTTGAAGTTTTTGAAGTTTTTGAAGTTTGGGAATATTTGAAATTTTTGAAATTTTTGAAATTTAGAAGTTTTGCCACTTTAGACATTTTTTACTTTAAGGTTCTCGACCTTTTTCACTTTGTCACTACTCACTTTCACTTTTCACTACACTTCACTTCACTTCACTTTATTCTATTTTATATTTTTTTTATTTCATTCCATTTTACATGATTCTCAATCGTATGGGTGTCGCGTTTCCGTGACGTGCCGCTTTTTCGTGACGGTCACGTGACTTTTTTTCGCCTAGCCCCCCCTCCGCGAACCGTCCGATAAGGAACTTCGTTCCAAAACTACCACCGGTTTTAACCCTACACCTCTGGCCCAAGAAGTATTATGACCGAAAACTATCCTATGACGTTTCTCGAGACTCAAATTATCTCCATACTCATTTCTATCTAAATCGTTTCAGCGGTTAAAAATTCTCTATACAAACTTTCAACCCCATTTTCACCCCCACCAGGGTTGATTTTCGGGATTAAAACTATATATTATCCTTTCCTGGGACTCAAACTATCTATATACAAAATTTCATCAAAATCCGTTCAGCCGTTTTCACGATAAACAGACAAAAATTCTAAAAATTGTTGGAACGTGTTCTGTTATCGATTATATGTATCCCCAGCCAACTTTTTTTCGATTATCTTCCATGTACAGACTTTCGACCCTCTTCAGCTTTATTATATGTATAGATATGTAAGAGTATGTATATGTAAGTATGTTTAAGTAGATATTTTTATTTTGTTATATGTGTAAATTGTGTAATATGTATATGTTTATTTTAATGGATTATTTATATAAGTAGATATAGATATTTTGCCATAATTACTATGTGTATGATAAATTAAGATCTTGTCATGATTTTCAACACCTACTGTCATTAATAATTTAACCAATCTCTGCTACCTTAAGGTTTTCTGGAAGAGATCGCTTCTTAGCGATAAGACCGCCTGTTGTTTACCTTACGTTTTGTAATTTTTCTGTCTCAGTTTATTTTATTGAGGTGTACAATAAAGAGTATTTTATTATTATTATTATACCTAATTTAAAACTACCTTCAAATACAAAAAACAACAGTCAAAAATTATTAACATATACCTACTAGTCAAAAATAACCTACTAGTTAACATTACTACAATTAAAACTATACAAACATCATAATTTTTAAGAAAACATACCTACCATAATTATTTCCCCTACAACCGACACTAAAACATAAAACCCGCTCCGCGCCATACCTGGTCCAAAGGTTCCCATCACGCTCGCAGCGTTTCCACGCTGTATGGCAATGGAGACATGTTGAACCAGCCAAGAGCCAGAACGGGGGTCGTTACCCCTCTCCTTCAACCGCCGACCCAATTCCCTAAAGAGCTGGCACGCCTCGTTGCACCAGGGACCAGCTGTCTCGACGGCGACAGGGACGAAATCGTAACCCACTTCCAAAGCAGCGTACTTTGCATGCTTATTTTTCGCGGCAAGCTCAGCCGCCTAACCAGCCGACCTGACAGTGTGTCTCAGATAGGACGCAGCAAACGCAAGTCGCATCCCATAACAGACACCGCCCTCTGTGCCAAGGGACCAGGGTGACCCGTCGGGTCTTTCCCCGTCTGACCGACACAAACCTGGTGGCTCCAGAATACACGGGACATTGGCCGCTACCATTGCCCGACGAACAATTTCATTAACCCATTTGAGGAAAAGTATAATCAAATGAATGTTCATTTATAAGTATTACCTAGTAGTAATAGCAGTTAGGTTTCAAAGAATCTTTTCAGTGTGTTATTTCAATATACAGTATGGGTCCTTGGAATAAATCTTTATCAATATTATACTACTTTGATAATATCGAAATGTCTCCCTTGTACTCATATATTGGGAATATGAGATACTTACTTAATAAACAATCTGAATATGCCAACTCAGTCGGTTTTACTTACCTACTAAATATAATTTAAATCATTATATATAATAAAACTAAGTTGAGAAAATGTGCGTGCCGATAAAACTTAAAAAGGAGTCCCAGCACGATAAAGGAGAAGACTTATATAGTGTGATAGCCCTTTATTCCCCCTCGAACAAGAAAGTTCCCGTTTTAACCTAAAGGGTGCGTCTTTAAAGATATAAGGGCTTTTCCAACCCTTCAACTCGGAAAGTAAGTGTAGTGGCGCCATCTGTTGTCGAGTAGTTGAACTTCATTCATTGTCCAAAGTGGCGCCATCTGTTGTCGAATAGTTGAATTTCATTCATTGTACACAATATGGACTTAAACGAACGATTATTCCCAAACTTTCTCGAATATCCTAGCGCCAACTTTCTCGAATATCCTAGAGCCTAGCTTTCTGAATATATAAGAGCCCGGTGTCACCCGCCAGAGTTAGTTTGATTTGAACAGCGAAACAAGCGATTTCGAAACGAAAAAGAAAGAAATTATCTGTGTGTGAGCCTTTATTTTAAAGTATCACGTGTGAGTATTTTTAATAGTGTGTTTAATTTATTCTCGATTTCGAAGCGAAGAAGAAAAAAGTTATCTGTGAGCCTTTATTGTGAAATATCAAATGTGAGTATTTTTAATAGTGTATTTAATTAATTCTAATGGTTTTTTTTTGTTTTCCTTTAAATTGTAATTTCCTTAACTTTCAAGTAGTCGCGCGGCGTTGAATCGATGCCTTCTATATACTTTGGCCGTAAACAAAATATCGCGCGACCGCTTGAAGATTAAATTTTTTTTTTCTTTGTCTCAACGTGCTCCACGTTTACGTAACAATATATTTGTCTATAAAATGTTCATTTAATTTATATTTTACAGAATACAATGCCTAGACGTAAAAGAGGTGGAGATCTTGCTAGTTCTGCAGCGAAACGGCGGAAACAAAAAGAAAATCGAAGAAATGAAACGGAAGAAGAGCGCGAAGCACGTTTACAAAATCAACGAACCAGAATGAGCACCCTGAGAAGCGGAAAAAGCGAAGAAAGAAAAGAAAATAAAAGTATTGAAGAATTGAGCATTTTAAAAGATAATCTAACAAAGGAAGCATTCCACTACGAACCGACGAAGAAATATTACGATCATAAATATGTTGTGATCGGAAAAATGAATAACATTTGCCAATTTTGCCACGCGAAAAAATTCAGTAAAGAAACACCAGGTCTCTGTTGCATGAATGGAAAAATTCGATTACCACCACTGGAAGCACCTCCACAGGAATTTCTACATTACATGACCGGGGAAACACCAGAATCAAAACACTTTCTTCAAAATATAAGATCATACAACTCCTGCTTTCAAATGACTTCTTTCGGTGTTACTTCGACTGACACTAATAGAGACAAATTTGAATATGTATTTTCAATTCAAGGGCAAATTTATCACAAAATTGGATCGTTACTACCAATGCCTAACGATGACTATAAATTTCTGCAAGTATATTTCATCGGAAATGAAGAAAACGAAATTGATCAACGATGTACAAATTTTATTGGATTGAAACGCGAAATAATCCAAGATGTACAGAGGATCTTACACAAATACAATCAACTGATTTACATATTCAAAACAACACTAGACCGCATGATTTCTGATGACTATAAAATTGTAATTCGAGCCGATAAAAGACCACGTGGAGAACACGAACGTAGATTTAATGCACCTCAGATAGATGAAGTCGCCATCGTAATTGTGGACAATGAAAATACAAGCCGTGACATAATTGTACAACGAAGAAGAAAAGGACTACAACGCATTGCAGAGACACACCGTTCATATGATGCTCTTCAATATCCGTTAATATTTCTGCACGGAGAGGATGGTTATCATTTCAATATAAAACAAATTCATCCTAAAACAGGCATAGAAACAAACAAAAAAGTCACTTCCAAGGAGTTCTATGCTTACCGCTTAATGATCAGAGACAATGAAATATACAATCACATTCTCAACACTCGCCGTTTATTCCAACAATTTCTGGTAGATATGTACGCAAAAATAGAAGCAGAACGGGTGCTTTACATAAGACTGAATCAGAAGAAACTACGCACAGAAGAATACATCCACCTTCGAGATGCGATCATAAATGACGGCAATATTGACGATATTGGAACAATGGTAATCTTACCCTCATCATACATAGGAAGTCCAAGACATATGCACGAATATACTCAAGATGCCATGACCTACGTAAGAAAATATGGACGACCTGATCTCTTCATAACATTTACATGCAACTCATCATGGCCAGAAATCAAAGAACAACTAAAATACGGACAAACCTCCATGGATCGACACGACATGATAGCCCGAGTTTTTCGACAAAAACAAATAAGAGTTATTGAAGTCATCACAAAATACCACATCTTTGGAACCGTTAGATGCTGGATGTATACAATCGAGTGGCAAAAACGAGGATTACCTCACTCACACAATCTCATATGGCTACACGATAAAATTTATCCCACGGATATCGACAAAATCATACAAGCTGAATTTCCCAATCCACAAAATGATCTGGAACTATACAACATAGTAGTGAAAAACATGATTCACGGACCATGTGGACCATTAAACTTCAATGTGCCATGCATGAGTGATGGAAAATGTACAAAAAAATATCCAAAACCATACTTGGACGATACAAAAACTGAAGATGACGGCTATCCCAAATATAGAAGACGATCACCGAAAAACGGTGGCTTCACAGCAAAAATACGAATACAAGGCAGAGACGAACTGGAAATAGATAATCAATGGGTAGTACCATATAACCCACTACTTTCCAAAATGTTCCAAGCACACATAAACGTTGAATATTGCAATTCAGTAAAATCTATTAAATATATATGTAAGTACGTAAACAAAGGTAGTGATATGGCAGTATTTCAAATAGTCCAAAATAGCGAACAAAATAATAGAAATGATGGAATCCTCATGTACCAAATGGGAAGATACATCAACAGTAACGAAGCAGCGTGGAGGATTTTTAGTTTTCCCATACACGAACGCGAACCAGCTGTGCAACATCTAGCAGTACATTTGGAGAATGGACAGAGAGTTTACTTCACAAAAGACTCGGCTAGAAAAATTGCAAGCGAACCACCTCAGAACACAACATTAACAGCTTTTTTCCAACTTTGCCAAACGGATCCATTCGCAAAGACGTTACTGTATGTCGACGTCCCTATTTATTATACGTGGGACAAAACAAGGAAAATTTTTCAACGACGAAAACAAGGAATGCCAGAAGAGGGTCATCCAGAAATAATGAAAACTAACGCAATAGGTCGAGTATACACTGTACATCCAAACAATGCCGAATGTTTCTATCTCCGAATGTTGTTACACGAAATACGGGGACCAACAAGTTTCACAGATCTCAGGACTATTGACGGCTACATATGCCAGACTTACAGAGAAGCATGTCAACGTTTAGGATTATTGGAAAACGATAACCACTGGGAATTAACACTACAAGAAGCCACACTCACAGCTTCAGCTGAACAAATTCGAGAGTTATTCGCCATAATTCTAACAACATGTAACCCATCAAACCCAAAACAGCTATGGGACTCTTTCAAAAGGAATATGAGTGATGATATATTGTACCAAATCCGACAAGCTAATCCAGAACTGACTATAGAATTCAATGACGACATCTTCAATGAAACACTCATTCGCTTCGAAGATGACGAAATGTTTAGCAATAAATAACCAGACCTTAGTAGAAATTGGAATGCCAGCACCACAAAGAAATACTTTCAGTGTGCTAAACTACGAAATTACAAAGAAAAAAGCTACAACGTCAATGAACTACTTGAATACATTGCTCACAACAAACCACTCCTCAATGACAATCAAAAAAAAAATTACGACGTTATAATGAACCGAATAAATAACAACACTGGTGGAATTATTTACTTGGACGCACCAGGAGGCACCGGTAAAACGTTTCTAATAAATCTAATACTGGCGGAAACACGTGCTGAAAAACATATCGCACTGGCAACTAGCATCATCCGGCATTGCAGCCACACTTATGGAAGGAGGACGAACTGCCCATTCTGCCTTACAACTACCGTTGAATATAACCGAACAACAATTCCCGGTATGTAAAATCTCAGGAACATCTGGACGGGGTCAACTTCTAAAACATGCTAAAATTATCTTCTGGGATGAATGCACCATGGCCCATAAAAAATCACTAGAAGCCATGGACAGAACATTACAAGAATTGCGAAAAAAACTCTGAAATGATGGGAGGAGCTCTACTCATACTCTCAGGAGATTTTCGACAAACACTTCCAGTTATTCCCAAATCAACACCAGCAGACGAGATCAATGCATGCTTAAAAAAGTCACATCTCTGGCCGCAAGTACAAATACTGCAATTAACAAAAAACATGAGGGTTGAATTATCAAAAGATGAAACAACAGCACATTTTGCTAAAATACTTTTACAAATAGGATATGTACCTTATATCCTACTGACCAAACGGCCGGCCTCATTGAACTCAATAGTGATTTCTGTAACATAGCCACTACTGAAAACGAACTAATCGACAAAATTTATCCAAATATTATTCAGAACTATACCAACGTAGAGTGGTTATTTCAAAGAGCAATTTTGGCCACTAAAAATAATATTGTTGACGATATCAATTTTAATATTCTAAAGAAAATACCTGGTGAAGAGAAAGTATATAAATCGATCGACACGATGGTATCCATTGAAGAAAGTGTCAACTTTCCTACTGAATTTCTAAACTCTTTACAAGTACCAGGAATGCCATGACACTGCCTTCGTCTGAAAATTGGATCTCCAATCATACTACTCAGAAATCTCAACTCCCCAAAACTATGTAATGGAACGAGGATGATCGTAAAACAGCTATCGAATAATGTCATTGAAGCTGAACTTATTTCTGGAAAGAACAAAGGACACACAGTATTTATACCTAGAATACCACTGATCTCTTCTGAATTGCCATTTCAATTTAAAAGATTGCAGTTTCCAATTAAATTAGCCTTTAGTTTTACAATTAACAAAGCGCAAGGGCAAACTTTGAAATATTGTGGCATCAACCTCAAAGAATCCTGCTTCTCTCACGGTCAGCTATATGTAGCTTGCTCAAGAGTAGGAAGTTCGAAAAATTTATATATATATACCCCGGACAATAAAATGAAAAATGTTGTTTATAAACAAGTAGTGTAAATAATGAGAAAATGTAAATACATGTAAATATAGAAAATGTTTTCAAAATATATTTTTTACTTTTTACGTCATAGTATGTTTTTTTATTTCATCTACCACGTAATCTCATATCAACTCCCGAGCGAAGCCGGGTATCATAGCTAGTTCTGTTATAATGATGACTTCAACAGTATGTGTATGTTTAAAGTTTCCCCAGAACGAAGTAAGAAGGCATGCATGGATTTCTGCGGTTCGGTTACAGGCGTCCATAGGCTACGGTAGCTGCTTACCATCAGGTGAGCCGTACGCCTGTTTGCTACCGTTGTAGTATAAAAAAATGGATAGGAAATTTAAATTTATCTTTGTATTTCCCTAAGCCTGCTATCTATCTATACATCTATACATATAATAAAGCTGAAGAGGGTCGAAAGTCTGTACATGGAAGATAATCGAAAAAAAGTTGGCTGGGGATACTTAGAATCGATAACAGAACACGTTCCAACAATTTTTAGAATTTTTGTCTGTTTATCTGTTTGTCTGTTTATCTGTTTATCTGTTTATCTGTTTATCTGTTTGTCTGTTTATCTGTTTATTTGACCGCGCATCACGTGAAAACGGCAGAACGGATTTTGATGAAATTTTGTATAGATATAGTTTGAGTCCTGGTAAAGGATAATATATAGTTTTAATCCCAAAAATCAACCCTGATGGGGGTGAAAATGGGGTTGAAAGTTTGTATGGAGAATTTTGACCCGCTGAAACGATTTAGATAGAAATGATTTGAGTCTCGAAAAACGTCAAAGGATAGTTTTCAAACCCTTGTGGGGGTGAAAAGGGGGTTGGAAGGTGGTATGAGGAATTTTTTACCGCTGAACTGATTAAGATGAAAATTGGTATAGAGATAGTATGGGTTTCGAGAAATGAAAAAGGATAGTTTCTTTTTCAAACCCCCCCCCCATCTTATTTTCGAACCGTAGGTACAAAGAATGGAAGTGATGCCTGTTACCCGTCGACGCTTTAAATTTACCTTTACCCGCTCTTAAGAAATATTTGAAAATGTCATGAATATCAAAGGGTTATTGCAGGTTCGAGGACTATATATGACATACAAAGATGCATGGCCCAAACCAAAAAATTACTACAAAATCATCTAACATTTATAGGACACCGTTTAGGTAGGAAATAGTAGTTTATGTAACTGTTACGTAATAAGGGTCCTTAAAACATGAGTGTGGTTTTCATAATAAGATCACACGAGTGTTTTAAGGCCTAATTACGTACAGTTGCATACACTGATTTATCTACACTCATATTATTTATCCTAAATGCATTATTCGGAAACCATAGAATGGCCGCCATTGCACCGCCATGGCCAACTCGATTGTGCCGGCGGTCGCGCGGGCGCGTATCGGCGGCCGCGCGGGAGCGTGGAACATTATGTTATCAAAACTCATAACACATCAATATTTGAGCATGTAAAGTTAAAATTACGTTACTGATACAGATAAAAAGCTTATCATAGTAAAATCAGTTGTGGTAATGCTAGCATTGCCTACCGTTTTCGAACACGTTTTAGAGAACTTACAATGTGAGTGTAGATAAACATATCAAACGTTTTGTGAAGCAGTCAGATTAGGATTTATTTTGCTTAATAATTAAACAATAGGTACATTATATGTCTCTCAACCTGTTTTGATATGTCTTCTTGAAGAACTACGCCTTATTTTGTATCTTTAAGATCTAATGATGTATTACTGTTTTGAAAAAAAATAAGTCCCGTCGAATTTCTTTTCGGTCATAATACTTCTTGGGCCAGAGGTGTAGGGTTAGAACCGGTGGTAGTTTTGGAACGAAGTTCCTTATCGGACGGTTCGCGGATCCGGCCAAGGCGAAAAAAAGTCACGTGACAGACACGAAAAAGCGTCACGTCACGAAAACGCGACACCCATACGATTGAGAAACGTAAAATGGAATGGAATAAAAAATATATAAAATAGAATAAAGTGAAGTGAAGTGTAGAATACTTCGGTCACGTTGCAAGAAAAGATGGTGGCAACCTGGAGAAGCTCATCGTGACCGGCAAAGTAGATGGGAAAAGACCTCGTGGACGCAGCCCTATACGTTGGTCTGACCAGATCCGCACCACTCTCGACTCGACCTTGCACCACGCCATCCACACTGCCAGTGACAGAAACAGGTGGAGAAAGATCTCTCGTGAAAAAGTGATGCAGAAGGGAGGTCACGACCCTCAGTACTGAGGAATACGACACAAGGAGGAGGAGGAAGTGTAGTGAAATTGAGAAGTGACTAAGTGAAAAAAGTCGAGAACCTTAAAAGTCGAGAATTTTAAAAATGTCGAAAATGTCAAAAATGTCAAATATTCCAAAATTTCCAAAATTTCCAAAATTTCCAAAATTTCCGAAATTTCCGAAATTTCCAAAATTTCCAAGATTTCCAAGATTTCCAAGATTTCCAAAATTTCCAAAATTTCCAAAATTTCCAAAAATTTCCAAAATTTCCAAAATTACCATAATTTCTAAAATTTCCAAAATTTCACTCACTATCACATACTTTCCACGACACTCACGTATTTTATTTTTCTCTGACGTTCATTAGTGCATTGTAATGTGCTTACATTGACGAATAAATATCTTGATCTACACCAACATCATAAATCCTCTGTTCCGCGTTCAGAACCGTATGTAATTAATTACCAACATTATTGCAACCAGTAACGTAACATCAGTGTATTATCTGTGACAGTGTGGTAAAAACGTATAAAATCGCCCCCCCGACCGCCGGCGCAATAATGTTGGTCATGGCGGTGTAATGGCGGTCATTCTAATGGTTTCAATGG
This sequence comes from Pammene aurita, assembly GCA_947086415.1. Taxonomy (NCBI): domain Eukaryota; kingdom Metazoa; phylum Arthropoda; class Insecta; order Lepidoptera; family Tortricidae; genus Pammene; species Pammene aurita. The sequence goes on along the minus strand of OX352296.1, from coordinate 13,362,334 downwards.
ATTTTTAATATGTGTGTAGGTAAAGCAGTGTATGCCTCTGTACATAATTAGGCCTCATTACGTGACAGTTATATCGCCATGTCCGTCCGTCTGTCCGCGGTCTAGCTCAGTTACCGTTCGCACTAGAAAGCTGAAATTTGGTGAGACCTGATAAAAACTTTCAATAAAAACTACAGTCAAAATCTGTTATAACGACATCGAAGGGACTACTCATATTGAGTCGTAAAAACCGATAGTTGTAACAACCGGTGACAGGTATTAATAGGAAAGATAATATGTATATTCATGTAGCAAATTAAACCGCATTTTGTTTACTTCAATACAAACGTATAATATAAAAGAACAATATCATTTTTCCATCATTTTTGTATGCATAAAATCTGTAATTTTAGTTTTTTTGAAACACTTCTGTCGTGCATACACATTTTGTAATTCACGCACGTTGGATTTTAATCAGCGTATCGTCACAATTTCCCTGCATGTGGAACTCTTCATTAAAAAGAACAATCTTTCGTAATACACTAACAGCATTGAGACCGTCAATCAAAGTTGGCACTGTAAATTGTTCTTCCGAGTCTTCCTGTTCATTTTCATTTTCCTCTTGAAGTTCACGTACAATATCATCCTCCGTAGCTGGTGCACAAATTGCAATAGACTGATCTACATCAATGAACTCGTCTGTTTCAGTAGTAGATAAAGCAGGTCGTAAATTTTGGGCTGATTGAGCCAAAGAAATATTGTCCTCTTCATCATCGTCAATCACATCATCTGAGGTTCTTGTTATAAGACTTGTAAGATCTTTAAAACCTGCATGCCCAAAGCAGTTAGCTATAGTTTTTTGTGAAACTTTTTCCCATGCTTCGGATATCATCAAGATGGCATCAAGAACCGTAAAGCTGTTCTGATTATTACTGTCAATGCTTTGTATTAACTTTAACACTTGCAGTCTTCTATAATGAGATTTTAAACATCTTATTACACCTTGGTCCATAGGTTGCAGTACAGATGTAACATTTGGTGGTAAGAACACGAGTTTAATACACTTCAGATTAGTAACAGCCGGATGAGCAGGACAATTATCAACTAAAAGAAGAACTTTCTTATTGTTTGCTTTTAATTCAGCGTCCCAGTTTCGTAACCATCTTTCAAAAATTTCCGATGTCATCCATGACTTTACATTGTTTTCATACGTTACCGGCAGTGAGCGTATGTTTTTAAAGCATCTTGGTTTCTTAGATTTCCCAATAACTAAAAGCTTCCTTTTACAGGATCCTGTCATATTTGCTGCAACCATGATCGTTAGTCTCGTCTTGGACATTTTTCCTCCCGAACAATTCTCTCCTTTGAATTTTAAAGTCCTGTCTGGTGTCATATTGTAAAAAAGTCCGGTTTCGTCTGCGTTATAAATGTCTTCTGGACTGTAGCCTTCGCATAATGTAGGCCACTTTTGCGTAATCCATTCGTCTACAGCATCTTTATCCACACTGGCAGCTTCACCACTCATTTTCCCGCCGACAATGCCATGTCGAGCCCGGAAACGTTGAATCCAACTAGACGAGCAAACAAAATCTTCACCAAAACGTTGAGCAAAATCGTTTGCTTTTTGTTGAAGAATTGGTCCATTTATTGGCACATTATTTGTCCTTTGATATTTAAACCACTTTAACAAAGCTTCCTCAATCTTCGTATGCCGCGTTGTTCTGGCTCGTTTCATTTTCAAAAAATTCTTGTCGTAAAGGATTTGAATTTTCTCCCTTTCTTTCCAAATGGTTGAAATTGTCGAGTGGGATACACCATATTCTTTTGCCAGGTCTTTGTTTGGAATTCCTTTCTCTAGCTTTGAAATAATATGCGATTTTTCTTCTATACTGATTTGTTTTCTTTTTTGCGACATGTTACAATTTTCACAGTTAACTCAACAATAATGTTTTGGTGCGTCTTGTGTAAAGATAAGTAACAAACTGACTTAAGAGATATGACGAAGCGGGCCTTGAGGCTACGGCATGCATGTGCTTTGTTTCTAAGAATTACAAAAGACCCTAAACTTTGTTTACTTTTACGATAATAGCCATTGACTATTATACTGTGCCAGATGTGGATACAGTTACCTATTCAAATTGTTTACAATACAGCTGAGCCGGTCGTTCTACAGATATAATTCTCTGAAATATATTAACCAAATGTGGTCGCTTAATGCGGTATGTCGTAGTAAACAATGTCGTAAAATCCAATGTTTTAGATAAGGCGGTCATATAACATTCAGCCAGGACCTTTGATTTTGGTAAATTTAACCGGTATGTGGTTCTAAACGATGTCGCCATAAACGGTTTTGACTGTATATTGAATAAAATCGGTCCAGCCGTATTTGAATTATTAGTCAAAAACGCATAGTGAAAGGAAGTGCCGAATAGTAAAATGACGTAAGCGCCGCCAAATAAACGACCTTTTGAATGGATGTTTTGTAACAGGGCAGCATCTACGAAACTCTACACGGAGCATCTCCCGACATGCTCTTGGCCGGTTTTTTTTTGCATTGTTATCCCGGAAATCACCCCTTAAGGATTAGAAAAAAATAATTTCTGCATTTGTGACCCCCCCCCCCCCCCCCCAATTTCAACCGCGCCTGTTCTTACCTTTCATCCTTTGACTGATTTGACGGGAAGATCGATTTGGATGATATTTGCAGTAGACATAAACGTATAAAAACAAAAGTGGTCCTGTATCGTCCGATATACACCTACTATACTCTCTATGTCGTTTAAATCATGCCAAAATTAATAAAAAAAAGGATTCATTTATGAGTGTAGTTTCATTTAGTGGTAATTGTAAAATATTTTATTTGGACTAATGTCCTCTAGCGTATCCATCTGTCAACTTTACTTCAAGTACCGCCTCCAGGGTAGCGGGAGAGAAATTAGGGGTGAATTAGCCGCTTACTGACACAGACCGAATTCCACGCGGGCGGAGCCGCGGGCACAGCTAGTAATAAATAGTACACATAAACCAAGGATAAACGAACTCATCCGTTATTTTTTTAGTTCTTAAAAACGAGGAAGCAAAGAGATTTTTTAACCATTTATATTGAAGGTATGCTATTATTTTCTAGTCTGGTCATAAATAAAGTTAAAAAATAATCGTTTTTTTTGCCATAATCAATCTTAATTGCTTAACATTATGTTGCTTAAGATCAAGAGGGTCTCCCTAATATAACGGATTTATAAAATTGTAAAAAAGTTCAAAATCTTTACTATTTTATGTTAATTTATGCTTATTTTGTAGTACGTAAGTCCCTCTATTGTAATTAAGCACTTTTATTAAATAAATGAAAGATGAATAGAAGGCTTTCACATCATTCCTTTTTCCAAGAACGATTAAATTTACGTATATTACATAAATAATGAAAAATGCACTAAAAAATATTTTTTCAATTGATTGCATTATTACTTATTACGTGAACCCACCCACGTCAAACTTAGGCGTATTTATTATACGTTAACTTGACATTTCAGTTATTTCATTTGAGTATTTCCTGTCCAATTAAACTTCATTGTCAAATTGATTTTGACCACTCACAACACGGCAACTTTTCTTATTGGTGAAATGGCATGAAACCTTTGCGGAATTAAGGTTAACACAAAAAAATATGCTTAAAGAATGAGTACTTGATTGGTTAATAAGACATAAGACATTTTAGTTTTGTAAACGTGAAAATGGGTCTTGTTTTCACATGAACTTTGCTTGCCTTTACTCGTCTTGATATTATATGTCGATGGGTATAACACGGACCTGGAATATTATAGCTCGCCAGGAAATCCAGAAATTGACGACTATGAAAAACTGTAGCGTTGTCACAGAGAATGTTAGTAGGAACACCGTACCGCAAAATAAACTCCGACTCTAATGCCGTCGATATTGATCTCGCATTCACCAACTTTAACGGAACTAACCAAACGAATTTGGTAAAAACGTCAACCAAAGTCAAAATATAACGAAAACCACTACGGCTAAAAGGTAATGGACCAATTAAGTCAATGGAAAGAATATCCATTGGAGCAGCAACAGGACGAGGGAACAAACGAAGGCCACGAGGTTGTGAATTTGCAATTTTAAAAGACTTGCAGACCTGACATTCGGAAAGGAATCTGGTAACATCACGGTACATATTCGGCCAGTAGTATAAATCACGAGCTTTTAAATACGTCTTCATAATACCAGGATGAACGTTGGGAAATCCATTATGAATTTCAGCAACCGCCTCTCTAGTCCTTGAAGCAGGAAGAACTATACGCCATGGATTAGGTGCTAAAGGGTTTTCAATAGCTACTCTGCGCATTAAGACACCATCCCGAAGAGCAAATGCAGTAAACATTTGGGGATTGTCTAAAACTCCCTGATAAATACGTTCATACCAAGGATCTCAAGGAACCACGCCACGCGCGAATGAGATAAGCCCAACCTGAGCGCGGGACAAGGCGTCAGGAACAACATTAAGGACACCTTTTTTATGTTCAATCTCAAAGTTATATTGGCAAATCAAAGTTGCCCAACGAGCCAAGCGCCCGGTAGGATTATCAAGGGTGATCAACCATTTAAGAGCAATATGGTCCGTAATGATCTTAAACCTCATTCCATCGAGATACCCGCGGAAATGCTTTATGGAATCAACAACAGCGAGAAGCTCATGTTCGGTTGTCCCGTATCCACGTTCAGCTTTAGTGAATAAACGAGAATAATAAGCAATTGGATGTTCAACGCCGTCAAATTCTTGAGCCAGGACCGAGCCTAAGCCAACCTGGCTAGCGTCACATTAAAGGATAAAAGGTTTCGAAAAATCCGGGCAAGCCATCAACGGAGCGCTCATCAAGGCATCCTTCAATTTAGAAAAAGCTTCACTAGCACTATCGTTCCAATCCATGGGATCACGTCCCTTTCTCTTACCGATAAGTGCCGTCAGAGGAGCAATAATCGAAGTGAAACCATCCACGAAACGGCGATAATACGAACACATACCAATGAAAGCACGTAGAGACTTGGCAGAAGAAGGGGTAGGGTAATCCCTAATAGCATCTAATTTCTTTGGATCAGTTTGAAGACCACGCTCGTTGACGATGTAGCCGAGATACTTCAATTCAGACTTACAAAACTCGCACTTATCTATATTAATCGTAAGACCAGCTTCCTTCAACCTATCACGAACCTTACGAATAAACCGCATATGACTGTCAAAATCACGAGACACCAAAATCAAATCATCAACATAGCCGAAGATAAAATCCTCAGATTCAGGGGTACATTCAAAATTGACAATCATGTCAGTAAGCCTCTGCATCTCGGACACAGCGTTGGTTAAACCAAAAGGGAGACGAACGAATTCAAAGAGGCCCCTTTGGGGTACAATAAAGGCCATCTTCTCACAACTGGCCTTATCAGCTAAGGGGATTTGCCAAAAGGCGCTCCTAAAATCCAACGAAGTTAGATATTTGGCACCTCGTAGGTTATCAAGCATGTCCTGGACGCGCGGGAGAGGGTATGAATTCCTGATGGTAACGCCTGACACTAACATCTTTCTTGGTAACCATCACCACTGGGGAAGCCCAGGGTGATCGTGAGGGACGAATGACGCCTGGCTCTAACATCTTGTCGATCTCTTCGTTGAGAATCTTGAGCTTGACTGGAGATAAGGGATAGTAACGTTGGCGGATGGGCGAACCGACAGTCTCAACCTTATGCGAAAGCCACGAAGTACAACCTAATCCAGCTTTATCAGAAGAAATCTCCTCGAACTCGTTAATAACAGATTAGAGTTTTGATTCCTGAAGTGGTGCAAGCACCGTACGAGGGTGGACATAGCGAACCTCACCTATGACTCGTGGGACTGCGACAGGAACATGATGTGAAGTGACGTAAAGCTTACCTGACAAACCATCACGGAATTCCTTCTTTAAAATGTCAATGAGACCAACAGCATTCCAAAACTCAATTCCTAAAATAAATGCAGTAGGAAGATTACTGCTCACTAGACAGGGGTGTAGAACGCGAATGCCACTAAAAAGAATGGGGACGTACAAACCGCCTAAAATTTCAATAGGAGAATTGTCGGCGGAGACAACATAAGGCGGGATATCCTCGTAATATGTTATACCGAGCTCCAATAGGAGGGATATATCAATTAGTGAAACCTGAGCACCAGAGTCCAAAAGAGCTCTTACTGAAGAGCCAGCAACTAAAGCATCAATAAAGAGTCTATTATCCGGGGAATTATTAATATAAACGGGCGACACCGATGGACCTCTCAGTGCGCCATCAATTCGTTTTTTGACGGACTAGAATTACAACTAGGACAATCGCGGTCGATTGCACCAACACGCTTACACTTGAAGCACACTGCCCCTGAAACGTAAGGACTATTACGATAGTTGCCACCAGTTGCATCACACTTCATACACACTATAGAACTGAGTTGACCTACAACTTGAGCACTAATCGGTGCAATAGCCAAACGTGCTGGACGTGAACCTTGAAAGGCTTCAAAATTTTTCGCGACTTCTAACAAACCATCAATATCCCTAACCACGTTAGTTGCAAGACAAGGATGATATCTAGGATTCATTCCATATTTAATAATGTTAAACAGGTTGTCTTCGGAAACCGGTGTACGAAGCTTTGCGTTTAGATCGCGCGCCTGAATAACAAAATCAACCAATGACTGGTTGTCCTTCTGTGATAAAGCGCGAAGTTGGCTGTCGAGCTTGAAATCGAAATCGGCTACGTCGAAGGTTTTAACGAATTCAGACTTTAATTCCGCGTAAGTAAGACCCGGATATCTGATTGCCCTAAAATGTTTCAAGGCACTATCTGACAACAATTCATGGAAACGTCTGACAACATATGAAGGATTGACGTTACGCGCCATACCTTCTTCCTTGATTCGAAAGAAAAATTGGCGAACACAAGTGTCCCCGGAAAAATTCAAGTTCCATTTCGTAAGTGAATAATCTTTGAAAGGAAAAGGCGGGGGAAGTCCGGACATATGCATCATTTGGGGTCGTGGTTCAGAATCAAAAACTGTTCTTCATCGTTTGCCATTGGATCTAAAATCCTCGGATCGTGCGAGTTTAAAGACGAGTGTGCATGAGGCGTGTCAGCAATTGATCCTTCATTACTTAAGTGCGACATGGCGAAAAGTCGAATGTTGTCTTGCGTTGCAAGTTCAAACAAAAAATAAAGTTAATCGACCTCAAAATTAAAATCCGAAGTTCTAGTATATCAGTGGTCTGAACCAAGCGCTTAAGCCAAAGAAAGAAAATAAAACTCGAAGTCTAAATGCTAAGTTAGAGTTCGAATAAAAAAAAAAAACAAGTTCAGTTTCTGAAAAAAAAAAAACCGGCCAAGTGCGAGTAGGACTCGCGCACCGAGGGTTCCGTACAAACCTATAACAAGCAAAAGTTGTAGTATGTTTATTACTTATTTCAATTTAATACCTCTACGCGTTTACGAGGAAAAAGGTAGTAAGTTTAAAATTTCAAAAAATATTTTTTGTATGATTTTACTAAAAATGACTACTTTTTGTAATTTTTCCTTTGTCTGTGCTATATGAAGTTTCTTCGTGCCAAGTTTCAAGTTTCTGAGTTTACGGGAAGTACCCTTTAGGTTTTGAGTTTCTTGCGAGTACTCAGTTTCAAAATATGCGACTTAAATTGCTATTTCTTTTGATTGCGTTAACATAAAAGTTTGGTTTTGCTACATTTGAAAGGTCTTATAGCGCTGACTATTTGACATGAATTTCAATTTAATACCTCCACGCGTTTCCGACGAAAAAGGTAGTAAGTTTAAAATTAAAAAAAAATATTTTTTTGTATGATTTTACTAAAAATGTCTACTTTTTGTAATTTTTCAATTGTCTATGCTATATGACGTTGCTTCGTGCCAAATTTCAAGTTTCTGAGTTCACGGGAAGTACCCCGTAGGTTTTGCGAGTGCCGAAAAACTCTAAAATTTGCAGCATAAACGACTGTATCTTTTGATTGCGTTGGCTTTTAAGTTTGATTTTTTCACAGCTTCAAGGGACAATAGACCTGAGTATTTGATATAAATTTCAGCTTGATACCTTCACGCGTTCCTGAGAAAAATGGTCTTGACAGACAGACAGACAGACAGACAGACAGACAGACAGACAGACAGACAGACAGACAGACAGACAGACAGACAGACAGACAGACAGACAGACAGACGGACAACAAAGTGATCCTATAAGGGTTCCGTTTTTTCCTTTCGAGGTACGGAACCCTAAAAACAAAACGCAAATCATACATTATATGTCTGAATTACCTGCGAATTATCTAACGTCTACGGGCTCTAACTACAGGACTCAAACTATGAAATAAGGTATTCGGGATATGTTTCGGGTAATTGAGAAAAAGGCACAAGTAAAGGTCAACAGATAAATTAGTTTTTTTTTTAACATAAATAAAAGCAATATTTCAATATGAAGGAATTCGGGTTAATGATGGGACGTAAGGAGGCAGCAGGCTGAAACAAACCAAAATTAAGGTTAATAGAACCGCGACCGGTCTACAGTCACCGTCTCACAAAACCAAAAAAAAAAATAATTACAATTATTAAAAGGAAATCCAGAGTTCTTTACCTTAATTCGGGCGCCATTTTTGTAGTAAAACAATCACTTTTGCAGAACACGTATCATTTTTACTTCACACCAAAAATATTATTAATAGGAGACTGAAAAGCGGCAACACTGGCCGGGAATAAACGTCAAAATGACCTAGCGTATTTAATAAGTGAAAATAAATGTTTTAAAAGTGATTTATAACGAGTTACTGTGTAAAATGACAAGATCTCAATGAAATTAAAGTGTAACAGTGTTATCTCTAGTATTAGTTTACTTTAAGGAGCAAATTATTATGACGAAAAATTTTGAGCCAACTGTCAACGGCTTAACGTTCAAGATTTAAAATTACACCGAATTTACATGGAAATTGCCTACATTTCATCGAAGACTTTTACAGGGGAGTATTGCTTTTCACATTTATATGCCTTACTTTTAGTCTGATTGTCCAAAATAACTTAATATTTTTAATATTCAGTACCTAACCTATGGGCAAGTAAGTTCTTGTTAAAAACAGTGGTTCATCTTACTAAACTAGCCAAAGTGAATGCTAATAAACTCAGAAATAGCACAGATGTATTCAACGAACATTATTATAAGTTGACGTTCAAAGTATAAAGTTTTTTTTTGTGTAAATTCCTGCTATAAAGCTTAATTTAAATACTAGAAAATTTGAATTTAAATACTTTTTTCTGTTAGTACCATTGTGAATCATACTTGCTAGGCTCAGATTTCTTACATTGTCAATATGTTTTCAGCACAACCCTCTAAAATGACTACTCGCAGGGATGTTTTGGTCGCTAAAGTCCAGCAACTACAAAGGGATCTTAAGACGGCGACTGAGCTAAATGACAGACTCCTACAAGAGCGGGAAGAAAGTGAACAGGAAATCGAGCGTGTTATCCGAGCAAACACTGTTCTCAAAACTCAGCTTGCCAACCAGGACATTGACTATGAAGATATCCAGGGTCAGCGGGATGAACTTCAAGCTACTGTAGACCGATTTGAACAATGCCAGGAAATACACGAACAGGCATTGCAACGCATCAAGGACCTGGAGCAGCAGCTGGGGGAGATGGACCTTAAAAAAAAAATACTTGCAAGTACTGCTCCGAGCACTCCGGGCCGCCAGACAACAATTTAAGTATTTTTGCTGAGCTAAATAGTTTTGAAGTAGATTTAGTAAATGACAGCATAGTGGACTCTCCTTTTATGGAAAATATAGAGTTTTCAAGTTCTGTGTGCATAGGGAACAGTGATGGGAAAATTTCATTGAACGGAAGAAAAAAGATAAAAAAATATTTAAAATTAAATAGATTCATAAAAAAATCTAAACTTTTGCTGAAATGCCACAAATTCTTATTTAAATCATTAAATTCCAAATGTAAACATGTAGCCTTGAGAGATGAACTCCTAAAGTGCCAATATCAATTAGACCAGACAGTAGAGGAGCTGAATCATCGCTCTGCTGAATTAAGCAAATTAGAGTCAAAGCTAAAAGCTCTTAATGATAAGCATGAATTATCTAGTAAAACGCTACAGGAATACATAGCCTTTATGAATAATGTTCTAGCACCGGGCAGCGGCTACCCTCTGCGCTTGGAATCGCCACGGCCGCCGAGTCGCCTGGCTGCGCCGGGCTCGCCCGCGCCCGCGCCGCGCGTCTCCGGCGCGACCACTCCGCGTCGCCAGCCCGAGCCTGACCTTAGCCTGGACGTCCGGGAGTCGTCGCTGGGTCCTTCACAGTCATGCCCTGGATTGGATGTCGCACTGGATTTATCCCTGCCCTGCCCAGTGGAACCAACTCCACCGTTATCGTGCCCAGGCGAGGCGGGTCCACCGCCGCCATGCACTGTCGAGCTGGTTCCACAGCCGCTGTGCACTGTCGAGCCGGGCCCATCGCCGCCATGCACTGACGAGCCGGGCCCATCGCAGCCATGCACTGTCGAGCCGGGCCCATCGCCGCCATGCACTATCGAGCGGGGCCCATCGCCGTCGTGCCCAGTGGCACTGGATCTATCGCCGTCGCGCTCAGTCCAACACACTCCATCGCTATCGTGCCCTGTCGAGCTGGTTCCGCCGCCGCCGTGCCCGGTGGAGGCGCCACTCTCGCGCGCGCGCCCCGCCCCGCTGGTCCCCGCGCTCGTGCCCGCGCCTGCGCCTGCGCCCGCACCCGCACTCGCACCCGCGCCCGCGCCCGCGCCCGCGCCCGCACCCGCGCCCACGCCCGCACCCGCGCCCGCACCTGCGCCCGCGCCCGCACCCGCGCCCGCACCCGCGCCCGCGCCCGCACCCGCGCCCGCGCCCGCGCCTGCGCCCGGCCGCACCGTTCTATATACAGACGAGGTGGGCGCCGGGCTCGGCGCGCTGCTGGCGGAGCGCTTGTCGCGAGGCGTCCTTAACAACTGTCACCCGGGCGCCTCCTTCGATCGTCTGATCAAATGTATATCGGTCGGCGAGTATGACCGCGATTCCACGCTTGTAGTGTTTTTAGGAAATAGTATAGATTGCACTAAACGAGATATCTTGAGATTATCCGAGACCCTGTCAGATATTGGCCAGCGAGATTCTGTAAAAATAATTATCTGTGCCTTACCATACAGAATGTCGAGTCATATAAATAAGAGGGTATATTCTTACAACTCCGTATTGTATAATCTTTCTTTGTACAGTAGTACGATTTCGTATTTTGATACAAATAAATTTATTGAGGATTTTATTATGCCCCATGATAGGACTTACCTTCCGAGAAGATGTCTTATAGATTGTGCTAACCTGTTAGCATACAATATTGTAGACCCCGTCGTGACTAGCACGGCGGATGATAGTTTTATTAAGACGAATCCCGATTCATACTGCAGGGGCTCAGATTTAGAGAGGCAGCCGTCTGGTGATATCAATTTAAACTGACTGCTACGACAACGAGTGCACCAGCCGGCTCCGTTCCTAAACATAACTGTGATGCTAGCATAAGTAGTAAAACTGATGTATTGTACTTAGTTCACCAAAATATTCAAGGGTTTACCAGTAAACAACTGGAAATTGATTTATTTGTACAACACTCGAACATTGATATCCTCTGTATAACGGAGCACTGGCTTAAAGGTCATGAATTTATGTTTAATTTCCACAATCATAGTGTAGTAAGTAAATTTTTTAGAAAATCCTGCATTCGCGGCGGGTCATTAATAATGGTAAAACATGATATAAAAAGTAAGGAGCGGAAAGACATTGTTGAATTGTCTGTGGAACGCCATATTGAACTTTCTTGTGTCGAGTTAGAAGAATTTATAATTATATGCGTGTACAGGCCTCCATTGGCAAACTATAACACATTTGAGTCAGTGATAGATGAAGTTCTTACAAGTGTTTTTTGTAGTAATAAAAGTGTTATTGTGTGTGGTGATTTTAATATCAACTTACTTGAAGATTCATCCATGTGTGTAAGGTTACTTAGTACTTTCAAATCCTACAATTTAGTAAATTTATTTTGTGAGCCTACACGAATCACAGCAACCAGTGCTACATGTATAGATAACATTTTCAGTAACAAGGATGCGACTAGTAAATCTATAATAAACAACTTAAGTTCTGACCACTGTGGACAAAAAGCCTCTTTTAGCGGAAAAACTAAGGATATTCCACAAGTCACTATGTGCAGACCAATTTCCGAAAGACGATTAGATTTATTCAGTCGGAATATCACGAAACAATTATGTTATGTTCCATTTACCCAGGAAAACCCTAACCGTATGAGTATTGAGTTGTTTAACTGTATTAAAAGGGAATTTGATGCCTGTTTCATTCCGAAGAAGGTGCAAGGCAAGGTCAAGACGAAATTTAGCGACTGGGCTACGCCGGATATTCATGAGAAAAGACGACGGCTCTATGATTTATATGACTTGAGAAGAATTAATAAAAGTCCGGAATTCCTAGATTATGTCAGGAACTTTTCTAAATCTTTTAAGATGATGTGTGCCGCTGCTAAAGCTGATTATCTGTCCAGAAAGATCCAAAATTCCAAGGATAAAGTAAAAACTGTTTGGCAAGTAATCAACGATGAAACTGGGAAACGTAAAATCAAAGATCCGCACTACAACCTACGTATTAATAATAATTTAGTGAGTTCGGACCTTGAAGTTGCGGATCATTTTGAGCAGTTCTTCTCTAATATACCGGTAGAAACAACAAAGTCTCTTCATTCATCGCCTGACGTCGCTGAGGCAATACTGAAAACAAATATAGCAGAGTGTACAGATTTCTTTAAATTTTCATATGTTACTCCGAACTTAGTTATTAAAACATTTAAATCCCTAAATTTAAAGAAAACTGAAGATCTTTGGGGCCTATCTGTTAAAGTTCTACATTCCATTGTTGAATCGATTGCACCACATTTAGCTGATATATTTAACAAATGTATTGATACAGGAATATTTCCAGACATAATGAAGCACAGCAAAGTCATCCCCTTGTTCAAATCAGGATCGAGAACAGAACCAAGCAATTTCAGACCAATTTCAATACTGCCGGCACTGAGCAAAGTTTTCGAGAAACTAATTCTAAATCAACTTGTGTCACATTTTAACCGAAACGAATTGTTCGCCAGAAATCAATTTGGTTTTACCAGAGGTCGCTCGACTACTGACGCAGGTGCTGTTCTTCTTAAGCACATCTTTGCCGCTTGGGAAAAAAAACAAGATGCTGTTGGAATATTCTGTGACCTATCGAAGGCATTTGATTGCGTTGATCACGAAAATCTAAAGAGAAAACTAAGCCATTACGGGATCAAAGCTGGTGCCCTTAACCTCGTCTCATCATACCTATCGGATAGAACACAACGAGTGGTTATTAATGGAACTCAATCTTCTGGGTCCCCTGTGGCACTCGGAGTGCCTCAAGGCTCAATACTTGGTCCTTTCCTGTTTTTGGTGTACATTAATGACCTACCTAAAATTGTGCAAGATAAACATGATATAGTGTTATTTGCTGATGACACATCTCTGATATTTAAAGTGGACAGAAAAGAAAACAGCTTCGATAGTATTAACAGTACACTCTCCAAAGTAGTAAATTGGTTTACGGCTAATAACCTACTTTTGAACGCCAAGAAAACGAAGTGCATCAAATTTACACTTCCCAACGTCAAGCAGATTAACAGCAGCAAGATTATAATAAATGATGAAATAATGGAATTCGAAAATCAAACTGTTTTCTTAGGAGTCACTTTAGACTCGAAATTACAATGGCATCCACATATAGCTACCCTAGCTGGGAAACTTAGCTCTGCAGCCTATGCCGTGAGGCGAATCAGCCATCTAACAAACAGTGAAACTGCCAGGCTGGTATACTTCAGTTACTTTCACAGTGTTATGTCGTATGGAATTCTGTTGTGGGGTAAAGCAGCTGATATTGGGACCATATTTGTGCTACAAAAACGAGCTGTACGTGGCATTTATAAAATGCGCGGTCGAGCATCCGTAAGAGGAAAATTTGAAGAGGCAAATATTCTTACCGTAGCATCTCAATACGTACTTGAAAACATTATGTATGTGCGGAAAAACATCCATAAATTCAAGCTCAACAGTGATATCCATAACTATAACACTAGAAATAAAGATAAGATTGCTGAGCCTGGCCACCGCCTCGGTAAGGTTCGTACGTCTTTTGCTGGGAACTGTACACGTTTTTATAACAAAGTCCCCGCTGATGTAGTGAATTTGCCACTAAATAAATTCAAGTCTTATGTTAAGCGCTATTTGTTGAGGAGAGAGTACTATACTTTAAAGGAATTCATTGAGGATAACGATGCCTTTAAGCCTGTAGCTTGATATAGTTAGTACAATACAAATTGAGAAATTATTAGGTACATTACTCTATGAAGCAGCTTTACTAGTGTCCAGTATTACCTGTTTTTCATTTTTATTTTATTTTGTTTTTATTTAGTATTTGGACACTTAGAGACGTTATACATCTCTAAGTCTTGCATTCGCAAATATTTATATGTATAGATATATATTTAATGATCCTGACGCTTAGAGACATGTACATCTCTATGTCACTTTTATATTGTAATTTAGTTCACGCATGTAAAATACGAGCACAGAATATTGTTTCTCACCAGACTAAACATGGCTAGTTTTTATTAATTAATAAAGCCCGCCAGCTTGAACATGTCATGCTCGCTTAAAAGGCTCTGCTTATGGTGGCGTCGTTGATCGGGTCGCCACTTTCCCGAAGAAAGGTTGAGGGAGGCGATGGCTGAGATATGCGTCATACTCGTGAACGGGTGCTGTTTGTGGAGACCGGTCTGTTTAGGCTAACTGGGGCAACACATTTACGTAACTTTTTATTAATCATATTTAATTTTAGTTTAATTGGCTTTAGACACAACATTCGGTGCTTGATTATCCATATTTTTTTATTCAAG
Organism: Pammene aurita; assembly: GCA_947086415.1. NCBI lineage: Eukaryota > Metazoa > Arthropoda > Insecta > Lepidoptera > Tortricidae > Pammene > Pammene aurita. The sequence goes on along the minus strand of OX352296.1, from coordinate 13,347,284 downwards.
ACACTTGGAGACCTTATACATCTCTAAGTATAATTTAGAAATAGTATGTTTATTGTATACTAGAATCACTTAAGTACTTTTTTTTATATTATTTAAATTCAAAGTTTGTTTCTAACTGTTGATGATGGATTATTATAATTTGGAAATTTATGTAGAAGACACAGTTCAGGTAAGAAAGTATATCAAACTTGTATGTAATTTATTTTCAATAGTCAGATTTGGACTCATCTTTTTTCTTTGGTATTTTTCTTAAACTATAACCTATTGTTGGTTAATCTAACCTTGGTTTGATATGTTTTCTTATAGAACAACGCACTATATGTATTGTTTAGTTTTGATGTACTGTTGTTTTGAAAAAATAAGTCCCGCCGAGTTTCTTGCCGGACATAATTCTTCTCGGGTCAGAGGTGTAGGGTTAGAACCGGTGTAGTTTGATTTTTTTTCTCTCTCTTTTACTTTGACGTGTAAAAGTGCCCTTGTGGCCTACTTACTGAATAAATGTTTGAGTTTGAGTTTGAGTTTGAGTTAATAATTCGGTCATAAATTTTACACGGTGTATAAATTGATTATAATTTTCTTCACACAAAAAATATATAAGCACAATTTAAACAGAATATTTATATGCAAACAATGGTGGATGTCTGCCTTCCGCATAAAATAAAAAAAGGGGTAGGTACAGTCAAGAACAGAACAGGTTGAAAATTTAGCTATAAAGATAAATGAATTGATGAGATGCGAGTGATATGAACGATGATGGCTGATTCACTGGATGAAGGAAACCTAAATTTAAAACCGATTATTTATAACGCCCGTCAGATGAGGCTATTTTAGAATTTTAAGAATGGTGGAAAATGCGGATCTGAGATATTCAACCAAGGTTGGCAAAACAACAAAAAAAACTATTATGGCACAAAAACACTGATTACAAAAAGGGAATCGGATTTATAACGTTTAAAAAAAAATGTAAATAAAATGATATTCTTGAAAGTCAGGAAATGGTCAAAAGTGAAACTGAATTTAAATAAAGTTCGTGGGCAGGCGCCCCCTTTGCTTTAGGCGGACCCAGCAGCTCGCTGAACCCTCTGTCTCACTTGGAGAGCCACGCGAAATGCGGGCTCTAATCCTCCGATGACGGTGAAGAATACATTACAAATACCCTTTATTGAACATCTCCAAAAGAAAACCGGTACAGAAAATACATAAAGTCAGAATAGAGGTAAACAACAGGCGGTCTTATCACTGAAAAGCGATTTCCCCCAGACAACCTTTGGTTTGTTTGGGTTAAGTATTCCTTACTATTAAAAACTACTTACTAAAAGAAGGACATATTTTGTTAATCTTCTTTCTCCTAGCGTTTGTCCCGGCTTGGAGTCCGCTTGACAACCTAATCCCATAAATTGGCGTAGGCACTAGATTTTACGAAAGCGACTGCCATCTGACCTGCCAACCCATAGCGGAAACTAGGCCATCGGATTGGCTTATCGGGATTAAGTCCAGTTAAGTCGGGATTTTGTTAATATTGAAATATTTGTCAACAAATCATTTTTAAATATCATATTTCTTTCAACATTTTTCAAAAAAACACCAGGGCCACGATTCGAAAAATAAACACACACTGGACAGACACAGCTCCAACCTAACTCAACTCAACGCTATAACGACATTGACATTTGCTATTCGAACAGATTTTCATACAACATTGCACAGTGGCCTGGCCTTAGGTCATAATAAAAAAAAATGTATGTCATTTTTAAATATCCAATGATCTTTTATTATTCACCTATAAATGTACTCCAATCGGTTATAAATAGATCTTGAATTATTAACTATTTTCATTCTCTTACGAACCTTGAAAGTGACCATATCACCCGTTTCTGCGCGCTCCCTTATCAGCGACTCATTAAGCGATCGGTCATTAGTAGTGAATTCCTGTGAAAGTTGGTATTTTAGTGATTATTAGTATTATGGATCTTCAAGAATCAGGTACGTTATTTTGTTCTGTACATGTAATATATAGTAATAATAACGGGTCTACGCCATGACTAACTTACATGCGAAACATTATAAGGATATTTTTTTTAATGAAAGTTTTAGTTATGTTATTAAACTCGCTGAAGGATAAAATTACCTTCATTTGAAAGATTGATCTTTGTAGATTAATAGACATACAACTTTGTTTGCCTTATTATGCCACTTTAGTATTTAGAATACTGCTACGCCTAAGTGGGCCTACGCGTAGCGGTACTACGAAAATATTACGTTACAATATTAACCATTTATTTTTATTTTTTTCAGATGATGTGTACGTCGGATCATTTACAAGGGGATTTGTATTTGAACTGTGTCTGTCTAAGAGTGGTTCAGATGTAGAAAGGCGTCGCCAAGTGATACAACATTTGATTGAAATGGTCCCTTATGCAGATAACGTGAATACTAGCAACTTAGAAAAAGTCATAAAGTGCATTTGCGAACGAATTGTGTTTTTTTCGAAATCGTGTTCGAGAACCAAATCTAAAGTTCTAAATGAAACGTTCCGAATGGTTCAACGAGTTGCAAAGTGTTAATCTCCTTAAAACCTGTACGTTAACCAAAAATACCTTGAACGTGGAATCCGATCAACAATCCGCTATCCGCTGAAATCACCGGTATACAAAAGAACCTAATAGAAAGGTGTGAAACTATTTTGGAGTGCATATGATCTGGATATAAAATAAATGTAAATAAATAAATTTGACGAGTATGCTACAGAAACGGCGAAAGAACTGATGAAGGTATACGATTGGTATCCTTTACCATCTTCTGTACATAAAGTGCTCGTACATGGTGCTATAGTTATAAAAAACGCTTTAGTTCCTATAGGTGAATTGTCCGAAGAGGCTGCAGAGTCAACGAACAAAAATATAAAAATCTTTCGACGCAACCACACACGGAAAATGTCTCGGGATCTCACTAACAAAGATCTTATTCACAGGCTTCTGCTGAATTCAGATCTATTTGTCACCTCCAGTAGAAAGTTGCCCCGAAAAAAAAATCTACTCTCTCTATTGAAGTTTTAAGTTTATTAGGTGTTTAAAATGTATATCGATTATTTATATTGTAAGGCCTGTTATGTTTAAGAAATAGTAAATGTCTAGTTTAAGGAATAGTAATAATCATATACTTTTAAGGTATTTTTAAGATTTTTTTTTACATAAACACAATGTTTTTTCATGTACCATCGGGTTCAAAATTGCATGGTCAATTTATCAATGAATTCATTCATAAATTGGCCATGCAATTCTGAACCCGATAGTACCTATTTTGTTTCATAGTTTTTATTAAATTTAGCATGCAATATACCTAAATACATGTTTCATTGAACTTTACTAGTGGTAAATAGTATTTTAAAAGTATTTGTTACCAGAAAACAAGATAAGTAAGAATCAAATTAATTATGGCCGCCTTACTGAGGCGCGCCGGCCACTGTGCATTGGTCTCACATTGGTCTCACATTGGTCACACATTGGTCACACATTGGACCAATGTGAGACCAATGTTGAATGAAAATCTGTTTAAATAGCAAATGTCAATGTCGTTATAGCGTGGAGTTGAGTTCGGTTGAGTTGGGTTGGAGCTGTGTCTGTCCAGTGTGTGTGCTTATTTTTCGAATCGCGGCCCAACTTTTTTAGCAAGAATTTCAGCTTGCAGCAGATGGGCTTCCATTGTCTAACCTAACACGCCTCACTAACGTTCCACCCTGTATACAACCAGACTAGTTTATTTTCCGCTACAGTGGCTAGTGCATATTTACATTTTCTTTTCCTTATTTTAAAGAATTTTTGTGAAGAAAGAATGCTGAATGTTTATGGTTGCGTATTTGAGTTTTGTTTCGAATGGAGCACAAATATTTAGTTTGGGACATAACAATGTTGAGTTGTATTAAAAATGTTTCTCCAAGTAAACATAAACCATAGGTTTTTAAAATAACCGCTAAAGGCTCATTGACACATTGATTAGTGTTAAGTGCGAGTTCATACATTTTTTACTAAACACAAGTAGAAAATGTATGGATTCGCACTAAATACTAATCAATGTATAAACAGGCCCTAAACACAAGTAGAAAATGTATGGACTCGCACTTAACACTAATCAATGTGTAAATGGGGCCTAACCTATGAAGTGACTAACAAGCGACTTTGAACCTTAGAGTTATTCATAATATACAAATCAGATCGGAAATTAAATTGAATCCTTTTAAAGCTCAAGATTGCCTGAAGACGCAAACACATAGTAAATTTATGAAAATGGCACTTTACAAAAGTGCATCAAATAAATATTGCACCTTTGTTTAGAAGGTTCCATTGCATGTTTGTATTTAATCTATTTATTAAAGGTAGTTCTGTAACCACTATTTAGTTTTATTGTGAGTTTATGCTCAGCGCACAAAGGCCATAGATTTAGACTGCTATGCAACAAGCAAACTTGCAACTTCTAGACTAGGGGCCGTATTCTAACTTTAAAACACGTATACACACGAATCAACTTCAATACAACTCCAATGCATTAACAACGCAATACAGCTACGGCATAAACATCTGAATCAGAAATATCAGAATTTGCTTGAGAAATATTCCAACGCAACTCCAATACAACTTCAATATTTTGTTTTGTTTGTTGGTGTTGGAGTTATGTTTGAAATAGGTTATGTTCTTATTGTATTGTTAATGTATTTTAAAATTAGAATCCGGCACTAGTATTTGTACAGATTATAGATACATTGACAGCACCACGTGAACTACACATATATCAAATTAAAGCTAAAAAGTGGAGCCACCGAATTTTGCAATGATTAAAAATAAATAGGATTTAAAATCAACATGAACAGGGAGTGTAATTTTTATGTATTTTTTTCACGCCTTTTTCCCTCATAAATAATTCTGAAAAATGGCAGCAATCACTTTAAATTTCAATATATTGTAATCTAAAGACGATTAAATAAGCTCTTAAATTATATGCACGAATAAATAAAATATTGCTATTACCTATTCCTATTTATTTAGAGAAAACTCTAGTAACAGAACTTAGTAACCAACTAGGTAAATGCAGTATTCAGTCGGTACTAACGGTATTTATAGTCAACAAATTGTAGTCACTTATTAACATAGTTACTTAGTAAAATGTAACATAAGTACTTATAATACTCGTATAAAATCTGTCTCAATCTTGTCGTAACGATAACATTATTCACAAGAAACCCAACGAAGCAGAATTAGCGATAATCAGCGATATTTCACTCGGCTCTTGGGCGCCGACTGCAGGCTCGAGCCGTGAAATTGCCCACACATATTTTAAAATACCCAGCCATCGAGTTGACATTTCTTTGGGAACTCAATTACTTTGTCATTTTCCTGGTTGGGTCGCGGGTGCAGACGTTTTAACAGCTTTAGTTGTTTTTTAGATTGGCAATAAAACTTTACTACTTAGTCATAGAATTAAAATTATAGGCAATGATTGATAAAAAATATGATGTGGTCATCATGGCTACGTGGACGGACATAAAAAAATACCTGCTTTTACGAAACAGTACCTAAATTTATACAGACGGACCAACAACGCTGTTAACGCACAACTTAATGGACTAAGAGCTGGCCACGTCAGATATGAGATAATAATGAGAGTAATGAAACCCATCTACTAAGATTGTAATACTATACTTATTGCTAGATCCGGGCATCTGGCAGCTTTTTATGGATGGATGTCAGAGTGACAGACTAGCAAAGTTTTTGAATTGGAAAAAGTAATACCAAAATAGGTAAAAACGGCCGACGTTATCTTATTTATAGAGGACGGGGACTATATTTTTACATTAGAACAAAAAACATTGCGTAATATTTCGGAAACAAAAACAGTAGGTGACAAACTATGAATTACATTACACATCGTTTTGGACTACTTTCCCCCATCAGAAACTTTTGGCAATGATATGATCTAATTACTTATATAATTTCTCATAATACTGCATCTAAACCAGAACTGTAGGACTTGTATTCTTAAAGTAGTTTTCATTCTTTGACCTACACCACTTTAGAACTGCCAGATGTCCTGATCTAGATTATAGCAAACTAGCGAGAGGGGTTTCGTTGCTCTCATTATTGTGTCATATCTGACGTGGCTAGCTCTCCGTCTATAAACTATTGAAAAGGTTAACGACGAAATGTGGAACAATATACTTAGTAGTGATTTGCCAGGAGTTTTGATTAGAAAGGATAAGATTTGTTCTGATCAGGCTCAGATCTAAGTTAACTTGTCAAACTTTGTATTTTTTGGATTTTTACACCAAAGCTGTTGCCAAGGTAACCCCTTTTTAAGCGGATTATTCTTGACGGAACCACTTAACAAAATTAATCTGGAAACCATTACTGTTGACATGTGAAACGCATTATTCTTCGGGCTAAGCATGCCGTTTGCCATATCGACAAAACACGTATGTATGTGGCTATATATTATGAGTAGGGCCGCGATTCGAAAAATAAACACACACACTGGACAGACACAGCTCCAACCCAACTCAACCCAACTCAACTCAACGCTATAACGACATTGACATTTGCCATTCGAACAGATTTTCATTTCACATTGGTCACACATTGTACCAATGTTGTACCAATGTTGTACCAATGTGAGACCAATGTGTGACCAATGTGAGACCAATGTGAGACCAATGTTGAATGAAAATCTTTTCGAATAGCAAATGTCAATGTCGTTATAGCGTTGAGTTGAGTTGGGTTGAGTTGGGTTGGAGCTGTGTCTGTCCAGTCTTCTTCTACCTAGCGTTATCCCGGCTATTGCCAGGGTCCGCTTTCCTGCTCGCTTTCCTCCACTTTGCGCGGTCCTGGGCATCTTCTTTTACGAGCCCGTTTTCGCTCATGTCGGCCTCCACGACATTCAGCCAGCGCTTCTTCGGTCTTCCGCGACCGCGTCGATGACCGTCCAGGGCTAGATCAAGGCATACGTTCCCTATGTAGTCTGCTGGCCTGCGAGAAATGTGACCGAACCAACGAAGGCGACATTCTTGGAGCTTCTCCGCTACGTCACGAACTGCGAGGCTGCCGCGTATGTACTCGTTACGAATGCGATCAGCACGTGTAACGCCGCACATCCACCGCAGCATCTTCATTTCTGTAACGCGAAGCTCCTGAATATGCCTTCCAAGAACCGGCCACGTCTCGCTTCCGTATATTAAGACCGGTCGGATGATACACTTGTACACTAGCCCCTTCAGTCTTAGCGGAATTCTGCGATCGCAGATGACTCCTGTGACCTCTCGCCATTTAGACCAAGCTGCACTGATTCGGGCTCGAATGTCGTGGTCAATGGACCCGGACTCATGCAGTACGGATCCCAGGTACTTAAACTTGTCCGTTTTCACGGCAAGTTCGTTCCCTATTTTGATTGGAACGGGATCAGTACTTCCGCAGGCCATGTATTCGGTCTTCGAGACATTTAGCTTTAGACCACCGTTCTCTAGCGATCCCTTCCATAGGTTCACCTTTCGCTCTAGTTCCTGTTTGTCCTCGTCTGTCAGTGCAATGTCATCTGCATACATGAGCAGCCACGGCGGCGGGTCCTGGATTTCCGCCGTAACAGCATCAAGCACAACACTAAACAGAAAAGGACTCAGGGCCGAGCCTTGGTGCACGCCAACTGTGATCGGGAAGGGTTTAGTGTCGCCAACGGCGGTCCTCACTAGAGAAACCGAGTTACGGTACATATCCCGGATAATGTCAACATAGACTTGTGGCACGTTCTTCACCTTTAGTGCCCACCAGATCATCTGACGAGGGATGCAATGGAAAGCCTTTTGCAGGTCAAGAAATGCCATGTAAAGTGGCCTTTTACTATCCCTATAAGCTTCGGTCAGAGATCTGAGGGCAAATATTGGATCAACTGTGCCACATCCGGGCCGAAATCCATATTGACATTCCGAGATAGTACACTCTTGCCGGAGTCTCGAATCGATGATGCGTTCGAAGAGCTTCATGGTGTGACACATAACCTTAATGCCTCGGTAGTTTCCGCAGTCCTGAACACTACCTTTACCTTTATAAATTGGAGAGATGACGCTCGATCTCCAAGAATCGGGCATTCGTCGGCTGGCTAGTATCCGGTTAAATAGGTCAGTTAATAGGTCAACACCATGATCGCCCAACGCCTTCCACGCTTCTATCGGTAAGTCGTCGGGACCCACGGCTTTTCGGTTTTTCATACCGCGAAGACATTTGCGAACCTCGTATTTGGTGACCGGGCATACCAGTCCGCAATTTGAAGGCAACTCTGGAGGAGACGAACTAACTGTGTGTTCCGTGTTCAACAGTTCATGAAAGTATTCCCCCCATCTTTCTTTCACTTTTGCCGCGTCCCATACCAAGTTGCCAGCAGAATCTTTGACACAAAGACATTTAGTTATGTCTTGTGAGGCTTTTTGTCGAGCCGCAGCTGTCTTGAAGATGCTCTTCTGGCCATCCTTAGTTTCCAGGTGCGCGTACAAAGGTGACATCTTGCGATGCCTGGCTATAGCTACAGCTCGTTTTGCAGCAAACTTGGCAGATTGGTACGTGACTTTGTCTTCAGGTGATTGAGACTGTTGCCACTCTTTAAACCGTTTCTTCTTCTCCAGAGTAGCCCTCTGAACTGATTCATCCCACCACCATGTCTCTTTGTCGATGACTCGGCCTCCCTTAGAAATTCCCAACACCCGCTTACCTACACTGGTAATTTCTGTTTGGATCCTATTCCAGTAAACATCTACTGAATCTAGACAGCCAACACTTAGATCTAGACTCGTCACGGCTTTTTGGAAGTCACTTTCATCGGATCCATTCAGACGCCACCAGCGCGTTCGAGCAATGCGTCGCTCGGGTATTTTCTTTTTAGGTACTACCAGCAAGTCCATGACAAGAATGCGGTGTTGTGCTGCGAGACATTCTCCAGGGATGACTTTACAGTTCGACACTTTGCCGATTTGACTTCTCCTTATGAGCAGATAGTCAATCTGAGTGGAGTGCAGCCCGCTTCTGTAGGTGATGAGATGTTGAGGTTTCTTTTGGAAGAACGTATTAACAACGGCTAGGTCAGCTAGGAGGCAGGTCCGGAGAATAGAGTCTCCTTCTGTATTTGAACGACCATAACCATAACCACCGTGAACACGCTCAAACTCCTCCGACATTTCACCAACGTGGCCATTCAGATCTCCACCCACAACTAGATGCTCAGAACGTGGAATACGCTGTAGTAAGTCTTCAAAATTATCCCAAAATGCCTCCTTCTCAGATTCCCGACAACCGACCTGCGGAGTGTAGGCACTGATAAGGTTGGTGACATTACCTTCAATCAAGGCCTTTACCCGCAAGAGCCTGTCATCGATCCTTTCGACCTCTAAAAGACCATTTTGGAATTCTTCAGACAGTACTACAGCAACCCCATTCTTCCCAGAAGGAGAGCCCGAGTATATCAACTTGTACCCTCGGCCAATATTACGTGACTTGTTTCCCTTCCAACGAGTTTCTTGTAGAAATGCAGCGTGTACCCTGCGTCTAGTCAGCACATCTGCCAACACAGTGCAGCGTCCTGTAAGCGTTCCTATATTCCAACTTGCAAAGCGGAGCTTTCTGGGTACTAGCGTCTTTAGCCGAGCCCGTACTTGACCCGGTAGCCCTAGCCCACTTGTCACAGGTGTAGGGCGATGTGCCTGCGCGTCGTTATGCGGCGACGCCCTAGCTATAGTACCCAAGTTGTTTCTTCTACTTTGCATGTTAAGCGACGTTTTCTGATTTTACAAGAGCGACTGCCGTCTGACCTCTCAACCCCGTAGGGGAACCAGGGTTCCGCCAGAGCCTCGTTAGTTAATCAGCAGGATGACCACGGGCAGGTGAGGTTGGCTGTGTCTGTCCAGTATGTGTGTTTATTTTTCGAATCGCGCCCTAGGTATGTACCAATAGTGAACTATTTGAATAACATAATGAGAAATCTTCCTCATCACCCTCTATAACTGTTTTGGCAAAACAGCTGTCATTAGGAAGAAAGAAGAAAGTTAGCGTGGCACTAAGTATATTGCCTTTGCTATGGGGCTCGGTGGTAGTTAGTAGTAGTAGTATAATTATTTTTGTACAACAAAGAAAAATACAACAGAAGGAATACATAATATTTGTACAAAGGCGAACTTATCCTTTAAGGGATCTCTTCCAGTAAACCTTTGAGACATAACTGGCTGCACAAAACGGCAATTATATTTTATTAGATAACCATAAATACAATAATGTCTGAAATAAATAATTATTTTAGATTTTGAGTTTTGGACTACTCCCTAATCGTCTTCGTATACAACAACGGGGATCACCGGCTTTAACATGGCTTCCTGTTAATTTTAGTTTATTACTTTGGGATATCACTCTACTTATCATCTATTCAGAAGAAAAGATGCACTGGATAAAACCTGTAACATCCATAGCAAACACACACACGACAGGGTTCAAAACAACAACTCCGTACTTGGTTTAATCGACTGGCCAAGTCATCCAAAATAATGTCAAGTGCAGGACCCAAAATTTACAACAAACTCCCTTCGGAAATAAAAAATGCGGGTAGTACCCACGTATTTTTGAATAAATTAAAAAGGTGGGTACTAAACCATACTTTTTACAGTCTCACAGAGTTTTATAACCTACCTAATTAAGATATAAAAATAATTTAAAATCTAATTTAATAATTAATTACCAATAAATAATGTATTAATAAATAAGTACCAATGTAATAATATTGTAATTGAACATGTAATATTTTAAATATTATAAAAAATGACTATGACTATGACTATGACAAATATTCAAACTAAACCAATCAAGCTATGGCAATGAGGTATAAATGTTCATCAAATAAAAGCTTATCGGAAATTCCAATAAACATGTTCTAATTCGCAATTCTCTCGCAATTTCAAAACAAGGCCAACAAATGTAAAGTGAACATGTCCATTTGGCAACATTTAAATTCATGGTTTTATACGTCCGCCAATCAAAACCAACGACAAAATTAATCTGTCTGGTGTGCTCCGACAATCCCTTCCTGTGTCCGGTCTCAGCCAATTTCATACAATAACACCACGTATTTGTAAACCCATAATGGAAATGTATAGATTGTTTTGACTGTGTATGTTTTGCTACAGTCTGTTATTTCGTCATATTCAATGAAGGGGTGGCATTGCAGAGCCAAGCGTTTTGATTGGATTTTAGAGGTTTTTCCTAGCGGCACGCGTTTCGGATTAAATGTAGGGGTAATGTGCTTCTGTTGGTTTTAATTATAATTTAATTTTGATTCAGTGTACTTGACAGAAATGCTACAGAAAAAGTTGCTAAAAGCTAACAGGTAGCTTATATAAGGGCGTAGTTAGTATCGTGGGTAAAAAAAATATGATTATACAAGCTGTAACAAAAATACTGGTGACCGGTTTAAGGGCGTATAATAAGTACCTATCGTATTCTAATTATGAAACATGAAGGAAAAAAAAAATAACGTGAAAAAGAATATTTTGGAATTTTGTAGTTTTGCGGACATTCTTCTTGTTTTGCTTTGAGAAGGCATTTTTCCATTTATATAATGATCGTATAACTAAATGGTCGTTATATACTAAATTAGTAAAATTGATTATTCTGGTAAAAATACCACAGCTTTTTTTCACTGATCTATTCCATTCTATCGTTGACACAGTTTAACTATTCACAATAACTAATGTCACGACATCGAACTGAAGCAAAATGTTATTTGATGTTGTTTTTATCCTTATTACATTACTTCACTATGTTGCTCCAATGCACCCAAGCGAAATATTATTTCATGTTGTGTTTTTAACTTCTGTCTACATTATGTATAAGCATAGTAATTAGCTCTTTACAAAGTGGCTTTTCGATTTCAACTAAAACGAGAAAGAGAATAGCTAGGTATTATCTCCTAGAAAGATCTTTCAGAACTGTATCTTATAACTAAAGATACCTAAGTCATTAAAAGTGTCGCTAGAGCGTACGGAAGCGATACAGTGGTCGAATCTTGTGCCGCTTCACAAAAACTTTAAACTGCCACCGTTCTCATTCAACCAAGTATTTGACTTATCCTGGCTTTAACGACTTTGTGAAATCCACCAGTTAGTAAAGTGGTTTTATTATCAATAGTGTGACGTATCTTTGCTATGTTAGAAAAGTACTAAATTACTACTCCTTATTATTACAACGCGTGACTGCTTGTATTAAAAAAAAATAAAACATTGTCAATCAGCAGACAACATAATTTTAAAACATAAAAAATAACAATTCGGTGGCTTTTAAAAAGTTTTCTTTGTACATTTTATTATAGTTATTTAAACTTGCAAACTCTTGTGGATACTTAATCAGAATAATTGGTTTTTCAAGTAATTTCTGTTTGACCATGTATTTTTTCATCATTAAGTTAATGAAAACTAATTGAGCTCCTTTTATTTTAGCGAACACAAGAAAATCATTAATGTAATGTTTTTGCTTAGCCAGTGAACCGCTTTAATACTTCAACAAATCTTTTCCAGAAGTTCGTAATAGTTTAAAATTACACCTCGCCAATGTTCAAGAGCTGAGAAGTTTTCTTTGGCGCTCGTCCGTGATACTGGCGCTGTGTGAGCCCGTAATGACTCGTCTCAATGCTTCGATTGACCGCCCCCTCCATCCACTGAGCCAATTCACTTGCCTTTATATTCTTTTACCTCGGCATTTTAAAGCAGACTACTTTGGCATTCAGTTGAATAGATATAAAATTGAATGCGCCGTGTAGCGGGATCTTGGACTTTAAGACACATATTTCTTATGTATATTGTGTCTTTCGAGGATATTCAAAGTATGTTACAGAACGTTATCTTTTTACAAGCTTTTATTTAACTTGCACTGTTCGTATGTACATATGTACATAAGTATTTAAGTAATAAGTTGTCCGTCAAAATTTGCGATCCATTTTTCAGTCACTTCCCGTTATCCGATTGAGCTGAAATTTGGAATACTTATGTATGTTTGGTGACAATGAAATACTTTTTCATCAATTAGCTGATCTGATGCTGGCGCTGGAAGATGGCCACTGGAACTCTATGATAGAAGGTGCTATAATAGTCGAGGTTGGGCTCGTTTGTTTTGTTATCGTCAGCACTTGCTATTGCACATGATGGCGAGGGTCTCATGATGGAGCCGGAAGATGCCCACTGGAACTCTATGACGGAAAGTGCTATGATAGTCGAGTTTGTACTCGTTTGTTTTGTTATGGTCAGTACTCACCATTGCACATGATGGCGAGGGTCTCATGATGGAGCCTGAAGATGGCCACTGGAACTCTATGACGGAAAGTGCTATGATAGTCGAGTTTGGGATTGTTTGTTTTGTTATGGTCAGCACTTACCATTGCACATGATGGCGAGGGTCTCATGATGGAGCCTGAAGATGGCCACTGGAACTCTATGACGGAAAGTGCTATGATAGTCGAGTTTGGGCTCGTTTGTTTTGTTATGGTCAGCACTTACCATTGCATATGATGGCGAGGGTCTCATGATGGAGCTGGAAGATGACCACTGGAACTCTATGATAGAAGGTGCTATAATAGTCGAGGTTGGGCTCGTTTGTTTTGTTATCGTCAGCACTTACTATTGCACATGATGGCGAGGGTCTCATGATGGAGCCGGAAGATGCCCACTGGAACTCTATGACGGAAAGTGCTATGATAGTCGAGTTTGGGCTCGTTTGTTTTGTTATGGTCAGTACTTACCATTGCACATGATGGCGAGGGTCTCATGATGGAGCCTGAAGATGGCCACTGGAACTCTATGACGGAAAGTGCTATGATAGTCGAGTTTGGGATTGTTTGTTTTGTTATGGTCAGCACTTACCATTGCACATGATGGCGAGGGTCTCATGATGGAGCCGGAAGATGCCCGCTGGAACTCTATGACGGAAAGTGCTATGATAGTCGAGTTTGGGCTCGTTTTTTTTGTTATGGTCAGTACTTACCATTGCACATGATGACGACGGTCTCATGATGGAGCCTGAAGATGGCCACTGGAACTCTATGACGGAAAGTGCTATGATAGTCGAGCTTGGGCTCGTTTGATTAGTTATGGTCAGCACTTACCATTGCACATGATGGCGAGGGTCTCATGATGGAGCTGGAAGATGACCACTGGAACTCTATGACGGAAAGTGCCATGATAGTCGAGTTTGGGCTCGTTTGTTTTGTTATGGTCAGCACTTACCATTGCACATGATGGCGAGGGTCTCATGATGGAGCCTGAAGATGGCCACTGGAACTCTATGACGGAAAGTGCTATGATAGTCAAGTTTGGGCTCGTTTGTTTTGTTATGGTCAGCACTTACCATTGCACATGATGGCGAGGGTCTCATGATGGAGCTGGAAGATGGCCACTGGAACTCTATGAAAGAAAGTGCTATGGTAGTCGACTTTGGGCTCGTTTGTTTTTTATCTTCAGTACTTACCATTGCACATGATTTAGCCGGAAGATGGCCACTGGAACTCTATGACGGAAAGTGCTATGATAGTCGAGTTTGGGCTCGTTTGTTTTGTTATCTTCAGTACTTACCATTGCACATGATGGAGCCGGAAGATGGCCACTGGAACTCTATTATGTGAAGTGCTATGATAGTCGAGTTTGGCCTCGTTTGTTTTGTTATCTTCAGTACTTACCATTGCACATGATGGAGCCGGAAAATGACCACTGGAACTCTATGACGGAAAGTGCTATGATGGTCGAGTTTGGGCTCGTTTATTTTGTTATCTTCAGTACTTACCATTGCACCTGATGGCGATGGTCTCATGATGGAGCCGAAAGATGGCCACTGGAACTCTATTATGGAGAGTGCTATGATAGTCGAGTTTGGGCTCGTTTGTTTTGTTATCTTCAGTACTTACCATTGCACCTGATGGCGATGGTCTCATGATGAACTCTATGACGGAAAGTGCTATGATAGTCAAGTTTGGGCTCGTTTGTTTTGTTATGGTCAGCACTTACCATTGCACATGATGGCGAGGGTCTCATGATGGAGCTGGAAGATGGCCACTGGAACTCTATGAAAGAAAGTGCTATGGTAGTCGACTTTGGGCTCGTTTGTTTTTTATCTTCAGTACTTACCATTGCACATGATGGAGCCGGAAGATGACCACTGGAACTCTATGACGGAAAGTGCCATGATGGTCGAGTTTGGGCTCGTTTATTTTGTTATCTTCAGTACTTACCATTGCACCTGATGGCGATGGTCTCATGATGGAGCCGAAAGATGGCCACTGGAACTCTATTATGGAGAGTGCTATGATAGTCGAGTTTGGGCTCGTTTGTTTTTTATCTTCAGTACTTACCATTGCACATGATGGAGCCGGAAGATGACCACTGGAACTCTATGACGGAAAGTGCCATGATGGTCGAGTTTGGGCTCGTTTATTTTGTTATCTTCAGTACTTACCATTGCACCTGATGGCGATGGTCTCATGATGGAGCCGAAAGATGGCCACTGGAACTCTATTATGGAGAGTGCTATGATAGTCGAGTTTGGGCTCGTTTGTTTTGTTATCTTCAGTACTTACCATTGCACCTGATGGCGATGGTCTCATGATGAACTCTATGACGGAAAGTGCTATGATAGTCAAGTTTGGGCTCGTTTGTTTTGTTATGGTCAGCACTTACCATTGCACATGATGGCGAGGGTCTCATGATGGAGCTGGAAGATGGCCACTGGAACTCTATGAAAGAAAGTGCTATGGTAGTCGACTTTGGGCTCGTTTGTTTTTTATCTTCAGTACTTACCATTGCACATGATGGAGCCGGAAGATGACCACTGGAACTCTATGACGGAAAGTGCCATGATGGTCGAGTTTGGGCTCGTTTATTTTGTTATCTTCAGTACTTACCATTGCACCTGATGGCGATGGTCTCATGATGGAGCCGAAAGATGGCCACTGGAACTCTATTATGGAGAGTGCTATGATAGTCGAGTTTGGGCTCGTTTGTTTTGTTATCTTCAGTACTTACCATTGCACCTGATGGCGATGGTCTCATGATGGAGCCGAAAGATGGCCACTGGAACTCTATTATGGAAAGTGCTATGATAGTCGAGTTTGGGCTCGTTTGTTTTGTTATCTTCAGTACTAACCATTGCACATGATGGAGCCGAAAGATGGCCACTGGAACTATTATGGAAAGTGCTATGATAGTCGAGTTTGGGCTCATTTGTTTTGTAATCTTCAGTACTTACCATTGCACATGATGGAGCCGGAAGATGACCACTGGAACTCTATGACGGAAAGTGCTATGATAGTCGAGTTTAGGCTCGTTTGTTTTGTTACCTTCAGTACTTACTATTGTACATGATGGCGAGGGTCTCACGATGGAGCCTGTGACAGACCGACATCTGAAAACATCCAGCTACTCTGTAAGCAGTAAATTATTTTGAACTATACCTTGTCTTTGACTTCAAAATAAAATCAATTTGCTACAGTACGAAAATTAAGTGAGGGTAGCGTACAAAACTATGTTCCTGCATAGGTGACACATAGTCTAGGTTTGCCAGAGTCGTTCAGTTCAGTTTCTGTATGGACAAATCTGAACCTATTTTATAAACAAAATGAATGATTTTATTACTTTTTTATTTAAACGTAAATTAATAAAATAAATATAATTTTAGTTTTTTTTTAAATGTTGTTGTTTTAGAGTTGTCTTTAATCTATGGTTCACGATAGATTATAGAATAGCTCGGTAAAATACGCGGGGAAAATGACAACCAATCAGGATTAAGCTTATTTAGTTGGACCAATCAAAATCAGGGGTTTTGAATGGAATGAGAAACGTTGGAATTATTTTGGGGGTTGTCATCTCAAGACATGAAAGTC
Organism: Pammene aurita; assembly: GCA_947086415.1. Lineage (NCBI taxonomy): Eukaryota > Metazoa > Arthropoda > Insecta > Lepidoptera > Tortricidae > Pammene > Pammene aurita. The sequence continues at coordinate 13,330,355 of OX352296.1, read as the reverse complement.
GATATAAGGTTGTGGAAGGAAATATCTGGGCTTTTTCTTCAACAGAGCGTCGTGCCAAAAGGAGATCAGTGAGTTTAGGCTATAAGGTACAAATAGTGTTTGAGTTTGTTTACAGATCTGTTATCAAGAGATGGAAGCATTCGATAGACAACAAAAATCCACGGCCCGCGCGCTTTTATGGTAGGTAACGGAGATGAGGAACCTTGTCGGAGCGCTGGAGTCCATTGCATGAAGAATCTCGCATTTAATGCACCTATGTTTAACATGCCAATAAAAATGCACAATGGCCAACGTTTGGTTTGTCTGGACACAGAATATCCGGCGGTCATTTGATCAACTATGTCTACTCCACATTTAAATGCATTGTAGTTAGTTATCATCTCAGGTTTAGTTTTTTCGCCAGTCAGTGTATCTATATTTGCATCATGGTGCATAGAAGACGCTAATAAAACCACTTTTCTTGGCTTAGGTATATAAGACAGCAACGTGCATTTCAGTTGAAAACCAAAAAATGTGGAATACACTGACCTATCTTTTTTTTTTGTAAACTCTTCTGGTATTTCATTCTTATTTTTTCGCAAAGTACCTAAACAAGTAAGCTCGAATTGATCCATAAGTTCGTTTAGCAATGGGATACTCAAAAACCAATTGTCCATCACGATATTTCTATTAGATCCTTTCAGTGGTTCGACCAATCATTTCACCACATCACCTGGGCTGTTACTAAGTTGATAAGGTCCAGCTTGCTGTTTCCCGGGATATATTTCCAGTTTCGAAGTATAATATGTTCTTGCATCGCAAACAGCAAATATTTTTATACCATACCTCGCAGGTTTGTTAGGAAGACACTGGCGAAATGAACATCTGCCGCGAAACGCTAAAAGCATTTCATCAATTGTCACATGATCTCCATGACTATAATTTCGTCCCAAACTTGCCACAAATTGCTCAAAAATATCACGAATTGGTGCTAATTTGTCAGTCTCCTTTCGTGCATTTCTGGTGGTAATATCGTCAAAACGTAAGCACCTTAGTAAAAAATGAAATCTACGCTGTGACATTGTTGCTATGCAGATATCGCAACCAGTACCGTCTTGTGCCCATAAATCGTTGGTGTTCAAATGAGCTCCTTTCAATTTGCCTATATAAAAAAGTAGCCCCATCAATGCTTTTATTTCTGTAACGTTAGTGAATTTGCAGTCTCGTTCTCTCTAAAAATTAGGTCTCACTTCGTCTGTTATATAAATATTGGTATAATACACAATTTTACTTAGAATCTCGTCACAAAAAAACAGTTGTATACATTCTACAGGAGTCGTTACATTAGTTGCTTCGCGACACGGTCCAGGTGGCTCACGTATGATGTTGTAGCTTCGTGTTCTGGTATTATGCGAAGGTTCTCGAATATTCCATTGAGTACGTTTATTTTTACCAACAAAATACCCTCGGCGAAGTATTGATAATGGGACGCAATCTAGGTCGGGACGTTGCTCCAATATATCTCGATTCAATGGAACACAACGAGATGGGTCAAGGACACTCTGAGACCGCAAATTTTCTTCTGAAATCTCCTCAGTTAAATCACGTTGTAAGGTATGCTATTCCTCTGTAATATCCTCCAACTCAATAGTCAAATAGTTGTCATCATCTTGTTCAGAGTCAGTATTATGGTCACTTTCTTCTACACAGTCTTCAGTTTCGGAACAGTCTTCATGCTCTATTTCTTCATTTACTCGTTTATAATCTGATATTTCTTTTTCTGACAGAGCTCTATAAGTGGCCATCTTGAATGCTAAAAAAAAGAGAAACTTTAGAAAGATTAGCACGTAACATAATGTAAATTCAACTTACGTAATTAGTCGCTCACGGGTCCAGTAGACCCAGACGTATAAAAATTACGCACGCAAATGGTCGCTACCGGGTCCAGCAGACCCATACGCACCTTAAACGTCCGTCGCTCGCGAGCGCGGCGCGCAGACTGACTCGCGCGGCGATGAACCGACGCGTGACACTTTTGCGGGAAGGTACTAAGAACGGCAACATCGCGCGGTACCTAATAAAAATGTTATTGGCTGTTATGAAGGTCACCGGGTCCAATAGACCCATAAGCGACTGTTCTAGTGTTAATAGCCTACAGGTATCTATAAAGGGCGTGCGAAGTGGGCACAGTTGAAGATTATAATTAAAATGTAGGATCACAGTTTACTCGTATTGCATAGCATGGTGTCATTGAATTGGTTGTTGAATTACCTATAAAATTTATAATCAGTTTTATTAGTATGAGTGGTAGTCCTTGTCATTTAACCAACTAAATAGGATGCATAATAGGAAGGTTAATAATTCTAAGTGTATTGTGCGTCGGTGTGTATACGTAAATATTTTATGTGCAATTTTAAATTCATGGTCATCAAAGTATTGATACACGGGTTTTATTTATTCGTCGTTGCGTATTTATGTTAATATTTCGTATATGGTAAATTAAGGGGTAGGTATACGTTATCAAAATTATTGTTAGTAGAAACAGTTCGATGAGTAAATACAATTGTAGGTCTTAATCATTAGCGGGTTTAGTTGAACTTGAAGGATTCACCGCGTCGAGCAGAATTCGAACTTGCTACTTTTCGGAACACCGGTCCGATCGCTCTGACCGGCTGAGCCATCGACGCTTGCTCAGTCTCGGTGAATCTTTATATAAAATTCCTTCATTGCTTACGTCAGAGGGTAACGTATTTATCTAGTGTTCCGTAATTAATATTTATTCTTTAGATTACGTTTTCTAAATAGATAATCTATCAGGTTATCATATTTAATCCATTTGTTTATTCTATATAATTAACAGTCATTCTCGAATTATATACTTCGAGTAAATTAGTAGTTTGCATTAGTTTATTTTATAACATTAACAATATTTATTCGTCGTTGTAGTTAAAATTTAGTTTCATTCTTGATAAATAAATAATTCTACATATTCCACAATAGGGCGTAAAATTAGTAAGCTAACTATGGGAAAATACGTTTTGTTAATCCTTGTTTATTTCTCAAATTCCCGGTTACATCGACTGTGAGAGGGCGCCTTCACCGTAAGCTTCTGAAGGTTCGTTGCCGCAGCGTGAGCGCGGCAGTAGCGGGATGCAACTTCGGGCGTACAGATCTTCAGCCTGTCCAGTTGGATCCATCTTGAAGCCTTGACGAGCACTTCAGGGAGCTGTCAGCAGAGCTGTTCCGGACCAAGGCGATCTATTGCGACACTTCGGCACCATTGCGAAGAGTCAATCCATCTAGCAGAAGTCAGTCCTCTCGGTGGGTTGTTTTTGATTTATTGCTTTATGCTCATTTTCATCTGTGCTGTATTACCTTATTACCTTTCAGTGAAATTAGTATTCACCAGCATATTTGAACATTAGTGTGCGTTATACCGCCGTAATAAAATTCTACTAAGGTTCGATAAATTGAATATGATGGTATATGCATTGATTTCGTTTAATCACTATAATAGGTAATTACATTTTCTATCTAGTCATGGTGATGGCTTGCAAGTGCACATGGAAGCTAGTACCATGTTAGTTATGTAAAATATTGGTTAATCAATGTTTTCTATGTCTTGCATGCATTTGCAATGGTATTTACCATTCTTCATTAATTTTTGACTCTTCTTCTTCTTATTTGTCGTTCCCTCATGGCTGAGAATCGTTGACCACGTACGATGTCCCCCCATACAACGCGGCCAAGGGCCAAGTGAGTAATGCCACTAAAATATAAATAATTTTTTACTTTTTAGTTCACTTTTTGTACAATAGGTTGTTTTATAAAAATATTTTTTTACATATTATATTTTAATTTTTTATTAACGTTTTTGAATAAAAGCTTCTTTTTTAAAAATATTTTTTTACTATTTTATTAACTTTAGTATTTTAAAGCGTATTTTTCCTTCTGTTAGTAGCAGAGATCGGACGGATTGGATGAATAAATTATAGAATTCCGATAACGATCATTACAATATCTGATTATTAGGTTATCGTCTTGTAAATATGGTACTGGCTCGCGGACCACATAAAAAAATGTAATTAGGAATATATGTTGAGATTCACATGATGAACATGGTTCTTAAGCCTAGTGTTGATAGTTATGATATCCTTTTCGTCTCTAGTGAACTATCCAATGAACAAAATGAATTCCCACTGTACTCTGCCCATTACCGGCCACAATTTGCTAGTGTACCTACTCAGACAATTTTCGCCAGATCGTTGCTCTATTTTGTGAGCAACTTCATTTCACTAGAGCATGCCTATAATGTAGTAACAATGAGGCGTAGTATCGTTAAATTCTTCAGTAATGGTCAAGTAATGGTAAAATCTGGCAAAGAGTCTAGTGAAACGATTAAATATTCTTTATTTGCTTTATTAAACGTACCTCAGGGGCCCTATTCTAACATTAATATACGCTTAAACACAACTCTACTTCAAAACAACTCCAATGCATTAACTACGCAATACAGCTAACGCTTGAACGTCTGAATCAGAAATATCGGAATTTGCTAGGAATTATGCCGATGCAACTCCAATACAACTTCAATATTGGTTGATTATTTGTTGTGCGTTGAAGTTATGTTTGATATAGATTGTGTTTTTAAGTATTGTTTATGTATTTTAAAATAAGAATACGGAACCAGGGCCGTATTTTAACTCCAATGCATTAACTACGCAATATAGCTAGCGCCTAAACGTCTGAATCAGAAATCTCAGAATTTTCCTGAAAATTATTCCGTTTCAACTCCAATACAACTTCAATATTGGTTGATTCGAAAAATAAACACACATGTTGAATGAAAATCTGTTCGAATAGCAAATGTCAATGTCGTTATAGCGTTGAGTTGAGTTGGGTTGAGTTGGGTTGGAGATGTGTCTGTCCAGTGTGTGTGTTTATTTTTCGAATCGCGGCCCTGCTAACGTTACCACAATGTTTAGAAATAAAGAAAAAGTACTTACTCCTTAACTTATGCTACACAAGTACGATATTTACCTTCGTAAAATATTTCGTGATTAGTTCGCTCGTCTGATTTCATGCCACGATTACTTTCCTATCGTTTTTTTTTTGTTTTTTTTTTTTTTTTTATACCACGACGGTGGCAAACAAGCATACGGCCCGCCTGATGGTAAGCAGCTACCGTAACCTATGGACGCCTGCAACTCCAAAGGAGTCACATGCGCGTTGCCGACCCTTTACAAAAAGGAGGATTCACTGTGTTGACGACTAAAGGAACAAGAAGGTCCCTCATCGTTAACACACTGGGTCCTCTTTGAGCTCTTTGGCAACCTTACTCACCAGCAGGAACACAACACTATGAGTAGGGTCTAGTGCTATTTGGCTGTGGTTTTCTGTAAGGTGGAGGTACTTCCCCAGTCGGGCTCTGCTCCAGATTTGAGCGATGACATTCGCTGAACGTGCCCTACCACACTTAGCGAGATGCCATTCGCAGTGCCCATACCTCTCTTTTTGGCGTAGTTTAAGGACATACCCAGGTCCGGACGTAGTTTAAGGACATACCCAGGTCCGGACGTAGTTTAAGGACATACCCCGGGTCCACTGGGGTCCGGGGTTTTTATACTACGGTAGTTCATTGTTATGGTTACCTATTCTTATTTTTAAATTATATGAACAAAGCAAAATATAAACTGCTAAAGCTGTGTGAAAACACTGCATCTGGCCAAACAACTTCACATTATTTTCTTAATGCTGTCATTTTATCAACAAGGAAATGAGGTCATCTTCTAAAAGGCTACTCCAATGGACTTAATAACCGTCCATTTCATTGAAGGTAATCAAATAGGCAGTTTTCGACGTGACGACCGGCGACACGCTTCAAACACTTTATAGCCTTAAAGATGATGTCTATCTAGCGTTATTGAATTGTCTTAACTATAATCTTGTATTATTAGAGGCAGAGAAGGACGCAATTGCTAGTTAAGTACTAAGTAAGTAACTTTTAACGAGCAACCTTTTTACTCACATTTAAACAATAATGTAAAATTGTAAATATATGATGATGCTCCAATAGGAATTAATAAGTATGACCGTAGTTACTTGAACTACCTATAGGTACAGTAATTGTATCCGGCAGAGCTGAAACGCAATCCCTCTTTAGCATATATATATCAATTAGCCAAATTTTAATAAACCACCCTGCATGACGGGGCCTTAACGCTCGCATTCCCTTTATGTGTATTAGTAAAGTTTTAATTCGGTTTTGTTTAATGCTCACTGCAGTAAATTATTACGCATTAAAGGGTCGGCTAATAACAGCCGCTGCTTTGCCGCTTATGGCTCACGAAATTAATAGCGGTGCTAGGGAGGTGCTGCTGGGACAATTAAGAGAAGCGTTGAATATACACGGGGCCGTATTGTAAATTTAAAACACGTTTAGACTCGATGCAACTCCAATACAACTACAATGCATTAACTACGCAATACAGCTAACGCCGAAACGTCTGAATTAGAAATATCTGAATATTATTCTTATTCAACTCCAATACAACTGCAATATTGGTTGATTAGGTATTTGTTGGGTGTTGTAGTTATTTTAAAGATAGATTGTTTTTAATATAGTATTTATGTATTTTTAAATTAGAATACGGCACACTACTTATCTATGTAAATACCATCTATTAAATTTCAGCTAGCGTCGCTTATACCAGGGGCCGTATTCTAACTTTAAAACACGTAAAGACACGATCCGACTTCAATACAACTCCAATGCATTAACAACGCACTACAGCATAAACATCTAAATCAGAAATATCACAATTTGCTTGAGAAATATTCCAACGCAGCCTACTACATAATGCGAAATAATACCTAATACTTGTAATGTTTTGGAAAAACGTCGTAGGTATTTTGCTTATTGGGACTGTTGAGGGATTTCCAATGAGCAAATAATTCGATTCGATTTGATTAGTTGATAAATATTCTGATATCTGTTGCTCTAAGTATTCAAAACCATCTTTTTTAGGATTCCGTAGTCAGCCATGTCCGTCCATCTGTCCGTCTGTCCACGGTCTAGCTCAGTGACCGTTAGCACTAGAAAGTTGAAATTTGGCATGAGTATGTGCATTAATTACGCCGACAAAATGGTAGAATAAAAACTGGAATAATATTTTATATTAGGGTACTCCCGTACACATGAAGAGGGGGTATCATTGGTTATAATGTAATAGAGGGTGTATTATAGGTATTTCAAAAAGAATAGAATTCTTCAAAAACATTTTGTGAAAACAAATAGTTTCGTAAACAATAGCTAAAATAGTTCAAAAAGGGCGTCCCCTTCCATCTGACTTTTGAACCGTGGGTCCAAAAAATTTTTAAAAAAATCATGAAGTGAAGCCTGATAAGTACTTTCAATGAAAAAAATCGGTTAAGCCGTTTTTGAGTGATTCACTAAATAGTGAAAGGACGTAAGTGCCGGTTAATTAAATGACGTAAGCGCCGCCAAATAGGTATCCCTTAATAAACGACGTTTTGAACGGATGTATTGTAACAGGCCTGTCGCGAGTGCTGGGCACCGCGATGACGTCTTTTATCAATAATTCACACACTGAGCATGGGCCGACATGCTCTTGGCCGATTGTTTTTATTTTATCTACATGTAATAGATTGGATCGGTAGGTATGTAACTCGCCGCGGCGTAATTCTGACATAAGTAGCCTTTTCTTAAGCTTTTTTGTTGCATGGCAGTCATCATCACTGGCTGGTCATTACTGGCAAAGTCGAAGGTGAACGGCCGAGATACAGGAGCCCAATGCGCTGGTCTAACCAAATTCGCTCCGCTCTCAATATTGCGGTCCATAATGCTCTTCACTCAGTGACAGATTAAGGAAGATGGCGTCAGATCATTCCAGAGAAGCTGTTGAATCACGACCTTCAGAGGAAACCGATGCAAGGAGCAGGAGGCAGTCATCATTAAAAGTATTTAGTAGCGCTGGTCCAAGTAACGCGTTTTTGGGCATCATTCCATCACTAAGCGTTCTTTGAGGACATGCGGGCGCCTGGCTCTAAGCCCCGCTAATGTCGCGCCCTCCCCGGTTTAAGTCCCGGGCTACGGACCCACACTACACCACGGTTTAGAGTATACACTTAACGTAGACATTGTTTTAACAAAAAGGGTAAATGTATAATAAGATGTATTATAATATTAATGAACACTTTGAAAATGTACCTAGTACCCTTTATTAATGTATACCTACTTATTCCACAATTGACATATCTCGATTTTTTTTCTGCATGTGTAATATTTAATTTAATTTTTTTGTAGTTTTAAATTATTTCTATAGCATGACATTGACATATTATTATTATGACTTATATTAATTTAAGAATTATATTATTATTATTTTTTTTTTTGACATCCACCTATGTTGACATACTACATAGATGTTCAATGACATGCAATAGAAACAACAAATTGTACGCCAAACACTGGCTGATAGTAACGCACTACATGTAACATAATATCATTATCAATACTCACTTTCGTACAATAAATTATTTGTATTTGTATTTTGTATTAAGGTTCAAGAATCCTCATTATCCGTCTTGCTGCATTTATGTAAAGTAGTTTCATCCTTGGCTAGACGAAAATAATCAGTTGCGTATGTAGCAAAATATGACTGGATATGTAGTATTTTGCTACCTAGACAAGAAAAAACTACTCTTTGTTATAAGAATAAAAATATCATATTTACTTACTCAAAAAGTTATAGACTAATATGGTGAAATCTCGCTAAGTCGTTTGTTGTTTACATACAATGTCGCTTCTCTGGCAAAATCATACTTTGATTCGGCAACCGCATCTGGTGAACGAAAGGTTCATTTACATCATAAGGTCCGGTTGAACTGACTGACTTAACTCAATTTAAGCCTGCAAGGACAAATTCATTAAGAAGCAGAATCTGCACTCTCTCTTAAACCTACATGGTCAGAGACACCTTGATATACTTGACTCGCTAAATCTAGCCGCATTCTACTAAGAATCCCATTAACATTGCCGTCCTGTGTGCTGTCCGTAGCTGCGAAACTCATTAAAATTACACACATGCACAAAAGGAAACACTCGCCATGCGATGAAAGGGCCCTACAGCTATGTCAATTTGTGACGATAATTTTTTTCGCGTCTGATGCGTGCGTGCTTATTTTCATTTTAGTACGTATAATTTTTAATGGTTTAATTAGTGAATCATTGAAACGTTTTGATACACATATTTTTTTATTTATCGTGTCTTAAAATAACAAATTAAAGTCAATTACTCTAAATTACGAGTACATAACATACAATACAATACCATAACATAAAATAACATGTAAATACATTGCACATCTTTATGGCACACCTCAAAATAAAGAAACACACAAAATACAAGTTATAAACGGTAAAAGCAGAGGTAAAACAATTTGCGGTATTATCGCTAAAACGCGATTTCTTCCAGAAAACCTTTGGGAAGCGGAAACTATTGAAAATTACCAGAAATAAGTAGGTGTTGCAAATGAAAATCAACTAAACATGAATAAACATACTCATATAAAATAAACTTACATATACCTACCATAAATATTTAAATAATAAAAGTAAAATGTAAAATTAAAAAAACCCCCCGACACAAAAAATAAACTCCGTATCGGAACGTCCACTGTACTCAAAAATATCGGAACAAGTACCTTATCGCCTTAACAATAAAGGCGTTGTTCAGATCTTTGTGACCACCTTGGCCGCTGCGATATATCTGATGGCGATTGTACACACTATTTGCCACAGATAGTTATAAAACCCGTTTATTGGAGTTGCAGGATAACTTATTATGGGAGAAACGGGTAATATTCTTTAAGGTGTTTCTGAAACACAATTCTTAAACAAATTATAAAATGACATTTATATTTTTACAACAAATAATATAAGAAGTGTGTGTGTAAACTTTATTACGTTAAATAATACAATATAATGTAAAAAGTAACATAACATAATAATATAATAATATAAGAATGACGGCTTGTTACAGTTGTCCGTATACTTTTCAATACAGTCTTTAATAGGTATAAAAACACAACATAAGATCCCATAACCTACCGTGCTTTTCAAATTGCATTCGGAACTAAACTTTGCCTCTAACCTTTAGGCTTCTTATTCTCTCCCCTTTATTTATCAATAGGCACTTAGCAAGTCATGTTCGGGCACTGACATGTTATCTCTCGATTGTGTAGGCATGTTGCTCTCCAGAACCATTGGGCGGCATGCATTGTTTCATTGTTTAGCACTTTCGATCAATCGGTTTTGAGTAGACATGAAGGCCTTTACACGCTGGCCCGTTGTGTAGAGAACGCGTTAATTATGTGAGTGACGCCATGGCAATGTCAAAACCACTGCAACCTCATCAATTGTCCCGTTTCGATTGCCAGATTTATGGTGTATGATAGGCAAAGATTTACAAGCTATTTTGACATATGAATTTCGACGTTTATTGAGATTTATGAAATATTTTCGGCGAACCGCAAAAATATTGGACGTCATTTTATAACCACAAATATTTTCTTAAAATCGAGGCATTTCAAAATGAATCATTATATTTTGTATTAATTATTTTTGTGGAATTGAAATCCTCGGTTATTGAGACTGATGTTTGTGGTCATGACATCACACGGACAACATACCTAATCTATCTATACATATAATAAAGCTGAAGAGGGTCGAAAGTCTGTACATGGAATATATTCGAAAAAAAGTTGGCTGGGGATACTTAGAATCGATAACAGAACACGTTCCAAAATTTTTTAGAATTTTTGTCTGTTTGTCTGTTTATCTGTTTATCTGTTTGTCTGTTTATTTGACCGCGCATCACGTGAAAACGGCTGAACGGATTTTGATAAAATTTTGTATAGAGATAGTTTGAGTCCCGGGAAAGGATAATAAATAGTTTTCATCCCGAAAATCAACCCTGGAGTGGGTGAAAAAGGGGTTGAAAGTTAGTATGGAGAATTTTTAATAGAAATTAGTATGGAGATAATTTGAGTCCCGAGAAACGACAGAATAGTTTTCATCCCGATAATAAACCCTTGTGGGGGTGTAAAGGGGGTTGAAAGATGGTACGAGGATTTTTTTACCGCTGAACTGATAAAGATGAAATTTGGCATAGAGAGAGTATGGGTCTCAAGAAAGGACAAAGGATAGTTTTCACACCGAAAATCAACCCTAAAGGGGTAAAAAGGGAGTTGGAAATTTGTATAGGGAATTATTAACCGCAGAATTGATTTAGATAAAATTTGGTATGAAGATAATTTGAGCTCTGGAAAAGGAAATAAAATAGTTTTATCTCAGAAATTATACTTTAAGCGGATGCAAAAGGGGTGGAAGTTTACATGGGGAAGAAACAACCAATAACCGCTGTACGTATTTAGATGAAATTTGGTATTGAAATACAAGTGGAATAGTGACCCAATGTCCTAAAAATAGTACATCATATTTTAAAATTTCATCTTCTGTAACAAGATCTAATTTTGAATAAAAAAAGTTGACCTCGTGGGCCATTATGACAAAATTGTATCGTCCTAATAATTAAGCGGATGCAAAAGGGGTGGAAGTTTACATGGGGAAGAAGCAACCAATAACCGCTGTACGTATTTAGATGAAATTTGGTATTGAAATAGTTTGTAATTTTTTGGTCAAGGTGTTCATATTTATAACAAGTTACCCGTCGATGCTTTAAATTTAACTTTACCCGCTCTTAAGAAATATTTGAAAATGTCATTAATGTCAAAGGGTTATTGTAGGTTTGATGACTATATATGACGGACAAAGATGCAAGGCTCAAACCAGAAACTACTACAAAATCATGTAACATTTATAGGACACCGTTTAGGTAGGAAAACATATCAAACGTTTTGTGAAGCAGTCAGATTAGGATTTATTTTTCTTTATAATTAAACAATAGGTACATTATCTGTCTCTCAAGCTGTTTTGATTTGTCTTCTTGAAGAATTACGCATTATTTTGTATCTTTAAGATCTAATAATGTATTACTGTTATGAAAAAAATAAGTCCCGTCGAATTTCTTTTCGGTCATAATACTTCTCGGTAGTTTTGGAACGAAGTTCCTTATAGGACGGTTCGCGTTTGGGGGGGGGTCACGAAAATGCGACACCCATACGATTGAGAAACATGTAAAATGGAATGAAATAAAAAAAACATAACATAGAAAAAGTGAAGAGAAAAATTTCGAATATTTCAAAAATGTCAAATATTACAAAAATTACAAAATTTCAAAAATTTAATTTTTTTTATTATTATTACCTACGGTAAGTAAAATCCACCCTCCTCCCCGACCGCCGGCACGCCGGTAACAGTTACATAAACTACTATTTATCTCTTTTTAGGGCTCCGTAGTCAACTAGGAACCCTTATAGTTTCGCCATGTCCGTCCGTCTGTCTGTCCGTCTGTCCGCGGTCTAGCTCAGTGACCGTTCGCACTAGAAAGTTAAAATTTGGTATCAGTGTGTGCATTAATCACGCCGCCAAAGTAATAGAATAATAACTAAAAAAAATATTTTTATTAGGGTACCTACACATAAAATGGGGGGTGAATTTTTTTTTCGCTCCAACGCTATCGTGAACATTTTTTGTATGAAACTGATAGTTTCGTAAATATTAGATCTGAAAGTTCAAAAAAGGGCGTCTCCTCCATCTAACTTTTGAACCGTGGGTCCAAAAAAATAGAAAACAATAATGGAATTGAGGCCTGATAAGAACTTTCAATAAAAACTATATTGAATAAAATCGGTTCAGCCGTTTCTGAATTATCAGTCAAAAACGCATATAACTACGAAACTCTACACTGAGCATCGCCCGACATGCTCTTGGCCGGTTTTTTTTGAATTGTTATCCCAGAAATCACCCCTTAAGGATTACTAATTCCAATTCAAGAAAATCCCCAGCCAGGTTATACGTAGCCTATAAAAATTCAAACCGCGCTGCAACCGCGCCTGTTCTTACCTGGTGTGGATGTGGATGATATTTGCCATTGACATGAACGTAGAAATACGAAAGTGGTACTGTATCGTCCGATATACACCTGCTACTCTATGTCGTTTAAATAATGGCAAAAAAATTTTATAACGACAAAAAAATGCATTGATTTTTGAGTGTAGTTTCATTTAGTGGTAATTGTAAAAAAAATATTAGGACTCCTCTAGCGTATCCATCTATCAACTTTACTTCACGTTCCGCCTCCAGGATAGCGGGAGAGAAATTAGGGGTGAATTAGCCGCTTACTGACACAGACCGAATTCCACGCGGGCGGAGCCGCGGGCACAGCTAGTATAACATAAGCAGAAGAACATGATAGTTGTATAAGTGGTAGTTAAATGTAAACCAAGTGCTGCACTGTTTTCGGTTATCAATGTTATTATATCTCACTGACTAGTGCCTCTGTAGATAACATCACATCAATACCAAATCTGTTTATTTGCTAAATCTAAACCAATGAGACATCCAGAGATTTCTTTCAAATAATTATCTTCCATATTTCCAGTCTTCATAAAAAACTCGTTTGTATTACGGAAAAAAATATTATAAAGCAATCAATTTGTACCGCATATCACATCAATACTAAAGCTACTAAATGAAATGTCGGGATATCTTAGTGGTGTAGGTACACCAGTAAGATATCCAGACATTTCCTTCAAATATTTAGCTCCCATATTTCCAGTCTTCATTTAAAAACCCGTCTGTAGTACGGACAAATTATAAAGAAATCAATTTGTACCACACAGTGGAATCGAATCGTTCGCGATATTGCGAACGTAATAAACTCCTCGGCGCGATTTCCACTCCCAATAGTTGGTATAGATAGTGGATTCTCGGTCACAGCATGTGGGTATTTACACAGCAAGCCTTCAAATGTGAGTTTGAAGGAACGTGGTAATTTAAATTGCTTTCGGTAGACGTAGTTGTAGTTTTGCATATACAGTTGATTTATATACAGGGTGGAAAGATAAGTCGGGCCCTGGAGGAAAACTACCTTAAAACGTTGAGATAGCTCAATTTACTGAAAGGAAACATCCTTTAATTTCTTTAAAGGGACATAACTGCATTTACAAATTTTTGGAAAAGAGTACAGTTTTCAAAAAAAGTATTTATTTTGTAATTTTTGCCATAAATTTTTTTTATGACAATTGATGCCAATCGATCCTGTTTCCAACGAGGATAAAAACTTCTAAATACCAACCAAGTTTAGGGCACAAGAGAACCCATAAATAATAATAATAATATTTTTCATACAATTAGTATGGAAAAAAGTGAAAATTAAGAAAAAAACTGTGAATGCAGTTTTAGTTTTTAGGAAAAATAAAAGAATGTTTCCTTTGAGCGAATTGAGCTATCTCAAGGTTTTAAAGTAGTTTCCCTCCAGGGCCCGACTTATCTTTCCACCCTGTATAGTTTAAGAAGTAGCAATAGTAAATTTTCTTAAACTGACGTCTGTTTTATTACTTTATATAATTTTCTATAAAAATACGAAAATTATTCACAACAATAAAACGAATACAACGCAACCTAACATGAAAATTGTGAAAACTACGAAAACCTCATAACAATTTTGCATGGAGAATATTCTTGTGGAGCATATTCCAATTTTATGACGCTAATAAACGTTGTCATCTCTGACGTCCTTATGTCTAGAAACTAGGTTAGTCGTTTTAAGAATGCTATTTAGGTAATTTTAGTCTATTTGGGTAGTTCTTTTCTTAGCTCTTTTTTACGACGCAAAAAGAGGGAAGCGGGGGTAGTATAAGTTCGACCAATATGTGTCTGTGTGTGGCACCATAGCGCTAAAACGGTTGAACCGATTGAAATGCGTTTTTTTATTTGGAAGTATATTTTCTAGCGCGTGATTTTAGGCATGTTTTATCAAATCCGGTTCAGCCGTTTCAAGGGTTTTCATATTTTTTTAATTTATAATAGTTATTGCGCTGGGCATGTCTACCGCATGCAGCCGAAACGGTGGGCACGAGACACCATCGACGCCAGGGTAGAGGCAGACCGAAAATGAGATGGTGGGATAACCTGGACGCATTCTCTATGGAATGATGAAGCACCGTAAATAGGGCTGAATGGAGGAGAAAACAAGAGGCCCGTGCCCAGCAGTGGGAAACTAATATAGGCTAAAAAATAATTATAAGCTCAATTTTTATTTATAACATACCTACGCATATGTTCCATGTAAACGTTGTTTAGGCTTACCCATTCAGCTCGCTCAATATGCCTGACGATTAAAATTTCACCATGAACTCGGTCCACTTATTTCGATTACTTTAAACGTAAATATATAAATTGTAAGCTCTCGTTTAACGTAGCGTCAAAGAGAGTTTGCAGTGTCGTTTTAATTTCGATGTTTGCAGACGAATTCGTTATCATAATAGTGGATCACAGGAATTCATCCATTCCGCCTTTCACACGGCTACGTTCCAAAAACCATTTACACTACAGCAGTATCTGTGGTAACTATGCTATCTTAGTCTCTGTAGACCCAACAGTTTAAGAGATAAAGCTTTTCAAAATAGAACCGTTTACCCTTCCCCTTCTCTTCTGTGAAAAACGGGTCGATTTTGAAAAGCTTTATCTTGGAAACTATTGGGTCTGTAGCGAGACAATTCTAGTCTTATATTGTAACAACTTTAAAAATTTGCTGAGAAGGTACTATCAAAAACCAGTCCTTTAGGGTCATAATCGTCAAAGTCTGAAAAAAAACGATTTTACGATTTATGGCAAAGTTGCGTTCGGCACTCGAGGTCACAAACTTGGATTATTCATTGGGCCAACATCACAAACAAGTCTGCAAAAAATCAGATCTACCGGGTTCGAGGCACACGACGATTGTATAAAGTTACTGGATCAACAGGTAGAAACGAATGTTTAAATCATTCCAAAATACCTAAACTTACAACTAATATTTTAACAACTGACATAGGACTGTGAGACCATAATGGTGGACAGTGTGGACACTAATAATAATTTAATACTAATTTTAAAAATTTAAAAATAAAATAAAAATAATAATTAATAATAATAAAATAATTTGTTTAATAATTTGTTTTGTAATAATAAATAATTTGTTTTTATAAAGGCCCCTCTGGCATGTGCAAACACTAAATTTGTTTAATATTTAATATGTGGGTAGGTTTGCATATTGTGATAGTTTTTGAACGGAGGTAATTGTACATTTTTCCTCAGTCGACCCGTTGACCACGAACGCTGTAAAGTGTTCGAAACGTCGGGATGTAATTTAAGCTCAGTACACGCGATAAAATCCGTTTTTAATTGTTTTATTTCATGAATAACTATCGCGGCAACCGAAGACAATATTAACTGACAATAAATCAAAATCTTGACGAGCGACATAACTGGAATTTTGATATTTTCATGTCAGTTCTGAACCCAACGGAATCGACGAGAGGCAAATGCTGTTTTTGCCTTTCGCTCTAAAATGTTATTGGTTCATGGATATCTTATAGGACCACTTCAGTGTATTTCCGTTCGTTTCCCTATACATTAAGTAGATGTGGATTTAGGTTATACGTTGGCTGTCACTTCGTTGGTGTCTACCAATATTATATATTGCGGAAATGCGGATTGAAGCGCGTTAGCTTTACGCCTGGAACAATATATGAATATTTTAGTTCGAGAATAGCGCGGCTCAGTCGCGTTTCCCGTATTCAATGAGGCACTCGCGATTCAAACTGAAGTATTTCATATTGTGCAATCTCTTTCAGCCGGCAGACAATGCCAGACGCGCGGGAACGCATCACTCAACGTCACAGCTCGACGTGTATTTTTGCATCCTCACAATACTTAGCGGGGAATAATTTCTATTGTCAGTAAACACACGCCGCTGCTTTGAGCGATGGCTCGACGTATAACATCCGCGACTACCCTTTGTCTATGAGGTTTGAAAAAAAAAATACAGATTTTTTCGAAATTTGGAACGATAACCGCACCGTTTAGCGCTTGTCAGATACATGGCGCTTCGAATTTGCTCTGGCACTGTTGGCTGTGAGAAATAACGTTTTGTAACACTGGAGTTCCGTTATATGAATAGTCAACGAAAATAGACTAGTTTCAGTATGCGTTCGGTGTGTGTGTTGTGCTGCCAAATTTTTCCACTTAACATTGATATCATTTATATCAGTCGATGATTTATTCATGTTTATCTTCCCTTAACTTAAATAATACCCATCTATTTACAGTGTTTTATCAGTTTTAATATTGTCCGTTTGCCTAAACCAACAATCTCTTTTTGCCATTAAATTGTTATACAGTTTGGCGAAGCTATTGTAACAACTAAAATATTTTTTGGTAATAAAAAAAACATTTCCGTCCGTTGGCCTTTACATTTCAGTTGTAAGGCTGTCAATTCGTTAGTATTTTGATTATAGTAGGTTATTACTTGCATGCGACTATAGGCTACGGTGACCGCTTACCATCAGGCGGGCTTGTGTTTATTTGCCACCGACGTTTAAATTGGTTTGCAAAAATCTTTTCGTTTCGCCGTGCCGGACTCACTTCTTCTCCAATCATTTATCAAGTATTAGGCAAGCGTAGCAGAAATAAAATATAGCAATTCATAGTTCTTGGAACCGTCCTGTCAGCAGCGATGATGTATTTGAACGTTTTCATGGGAGCGAGGCTGCTTTGTCAACGTCCGCCGTTAAAGGGCATCGCTCACTGGCCCCTGCCAACAGACTTGCAGTTAGGAAATCTATTTCTCTTCTGTTCCATTTCCTTTGTAATTTTAAATAACTGTTTTTTTCGGTTAGGTTTTTGATTTATGATATACTACTATAGAGGCCCATTATTATTTAATATTACCATTTAGTATGGTAATATTAAATAATATTCAAATTGTAAATTGAAATTGAAATTTAATCTCGAATTTGATCATATTACATATTATTACCAATTATCGCTTTATTGTAGTCACAAACGATTTAGTAAACAATCCTTAGCAACTTGAGTACAGAATTTCGAGTTATTTTACTCAATCTCGATTATTTCGACTAAGGCACCTTTCGTTCTACCGGTCTTTATACAAACGTCCTACTTTGTTTCAAAGTATTTTACACCTTAAGTAATTCAATGCGAACTTACTTACCTCAAATTATTATATTAATTTAGTAAGCTTTTGAGACTGAGTTGATAATATTTCTCCCATAAAACACCGTTCAACACTCGTTGTAACTTTACTTCGAAATGTGGTTTATTAAATTTAGTCTACCTACTAACTCTTAGCTGGGTGCATTAATAATAATACACGAAGCATGTAGTATACGGCTATTTAACATATAATATTCTGGAAACGAATTGCTCTGTGATAATATTAATAAATACCTAAGGCTTCTAATATTCTAAGTTATTGAATCAGAATCAGAATCAATCGTTTTATTCGTGATAAACCATAATTACATACAAAAGTATTAAAAAAATAAAAACCAAAGAAATGTAGAACATAATACACAGTTTACCACGAAATGGACCTGCCTCAGCATTACGAGTATATTGGTAATAAAACATTTATTTGGCTTACAATAAATTAATTGAACAGTCATTGATTTAAGGCCTTATGAATTTGAGCGGTACCGGTTTCTTCTGCATTAAATGTGTGCCAATGTACGTCGATAATAAAAATTAACTCAGCTTGACGATATTTTGTCGCTAATGTACTGGTCGTAATAACTTGAGTAGCTCTTTTTACTAACCCGTGTCATAGAGTAATCACGTGCTCACTCCATAGATGGCTAAAAATATGCTAAAGCTAATTTACAACAAGTTCTAAGCAAGATTCGCTAAAACTTTTTATTAATAAGATTTAAGCTTTATAAGTATAGCATTTTAGCAGTTCAAGCTTTTGAACTACGCTGCAGGAGTAGTACATCAGTAGTCAGAGTAAATAAATGCTCAAACAATTACATTATAAGTAGTTACCAAAGGTATTTCCTAGGGTTTGGTTATCAAGCAAGTGAGGATTATGTATTTTACATGCCTGTACAGTAATACTTATAATTCATACTTAAACCTCTTTCTAACAAACACTAACACACACACACAGGTGTTTATAATATGCAGACATAGAAAATTTTGTGGCAAAAATGACAATTAACTACTTACTTACAGTAGTTAATTGTCATTTTCGCCACAAAAACTTCTATGTCTGATTGATATGATATTGACATTAAAATTTAGTGGTAGGTAATAGTTTAAGATCAAAGCTTGCTGGCTGACACTTTGAGCTCCCGCGGATTTAGTCCGAGCACGGATCTGGCTCACTGCAGATTAAATAGAAAATGGGGTCGTGTTAAGTGAATGTGACGTCAGATTTCTAACGGTTATTGTCTTTATTTCTTGTAACTCAACGTGAAATGAAATTTTGTTTCGTGTTTATTTTGAAGTACTTATTTAAAACATTTAATATGAATGCGAATAAAAAATCTATCTCTCCTGCCTTTCAAACTGTAACCATAACTACTAATGTAATATTTCACAATCGTGGAATTTTTTACATGGGAGAATTGTGGAAGCTCGCACAATTTTGGAATGGGTTTTGATCATTGTATTTTAACTGAAGTATACAGAAATTACCAAGAGCTTTTTCATGTTTTTGGGAACTTTCCGTAACTTGCATATTGGTAACCATAAGAGTAGTATTAACAGGTAGCCAGGCAGTCCAAACAAACCCAACCCACGAACCAGTAAATAATTCAACTACGTCTCAATTAAAATTTGCCCTAAAAATTGCTGAGCTAATAGCGGTTTTACGACAAATATTAATTAGAGCCAACGTAATTCAGTCGACAGTGCAGTGATTACCCTAGAAAGTAAATACCGCGGCTCACAATAGAAAAGTTTATTACAGCAGCCGCGGGTGAAGTCAGGTTTCTCGTTAAGAGGTAAATATTTGCTAAGAGAGGCAACGCGTGGTTACAGTGGTAGAAGGGACAGTAGGCAGGGTTTGTCTAAATTATTTAACCCAATTTCCTAAGCACAACAGTAATTAATTTATCGTATATTTTTTCTACACACGAAGTATAACTTATAGCCAGATATATTTGTAAGTATATGAATGTTTTTGTCTGTTTATACGCTTTATAGCTACGTCAAACGGTTTTTATACTTGTAGAATTCGTTTTTGTTATGGGTGTGAATGCGCGAATGTTCCGATACGCTACCTGGGAAGTTACATTAAAGACAAACAGATAATTATTTTATTTACTTCCCACATATTGAAGAAAATATGATTTGTGATTTTATTAAGAAAAACAAACCATTACTTAAGAAAACATGAATCTTCAACTTACCACGCTATCTAGACCTAACTTAAAAACTATTGGTACCTAAGCTATATACGAGCCCCAATGCATAATAGATCGTCTAGTCACACTTAAAAATAAGATATTTTTTTTAAAGACTGCTATTTAAATCCGGATTGACTTTGATGATTAAAGGAATACGCTACATACAAAGCCATTGAAAGTAAATGTTGCGCTCTACAAAGTGTAATAATGTTATTTAAATTAGAGTAATTGTATCGTAAAGTTAACATTAAGCAGGCAAAAAATTACGTCTAGGTCATATTTTAGGCAAAATAGGTCGTCTATATAAGATAAAAACTGTTTTTTAAGAAGTTTAATATTTAATTATATTTCAAATTGAATATAGAATATTCTCTGTCATCTAAAATGACAGATGGCTATATAAAAACGCAATTGCAGTGCAAATTTTTATAACTTTATAATCATTATTCTATCGAGATGGTGCGAGGTAAACCAGTGAATGAAGAAGTGCGGAAAATTATAATTTCCTGTAACAATAACGGCAAATCTACTTACCAAATATCCAAGGAAATGTCGTTGCCACGATCTACAATTCAAACGATTATCGAGCATCACCGAAAACATGGAACAATGTCCTGTTTAAAGAAATCTGGCCGTCGACGATTAACCTCCAAGGCAGAAAACAGGATGTTGAAGAAGATTATCAAGAAAAATCGTCGTGCAAGAGCAGGAGAACTTACCGTATTGTGGCGGGACGCTATTAAAAAAAACATTTCAGTCGATACCTGCAAGAGAGTAATGAAGAGAATGGGCTATAGTTTTTACACTGCTAAAGAGAAACCGTTACTTACTAAAAAACAGAAAACCAACAGATTGAAATTCGCTAATAAATACAAAAACTGGACTATCAATCAGTGGCGAAAAATAATATGGAGTGATGAATCCAAATTTGAAGTCACAGTTGGTGACGAACGAAGTAAAGTCATTCGGGAAAAGGAGAGGCAATTCATAAAGACTGCCTCAAGCGAAAAGTGAAGTTTCCAGCATCTTTAATGATTTGGGGCTATATGTGCCGGGCGTGGGCCGTCTGCAATTTATAGATGGAACCGTCAATGCCGAGAAATACCAAAGCATCCTGCAAGAGAGTTTGCTGCCGTCTATACGGCAGTTAAAATATAAAAATGCATTTACTTTTCAACAAGACGGTGCTGCATGCCATACCGCGAAGACAACGATGGCGTGGCTGAAGTCCAAAAAAATCCCTAACATGCCATGGCTAGGGTTTGCAAGTCGGATATTTCGAATAGTAATTTGTATGGCATTATCCGGATAATATTCGTATTATTCGGATAATATCCGGATAATTGCAAACCCTAGCCATGGCCGTCCAGCAGCCCGGACTTGTCTCCCATAGAAACTTTGTGGTGGAAAATGAAGAAAAGGCTGCGAAAGGACCCTTCTAGATCTAAAGCTGATCTTAAGGAGAAACTTACCTGTGTCTGGAATGAAATAACCACCGAAAAGTGTAGAGAGTTGGTAGATCCAATGCCGCTCAGAATAAAAGCCGTTTTGGATGCAAAAGGTGATACCACCAAGTGGTAGACGGTTTATTATGCATCGGCTAAACCGAAGACGAACTTTTTTGCGAATATCTCATTTGGAAAAACAATGTTTTTTTTTATCACTGTGGAAAGTTGTTATTTTTTTCATTCGATACATAAAGTATTATTTATTTTCTATATTGTTTTTATATTACATAATCTTCTAAACATCGCTGTCATCCTGAATTTTTAGGTTAAAGTTAGGTTAGTACATTTTTACCCGCTAGACGAACTCATTTGCATTGGGGCTCGTATATCGCTGCCACCTGGCATGGTACCCATAAGATTGGCTGCGTGGCGTGGCCTCGCTGGATGGCGATAATAATTCGCTGGGCGAGGACCGAGCCAGTTCTACGGTCACCGGAGGACGGGATAAGCAAGTAACTTAACTTTATGAACAACTTGACTGCTTCCGGTTCCCATGAGCCAAGCGTCTCCACTGCAAATATGCTACCTACCAGTTACTACCTAATATTTTCAGGTATAGTTATACATTCTGCGTTTGTTAATCAACTTAAAAAAAATACACCATCGTTATGCGTTTCACACATAATATTAAGGGATTTCTCTTTGGTTTTACGGTAATTTTGTAAACTGTGGCCCAAGTACAAGTAAATAATAAAGCCTATGTATTGTAACGAGACGAATGTTTGCGGACCACCATCGTGAGCAATTAAGAGTTTCGGAGTCGCAGAATAAGACATTATTACTAAATAACTCTCTCCCGGTCCTGGGGTCGCGAATTAATTACTAACATCTAAAAGTTTGATTAAGAGTCGGGAATGATGTCAAGGTATTATGAAGTCATTATTTTATAATGAATATTTTTGTATTCTTGCCGAAAGCTGGATGAACAGGCAGGTTTATAAATAACTAGGTGACTAGGGAAGTAGGGAACACTAATTACGCAATTTTAGCGCGCAAGTGATACCCAACATACATTTTTAAAACATTGTAGTAAGATTTGGGTTTTTCAAAAGCGAACACTGCGTTGGTTTACCTTTAGTTCATTACAATTTGTCATAAGTCAATTATGTGACTCTTAAATTATAAGTTAGTTTTAAATTGACATTAAAACTATTATAAAGTGTCGGGTCAGTTTAAATGGGAATCTATCGTAGATAGAGATTTTTTAAAATAAACTACAGTTGGAGACAACCTCTCAACCTCTCACGTTATCCACGTTAATCACCTGACCTCGATCACCCAGGTGATTGTATTGACGATTTTATCTTCTGAGATCCCCCAGGTGATCCATTTACGTTATCCATCAGTGTTTCTTTTCCAAAAAAACATTTCCTCCGCAACTTAACTAGACGGAGCCCCGCTTTGCGGGGCTCCTATTTCTGGGCGGTTTGCCCTTCGGGCATCTGAAGCTACCTAACGAACCTAACCTAACCACATGGTCCAATAGGATCACCTGGGGGATCTCAGAAGACAAAATCGTCAAATACAATCACCTGGGTGATCGGGGTCAGGTGATTAACGTGGATAACACCCAACCTCTAGTTGGAGTATGTGATGTCGACATAAATATCTGGTGGAAGAATTCTTCTACTCAATGAGTCGAAACGTGAGTACAGCCATTTTCAATTTTCATTCAGGTAATTCAAGCAGTCTTAAGTTTAGAAAATAGTTGTTCCTAACAAAATTAGTTTTTAACCCCGTAGAAATAAGTAATGTTTTTACGAATGGTAAATTATCTGTATCAGCGATAGTTCGAACCCGAGCTTTCATGTTACGCTCAAAATAACAAAAGACTATTCCATTTTAATGTTTAACACCAAATAGACCGTATTTTTCGTGGGACTGAATAAGAAATTCCCTTTATTTATCTTAATAAAGTTACAAAGGCGGTTTCGGTTAAAGTCGATATAGTAAAAACAGTTAGTCAACCTCTCGAATATAAATAACAGTATAATAATTTAAAATAAAAAAGAACCGACTTCACTTAGCCTCCACCTTTCCAAAAGGAAATGCTCGATCTACTTAATAAACACATAAATATTTATCATTTATCATATTTTAAATGTAAGAAACTGATTACGGACTGGATCAAGTCAAAAAGTTACCATGATATAGAAAACATCTTACAAAATGCTATTGAACCTTAAACTCACACTTATTTAAACACTTAACACACAAATTATCATAAGTTATTAGTTATTACCCACTTCTAACTATAGTAAACATAAATTGTTGCACTCTTTAAGTAGTCATTGATTTTGTGAATTTTAAGTTAGAGTTTTATAATGCTTGTTTTTTGTACTTTATATTTTTCGTCACATGTCACCCAGGGAAAAGCGGAGCCTCTTTGCACAGGTATGATAATACTTAAAAAGAGGTTCTAACAACTTTTATGCTGTAATTTTCATTTGACGGAATAAATGATTTTATTTATTATTCTTTTTTAATTACTGTACAAAATACTTAAATCACTATAGGGGTGTCTATAATATATGAAGAGTTCCCTCGATTTCTCGAGGATCCCATCATCAGATTCCGACCTGACAATGGGACCAACTGTGAACTTTCAGACACAAACATAATTATCCAAATCGGTCCGCCCGTCTTCGAATAATCGGTGAACATACATTAAGAAAAAATAGTAAAAACAAAGATCCTGAAGAATTGAGAACCTCCTTCGAAACCTTGAAGTCGGTTATAAAGCTAATTTCGACGTTTTTGACACATTGCGTTCCTGGTTCTGGAATATGACAAGCTTAGCATCGAAATCTTATAGACGAGAAAACTTTTCGAATGACTAGCGCTGGCTTTTATATCTGTACACTCTTTTCGTAAGAAGTTTCTAAATAAACCTAAGTAAAGTATGCCTCTTATGTGTAAGATGCTTTATTAAATACTCTTGCCTTCCAAGGTTACCGCCTCGCTTCTCAATCCCCAGAACCTCTTCGTGCTTTACAAACGGTTCTAAGTTCCAGTATGTTTGCTGTTTTAAATTTTTTACCGTGGAGGCCTAATGCCCTGATAGAGTAATCCGGCCAACCCACACTTCGTCACTGTCTGCCGTGACCTAGCACATATTAAGAAACACGGGTTTAAATTTAAGGCCTTAGCGAATGTGTGGTCGAACCCGACTAATCCTGTACATTGTTAAATATTTGAGGCGTAAACTTTTTTGCGCTTAACTGACTTATCTTTACATGACGATATAAAGACATCCATACTGTAAAATCTTCTGACCGATTCCTTTTTGATAAAATAAACGATCAGGAGCTTTCAGGGATAGATTGCAGTGCAAAATTGTTCAACTATCTTTTGTCTTCAAATAAAACACAAGCAAAATTTGCATTGCCTTGTAAAATACGATTATGTTTCAACCATCGACGTATTGCAGTTGATAAGTCAGAAACCAGAGCGAGCATTTCTGATGGCATACCTAATCCGGTCTAGTCTGTTATTCCGAGTTGCCTTTCGAGCGCTGACAAATTGATAGCTAGAACGATACTAGTGCGTTCTATAATAATTTCATTTTTCATTTCATTTATTTATTCAATATAACAATACACATTGTGTTTGAATATTACATTATCATAACTTATCCTAAATATTTACATTTTTAAATTACAAATATAAAATATATATGTCTCACCATACTTACAAATAAAATTGATACAAAGCAATGAAATAATGTCCATAATAAAATAAATAATGTCACTTACATCTAATCTAACCTAAAACCTTGTGTCGTCATCCAATAAATATTCATCTACTGAATAAAAATGCTTTCTCAGCAGAAATGATTTTAGTTCCCTTTTGAACAAGTTGACACTTGTGAGCGACTTTAATTCTACTGGCAATTTGTTAAATAAAACTATAGCTTGATAACTTTCCGTATGTTTAACAACCTGAAGATTTGAGTCAATGGTCAGTGGTAAGTCTTTTCTTCTTGAAGCTAGACGACTTTCTCTTTGCCCTGAGGTTTCAATCCCATTCAAGGACTTAACCAAGTCGCAGAGCAATACAAAAATGTACAGGCTGGGTACCGTCATAACTCCAAATTCTGCGAAGTAATTCATGCAAGACTCTTGTTGTGGTTTTCTGGCTATGACTCTAATAGCATGTTTCTGAGCAACAAAAGCCGAACGCGTATTGTATTTGTAGCTATTTCCCCAAAGCTTTATACTATATCGTAGTTTTGATTCGACTAGTGCATAATATACCATTATGAGTTGGGACAATTTTAATTCGTTTCTTAGGCTTCTGAGTGCGTAGCAGGCTGAACTTATTGACTTGACCAATGCCGAGAGCTCATCTTTCCAATTTAGGTAGGAGTCTATATGCACACCGAGAAATTTTACTGATTGAGTTTGCTCAATAATGTGGCCTTGTGATACTATTTGTAGTGTGTCTCTACTCTTTGCCGTCGTTTTGAAAAGCAAGACATTTGTCTTGCTGCAATTTAATTGTAATTTATTGATATTGAACCAAGTATGGAAAAGCTCCAAGGCCCTATTTACCGTATCGTTAAGCTCTACCATGTTATCAGCAGATATTATAGCATTGGTATCGTCAGCAAAAACTACTAATTGACTTTCTGTAAGTTGACTATTTATGTAATTTATTAAATCATTGGTAAAAATGATGAAGAATATAGGACCCAGGATGGAGCCCTGTGGTACACCCCTGGACAATCTAACCAACTTAGACCTATGGGATGTTTCGTTGTTATCATGTGTCCATTTCACTTCAACAAATTGATTTCGATTTTGTAGATAAGAACAAAAAAACGCTAAGACCTTTCCCCTGATCCCATAGAATTCTAGCTTATCCAGTAAGATTTTATGGTCCACCATGTCAAATGCGGAACTTAAATCCAGGAATAAGCCTGCAACCCTTCTTCTATTATTTGGGTGAATCAACTTTTAAGTGTTCATCATCAGACGTACTGAGTCCCTGATCGATAATACAATTTATATAAAAGTAATGAGTTTTATTTGTATTCCGTTATGTTCCTATTAATATTACCTAACACTTTATTACAAAACATTTTATTTTGTTTACAATTTATCCGTTATTTAGTGGTTGTCCGATTGACCAAAAGTTGGTTTTCAATAGTAGGACAAATTGTCCCTTTGTGACGGCGCCCCATAAAACTTTGTATTACGAAGAAAATACTGTTGCGGAACTGATATTTATACACATAATCCTTTTTATGAATAAGTATCAACAATAAAACATACAGATTTCTTAAGTTTCATTAAACGGTGTATTAATTTCTTGCGTTTTAAGTTTGTCCCTTTAATTATCCACGCCATGCAGGTCAACTGGACAACCATACATTAGTAATAAAATATTAATATAGATGACGTAGTAAGCTACTTAACAACAAGCTCAAATTACTGGTAAGCAGATAGTCCCAGCCGCTATTTTAACTAAACGAAACTCGCGGCGTCAGTCAGTCGCGTACTGTTGGAGAGTGAGGGTGGCTTTATTGTCTGTCCATCGGACCACTGTCACAAATACGTAAGTACTTAACATTTTACAATAAATTAAATAGTACCAAATACTGTTTTATATGTATTTTACCGTAAGGGTGATATAAAACACAAAACATGTTTAATATTTATCATACGGCTCAAAGTTTTAGGTAAGTCCCTCGGACAACCAGTCACTTGGACAACGGAAGTGGTTGTCCGTAGGATAATTTGGTTGTCCCGTGGATAAAAACGATCTATACATATAATAAAGCTGAAGAGGGTCGAAAGTCTGTACATGGAAGATAATCGAAAAAAAGTTGGCTGGGGATACTTAGAATCGATAACAGAACACGTTCCAACAATTTTTAGAATTTTTGTCTGTTTATCTGTTTATCTGTTTGTCTGTTTATTTGACCGCGCATCACGTGAAAACGGCTGAACGGATTTTGATGAAATTTTGTATAGATATAGTTTGAGTCCTGGTAAAGGATAATATATAGTTTTAATCCCGAAAATCAACCCTGGTGGGGGTGAAAATGGGGTTGAAAATTTGTATGGAGAATTTTTAACCGCTGAAACGATTTAGATAAAAATGAGTATGGAGATAATTTGAGTCTCGAGAAACGTCAAAGGATAGTTTTCAAACCCTTGTGGGGGTGGGAAAAGGGGGTTGGAAGGTGGTATGAGGATTTTTTACCGCTGAACTGATTTAGATGAAAATTGGTATATAGAGATAGTATGGGTCTCGAGAAATGACAAAGGATAGTTTCTTTTTCAACCCCCCCCCCCCCCCCCCCATCTTACTTTCGAACCGTAGGTCCAAAAAATTGAAAAAAAGAATGGAAGTGACGCCTGTTACCCGTCGATGCTTTAAATTTACCTTTACCCGCTCTTAAGAAATATTTGAAAATGTCATGAATGTCAAAGGGTTATTGCAGGTTCGAGGACTATATATGACGTACAAAGATGCATGGCCCAAACCAAAAAACTACTTCAAAATCATCTAACATTTATAGGACACCGTTTAGGTAGGAAATAGTAGTTTATGTAACTGTTACGTAATAAGGGTCCTTAAAACATGAGTGTGGTTTTCATAATAAGATCACACGAGTGTTTTAAGGCCTAATTACGTACAGTTGCATACACTGATTTATCTACACTCATATTATTTATCCTAAATGCATTATTCGGAAACCATAGAATGGCCGCCATTGCACCGCCATGGCCAACTCGATTGTGCCGGCGGTCGCGTATCGGCGGCCGCGCATATCATAACACATCAATATTTGAGCATGTAAAGTTAAAATTACGTTACTGATACAGATAAAAAGCTTATCATAGTAAAATCGGTTGTGGTAATGCTAGCATTGCCTACCGTTTTCGAACACGTTTTAGAGAACTTACAATGTGAGTGTAGATAAACATATCAAACGTTTTGTGAAGCAGTCAGATTAGGATTTATTTTTCTTTACAATTAAACAATAGGTACATTATCTGTGTCTCAAACCTGTTTTGATATGTCTTCTTGAAGAACTACGCCTTATTCTGTATCTTTAAGATCTAATAATGTATTACTGTTTTGAAAAAAATAAGTCCCGTCGAATTTCTTTTCGGTCATAATACTTCTTGGGCCAGAGGTGTAGGGTTAGAACCGGTGGTAGTTTTGGAACGAAGTTCCTTATCGGACGGTTCGCGGATCCGGCCAAGGCGAAAAAAAGTCACGTGACAGTCACGAAAAAGCGTCACGTCACGAAAACGCGACACCCATACCATTGAGAAACATGTAAAATGGAATGGAATAAAAAATATATAAAATAGAATAAAGTGAAGTGAAGTGTAGTGAAATTGAGAAGTGACAAATTGATAAAAGTGAAAAAAGTCGAGAACCTTAAAAGTCGAGAATTTTAAAAATGTCGAAAATGTCAAAAATGTCAAAATTTCCAAAATTTCCAAAATTTCCAAAATTTCCAAAATATCCAAAATTTCCAAAATTTCCAAAATTTCAAAAATTCCAAACCTTTCCAAAATTTCCAAAATTTCCAAAATTTCCAAAATTTCCAAAATTTCCAAAATTTCCAAGATATCCAAGATTTCCAAGATTTCCAAAATTTCCAAAATTTCCAAAATTTCCAAAATATCCAAAATTTTCAAAATTTCCAAATCATCCAAATCATCCAAAATTTCAAAAAAATGCATAATTAAAACTACAAAATTTACGAAAAAGTCAAAATGAAATAAAATTAAATAACATAACTTCGTTCCAATCGCACTCGATTCACATACTTTCCACGACACTCACGTATTTTATTTTTCTCTGACGTTCATTAGTGCATTGTAATGTGCTTACATTGACGAATAAATATCTTGATCTATACCAATATCATAAATCCTCTATTCCGCGTTCAGAACCGTATGTAATTAATTAATTACCAACATTATTGCAACCAGTAACGTAACATCAGTGTATTATCTGTGACAGTGTGGTAAAAACGTATGAAAATTCATTACCTACGGTAACGTAATGAAAATTCGCCCCCCCAACCGCCGGCGCAATAATGTTGGTCATGGCGGTGTAATGGCGGTCATTCTAATGGTTTCAATGGATTTTTAATATGTGTGTAGGTAAAGCAGTGTATGCTTCTGTACATAATTAGGCCTTATTACGTGACAGTTATATCGCCATGTCCGTCCTGTCCGCGGTCTAGCTCAGTTACCGTTCGCACTAGAAAGCTGAAATTTGGTGAGGCCTGATAAGAACTTTCAATAAAAACTATATTGAATAAAATCGGTCCAGCCGTTTCTGAATTAGTAGTCAAAAACGCATAGTGACAGGAAGTGCCGAATAGTAAAATGACGTAAGCGCCGCCAAATAAACGACCTTTTGAACGGATGTTTTGTAACAGGGCAGCATCTACGAAACTCTACACGGAGCATCGCCCGACATGCTCTTGGCCGGTTTTTTTTTGCATTGTTATCCGGAAATCACTCCTTAAGGATTACTAATTCCAATTCCAGAAAATCCCCAGCCAGGTTATACGTAGCCTATAAAAATTCAACGTCTAAAAGGGGGGGGGGGGGGGGGGTAGCCACTACACTCGATTGAGTTAAATTTGCATGGGTCATGGAACTCCCTCCTCCAAGTGCACCTCAAATAGAAAAAAATCATTTCTGCATTTGTGACACCCCCCCTCCAATTTCAACCGCGCCTGTTCTTACCTTTCATGCTTTGACTGATTTGACGGGAGGATCGATTTGGATGATATTTGCAGTAGACATAAACGTATAAAAACAAAAGTGGTCCTGTATCGTCCGATATACACCTACTATACTCTCTATGTCGTTTAAATCATGCCAAAAAAATTTAATAAAAAAAAGGATTCATTTATGAGTGTAGTTTCATTTAGTGGTAATTGTAAAATATTTTATTAGGACTACTGTCCTCTAGCGTATCCATCTGTCAACTTTACTTCAAGTTCCGCCTCCAGGGTAGCGGGAGAGAAATTAGGGGTGAATTAGCCGCTTACTGACACAGACCGAATTCCACGCGGGCGGAGCCGCGGGCACAGCTAGTGTGATAATATTTTTTCTACTCCCGTACTTTTATTCTTCATAAAAAGGATCGTGCACATAAATCCATGATATTTTAAACGTCATGTCTTATTTAAGTAACCCATAGACATGTTTTTTAATTTCATTCGTTCTTTTTCCGCCTGTACCCTCCATTCTTTGCTACTTCTTGAATGAAAAATATTTGTTTTTTTTGCAACGTTGTTTAACTGAGTCAAAAATACTCGTGGCGTCTTTATTAACAATTTTCGGCTTCGCCTCAAATTGTTACTCACGCCACTCGCCTGTTTTTACCTCTCTCAAACAACGGTAGCATAAAATACTATTGTAAAATACTACTAGCTATTTCATTACAGCTTTTATTTCACTTGCCCTGTTAGTATGTACATATTTTTGAGACAGTTAGTTAGGGTGGGCCAAATCTTGGAGCTAAATTTGACCCACTTGTCGATTTCCGATTGTGCTGGAATTTTGCATATCTTCTAAATATATAAAAGAAGAAACTGACT
The DNA here is from genome assembly GCA_947086415.1 of Pammene aurita. Taxonomy (NCBI): domain Eukaryota; kingdom Metazoa; phylum Arthropoda; class Insecta; order Lepidoptera; family Tortricidae; genus Pammene; species Pammene aurita. Next base: position 13,298,879 of record OX352296.1, on the reverse strand, counting down.
GACTGACTGACTGACTGACATATCAACGCCCAGCCCGAACCGCTGGTTCTAGAGACTCCAAATTTGGCACGTAGGTTCCTTATAAGGTCACCGAGACAGGTCACACACTGGACAGGTCAGGCACTAAGAAAGGATTTTTCAAAATTCACCTCCTAAGGGGGTAAAATGGGGGTCCAAAGTTTGTATGGCGAATCAAGATTTGTTAGACCATTTTATTCGAAACTTCACAGGAGTATTTCTAACAATAAATGAGTAAACACGTGTTTCAGGTTTTTTGAAAATTCAACCTCTAAAAGGGGGAAATGTGGTCACAAAGTCTGAAAATCAACATGGGTATCGTATCCTTTTTGAGTACTTATAGTACGCGGGCGAAGCCGCGGGAAAAGGCTAGTTTCTAACAATAAATGAGTAAACACGTGTTTCAGGTTTTTTGAAAATTCAACCTCTAAAAGGGGGAAATGTGGTCACAAAGTCTGAAAATCAACATGGGTATCGTATCCTTTTTGTGTACTTATAGTACGCGGGCGAAGCCGCGGGAAAAGGCTAGTATAATATGTAAATCGGATAACAATGCAATAATAAGATGACATGGAGCTGATCTGTTGGAGACAGGAGGTGGGCATTGTGTTTGGGTTAGTTACTTAAAATTGTCTTGATGAGAATTAGTTGCCTGTGGAAAAAAAATATAGTCAGTGATAAAAGCTTGTACCAAAGATGAAATTTTGCATAAACTTATTTTTATTTTAGGTAATGGGATTGTCGGAGAAGGAAAAATCAAGACGCTATAGAGAAAGGCTTAAAGCAGACCCAGAAAAAATGGCTGAACGGAAAAGAAAAAAAAGAGAAAGTTATCATAGAAACAAAAAATTGATTTCAAGTATGCAGCCAGAGGAACAAAAAAACTGCAGAATCATATGGAAATTGCGTAAACAAGAACAAAGAAAGCGATGGAAAGCAGTTCGTAACATACTACAAGACACACCTCCAATTTCTCCGTGTACTTTGCAGGAAATTGATATAACTCAAGATCAACATGTACCCACTCCGCCTTCTTCTCCTGCGGCACGTTTAGAATCTCAACAAAGAAAAAGAGGAAGGAAAACAATCCGTAGAGAAAGAACTAAGATGTATAAAGAAAATTTAAAATTACAAAGCGAAGCCAAAATGTGGAAAATAAAATGCGAAAAATATAAGAAACGAGCTCATCGCAAGGCAAAAGAATTACTTAAGATGAAAGAAAAAAGAACTATGGCCGTAAATGAAGTCCACAATAAATACAAAACTTTAACCAATGCTATCAAAAACAAATACATGACATTAAAGGCACGGAAAGGAAAAAGGATGTTGAGAAACATACATATTTGAAAACTTAGATGAATCACAAAAGAAAATAATCATACGGGACAGTTTAAGAACTTTGATAAGGTTTTTATTGTTTGGTGTGCCGAACCATTAAACCTGCTTTCTGATACATAATTAAATGTGTTTCATTTAATACCCTCTTTTAGATTTTGGTTCTAATATTTCCATTGGACAACCAGATATGTCTATGGGACAACTAAGTTGTCCCTAAATTGAATAACACATTTCATTATTTTTTTCTTTTTAAATTCAAAGTATTACACATATTTTTTTAAACATACAATACAATATAAAGCAAAGTAATAGGAGGCATTTTCTTACATTCCGATTACTGTTTCGCGTTTTAACTTAAAAGTTCCTAATCTGTGATGTTAGAGTTGTCTTGGGGACATGATTATGGGAAATATTGTAAAATATCGTGAGATAAATGGCATTATAAAGATAAAAAGTTAAACGGTACTGCTTTATTACTGTAAGTAAAATAATTGTTTTAACAATAATGGATGTCTAGTTTGTTTAAAAACACTTTTGAATAGTGGTCCAGGGGACAGGGCAGATTTGGGCTGGTGACCTTTTTTAAGTCAAATTCAGTAAACTCTTAAAGAATCAGCTCTACTCTATACAGAATTATAAACACGAGAAAATTATCTTTTAAATAAAATATTTAAACATGGACAGTAATCAAATAAATAAAAAATCCACAATTTCAACATGTGGACCTTTAAAAGTTGATTCACCCATTTAATTCTTTTACTACGTCCGCAATCAGAGTACCAATCGCTTCTTTAGTGCCCCTGCCTTTTTGATAACCAAACTGCCTTGGGGCCAGTATATTATTCAGGTTAAGGTGATTAGTTAGCCTGTCCTTCATAATTCGCTCCAGTATTTTTGATAATATTGGCAGTATCGAGATCGGTCTATAGTTTTTGGGATCCGATTTAAAACCTTTTTTATATACTGGAATAACCTTTGCCACTTTTAACTGATCTGGGAAAGTACTCGCGTCAAAACATTTATTAAAAAAATAGGCTAGAGGTTCTGCCAGTATGTCAATATTGTCTTTAATTATTGCAGTAGGTATTTCATCATATCCGCATGAGGCCTTAGGTTTAAGCTGCTTAACGATTTTATGAACGTCAACCGGATTCACCTTTTCAAATGGCATCTCTTTATCTACTCTGGTGGCGTAGGAATTTAATAGAGATAGAGCAGAATGTGAACCATCCATTGTGTTATTTTTAAGAGTAAATTGGTCCAAGAATGTAGCACACACACTCTCGGGATTATTTTTTATTTTAGTTTGCCCATCTGTTTTCCATTTTAAAAATATATTTTCTTTAGATTTTTCTGTGGTTTTATTTCTGGATTTCTGTACGACCTTCCAAATTTCCTTGCAAGAGTCTTTTGCTTTTTCTATTTGTGATTGTACAGCCAATCGTTTTGCATTACGAATAACCCGGTTGTATATATTAACAAACTTTTTCCTATAGTTTGCTATAGAGTCTGAGTTAACGTTCTTGTGGGTTACAAGTATACGTTTCATGGCACTTGACACCTTTATTCCCTTTGTTACCCAGTTTATTGCAGTAGATTTACTTAATGGTACCTTGATTTTCTTTTTTTTAGAACATTCTTTAAATATGTGGTTAAATCTATCAATAAACGTATTAATTCCATATCTTAACCAATCTTCAACCATAAGCTTCTGGCGAAATTGCAATTTAGCTTTACAACTAAGTTTCCTTACTGTCTTCCATAGATATTTTTTACCGGTCGCATTTTTATTTTCTTTAACAACAAAAGTGCTTAGAATTGCAGCATGTCCATCGGCCAGACCATTTTGATCCACCAAGGGAATAAGCACTTGCTGTTCTGGTAAATTGGTCAAGATGTTGTCCAGACATGAATTAGTCTCATTGCGTGTGAATGTAGCGGTAGTAATCAAAGGTCTAAAGTTATATGAGCTCAACAAGAATAAAAAGTCCGCAGTATTTCTGTTTTCTCTTAAAAGATTAATATTAAAGTCCCCACAAATGACACAATCCTTGTTAAAAAAGTGTTCCAGAAGTTGTTCAAGTCGGCTCATAAAGCAATTAAAATTAGCGTCAATTGGATTACGATAACAACAGATTAAATTGACATTTGTATCGCAATCCCTAACGCCACATACCTCAAAACTCTCTTCCTTATACAATGCTTTACACACACTAAGTTCCTCGTATTTCCTGTTTTTGCGGCCTAGAATTAATGAACCGCCTCTCTTTTTTTTTGTTCTAGTATTAAAAGCTACCAAATTAAACCCTATTAAGTTGAAAAGAGTCGCTGCATTGGCGTTAAGGAAATGCTCACTTATACATACATAGTGTTGGTCTTTCGTTAGAGAATACAAGTATAATTCTAGTTCATCCTTTTTATTCGTGACGCCACATAGATTCTGGTAATAAACTCTCAAGTGAACAAAATAATTATCTACGATGTTGTGTCTACAGGGTGTCTGTGATCTAAAAAAGGAGTGTTACTTGTAATATGCTTGTGAGTGTTAGTCTCGTCTGCTTTGCGAAAATAGTAGGGGATAGTCCCTTTTTTTGGTTCCGCACTTAGAGCATTTTCAAAGGTGCAATCAGACGAACTATCACTCATGTTGTCTTTAAAGTTGTAATAATCGTACTTATAATCTATCTGGTCTACATTTAGAGATATCTTCAGAGCCATATTGCGAACAAAACTTTTTTTGCTTTTTTTGCAACTATTAATATCTAGAAATTTATGATTTATATTATTTAAGCAACAATGACTTAGTGCAGTATTTACAACATTTATCTCTAAACTTTCGTTATTCCTTATGCCTAATAATATGACATGAAACTTTTCAAGACGTTTTAAAGTGTTATTCAAGGTTAAGATAAGGTTCATGAGGTTGTCATCGTGCTCTCCCACCGAAATAATAATCTTATCTTGTTCCGAGAATTCATTTGGTTTTATTGCCTCAATAATATGATCAGTAGTTGCTCTAGGTTTGATAAAAGATGTCACTTGGTTCTTCTTGTATCCATGGTTATGTTGCATATCAAGCAGTATTTTTGACAAACCTGAACATTGCTTACCACCAAAGATAAAAATGTTGCTTTGTTTTTTTGTTTTCTGTTTATTTACTCGCACCTTGGAGTTGTATTCAATCTCCACTGAAGATGGTGTTAATGGCGTCTCGGCACATGTTATATCGTGGTGATCGGTAGGTGAACTTGCGTTGCCAATAGTAGTAGGTAAGATTGTTTGAGGTCTACTCGAATGAAGCTTCAATGTGAGGGAAGCTATATGTTTGTTCAGGAGTGATATTTCTTCTTTTGCTTCCTTTAAATCTCGTTCTAGGCTTATAATTGATTGTTGTAGTCGTAGAACCTTTGAGTTATTTGAGTCGGCTTCCAGTGTACGAGGTGAAGAACTGGGTGTAGATGAGCCCGTAACGCTGGTATTGAATTTATTCTTAACTAGATTGACGGGTGACTGGCACAGAGATTGCAAGTGTTTGTTCTTCACAATTAACGTGTTATTTTGTCGGCGAAGTTCATTATTCTCTAGAATCATGTTGTCAAGTTCGTTTTGAGTGCTTTTCAGCTCCGCCGTAAGTGTACCTATGGTGTCTTTCATTTCTAGGATGGCAGAAGCATAATTGACAGAATCATCAACACTTCTTGACAATTTATTGGGCGATAAAAAGGACTCATTAGAGGTGTCATTCTCAGTCAGAATATGAGAGTCCAAGTCCATAGTTTGAGAGCAAGTAGGGTGCTCAGTACTGTTTGTAGGAAGGTTAACATCAATTTCCCTCTGTTTAGGGCTCGGAGATAATTTACCGATGGGCTGTAGTTTTTTTATTTCTGTTGGGACTGATTGTTTTTTTCCTGGTGCCGGACGTACAGGAGTTTTTTGTAATCGTTTATCTTTATTCTGTTTTTCTACGCATGGCATACATTTCCATTTCTTTTTTTGCATCTAGGCTCTTTAAACGATGCAATTTTTCAGATACACCTGCACAGTCATACTCGTATCGGTTTTTGCATTCAATGCATATAATTGTGCCTTTGACGTCCACAATCGAATTACATTTATGGCACGTGACCGGTGTCGCCATCTTTTGGCCACTTGAGGCATTCCTAGTAGTTCCCTTTGACGCCATCGTTAACCTAGAGCTAGCAACATTAAAATTGTAACTTTGCGTGTATTGGAACGAATCTGTCAGTTGTCAGTGTCAGAACTGTCAGTCTAATAACCTTCCAATCAGCTGTGGCCTGTTCCGTTAGTAATTACCGAAAATTAACGAGTAGCTTGAATGTTTTGGTGTTTTGAATCGTAATTGTATATGTAACGGTTACCCGATGAATCTTACCAGCAAAATTAATTTACGCATATATGCTACGGATGCGCGAGGCCATGATACACTGGTTCTTCCAAGAACTCTCTTCTCCTGCGCTCTCGTGAGCAATAGGAAAACATGATCTGGTTTTGAGTCGATGTTCCAACCACAAACCTTACGGTCGACGTGTTCAGCTGTTCGGTACTTGTCTGACCTAAGCTGTTGGTATGACAGTTGGAAGGTGTTTCAGTAATTTTTGATTTAGATTCGTAATCTGATGATTGATCTTGATTGGGATAAAAACAGATTATCATTTGATGATAAGTACCGTATTTTTTCGAAAGATAACAAATTTTCACTAGTTATATGTAATTTAACAAATCAACAAATACCCCATTCCGGTATTAAATATGTCCTTATCTGACGACAACCATATAGCAAGTTTAAGCGTTGCTATAACATCTTCATTCAAAATAAGGTGTCTGATAGAACATTATTGTTTAAAAGTACATCACGCGCTTGACATGCGAAGAACCTTTAGTAATAAAACGGATATTTTACTATTTACCTGCTATATAATTTTAACAGTCAAGCTTTTGTAGCCTGAGGCTGTGTTAAATATACAGATATTTAACACAGCCTCAGACTACAAAACCATGACTATAGCTGGGCCGCGATTCGAAAAATAAACACACACACTGGACAGACACAGGTCCAACGCAACTCAACCCAACTCAACTCAACGCTATAACGACATTGACATTTGCAATTCGAACAGATTTTCATTCAACATTGGTCTCACATTGGTCACACATTGGTCACACATTGGTACAACATTGGTACAATGTGTGACCAATGTGTGACCAATGTGAGACCAATGTGAGAGCAATGTTGAATAAAAATCTGTTCTAATAGCAAATGTCAATGACGTTATAGCGTTGAGTTGAGTTGGATTGAGTTGGGTTGGATCTGTGTCTGTCCAGTGTGTGTGTTTATTTTTCGAATCGCGGCCATGGGCAAATATGAATTTGACTGATTAAATGATAGTCCAATATTAATATCTCCCCATTTACAGGATTGTGCATAATACAAGTTGTAAAAGAGAACAGCCCGTAGATTTAAGTTGCCTGTAGGTGCTTAAATATCTATAACTTATTTTTAAGCAATTTAAACCCAAAACTTTCTCGTCATCCCCCAACGAATCAGGACGAAGGCAATAAAATAAAACTTATGAACGTCTTCAACATACCCCCTGCTAGTCAATTTTAAACTTAACTTCATACTATGCACCTGGACACAGAATGGAAAAGTAGCGAAATTAGGAAAGAGAGTGGAATAATTCGAGTCATAAATTCAACTTTTATAACCGGCGGCGGAGTAACTGCTCGGTCGCGGTCGGAAGCCGTCCTGAGACGCCGCATCGACATAATTTAACTTTTTCCTATTATCTTTATGCTGACGTCGTTAAATGCTCACTCACATATTGCAGAGCAGACATTTTTTTCTTTTCGAGTAGAGCTGAGAGGCGGTTGACTTAAAAACTTGTCTCATATCACTGAGTCCCTTATGGACTTTAGTATTTACCAGAATCGAGCTTTTCCTTTGAGTAGGATTTGTTATTTTTAAGCGTTCGCTACTTCCAGTCCCGATCAGATTTTCGACTCGATATTCATATTCTACGTGCTACGCCATGGCGGCGGCCTGGTACTGCCAAGTCTTGATTTATCTCTAAAGGATAATAGTTATATGTCTATAATGTTTTTGGCATCAACCTTTTCCTTAATACTCAATGATATATGTATTGGTAACGACTCTTGAGATCCCGATCGTGTGTGAATGTGAAGTTCCCAATCTATTAGTGAAACCCCTCTATTGAAGTAAAAGGAGACCTGACCCCAGCAGTAGGAGACAAATAATTCTTTCTTTCAGAAAAGTGGCAATAAATAGCTGCTAAGAAAATACTTAAATAGTAGTAAGTATATGAATTAATTATATATATTATTTTACTAAACATCTATTCGAACTTGCTTATTGAACATAATTGAACTCAAACTATAAAGTAATTTGATTGAAGTCGGAAACATAAGAGCTGGGTACCTTTTTCTGTTAAATATGAGTTTATTAGTTGTATAGCTATACAGCACAACAATATAACAGCTACTTATGAGCTTCACATAAGTTCTATTTCTGTTTAAGTTAATCTACTACGCTGCCGCCATTTGTATGTTCGTTTTCACTGTTTACCACTCGCTAACAAGTCTCCTCTATAATTAATCTATTTTTGGAGGCTATTGTGTATATTATAGCGATAAGGTAATAATTATAATTAAACCGGGGAGTAAAGTTATTGAGCGGAAAATTTCGTGAGCCCGTTAGAAGTGCGGGTGACGTGGGTGTTCAATCTTCCCTCCTGGCCGTTTCTTTGAACATGGCTTTTTATAATAATCAGGTCAGTGATCAAAATTTAGAAACTTGATAGAAAATTAGTATAAAAATATTGTTTTTCTGTTAGAGGATACGGCGAAACAGTACTGATTCAGGATTGCTAGTTAATGTGATTGAGCGCGACGTTCTAATGTTAATATATTATAATGAAATTGCTATGCATATTGCTTGTCTATGTAGATGTCTGTGTGTGTGCATATAACTTAATAAGATTCTTTGCTTAACCACGTTTGAAGTGTTAGTGGAAGCACACTTTAAGTGTTGAATATTTACTTCACATTAGAGTTTAAAATAAAATCTGCTTACGAACTTCCATGAATCTATTCGGATTTTCCATTTGAGGTTTATATTATCAGTCCTCTCAAGTACATTGAAATCATCTGGTGAATTTATAATCGTTAATTAAGACGGCTTTTGTCTACATTCTACATATGTGTCTTATGTAATAATAGTAACTTTTTATGTATCACAAGTATAGTTGTGACATTCCCCATACAAATTAGAGAATGTTCTCGAGAAATACAACTCTAATGACAAGATATGGTCTAACTAAAGGTGATCGTCAAATTAAAAAAAACAATGCAAATCATTAATGATAAGATCCACTAAACTGTATTTAATTGCTTTCATCCTTTCTTTCATAGATCCGTGTTCGCGACTCAAAGTACAAAGCCTTAAGTTTCGGTGAACATTTATCCGCATCCACATCTTAGCAACGTTGGAACATCGTTTCGCTCTCAAACACGAGGCATGTGTTTGAAGGAACAAAACGTTTCGCGACTAGAACGTAGTAGCCAACTCCCAAGTCAAAGTTCCCCGAGGCCAAATCCATAAGAGCGTTTTGCCACATGATCGCTTCCACGATTTGCCAAGAAAATAAAGTAGACTCGAACAAGGAAACTGGTTCCCACCACAACTGAGTTTATAAAAGTAGATATCTTTGCCACGTTCGCTGTATTCAAACTTCGCTAGTGAATATGAAACAGTTCGCCGAGTGCAAAGTTTTAAGCATCCGCAGATACGTGGTAATGGTGCTTAAAACTGTGTTAATGGATGATAATGTATGTTCACTACGTAATATGTTTACAGTTTCCTAAATACCCTGTTTGCTTTAAAGTTGTGTGAAATATTAAGTACCAGATGCAGCACCGCATCAGTTTTCTCGATAAGTAAATAAATATGCAGGTATATACTTTATTTTATTTATTTATTTCAAGAGAAACTTAGTCAAATGACAGTTTGTTGGCGAATAGTGCGCAATAAAATTAAAATACCTAACAATTTTGTGTTATACCTACTTATATACATTATTCAAACTTATTTAAGTAGGTATATACGTTCTGTAGGTACATATGGCACTGAAACGTGGTTGCTTACTATGGGCCTCATAAGAAGGCTCAAAGTCACCCAAAGGGCAATGGAGAGGGCTATGCTTGGAGTCTCTCTGCGTGATCGCATCAGAAATGAGGCCATCCGCAGCAGAACCAAATTAACCGATGTAGCCCTCCGAATTGCTAAACTGAAGTGGCAGTGGGCGGGGCACATTGCACGTAGAACCGATGGCCGTTGGGGCGGAAAGGTTCTTGAGTGGCGACCACGAACCGGAAGGCGCAGCGTCGGTAGACCCCCCCCCCCACAAGGTGGACTGATGACCTGGTAAAGGTCGCGGGAGTCCGCTGGATGCGGGTGGCGCAGGACCGGTCATTGTGGCACTCTTTGGGGGAGGCCTATGTTCAGCAGTGGACGTCTTTCGGCTGATATGATGATGATGATGATACGTTCTGAGTTAATTTATGAATTTACAATGTTTACTTGTAGGTATCAAAACTTATTTACATAACTAAGTGCAAGCAGTCTATATCTATTATGGAAGTACAACAAAAAAGTAATAAAAGTTTGCATATACATCTATCTGCTTCATCCCACGATAGCCTTGCCACAAGACTTGCCTTGCACAAGTCTTGTGTCAAGTGATTGCCTTGAACAAGTTATAGGTACGTACATGCAAGAGCATTAAATTTAGTTCAATTTTAGTTCAGAGCATGAAACGTAGACAGTGTGTGCGCCACTTCTATTTTCGTTTGAAGTTTCATAATCGTTTATATGCATCACCTTTGGATTGCAAATACATGTAATACTTAATCACTATCTGCTTTCTGTCCTATCCATTTCGCGGTAAGATTAGGTTACCTAGGTATTTGAACCTTAAATAATTAAACAAAATTACGAGCTTCGATATGAATGCGATCCATAAAATAATATTACTCATATTTTTGACGCTTTTGATTTCTCTAGGGGTTCAAGTTCTCAAAGAAACAACAGTAACATTTTGTTCTAACTTTCGTGTCTACTTAGGTATTTTGGTGGTTTAACATGCGTTAAAGGAAAACAAAGTGTTTTAATATTTTAGCAACCTCTGGCAAAGTTGAAAATTAATCGAGCATAAATAAATTAAGTGACATTGTTTCACTTCGAGTACAATTCCATTTACAAAACACGACTCTCATTATACGTTCCTACCTGTATATGAAAAAACAAAAGTGCTTCTTACTTTTATACACGGTGCCCGTGAGCATTGCGAGAGACTTTAACAGTGTATTCATTATCATATTTAGAGAACAAAATGTCCTTTAAACTTTTTCGAAATTCGCCATAGTTTCAGAGTAAATACTACTTACAAAAAATTGCATTTTGAATTGTTTCTCAGTGTAAAATGATTTTTTGATGGCGATCTCACCGGTATGGGGCATAGTCTAGACATCTCTTATTGACTGATATCAAAGACCTAAGAAACACTTTGCATGGACTAGTTTTTACGAGAAAAAAATGTAGCAATTTACTTTTTCCGTTACTTTTTTCTAATGACATTTACTTTTTATGTAGAACAGCATTAAAAAAAAGTGAAAAAAAAAGTAAAAAAAAAATTTTTTTTGGGCGTTTTACAACAAAAGTCATATAATGTTTTTTCATTCTTTTGACCTCAGAAATGCGTGGTTAAAATCTCTCGCAATGCTCACGGGCACTGTGTATACATTCTATATTATCTTTATTGGCTTGAAAAATGTGTTTTTGTTATTTTCATTGCTATTGTTGTCCTGAATGAATTGAGTACGTATTAAATTAAAATTTAATCTGATAATAATATCAAAATCTGATATTATTTATAGATACACATTTTTCAAGCCAATAAAGATAATATAGAATGTATATAAAAGTAAGAAGCACTTTTGTTTTTTCATGCACTTATGTGCATCGTTGCATTTGTTTATGATTTTAGCGAAGGTAGCATTGCTACACGGGGGCTTAGACAAATGACAATCGTTTGCAGAAAATGAATCGAACCGGTATCCGTCTCTGTATCGCAGTAATGAAGAGTGAGCGAGAGTGTGTAGCGTTTAGTTTCGTTTTCTGCAAACAATTGTCATCTTGGCTACAGGGCCTAGGAACCAACACCATCGACTTTCTTTATAATGTACCAATATCAATACGTTCTCTATCGAATTTTAATATTTAGCAAACGTGTAAGTTTAAGTACATGTTTTATGCTCGAGTGTGGAGCAGGCGGGTCAAGATTTTTTAAATATATGAGTTTGCCCTTTTCTATGGACATTACTAAAGAGAAAGTATAAATAGAGGAGCAGAGTCCAAGAACTTTTTGAGGCTCCAAGTTAGCTTTACTACATGGCGTTGTACGGCCCCATGCATTATGCGGTAACTCTGAAGCGCAATCTAGACCACAGTTACCGCATAATGTATTGGGCTGTACAGCGCCATCTAGTAAAGCTTCCAAACTTGGTTCTTATACTGTGCTCTATTCATATCGTTCTTTGACATTACAAAATAAGTGGACATTAAAGCCTAACATTTTTTTATTAAGCCTTTATATCTAAATCTGTATAATAAAAGCATTAGTATTTTGTATCTACCCAACCCAGCTAGCATTTATACGTCATTATGTCGTCCGTTTACGGTACTGCTCGATGTAAGAGACGTCATGTCTCGACGTCGGGGGGTCCCAGCAGATGACGTCAATTTGTCACAGCCTCAAGACGTCTGTTTACAGACGTTACAGAGACGTCATATACTGAATGCATAGGGACGTTACTGGGCCGTACATATTAGGTTAGCCACTGACGTTAGAGAGACGTCATATACTGAATTCATAGGGACGTTACTGGGCCATACATATTAGGGCAGCCACTGACGTTGGAGAGACGTCATATGCTGAATTCATACGGACGTTTCTGGGCCGCACATATTAGGGCAGCCAGTATGTTCGAATAACGTCACACACAGGATTGATTGTGGCGTTACTAGGACATAGGCACAGGTCAGGACCTAGGGGGGCTGCATTATGCTGCTGTGTTCACGATATCAGCAGTAGAAGTTAGCGATTTTCAATTTTATTAAGGCGGGTATTATATAAATTTAAATAACATCTATCAAAACACACTGCTGATATCGTAAGCACGGCAATATGCTCCTCGTAGCTAGGATGGGTGGGTAGTCTGTTCAAAAATAGAACCGACCTGGCTGTTGAGTGAACTAACGACGTGCTAGATTTAAGTTCTAAGACGGTTCTAACTTATTGGCCAGGCGCCCTAGACAAGACGCCAAATTCTTACGCGTAAGAGTAGAAAAGAGTTTAGCGCTTAGCATAGCAGGCATCTTGTCTACGTACCCTGAACAAACTCTAGGACTTATGGATGAAACTAAAAAACGCTTTGTAAGTAGTATAATTTATATTTAAAGAGGCATTAAAGGACAGTGGGAACCAATAGCCCCATAACAATAATCCCATCAAAAACATAAATGTGAAATGAGAGCCAAGTTATATATGCCTTGGTTGTTGACTTTAACGACAAAAGAAGTGAGATCTAAATGGGTGCCAAGTTCAATTGTCAGTCCTGAAATTTGTTTATAACAACAAAAAAATATAACAACTCAAAATATAATTTCTTCTTAAAACTTACTATAATATATTGAAGCCTAAGGTTTGACTTGTCTAGTTAGTCTAGGTACAAGATTGTTTACCTTATTTCTATTACTAAAAAAACAATTACTATAATTAGGTAATTTTTGTTTTAATATGTATGAGGCCATGACTTAAAATAACATTTATATCTCTAATGCCCGCTATCGGACTACTAAACTAAAAAAAAACACAACCGTAAGCATGTCAATTTTAAGTAGATACATTAAAACTTCGAAGAAGTATGGTGGCAACACTTCCTTAATGAAGGCGGCTGACCGCGTGTTCGCTCGCTCACATTGGTCCTACTCCTCTCTATCTTAATAGCATTAGTAAGAGAGAATGGGACCAAACTGAGCAAGAGAGCATGCGGTCAGCCGTATTCATGTAGGTCAAAGCCACGGACAGGCTAGGGGGCATACCAAAAAATGTAATCCATAAACCGATTTTGAATGATTTATAAAAATCTGTAGTATTTCCTGAGCCAAATCTATACCAAGTTCTCTGAAATCTATAGGGAACCGTAAAAGTGGTAACTCTCCAACATGATAGTCTTCATCAAGCTGCGAACGAAATGATTCATTGGTCCTTGTGGGCGCTGACGCATTTTAATAGATCACGCGGCCGCGATATTCATTCACCTGCCTCTATGCACTTGTCACAAGCTGAATACCTACGATACATACTCGCAGGCGCAGTTGGCAAAAAGGCTTTTTGTTGGATCTCTTTCCATAGAAGTTTTACTGTTACTACTGTGTAAAACAAAATTTCATCAACCGAGACACTTTGCTGGAAATATCCCTGCCTCCAAGTTTTCACGTATGAAACCTGTAACAAACAAGAGAATGTATAATTGTAAAATAGCAAATTATTTGTTGATCAGACCAAATGTGAAAAAAGTGAATATTTGAAATAACTTTCTTCATACAATGTTTTAAGTGTGTAGATATTGTTATTTTATGTATTTTTATTACTACTAAACAACTATAACTTGCACCACCTGCTTCAAGCTGTTTCTTCCTTCTTTCTTATGTAAGTTGCCTGGAACCACACAAGGAAAAAAAATCCATCTGTCTCTCCATACAATCCATACCCAAACAGGGTTCTAAGAAAAAGATAAGTTTGGCTACAAGACAAACTTCTATATGTATAACAGAGTTAGCAGTTAGGTACAGTCACCGGCAATAGTATCTCCCTACACGAAGGCCGCAAAAATATGTGACACACTCTTATGACCCTACAAAGTCACATATTTTTGTGGCCTTTGTATAGGAAGATACTATTGCCGTTGACTGTACAGCTAGCTATATTGATCAAAATATGTTTTTCTAAAAAATTTCATTTTTAACACAAGATATTTAGCCGACTGTACTTGATGTTACCTATTATTGTACTGTCAGAAAGTATTCTAAACAACAAAACAAATGAGCCGAAACTCGACCAAGCAAGCACTTTTCATCATTAGGTATGTTCTGGTATCTACATCCCAGCTCCATCATCAGATCAGCTTGATGGTACCATATTATTCCACTGTCACCAAGGTTACATACAGTACCGGCCAACAATATAACACCTACATGTTTTACAATAGAACTTTTTTTTATATTTGTAAGTGATTTCCACCTCACTACTTAGGTAGTCTAGTAGTAGCCTTTTGGGAGAGTGATGAGAATAATTAACATAATAAATAAATAAATAAATAAAATAAAAATCATTTATTTCAGACTTAAAAGTCCATATATGGTTAGTAAACATTAAAATCTTAATACTAGTGTTAGTACGACATGCTACTCTAAAATCCTAACTAAAACTAAAAACTAAACGGCGACTGCATGCAGTCTCTGCCAACGGTTGAGCGTGGGGCCATTTTCGCGCTCCATAAATACGCTCAGAATGCTGTTGGAGCTGCCGCGCAGGCGACGCATCAGTGAAGCGCACCTCTTGCGCATTATCGCTGCAAAGCTGTCAATTTGTGCCTCCGCAAACATACCAGAGGCACTACAAAATCGCGGCAGCCCCATCAACACCCGGAACGCGTTATTATATTGGACACGTAGGCCGTTGTATGCCCTCTGCGTATAGTTGGTCCACAGACTGCATGTGTAAAATGACTGACAGTACGCTTTGAAAAGTGTAGTCTTTACTTGTACAGTACATTTTGCGAACCTGCGGGCCAACATGTTACATCGGACAGCCAACGACCTACGCTCTCGCTCAATGTCCAAATCATCACTCAGGTCGTCTGTTACCCAGTGACCCAGGTATTTGAACTTAGTGACAAAATTTAAGGGGACATCGTAGAGTGTCACTAGCGGTACAGTCGGATAACTTTTTCTACCAAATGGTTTTTTCATAGAAGTATTTTTTTTTTAATATACAGTCAACTTAATTTTTTTATTGGAGCTTTTTTAGTAATATGCTGAGTCTCCTATTGTAATTCAAAGTATTTCATTGCAGTATTCATCATATATTTGTATAAAATGACTAGTAAAATATGCATTCTACAAAATAACCTATATTGTTTAGGTTTAACCTATATAAGGTGAACTTTTAATATTCTTTGTATATAATATCATATTTCCAAGGGAACTATGGTATAAAAATAAGTACATTAAAATATTCAAACAGGGCTCTGGCTGAAAGTTCTTTGAATATGAGAATGCGGCAAATATGTTAATGAACTAAAAATAACTACAGATATCTTATAAATCTTAGGAATGAAATGCTATGCTTTATTATTCTGACATGTGCAACAAGTAGTTGTGCAATGTGTCAGGATTTACTTCATAACAGCTGTTGACTATAAAACTCACCTCTATAATCTCCTAAGCCTGCACTACCAGCGGCTTGAAATTTTTGTATTTTCTCAAAGGTCTTTTTTTCAATGGTGGTGGGATTGTCATTATCTTCGTCGCTGCTAGAAACATATATTTTGGCCCTTTTCTGTTTAAGACCTGGTTCTGATGTATCCTCATCAACCATTTTTTTTTGCTTTCTCTATGCCATCTTTAGGTACATGCAAATGAAATAAAAATATACACACAACATGCAAACATAATAAATGAACACAGCATAATGCATCCCTCACTCAATTAAAACAAGGTTATCACGTTATTAGTAAAAATATAGGATGGAGTTTCATTAGTTGGAATTTTACATGTTTTTTTTAAAGTGTGGCATTCCACTCATACAATACAACTGAACCCATAGCTTAATTGGTAAAGCGATCGAGCCCCGGTAAGGCGTATCGATGCGAGGTTCAAATCCTGCTGGGTTGATTATTTTTTCAATGTTTTCAGTGTTTGTATTTGATTGAATAACGTACTCGTCGGCACATATGTACCTCACCGGAAGGGGGATGAAACCGGGAAGAAGACCCTTGCGGATATTATGAAAATCCTGAAGGAGTATCAAGAGCGGATTCCGGAGTTCGTGGCGACGGATGCCTCTATCCTGCCGACCCATATTCCGGATAATATCGACGTTCGCTGCTTGTTTAAGGACATCGTGGCCCTTAAAACGAGTTTAGCAGAAATTATTTTGAAATTTGAAGCGGCCCAAGTCACTATTGCAGAGTTACGCAACGAAGTCAATAGTTTGCGGAATGCTCCAACTCGGTCGGCGGAATCAAATTTCAAGAGCGATGACCGACCCGCTACTATAAACGCGGAGTCTGTCAGTTTGCGTGTTGCTGACGCTGTAAAATGTGCCGCACCCGCCGCTGCACCGCCCGCGCGCCCCTCGCGCGTGCGGCCGCCTACTGTTTCTAAATCACGTCAGCGTGCTTATGCTGACGTTGCCGGTCAGCCAGTCGCAGCTTACCGGGCCTCCTCGCCTTCTAAGGCGTGGGTAGTACGGGTTCCCGATAAGGAAAACTCCTCCCGCACCAATGTGGATAAGGAGGGATTCACACTGGTGGAACGGAAGCGCAAGGCGTGCAGGGCGCCCCGCAAGACTCTGTGTGGCACTGCCGAGCCGGCTAATTCTGGACTTCGGATTGCGACACCGAGTAAGGCGCTCTACGTGTCGCGCTTGCATTACTCCGCCGTGGCCGACGATGTGGTGGAGTACGTCCGCCGGAAGACTGGCTACTCGTTGAGGGTGCACCAGCTGCGGTCCCGCCATTACGTGCACTTCAGCTCGTTTGTGGTGCGCGTGCCGCGACCGTTGCAGGACACGATAGCGAATGCTGACTTCTGGCCGAAGGGTGTTGTGTTTCGGCAGTTCCGGGGCACTCTACCGAATCCTACACCAGATCAGACGGCGCAACGGAGCCACGCAGTTACGTCGCCTAAATAAACTAGTTATAAATATTAAATATTTTCTGTATATTTTTGTAGTTCGCAGTGCATTGGTTTTATTACTGTAATACTGTGTAACTTATTTGAATAAAAAATAAATAAATAAATAAAATAAATAAATACTATTGTATGAGTGGAATGGCCCACTTTAAAAAAAAACATGTAAAATAATTATGGGTTGATAGCAGCGCCATCTATTATTTCCGTTGTGACACTTGTAAAAGGGTCGGCGGGAAGGGTATCTAACTCTAGTAGTTAGCACCTAGATGTCGCTTACGGCTGCTATAAAGTCGATGTAAAATAAATGCAAAAAGATGATTGAAGGCATTGAGAATTTCGTCAACTCAGTAACTGAACCCATAGCTTAATTGGTAAAGCGATCGAGCCCCGGTAAGGCGTATCGATGCGAGGTTCAAATCCTGCTGGGTTGATTATTTTTTCAATGTTTTCAGTGTTTGTATTTGATTGAATAACATACTATTGTATGAGTGGAATGCCCCACTTTAAAAAAAAAAAACATGTGAAATAATTATGAGTTGATAGCAGCGCCATCTATTATTTCCCTTGTGACACTTGTAAAAGGGTCGGCGGGAAGGGTATCTAACTCTAGTAACTACTCACTGCGGTGCTAACTAGCACCTAGATGTCGCTTACGGCTGCTATAAAGTCGATGTAAAATAAATGCAAAAAGATGATTGAAGGCATTGAGAATTTCGTCAACTCAGTAACTGAACCCATAGCTTAATTGGTAAAGCAATCGAGCCCCGGTAAGGCGTATCGATGCGAGGTTCAAATCCTGCTGGGTTGATTATTTTTATTTTTTCAATGTTTTCAGTGTTTGTATTTGATTGAATAACATTTTATTGTATGAGTGGAATGCCCCACTTTAAAAAAAAAATGTAAAATAATTATGAGTTGATAGCAGCGCCATCTATTATTTCCGTTGTGACACTTGTAAAAGGGTCGGCGGGAAGGGTATCTAACTCTAGTAGTTAGCACCTAGATGTCGCTTACGGCTGCTATAAAGTCGATGTAAAATAAATGCAAAAAGATGATTGAAGGCATTGAGAATTTCGTCAACTCAGTAACTGAACCCATAGCTTAATTGGTAAAGCGATCGAGCCCCGGTAAGGCGTATCGATGCGAGGTTCAAATCCTGCTGGGTTGATTATTTTTTCAATGTTTTCAGTGTTTGTATTTGATTGAATAACATACTATTGTATGAGTGGAATGCCCCACTTTAAAAAAAAACATGTAAAATAATTATGAGTTGATAGCAGCGCCATCTATTATTTCCGTTGTGACACTTGTAAAAGGGTGGGCGGGAAGGGTATCTAACTCTAGTAGTTAGCACCTAGATGCCGCTTACGGCTGCTATAAAGTCGATGTAAAATAAATGCAAAAAGATGATTGAAGGCATTGAGAATTTCGTCAACTCAGTAACTGAACCCATAGCTTAATTGGTAAAGCGATCGAGCCCCGGTAAGGCGTATCGATGCGAGGTTCAAATCCTGCTGGGTTGATTATTTTTTCAATGTTTTCAGTGTTTGTATTTGATTGAATAACATACTAATTTATAAGTAGTTATTGTGAAAATGGTTCAAAATTTTCTGCTGCTGCACCAAATCATCAACACAGTCATAACAAAGTCTATGTCTTTATGTACATATGTATTATGATGTAATTTTTGCTTTCCCGCAGTAAGTCTAGATCTCAAGTTCAAGGCCCGCCAATGGACCGCTTGAAGCAGTTGGATACCACTCTGACTGCTTTAAGCTGTCTGTCTACGGCAGGCCTAATATTTGCATGCAAATACAAAACTTGCCCCAGGGCAGCAATCACATTTGTCCAAGCAGTTTTAAGAATTACCCATGTTAGGTAGTAGTCACACAGTACGAGTAACAGAAAACTTTCACCAACATCAGTAAGCTCTCGGTAAATCAGGAAATCAAACTGAAGACGTGTATGCCCAACAGTGTGCGCATACTTACTCGCTGTAGAAGAAGAATAAATCAGGAAATATTGCATCCAGAAACCAGGAAACGAAACTGTTTCGTTAGTTTTCATAGCCAAAGTGGTTTGTAAAAAAACAATTAAAATATACGTACCAGTATCACAAAAAACTCTTTGAACACTGTATAATTTTCATTTTTCATCTGGTGTCTTGACATCAGCCAAAACCTTTTCAAACGCTTTAGTTCCCTTAACGGGTGGCCAAAAGACTTCACAACACTTTGGCGTAAACCACTGATTGATTACGCCGTCTTCTACACTAAACTCTATCACTTAGTACATTTTTGTTCTTGTTGAAAGTTTTTATTGGCAGTAGTACGGGCAGCAAGGCAAAGGAAATAGGAGGGAAAACAACGTCACTCAAAGCGTCACTTCAATCAAAATGACAGAATTTCGTTCCGTTCCAATTTCTTATGTTTTTATAAATCACATTGCTCAGTTTGTTTTGATGTTTAATAACATTAAAAAATCTGTAATAAATGACTTTATATAAGTATTAACTTTGAAGTTAACTAAAAAGACGTAAATGTTTTTTTTACTTCATGAATGTTTTACATTACAAGATTGACAAATTTTATTGATATCAAGAAACGAAACGCGTTATATATATTTAAGCTTTATTTTTAAGTCGGTAGTAGGTCGGATACTTATAGAGTTTGTCCGGAAATAGATGTATCGTGGTTTATATGGGAGCTCATACATTCTATGACATTTCTCTTTCCGGACAGACTCTAACGACTAATATGAAACTGTTCAAATTTCAAATTCCTATGCATAAGTACTGGCTTACTGGCTACATAAAGTATTGTTATAATGTATTAATTAGTATTTTCTCTTAGCATTCGCTATGATAATGGACAGATTTACGAAGAGGGAAGATTTACAAAGCCAGAGTAAAGTATAGGATAACTTACTAGCATATAAATTAACTGCCACATAAAACTTCCTGTTGAAATAGTTTACGTGTCACAAACATCTAACCGTTAATAGTGATCCCAAAAATTGACATTAGCAAAACTTCTCGTTGCCGACGGATACTGTACGTCTTACTATATACATCGTACATAGTATAGATGACCTTAAACTGACGTTATTGAGACGTTCATTTTGCGGTAAATATGGTACGTCCAGATGCTGACCCTCAATTGACGTTATTAAGACGCCCACGTTGCGACGAATACGGTACGTCCAGGTGCTGACCTAAAATTGACGTTATTAAGACGTCCACTTTGCGATGAATACGGTACGTCCAGATGCTGACCTAAAATGGACGTTATTAAGACGTCCACTTTGCGACGAATACGGTACGTCCAGATGCTGACCTAAAATGGACGTTATTAAGACGTCCACTTTGCGACAAATACGGTACGTCCAGATGCTGACCCAAAATTGACGTTATTAAGACGTCCACTTTGCGACAAATACTGTACGTCCAGATGCTGACCCAAAATTGACGTTATTAAGACGTCAACTTTGCGACGAATACGGTACGTCCAGATGCTGACCTAAAATTGACGTTATTAAGACGTCCACTTTGCGGTGAATATGGTTCGTCCAGATGATGACCCTTAATTGACGTTAGTACGACGTCCACTTTTTAACCTGACCTTAAATTGACGTCACTATAACGTACGTTTTCAGCGAATAAATGACAGACCTTAATATGACCTAAAAATGACGTCGCTTGTGCGTCGCTGACGTCAGTTTGCTACCTGGGAAATCGTTAAGTTTCATATTGTTTACAGACAGTTACCCGTTTTCCTGAACTTTTTTGACCCAGGTAAACAAAGGTCACACTAATTCTAATAACAATGTCTGACCTTTGTATTTTATGTCACATCGGCATCTTATTGCGGTCGTCACATATAAACGCGACTCGGAGTGTCTGGTCTCGTCCAGACACGCGCCTGAATGATGGATGGAGGTGCGAAGCGAATTTAACACCAGCGATAACGTCAGAGGTCTGTATCTCAGGACTGACTGCGGCTAATGGACAAATGAACTAGCTAAGCGATATCCAAGCTCAGTTTGAAAGTACTTGACTTTAATTAGTTAAGATGGCAGCGGAGAAAATCACAGGAATAAATGTTTCACAGGTCATCAGAATAGTATTTTATACAATCGTGAAAGATATACCCAGACTTTCTCATATGGGTAAGAACTATTTTGTAGTCAACTCAACACCTAGCTCTTGAGCTATATCGTCACTATTAATATGCCAATCTTGGTCCATTTTTTCAAGCATCAAGTTTATTGTAACGTAAGTTTATTGTAAGATATAAAAGTACAACTACACTTTTATCGAAATTTACAGATGAAATAAATACTTATCTAGGAGACAAAAAGTTCGTTGTAGGCATATTCTACGATTTAAAAAAAGCATTTGGCACCTTAGAAACTGACACCGTTTTAAATGCAATGGACGAATGCGGTGTGGGGCAGCCACTGAACTGCTGGTTTCGTGACGACCTCACATCGCGTTCATATCGCGTCAAAATAGGTGACTGCTTAAGTGACGAGATACAAGTGCGATACGGAGTCCCCCAAGGCTCCGTATGTGGGCCCTTATGCTATCTCATGCACCGCAACAGTTTGTGTGGAGCATTGCGAAACAGTTCTGCATATATGTTTGCTGACGATCTATGTACCCTACGTGCAGGAACCAATCTTAACGAGACCTGTCACTTAATTCAGCAAGACATAGACGCAGTAGTGAAATGGTCCCATGATAATGGGATCATACTAAATTCTGAAAAAACTAATTTTACCATCATACAGTCTCCCTACATGTGCACACCAGGAGCGCCCCCATTATTGTATACCCATAGCTACAATTGTTTCCACAATAATGTAAGCAATTGCCAATGTGAACCCATAAAAAAAGTAGACTGCGTGACATATCTTGGAATCAAGGTTGACTCTGATTTCTCCTGGACCCAGCACATAAACTATGTTAGCAGTAAACTTCGTATCCCCTTAGGTAAATTTTATCACTTACGTACTAAAGTACCATGTAATATATTAAAACGTATATATTTTGCTTTGGTAGATTCTAGACTGAGCTATGCTCTAGATTGCTACGGACTCGCATCCAAATCCCACATAGATAAACTAGAAACATTACAGATAAGATTCTTAAAATTATTGGTAAGTAATACAACGAAAACCAGCTGTAATAGTACATTACTGCAGAGACCAGTAAGTAAGCTTTCCTGGCTGAGTATTTAGTAGCCGTCCGAGTCGAAGACGAGGACGGCTACAATACGAAGCCAGGTAAGCTGATTACGGTCGAAGCATGTATAGTGCTTTTCTCAAACATGTAAGGAAATAAAATTACTTGTTTAGTGCTTCAGTTACTGGCTGAGTGATTTAATGTTGTATGAAAATCCTTTACGTACGTCGCGCTGAACCTGCCTTGGAATAGAGTCCCTACTGGTCTCTAATTACTAACGTAACAGGAACATTTCCGAGCATGTTTGAGAAAAGATAATTACTCGAAATTATTCATAGTCTGCAAAATATTACCAATTAGCTTAAAACACAAATATCTCCCAAAAGTAAATAACCATAGCAATCGAGCGCATAGCCTAGTACTGATCGACCACTCGCATAGCACAAAATCAGTGTTTGCTGGCAACCGTACTATCTGAATAACCTACCGAATAAGATAAGACACCAGCCTGACAAATTGAAATTTAAAAAACAGCGAAAGAAACACCTACTGGATACGCTTAGGTGACACCTGTATCACAAACAGGATGTCGCTTAAGTGTGCCAATAAATAACATTAGCATAACAGTAGAATAACTAGTTATTAACTATCTCACATGCAGACAAACTGTGGAAACAGTTTTGCAGGGCACTGTATAAATTAATGTATACTTTTAGAATAATACGAGTAAAGCAATCTATCTATCTATCTATCAGGGCGGCGAGAACGACTTCATCTTTGGCATCAAAATTCTCGAATTGAAAACGCTTGAATAAATTTTATGCTACTCTTACTGACACTGCGATAGGTCCGCTAACGTCATATTATTTCCCTTTTTTGAAATAAAACTTCAACATTTAACGAATTTTCTTCACACTTAGATTCAGTGATTTTGGCGGACAGAAAAACAAAAGACAAATAAAGGAAAAATGTTATTTATTTTTTAAACCGTACATTTTTAGGGTTCCGTAGTCAACTAGGAACCCTTATAGTTTCGCCATGTCTGCCCGTGCGTCCGTCCGCCCGTGGATAATCTCAGTGACCGTTAGCACTAGAAAGCTGAAATTTGTTAATAATATGTATATCAATCACGCCGACAAAGTGGTAAAATAAAAAGTGGAAAAAAATGTTTTATTAGGGTACCTCCCCTATACGTAAAGTGGGGAGTGATTTTTTTTTCATTTCAACCCTAACGTGTATTGTTGGATAGGTATTTAAAAATAAATAGGGGTTTACTGACATCATTTTTTGATAATGTAAATAGTTTCGGAAATAATCGCTCCAGAAGTAAAAAAAAATGTGTCCCCCCCTCTAACTTTTGAACCATAAGTTTTAAAAATATGAAAAAATCTAAAAAGTAGAACTTTATAAAAACTTTCTAGGAAAATTATTTTGAACTTGATAGGTTGAATAGTTTTTGAAAAAAAATTACAAAATAATTTCTGAAGTAAGTTTGTAATTTAACCGTATATGCAGGTGTTTATTGTACCTGTAATTTCTACAAAATTACAATGAAATGACGTGCTTTCAATTAAAGTAAAAACGGTGAAAATCGGTTCACGCAATAAAAAATTATCCCATAAAAATCATCTTCCATACTTTAAGCTCGCGCACAATAGTTTACTTAATTTGCCGATAGATGTCACTGTACGTGGAACGCTCATATCATATCCTACATGGCGGTGTTATTTTAACTCTTAAGTGGGGACACTTACTGTGACGGACGGAAAACTACGGAACCCTACACTGAGCGTGGCCCGACACGCTCTTGGCCGGTTTTTTTATTGTATCTAAGCCAGTAAATATTATGTTTCCACAGAACTGCACAGCGCCCTACTAACACTAATTGAGAAGCAACATCAATATGTGATGGACAAACATCGCGGAGTGAATTACTGCATATAAGGGATGTTTATAAAATCGAAAAGGAAAAGGAAAAAATGCCACCTACTCGTATGCATTTAAATGATCATATGCATATGTTAATTATTAACCTATATTGCTTACTTGACTTTATAAAAATACATACCAATATAGGCCGAATATCACGCCCGAGGCATTAACATTTTACTCTTCAGCTTTCTGAGTAAGTACGTAGATGTAAAATGTAGTATTATGGGGCATTTCAAAATAGAGAGTTTTGTTGTGTTAAACTTACAATTAATGCATAAATCCATATCCATACTAATATTATAATTGGGACAGTGTGTGTGTTTGTTTGTTTGTCCGTCTTTCACAGCAAAACGGGGCGACGAATTGACGTGATTTTTTAAGTGGAGATAGTTGAAGGGATGGAGAGTGACATAGGCTACTTTTTGTCCCTTTCTAACCCCCCACTTCCTTAAAATGGGGGGTGGACGATTGTATGGAGCATTACGGAGGGCAAAGGGGAACCGTGGTACCCCGAATTTAACGTGAGCGAAGCCGCGGGCAAAAGCTAGTATCTTATAAACTCAGTATCAAGTCTTGCCAAGTTTGTGTTCGTGCGTTTGATGCTCCGCACTGCTGCCAGATACTTGCTACTTCCTAACTATTACATTGCATGTAACTTGGGTAATGCCTAACTTTGAATACACTTGACTGTTATACTGAGATACCGGTAAAAAAAATTGTTAGTTATCTCCTAGTCCTCATCTTTACGCTTTCAAGGTTACATTACCAATAAGACTAAGCTCTGTCTATCTCAAAAATACGTAGCACACTATCTGTGCCACGTATTTTTGAGTCTACCTATGTATGTAGACGCTAATTTTAGAAACGACTGCCTGCTGACCTATCATCCCAACCCGCATTTTAAGATTTTACTCACGATTTTAGCACAGCTGAATAGTGGTTAAAAAATATAAAATCATTTAGTGAAACTTCAGGTACCTCGTACTACTTGAGCCAAAATTTTGTACTAAGTACAACTGCTGATTTGAGACCCTGTTTTTGTTAGGGTTCCGTAGTCAACTAGGAACCCTTATAGTTTCGCCATGTCTGCCCGTCCGTCCGTCCGTCCGCGGATAATCTCAGTGACCGTAGCACTAGAAAGCTGAAATTTGGTACTAATATCATATCAATCACGCCGACAAAGTGCTAAAATAAAAAGTGGAAAAAAATGTTTTATTAAGGTACCTCCCCTATACGTAAAGTGGGGAGTGATTTTTTTTTTAATTTCTACCCTAACGTGTGATATATTGTTGGATAGGTATTTAAAAATGAATAGGGGTTTACTAAAATATTTTTTTGATCAGATTCAAATAATGTAAATATTTTCGGAAATAATCGCTCCAGAAGTAAAAAAAAAATGTGTCCCCCCCCTCTAACTTTTGAACCATAAGTTTTAAAAAGGTTTACGGTTTTTTTAGGATTATTAACTACGAGGCAATCAAATGGTATGATTAATATATAAATTAAACTTCGAGGTATTGAGGATACATTAACACAAACTTTTAAACACAAAACGGTGTACGAAACGGTGGAAATAAACAACAACTCCAGTCATGATACTGTTATTAATAAGCTCAGATAACAAAATCCATGTACATTCGACCGTTTACCTACCAGCATACGAAAACAAACCTTATGATTTACTGTGGTATCGTTATCAGCGGGGGTGGTTGATTTACTCACGGCCTGATCGCGGCCGCCATCGCGATACCAGTAGCCGGAGATCCGATTGGTGATAGAAAATCTCATTGGTTTTTCAAACTGACAAATTTGATCCGTGATGCAGTTTTTTTCGTCTTTCTAATCTACATTTTTTTTCCTTAGAACAAATATATCTTATAGTGTCGGACCTCTGCAAGTTACTATACTCCTCTTATTTTTCTTTCGCGATCTGTATAATATGGTTACGGCGAGTTGGGACCTTTAAGACTTGTATTTTTATGTTTGTCAATAATGTGCTTTACAACACGATATGGAAGCCAATCGATACGAGTACTTAAGAAATTTGATAAATGTAGGTACCGGGTTTCCCTTACTTCTCGTTATTTATAACCACGAGTTGGTATTTGTATTTTTAACATACCAATTAACAACAATGAAACTGATAAATAACGTACGTGTCGGACGGAAAACATTTTTTTTGATACATCTACTTATTATACAGCAAGTAAATATTACATTCAACTCAGGAAATATCGATACTCATATTATATTTATTGAGATTGTTTTATTTTGTGACAACCATTCTTGGTATATATCACTTTGCAGTGGGATCTCGGTCTACCTTTCGTAGCGATCTGAAATATGAAATAATCGTCCACGGCTATCTTTAAAGGCGTAAAGTAAAACGAGCCTACAGAGAGTTTTGATACTCGTAAACTGTATCTTAACGATACTAATGTCAATTTGATACTTGTGTACTTACCTAACTATGTATTTTGGAACTTTAGAAAAAAAGTACATATGTACCTATTTGTTTTATAATTCGCCTCAAGATTTATACATGTTTCTGGAACCAGTATTTTGTAAGTATCCCTTTATTTGTATATAGGTACAGTCAGGAACATAAATATTTATAAACTTTAAAAGCTTACTCTTGGCGCCAAAGAATAAAGTATTTACAATCCCTAATTATTATTTACTGGTGAGAGTGTTTTGGAAACATAACGAGGCGGAAGTAGGCACCTATTCAAATTCCAATCTTTTCCTAATAGCTGTGATTCGAAGCGAGAAAAATGAAGCCCTATAGGCAAGTAAAAGCACTCTTGAGCAAAAACCGATTTAATTATCCCACAAAAACAACTTTAAAAATACTGGGAGTAATTATAAAATGTAGATAAAATTCGAAAGAAGGGACCTGTCGCTTCCCATTAATCTTTCGCTACAGAAATTGAAAATCAGGGATGGCAGGTTGAAAAAAACAGTCCGTTGGAAACCAGGACGAATTAATTAGTGAGGCTTTGGACTTTATATTCAATTTTCTTTTGGTTTTCTATGTAGCCATTAGGCAGACAAGGAACACTCCGCATCTATTTACAATTTCATTGAAAAAGATGGATAAAATTTATGAAGTAACTAAGAAGTTAACGGGTGACGTGATCAAAAAACAATAACGCGTTAATATCATTTTGCTGGTGTTTCTTTTCCTTGCCCGCTAAACCATATCCTCTGGCTGACTGTACGATGGCTAATCTGTTACGTATTTAAATTGTAAGTACTGACTTACAAAATTTAAAACACGTTAAATTAAATACGATATTATTTAGTCTGTCTAAGCGACAGCATTTTTAAACAAAACACTAAAATCATATCATTAACATCGACAAACAAGCCTCCGTAAATTAGTGGAATTATATTAGCTATCAGATAGGCGAACATAAATTCTTTCGATAGACATGTCAAAATTGTACCAGAGGTTATAGAAATTCGAGTCTCCTACTCGTATCATCTGAATTTATGTTCCTGCCTTTGAATCTCTCACATCAAGCACCCAAAATTCGACGGACGTTTCCAATGGGCAGATAGCGTTTAGAGAAACGTCCGTTTCGTTTTGGACGCAAAATAATACGTGATACTGTCAATGCGCACCAGTTTGCTGCGCACGTCGTGTTTGAACCTACATTCATCAATCAGCGAACCGCTGAACTCGTTACCGAGTTCCGAACAAACGCCAATGAGCCCGTTCAATATGTTACTAACAAACTTTTTAGATCATTCACTTTCGCCCGAAGGGGTCCGAGTGCGTAACTAGTTTTTTACGCAGTATGCCGCCGTAAAGTGTAACAAATAACTAATAATAATAAAACTTTATGGGTTTACTTTAGTGCTGAGTAAGCTGACGGGAGCCTTGCGTAATAGAGCTTTTTGATACATGCCCCTTTTATTATGGAGTCCTTGCTAGATGGTTGTGCATATTAAACTTTTAATATGGTTTGTAGTGACAACTTAATGGCAGGCCACTTTTGCTTACATATAGAATAATCTACAAAGCTGAGACTTTGTAAGTTTAGACCCCAATAGATCCACAGTAGATATCAAAAAAGTTAAGTTAATAATGAAACCCAATACTCTTAGAAAACCAATTTTGTAAGTAAAAAAATGTAGAATAAAATTTACACCTCAGAAGCTGGAACGAACCTCTTTGATACCTATAAACAGCGAGCAAAAAACGATTTTTCTGCGAGTGTGGGACAAAATCACCTTCAAGTGACCTTGAAATTATAATATCAATTCCGCGCACGGGGTCTAATGCTCCAATGACTGATCTAATTCTATTATAGAATCTTTAGCTTTCTCAAGACTCAAAACTAGGACTCGAAGTAAATACGAACTTTCTCGATTTAATTTATTTAATCATTAATAAATCTTGAAGCAAATCAAATTATTTTGATTATACCAATCTCGCTATACCAGAATCACGTAAGTGGTTCGGTTAGGAGGTGCAAGCACGTACTGCGCATGCCCTTAGAGTATGGTCAACGGCGCCTAGCCGTTTCAAATTCAGAGATTGCATATACATGAGAAAATTTGTCAAGTTCCGCCGTGACCGGGTGGTCTAGTGGTCAGGACGTCAGCCGCGAAAGCTGAAGACGCCAGTTCGAATCTGGCCTCGGACACCGGGGGGTTTGGTCACTTTTTCTGAAGTATATGACATCTATTTTTCAGTTTTTTAATCATTAATAATTAACTTATCTGCAATTTTTTTAATCCGTGTCGTTGGCTTCGTCAGATGGATACAAAAAAGGAACTTTCTTCTCTTGTTGCATAAATAGGTACTTATCTATTGTGATCCTGTCAGTATTTATAATTAAAAATACATTAAATTTCTCAGTTCGTAACTTTATAGCTAACAAATTCTAAAGGAAACTTGCTGAACAAAATGATATTTAACAGAAATTGAAAACAGGAAGTTAATCAGGGCTGTGTAACAGATGGCACTATTAGAGGCACCATCAAATTAAATGGGTCAACGGTGTTGGTGGTACCATCACCAACACTGGTAACTGACCATTTATTTGTAATCCCTATTGCAACAGAATAAGGTATATCGATGGTCAGTGAAGTGTGTTGCTGGTTGTACTTATTATATATCGTCTGCTTCGACTGTACAATATTTCTTATGCTCTTAAAGTGAGTCATCTGTACAGCATCGGAACATTCATGTGACACTTCACTTCTGATTTGATATTGATATGTCGATTGATAAATTTCGATTGTTTTTACCTTCACTGTTAGCTGCTTAACATTATTTTATAGTATCCGAAATGAAAAGTAGAGTGTTCAACTCGGACGAAAGGCACTCACGCACCTAAATATCTTATCAGAATTGGATGCCCAACATTCCTTGGTTAACATTGTACTATTAATTACACCCTCCAATACTTCTTTAATCTTTATACACGTGCAAAATAATAGTTTTTATGTGACTGCTACATACTTGTGCACACTACATACATAAGTGACTTTTATAATAATATCACACGAGTGTTTTTGCCTAATTATGTACAGTTACATACATTACTTTGTCTACAAATAATATTATTATAATTATAACATAACTCCTCAATGACGTGTTGGGAACTATTAGAATTACCGCCATTGCACCACCATGGACAACTAGATTTCAAATCATGACCAGAGCGTTTATTTTTTTCACCGCAAATTTTCAAAATCTATCAAAACCGTAAATGTCGATAAATCTATGCTTTTTAATATATTTCATAAATGTTCTACAAGTAACCGATTTTTAACCGTATTTTTGCTTTGTCGCATAAGAACACCAAATATTAAGAGAAGGTAGGATATTTGTTTCTTTTGGGTTACTTTTTCTTTGGCTAAAATTATCGAAATTTGAACGTTTTATACCTTTATAAAGGTATTTTATAAAAAAAGGACACATAATATTTACACTTTGAGAATTACGTGTTGACTCTTTTTATTTGTTACCTTGAGCGCATTTTACGTTTAAACTTTTATATAAATGTACAGTAAACATATGTGTATAAGTTTTTGAATCTTATGTTGTAATGGCGATGATATTTGTTATATCAGTAGCCGGTTTATTGATTTTTATAATATATAACTGAAATAAAAACGAAAATAATATCATGGAAATTTTTTGGACAGTAACAAAGGAAGAAATGTAAGGCCTAGTGCATAATGAGTTGCCCCATATTTAAGTGTACAAAACAAATATTTAATTCTCTCTAAATACTTTTTTTATTCAAAATTTTTTCGGGGTATTTTTATGTTCACCGCTATCTGTATCATCTTATATTTTCGGCTGCATTCACAGCTGTTGACATTTTTTGATTAGTGTACGACATTCAAACTAGCCTTTATAGTTTTCCTCTTATTGTAATTCAGTTTTCCTTTTATATGTTACCGCGCGAAAGTAACTGAATAGGAAGTAACACAACACGTGGTTAATAATTTAAAAAAATCTCGTATATTCTAAGCTTCTTTTTAGCAGTATAGTTTATAGCGTTACAAAAAACTACGTAATAGTAATTAATATCCTACAGAGTAACTGAATAAGAGAAAATAAAATCGAGAACAAAATCACCACACAAGAATTCACAGATTTCGTGCCTCACACGACTATCGAGCACATTGGAAATGAATCTACGGAAGTCGAAAAAATATTGTCGCTGAGCGACGAGAAAGTCGGGATAAGGAAAATGTTATACAATAAAACTACGACGTTGCATGATAATTATCTTATTCTTAGATTAACATAAGTATCCTCGACATAACGCCTGTGAACCAGAGTTGGGCAAAAATTAACGTGATTGAAACTAAAGTTAAAAATGAGAACATTACTCATAATCATATGAACACATGATTACGAATTCAGTCATGAGCTTTCTAATCTGATTGACCACCGACATGAGTAAATCACGTCGATTTTTAGTTTCACTCATGATTAGCTGAAGTGATTACATTAGTAAGACAGTATGCTTAGTTAAACTAACGATTTAATTGATTAGATGATTAGATTTTGCGTAGCTACTAGCTCCTTCCCTTTTTTTCCCTGACGAAACAGAGGCGGTACCTAGGTGAGTATAATATACATTTAGGATAAATGGCTATTTGTGACAATATTTCTAAAGGTATCATTTGGCGGTTGGCGCTTACGTCTTCAGTTGTATAGTGCAGATTCAATATTGAGCAATAAAAGCGTAAATGCCAGTGGCAAATGTTACCTTTACCAAAATATCGACAATTTTTTTGTTAGTTCTTGGTATGAGTGTACAAATGAATGCTCCCATTTAACTTTGAAACGGCCTGTTCGGTTTTATTGCGGTTTTCGGCTACAGTTAAGGCAGCAATCGCACAGCTGCGGTTTTCACATGCGCTGTTCATTTTCATTCTCATTCTCATTCGCATTAGCGTTCTCGTTCTCGTTCTCGTTCTCGTTCGCATTCTCATTCTCAATCTCATTCTCATTCTCATTCTCATTCTCATTCCCATTCCCATTCCCATTCCCATTCCCATTCCCATTCACATCCCATATCATTCCCATTCCCACTCCCACTCCCACTCCCACTCCCATTCCCATTCCCACTCCCACTCCCATTCCCATTCCCATTCCCATTCCCATACCCATTCCCATTCCCATTCCCACTATCATTCCCATTCTCATTCTCATTCTCATTCTCATTCTCATTCTCATTCTCATTCTCATTCTCATTCTCATTTTCATTTTCATTTAGGATAATGAAAATGTTTATATGTATCTGGTTCAATAGTGAAATTCAGAACAAACGCCTTATTCAAGTAATAATATAAATCAGCTTAAGAACACTCTAATCATACATTCGTCAATCACATTGAACAAGTTAGTTGATTAGCGTTAATTTAGTTTCAATCAGCGCCCATCGTTAATGATTTACTCAAGGCGAAATTACTTGATTGTTTTGTGTTATGATTTAATCAGCGATTATTCAATCAGCGATGATTAGTAATCGATCACCGATTTTAATCAAGTGTGCCCAACTCTGCTGTGAACAAACAAATTGAAAAATTTCCACACGCATACCGAAGTTTGAATTGTCCTCGTGGCGCCTAAGTATACATATTTAATTTTTAGATTAATAAGCAGGATATAATAATGTTCAAAGTACAAGAAGATTATTACATTACAAATCCGTAGTCAACTCGAGTAATGGTAGCCACATAGCTAAATAATTTTTAAGATAAAAAAAAACCGACTTCTTCAATGGGGGAAGCCGGTGAAGGATTATTGTAGATGGTGCACTCTATACAATGAAATAACTTGCTTAACAAACACAGCGAAGAGGACAAATCGTCAAACGTGAACTATGCGTCGTTGAAGAATTTTTTTTTTTTTTTATACCACGACGGTGGCAAACAAGCATACGGCCCACCTGATGGTAAGCAGCTACCGTAGCCTATGGACGCCTGCAACTCCAAAGAAGTCACATGCGCGTTGCCGACCCTTTACAAAAAGGAGGATTCACTGTGTTGACGACTAAAGGAACAAGAAGGTCCCTCATCGTCAACACACTGGGTCCTCTTTGAGCTCTTTGGCAACCTTACTCACCAGTAGGAACACAACACTATGAGTAGGGTCTAGTACTATTTGGCTGTGGTTTTCTGTAAGGTGGAGGTACTTCCCCAGTCGGGCTCTGCTCCAGATTTGAGCGAGCCTTTCTCATTTTACATTTCACATGTTTATGACATCAGCCGCAGTTCCACTTCATCAATATGTCATTGTTTTCAATGAAAATGCTTGATTTGTTGATTAAATACAAAAATCACTTTATGTATGACTTTAATATTTGAGAAGTTTCCTCGATTCCTCCTGGATCCCATCATCAGAACTTAGCTTGACGAAAATTTGTCCTGAGAATCTAACTTGCTTAACAAACATAGCGAAGAGGACAAATCGCCAAACGTAAACTATGCGTCATTGAAGAGTTCCGCTCTGATCATCATCAGCAGTTCCACTTCATCAAATGTCACTCGTTTGAATGAAAATGCTTGATTTGTTGATAAAAATACAAAAATCACTATGTGGTATGCCTTTAAGATTTGAGGAGTTCCCTCGATTCCTCATGTATCCCATCATCAGAACTTGAGCTTGACGAAAATTTATCCTGACAATCTAACTTGCTTAAAAAACACATCGTAGAGGAGAAATCGCGAAACGTGAATTATGCGCCGTTGAAGAGTTCCGTTCTGATCATCATCAGCAGTTCCACTTCATCAAATTTCACTTTTTTGAATGAAAATGCTTGATTTGTTGATAAAAATACAAAAATCACTATGTGTTTGCCTTTAAGATTTGAGGAGTTCCCTCGATTCCTCATGGATCCCATCATCAGAACTTGCGCTTGACGAAAATTTGTCCTGATAATCTTACTTGCTTAACAAACACCGATGTGTGTTCGATAAGAGGAGGAATCGCCAAACGTGAACTATGCGTCCTTCAAGAGTTCCCTTCTGATCATAATCAGCAGTTCCGCTTAATCAAATGTCACTGTTTTGAATGAAAATGATTGATTTGTTGATAAAAATCACTACATGTATGCCATTAACATTTGAGGGGTTCCCTCGATTCCCCATGACGGAGTTATGGAGTAACAAACATAAAAAAAAAAAAAAAAAAAACAAAAATAAAAACATACACGCTGAATTGAGAACCTCCTCTTTTGAAATCTTGAAGCCAATTAAAAAAAAATTAATGTGAAAAATGTCGTTCTGACTTTTTTCAAAAAGGTTAGGCTACAGGGCAGAACCTTAACTCGATCGTCTTCTTTTTACGCTTAAATTGTAGCTGACTAAATTCTCCAGAGGAGTTCTTCTCAAAATTTTGATATCATTCTTCGTTTCCAAAATATCGAACGAAATTTGGAAAAAATTGATTTTTTTTTCACTATTCCGGCCATAACTTTTTTCTTTTTAGATTTTTCTCGAAAAATTCTCTTTGCATCTTACAGCTCTCGTAAATATGAGTCTTTTGAGCCATTTTTGAATATCATATCTTTACAACTTTCCGAGTTATAAGGGGATCGCACTTTTTCGTGAAATCGGGGCCTATACTGGAACGAACGAAAAGGCATTTCCAATGTCAAAAGTAGTACAGAAAAAGGCGTCGCGCAAGCGGACTTTTGCCGGAGACGGCGGAGACAGCCGCTGGTCTTAAGTAAGGAAATTACTAGTTAAAAAGGATCGATAAAACACTTCGTTAAATAAAGACCAGCCTCAGACATCACTGGAATAACAGTTATGCTACGAATATGGAGGTCTAGAGATACTGATCCTTTAATAGCGATAGGTTTTGTAAACGTCATGATCCAGTAACTTTATACAATCATCGTGTGCGTCAAATCCAGTAGATCTGCTTTTTGCAGACTTGTTTGTGATGTTGGCCCAATAAATAATCCAAGTTTGTGACCTCGAGCGCCGAACGCAACTTTATCAAAAAACGAATAAATAATCAGACTTTTTTAAGATTTTGGCGCTTATGACCCCTAAAGACTACTTTTTGACAGTACTTTTCAAGACATTTTTAAAGTAGACTAAATTTGCTACAATATAAGACTAGAATTGTCTCTAGACCCAATAGTTTCCAAGATAAAGCTTTTCAAAATAGAGTCGTTTTTCCCAGAAGAGAAGGGGAAGGATAAACGGTTCTGGGAAAAACGGTTCAAATTTGAAAAGCTTTATCTCAGAAACTATTGGGTCTACAGGGACAATTCTAGTCTAATATTGTAGCAAATTTAGTCTTCTTTAAAAAATCCTAAGAAGGTACTATCAAAAACCACTATTTTAGTCATAATCGAAATGAAAAAAAAAACGATTTTTCGATCTCTAACAATATTGCGTTCGGCGCTCGATTTCACAAACTTGGATTATTCATTGGGCCAACATCATAAATAAGGCTGCAAAAATCAGAACTATCGGATTTGATGCACAGTACCCCGTACTTTCAGGCGACAAGGTTCCTGGATTATCATGCCATATTTTCAATGACATTTTGTTTGTATTTGTAGTTCTATTATCTTTAACTCTATGTGATTTACGCAAGTTTTGTCCTATTTCTTCAGTCCATAAATTAGTCTTGTAAGTAGTGTTTTCGGCCTAAGCTCTCATAACCAGACCACGTACGTACGCAATGAGACTTACCTACCCTTTAATAAGTCCCTGTGGCAAAGTTGCCAACTTAGTTATATTAAAGTTTGCCTCATGTTGTGGTGCTTATATGCGTGGATGTTAGTAGAATTTGTAACAAGTTTTTAAATAAGAAAAATACCTTCTAAGTGGCCTTAGGAGTTTCTTTCTGACGTCTACATAATTTTATTAAGTACATAGGCCCTATATTGGCTTGTAGGTGAGATATAGTCACAAATTACAACATGAAAAACCTATAGCTCCAAACTAAATAAAACAAGCACAGAAGAAGTAGGAAATATAATATTATCATTAAAATTAAAAGGGATTTAACAAATACCGCGCCTTGGTGTTATTTATTTGGTACATCGGCTGAATGAAACATAGGTACTTACATATTATAATGTCATAAGGAGGCTTGACACAGCTTATCCCATAAGATGTTTTCTATCGGTCCGAACATATTATGTACCTACCTGAAACTATATGGGCGAATAACTTTAATATATAGGTAGGTATAATAGCCGATTGTAGCGAGCTTAGTCTAGAGGAAAGCTCCAACTAATTGGAAGTTGCCAGGACCGTCTTGACACCCCTGTCTTCCATTGTTACAAATTAGATAAATAGTTAACGCTTGTTGTCACTTGTTTTTGACTAAGTTCTCGTATAATTAAGTTCAAAATTAGGTTAGTAAAATTGCCTTATTACGTTAATGAATATATAACAATTGCTACGAAACGTAGTAGTTAATGATCAACGATAACTGAATGAATATAAAACATTTATATTTCAGTACTAGAGGTAACTATTTCACATTGGTTAAAATATTCTGTACGGCGTTAAGTAAATTATACCTATTGATTAAATTCTGTTAACTAAAATTTAAATAACTGTTAACATAATTCGAAGAAAGTATCAACATAAGAAAACTTAAGAGAATTTAAGGCGGATTTCCAATGCAGCTAGGTCTACTGCTTAGCTGAGGCGGTTGGTAAGAAAGTTGTTTCATTGGTGTAGAAGGTAGGGTTTACTACAGGATGGACTGTGCGACGATGACATGTTGAACAGGGGACTTAGCCAAGATGACAATCGTTTGCAGAAAACGAAACGAAACGCTACACGCTCACGCTCACTCTTCCATATTAGTGCGATAGAGAGACGGATAGCGTTTCGATTGTTCCACAAACGATTGTCATCTTGGCTACGCTTCCTGACGATATAAACTTCATATTTTCAAATTTCGACGTTTATGCCGGCTTGGCCCATATTGCGCTTACAAAGTCAGCGCAGAGAAAGAGTTTTGGGACTAAAAGTAGTTTAAGTATTTCCAACATTATTATTTTACTATAATACTACTTATCAGCAGCCTTACAACCAAACCAAACTTACGACCAGTTGGCAACCGTAGGTACTTAGCTAAAAGTAGGTGCCTTAAGTATAAAAACGTGTAAAAATTATCAAAAATATCATTGATGATTAATTCTTTTCAGAAAACATAAATTTGGATATTGTTACCTTTTATTTTGTTTATTTTTGTCCATGCGATTTTAATTGGCTCAAACCAAAAACTTTAAATTAACCCTGTTATTTCAAAGACGCGATAACGTTCTTACTTGAAATTTTTGGGTTGTTAATTAAAGTTTTTCTTTTCTTTCACACAAACAATATTTTCTTAAGAGTATAAATATAAATTCTCACGTTAATTTTCACGTTATATAATTTTTAAGAAGGTATATCATTATGAAAGGCAAAACATAGGAATCTCACTGTTTCTTTTTAATTAAGCGCCCTAGACTGGAGGGATTTTTAAATTAAATTCCGTAGTCCTTAAAAACTTCAAACAAGTAATAAAGTCATCTTTTTACAGTTAATTATATGGACTTTAGTTTCAAATGAGGAATTCCATTCTGCCTTAGTACCTAAAGTTTTCCAAAGGCTGTAGTCGACTTTCCATAGTGATTCCGTCCTTACATTAAATTAACTCTGGATTTTTTTTGCAAATAGCTCTTATAATGGAGCATATTTATGCTGAGTATCAACATTCTAACTGTGACAGTTTTTTAATTCGCCAAATTACGTCATTAAATTTTCTGAAACTGGTAGCCACACATGACGCTCATTTTCAGTTGCAGGTATGTGACCTCCGACGAAATGTGTACATCTAACTACTTAGGTCATTATAAAACTTTCCAAAACATAAACTAGATAGTCATTTTGTCACCCTAAACCAATAGAAGGCGGAACATAATAAATTACATGCTTGTTGTGTTACTACGAACAGGCCGTGTAACTCGCAAACTTCCACATCTCAACTTCTTCGTCAAATGCACGAGGTGTACGGGAATTCAAAATATTCAGAGTCATTAATAATTCTCTTACAAGGAAGTCAAGTGCGTGCTGGCATCCCCCACTCCTAATAAATTTATGATACCAATATAAATACTTGAAAGTTCGGAGTATGATCTTTCATAGAATATGTAGTACGAGTAGGTACACTCGCGTTCAAAAGTGCATACCCAATTCAGCAACAGAATCGTTTGAAGCTAAATTAGACGCCATTTATGCGTTCTTTGTGTATATTATACCTATCTGTAAATCTTACTAGTACAGTAATCTGTTACTAGA
Source organism: Pammene aurita (assembly GCA_947086415.1). NCBI lineage: Eukaryota > Metazoa > Arthropoda > Insecta > Lepidoptera > Tortricidae > Pammene > Pammene aurita. The sequence continues at coordinate 13,260,525 of OX352296.1, read as the reverse complement.
TGGCGTTGAATGCAGTTAAAAACAAAAAAAATATTGTCCAGTTTATTCGCCAATTTTGCTTAATTCAATATTTCAACGATACATTAATCGGTTTTTGAAGTTGAGAACAATTTTTGTTTTTTTTTCTCTCACTGTTATTTCATTTCAATCGCCCAGCTATTCAGAATCCACATCGGTATTCTCTGTATTTATGTATTGGATACCGTCAAGGAGTGCCCTTTCATTCCAAGACATTAAAAAACAGAAAAATCTCATAATTATTGGCGGAGATTTGAACCTGGACACTCTTGCGTTCAACTCGCATACGCCAGCCACTGGATCAAAGCATTATTAATAATACCGGTGAAATTCATTACTAGTTGATGCACTAAATCCGAAAAACATGCCAATGGAATTAGAGTTTTATTACAATGAAACAAACGTCAAATTGGCATACCAAATTTGCGAAGTTTTCTAAATACCATACCTTCTATTACCTGACCGATTGTTTGTCCTATTGTTCGTTGCGGTATACGTCTGAATTCATTGCTTAGTTTATATTATCAATTATTAAAACAAAATGAGTTCTCGAAGCAATATTGACTTGGTATTAAGATCGCGAATAATTGAATTGCATAATGAAGGCTATAATATGTCAGAGATAGCTAGATAAACTGGTTTAAACGTAAGTAGTTTTTTCACTTCTTTTCCTCATTAAAAATGTCTACATATACGTGTTATACGTAAAGATGTGCCGTTCTCGAGAACGTTCCCGAACGAGAGAATGTTGCGAGAACGTTCTCAGAACGTTCTCTGTAAATGGAATTTCCGAGAAATCTGCACAAATTCAGATATTTTTATTTTTTGTAATTCTTCCTAAAGGTGTTTTAAAGATATTCACGATCACTGTAAACCGAAAAAAAGATTCTAAGTGCTAAAATCTTTGCTATCTTGGGAAATTTCCGAGAACGTTCTCGGGAACGTTCTCACGAGAACATTCTCGAGAACTTTCTAACATATTGCTTTGTACTTTTATTGGAAGAAGACTCATTTATTTCTTAATATTTTTGCCTTTTCTTGTCTTCATAATTTTAACATATGTTTTATTGATACTGGTACAGCAATTTTGTCTCCAAATGAGATTATTAATATTTTTTTTTTTTTTTTTTTTCGTATGGCTTTATGTGTACTCTACTTCAGAGATTTACAGTTTTTAAGTATTGTACCGCTTCTTTCGTTAAGGTGGTAAAATCCTCCACTTGCCCATGGTATTTAGTTAGAGGACAGTCCAATACCGTGTGGTGTACGGTCTGCTCGGGTGCTCCACATCGACATACTGGTGATTCGCACCAGTTCCATTTGTGCCATAAATAAGCACAGTTCCCAACTCCTGTCCTTATCCGATTCAGCATGCACCAGACGCGTCGGGGCTCCTCAAAGCCAGCAGGTCGTGTCTTGGTATTAGGCTTGGAGACATCCCCAGGGAGAAATCTTGATTCCCATTCAGATTCCCAAGAGTCCCGTAGGTTACACATTGGTGCTGGATCATGGAATCTTAGCGCTGGAGGATGGCGGGACTTAAGTCTGGTATTTTTAAAATCGTGAAGGTCTTCATGGACAGGTAAGTTTGGGGATGCCCGGATCTTTTGTATTTCAAGGCCAAGGCATCTTTCTCTCCGCATATGAGGAGGCAGTATGTGGGATAGGACTGGTAGCCAATAGATCGGCGTGGGCTTGAGGCATCCAGAGATGAGACGCATCGTGTGATGTAGTTGGACGTCAACCAGGGAAGTGTGAGCGCTGTTCAGCCAGACGGCAGAGCTGTATTCGGCTGTCGAAAATACTAGCGACAGTGCTGAAGTCCGGAGTGTAGCTGCATTGGCACCCCAGGTAGTTCCGGTTAGTTTTTGTATGATGCTGTTGCGGGTTTTCAGCTTCGCAGACACTTTCCCAAGATGTTGTTTGAAGTTCAGGCTTCTGTCAAGGGTAACTCCCAGGTATTTGGGGTAGAAATTATGTTGCAGAGTGGTATCCCTAAACTTCACTTTGAGCTCTTTTTTGGCCATTTTGTTGTTTAAGTGAAAGCAAGCTACTTCCGTTTTAGAAGGGTTGGGACACAAGCGCCAATTCGTGAAGAAGTTGTCCATGGTAGAGAGATCCCTTGTTAGCGTTAGTTCGGAAGCCTGCATGTTTGAGTCTAGTGTGACCAGGGCCAGATCGTCCGCGTACCCAAACTTCCGACTGGTTGTTTCGGGCATGTCGTGGACATATAAATTGAAGAGCAGTGGTGCGAGGACCGACCCTTGGGGAAGGCCATTGTTTAGGACTCTTACTTGGCTAGCACAGTCACCAAGGTGTACGCGGTACGGCCTGTTACTTAGTGCACTTTCGAGCAGCCTGTAGATTTTTATGCAGGGCACTATTTTCAGCAGCTTAAACAACAGACCCTGGCGCCAGACGGTGTCATATGCTGCAGTGAGGTCGATGAACGCTGCAGATGCCTTCATGTTACGGTCGAAACCCTTCTCAATGTGCGTTGTAAGCGCCAGAACCTGGTCCGTGCAGTTTCTTTGGGGGCGGAAACCAGCTTGCTCCTGTGGTATGGAGTTATTAATGACGCTAGAAATGCGGTTGTATATAATGCGTTCCAGGAGCTTGTAAATGACACTAAGAAGTGCTATTGGTCGATAGCTTTCTGCTTTATCGTCCAATTTCCCGGGCTTTAAGATAGCTACGATTTTAGCACGTTTTAAAAGAGGGGGAATTGTGCCCGAGTCTATTATGGCTGTGTAGAACTTGGCGATCCAGTCCCGTGTACGAGGTCCACAGTTTTTAATAAACTCTGGAAATATTTCGTCATCACCACAGGCTTTATTTGTCGAGGTTTCTTTTATAGCAAGCACCACCTCGTCTGCCGAAACTGGACGCCCAAAGTCCTGATGCGGCAGTGTTTCATTTTTGAGATTTTGGAGCTTCTTACGGACTTTGCGGGTGTGAAGTATGTCACTGGGTGCCTTTGACAGTTTGCGGATCCTAAGGGCGATTTCATTGGGGTCCACTTTGGGCTTTCGTTTCTGGGACGTGTCCCCTGAAGACAGTCTGTTCAGGGTGTGCCAGGCTTTGCGACTAGAGCGCTTGAAGCACATAGTACCAACTGTTTGTGCCCACTTTATTCTGCGAGCGTCGTCCAGGGACCGTACGAGTTCGTGTGCTACCTCCCTGTCTCCAGTTTCAGAAAATTCGTTCCACAGCGTTTCAGTCTCAGCGTTCCAGCAGGGGATGTAGTTTTTTCTGTATCCTCGGGGTATGTGCTTCTTAGCGATGCTTTTGATTAGTTTCCGAAACCTCTCGTAGTTTTTGGGCTCGGGGGGGATCCATCGTAAGCAATCATCAAGTTCGGCTGCATAGGCAGACCAGTTGGCCTTTTGAAAATTCCAGCGAGGTACAGGATACGATTCTACCATCGGTATTTGTAAGCCAATCGTTATAAGTACTGGTCTGTGTTGGCTGTGAGGAAAGTCTGCGAGGACCTGCCTAGCTGTCGGGACTGGGGTTCCATCGGCGGCCTTCGTGGTGAATACGAGATCGGGGTTATAGTCGCGGCCCCAGCGAGCGGATCTAAACGTACCCTTCCCCTTATTGGACACAGCGAGGAAGGTGTTGTATCTATCCGACCAGTCGATAAGTGCCTCGCCATTGCCATCATTTTGTCTATAGCCCCAGCTGGTATGGTGGCTGTTGAAGTCACCTATGAATAATGCGGGGTGCTCGAGATTGGGCAGAGGCGGTGTGGGCCAGCAGGAGTTCGGCGGCTTGTATATATTACAGAGTTTGATTTCACCAAGCTGGATAGTTGTGGTAGCAATATCATTAACATCAATGTTGTTCGAGAGCAGGCTGATTTGATGGGATAGCGCTGTTCGGGCAAAAGTAGCTGTTCCGTATTGGGCGTGGTATGTTGCTGCGACGAGGTCGTAACCTGGTATGTTACCTCTACGGGCAAGTTGAGAGTTGTCAGCGGTATGCGTTTCTTGAAGTAGGATAACGTCAACGTCATTGTCATGCAAGATTTTGTGCAAACATTCTGTCTTAGATTTACTAATACTTTCTATGTTCAGTTGCAAAACGCGGACTGATGGTCCAACGTTCCTTGTTTTTGGGCGCTTAGAAGTGCCGTTCCTTAGAGCATCCGAATTCATATTGAGTATGGTTGTTAGTTGTTGAAGTAGAGTAAGCTGCGAGATCTTGAAGAGACAGTGCAGCTGCCAAAGTTGTTGCGCTCTTAGCACCACCCGGGGATCACGTGTAGGGTTATCTAAGGTAATTCCTACGGACGTGGAGCAACATCGACCCCCAATTATTAATATTAAAAAAGCTTAATTCTCTTTGCTCCGGAGAACGTTCTCGGAAATGTTCTCGACTAAGTTTTATGTGACTATTAATTTAAAAATAAATATATGATGTCCCAAAAACACATGTATGTAACAAGTATGTAATTGAAACAAAAACGTTGGCATAAAAAACGAAACTTGTTTATATTTTAATTTCGTAAATAATAGCGCGGAAAGTTCAAAAAAGGGCGTCTAACTTTTGAATCGTGGGTCCAAAAAATTTGGAAAAATTCATGGAAGTGAGGCCTGATAATTACTTTCAATGAAAACTATATCGAAGGAAGTTGGTTGAGCCGTTTTTGAATTATAACTCAAAACGTATAGTAAAAGGATTCATGTGTCCCATAGTAAAATGACGTAAGCGCCGCAACATATCCCTTAAGAAACGACCTTTTGCCCGACATGATTTTGGCCGGGTTTTTCGGTTTAGAATGATTGTAAATATTTTTCAAACACCTTCAAAAAGATACACAAAATATAAAAAATCAGAATTTGCGCAGATTTTATGTACTTTCTCAGTAATTCTCGTTTAGAGAGAACGTTCTCGAGAAAGTGCGGAAATTCTCAGGAGAAGGAATTCTCTAGAGCGAGAACGTTCTCGCCGGCACAACTCTAGTTATACGTCAATTATAATAATGATACTATATATTTTTTAATTGTTTCAGAGGAAAACTGTTACTTTATGGGTAGGACGATTCCAAGGAGGAGGATCTTTGTTACACACCAGCATAGAACTGGTAGACCACGCCACGCCTCATTACCACACACATCAACGTCAGTTGTTGGTACGAGAATATGAGGAATATGGCTTTAGGCCGACAAGGCACTATGTGGGCTTGTTTAGCACAAGCGCGCTCACGGTTCGTCGTGCCCTTCATAACGAGGGACTATCATCGCAGACACGCCGTTAACCTTTGTTGACAGATGCATATAAAATAGCAAAGTTACAGTTTGCTCATACACATTGCTGGACCCGGGGTATGTCATTGGACCCGGGGTATGTCCTTAAACTACGTCCGGACTTGGGTATGTCCTTAAACTATGCCAAAAAGAGAGGTATGGGCACTGCGAATGGCATCTCGCTTAGTGTGGTAGGGCACGTTCAGTGAATGTCATCTCGCTCAAATCTGGAGCAGAGCCCGACTGGGGAAGTACCTCCACCTTACAGAAAACCACAGCCAAATAGCTCTAGACCCTACTCATAGTGTTGTGTTCCTGCTGGTGAGTAAGGTTGCCAAAGAGCTCAAAGAGGACCCAGTGTGTTGACGATGAGGGACCCTCTTGTTCCTTTAGCCGTCAACACAGTGAATCCTTCTTTTTGTAAAGGGTCGGCAACGCGCATGTGACTCCTGTGGAGTTACAGGCGTCCATAGGTTACGGTAGCTGCTTACCATCAGGTAGGCCGTATGCTTGTTTGCCACCGTCGTGGTATAAAAAAAAAAAAAAAAAAAAAATACACATCGAGACGACGACTGGACTAATGTCATCTTTACTGACGAAAAGACTTTTAAATTCAGTCAATAAGGACGCCTGTCTTTGTGGCGTCGAAATAATACGCGATATGACAACGAGCATGTCTTGCCCGATATCGAATCGGGTCGTATCACAGTGAACATGTGGGGTCGGATGACTGCAGCCGGTCCGGGAGAACTTGTCAGAATACCCTGATGCCTAAAATTCGAAATGTGTACCCAGAGACTGACGTCCCGTTGGTATCATTTTTGCAAGATGATTGCCCAATACACCTCTCGCGCAGTGTGAAAGAGTGGAAAGAGGGGTCCTCTATTATGGTAGCTAATAGGTAACCTACTGTTTTTATTGTGGTGAAGCTTCAATCCTTTTCCGTTTTCGGAAATGTTACTTAAGCTTAAACCCTCAATAAAATGTGAGATAATTGCCTTGTTGTAGCACTAACAGTTTCGTTTTTATTCTAGTTTACGGCCTAATTTAGCTAATTCTGTCAAAAGGTTGTTTGTCATAACACATAGAAAAATCAAACGTTTAACATAACAGTATTTTTTCTAGTTTACCTTGTCAATTAGCGAACTAAGCTAAGCTAATTCTTTCAACATAATGTGCATTAAAGTTCGACTCGCTGGAACATTTTAAGGCTATTCATCGAGTGGAATACTTTTAAAATAATAATTTATTTCATTAAGATTAAGATTAGCTGTACGTAAAAACAAGTCTTTTTATTTTTTAAATGTTTCAATTCCTTTATAGTTCATTCCTTAATAAACACAATCTAATTAAATGTGAAAGTAAATCTAGAATGGGCCCATTATGCAGGTTGTCGACAAGGCAATCGTCAATCGACACTATTGCCAACCGGCACAACAAGCCGTTACCAATTTCGGCTTCGCATATGCTTTTTCAAGAAAATTTACACAAGCATATAGGCATTCAACTGAATCGCCATATTGTGCCATATTAAATCTCCGGTTAAAAAGGGTAGGTAGCACTACACTACGCTAAGTGGCGCTGCTGCCGCCTGACGAAGCAATCGATTTTTATTGACCTATGAATGCTAAGCTAAGAAGTCAAAACCACCTTAAACTAGGCAATTAAATATAAAAGTTGTGCGACTGGTCGACACAACATAAAATTACATTAAGTTACTACAGATTTCCTTTTAATGATTTATTAAGTAATATTATTTGGTCAATAATATATGCCCATTTTTTTTTTATTCAATGCATTTCGCTAGCAGTGCCATCTAGTTTGGTATTTGAACAACCCATACAATCAGAGCACAAGTGCCTGCATACGAAAGTCGACCTAGTGGTGTCCATGCAATTATGAACGCCATTGTACATCGTGTCTGACGTGTTTCAATTTTTTTATTTTAGTTGATATTTATAGATAACTAGAAGAGTATCTATACATATAATAAAGCTGAAGAGGGTCGAAAGTCTGTACATGGAAGATAATCGAAAAAAAGTTGGCTGGGGATACTTAGAATCGATAACAGAACACGTTACAACAATTTTTAGAATTTTTGTCTGTTTGTCTGTTTATCTGTTTGTCTGTTTATTTGACCGCGCATCACGTGAAAACGGCTGAACGGATTTTGATGAAATTTTGTATAGAGATAGTTTGAGTCCCGGGAAAGGATAATATATAGTTTTAATCCCGAAAATCAACCCTGGTGGGGGTGAAAATGGGGTTGAAAGTTTGTATGGAGAATTTTTAACCGCTGAAACGATTTAGATAGAAATGAGTATGGAGATAATTTGAGTCTCGAGAAACGTCAAAGGATAGTTTTCAAACCCGTGTGGGGGTGAAAAGGGGGTTGGAAGGTGGTATGAGGAATTTTTTACAGCTGAACTGATTTAGATGAAAATTGGTATAGAGATAGTATGGGTCTCGAGAAATGACATAGGATAGTTTCTTTTTCAAACCCCCCCCCCCCATCTTACTTTCGAACCGTAGGTCCAAAAAAATGAAAAAAAGAATGGAAGTGACGCCTGTTACCCGTCGATGCTTTAAATTTACCTTTACCCGCTCTTAAGAAATATTTGAAAATGTCATGAATGTCAAAGGGTTATTGCAGGTTCGAGGACTATATATGACGTACAAAGATGCATGGCCCAAACCAAAAAACTACTACAAAATCATCTAACATTTATAGGACACCGTTTAGGTAGGAAATAGTAGTTTATGTAACGTAATAAGGGTCCTTAAAACATGAGTGTGGTTTTCATAATAAGATCACACGAGTGTTTTAAGGCCTAATTACGTACAGTTGCATACACTGATTTATCTACACTCATATTATTTATCCTAAATGCATTATTCGGAAACCATAGAATGGCCGCCATTGCACCGCCATGGCCAACTCGATTGTGCCGGCGGTCGCGTATCGGCGGCCGCGCGGGAGCGTACAGGTGTACATTATGTTATCAAAACTCATAACACATCAATATTTGATCATGTAAAGTTAAAATTACGTTACTGATACAGATAAAAAGCTTATCATAGTAAAATCAGTTGTGGTAATGCTAGCATTGCCTACCGTTTTCGAACACATTTTAGAGAACTTACAATGTGAGTGTAGATAAACATGTCAAACGTTTTGTGAAGCAGTCAGATTAGGATTTATTTTTCTTTATAATTAAACAATAGGTACATTATCTGTCTCTCAACCTGTTTTGATATGTCTTCTTGAAGAACTACGCCTTATTTTGTATCTTTAAGATCTAATAATGTATTACTGTTTAAAAAAAATGAGTCCCGTCGAATTTCTTTTCGGTCATAATACTTCTTGGGCCAGAGATGTAGGGTTAGAACCGGTGGTAGTTTTGGAACGAAGTTCCTTATCGGATGGTTCGCGGATCCGGCCAAGGCGAAAAAAAGTCACGTGACAGTCACGAAAAAGCGTCACGTCACGAAAACGCGACACCCATACCATTAAGAAACATGTAAAATGGAATGGAATAAAAAATATATAAAATAGAATAAAGTGAAGTGAAGTGTAGTGAAATTGAGAAGTGACAAAGTGATAAAAGTGAAAAAAGTTGAGAACCTTAAAAGTCGAGAATTTTAAAAATGTCTAAAATGTCAAAAATGTCAAAATTTCCAAAATTTCCAAAATTTCCAAAACATAACTTCGTTCCAATAGCACTCGATTCACATACTTTCCACGACACTCACGTATTTTATTTTTCTCTGACGTTCATTAGTGCATTGTAATGTGCTTACATTGACGAATAAATATCATGATCTACACCAATATCATAAATCCTCTATTCCGCGTTCAGAACCGTATGTAATTAATTACCAACATTATTGCAACCAGTAACGTAACATCAGTGTATTATCTGTGACAGTGTGGTAAAAACGTATGAAAATTCATTACCTACGGTAACGTAATGAAAATTCGCCCCCCCCGACCGCCGGCGCAATAATGTTGGTCATGGCGGTGTAATGGCGGTCATTCTAATGGTTTCAATGGATTTTTAATATGTGTGTAGGTAAAGCAGTGTATGCTTCTGTACATAATTAGGCCTTATTACGTGACAGTTATATCGCCATGTCCGTCCTGTCCGCGGTCTAGCTCAGTTACCGTTCGCACTAGAAAGCTGAAATTTGGTGAGGCCTGATAAGAACTTTCAATAAAAACTATATTGAATAAAATCGGTCCAGCCGTTTTTGAATTATTAGTCAAAAACGCATAGTGAAAGGAAGTGCCGAATAGTAAAATGACGTAAGCGCCGCCAAATAAACGACCTTTTGAACGGATGTTTTGTAACAGGGCAGCATCTACGAAACTCTACACGGAGCATCGCCCTACATGCTCTTGGCCGGTTTTTTTTTGCATTGTTATCCCGGAAATCACCCCTTAAGGATTATTAATTCCAACTGAAGAACAAATCAAATTATTTTTAATAAATATTTTGATTTGTTTATTTTAAGTAGACACACTACTATATAAATCATAAACTTATATAGATGTCATATACAAAGGAAAAAGTGACCTAGGCCTCCGGTGCCCAGGGCTTACCACTTGGCGTCTGCCGCGAATGCAGAAGACGCTGGTTCGATCCCAGCCCTGGGCACCGGAGGCCTAGGTCACTTTTTCCTTTGTATATGACATCTATATAAGTTTATGATTTATATAGTAGTGTGTCTACTTAAAATAAACAAATCAAAATATTTATTAAAAATAAATTGATTTTTTCTTCAGTTGTACTGAGGGCAGCGCCATCTCTCTCACTTTCAATGAACTCCTACGAGTTCGGATTGGAGGTACGGACTCATAATGTTCTACCTTAGATGATTGGCTAAAATGCGCCTGAGCATTTACAAAGATTGCATATACACGGGAAAATTCGACCGGTGCAGCTGTGACCCGGGTTGCCAAGTGGTAAAGGCGTCTGCCGCGAATGCAGAAGACGCTGGTTCGATCCCAGCCCTGGGCACCGGAGGCCTAGGTCACTTTTGCCTTTGTATATGACATCTATATAAGCAGAGCTCGGATTTTTCACGGCAAAACAAAACACTAGCGTAATTTAGCCAGAGCTTGAAATATTATTTTATCGATATCGATAATTCAAGACTAGAAGAAATAAAAGTCACCAAATAAAATTAATATGTAATAAAACTAATAAAAACATTTGTATAAAGTTACTATATATTAGAAACAGACGCAATTTCTTCTTCAAAATCTACGTCAGTACACACAGCAGCACAAGACATTTTATTTGGGTAATAGTGATAGGAGTAGATGATCATTATCTTTTCAACATTCTCTGGGAGTAAACAGTTGCGTTTATCACTATAAATCCATTTATGTACACTAAATGTACGTTCAACTTCAGTTGACGTCAAGGGAGCAAATTTATAGAATTCATTATCAGTTCGGGTAATATTTTCAGATATGTCTCTTAAAATTTCGTAATCAGGATTTCGTTCGAGCACGGCTTCAAATTTACGTATCACTGGTAAAAGTTTACTCCAGTTTACGTAGCAACGAACAGTATCCAGAATGAGGAAGGATTCCGCAATGGATTCGAACATTGCAATTGTTCTATTGAAGAGGCTATTACTTCGTAGTTGTCGCGAATGAAATTTAACTCCGGTCGTAGTTTGCGTGTTTGAAAACATTTTTTTGCAGCTCTTATAGCTGCCGAGTCATTAGCAAGTATGGAGACGACATCACGTATTTGCTCATAGTATTGAGCGTAATATACCGCAGCAGATATCCAAGTTCCCCATCTGGTGATAATTGGCTCGGGAGGTAGGGGAATGGACGGATATTTTGCCTTAAAAAGGCGTACACGCTCTGGAGATTTTAGGAATATCTTTTTGACATTCGATATCAACCCATCCACACCTTTGAAATTATCTCGCACTTCTTCGGCAACCCGGTGCAGACCATGAGCTAAACACGTAATGTGTTTCATACGAGGAAACGTTGCTTTTAAAATACGACCGGCTTTAAGCATATATGCGGCACTATCTGTGCAAAGTAAAAGCAAATTGTTTACGTTGTCATTGAAAGAATTTTGAAACAAAAATTTTAATTGGTTTATTATTAGGTTTGGTATTGACCCCAAAAGATAAAATTGCTTAGAACAATTTTTTTGCAAAGACCGAATCACCACGTTTGTCACACATTTTCCCATGAAATCTGGTGTTTCGTCTATAGATATCCACAAATAGGTAATTGGTTTTGTTTACCTCTCTTATACCCTGTATAGTTTTTTTGTACACGAGATTTAAATAAATTTTTCGCAGGGTCGATCGACTATTGCAAAGCTAAAATGAAAAGTTATTTTATTACTTATACAGGATGTCCGGTAATTAATGCACAACCTTCTAACCCCCAGTAGGTTACCTTAGACTGGTCAAAAATATTGATTTTGAGCTCTAGTAAGTCTCCTGTTTTTCGAAATTTTCGCACGTTTGTTAGTTTTTAAATTTTGACATTCACACTGATAGGTGTACCATCGAATAAAAAAAGAAAAAATGTACTGAGGCAATACCTGTCATATACTCTAGTAAGACTCGATAGGTGTCGATAAAATAATATTTCAAGCACTGGCTAAATTACGCTAGTGTTTTGTTTTGCCGTGAAAAATCCGAGCTCTGTATATAAGTTTATTACTAATTCCAATTCCAGAAAATCCCCAGCCAGGTTATACGTAGCCTATAAAAATTCAACGTCTAAAAGGGGGGGGGGGGGGGGGGTAGCCACTACACTCGATTGAGTTAAATTTGCATGGGTCATGGAACTCTCTCCACCAAGTGCACCTCAAATAGAAAAAAATCATTTCTGCATTTGTGACCCCCCCCCCCCCCCCCAATTTCAACCGCGCCTGTTCTTACCTTTCATGCTTTGACTGATTTGACGGGAGGATCGATTTGGATGATATTTGCAGTAGACATAAACGTATAAAAACAAAAGTGGTCCTGTATCGTCCGATATACACCTACTATACTCTCTATGTTGTCGTTAAAATCATGCCAAAAAAAATTAATAAAAAAAAGGATTCATTTATGAGTGTAGTTTCATTTAGTGGTAATTGTAAAATATTTTATTAGGACTACTGTCCTCTAGCGTATCCATCTGTCAACTTTACTTCAAGTTCCGCCTCCAGGGTAGCGGGAGAGAAATTAGGGGTGAATTAGCCGCTTACTGACACAGACCGAATTCCACGCGGGCGGAGCCGCGGGCACAGCTAGTTGAAGATATGTAAATAAAGCCTAACATGTCCGCATGATTATCTATACATATAATAAAGCTGAAGAGGGTCGAAAGTCTGTACATGGAAGATAATCGAAAAAAAGTTGGCTGGGGATACTTAGAATCGATAACAGAACACGTTCCAACAATTTTTAGAATTTTTGTCTGTTTATCTGTTTATCTGTTTGTCTGTTTATTTGACCGCGCATCACGTGAAAACGGCTGAACGGATTTTGATGAAATTTTGTATAGATATAGTTTGAGTCCTGGTAAAGGATAATATATAGTTTTAATCCCGAAAATCAACCCTGGTGGGGGTGAAAATGGGGTTGAAAATTTGTATGGAGAATTTTTAACCGCTGAAACGATTTAGATAAAAATGAGTATGGAGATAATTTGAGTCTCGAGAAACGTCAAAGGATAGTTTTCAAACCCTTGTGGGGGTGGGAAAAGGGGGTTGGATGGTGGTATGAGGATTTTTTACCGCTGAACTGATTTAGATGAAAATTGGTATATAGAGATAGTATGGGTCTCGAGAAATGACAAAGGATAGTTTCTTTTTCAACCCCCCCCCCCCCCCCCCCATCTTACTTTCGAACCGTAGGTCCAAAAAATTGAAAAAAAGAATGGAAGTGACGCCTGTTACCCGTCGATGCTTTAAATTTACCTTTACCCGCTCTTAAGAAATATTTGAAAATGTCATGAATGTCAAAGGGTTATTGCAGGTTCGAGGACTATATATGACGTACAAAGATGCATGGCCCAAACCAAAAAACTACTTCAAAATCATCTAACATTTATAGGACACCGTTTAGGTAGGAAATAGTAGTTTATGTAACTGTTACGTAATAAGGGTCCTTAAAACATGAGTGTGGTTTTCATAATAAGATCACACGAGTGTTTTAAGGCCTAATTACGTACAGTTGCATACACTGATTTATCTACACTCATATTATTTATCCTAAATGCATTATTCGGAAACCATAGAATGGCCGCCATTGCACCGCCATGGCCAACTCGATTGTGCCGGCGGTCGCGTATCGGCGGCCGCGCATATCATAACACATCAATATTTGAGCATGTAAAGTTAAAATTACGTTACTGATACAGATAAAAAGCTTATCATAGTAAAATCGGTTGTGGTAATGCTAGCATTGCCTACCGTTTTCGAACACGTTTTAGAGAACTTACAATGTGAGTGTAGATAAACATATCAAACGTTTTGTGAAGCAGTCAGATTAGGATTTATTTTTCTTTATAATTAAACAATAGGTACATTATCTGTGTCTCAAACCTGTTTTGATATGTCTTCTTGAAGAACTACGCCTTATTCTGTATCTTTAAGATCTAATAATGTATTACTGTTTTGAAAAAAATAAGTCCCGTCGAATTTCTTTTCGGTCATAATACTTCTTGGGCCAGAGGTGTAGGGTTAGAACCGGTGGTAGTTTTGGAACGAAGTTCCTTATCGGACGGTTCGCGGATCCGGCCAAGGCGAAAAAAAGTCACGTGACAGTCACGAAAAAGCGTCACGTCACGAAAACGCGACACCCATACCATTGAGAAACATGTAAAATGGAATGGAATAAAAAATATATAAAATAGAATAAAGTGAAGTGAAGTGTAGTGAAATTGAGAAGTGACAAATTGATAAAAGTGAAAAAAGTCGAGAACCTTAAAAGTCGAGAATTTTAAAAATGTCGAAAATGTCAAAAATGTCAAAATTTCCAAAATTTCCAAAATTTCCAAAATTTCCAAAATATCCAAAATTTCCAAAATTTCCAAAATTTCAAAAATTCCAAACCTTTCCAAAATTTCCAAAATTTCCAAAATTTCCAAGATATCCAAGATTTCCAAGATTTCCAAAATTTCCAAAATTTCCAAAATTTCCAAAATATCCAAAATTTTCAAAATTTCCAAATCATCCAAATCATCCAAAATTTCAAAAAAATGCATAATTAAAACTACAAAATTTACGAAAAAGTCAAAATGAAATAAAATTAAATAACATAACTTCGTTCCAATCGCACTCGATTCACATACTTTCCACGACACTCACGTATTTTATTTTTCTCTGACGTTCATTAGTGCATTGTAATGTGCTTACATTGACGAATAAATATCTTGATCTATACCAATATCATAAATCCTCTATTCCGCGTTCAGAACCGTATGTAATTAATTAATTACCAACATTATTGCAACCAGTAACGTAACATCAGTGTATTATCTGTGACAGTGTGGTAAAAACGTATGAAAATTCATTACCTACGGTAACGTAATGAAAATTCGCCCCCCCAACCGCCGGCGCAATAATGTTGGTCATGGCGGTGTAATGGCGGTCATTCTAATGGTTTCAATGGATTTTTAATATGTGTGTAGGTAAAGCAGTGTATGCTTCTGTACATAATTAGGCCTTATTACGTGACAGTTATATCGCCATGTCCGTCCTGTCCGCGGTCTAGCTCAGTTACCGTTCGCACTAGAAAGCTGAAATTTGGTGAGGCCTGATAAGAACTTTCAATAAAAACTATATTGAATAAAATCGGTCCAGCCGTTTCTGAATTAGTAGTCAAAAACGCATAGTGACAGGAAGTGCCGAATAGTAAAATGACGTAAGCGCCGCCAAATAAACGACCTTTTGAACGGATGTTTTGTAACAGGGCAGCATCTACGAAACTCTACACGGAGCATCGCCCGACATGCTCTTGGCCGGTTTTTTTTTGCATTGTTATCCGGAAATCACTCCTTAAGGATTACTAATTCCAATTCCAGAAAATCCCCAGCCAGGTTATACGTAGCCTATAAAAATTCAACGTCTAAAAGGGGTGGGGGGGGGGGGGGTAGCCACTACACTCGATTGAGTTAAATTTGCATGGGTCATGGAACTCCCTCCTCCAAGTGCACCTCAAATAGAAAAAAATCATTTCTGCATTTGTGACACCCCCCCTCCAATTTCAACCGCGCCTGTTCTTACCTTTCATGCTTTGACTGATTTGACGGGAGGATCGATTTGGATGATATTTGCAGTAGACATAAACGTATAAAAACAAAAGTGGTCCTGTATCGTCCGATATACACCTACTATACTCTCTATGTCGTTTAAATCATGCCAAAAAAATTTAATAAAAAAAAGGATTCATTTATGAGTGTAGTTTCATTTAGTGGTAATTGTAAAATATTTTATTAGGACTACTGTCCTCTAGCGTATCCATCTGTCAACTTTACTTCAAGTTCCGCCTCCAGGGTAGCGGGAGAGAAATTAGGGGTGAATTAGCCGCTTACTGACACAGACCGAATTCCACGCGGGCGGAGCCGCGGGCACAGCTAGTTAATTTTAATAAATTCCGATAAAAAATAGAATTATTATTTTTTATTTCAATTTAAAATCACGTGGTACTTGGAAAATCTTATTTGTAGACTTATTTATGAGGTATAAAAAGACACACAACTTACATGTCATTAAAATTAGCGACACAGTTAAAACAAAGCAAGAGTAAACATAACAACAACATCGATTCTCAAAATATAAATGTTAGTCTGAACTCCGGTTGTACGAACAGAGCATACTCTTGCATCAAACGAGATTTACGTAAGCGTAAAT
The DNA here is from genome assembly GCA_947086415.1 of Pammene aurita. NCBI lineage: Eukaryota > Metazoa > Arthropoda > Insecta > Lepidoptera > Tortricidae > Pammene > Pammene aurita. The sequence continues at coordinate 13,244,363 of OX352296.1, read as the reverse complement.
TTCAATATTATGCTCGCTAAGACTACGTATATCTCAAATACAAGGTCCTGAGGTAAGCAATCAGGGAAATATACCTGAAGTGAAGCTGGAAATGTAACCTAAATCCATAAGTAATCCGTAAGTCCGTATAAGTAAATCCGTAAGTTTTAAGAATCCGCCAATTTCACCATTCATATTATTATATTTAAATAAAAGTCTGTAGAAAACTGTTCACGGTCCGAATGTAGAGAGATGTCGCTCATACGTTATAATTTAAATATATTTATCTGTGTAATTAATATAATGTAACATTCATACATTCAGGGAAGTTCTAGTTTTGTTCTGGATGAGAAACCGACAGAAAGGCATAATTTGTTATAACTTCATAATTAGCCCCAATTTTTACTTTACCTACGGCTTAGTTGTTCCAAATCCCAATATAACATAATTCCAAGGACAATATTAAACGAACATCGAAAAACATCGTAAGAAAACATAAATAAACTTAGGTTCTACCGACATAAAGACGCAACAACCAAATTTACTGACTCAGCTGCATAGTTTCCCAAAATAGATACTAGTTAGTTATACATATATCAGTGGCAGACAGTTGAGCAACGAACATGTCTCAGTGCACTCAGTGCACTCGTGTCTCAATGCAGATAGTTTCAATGACCATTGAAGCAAACAAAAGCAGCTTTGGTCTTGTAGTAAAGTTCCTTGGCGACCAGTAACCGAGTTTCTTGGTTACCTATTGTTATCCACACTAATCTGTGTTACTGCTTATGTCATAGTTAAATAAATAAGCTAACTTTTTTCTCTCATTGAGAACACTTCACTTATGACGAGCCAACTGTCAAACAACGGAGCAAGTACGCAATTTGTTTCGTTGTCTGTCATTCCTTCACGGTTCGTTCCCACGAGCCCCCCTTGCCTTATCCACCGTCGGGGGAGTGTTTGATTTGGCAAGATCCTATCGGCGCGTGGCTTATCGTATGCCCGCTCCTAAACATTTACTATAGAAATTTAGGACTGGAAGAGGCACGCCATATTTGTTGTTCTTGTTCTTGTTTTAAAATTAGGGTAACTACTTTTCTAGATAACCGTAGGTTAGGAACACTAACTTTGTCTAAATGTGAAGGCCCAAACTTTAGTGACATGCTTGATATATTTTTAGGATTTCGTACCTCGAAAGGAAAAAACGGAACCCTTATAGGATCACTTTGTTGTCCGTCCGTCCGTCTGTCAAGACCCTTTTTCTCAGGAACGCGTGGAGGTAACAAGCTGAAATGTATATCAATACTCAGGTCTACTGTCTCTTGAAGCTGTAAAAAAATCAAACTTCTAAGCCAACGCAATCAAAAGATACAGTCGTTTATGCCGCAAATTTTCGAAACTCGCAAGGGAATCAAAACCTACAGGGTACTTCCCGTGAACTCAGAATCTTGAAATTTGGTACGAAGCAACGTTTTATAGCACAGATAAAGGAAAAATTGCGAAAACCGTAAATATTTTTAATAATTTTAAAGTTACTACCCCTATATACCTACAGGTTTGTACGGAACCCTCGGTGCGCGAGTCCGATTCGCACTTGGCCGGTTTTTTAATAATACTGGATGGATCTTCAACATCATCAGAACTAAAATGTCTTCTGGTGAAAATAATGTGACAAGAATATTTTATTTTAGAAACCAATACACGTGATGTTGAGTAGTAACATCCCAACCAGCAAAAATGCCGAATAAGCTTGGTATTATAGAGCTATTTAGTCATATAAAGGTAGTGTAACAGTAGTCGCTGCGATAATATATCGTATAGTAGCTGATTATATTACAAATTAGCTTATACAACAATTCAGTCAAATAGTACAGTGGAATAAACGTTTATATGACCTTGCTATGCGATTGTTTTACTACAGTTTTATAGCCATCATCAATATTACTTCTATACAGCTCATTGATCGCGTTGCAGCATATTATACTGCAGCTATGTTACAAACAGCCGTTTATACATTTCTAATATTGCCATTATAGGGCTAGTCATATTGCCATGGTAAGTTGCAACTTTTATTCAGAAAACTGTTGTATAAAAGAGTTTAAAGTAATTTTTATTCCACATGTAGCAATTTAAATGTAGTAAATAAATACGATTACTACACAATCGAATAATAGATTTCATACTGATTTCTATAGAGTCCATAATGATATAAGTGTTGCTTTGGGTATAATTATCTGACTAATTATTGTTTATGCTGTGTACGTGTAGTTGTTTAGCACTTTTATTTCACAGCTTGTGTTATAAATGCCAAGATATAACGTTTACTGACCCACAACTCGTATAACCATTGCACGACCGCCGTGATTTCAGCATCAAACTTGTCAACCAGAATATTTCAATGCGAGTACTGGTTCCGTACAGAGTTTTTTTAATTTCAACTGAAAAGCATAGCCAATACAGCAGTCAAATTGTCAATTTATCACGCAAAGCACGATGTAAGGCTGCATTTTTTTTATATGTTACTAGGGTCCCTTAGAAGACTGTAAAACTGTATTTTGCATGCAAATTTTTCAGACTTTTTTTTATTTTTATAACAGTTAAACTAAAAAAAACTTGTGGTTTTTTTTAATTAGTTGCTTAGCAATTAATCCAGTTTTTACAATTTGGAACAGTTAAAGCCCCTTAACTTTCTAGTACTTACATAAATTACAACAACTAGATTTACTCCATAAATTCTTAAATTACGAAATGTCGGAAAAAGTACCACAAACAAAACAATGATAATTGTTTGTATGTAGGTACATACAAGGTCATTGCGTTTTTTTGACATAGTATGGGTATATGACCTGAATCTCAACAATGACGTTTATACATAGTTTTGTCAAAAATATAATATCGATAATATGATACACAAAAAACTTTACATATCTTAGCACAAGTAGCTAAAAGTACTTAAAATCACACAAATACTTATTATCTGTAAGTATAACATTATATCAAAGTATTTATTTATATACTAGTACCGATAACTCAACAGAATAACTATTACCTCAGGATTTCTTTGACATTTTTTCGAATCCAGGGTTTTTGTATTCTTCACAAAGAACCTTAAAGTTGGCATTATGGCGGAAACAATAGTCGAATAATGTAGTAACGGGGCACTCGTATTCGGCTGTATATCACATACTAGTCGCGTAGGTGTTACGAAGATGCTTAATGTCGCTTACTGATACATTTGTTTAGATAATTAAATAATAAGTTAAATAATAAATCACTTAAAACTAAAAATCATGAAGGGGCATTAAAATTTAATAAATAAACTATAATATGTTTTGTCACAAAAATAAGTTTGCAGGTAAAATTCACTGCCACAATCGATAAACCTCAAGTCACTATCCTTAACATATAACAAAATCAAAATGCACTTTACTTACCTCGAAATTATTATTTTTTCTCTTTCAGTTTATGCTTTGTGCCAATTGTGACGAACTTGCGCGTGTTGATAAAAAAAGTCGAGTAACCGCTGCTCCAAAACTCGCTATTGAATTAAATAATTGCATAGTGGAGTTCTCGCTGCTGCAACTCGACATAAAAGCCGAATAAATATTGCGATAGAAGCCACTACTACACGCAATTAGTAATTGCGCGACGTTTATAGAACTTCTATTCAGTATTCCTGATCTATAGCAGTGTTTTCATTTGTCACCTACTCCACTTAATTGCAATATAACTGTGCCCAAACGCCGTCGTATAAACGTGTATTCGACTCTTATTCGACCATACACTAACATTTAAAAGTCGCGGCAGAAACGTGTACTCGACCATGGTTTTGCTAGTTGGGATATACCTAGATAATAATTATGAAACATATTATTGCCTTATTAAAAAATATAGAAATGGATATATATTTCTTAGGCCACTACTCATGTTGCTTTGTCAGAATAGAATAAATAAAACGTGGTTTCCTAATTAGCTATTATTACATATTAAACATTTTCATTTCCCTCCACAATAAAGTTGTTTCCGGGCCCAAATTCCCAAGAATAAATAGGCAGATTTAGTTATTTTTACATCCATTGCTTACACAGCTCTTATCTGCGCAGCCCTTGGTAAAATAAACTCGTTTACATTTGTTACAATTTCTGCTTTGTTCTTTCGCAGTTTAGTTTCTGGCGGCTTTGTCTTCAGTGTTTATGTGCTTAGCGCTTGACAGTTCGCCTCTGAGATTACCACGGCGACAAAACGCTTTGAAGAAATTTCAATCTGAATTTGTTGACGTTACCCGTATATATTTGTGTTGGAGATCTTTTGTTAACGCTGTTGTTTGTTGAAAATAATGTAATTAGTAAAGTAACACATGAACATTGATATAAAGTACACTTACCTGATGTTGCTTTGTGTTTTTAATAATTAAGGTCAGTAAAAAGCGTCCATTTCTAACGTGTATAAACCCCATTACTAACAAGCATGCGTTCAATAACTAAAATTGTGTACTGATTTAAACTTACACGATTTTCACTCATTATTTTGATAAAAACGGGACTTAATCGCGTACACTTACTTTTATTATTTCCCTGACGTTTCGAGCATACCGTAACGCTCGTGGTCGCAGGCAGACTGACTGACTGACTGCCTGCGACCACGAGCGTTACGGCACGCTCGAAACGTCAGGGTAATGATAAAAGTAAGTGTACGCGATTAAGTCCCGTTTTTGTCAAAATAATAAAATTGTTTGTTATCTATTTTTACAAAACGCACTTACAGCTAAACCTTACGTGCTAATTGGTGTTTTATAACCTAGTGTCTACATGCATTAAAAAAATACGAATGTGTGTGTGGAATATAAATAATAATTGAAAAATAAATTAAATGTCAAATTAAATTAAATAAAATGCCGACAATGTCATAAGAATCAAATTCAATAGATATTATTAAATAATTTCAAAATTAAACTAAACTTAATTGTAGATGTCATTGTATCGTTGTGCTGTTAAATAATAGCCGTTTAAAGTAACCCTTAGCCAGGTTGTGATCTCATAGCGACCACATGGTAAATGATACAGACAGAGATAATACAATTACCACTAAATGTCATTTATCGTATAGTCTATAAAGTGAACTATTTCAAACGCAAAAAAATGGATGTGTCGAAGGAAATTTTATTGAGATTTTATATACTGTGGTTTTAGTATTTATGTCAATAATTACACATGTAAAGATGTGACTAACCTTTATGTATGACTAGCAGGTTAGTAGCCAAAAACGTGCCACATGGTACCACCGGTAACGGGCAGTAGAAATATACCGACTACAGGTTTTTTATAGGAAATGATAAAAATAAAAACTTTTCATTTAATGCTGTTGACATTAACTCTATATCTGTATCTGGTTTATTTTATCTTACAAGCGTTTTAGTGTTAAGTGTAAGCCTGTAAGATTTTTTGTACAAATAAACAAACGCGTCACCCTCAGTAAATAGAAAGACGTCCAAGTCACGTATATACAATGAAGCCACGCGGTAAAATTAAGAATAATAAAAAACCGGCCAAGTGCGTGTCGGACCACGCATAGGAGGGTTCCGTACCTTCAATGGAATTATAACCAAACTAATACCAAAAGGCCGTATCTGATGCCTATGGAATAAGTTTTTTGAAGATAACTCAAAAATGGCTGAACCGATAATGTTCAAAACAATTTTCGTAGAAAGTACATGATAAGGCGCATCTCCTTAATTTTTTTCATATTTTTCAGCGACACAGTTTTTCTGACCTTCGAAGCGATTATTTCAGAAAGTATTCCCTTAATCACAAAATTGTCACAGAAACCTCAATGCTATTTTTAAAGACCTATCGATCGATGTGTCACATGTTGATATTTGCTTAAAAAAATTTTTTTGAAATTTAGTTACATGTATGAAGCGCCCCCCCTAAAAAATACATTTTTTTTTTCAAATTTAACTACATAACTAAGTAGCTGCATATAAAATACACTTTATGTGTAAATTTTATTCAGATACGTCGTATAGCTTCCGAGTAAAATGGCTGTGACATACGGATGGACAGACAGACATGACGAATCCATAAGGGTTCCGTTTTTTGCCATTTGGCTACGGAACCCTAAAAACACCACTTAATTATTTGGCGGAAATAAACTATTTTTAAGATAATCTATAGAAATTGTTGCGGTTAGGGACAAGGTAATGTCGGACTAATCAAGAAGGTGCTCCCGGTTTCCCTATGACACGAAGCACAATAGGATTTTAGTTGAAAACTTTGTTAGCGGAGGCCAAGATTGCAAATTTCCCCACGGACCTACGCCAGTTTCAACTCGGTTGACTATATCGATAACTTCCTGTGAAATTCACTTGGATATTTGGTATCATTGCCTATTTCACTGTGCACTCTTTTAAAATACAGTAAGGAAATAAACTAAACTCTAATACAGGTTGTACCTAGTAATTGTAAGTAAATACGTGAGACAAAGTACTAATATTTGTGCATTAAGGTGTTTCCTTAGCGTCACCGTATCTGGGTACTAATTTTAGTCAATTTTTAAATTGCAGTCGTGTCAGTGCAGGCAAAATGTTCCGACTTTATCGATATGGAGGTAATGGTACTTCTTAAAACTACACAATATGAGTGAATGAATCTATGTGTTCCAACAAAGTGGGGCCTATAGTAAACTCGTCTACAAATCTATTTAAGAGAAAAATGGAACCAACCTATATATGTTATATGGACAAATCTGCTGCCCTACGTATTTGTTCTAAATAAACCGTGAAAGTATAATTCCAAAGCGAAGTTAAAATATGATCATAATTTGCATTATTATTTTGCAATAACCATTTGAATAACCAACTGTAAAATACGAATATTGTACCGTATTAACGTTGGTCGACGGCAATTTCTCATTATCTTTTATTTAGACGTAACGAGCATTCATAAAGTTGTCACCTACGTGAATCGCACAAATGATGCTAAAAAAGTTAAACGCTGAACTACTTAATAAGGAAACACAGAAAGAACAAGAATACGCGGAGCGGGAAGCGGCAAAATTGAATATTACTAGAGGAATCACGGAATTCACTCCCGTAATTTAAACAAAGCCGTGAATGCAGGGCCTGAGGACTTAATTTCGGTGGGAGACAGAGAAAAATGTTATGCAAATTTGTACAGCGTAATTTTTCTTCCATTAACCTTCCGGTCCGGATTGTGCCCAGCTTCGCACGGAAGGGACGAATGGGACAGCAAAAACAGGCTTTTATTTTGAAACAGTAATTAGGAAATTAACGACTGGGACTTTGAAAAAACAAAGTGCTGTTTTGGTCCGTTCACGTGAGAGCCTTGGCTGTTGCGGAAACTTACAAAAATAAACATTACTCAGGAACTTAGCGGAAGGACAAAGCTGGAATTTAAATAAAGGATTACTTCGTTATAAAATTAAAAAGTCACGTACTTACTGAGAAAAGCCGCAAATGTTTACTTATTTATTTGTTATACTACCACTTTTAAAAATTATTATTTTTATTTCTTGCATTCGAAGCACTATAGTTAAAGTCACTCCGAATACATAGATATTTTAATAATTATGTCAACCATAACATAACATAAATACTCTTTAATGCACACTTCAAAATAAAGAAACACATAAAATACAAGTTACAAACAGTTGAAGCACAGGTAAAACAATTGGCGGTCTTATCGCTACCATTTGTAGCTGTTGCATTTGTTGTTTTGTTGTTTGTATTATTATTATTATTAACCATTTGTAGGTACAGTCGACGTCAAATATATGTTTACACTTTTGCACCTTACACCTTTGTAATAAGGTCCAAAGTGTAAATATGTCTTTGACGTCGACTGTACAAGCGAAGTAAGAAACATGGCTGCCAGGTGACAGCGGATCAAAAGACGTTATCCGAGTTAGTATCTTACTTAAAGACAGATATTCCCCAAATAGGCTTTGGGACGACGGATTAACACTGATTATACTATTATTGTTGTTAATTAGAAAGGTCAACACAACATCACAAAGTTGTTTATACAAAGTGAAAAATATTAGATGTCCAGAATAGTTTATTTTTTGATGATTAGTAGCTAACCACAGTTTTAGAAGGTACACAGAGTTTAACGATTTTTGTACGAAATCATTATTTTAAGTTAACGATTGATGAAAAGTAAAAAAAAATATCTTAAAAATATCACCATAACGAACCTATAACTAACTTTATTTGCAAAAAGAAGCACAAATATAAGTAAGTTTATTATAAAACCCACGTGGTTTTATAATAAACTTCCAATAGAAATTACCAAATCAATCAATTAATTCAAGACTTATGTAACACGTAAATTGATTATATTATACGCAACTATTATTAGTATACAACACTTCGTGGACGATAAAACACGGGATTAAATTGCAACTGTTAACAACGTACTATTGGTCTATTAAGAAAAATCCTTATTTAGATTTTTTCTTCTGGCGTTTAGATTTTATTTTATTTTAGAAACATTGTAGACTAGTATTTTATTATACTTTTTTTATCTTTTAAGTTTGGACGACCTTATTGTAATTATTATCATATATTATGACATCTACAACATGTTATTTGTTTTATAATGGCATATATATTCCTCTAAATTATAATATATTAGCTTAAGATAATAATTATAACTGACTATTCGGAAGTGCTTGTTGCTATGCCTACTTAAATTAAACACATTGTTGACTTTGACTTTGTACTACTTATTGTTAAAGGCGATAAAAATAGTTATTTCTACTATTATTTCGCAATCAATCTAAATTATATTATCATTACAAAAACTGTTTAAAACGGTCTATTTACCATGTGTATTAGTTTTGACGTATTTACGATATTTCAGCACAGTTGCATGCGACATCACAGAGTAACTCAAATACGCATGGTAAATACCCCGTTTCAAATAGTTTTTGTAATGTTAATGACCATGTTAGCTTAAAATTATATTATCATAACATAATAATACACTGATTACGAATACGATCCAGGTAATATTTTATGACGCCTATTATGTCAGCGTCGAAATAACAAAACACGACGCGCTGCTATTAATACTTAATAGGCACTTTAGTAAGCCGATTACGGGGCGACTGCGATTCGGGAATCTCTGTTTATGACTTATTGATATAATAGGATGTTTGGTTTCAATGAAATTGCTTTACAGCAAGGACAGGTTTTGTAATATCTGGGAAATTGAATCTTTAATATTTAGATTTTGCTAAATCCCTTCCGAGTGATAAAATGACATTTCGTTAATTAAATTAATAGGTTATAAATATGCTGTGTAATTATTACTATTTGAATAATTGTTATAATTTATTTTTTATTATCTTTATTCTTGTACTGTTTTTATTCATTATGTTAGTTGTGCAAATTTGAATAGCATTATTTTATTTATGTCATCATATTTACATTAATAGGTACATAATTCATCCAAACATTATTTTTAAGTACGGTCACGTTATTTTTCGATTTCGCTCAACTTTTCGATACTATTTTGCCATAAATAACAAAACTTCTATACGTTTGTTAAGATATTTTGAAATATCTTTTCTTTTTAAACTAGCTGCATAATTGGAATAAAATATTGATTTTTTTATTTCATTTATAAATAATTCACTGTTATCAAACAGATGTTTATATAAGAAAAAATACAATCGTACCAGCAAGCAAAGCTCTTTGGCTTAACTGCCGCTGGGTTCGCTCTAAGCTAAGGTAGGCGTAGTGATGAAAATTTGTCGTGACTCCTTCGCAGAGTACTACAATAATTGCGTTACTTATTTATTTATGTATGATATATATATACAGAATATATATATACATTGATGCCGGTCTGACTTCGTCTACCGATGCACCCTTACATACAATCGAGATCACTTATTTTTCTACACTACACTACACTACACAAAATAAATAGTTATGTTATAATTAGGTAACTATGATTTAAGCGTGTGCGATGGATGGGACCGGTGGTTGTGCTTTTAAATATTGTGTTTTCATATTTTTTTACATTTATGTAGGTTGTCACAGATACTTTTATAGGTTGCAGCTGTTTCGCGCTTTTTGCTTGAATATGTGAAAATGTAAGCTTTTTATTGATTTTTATTTTATTAAGAAACAAACGGGTGTATACAAAAATGAGTCTTAATATTGACAGTAAAAATAATAATAATAATAAATACTCTTTATTGCACACCTCATACAGTTACAAGCACAAATTTTACAATTAGATAAATTTAGGTAGAGGTAACAACAGGCGGTCTTATCGCTAATGAGCGATTTCTTCCAGACAACCTTTGGGTAGTGGAGACTAGAGAAAAACAATAAGCAGTAGGTGGTGCATAGAAACAAAAGAGACGAAATAGATAACACAGCACATTCATATGAATATACATACTTAAATAAATACAAAATAAACATACATATACGTACATATATACATATATAATACACAGAGTAAGAAACAACAGTGTCAACTTAAAAACCTAAGGAAGAGATAAATAGTATTCCTTAAGTTGCGATTTAAAGCTACCAATAGATTGCGCGCGTTTTATGTTGAGAGGGAGAGAATTCCACAAACGAACGGCCTGGAACGTAAATGAGCAATTATAAAATTTGGAAGATGAAGATGGCACTTTTAGGAGCAATTTTTGAGAGGATCTAATAGAATTAAGATAAGAGAAACGCTCTTTGAGGTAGCGGGGAGTTGCAGGGTTAAAAAGTATAGAAAAGAGTAAAGAAAGTATGTGAGAGTTACGGCGGTGACGGATAGGGAGCCATTTGAGTTGAGAACGAAAACTAGAAACATGGTCGAATTTGCGTAATCCGAAAATGAACCGAATGCAGGCATTTTGAATACGCTCAAGCTTATTTAGTAGTAAAAATAAGATCTATAGTTTCCTTAATTAATACAAAGGTGGTAAATTTACGAAAATAATAATACCTGTTAGTTACAGAGTACCTATGGTAAATTACAAAGATTAGTATTACAGATTAGTGATGATAAACGGAGATGGATATCATTAAGTTTGTAACTAAAAAAGAATTACAAAAATTTCGATATATATTTATTTTAATACAAGTAGTTAGGTAAGCACTAAAGTACGACAAGTACAAGATTCGAAAGGTAAACTACATCTGTATGGCCAATTCTAAGCTTCGTAAACCAATGCTTTCTTTAAAGAGCCTAGATACTACAGTTAAAAATTAAGTTAATTGATTAGGTATGTACTTACGTCAAATATATACATTCGCTGGAAAATTGTATAAGTCTCTGAATAATAAATGTAACAGTTTTTTTTTCAGATTTATATGTATTTTTTAAGCAAGAGTATGTTAAGCTAGAGCAATTTTAAGAAAAAATTGCCGAAGTTTAGGCGATATTTTTGGGGATGTATTAAAGTATTTCATAAAAATAAAAACCGGCCAAGAGCGTGTCGGGCCACGCTCAGTGTAGGGTTCCGTAGTTTTCCGTCCGTCACAGTAAGTGTCCCCACTTAAGAGTTAATAACACCGCCATGTACGATATGATATGAGAGTTCCACGTACAGCGACATCTATCGGCAAATTAAGTAAACTATTGCGCGCGAGTTTAAAGTATGGAAGATGATTTTTATGGAATAATTCTTTATTGCGTGAACCGATTTTCACCGTTTTTACTTTATTTGAAAGCACGTCATTTCATTGTAATTTTGTAGAAATTACAGGTACAATAAACACCTGCTTATACGGTTAAATTACAAACTTAGTTCAGAAATTATTTTGTAATTTTTTTTCAAAAACTATTCATCCTATCAAGTTTAAAATAATTTTCCTACAAAGTTTTTGTAAAGTTCTACTTTTGAGATTTTTTTCATATTTTTAAAACTTACGGTTCAAAAGTTAGAGGGGGGGGGACGCATAGTTTTTTACTTCTGGAGCGATTATTTCCGAAAACATTTACATTATCGAAAAATGATTTTAGTAAACCCCTATTCATTTTTAAATACCTATCCAACAATATATCACATGTTAGGGTTGAAATGAAAAAAAAAATCACTCTCCACTTTACGTATAGGGGAGGTACCCTAATAAGATAAAAAATTCCACTTTTTATTTTTCCACTTTGTCGGCGTGATTGATATACATATTAGTACCAAATTTCAGCTTTCTAGTGCTAACGGTCACTGAGATTATCCGCGGACGGACGGACGGACGGACGGGCAGACATGGCGAAACTATAAGGGTTCCTAGTTGACTACGGAACCCTAAAAATGTAGAAATAAACCTCACTTTATGCCTTGATCAGATAATACATATAAAACAATTTAGGGACCATAAAAAATTATAAGAAAAAATCAAGCAACAGGTTTGCTCGAATCAACGTCCTCACTAGCTCTGTAATAATTGAGTTTTCGGGTATTAAATTATTTTTAACCAAAAGTATTTTTTTGCAATATCAAGATTTCATATATACTACTTTATCTTATCAAATGCAATTCATGTGGCTTATTTCATTGTTAGCGATGTTCGGTTTCAAATCGTTACCGGACTCTTAATGTCAGTAATATTATCATTTTATTGTATCATTGTGTACATATATTGAAATTATAAAAATCATATACTCGTAAATAACTTTCCTTAATAAATTCAAGATTATCCATTCAGTAGTTTTGGCTTTGCGGTGATTATAAGTCAGTCAGAATATAATTATGACAGCAGGATCTACCTATTTAATGAACTTTCATATTTAAGTAGGTAGGTATATAAAATATATAGGGTAGGTAAAATAGGTACCCAAATATGAAACATCATGAAATACAACCTGCTGTAATAATTATGTTCTGACTTACAACTTACAATAATAACTATAGATATTACAACTTACAATAATATACTCAACTAGCTTTCCGCCCGCGACTTCGTCCGCGTATAGTACGGTTCCTCATACAGAGTTTCATATCCAATTTATCTTCTTAACTAACTTTTGTTAATCCCGGACCAGGTTCTTAATATATTTATACTTATAGCTATTTTGGCGAAAAAACGGGTAACGTATTATTTTTAACTGAAACTATGTAGACATAGTTTCAGTTAAAAATAATACGTTAAAAATAAGTGTTAATATGTAAATAATAACGTAATTGTACCCTATTATTTGCGTAACTTCTTTGTATACTATATTGTGGTGGTTTTATTTGGCGATACGATGACCAAACTATTGTAAGAGCTCACTCTGGAACATGGAAATGGAACGGAAATAGGAACAATAATTCCTAGTAAATCTCAAACCAAAAAAATAGTAAATCTCTATACGAACTCTCAACCCCTTTTTAGCCCCGTTCTAGGTTGAAATTTAAAAAACGCTGAAATTGCGTTTATATTTTTTTTTTTATTAGTAAACGTACGAAGTTTCAAATGTCTAACTCCAAATTTTAAACCCCACCGATACAAACTTTTACCCCCTTATGGGTTGAATTTTTCACAATCGCTTCTTATTAGTTGTAAAAATTGTAAATTTAACTCGTCCTGCAAATTATAACTTTCTAGCTTCAGTAGTTACGGCCTCCCTTTAATACAAACTTTTCAACCTCGTTTCAACCCCTCTGGGGTGGAACTTTGAAAAACGCTGAAATTAGTTTTTTTGCCTTGAAGTAAGTAGCTTACAAATGAACTTTCAAGTCTGTCACAAAAAAAATCTCTATACAAATTATTAGTAAACTTAAGAAGTTTCGAATCTCTAACTCAAAATTTTAAACCCTATCCATACTAATAATTTTCAACCCCCTTTTTACCCCCTTAGGGATGAATTTTGAAAAACCCCTTCTTAGTGGATACTAACGTTATAAAAACTACCTATTGTGAAAAATTCAGCTCTCTAGGTTCAAAGGTTCGGGCTGGGCGTTGATTTAAGTGAGTCAGTCAGTCAGTCAGGACTTTTACGTTTATATATATATGTCGCAGTAAGATAGATAAAGCCGTTATATAGCTATAACCCTAGGGATATAATTATATGTCGTAACATAGTTATACGAAAGCGATTCATTACTATCTTACTAGGAATATAACTATAATACGTCTTTAGTTTAGTGATATAGTTATATTACTGGATTAAGTTTAGTGAAATAATTGTAGGTTGGGGTGCGGCGGAGGTGTAGTTATATCCCTAGGGATATATGTAGTTATATGCCGTATAATACGTATTATAATCAAATTCCTAGTAAGATAGTAATATCTTACTAGGAATATGATTATAATACGGTATTTGACTAAACTAATGTGGTTAAATGGTTATAAATCTGCCAGGGAATCAAAGAAAATCAGATTTAGATTATAAGGCACTTTGTTCGTATAAAATATTTACAATTATACAAAATGACTAGAAATTATATCTTTTTATTTTATTTTTTACGACGACGGTGGCAAACAAGGATACGGCCCGCCTGATGGTAAGCAGTTACCGTAGCCTATGGACGCCTGCAACCCCAGATGTTTCACATGCGCGTTGCCTACCCTTTAAGAACCTATACACTCCTTTTTTGAAGAACCTTATACTGTAGCCCGCTGGGAAAACCTCGGCAGGGAGGGAAATTAGAATAGTATTAACTTTGTACAGACCATAATAAACTATTTTCAATAAAAAAAAACAGATGTCATATACTTCAGAAAAAGTGACCAAACCCTCCGGTGTCCGAGGCCAGATTTGAACTGGCGTCTTCAGCTTTCGCGGCTGACGTCCTGACCACTAGACCACCCGGTCACGGCGGAACTTGACAAATTTTCTCATGTATATGCAATCTCTGAATTTGAAACGGCTAGGCGCCGTTGACCATACTCTAAGGGCATGCGCAGTACGTGCTTGCACCTCCTATCCGAATCTCTTACGTGATTCTGGTATAGCGAGAGAGATGGTGCTGCCATCTATGAATCTTGAAGCAAATCAAATTATTTTGTTCAATATTTTTTGATTTGCAATTTTTTTTTTTTTTTTTTAAGTAGTTACACTACTATATATAAACTGAAAAGATAGATAATATTGTCTTCGGTTGCCGCGATAGTTATTCATGAAATAAAACAATTAAAAACGGATTTTATCGCGTGTATTGAGTTTAAATTACATCCCGACGTTTCAAACACTTTACAGTGTTCGTGGTCAACGGGTCGACTGAGGAAAAATGTACAATTACCTCTGTTCAAAAACTATCTCAATATGCAAACCTACCCACATATTAAATATTAAACAAATTTAGTGTTTGCACATGCCGGAGGGGCCTTTATAAAAACAAATTATTTTTTATTACAAAACAAATTATTAAACAAATTATTTTATTATTATTAATTATTATTTTCATTTTTATTTTTAATTTTTTAAATTAGTATTAAATTATTATTAGTGTCCACACTGTCCACCATTACGGTCTCACAGTCCTATGTCTAGCTTGCTCCTTAACCAAATGTATAACTGGATCCCAAGCTGGTGGTACCGAAAAACCATCCTCTCTGTTGAAATTTGGATATTTTTTAATCTCGATTGCCTCTCGCAACATCCGGGGAATGTATCGTTTCTCCTTGACGAGGACTTGCGGTTTGTCAAATTTAACTGAGTGGTTGGGTCTATCCATGACATGCTCACAGACTGCTGACCTTGGTCGACGGTGCTTTACATCGGCTATATGTTCCTTTACCCGAGTAGAGATGCTCCGCTTAGTCTGGCCTACATATGATAGACCACATTCACATTCCAGCCTGTAGACCCCTGCACTCTGTAGAGGAGTAGCCGACTTCACTGACCTCAGGAACTGTGACATCTTCTTCATTGGCTTAAAGTAAGTTTTTATAGAAGCACGTTTCAAGATGTTGCCAATCCTGTCAGTGACTCCTCGGACAAAAGGCAAGACGGCAGGCCGGCGCTCAACTGTAGGAATCTTCATCCGAGCTTTCTGATTGAGCCGTGGAATCTTGAGCCCGTTCGCTTGAAGTGCATCCTTGGCATGCCGGAGTTCCGCCGCCAGGTGCTGCTCATCACATATCCTCTGGGCTCTCTGAAACAAAGACTTGCCTACAGTAGCTAGCTGACTGGGGTGGTGGTGTGATCTACCATTCAAATATCTATTTGTATGTGTAGGTTTCCTATATACAGTGCGGCCTAAGGTATTATCGGGGTTTCTCAATACTAGTACATCTAAGAAAGGCAGTGAACAATTATTTTCCAATTCCATGGTAAACTTAATCTTACTATGAATGGAATTGAGGTGGTCAAGGAAAACTGAAACACTATTTTTAGGTAATATAGTAAAAGTATCATCTACGTATCTTTTGAAAATCTTCGGCTGCACGGGAGCCAATGAGAGCGCCCTCTCCTCAAAGTCCTCCATAAAGATGTCAGCGACTACTGGAGATACCGGGGACCCCATGGCTACACCGTCGACTTGCAGGAAGAATTCATTGTTCCATAGTAGATATCCTGATGTAAGGCAGTGTTCCAAGAGCTTAGCATATTCTTCAGACATGTTCTGCTCACGCAACCTCTTCTTCACAATTTCAATGCAGTCTTGTACCGGTAGACTCGTAAAGAGTGACTGGACATCGAAACTGACCATGATCTCGTCATCAGTTAATGTAAGGTCTTTAATGTCACTGATGAAATGGTAAGAATCCTTTGTATGTGTTCTAGTATTACCCCGTAAAGATGAAAGGACTCCTGCTAAGTATTGAGCCAATTTGTAAGTTGGAGCATCAATTTGACTCACTATTGGACGTAGCGGGGCACCCGCCTTGTGTATCTTCGGTAACCCATACAATTTAGGAGGCACCGGGCAATCAGGAACCAAACCTGCAACATCTAGATTAAGGGATTCGCAGTATTCACCAATTAGGTCTTTAGTACATTTTAAGACTTTCGCAGTAGGATCTTTTTTGACATGTTTATAGGTTGTGCTGTCCGCCAACAGATTCTCAATTTTCTGGTTGTAATCGGTGGTGTCAAGTACAACCGTCGCATTACCCTTATCAGCTCGAAGTATGGTAAGGTCTGGATCTTCACGCAAGGTCCTCAAGGCCCTTATCTCTTCCTTAGGTAAGTTTGTTTTCGGCGGCTTTGCCCTTCGCAATAATGACGAGACATCTTGGCGTATAGCCTCTGAATCTTCCTTTTTCACCTGATTTTTCACCAGACAATCTTCTACACTGACAATAATGTCTTCAAAAGGAATCTTCCGTGGTGCCACAACATAATTTAATCCTTTCTGCAAGACCAAATGCTGCGAATCTGTCAACTGTTTACTTGACATGTTTACAACAGACCGGTTTGACACTGACAGCGACGTTCCGTTCCCGCGGTGATTATTCTCAAGCAATCCGTTATCACTGCGCTTCGATTTTAATCTGTCAAACTTAGCAACCTGTCGCTTTCTGCACTGTTCATACGTGAATGCGTAACGTTTATTGCCTAGTTCAACGACTTCATCAAAATCTCTACTGGTCAATGTTATTTGTAACTCACCGGTACTGTCCTTAATCTGTTGCTCAAGTTTGTAAGCCGTATAACGGTTATTGTGGATGAGTTTGCACAGTAATTTCCTGCTTGCTTGGCGAAGTATGCGTTCACTGCCCATAATGTCATTTTTTGGAGCTATCTTCACGCATGTAGGAATAAGATCTTCGTCCCGGCATCTCTTAAGGAAATTTAAAGAACAACGAGAGCGCGCGAGCTTATTCGCCAGGTCTTCACGTCGCCGAATTCTGGTTGCAACTTCCAGTCCGTACTGGTGTACATAATATTGTCTTCGGTTGCCGCGATAGTTATTCATGAAATAAAACAATTAAAAACGGATTTTATCGCGTGTATTGAGTTTAAATTACATCCCGACGTTTCAAACACTTTACAGTGTTCGTGGTCAACGGGTCGACTGAGGAAAAATGTACAATTACCTCTGTTCAAAAACTATCTCAATATGCAAACCTACCCACATATTAAATATTAAACAAATTTAGTGTTTGCACATGCCGGAGGGGCCTTTATAAAAACAAATTATTTTTTATTACAAAACAAATTATTAAACAAATTATTTTATTATTATTAATTATTATTTTCATTTTTATTTTTAATTTTTTAAATTAGTATTAAATTATTATTAGTGTCCACACTGTCCACCATTACGGTCTCACAGTCCTATGTCTAGCTTGCTCCTTAACCAAATGTATAACTGGATCCCAAGCTGGTGGTACCGAAAAACCATCCTCTCTGTTGAAATTTGGATATTTTTTAATCTCGATTGCCTCTCGCAACATCCGGGGAATGTATCGTTTCTCCTTGACGAGGACTTGCGGTTTGTCAAATTTAACTGAGTGGTTGGGTCTATCCATGACATGCTCACAGACTGCTGACCTTGGTCGACGGTGCTTTACATCGGCTATATGTTCCTTTACCCGAGTAGAGATGCTCCGCTTAGTCTGGCCTACATATGATAGACCACATTCACATTCCAGCCTGTAGACCCCTGCACTCTGTAGAGGAGTAGCCGACTTCACTGACCTCAGGAACTGTGACATCTTCTTCATTGGCTTAAAGTAAGTTTTTATAGAAGCACGTTTCAAGATGTTGCCAATCCTGTCAGTGACTCCTCGGACAAAAGGCAAGACGGCAGGCCGGCGCTCAACTGTAGGAATCTTCATCCGAGCTTTCTGATTGAGCCGTGGAATCTTGAGCCCGTTCGCTTGAAGTGCATCCTTGGCATGCCGGAGTTCCGCCGCCAGGTGCTGCTCATCACATATCCTCTGGGCTCTCTGAAACAAAGACTTGCCTACAGTAGCTAGCTGACTGGGGTGGTGGTGTGATCTACCATTCAAATATCTATTTGTATGTGTAGGTTTCCTATATACAGTGCGGCCTAAGGTATTATCGGGGTTTCTCAATACTAGTACATCTAAGAAAGGCAGTGAACAATTATTTTCCAATTCCATGGTAAACTTAATCTTACTATGAATGGAATTGAGGTGGTCAAGGAAAACTGAAACACTATTTTTAGGTAATATAGTAAAAGTATCATCTACGTATCTTTTGAAAATCTTCGGCTGCACGGGAGCCAATGAGAGCGCCCTCTCCTCAAAGTCCTCCATAAAGATGTCAGCGACTACTGGAGATACCGGGGACCCCATGGCTACACCGTCGACTTGCAGGAAGAATTCATTGTTCCATAGTAGATATCCTGATGTAAGGCAGTGTTCCAAGAGCTTAGCATATTCTTCAGACATGTTCTGCTCACGCAACCTCTTCTTCACAATTTCAATGCAGTCTTGTACCGGTAGACTCGTAAAGAGTGACTGGACATCGAAACTGACCATGATCTCGTCATCAGTTAATGTAAGGTCTTTAATGTCACTGATGAAATGGTAAGAATCCTTTGTATGTGTTCTAGTATTACCCCGTAAAGATGAAAGGACTCCTGCTAAGTATTGAGCCAATTTGTAAGTTGGAGCATCAATTTGACTCACTATTGGACGTAGCGGGGCACCCGCCTTGTGTATCTTCGGTAACCCATACAATTTAGGAGGCACCGGGCAATCAGGAACCAAACCTGCAACATCTAGATTAAGGGATTCGCAGTATTCACCAATTAGGTCTTTAGTACATTTTAAGACTTTCGCAGTAGGATCTTTTTTGACATGTTTATAGGTTGTGCTGTCCGCCAACAGATTCTCAATTTTCTGGTTGTAATCGGTGGTGTCAAGTACAACCGTCGCATTACCCTTATCAGCTCGAAGTATGGTAAGGTCTGGATCTTCACGCAAGGTCCTCAAGGCCCTTATCTCTTCCTTAGGTAAGTTTGTTTTCGGCGGCTTTGCCCTTCGCAATAATGACGAGACATCTTGGCGTATAGCCTCTGAATCTTCCTTTTTCACCTGATTTTTCACCAGACAATCTTCTACACTGACAATAATGTCTTCAAAAGGAATCTTCCGTGGTGCCACAACATAATTTAATCCTTTCTGCAAGACCAAATGCTGCGAATCTGTCAACTGTTTACTTGACATGTTTACAACAGACCGGTTTGACACTGACAGCGACGTTCCGTTCCCGCGGTGATTATTCTCAAGCAATCCGTTATCACTGCGCTTCGATTTTAATCTGTCAAACTTAGCAACCTGTCGCTTTCTGCACTGTTCATACGTGAATGCGTAACGTTTATTGCCTAGTTCAACGACTTCATCAAAATCTCTACTGGTCAATGTTATTTGTAACTCACCGGTACTGTCCTTAATCTGTTGCTCAAGTTTGTAAGCCGTATAACGGTTATTGTGGATGAGTTTGCACAGTAATTTCCTGCTTGCTTGGCGAAGTATGCGTTCACTGCCCATAATGTCATTTTTTGGAGCTATCTTCACGCATGTAGGAATAAGATCTTCGTCCCGGCATCTCTTAAGGAAATTTAAAGAACAACGAGAGCGCGCGAGCTTATTCGCCAGGTCTTCACGTCGCCGAATTCTGGTTGCAACTTCCAGTCCGTACTGGTGTACATAATATTGTCTTCGGTTGCCGCGATAGTTATTCATGAAATAAAACAATTAAAAACGGATTTTATCGCGTGTATTGAGTTTAAATTACATCCCGACGTTTCAAACACTTTACAGTGTTCGTGGTCAACGGGTCGACTGAGGAAAAATGTACAATTACCTCTGTTCAAAAACTATCTCAATATGCAAACCTACCCACATATTAAATATTAAACAAATTTAGTGTTTGCACATGCCGGAGGGGCCTTTATAAAAACAAATTATTTTTTATTACAAAACAAATTATTAAACAAATTATTTTATTATTATTAATTATTATTTTCATTTTTATTTTTAATTTTTTAAATTAGTATTAAATTATTATTAGTGTCCACACTGTCCACCATTACGGTCTCACAGTCCTATGTCTAGCTTGCTCCTTAACCAAATGTATAACTGGATCCCAAGCTGGTGGTACCGAAAAACCATCCTCTCTGTTGAAATTTGGATATTTTTTAATCTCGATTGCCTCTCGCAACATCCGGGGAATGTATCGTTTCTCCTTGACGAGGACTTGCGGTTTGTCAAATTTAACTGAGTGGTTGGGTCTATCCATGACATGCTCACAGACTGCTGACCTTGGTCGACGGTGCTTTACATCGGCTATATGTTCCTTTACCCGAGTAGAGATGCTCCGCTTAGTCTGGCCTACATATGATAGACCACATTCACATTCCAGCCTGTAGACCCCTGCACTCTGTTTTTCAGAGATTGCATATACATGAGAAAATTTGTCAAGTTCCGCCGTGACCGGGTGGTCTAGTGGTCAGGACGTCAGCCGCGAAAGCTGAAGACGCCAGTTCAAATCTGGCCTCGGACACCGGAGGGTTTGGTCACTTTTTCTGAAGTATATGACATCTATCTTTTCAGTTTATATATAGTAGTGTAACTACTTAAAAAAAAAAAAAAAAAAATTGCAAATCAAAAAATATTGAACAAAATAATTTGATTTGCTTCAAGATTCATAGATGGCAGCACCATCTCTCTCGCTATACCAGAATCACGTAAGAGATTCGGATAGGAGGTGCAAGCACGTACTGCGCATGCCCTTAGAGTATGGTCAACGGCGCCTAGCCGTTTCAAATTCAGAGATTGCATATACATGAGAAAATTTGTCAAGTTCCGCCGTGACCAGGTGGTCTAGTGGTCAGGACGTCAGCCGCGAAAGCTGAAGACGCCAGTTCAAATCTGGCCTCGGACACCGGAGGGTTTGGTCACTCTTCTGAAGTATATGACATCTATCTTTTCAGTTTATATATAGTAGTGTAACTACTTAAAAAAAAAAAAAAAATTGCAAATCAAAAAATATTGAACAAAATAATTTGATTTGCTTCAAGATTCATAGATGGCAGCACCATCTCTCTCGCTATACCAGAATCACGTAAGAGATTCGGATAGGAGGTGCAAGCACGTACTGCGCATGCCCTTAGAGTATGGTCAACGGCGCCTAGCCGTTTCAAATTCAGAGATTGCATATACATGAGAAAATTTGTCAAGTTCCGCCGTGACCGGGTGGTCTAGTGGTCAGGACGTCAGCCGCGAAAGCTGAAGACGCCAGTTCAAATCTGGCCTCGGACACCGGAGGGTTTGGTCACTTTTTCTGAAGTATATGACATCTATCTTTTCAGTTTATATATAGTAGTGTAACTACTTACAAAAAAAAAAAATTGCAAATCAAAAAGTATTGAACAAAATAATTTGATTTGCTTCAAGATTCATAGATGGCAGCACCATCTCTCTCGCTATACCAGAATCACGTAAGAGATTCGGATAGGAGGTGCAAGCACGTACTGCGCATGCCCTTAGAGTATGGTCAACGGCGCCTAGCCGTTTCAAATTCAGAGATTGCATATACATGAGAAAATTTGTCAAGTTCCGCCGTGACCGGGTGGTCTAGTGGTCAGGACGTCAGCCGCGAAAGCTGAAGACGCCAGTTCAAATCTGGCCTCGGACACCGGAGGGTTTGGTCACTTTTTCTGAAGTATATGACATCTATCTTTTCAGTTTATATATAGTAGTGTAACTACTTAAAAAAAAAAAAAAAATTGCAAATCAAAAAATATTGAACAAAATAATTTGATTTGCTTCAAGATTCATAGATGGCAGCACCATCTCTCTCGCTATACCAGAATCACGTAAGAGATTCGGATAGGAGGTGCAAGCACGTACTGCGCATGCCCTTAGAGTATGGTCAACGGCGCCTAGCCGTTTCAAATTCAGAGATTGCATATACATGACAAAATTTGTCAAGTTCCGCCGTGACCGGGTGGTCTAGTGGTCAGGACGTCAGCCGCGAAAGCTGAAGACGCCAGTTCAAATCTGGCCTCGGACACCGGAGGGTTTGGTCACTTTTTCTGAAGTATATGACATCTATCTTTTCAGTTTATATATAGTAGTGTAACTACTTAAAAAAAAAAAAAAAAATTGCAAATCAAAAAATATTGAACAAAATAATTTGATTTGCTTCAAGATTCATAGATGGCAGCACCATCTCTCTCGCTATACCAGAATCACGTAAGAGATTCGGATAGGAGGTGCAAGCACGTACTGCGCATGCCTTTAGAGTATGGTCAACGGCGCCTAGCCGTTTCAAATTCAGAGATTGCATATACATGAGAAAATTTGTCAAGTTCCGCCGTGACCGGGTGGTCTAGTGGTCAGGACGTCAGCCGCGAAAGCTGAAGACGCCAGTTCAAATCTGGCCTCGGACACCGGAGGGTTTGGTCACTTTTTCTGAAGTATATGACATCTATCTTTTCAGTTTATATATAGTAGTGTAACTACTTAAAAAAAAAAAAATTGCAAATCAAAAAATATTGAACAAAATAATTTGATTTGCTTCAAGATTCATAGATGGCAGCACCATCTCTCTCGCTATACCAGAATCACGTAAGAGATTCGGATAGGAGGTGCAAGCACGTACTGCGCATGCCCTTAGAGTATGGTCAACGGCGCCTAGCCGTTTCAAATTCAGAGATTGCATATACATGAGAAAATTTGTCAAGTTCCGCCGTGACCGGGTGGTCTAGTGGTCAGGACGTCAGCCGCGAAAGCTGAAGACGCCAGTTCAAATCTGGCCTCGGACACCGGAGGGTTTGGTCACTTTTTCTGAAGTATATGACATCTATCTTTTCAGTTTATATATAGTAGTGTAACTACTTAAAAAAAAAAAAATTGCAAATCAAAAAATATTGAACAAAATAATTTGATTTGCTTCAAGATTCATAGATGGCAGCACCATCTCTCTCGCTATACCAGAATCACGTAAGAGATTCGGATAGGAGGTGCAAGCACGTACCGCGCATGCCCTTAGAGTATGGTAAACGGCGCCTAGCCGTTTCAAATTCAGAGATTGCATATACATGAGAAAATTTGTCAAGTTCCGCCGTGACCGGGTGGTCTAGTGGTCAGGACGTCAGCCGCGAAAGCTGAAGACGCCAGTTCAAATCTGGCCTCGGACACCGGAGGGTTTGGTCACTTTTTCTGAAGTATATGACATCTATCTTTTCAGTTTATATATAGTAGTGTAACTACTTAAAAAAAAAAAAATTGCAAATCAAAAAATATTGAACAAAATAATTTGATTTGCTTCAAGATTCATAGATGGCAGCACCATCTCTCTCGCTATACCAGAATCACGTAAGAGATTCGGATAGGAGGTGCAAGCACGTACTGCGCATGCCCTTAGAGTATGGTAAACGGCGCCTAGCCGTTTCAAATTCAGAGATTGCATATACATGAGAAAATTTGTCAAGTTCCGCCGTGACCGGGTGGTCTAGTGGTCAGGACGTCAGCCGCGAAAGCTGAAGACGCCAGTTCAAATCTGGCCTCGGACACCGGAGGGTTTGGTCACTTTTTCTGAAGTATATGACATCTATCTTTTCAGTTTATATATAGTAGTGTAACTACTTAAAAAAAAACACTTAAAATTTTATTAAACTGCAATTTACAATCCAAAAAACAATTAATTTTTCACTGACTTATAATCAACGCAAAGTAGAAACTTATGTATGTATGTATTATCTTAAATTTGTTAATGTATAACATATAACCTTAGTTGCATGTAACTCAGTTTACTTAGTTGTCGCCTTTCGGGTAAGGCATCCCAAAAAGTAGGTACGGTGAGCTTTGGGAATATCTAACACAGCTATTAAAACTTTCACATTAATAAATGTAAACAAAGACGACAATTGTGTGAACCCGTTGTTGTATTAATCAATTTGCTACTCGAAATGAACAAAGTTTCCAAACATTGCTTTATATTTATTTTGATAAATTTGATTTGTCAATCCAAGATACCGTACAAACAATGCACTGGCGGCGTTCCATTTGTCTTAACTCGCTAAAATTGGGCCACAGTTAAATGATAAAATCATGTCAGACACAGGACTCTGTCTTCGCGTCGGTTATTCAATTCTAATGAGAATATAATATTTATATTGCTATTGCGTCACGTTCATAGGTTGTGAATTTATAACGAATGAGTGCATATCAATACTAATTAATTTACGTTAATATTGTAAATCATATTCATGAAATTCATGAATTTACTAATGATTAAATACTTAGGTCAGCTAACTATCGATCTTTATTATTCGTATCCTAAATTATCACGCGTAATAATGACGCCTGTAATAATTCTTAGCGATCAAACAGCTTAACTTTTTTAGGCATTTTTATATACATCTCTAGTTTATTCGAAGATATTTAAAACAGCAAGCCATTTAATAATAATTAACTTTGTTGAACTGGGAAATGAAGCGAAATCGAACATAAAATATACGCTTTTAATTAAAAACCTTATTTGTCTATTGTTGGTGTTGTCTATTATAGTCGGTCTTGACTGCAGCTTTAGCTTGAACTCTAGTTCATCCATGAAGGCGAACAAGTCCTCTGCATTTCTTCGGCCATCCATCCATCACTCGCACATGTTCATAAAAAAAATCCAGCTGCAAAATTCTGCCATGCTTACCTTATCTACGTTTGTATTTTGAAACTCATTTGGTTATAATTTGCACTCATACAACAAGCTCACGTGTTTTGCATATTGGTAAATATACTAGGTAAATGCTAAGAATTTTGTAAATACGAAGGTACTTCTTATGTACTTAAATATACCCGGGACCACAAAGGTCCGGTCTGCTGGGGCATTATTCCGATCGCCTCGGTAAATCAATCAGAGTCGAAAGGTCAAACGAACTTGTGCTTACCTACCTATCAACTAACACGTTTATTTTTATGGACGTCAAAGTTCAACTTACGCTGATTCATCTAAGAGTTGGACTCGTCCAGCAGTAGTCAAAAGATTCTTAGAATTAAAGCACCCACAAAAATGCGTTGAGTCGAGATTGTTCACAATCCAATGTAAAACAATCTTAGATTCTGTAACTACTATGCGTCATCAAATACTGTTCTTATTCTGGCTCGTCCCCTGTAAGCCTTTGATTGTCCTGTAGTCGGGCAAGCGATTAGATTGGCACCTCTCTGGAGTGCGGGAAAGTCCACGTCATCCGCATTCCCCCCGGCCATCCATCAAGCCCGACTGTCTGTCTATGCTAAACTTTCCGCCACTGATTACATATTTCAAATTATAATTTGGGTCTTGCGATTGTATATTAATAATGAAACAGTGTCTTTGGCATTTCACTTACCTATTTGTAAGAACTGAACGGAAGGATGATCAAATTCATCAATCAGGTTATTGTTTTACGTTCTTATTCATTTCATCGTTGCAATCATTCAATTTCGCGTTTAGTGCTGACTCGCTCAAAGAAGGTATAAAAGGGACCGTATTCTAACTTTAAAACACGTATAAACACGATCCAACTTCAAAACAACTCCAATGCATTAACAACGCAATACAGCTACGGCATACACATCTGAATCAGAAATATCAGAAATTGCTTGAGAAATACATATTCCAACGCAACTCCAATACAACTTCAATAATGGTTGATTGTTTGTTGTGTGTTGGAGTTATGTTTGAGATATGTTGTGTTGTTATTGTATTGTTAAAAGGCTGACAACACCCGATGACCTTCAAATTGACTTTACTCGAACAGTTTTTTAGCATAACTACTTGTTTTAAGAAACTATAAAAAATAAATATGTTATTATTCGTTATATTTGGAAGAACTTCGTTAATTCCGATACACGATTGGACGAAATCGGCTCGATAGAAAATAATTCCAAAGTTACATCTTAAAATTTGCTTTAAACAGTCGTATGTCTTTAGTTTCTTGACTTGTACGTCTGTAACTAGGACAAAACTCCATCGCACTAATACTAAAACCTTTGTTGTTTTATATTTATAAATTAAAGCGTAGTTTTTTTATTTATTTATGATTTTGCAAAATTTGCTATGAGCTCCCATACTAATCGTAACACAGTGTTTCTCTTTCACTCGCGCTGAAAAAGATAGTGAGGGAATTTCGCTATTGTCAGCCCCTTAATGTGTTTTAAAATTAGAATCCGGCACTTGGTGCTTATGCGCTGGTTAAAGATACCATGGATTAGTAACCGCCCAACTAGCAAAATTTTCTCTTACAAATGTCCTAAGACCAAATTTTCTTTACTCTTACAGTACACTTTCAAACCTCTTTAAGTGTGGAATTGGGCGCACTTTATAAGAGCCTTTCTGATTATAGTTGTTGTATAATGGTCTTATGATGTGTGTTTTTAATCCTAAGATCATCTTGCTAATGCTGTTGTAAGAACAAATAGACTTACAAATATCTTACAGTGGCATGCTGTAAGGTTAATGAGTCTTTGAGTACTCTTACTAATGCCGATCTAAGCGTGATTCCCCTTATATTCCTAATACTCTAACAATGAGATCACAGGATCTCATTGTTAGAGTATTAGCACAACCAGTCGAAGAGGCCATTGCAGAAAACGTGTTCGGACAAAGTGATATTATATTAAAAAATATAAATACCCAGGTAAGTCTATATTTTTATATGTACTCTTACTAATGCTAACTGTTATTTCTTTGACATGCAAATTATCTTGGTATTATATTGATGAACAACTTGCGAAATACGTTTCCTCGATAGTTTTGTAATATTATTAATAATATTTTCACGGGCCCTTCTGGAATGTCTCTAAAATATTAATTATTTGTTAAATTATTTGTGAAATTGAAATGTGTTTCAATTAATGACATTGTAAAAACAGTTAAAAGTATAATTACTCTTTTTTAAGATGCATGTAATGAGCTGATACTTCTTATTTAACACTCGTTAAGTCAATTTTAAGTCTTTCGCTCTTGTTAAACACTTACCTAAGGCTATCTACCTGTGGCTATTTTATGAAATGATCTCGGCTAAATAAATTTAGGTTATATCAGCCATGCGATACTCTTAATAAAGAATGCCAAAGATTCTATAAAAGACTTATAACATGCACCTAATCCTACATGTGGTAAGTCTAAGGACAAGACCAAATACACTTTAAATTGGTTGGTTTCAAAGGAGTTGTATACAAGGCTTTAGTAAGAGTAAGAAGTCTGATAAAACACTTATTGCAGACTCAACTAAGAACAAACTGACTTCTAAGGTGCTTTACTAAGTGTAAATAATGATCAAGATCAATTAGTCTTATGAAATGCACTAGTAAAACCTATGTTCTGATAAATATTTTATAATCGTTTCTTATAGATGTCTACAAGAGTAATTAATAAGTTAAAATTTTCTCAAGACTAATTAATCTTATAAAATGCACTTATACAACCTTGTTCTGATAAATGTTTTAAAATAATTTATTATATACGTCTACCAGATTACGTAATAAGTTTAAATATTCTCAAGACCAATTAGGCTTATAAAATGCACTTGTAAAACCATTGTTCTGTTAAATATTTTATAAGAATTTCTTATATACGTCTACAAGAGTACTTAATAAGTTTAAAATTTCTCAAGACCAATTATTCCTATAAAATGCCTTTGTAAAACCTATGTTCTGATAAATATTTTATAAGAATTTCTTATATACGTCTACAAGAGTACTTAATAAGTTTAAATGTTCTCAAGACCAATAAGTCCTATCAAATGCCTTTGTAAGATGTACGTTCTCAGTCAGGATATATATAAACCTTTTATAATGTCTTACTTCTTATAAAGGCATGTTTATACAGCAGTTTTGCTAGTTGGGCGACTCCTTCGCTGATTTTTATTGCGGTCAGTTTTAATTCTAGACATTGGATGGATAACAATTTAGTTGGTGCTTTACCTTAACATGTCATTGAATCCTTTTAACTATCACTTTAGAGGTTTTGGCAGGAATGTGTTAATACATAATTATTCATAAAAAAAATTAACTCAGAACCAGGAGATGCAATAAATAATAAGTCTTATCGTGGATGAAATAGTTATAAGTAGTTCATTATTAGTAACGTATTGTTACATCATAACCGCCCAATAAAATACTTTTAGGTTGTGATCGCTTTATGGTATTAGAAATCGCTATTCACTGATCCATGGTGGATGTACCGTTCTATCTGCAATAAAAACTAAGGTAGTCGTCTTGATAAATTCATGGAATAAACGCCGGCTGTATCTACAGACCATCAGCATCAGCCGAATTGATGTCACTATCACATTACGCGAGGCAGGAACTATAATTAATCGAAACTCATTAATGTTGACTTCATTCTTTGCCGATTATCATTTGTTCTCGACCCGGCCAGCCCGGAAAAATACATTACGGAAGCTTCTGGCATTTGTCTTCGTCGCCGCCGCGCCCGACGTTAATTAATATGGAATACCCTTTGGGTTTCCGCCTGTTTACCATTCTTTGATTTATGTCTTTATCCCGAATTCTATCTGCCTTCGCCGATAATTACGTAACACCTATTAAATATGTTCGTTCGACGTTACGTGATGTGCTTAAATTAAATTAAGCCCCTGTTTACTTGGAGCATGGTTTTGTTTGTTATTAAGGCGGTTATGTGAGTAGCACCCGTTGTTAGGCAAAATTAATAATATATCAAATTTCAGTTAAGTAAAAAGTTCTTTCATGGTTTTTACCTATTCTGTTTTCTTATTTAACATATAATTAGATATGTTCCCTCACGAGAGTTTTATAATTAAAAAATATAATGTATTTTTCTTGATGAAGAACCAAATTCAAATTGAGTTGAGCAGGACATGTTGCCACTTTTGCCAGGAAGACTGACGTCAGGTGGATTGGAATGATAACGGGATTGGTGGCCGTAAGAAAGAAGCGTAGGCCGTCCGCGGTTTCGGGTAAATTTTTACATCCGCAAGATTGTGGGTCACCGGCCACTTCTGCATAAGACTACTAGTAGCATCTGGACCGGGAATAAAGGTGTACTCAAGGATCAGCCAGCGGTGAAGAAGTGGTTGATGACATGCTGATGTATGATGGTTGACGGTTGTGCAGTTGGATTTCTTGTACAATATGCAACCCGTATAAATCGGTTCAAAGTACTGAAATGTTTAAAAATTACGGAACCCTAAAAACAAGATGATGGGGATGGATACTAAGGTAACACAAAAATAGTTAGCATAAAACTTATTAATGTTTAAATTTAATGGGCTACTGGAGGTTAGAATTTAAATAATGATTGTAAGTAAACTAAGAATAATAGAAGAGCATAGAATGCCTCTTGGCATTAAGTCCGCCTTTTGTAACTGTATTTTTTACTGTGCAATAAAGTTTAAATAAATAAATAATAACGAGACACTTACTGTAATTTTTTACAGACCTTTTACATTCAAAACTATAAAGGCTACTGTAAAAAAACCGGCCAAGTGCGTGTCGGAACACGCATAGGAGGGTTCCGTACCTTCAATGGAATAAGAACCAAACTAATACCAAAAGGTCGTATCTGATGCCTATGGAAGAAGTTTTTGGGAGATAACTCAAAAATGCTGGACCGATAATGTTTAAAATAATTTTCGTAGAAAGTATATGATAAGTCGCATCTGCTCAAATTTTTTAATAGTTTTGC
This sequence comes from Pammene aurita, assembly GCA_947086415.1. Taxonomy (NCBI): domain Eukaryota; kingdom Metazoa; phylum Arthropoda; class Insecta; order Lepidoptera; family Tortricidae; genus Pammene; species Pammene aurita. The sequence continues at coordinate 13,213,845 of OX352296.1, read as the reverse complement.
ACTTACAGTTCAAAAGTTACAGAGGGCGAACACACAATTTTTCTGACTTTCGAAGCGATTATTTCAGAAAATATTCACTTCATCACAAAATGGTCACAGAAACCTCAATATTATTTTTAAATACCTATAGATTGATGTGTCACATGTTGATATATGGTTAATTTTTTTTTAAATTTAGTTAAATTAATGGAGCGCCCCCCCTAAAAATATTTTTTTTTTAATTTAACTACATAACTAAGTAGCTGCATACAAAATACACCTTATGTGTTAATTTTATTCAGATACGTCGTATAATTATTTTACATGATTTTTAAAGTGGGGCATTCCGCTCATACAATAGTATGTTATTCAATCAAATACAAACACTGAAAACATTGAAAAAATAATCAACCCAGCCGGACTTGAACCTGGAATCGATACGCCTTACCGGGGCTCGATCGCTTTACCAATTAAGCTATGGGTTCAGTTACTGAACCCATAGCTTAATTGGGTTCAGTTACTGAACCCATAGCTTAATTGGTAAAGCGATCGAGCCCCGGTAAGGCGTATCGATTCCAGGTTCAAGTCCGGCTGGGTTGATTATTTTTTCAATGTTTTCAGTGTTTGTATTTGATTGAATAACATACGTCGTATAGTTTCCGAGTAAAATGGCTGTAACATACGGATGGACAGACAGACATACCCAAGTAACACAGGAAGCATTATAACATATGAATAGTTAACTTATTTAGAACTTAAGGACCGTATAAACTCTTATATACGTTCACCGAGCAACTTGACGCATTATATGATGCTTTGAGCTGTATAACGGTTATATAATGGCATATCTAAATGCTTTTGTAAAGCCTTTAGCTTTAGTGCAGCAAACCACAACGCAACTGTACAGCTTTCAGCTGTTTAAATGCACTTAAGTGCTTTAGATTCTACAATAGCATTATATAACGCTTTAAGCTGTGTAACGGTTGTATAATTGCATATGTAAATGCTTTTTTAAAGCCTTTAGTTTTAGTGCAGCGAACCAAAATGCAACTGTACAGCTGAATGTTGTACAGTTGCGTTTTGGTTTGCTACACTAATGCTTCGTTGTGGTTTAGTGCCTTAGGTTCTACAATAGCATAAATAAATGCTTAATGCTGTTTAAGAGCATTAATATTAGCCATTATAATGCCACGTAAATTCGCTATACAGCTTTTAGCTATTTTTAATGCCTTAGGGTGTACAATAGCATTTATAAGTAGGTAATACATTCCTAATGCTGTTTAATAGCAATAATATAAACCATTATAAAGCCAAGTAATTCACTATTATACAGCTTTTAGCTGTTTTAGTGCCTTAGGGTCTACAATAGCAATTTTAAGTAGCATATAATGCTTAATGTTGTTTAATAGCATAATTATTCACGTGTAATGCTGTAGGCATTAATCAGCTTTTTTTAAGGGTCACTGAGCTGCCATTGGACTAAGAGCTAGCCACGTCAGATATGACACAATAATGAGATCAACAAAACCCGTCTGGTTAGATTGCTATACTATTCTTATTGCTAGATCCTGGCATCTGGCAGCTTTTAATGGGTGGAGGTCACAGTGACAGACTAGCAAAATGTTTTAATTGGAAAATAGTAATACCAAACTAGGTAAAAACTGCCGCATTTGTCTCAGGACATGGCCTATATGTATTTAAAGGGGCTCCCTGGCGCCCATAGATCTGATTCCCTTAGTTTTCTAATGATTTATATAGCTTATCATATTATCAGTAACGGCTTTAAACAATATAGTATCCTATATTTACTTCAATATTCATTGTCTTCGAGATATTTGACATCAAAGTCGAACCGGTTTAGGCTAAAAAAGTTGTTTTATGGTCATACATTTTTTGTAACTAGCTAAAAGTTTAAATCTCTCAACAGTTTTTAGAGACATCAAAGAGAAACCCTAATATGTAGATTACGTATATGTAAGATTCTTTACACCATTCTAATATCGATAAAAGTGTTTTTTTAGACCATATTTTAAAAATATCATTAAAAAGTAACGGCTCATTTATTTCAAGATCCGGCTCTACAGAATGGAGATAAAAAATTCAAGAACCGATAGTCGTTTGCCTTATAATTCTATCTGTATTGAATATGTTCTAATATCGACTCAAAACTGGTCAAAAATCGATAAAAAACGTTAGACCAAAAAATATTGTGTATTATTACGGAAAAAAAACAGTAGGCGACAAACTATGAATTATATTATATATCGTTTGGCATTACTTTCCCCCAACATAAACTTTTGTATAATTTCTCTTAATATTGTATAGTATTTGTATAGTTTCTCATAATATTGCATCAAACCCAGATCTCTAGGATTTGTTTTCTTGAAATGGTTTGCATTCTTTGACCTCCACCACTTTAAAGCTGCCAGATGTCCAGATCTAGAAATAAGCATAGTATACCAAACTGACTAGAGGGGTTTGGTTGCTCTCATTATTGTGTCATATCTGACGTGGCTAGCTCTCCGTCTATATAGACCAACGCCATTTTGTAAATAATTTATAACCTAAAAATAAAATGGTGCGGACCTATTTATACAAGGAAAATACCTATATAATAATGAGATAACTTATTTAAGACTGCTCAACCAACACTATTATGTTAATAATGCAAAACTCGTTCTATACGAGGATTACACAATTGTTTTGTTTATTTGACGCATATCTTTTTATAATATTTTATAGCAAAACCACAATAAATCAAAGGCGCGTGAAAATTTTCAATGAAACTTATATACACATTTACAGTAAACTACATTGCGTAGTAATATTTGAAGGATATAATAACGTAAAAGAGTCAAAAGCTTTTATAAATTTTGTTACGATGCAAACAAATATGATATGACGTGTCACTCATTCAGTTTTTTGTACCGTCTTCGTCCATTTTATATTGCGAGACAAAGTAGTTAAATCACAACGTTCATTGTATTATAACATTTGTTCCGTCGTATTAGAGACGGTTTTGCATTGACGTAAGGTTTATTTTACTACACTCTTATGCTAGTATAATGCTTTTGTATTGCGATTGGCAACTTAATCGAGCGTACTAATGCTTCTTTACTGCGATTAGCAACTTTTTTGGCCGTCTTAATGCTTCTTTAATGCGGTTGGCAACTTAATAGAGCGTACTAATGCTTCTTTAATGCGATTGGCACTTTCCATGACAACGATAATGCTAATAGCGCAGACATAATGCGCCTGTAATGCTATTATATAACCTGTATAGGATCTCAAGCTGGGTAATTTGTGCCCATTTAAGACCTATATCAGAACTATAAACGTTTATAATGCTACTATAAAACGAACTCAAAATGCTAAAAGCATACAGATTTGCTGTAAGACGGCCGTTATACTGCTTTGATGTGTTACTTGGGTACAGACATGACGAATCCATTAAGGTTCCGTTTTTTGCCATTTGGCTACGGATCCCTAAAAAGCATCAGATTTAGTATATTTTCATCTTTCGTTAAGGTTAGCTTGCATGCATCCTGTTATAACTATAGCTAGAAATCGTCAATAGAACACATTTCAATATTTTTTTCGTACGTTTTATATTATAAAGCATCCTTTGGTAAAATTTTACTTGATAAGATGACAAATAATTACAAATGGGTATCATATTCTATTTGAAGTTTACCTAAGTCTTTGAGGAAGTGACTCAAGAAAACCAAAATAATCTCAAGGCTTACTGTTTCCTCTGGGTTGGAGAGTGAAATGGCTCTAGCTTTAGCAAAATCAAGCGCTTGCCTACCTGCACATTTGGGAATAAGCTTACCAAAAGTGATCGTGCAAGTAAAATTGAACAAAAACCAAGAGAAGGGATGTGTAATACAAAAAGATATCTTGAAACAAGTTCATATAAGATTAGGTGTGATCGAATTAGTATATTTAAGTAGAAAAATTACTCTTTGCCTTTATCTAACAACCCCATTTCTGAAAGAAATAAGCAAACTGAACTTGTAAAATGTAGTTTTATAAAACGCACCTACACAGTATGATTGTTAGAATTTAATTACTGATCATGGGCGTATAGACTAATTTTTAAATGTATAGTATAGTGTACTCTATGCATTCTCCATTAGCGCATAGCACGCGCATAGAAACCCGCGTTATAAACCATTATGCATCTGCCGGAATGTTACATCATAGCCAGCTTTATGGTGATGAGTGCATAAATAATTTATCGTCAGTGCAGCGGTTAGTTGTCCAGTGCCTACACTTAGTTGACTTCATACACTTGCGGCCATTTCAACAACCTATAGATAAAATAACTTTAAACAAAAACGAACCGACTTCACATAGCATCCACCTTTCCAACAGCAAATGCTCGAGCTGCTGTAAAAAATACTCAAATCACTATAGGTATGCCTATAATAGTTGAAGAGTTCCCTCGATTTCTCCAGGATCACATCATCAGAAAAATAGCAAAAAAGACAAAGATCCCGACGAATTGATAACCTCCTCCTTCGAAATCTTGAAGTCGGTTGATAAAACTAATAGCGTCACGATTTTTTTTAAAGAAAGACCAGCCGCTATTATAAGTAGACAGTAGACAGTAGTACAGTATTTTTTTATGTTTGCCACCTACATAATACCTGCATCTTAGGTAATATTACACAATCACTAAGAAGTCAACAAATTATTCATTCTTAGATCGTTACAAACGAATATTGTAAGTTAAATAAAATCGACTAAAAGCGAATCAGATCGCATTCCGTGGGTCCCATAGCACCATTATATATGCATTTCCTAATACGGACTCACGCTTGGCCGATGTTATGACAACTTTTTGTTATAAATATTGAAATGAACTACAACTGCCAATAGCGAGTATAACATTGCCAGATTGCCACCCACAGAAGATGCTGCTATATTTAACACCTTTAGCGAGTGCATTTCTATTTTTTTGAAAAACTTTGAACAACAGCATAGCAAAGAAGACAGGTTGGAAAAGATTTGAGCGTTCAGCTACATCCCGTGTCGACTGAAAGGAGCTCTGATTCGGAGTTGTTACTAAAATGATTCGCTGTAATTGTATAAAAACCGGCCAAGTGCGTGTCGGACCACGCATAATGGTGGGTTCCGAACCTTCAATGGAATAAGAACTAAACTAATACCAAAAGGTCGTATCTGACGCCTATGGATGAAGTTTTTTGGAGATAACTGAAAAATAGCTGAACCGATAATGTTCAAAACAATTTTCGTAGAAAGTATGTGATAAGGCGCATCTTCTCAATATTTTTCATTTTTTTTTCTTACGGTTCAAAACTTACAGGGGGCAATATAATTTTCTGACTTTCAAAGCGATTATTTCAGAAAATATTTTTTTCTGTAAATTTGTAATTTAACTACAAAACTAAGTAGCGGCATACAAAATACACCTTATGTGTAAATTTCATTAAGATAAGTCTTATAGTTTCCGATTAAAACGGCTGTGACATACGGACGGACGGACGAACGGACGGACAGACGGACACGACCAAACTATAAGGGTTCCGTTTTTACCATTTTGGCTACGGAACCCGCAAAAGAATAGATACTCGTACTAACGAACCGTGTACTCGTAGCAGTCACAGTTGAAAGTGTATACCTGCAGACTATGGAATTGAAATATGCTCCAAGTGTCTACAAACTGTTCAAATAGTGCGGTGAGAGAAAGTGTTGAAGAGGAAGTACCTAGAAGACTTTTAATGACACTGTTGTTGTTGTTCCGATTGTGTGCCCGATCCATCTCCATTTTCGCTTTGCGATTTCCTAACTCCGTTCCTCTTTGCGAATCCTTCTTGGCCAGAAGATGCAGTGCTTGACTTTTAGGCACTTGTTTACAAAAACTTGAAGCTTGTTTGTTAAGACTTGTGACCATTTAATGTGGAAAGTTTCTTTATTTGAGATCAGATAAAATATTAAAAAACAGGAAAAAATACTGATTAAAATAATATCAAAACTGACATAACCACAATAAAAAGTATTTTCCATAAAAAAAAACTTGTAATAAGTGCCGTGGTTTATATGGGAGCTCATACATTCGATGACACTTCTTTTTCCAGACAGACTCTGATTTAAAATGGATTCCATTTATTTCCACTATATTAGTGCTTAGTACTTATTGTTAGGGAATGCAAACCGGTAAATAATTGCATAGAAATTGCCGGTTAGCCGGTAAATTACCGGTAATTCTCATACAAAATATTAATCGGTTGCATTCCCTACTTATTGTTTATCTGGAGACCAAATGGAATAGGAGCCTACATACTTAATAACAATTTACAAACCTACATGAAAAAATATTGCGTTTTTTTTTTATATCACTACGGCGGCAAACATGCATACAGCCCGCCTGATAGTAAGCAGTTAACGTAACCTATGGACGCCTGTAACTCCAGAGGATTCACATGTGCGTTGACTACCCTTTAACAACCTATACACTCCTTTTTTGAAGAACCTCATACTTGTAGCATTCTGGGAAAACCTCAGTTCATTCCACGTCCGGAGCGTTTGCGGGAGGAAATTCCTCTTAAACCGCATAGTGTGCGACTCTTGAGACTCCATGGCATCATGTCAAATAGTTCTTCAGAGCACAACCCATTGTACAAGCGAAAGAACACACATAGGGAGGAAAACTTTCATCGCTCGTGAGTTTAAATGCTGTTTTTTACTAAGTAGGTATGTAAACATTACTTTAATGTATATTTATGAAAATAGCGTAGATCGTAGGTATGTCCTGAATATTAAAAAAAGAAAAATAATAATGATCAGATTTTATTTCACGGAACCTAATTGGATTGTTCACCCTTCACCCAGCGTTATTGTTAGATAGATCTGAAGGCAATATTTCGTTTTATAATTCTATTGAAGCAAAAAAATATCATTAACATGAGACGACTCCCGAACATGAACAATGACACCGGTCACTTTAAGTTGGACATATTTTAAAGTAATCGCCAGTGTAACTACAGTATATATATGTGAGATCGCACGCCATACCTGTAATACTAACATTATAGATACCACGTCGGTACATGCCGTATGACTGGCACAATCTAATTTCGTATGCAAAACTTAAGTAAACGGGCTGTAACATAAGCATATCCTTGACACATGCGATTTAATTAGAGTAAGGTGGACGTTTCTGGTCCTTGAGAAGGATTTTGATATGTTACGTAAATTCGTTATCAACGTAATGTACATACAAATATTTCAAAATATACAGCGTTACAAAATTAATAAAGTACTTAATACATTATAGAAGAATATTATGGAATTATGCATGTTTCTATAAAATATACTACCGTAAATCGCACGCTATTTATTTTACGCAGTTTCTACCTGTGGAAACTTTTAATTGGCTCACTGTTTCTACATTACTGCCTATCCTGTTACCCTAGCTGTAAGTTTTCGTATGAAATAAAATAAAATAAAATAAAAATAAAATCAATAAAATAAAGTAGTTTAGTATACATAAGGACAAAAGTACTGTATGATGTAGTTTGGCAGAAACCTTAGCGTGAAATCAAATGTATGTGAGAAACAAAGGGCGCCTCACCAATGATTAAATATGTAAAATACTTTAAGTATATTTTACTTACCAAACGCATTTATCTTTTTTCTCAGAATAAGTTTACAGAGACAAATATGTGATTTTTTAAAATCCTTTTAAATTATATAATTTGTAGTCCTTTTTAATACCTAATTTGCCAAATTTTAAGATCACTGCATTTAAATCGGACATTTTCATATTTAAGTCAATTTTACATGGATTCGAAGGATAGTATCTAAATCGTTTTAATGGCCAATAGTTGTCAATCAGGGGTTATAAAATAGCGTGAGATAAGTTTATAAAATATTTATTACAAGAGTGACGGACTACCGAATATAGATTGATTGATTTTGCTAATCAAAAGAATAAAACAAATGTGAAAATGGTTGACTATACACGGTGCTCGTGAGCATTGCGAGAGATTTTAACCAAGAATTCCTGAGGTCACAAGGTAATTAATGTTATATGAATTTAGGTCAATATCGCCAAAATAATTTTTTTTTTCCTTTTTTTTCGATTTTTAAATGCTTTGATAATAAAAACATAAATGTTATTGGTAAAACTGTCGATTAAAATAAATTACTACATTTTGTTCGTAAAAAATAGTTTCCGTAATGTATTCCTTGGCACTTTGATATCTGTCAATAAGAATTTCTAGACTAGACCCCATAAAGGGTAAAATCGCCATCAAAAAAGCGTTTTGCATTGAGTCAAAATAAAAAATGTTTTTTTATTTAATTGGTAGTAACTCTGAAACTAGGCGAATTCCAGAAAAGTTTATACGACATTTTAGTCTCCAATTATGATCAGGAATACGCTGTTAAAATTATTCGGTTTCCTCATGTATTCCTGTGTATGTCAAATTATGGTGACGTAAGCATTATTTATACAGTAGCTGATTTTAAATATGTATTAGATATACTGTTCCTTTTCATACTTGACTATAGCGTTTACTTTCACGTTTTTTTTAAATCCTTTGTAAACAAGTACTTATTACGTGCAATAAAGTTCAAGGAGGTAATATATTCGATATTGTTTTTTTTTTTCTTAAGAGGCTGACAACACCCGATGACCTTCAAATTGACTTTACTCAAACAGTGTTTCAGCTATAACTACTTGTTTTGAGAAAGTAAAAAAATGTATGTTAATATTCGTTATATTTGGAAGAACTTCGTTGCGTCTGATACACGATTGGACGAAATCGGCTCGATAGAAAATAATTCCAAAGTTACATCTTAAAATTAGCTTTAAACAGTTGTATGTCTTTAGTTTCTTGACTTATACGTCTGTAACTAAGGACAAAATTCCACCACACTAATACTAAAAACTTCGTTGCCTTATACTTCTCAATTAATGCGTCGTTTTTTAATTTATTATTTTGTAAAATTTGCAATGAGCTCCCATACTAATCGTAACACAGTGTTTCTCTTTCACTCGCGCTGAATAAGATAGGGAGGGAATTGAGCTGTTGTCAGCCCCTTAAAAAAATATGCGTTGTATATGTTTGAATACGGAAAACGCAGTCCAGAATGTATTTACCTACTTAAATCTATTTCGCGCTTATGTGATCCAACAAATTGCAAAATATATTGAAGTCTTTACGACGTTTTACAAGAAATATTTCGTGCTATGCGTACTATTACGCTTGTAACTATATATATAGGTTGTAACTGAATCGCGGGCTTAAACCTTAATTTATGAATAATTAATTAGTTGTGTTCCACATTAGGCCTGAATCTATCTATCTATACATATAATAAAGCTGAAGAGGGTCGAAAAAAAGTTGGCTGGGGATACTTAGAATCAATAACAGAACACGTTCCAACAATTTTTAGAATTTTTGTCTGTTTATCTGTTTGTCTGTTTATCTGTTTATCTGTTTGTCTGTTTATTTGACCGCGCATCACGTGAAAACGGCTGAACGGATTTTGATGAAATTTTGTATAGATATAGTTTGAGTCCTGGTATAGGATAATATATAGTTTTAATCCCGAAAATCAACCCTGGTGGGGGTGAAAATGGGGTTGAAAGTTTGTATGGAGAATTTTTAACCGCTGAAACGATTTAGATAGAAATGAGTATGGAGATAATTTGAGTCTCGAGAAACGTCAAAGGATAGTTTTCAAACCCTTGTGGGGGTGAAAAGGGGGTTGGAAGGTGGTATGAGGAATTTTTTACCGCTGAACTGATTTAGATGAAAATTGGTATAGAGATAGTATGGGTCTCGAGAAATGACAAAGGATAGTTTCTTTTTTAAACCCCCCCCCCCCCCCCCCATTTTACTTTCGAACCGTAGGTCCAAAAAATTTAAAAAAAGAATGGTAGTGACGCCTGTTACCCGTCGATGCTTTAAATTTACCTTTACTCGTTCTTAAGAAATATTTGAAAATGTCATGAATGTCAAAGGGTTATTGCAGGTTCGAGGACTATATATGACGTACAAAGATGCATGGCCCAAACCAAAAAACTACTACAAAATCATCTTACATTTATAGGACATCGTTTAGGTAGGAAATAGTAGTTTATGTAACTGTTACGTAATAAGGGTCCTTAAAACATGAGTGTGGTTTTCATAATAAGATCACACGAGTGTTTTAAGGCCTAATTACGTACAGTTGCATACACTGATTTATCTACACTCATATTATTTATCCTAAATGCATTATTCGGAAACCATAGAATGGCCGCCATTGCACCGCCATGGCCAATTCGATTGTACCGTTTTCGAACACGTTTTAGAGAACTTACAATGTGAGTGTAGATAAACATATCAAACGTTTTGTGAAGCAGTCAGATTAGGATTTATTTTTCTTTATAATTAAACAATAGGTACATTATCTGTCTCTCAACCTGTTTTGATATGTCTTCTTGAAGAACTACGCCTTATTTTGTATCTTTAAGATCTAATAATGTATTACTGTTTTGAAAAAAATAAGTCCCGTCGAATTTCTTTTCGGTCATAATACTTCTTGGGCCAGAGGTGTAGGGTTAGAACCGGTGGTAGTTTTGGAACGAAGTACCTTATCGGACGGTTCGCGGATCCGGCCAAGGCGAAAAAAAGTCACGTGACAGTCACGAAAAAGCGTCACGTCACGAAAACGCGACACCCATACGATTGAGAAACATGTAAAATGGAATGGAATAAAAAATATATAAAATAGAATAAAGTGAAGTGTAGTGAAATTGAGAAGTGACAAAGTGATAAAAGTGAAAAAAGTCGAGAACCTTAAAGGTCGAGAATTTTAAAAATGTCGAAAATGTCAAAAATGTCAAAATTTCCAAAATTTCCAAAATTTCCGAAATTTCCAAAATTTCCAAAATTTCCCAAATTTCCAAAATTTCCAAGATTTCCAAGATTTCCAAGATTTCCAAAATTTCCAAAATTTCCAAAATTTCTAATATTTCCAAAATTTCCAAAATTTCCAAAATTTCCAAAATTTCTAAAATTTCAAAAAAATTTACGAAAAAGTAAAAATGAAATAAAATAAAATAACATAACTTCGTTCCAATCGCACTCGATTCACATACTTTCCACGACACTCACGTATCTAGTATCACACACGGCAGTGTGTCCGCCAAGTTCGAGCAAAAAAAAGCGACACACCGGCCGTGGGTTATATTACACGAACCATTTCGGGCCAATTTCGACCACCCTATAACCCAAAACATATTTTATCTACGCATACGAAATTTCGAGTGTCTGTTGACATCCCCTTAATTGTCTAGAATACAAAATTTCATTATTCTACCTATAGCAGTTCTTGAGATATTGACGTCAGAAAATCGCTATTTTTACTATACACTCACTGACTCACTGACTCATCAAAAACCTAGACCACTTCCAATGGTCGTACTGACTTGAAATTTGGCATGGAGATAGGTCTTAAGGTCAAAGTAAAGGGAAAAATCTGAAAACGGCCAAGTGTGAGTCAGTTTTAAAAATAGCGAAGGTGTAACTTTGTTCTACTATGAAGTCATAATGAACTAAATGGGTCTATCTTCCAATGGTTACGACCTGAAATTTGGCTCGAAGGTTTGTCTTTAGGTCGAAATAAAGTAAAAATCTGAAAACGGCCAAGTGTGAGTCAGTTTCGAAAACAACGAATGTGTAATTTTGTTCTACTATAAGTAGGTATGGAGTGGAAATGAGATAAGACTTATTTAAATTTAGATACATACCAATTTAAGACAATACATGTTTGTCTTAAAGACAAGAACAATAAAATTGTTCACCACTCTGTGTGTGTCTGTTGCGGGAACCGAACCCACGATTTACGAAGTGCAAAGCAGGTCACTAGGTACACTAGGTGCGCTAAATCAGTCAAACAAAAATGAAAAGACTATTTTTTCTCGCATAGTCTAAATAATTTCTAATTTTACAACTAATAAAATCGCAGATTCAAGAACATGGAAATCATATATACTCTAAGATGGAATTATATATACTACTGCCCATCTCACCCTCCGATACGCCACGGGATGAGATGGGATGGTGCACTTCTAGGGCTACATAATAGGCCACCAATTATAATACCTACTGGTAGGTAGGTATTACCAAGTTATTAATTATCTATGTAGGTAGCGTACTTACAAACAGAATAAAGTACGTTATTGATGTATGTAATTATATGTAAGTAGGTACATTTTATAGGTGTAGGGAGCCAGTTTATTTGTAAAAATCACCTATAAATAAATTGTAAAATAGAATTAGACGCTTAGTATAAAGGGTATAGTATAAAGTACATATCTAAGTGGAATGAGACATTTCCTAAAGCAAAAGTGATAAAAAAATAATAAAGAACCTACACCTAACAAAAATAAATGAAATCCCATCAAAAACATAAATGTGAAAGGCTGCCAAGTTCGATACTATGGGAATGCTTCGCATATAAAAGAAGTGAGATCTGAATAAGTACCAAGTTCCATAAAAATACCTCAAATCATAAATAGTTATAGGAATGCACACTTGATTTCCAGCAGTTTTTAAGGTACATTTTGAATAAGTATCACGTTACATAGAAATACCTAAAATTATAATAGTCAGAGAAACGCACACCGGTTGTTTTAGCAGTTTCCTGATAACATTTATTATTTTCAGTACTTTTTAATGATGTAACTTGGCAAGTTTTAATAGAAAATTATATACTTGACACATTGCAGTCCAAAGGTGTCGATTCATTGCATTGAAAAGGTGTGTGGTGTGTGAAAACTTGCCAAGTAACATCATTAAAAAGTACTGGATATAATAAATGTTATCAGGAAACTGCTAAAAAAACCGGTGTGCGTTTCTCTGCCTATTATAATTTTAGGTATTTCTATGTAACGTGATACTTATTCAAAATGTACCTTAAAAACAGCTGGAAATCAAGTGTGCATTCCTATAACTATTTATGATTTGAGGTAGGTAGGTGTTATTTTTGTCTGACGTTCATTAGTGCATTGTAATGTGCTTACATTGACGAATAAATATCTTGATCTACACCAATATCATAAATCCTCTATTCCGCGTTTAAAACCGTATGTAATTAATTACCAACATTATTGCAACCAGTGACGTAACATCAGCGTATTATCTGTGACAGTGTGGTGAAAACGTATGAAAATTCATTACCTACGGTAACGTAATGAAAATTCGCCCCCCTGACCGCCGGCGCAATAATGTTGGTCATGGCGGTCATTCTAATGGTTTCAATGGATTTTTAATATGTGTGTAGGTAAAGCAGTGTATGCTTCTGTACATAATTAGGCCTTATTACGTGACAGTTATATCGCCATGTCCGTCCGTCTGTCCGCGGTCTAGCTCAGTTACCGTTCGCACTAGAAAGCTGAAATTTGGTGAGGCCTGATAAGAACTTTCAATAAAAACTATATTGAATAAAATCGGTCCAGCCGTTTTTGAATTATTAGTCAAAAACGCATAGTGAAAGGAAGTGCCGAATAGTAAAATGACGTAAGCGCCGCCAAATAAACGACCTTTTGAACGTATGTTTTGTAACAGGGCAGCATCTACGAAACTCTACACGGAGCATCGCCCGACATGCTCTTGGCCGGTTTTTTTTTGCATTGTTATCCCGGAAATCACCCCTTAAGGATTACGAATTCTAATTCCAGAAAATCCCCAGCCAGGTTATACGTAGCCTATTAAAATTCAACGTCTAAAAGCGAGGGGGGGGGGGGGGTAGCCACTACACTCGATTGAGTTAAATTTGAATGGTTCATGGAACTCCCTCCTCCAAGTGCACCTCAAATAGAAAAAAATCATGTCTGCATTTGTGACCCCTCCCCCCCCCCCAATTTCAACCGCGCCTGCTCTTAACTTTCATGCTTTGACTGATTTGATGGGAAGATCGATTTGGATGATATTTGCAGTAGACATAAACGTATAAAAACAAAAGTGGTCCTGTATCGTCCGATATACACCTACTATACTCTCTATGTCGTTTAAATCATGCCAAAAAAAATAATAAAAAAAAGGATTCATTTATGAGTGTAGTTTCATTTAGTGGTAATTGTAAAATATTTTATTAGGACTACTGTCCTCTAGCGTATCCATCTGTCATCTTTACTTCAAGTTCCGCCTCCAGGGTAGCGGGAGAGAAATTAGGGGTGAATTAGCCGCTTACTGACACAGACCGAATTCCACGCGGGCGGAGCCGCGGGCACAGCTAGTTAGTAATAAGCATGTATGAATCCTTAAACACAGAACAGGCGCTAAAAGTAAACGTCAAATAGACTCGGAGTTGGCACTGGAACCCACCAACAACCGGAAGCCATGTTAATTGGATGTGTCAGGCGCCACTGGCTTTCTCGCCCCGAGATAGTTGTGCTTACAAGACATTAATTATATATTAGGAAGTCGTCCGGATGCTGGCGGTAGTGACATCAAAATTGTACGGGTTATTATATACCTAACACATGTGATTGTGGTGTATGATTAAGGGGTGCAATGCTGTGTTGTTGTTGAATTCTACCGGTTTACCGCTGTATTTGATAGCGATTACTATTCCGCTGGTATTTTGAAGATTGCTTTCGACGAATGTGGTAAAGATTGTAGGTATGTAGTTTCATGAAATTAATTTAGTAGCAATGATCAGCCAAACTACTCAATTTTACTGTTTATAAAACAAAAAAGGATCTTCTTTCCTTGCTAGACTTTAGTTGTTTTATTATTTTTTATATGTTCACCCTTTAAACTGATTAAAGCGCTGACATACTCGCTCCTATATTAAAAATGCAAAGCTAAACTCTCGTACTTTTAATTAAGATCTCATTTATTGATATAGCAAAACGCAAACTTTTAAAAGGTGAGATGCTTTACATTTCGAGAAGCGAGATCATTTCTCAACCTTATCACACAAAAGCATCAGATATGCTCAAAAGTAATTTTGCTGTTTAAGAGTTGACTGCAAAATGATTGATGGTAATGCCAACGACAGACGTCTCGCAAATACAAAACTTAATATTTTGGGGAAAATCATGAATTTTCTTATAGAATGACAAGCCATTTAGCTAAGTGGTTTCTGTGTGTGCTTCCGAGATTGAGTAAACATTTGCGACTAGGTACGTACATTCGCATTTCTTCCTTTGAATACATGTAACGTTTTGTTTCACTTTTAGTTACAAAAAGAACCTACCTAATTTCTTTCAAACAAAACCAATTAAAGTAAAAGAGAGCTAACAAGTTTGATAGATATATACCTAGGGATTGGTACCTAATAATCATTTAATTTCTGCCTTTTGAAATCAAACGGAAATAATGAGTGAGTAATTGTATTAGCACCAATACCCCATTGCCTCGAAACACACTTAGATAAACACTTACCTTTTGTATAGATTTAGGCTCCAGCGTTAAGTAAAACCAGTAGCTCACCGTCATTCCATATCTCTAAATCACAAAACATACATTAATCAATTCGCTATAAATGATTAAGTAGACTTAAATAAAAAAGTACGACAATATTAAATTTAGAAGAGACATCAATAATGATCAGGTAATTACAGGTTTTTATCTAGTTGTACCTGTCCCGTTGCCTAGAATCTAATCTTGCAAGTTAAATTTAACCCACTTCCCGGTTTCCGATTAAGCTGAAAATCTGCACGCGTATATACATCGCATCAAAATACAATATTACGATGACATGGAGCTGATCAGATGATGGTGCTGGAATGTAGCCATAGGAACTCCTCCACTACTCAACATTATCCAGTCGTGTTTGGGTTCGTTGTATTCGTCTTGGTGAGCAGTTAGGGATTGTACAAAAAAAGGTACAGTAAGCAATAAAAGCTAGTCACAAAAATGTGATTTTTGAAGAATAAACTGGTTTTACCATATTTTGAGTTATTTTTAAATTGAAGACTCATTTTGAATTTATTTGTATTAGTAGTAGTATCATTTTAAGATATCGGAATCTTACTAAAGAGTTCTACCTACAATTCCGACATCTTAAAAACTAATACCTTATACGTATGTATAGATAGAACTGTATTAACATAGTTACATGTTGTAATCTAGTAGTGAATGATGTTAATGGTCCATATAATAAGAAATTTGTATGCAAAATGATTAAATTCCTCCTGTGAATCATCACTGGTCATATACCAATGTGCTTACCAGTTAAACTAGACTATCTATTATCTCCATCAGTGCACATTTTAACGCACTATATATTCTCTTAAGAGCTATATAGTATTTTATACAATCGTGTTATAATAAGGAGCTTTTCAGTCGAGTATCGTGTTTAGGTCACGAAGCTTGCTGAGTGGCCTAAGGTACGAGGTTGAAAAGCTTAATTACGAGTATGTCACTATTGCATACAATACCTTTTCTACGAGTGCTCAAAATAGGCAACTCGGTAAGAATTGAGTTCGATGAATGTCTTACAACCTGGCTGCATGTTTACAATTGAATAACTTCAATCTGCCGGTGGATGTGCCAGTGCCCCTCCGGCAGCGAGTGTGCTATAATATTGTTTGAAAATCCTTAAGACAATGGTCGCGATGCTAAAATATGCGACCATAAAAGCTTCAGGGAAAAGTATGCGCTAGTATTTCGATCTATAAAGTCTCATTCAAGTATTACAGTGGACGAGTAGAAAAAAACACATTTCGTAATAGGTCATAGAAGTGTTGTAAAATTGAGATAAATGTCTAATTATGTTTTATGTAGATAGCCTTTTTAAACTGTTGTACTTATTATACACATTTACATTACATAAGAAGGTATTGTTAAATATACATACTGTAAAAGGCTTTTAAAAAATATGATTTCGAATTACAGCACGTGAATTTACACATACGAGTACGTATAATAGGTAGATCTACTGTTTTAACGCAATAGTTATATATTTAGAATATAATACTTATCATTTTATATTCAACAGTCGCTTTTCGGTTAAGAAAAACATCATAGTGGAACCGGATCTAATCCCAATAAGGCCTAGTTTCCCTCCGAGTTTGGAAGGTCAGATAGCAATCGCTTTCGTAAAAACTAGTGCCTACGTCAATTCACGAGATGAGATGAGATCGCCAGGCGGATCACAGGTTCAACTAAGCCGTGGATATAAGCCGGGACAAACTCTAGGTGGATGATGACTTATTATAACAATACATGTAGGGCTAGCATATCTTACGTTGTCGCCTGTCACTTCATACTTCGAGTCGCGCTTTTGAAGTATGAACTCGCGCGTTACACGTCAAGATATGCGAGGTGTACTGTTTTTATATGATACTGTGGTCTCTGTTTTTGCATTTAGGTGTGGTAATGCAAGTACTTAGGAATCTAGACACACGGCAGTGTGTCCGCCAAGTTCGAGCAAAAAAAGGCGACACACCGGCCGTGGGTTATATTACACGAACCATTTCGGGCCAATTTCGACCACCCTATAACTCAAAACGTATTTTATCTACGCATATGAAATTTCGAGTGTCTGTTGACATCCCCTTAATTGTCTAGAATACAAAATTTCATTAGTCTACCGAAAGCAGTTCTTGAGATATTGACGTCAGAAAATCGCTATTTTTACTATACACTCACTGGCTCACTGACTCACTGACTCATCAAAAACCTAGACCACTTCCAATGGTCGTACTGACTTGAAATTTGGCATGGAGATAGGTCTTAAGGTCAAAGTAAAGGAAAAAATCTGAAAACGGCCAAGTGTGAGTCAGTTTAAAAAATAGCGAAGGTGTAACTTTGTTCTACTATGAAGTCATAATGAACTAAATGGGTCTATCTTCCAATGGTCGTACCGACCTGAAATTTGGCTCGAAGGTTTGTCTTTAGGTCGAAATAAAGTAAAAATCTGAAAACGGCCAAGTGTGAGTTAGTTTCTAAAACAACGAATGTGTAATTTTGTTCTACTATAAGTAGGTATGGAGTGGAAATGAGATAAGACTTATTTAAATTTAGATATATACCAATTTAAGACAATACATGTTTGTCTTAAAGACAAGAACAATAAAATTGTTCACCACTCTGTGTGTGTCTGTTGCGGGAACCGAACCCACGATTTACGAAGTGCAAAGCAGGTCACTAGGTACACTAGGTGCGCTAAATCAGTCAAACAAAAATGAAAAGACAATTTTTTCTCGCATAGTCTAAATAATTTCTAATTTTACAACTAATAAAATCGCAGATTCAAGAACATGGAAATCATATATACTCTAAGATGGAATTATATATACTACTGCCCATCTCACCCTCCGATACGCCACGGGATGAGATGGGATGGTGCACTTCTAGGGCTACATAATAGGCCACCAATTATAATACCTACTGGTAGGTAGGTATTACCAAGTTATTAATTATCTATGTAGGTAGCGTACTTACAAACAGAATAAAGTACGTTATTGATGTATGTAATTATATGTAAGTAGGTACATTTTATAGGTGTAGGGAGCCAGTTTATTTGTAAAAAAACCGGCCAAGAGCGTGTCGGGCCACGCTCAGTGTAGGGTTCCGTAGTTTTCCGTCCGTCACAGTTAGTGTCCCCACTTAAGAGTTAATAACACCGCCATGTAGGATATGATATGAGAGTTCCACGTACAGCGACATCTATCGGCAAATTAAGTAAACTATTGCGCGCGAGCTTAAAGTATGGAAGATGATTTTTATGGAATAATTCTTTATTGCGTGAACCGATTTTCACCGTTTTTACTTTATTTGAAAGCACGTCATTTCATTGTAATTTTGTAGAAATTACAGGTACAATAAACACCTGCTTATACGGTTAAATTACAAACTTAATTCAAAAATTATTATATAATTTTTTTTCAAAAACTATTCATTCTATCAAGTTCAAAATAATTTTCCTAGAAAGTTTTTATAAAGTTCTACTTTTGAGATTTTTTTCATATTTTTAAAACTTATGGTTCAAAAGTTAGAGGGGGGGGGGACGCATATTTTTTTACTTCTGGAGCGATTATTTCCGAAAATATTTACATTATCGAAAAATGATTTTAGTAAACCCCTATTCATTTTTAAATACCTATCCAACAATATATCACACGTTAGGGTTGAAATGAAAAAAAAAATCACTCCCCACTTTACGTATAGGGGAGGTACCCTAATAAAAACAAATTTTCCACTTTTTATTTTACCACTTTGTCGGCGTGATTGATATACATATTAGTACCAAATTTCAGCTTTCTAGTGCTAATGGTCACTGAGATTATCCGCGGACGGACGGACGGACGGACGGGCAGACATGGCGAAACTATAAGGGTTCCTAGTTGACTACGGAACCCTAAAAATCACCTATAAATAAATAGTAAAATAGGATTTATCATAGATTATAGGTACTCGCGCTGCCCGATCGATCCCGAAATCCCGATATATGTATGTATAGTGATACTAGATAAAAATTCCGTTCCCCGCCTCGCGCACCCTCCGTCGCTGCCTACACTCGTCCGCCGCGCTCGCGCCGTCCGCCAGCTCATGCCATCCGTTCGCCCGCTCATGCCGCCGGGGGGATGCGTACGCGCGGGAGGCGGGGAGTCGACGAACCAAAGCGTTCGGCAGCCGCGCGTCATACGCGAGACATTTCCTAAAGCAAAAGTGATAAAAAAATAATAAAGAACCTACACCTAACAAAAATAAATGAAATCCCATCAAAAACATAAACGTGAAAGGCTGCCAAGTTCGATACTATGGGAATGCTTCGCCTATAAAAGAAGTGAGATCTGAATAAGTACCAAGTTCCATAAAAATACCTCAAATCATAAATAGTTATAGGAATGCACACTTGATTTCCAGCAGTTTTTAAGGTACATTTTGAATAAGTATCACGTTACATAGAAATACCTAAAATTATAATAGTCAGAGAAACGCACACCAGTTTTTTTAGCAGTTTCCTGATAACATTTATTATTTTCAGTACTTTTTAATGATGTAACTTGGCAAGTTTTAATAGAAAATTATATACTTGACACATTGCAGTCCAAAGGTGTCGATTCATTGCATTGAAAAGGTGTGTGGTGTGTGAAAACTTTTAAATAAATACAAAATAAACATACATATACATACATATATACATATATAATACACACAATAAGAAACAACAGTGTCAACTTAAAAACCTAAGGAAGAGATAAATAGTATTCCTTAAGTTGCGATTTAAAGCTACCAATAGATTGCGCGCGTAACTTAGGTGTGGTAATGCAAGTACTTAGGAATAAGGAATTACTGCATTGATAAAAGAACTGCTGGACAAGCTGGAGCGCCTGCAAAATGCCTGCATCAAGTACATATTTGGGTTGCGTAAGTTTGATCATGTGACCGCCTCCCGTTCTCAACTTGGTGGGCTTCCAATTCGCCGTCGTAGGGATGTACATGTTCTGTCATTGCTTTTCAACGTGTTATTTAATCCTGCATGTCCTCCGTATCTGTCGGAAAGATTTAATTATTTGGCTAGTATTAGCGATCATCGCTTGCGGTCTAGTACAAATCTCTCTCTAGCCATTCCGCCAAAACACTCGCGTATTTACTCTAGGTCCTTCACTGCTTATGCAGTTAAATTGTGGAATGAGTTGCCAGTGGATGTAAGAAAGTCACAGTCTGTTTCCTCACTCAAGGATAAATTGAAAAAGTTGTGGCTAGTGGACTCTAATGTTTTTTGCGAATTGAATATTTTATATATATATATATATATATGTATATAGGTATATATTTATTTAGTTATTTATTTATGAACGTCTGATATTATATGTGTACAGTAATGTTTATTATATTATTATGTATGTAGTTTAAGTGTAGTTTAAGTATGTGTATGGTACATGAATGTACCTATATATATTTATTAGTGTTTACCTGCAGCTTTATGTGTTTTGGAACTTTTTATTTGTATCTTTTGTGCATAGTTTGTCTTTCACCATTTGTATTTAATCCTTTCTCATTTTCTCATGGGTTGGCTGGAAGAGATCCCTATCAGGGTTATCCCTGATAGGGATCTCTTCCAGCCAACCAGGCGAGCTTATGCTCGCCTTTGTGCATATCTTTTATACATGTTACTGTTGTATTATGTTATACCTACTTGTTTATGTGCAATAAAGTGATACATACATACATACATAAATGAATATAATAATGATGTATATGTTGTTGTAACAGGATCTTATCACAAGAGGTCGCGAGGGACCCTCTAAAGCTTCATCCTACAATCGGCATTGTTTCTCCACTATCCTCCGGTCTGGATTCCTGGTTGGCGTAGCTACGGCGATGTTTCCGTGTTGGTTTTTAGTCCAATCAACGACGTAATAATTTCTATCAGAAACAATTTATTAATACAGTAGGTATTTGTTTAAAATTAAATTCCAACAAGCTATATCATATGCGAAAGCCAGATATTTTATTGTGCTCCTAATTAAACTGATAGAGTACAGTCGACTACAAAGAGATGTATCCACTTTTTCACCTTAATGCGTTGTAATAAGGTTCAAAAGTGGTTACATCTCTTTGTAGTCGACTGTACATGACAAAAAAAGTAAGTTGCTATTGCTTATTTCATTTAGCGATAAATTGCAGTCGGTTGCAAACTTAAATCATTTATGATTTATGGACTAAGAGCTGGCCACGTCAGATATGACACAATAATAAGAGCAACAAAACCTGTGCAGTTGGACCGCCTTAACATCCTTATTGCTATATCCGGCCATCTGGCAACTTTTAAAGGGTGGAGGTCAGAGTGACAGACCTACAAAGTTTTTCAGTTGAAAAAAAGTAATACCAAAATAGGTAAAACCTTCCGAAGTTATGTAATTTATAGAGAACAGGGCCTATATTTTAATATTGGAAAAACAACACTGTGTATTATTGCAAAAACAAAACAGTAGGTGACTAACTTGCATTATACATAATTTGGCACTACTTTCCCCCAACAGAAGCTTCTGACTATTAATGTTTTATTTCTAATTAACTATATAAAATTGCATCAAACCCATAACTCTAGGATTGGTTGTCTTCAAGGTATTTTCATTCATTGACCTCCACCACTTTACACCTGCCAGATGTCCGAATCTAGAAATAAGCATATTAGAGCACACCAACCAGATTACCAGAAGGGTTTCGTTGCTATCATATCTGTGCTATGCTATCATTGCTGTCATATCTGACGTGGCCAGCTCTCCGTCTATTAGAGTTTAGAGCATAATAAAGGTTTTGTTTCCATATACCTACTTAGGCCATTATGTTCAAAGTTGTGGCAGTAACAGTACAACGGCAGTAACGAAATATAAATGTAAATTTTGGGCAAATTAAATAAATGATTGTAAAAAAGTTTGTAAAGATCTTAGTTGGTTGGGTTATTTATACACTGAAACTATAAATCACGCATTTATTTCGTGAGGCACGGATCTGCGGCCAGGGTACGTGCTTATCTGTTATTTGCAGCGCGAACGCTATGCCGTGCCGGCGGTTTTCGGTAACATGTTGATAAATATTGGGGGAGATTCTGTGTAAAGGCCGGTACATGATGTCGGAGGTAAAAAAAGTGTGAGGTGAATATCAGAGACTGCAATGATCCCGGTTAGATATTCCTTGGGGCAGATTTTCTGTTGTTATGTTGGGGCCAGACGGCATACAACAACAGCCCTCTGCGACGAGAACTTGGCAGAAAACAGAGATTTTAAACCATGTAGCCAGTGGTTGATGCCAAATTCTACATGACCTTTAAACGCCCTTGGTGGCTAGGCGTGCTCTGCCAACCGTTGGCAGAAGCGGTTGTTTGTTGGTAACCGTCTAGCCGCTTGTTGTAAACCACGCGTATGACAGTCGCGCTGCCGCACGCACCGAGTGCAGACGCGTCGCGCACGCACACGGTAAAACGTACATGATATTATATGTTTTATGTTAAAAATGTATTTTGTCGTTTCTACTTTTGCAAACAAAAATACAGCACAGCATACTGTATAAGTTTACTGCAAATAAAATGTATGATTTCTTATATGATTTTTTTTCCCTAATTGCACACAAAAGTGCATAACAAACATCAACCTTTCGGAATTTCAGTAAACAAAGGTGCCCTGGGTCGCGATTCGAAAAATAAACACACACACTGGACAGACACAGCTCCAACCCAACTCAACTCAACGCTATAACGACATTGACATTTGCTATTCGAACAGCTTTTCATTCAACATTGGTCTCACATTGGTACAATGTGTCACCAATGTGTGACCAATATGAGACCAATGTTGAATGAAAATCTGTTCGAATAGCAAATGTCAATGTCGTTATAGCGTCTGTCCAGTGTGTTTATTTTTCGAATCGCGGCCATGGCATCTCCGTAGGTGTTCCGTGCACGTTTGTTCAGCACAAAACGCTTCGAACACACTGAAGTTGGGCGCTTGTTGTCAGCCATGTAGCCGCTCGCTTCAACAACTCGCTTCAATCAAGGTCACGTGGCAGAATCTGCGGCTATCTGCTGTTTGGCCCGCACTTTACTAGAACTTTTTTCCAAAAAAATACCGATATTTCTATAATGGCTTAAGGGTATTTAAGCAATCTTTGATTGATATGTTTACAAAACACTCAAATATTAAACAACTTTAGGATCATGGTCTTATAAAAAAAAGTACTTGATATATAGTCATGTACTTTTTGGGTACGCACCAATATCAAACAAAGGATGGTCTAACAAACAAATGTTGGTTAAATTTTTTTTTTATGTTTGTAAACATCTTTTACCGTATTTTCGTACGCACAGTGTATGTAGATCATATCTAATATAAACAAAAATATATAATTTTACTCACATAAAGGAATCTAGACGCCCTTACGGACGAAACTAAAGTTCGTGTTTACATATTTTTGTCCTTTATCCCGAATATATGTTTGTGACACTATTCAGCTACTGTGACACTAGGCGGCTTTCACACTGCTGCAAGTTAGCGTTCTGCATGTGCATGTATAAGTATAGTGCTGTCACGCTTGCACACCGTCGCCGCATCCGTTTGCGGCGCCAGTAAGATAATCGCCTAACTGTGCATCAATTTCGAATAGAAAGAGCTTTAGCTATGAGTGTAGTAATGATAAACGCAAAGTGGATCCTAAATCAGCAGAACATTGTCCTAGCCTTACTCAGCCGCTGGTGTATTGAGGAACGCAAATCCCCAGAGCCCTACTGCGGTGATCATCTTGGATTTGTGCAGTAACGTGATTCAATTGTGTCTAATCCGATCCGGTTTAGTATTGCACATGACTGTGTAAACGTCCAGCCATTCGAATTATAAACTAAGCGCAGATATTTAGATCGACGGATACGAACTATATACTAGTAGTCCGCCTCGAACTGGGAACTTGCGATTTCCTAGCGAACGAGTTGACCAATATAACTTAACAACCCCTTGATCGATCCTGCTCATATACGAACTCTCAAACGATATGTATCTCTGCTACAACCCCAACAAATTTCATAAAGATCAGAAAAATGTTACTAAAGTTATCGTGGAACAAAACCTCAAAATCAAAAAGCCATCGAAATGCCCAGACGTCCCAGTAGCCAGGTGACAGTTGATTGTAAGAACCCACTTCGCTTGCGCTCCGCTCGTTCGATAAATTATTTAAGTTACCATGAGTTACAAATCAACGATCGCAATGCCTGTAGGTAGTTAAGAAGTAAACGATTGTATCATTGATTGATTACAATTGTACCATGCATTTTACCTACATGAAAGACGTAACACTCCAAGATAATATATATATTTTATATACCACAACGGTGGCAAACAAGCATATGGCCCGCCTGATGGTAAGCATCTACCGTAGCCTACGCCTGCAACTCCAGAGGTGTCACATGCGCGTTGCCGACCCTTTACAAAAAGAAGGATTTACTGCATTGACGGCTAAAGGAACAAGGGGGTCCCTCGTCGTCAATACACTGGGTCATTTTTGAGCTCTTTGGCAACCTTACTTACCAGCAGGAACACAACACTATGAGTAGGGTCTAGTGCTATTTTGCTGTGGTTTTCTGTAAGGTGGGGGTACTAACCAAGCACTAACTACACCTTTATCATAATTAAGTAGAACCCATAATTAAGTGTTGTTTGGTTTACCAAAGTGGTCGCTGGTGCATAGGCAGAGAGATAAGCTCTTTTCTTATGTTAGTTTTATTTTACCACAAAACAAAAAAGTAGGTACCTTATTTTTTTAACGTCAGATTTAGCAACCAGATACGGAGCATGTGTTCCTACCCTAAACTCTTTGATGCCGGACCACTTGCGTCTGCAAAATGTCTATCTTTATTATCTCTTATTTTATGTCATAAAGCTAGTTCATACACACGCTAAGTAATTACTTATATAAATTAAGGGATACTCAATAACACTACATCCGTAATTTAGATAGTATTGCAAAGTTCTTTAATAAAGATAGAGAAGTGAGTTAATAACGCAGACATTTTCAGCTTACTAACAATTAATATTCATAGAATAACTTAGGTAATGTGTGTTGTTTTAATATGTACGTTTCGGAGCATTCATGCTGCGAAGGCATCCATCATCTGGGCTTAATGGCTTATTCGAATCAATTAGTAACTTGAGGCTTCGTCTAACGCAGGCATTGATTGTTCTGGGCAGAGTTACGTAAGTATTTAATATCTGTTGTTTTTTTTAAAAAGAAAATGGTGTTTGACCAATATTAATGATATCTAATTTGCCTTCATAATCACTAGGTATGTATTAATATTAGGTTATACCTCTACTTTTACTGTTTGTGACTTGTATTTTATGTGTTTCTTTATTTTGAGGTGTGCAATAATAGTAGTTTATGTAACTGTTACGTAATAACTAATAAGGGTCCTTATAAGACGAGTGTGGTTTTATGAAACAAGCCGGAGGCGAGTTTCATAATAAGAGCACACGAGTACTTTAAGGCCTAATTGCGTACAGTTGCATACACTGCTTTATCTACACTCATATTATAAATCCAAAATGACGTGTTCGGAAATCATAGAATGACCTCCATTGCAACGCCATGGCCAACTAGATTGTGCCGGCGGTCGGGCAGGCGCGTGCTGGCGGTCTGAGAGGAGGGCAAGATTTACATTTTTAGGTTTACTTACCTTAGCTTAGTTTATCCCTTATATAATTATTATAATCTTGCTTTTGGCTCTTAGATAATCACTAAGGAAGAGCGTTGTCCCTTAACACAGGTATTTCCATACTTAAAAACCGGCCAAGAGCGGGTCGGGCCACGCTCAGTGTAGGGTTCCGTAGTTTTCCGTCCGTCACAGTAAGTGTCCCCACTTAAGAGTTAATAACACCGCCATGTAGGATATGATATGAGAGTTCCACGTACAGCGACATATATCGGCAAATTAAGTAAACTATTGCGCGCGAGCTTAAAGTATGGAAGATGATTTTTATGGAATAATTCTTTATTGCGTGAACCGATTTTCACCGTTTTTACTTTATTTGAAAGCACGTCATTTCATTGTAATTTTGTACAAATTACAGGTACAATAAACACCTGCTTATACGGTTAAATTACAAACTTAGTTCAGAAATTATTTTGTAATTTTTTTTCAAAAACTATTCATCTTATCAAGTTCAAAATAATTTTCCTAGAAAGTTTTTATGAAGTTCTACTTTTGAGATTTTTTTCATATTTTTAAAACTTATGGTTCAAAAGTTAGAGGGGGGGGGACGCATATTTTTTTACTTCTGGAGCGATTATTTCCGAAAATATTTACATTATCGAAAAATTATTTTAGTAAACCCCTATTCATTTTTAAATACCTATCCAACAATATATCACAAGTTAGGGTTGAAATGAAAAAAAAATCACTCCCCACTTTACGTATAGTGGAGGTACCCTAATAAAAAAAAAAATTCCACTTTTTATTTTACCACTTTGTCGGCGTGATTAATATACATATTAGTACCAAATTTCAGCTTTCTAGTGCTAACGGTCACTGAGATTATCCGCGGACGGACGGACGGACGGACGGGCAGACATGGCGAAACTATAAGGGTTCCTAGTTGACTACGGATCCCTAAAAAGGGGCACCAACCTATACTTTGTTAAAATTTGCTTGTTACTGAATAAATCATTCTTATTTTTATTTTTATTTTTTTATAATCCTCAGGACTCAGAATATGAGTTTCCACAGACATGATCCTAAACGAGAGTCACATCACATGTCTTCCCGTTGTCTTAGATACATAAATCTTTCCTTATAATTTGTTATGTGTCAACTTCCTGCATAGCAAAAAAAACATTTTAAATAAATATATGTTATTTAATACTTAATGGGAGCAATACATCATTCACTTGACGTTGATACCGCTAACATATCTATCAAAAGGTTGTTGCTTCCTTGACTATAAGTGAATTAGTGATACCTAAATTCTTACTTCAATCGCACCGATTCTTGAAATGTTATATTAGTAGGTAGGTATGTGACGTAAGACGTAATTATCGTCAAATAAACAGGAAATTAAGCAGTTACATAAGTTAGATATTTTAATCAGGTCAATAATGTTTTGTGGAACTGCGTAGTAATGTTAGGAATAGTATTTTATACAATCGTGGCATAACGTGGCAGTCGCTATTGTGTACAACACTTTTTCTAAGAGTGCTCAAAATAGGCAAGCCGGTATGAATTGAGTTCGACGTTTGCTATCTCTATAAAATTTGGTAACTTAGATCTCCAGGTGCATTGTGCTGGCGTTTGACAACATCCTGCTCCGCGAACATGTTATAATATTGTATGAAAATCCTTATGGAATAAACTATCGCCAGCGACGACGGTCGTATGAACACTTTGAAAGTTCCATCGAAAAATATGCGCTAGTAGATCGGTCTACAAAGTTTTAAAGTCGACGAGTAGAAAAAAATAATTACAGCACGTAGAACATACTATGTTCGGTTGACGATTAGCTAGCTCAACTATAAAAATGTACAATATGGCCTTACGATCTTTATGGTCTGTAAGTAAATATTGTTTGATATTGAATGAAGTCATTTAACGACCTTTCTTTCCACGAAACCGTAGGCTGGTACTAACAATTGGGTTTTACTCCTCTTTGCCATACATTTATGTCTTATTAATATTGGTTTGGTGGGTGTTCTGAAACTCGCATAAAAGTTATCAGCGCATGAATGTAGAGTGGGGCAACATGGCGTCTACTACTTTTGGTTCCAAATTATACCGAGCCTGCGTTTGCGTTTATGGCTTTGTTTTATTTTATCATACGTTTTTGCTTGCGTTGGATCCTTTTGTGTTATGTAGATTAAATCTAGTAATTTAAACTTTGCACTCAAATCTGATTTACTTAACTGAATTTCTTTGTACCTATAGGTAGGCAACGCGCATGTGAATCCTGTGTGAACCAGGCGGGCCGTATATTTTTTTGCCATTGTTGTGGTATTAAAAAAAGGTACTTGCTTATTATAGCTGGTTTGAGAATGCAAAGGATGGGAGTTAAAAGGTGGCTTTTTAAGAAACTCATCTATATACTAATTTAAACTGACACGATTTTCACTTGCGATTGCGATTAGGTTCCGTGTTTTGTCAAAATAAAGAAATATACAGTAATTAAAGAGTCATTATATGAAACCGTACATTAAAAACTAGTAAGGAGGCAAATGCTACATCTACTTGTAGTTCGTGTTAGGGACCGTAATATGGCTGCTGAAAATAAAACTAGGTATATATTATTTATTTATACCTTCATCCCATCTTGTACCACCTATGAGATAATTTTTTTGTGAGTATTCTCTTTTTGGTACCAATACTGGGTTGTTAAAAGCCATTACCAAGCTATTAAGGTGAAAATTGAATCTAAATATTTACATAAATAACATCGGTCCGGTGCCATGGGACTCTAATACTTACCATAATCTGCGTCGATTCTCTCACACTTATACTAATTCTGTTTATAAATTAATTGCAAATGACCATGACCAATTCAGGACTAATATAAAGGCAGCATAAAATAATCATTTATGCAAACGAATTTTATTAATAATCAGTATTAAGCTAGGTTGTGTAAAACGTATTATTAGGCACTTAGAAAATATAGTGAGAGAAATGGAGACTCTGATCAGAGCAAACGAATCGAGAAAGTTTTATAAAGAGGTAAGATCCTGTAAGAAAGGGTATCAACCTACAACTCAAGTGCTAGAAGACGAAGAAGGCAACCTAGTCACAGATGGCGAAGAAATAAAAAGCTGCTGGCGGAACTACTTTCGGACACTACTGAACTGCCCTCCGATCGTCGAACTTATACCCCAGACCACAGAAGGTAATGAGGATGAGAGAGTGGAATCCCTGAGCTTTGATGCCCTCAGAATTGTGGAAGTATGGCGGAGGGACAGTGCAGTCCAAGCTATATGAGTTATTACTAAGAGTTTGGGAAGCGGGGACCCAACCGCTTGAGTGGAACACGGGAGTCATTTGTCCCGTTCACAAAAAAGGATGCAAGAGGAAGTGTGAGAACTACCGGGGTATAGCTCTGCTTCCTACTGCGTATAAAGTGTTGTCGTATGTACTCCTCAAAAGACTGGAACCGTACTCGGAAAAAATCTCAGCTATTATCAGTGTGGGTTCCGTCAAAATCGCAGTACGGTTGACCAAATATTCCTTCTGAAACAGATCATGGAGAAGAGATGGGAATATGCGCAATGTGTGCACGTGGTTTTCGTGGACTTCGCAAAGGCATACGACAGCATAGATAGGGACTCTCTATACGCCATACTTAAGAACTTCAACATCCCTAACAAGTTAGTCACAATGGTTGAGGCTGCAACGAGGGACAGTAATATGAAAGTACGGGTGCAAGGCGATCTGACGGATGCTTTTCCAGTTGTTACGGGGTTAAAACAGGGCGATGCCCTATCGCCAATGCTTTTCAATTTAGTGCTGGAGCATGTCCTCAGAAAAGTACTAGCCTTGGAAGTTGGACTAGAGCTAAATGGAAAGCATATGGTAGTAGGGTATGCTGATGACCTGGCTCTATTGGGTGTTAGTAGAGCAGAGGTCCAGGTGGCGACTAAGACCCTTGAGACTGAAGCCTTGAGAGTAGGCCTACGTATAAGCCACGATAAGACTGAGTATCTCCACATGCGACGTTACAAGACTGGTCGAGACAAACCTGCAGATCTACAGGTTGGACATACTGTGTTTAAAGGGGTGGCCAAATTTAAATACTGAGGTTGTACGATCAATGACAACAATACCCGTGGCGAGGAGATCGACATTCGCATTCAAATGCCTTGCGGTGCGGTGCAGCTTTGCATAAAGTCCTGTCCAGGCTTCTCAGTAGGAAAACCAAGATCCGAATTTACAAGACCGTAGTGCGGCCTATCTTAACATACGGATGTGAAGCCTGGACACTCACTTTAAGAGAACAGAACAAGCTTTTGGTGGCAGAGAGAAAGATTCTCCGCAAAATCCTCGGCCCGACGCAGAGACCCGATGGCAGCTGGAGGATCCGCAAAAACGCCGAAATTGAACAACTTGTGGCTGAACCAAATGTTATTGGAGTGACAAAGGCGCAAAGGCTTCGGTGGCTCGGTCATCTTGAGCGGATGGGAAGCGATCGGGCGGTGAAAAGAGCATACGAGGGAAAACCGACAGGACGCCGCCCGGTCGGTCGGCCTAGGTATCGATGGGCGGATGTGGTGGATGCGGATCTGTGCGAGCTCCAAGCTGGCGACTGGCGAGAGACTGCACAGGACCGGGATCAGTGGCGCGCAGTCGTGTTGGAGGCCAAGACCCACTTTGGATCACTGCGCCAGAGGAGTAAGTAAGTAAGTAGGTAAATAAACATTTAAACTTCATAACTAATAAGATTTACATCACACTTGGTTATAAAGCGCAATAGTTCCTGGACATATTTTGGGATACTTATTTGTTAGCATATTTAACATTGAATGTCTTAATATTTAAATTTTTCTTTACAAGTGTAATAATTAAAACCATTGTGTGTAATTGGGAGGGTCCTATTGCAAACTCGAGTCATTTAAGCCCTCGCTTTTGCCCTCCGGTTTCTATTAAACTCTCATTCGCAGTATGAACTAACCATCAAAGTTGTTCAATGTACTTTTGTTAGCCCTTACAATTTATTTGGAGTGAGTTCGTCCATATATCCATATCCCATAAGACTTATTTTTAATAAGTAATATCAGTACATGTACGGAGTAAGCATTCTATGCTTCGTCGTTATTTTATGACTGTGGATGTCCATTTACGTGAAGTTCTCGTGCCCACTTGTGTCTGACACAAAATAAAAGAATACGGGACTCGACCCTTACTTGGGCAAGTAAACAACTGCATTCCGCGATGGAATTATAATAAATCCAAATCCATATAAAAATATTAACACCAAACTTTTGGGTTGTTAACCGCTTAAATCTTACGCCTACGCTGCATAGCTTAAAAACTGATCCAGTTTCGAATATCCTTTTAAATGTCACATTTTATGTTTGTATTTGTCGAATTATGACCATTTTTTATGTCTTTATGTTTATTAAAATAAAAATATGTTATTGATTAACAATATTGATAATCTCCATACTAAACAATACAGAAGAAGAAATTCATATAAAGGCTGAATTTCCAACAGCGGATTTTTACTCGTGTTTGCCAGATCGGCTGCCGGATTAAGTATTATTTTTAGACCAGTAGGTAACCCAACTTAAAATATTTTTAGTTCACATTCGAAATTCAAATCTCACAACATCAGACAAGAGGGTCCCCGACGTCAACACACTCCACCCCTATAGAGTTATTGCCCTCGGGCGATGGCGACCTTACTCACCGGCAGGTACACTATGAGTAGGATCTAGTACTATTTGGCTGTGGTTTTCTGTAAGACGGAGGAACTTCCCTAGTCGGACTCTGCTGCAGATTTGAGCTGCTGAGCTGTGCCCTACCACACAAAGCGAGATGGTATTTCCAGTACCCATACCTCTCTTTTGTACGTAGTTTTCGGATAAACCCGGATCCAATGCCGTATATAGTTTTAGGACAACCCATATTGAATGTCAGTCAATTATATAAGATCATTACAATTGAGAAATTATTAACGATTGATGGGTTACTTACCTACTTTACTCGCTTTTTAAGATATTTTTAAGTAGTCTGAACTGTAAGCTCAAACTAAAATTAATAATCAGCATTAATTAAATAGATTGATCTCATTTTAATGGATTGCCATTCTTAAGAGTCATTAACGTCACGCCAGGGTCGGGCGGACAATTCCAGCTGTCTTCTTACAAAACTTAGTCCTTGTCTTCTTGCTAATGGAAAACTTGCCTTTGATTGAATAAACCGAAAAAAAAAGATTTTATTTTTAATTTCGGCAGTTTTATGTAAATAGGTATAACAAAAAGTAATAAGAGCTTTAAAATGTGTGGTAAAGCGTACATAGAACGAGATTCTCACCGGCTTATCTAATTATGAGACAATACAATGAGCGATCCAGACACTATCAGTAATAATGTCATTATTTCTGTACCCGTCTTTTTCCATGTATATGAAGGATGAGAAGGACGGGTACAGAACTAATGACGTTACAATTACTGATAGTGTAGGGACCGCTATAGAGTTAGGTAAATTCCTCCTGCTTGTACCACCTGGTATGTTTGACGCTTCGCCGCTGGTAATACTGGTGGTAGTAAGTTAAAAAAAGTGACTGACTAGCTCAAAAGGTACCATTTGGCGGTTCATTGCTCGAATACAATATTAAATCCGCCAAACGGATACCTTTTCAAAAACCTGTCACAAATATTCCCAGTATTAAGAATGGAGAACAATATCCTATCCTAAATTTAATTTAACTACCACACATTAAATAACAAG
Organism: Pammene aurita; assembly: GCA_947086415.1. Lineage (NCBI taxonomy): Eukaryota > Metazoa > Arthropoda > Insecta > Lepidoptera > Tortricidae > Pammene > Pammene aurita. Next base: position 13,180,971 of record OX352296.1, on the reverse strand, counting down.
TATCGTGACCGAGTGACAGTCAGGTAACTCGAACCACGAACCACTGATGATAGAAACATGAAATTCCGAGTCGAGGTCCATGTAGATGATATTATATTTAATATTTGGGTTGTACCTGTCTGCATACTGGCAATCCGTATCAAATCAATAATGGGAAATGGGTTGGGTTGGTTTGACATTTATTAACTCGGGTAGAATATTTATTAGGTAAGTATTTGGTATGTATAAGTACAAATGAAGATCTGTCCTTAAATACAAAACTTAAAACTCTGAAAGCTAAAATGAAGTATTACTTACTTCTAACATATCATGGAAAAAATGAACATTGCCATAATTCCAAAACTGTTATAATAATTAATATTTACAGTTTATTAAAAATGTGTGTTTTATGAAACGTTGTATAGATTTTTCGTATTTTTATTATTTCTGAGATAAGTTTATTAAGACTAGAACTTCGCTTAAAATCCATTGTTACAAGTGTCAGAGTTGTTACTTACTTTAAAATATTTTCCAATAAAATATACATAGCTTATATTGTTAAAAGTTTTCTATGTCATTCCGGCTGCCTGACTTTCATTTCCTAAAGATTCTTTTTTAATTTAACTGCTTGAAAATTTTCGAGCGTGCGCGTACTAAACTTTTGTAGTTCCATGGCAGCTGAGGTCATCGGATTTCTGCGGCCTTGCGCGGTCGCCGACCAAGATGACACGCCGACCTGCGACATTTCGAGCACGAACCTTGCAATCCGGATTATAAATAAATGAACACCAAATCAAACCAAACCTTAACAGCCATTACATAAGATAAAGTTTCCATTGGTACGAAGTAAGGAATGCCATTTTTTTGCGTTGTAGGAAACTGCTCCAATGATCTAATGTAATATATATTAGAGCACGCTTGTTTTGATAATAAATAACGTTATTTTGTAATAAAATTCCATTGTTCTTAAGATAGATTATCAACTGTAAATTAAATCTTGTCATATAATTCTGGTTTAATTTTGACTTATCAATGTAAGTTAGAAAATTTATAGCTAGAGGTCAAGTCTTTAGTCGAAGTCACTCCCACTTAATTATTAACTGCTTCAGTAAGTAACAATTTATTTGGTTATTTTTTGGTCTCCTATAATATTTTCTAACGGCAAAACTAAGTAAGTATCCGTTTAATACCCTTACTTTTAATTCTTCGAAAGTATTATAATGGCAATTCCTTAAATGTATGCCATAGATTTGATGATTGATGTCTTTACTTTCAAATCGCTTGAGTTTAATTTCTTATCCGTTATATTTGTAGCTGATAATTATTATTTATTCAAACGCAAAGAGCTTATGAATAGTACGATTTATAATTACATCTCGGTCAATAGACCGTCAGTAAAGGTAGGTAAATATTTGGCAAAGGCCATACTTATCATTAGAATAAATCGGTACATTCATTGATAAGCACTTTAATATCGTTATTGATGATTATATTAGTGGTTTGAAATGAGTGCGCATTAATATTGTCACTCGAAATGGGTGAATATTGTTTGTCTTGACACTGATAGCGATGTTCACACCGTTACATACATAAGTATGAGTTGTTTCGAGGACTCTCAAGTCCGCCTACTTACTTACAATTTTGGTTCGTTTTCTCCAAGAGGATGTTGAACATTTAATTATACACATTTACAAATTTGTGACTACTATACCGGGATACTGGATACCGACGGGATACCGCAAAAAATTAAAGTTAGTGATATCTGTAATCATTATACAAATTACATGGACTCACAGTAGATCACCAAGTTTTAAATATATGTCCATGCTTAATGATTTATTAATATATTGAATGATTATACATACGAGTATATAAAGACATAAACGGGTGAATATCAATTTTCGCTTGAAATTTTCTAATTTCTATGGTGCAATTTTTTTTCATGGTGTTACGATATTGATCAACATACCTAATAAAGGACTCAAATTTATATAAATAAAACTTATTCTGCCTTAATGTTGACGTAGGAGTTTTATGTTTTAGCAGTTTCAAAATTACATTTCCAAAGAAATTAGAATGGCACCAAAGAAATTATAAATTATGCCAAAGAAATTAGATAATTAAGATATGCTCGTTCGAGTTTTATATACTGGTGGTGGTTTGTTATATTTTTTGTCGTGGGACGGTGGGAACATTAACGGCAACCAAAAAACGGGTAGGTTGTATAAGGGATGCAACCGACTGTAGTACATAAAACGTCTCGCGTGCTAAGAGGAGTAAATCCATGCTTGCGTGATGATTGTGTTCAGTCGTATGCATTAATTGAAGAAAATATAACAAGTTCCACCGGGGTCAACGTGGGATCTCGAGCACTGGTATCTCCATCTCTTACTGATCGTGCTGTATCGCGCTAGTTTTGTATATTCCGCACTCGGTAGCCCCAAATAGGAGCAGTCGTAAATTTTCTGTAAAAACCCCTATTTTTTATGTTACAGCTTCTATATGTAGGATTTAAAAAATTTTATTCATCTCATTAAAAAAATGTGATGCGTAGCTACTTGATTGTCTTGGCGACTCTCCAAAGAATCAGTCAAAGATTCATCGTGGCTTCATAAGGATCAAATGACGCATAAATTGACAGATCACTGACAGTCTGGTCAGGTCTCTGAAAATTTACTGTTCTATATCTTAGAATATTAAAAGAAACCTTCATAAATACGATGAAATAGACGAAATTTACAATGGAATAGAGCAAACCTTGCTTATTTTTATTATGAAAAAAATAATGTATACAGAACTTTACTTAATATATACTAAAAATCATTAAAATTGGATCAAATAAAAGTTAATATGAAGCATTAAAAAAAAATTAAGTGTTATTTAATTTCAATGGACTAATTCTAATTTCTTCGGGGCCTAATGCCAAAGAAATCCGAAGAAATTAGCGCCAACCAAGTTAGAAAAGCATACAAAATATTTTTTTTATCCATAACTATTTAACCTATAACCTAAAATCGTTGAAACGGTCAATAGACGGTGTGAGATCACTGTGTGCATCGGCTGATATTATAGCGGTACAGGAACATTGGCTCTTAAGCCATGAAATTCCGTTACTAGGCACTGTGAGTGATGACTTTGCATACACGGGCTGCTCGGCGGTTGATACGGGTGCCGGGGTACTCGTCGGGCGCCCCTACGGAGGCGTTGCAGTACTCTGGCGTAAGAATGTCTTCCAGTAGTCGTTAGTAATTAGAACTGTGAGTACTAGAATAGTAGCTGTGAAGTTAGGACTACGAGACCGTTCAATTCTAGTGCTCAGTGTTTATATGCCGGTCAACGCGACGGAAAATCTACCACTATTTACTGAGTGTCTTGTGGAGATTAGCGCGATTATGGAGGACAATAGTGATGTAGAAGTAGTGTATATATTGGAGGATTTCAATGCACATCCGACGGAGTTGTTTTATAGGGAATTGGACCAGTTCTGTGTAGAACAGGAGTGGTATTGTGCCGATGTGGATGTGCTGGGCAGATTTTATAATACTTATACATATACTAGTGAGGCGCACGGTTGCAACAGGTGGTTAGACCATTGCATAGTCACAAAGTCAGCCCGAGAAACGGTAAGAAATATCACAGTAAGACAGGACGTGTACTGGTCTGACCATTTTCCTCTTATTGTTGAGTGTGACTTGAATAAGGTACAAATAAAATGTAAAACAGTGAAATCATCTCTGGATGAGGTGTTTTGGGGTGAAAGGGAGCCTGCTCAGGTGCTGTATCGTGCTTTGTGTGACAATAGGCTGAAACTGTTGAATTTTCCAACAGAGTGTACCAACTGTGCTGATAAATCATGTGCTAATAGTAACCATTTTAATGTGCTTGATAAAATGTATAACACAATAACTAACGTATTAACTGAGGCAGCTAAAAAGTCAAGTAAAAGGAGGCACAAGAAAAAACATGTAGTAGGATGGAATAGGTATGTCTCGGAGGCTCATAGGGATGCTAGGGAGAAGTTTGTGTGCTGGGTGTATACTGGAAGACCTCGACAAGGGAGAGTACATCACGAAATGGTTGAAAGTCGGAAGCTCTTCAAGTCCAAACTGAAATGGTGCCAAGAAAGGCAGGAGCAAATTAAATGTGACATTCTAGCCTCATCCCATTCAGCTAAGGATTTCAAGGGCTTCTGGAAAAATACCAATAAGCTAAGTGTAAAGCCCGGGGTCCTGTGAGCGTCGGAGGTATAAACGACGGGAAGAGGATCGCTGATAAATTCAGGAAGCTGTTTACTGTGTCACCTTTATACCAATCTAGCCAGGGTGGGATGTGCGATGCTGGGGCCACTGTGGGAGATAGTACCATACATTTCACTGCAAAACAAGTCGAAAAAGTAATTAAAAACATGCAGAGGGGAAAATCTCCGGGACACGATGGCCTCAGTATCGAGCACCTTAAATATGCAGGAATACATCTGCCTCGCATATTAGCGATGTTCTTTACCTTATGTTTAAGGCATGCGTACCTACCTGAGCAGCTAATGAAAAGATATTGATAATGAAAGTCAGATTTTGCAAACTACAGGCCCATCTCGCTTGCCACTGTAATCGCTAAAGTGCTTGACAGCTTGCTTAACGACCACCTTAACAAGCATATACAACTACACGACGCTCAGTTTGGGTTTAGGGCAGGGCTGTCCACTGAGAGTGCTATATTGTGCCTTAAGCAAGCTGTCAGGTACTACAAGGACAGGAACACACCAGTTTTTGCCTGTTTCCTCGACTTGAGTAAAGCGTTTGACCTGGTGGTGTACGATTTACTATGGGACAAGCTAAGTGAATCTACGGTCCCACCCGAGTGCGTGTCCCTCCTGAAATTCTGGTACGCCAATCAGGTCAATCAGGTAAGATGGGATGGTGAATGGTCTGACCGGTATAGGTTGGAATGCGGGGTTAGACAGGGAGGGTTAACGTCTCCTGTCCTGTTTAACTTTTATGTAAATGGATTGATTGAGGAGTTGAGCAGCATGCATGTCGGATGCCATATAGATGGCGTGTGTGTAAACAATATAAGCTATGCTGATGACATGGTGCTGCTCGGCCCCTCAATCAACTCCATAAGAAAGCTTATTGTAAAATGTGAGCAATACGCCACTCAGCACGGACTTAAGTATAATGCAAGTAAAAGTGAGATGGTGGTTTTCAAAGCCCGAAAATACAATCCACAAAATATACCTTCGGTCATGCTGGGTGGGGTGGCGCTCAAGATTGTAAATAGGTTTAAATATCTAGGTCATATAGTAACAGAGCAGCTGGACGATGACCTAGATATAGAAAGAGAGAGAAGGGCCCTAGCAGTTCGGGGCAACATGCTCATTCGTAGATTTGCACGATGTACAAGGGAAGTCAAGCTCACACTTTTTAAAGCTATTGCTGCTATTGTACATCCTTCTACGCGTGCAGTCTATGGGTGAAGCATACAAAACGCGTTTATAACGCGTTGCGTGTCCAGTTCAACAATATCTTCAGGATGGTGTTTAAGCTGCCTCGCCACTGCAGTGCGTCTGGTATGTTTGCTGAGGCGCACACAGATGGTTTCTATGCCATTCGACGCAAGAGGGTAGCCTCTTTGCTGAGACGAGTGAGAGGTAGCGAAAACAGCATCCTGAGGATGGTGGCTGAACGCCTCGACTGCCCCATGCTGGGGCATTGGGTAGGTATTGTGACGGGGAGGGTAAAATAATATAATCTGTATTTGTATTTGTATTTTGTATTTGTATTTTCCGTATTTTACTAACATAGGTTTAAGCGTCTTGTTTAGGTTAAGTTTTATAGGTATAAGTTTAACACACATTATGGATTTTTAAAATCTGAAATAAATAATTTTTATTTTATTTTATTTATTATTAACATATGGATTTGCTTTACAAGTACAAGTATAGTAAACAGTAATATGCATGCGCTATAAAAAAATAAAAAAATACAAATCACATTTGACTTAATTTCAGTCCCGAAGAAATTAGGCACTTAGAGGCAGAAAATCCTCAAACGGTGATATAAACATTTTTTTGCGATATACATTAACTAAATAGCTAATAAGGCATAACATAACTAATAAGGCAACTGGAAAGGTGCCGGGTTATTATTAAGGGATTGCTTAGGTAGCAAGGTGACATAATGTAAGATAGAACAATTACACTAAATAAATTAGGTGTTTTTTGGTGGGACAAAATATGTCAGATGATAACTTTCGATTAATAGGCCAGAAAAAATATATTGTAAAATGTATGAATAATTTAACATTCAGACTAAATGGTAAGACAATAGTCATGGACAGTTTCGGGGAAAAATATCCTCCCTTATCCCCGAAACTGGGTATTTTTAATCGTTGGAAAATAAAAACACGGTGGCGGACGCGCCAAAGAGCTTAGGTTTTAGAGGTTTGAAATTTTTTTTAAATACCTTTAGTATCAAAATCTGACATTCTTAATGATGAATATATTGCTTTTCAGATTGATCTTCATCCACAAAAAAAGTTAACTGTTTTAACTATATATTTCAAAAGTTAACATGCCGAGACAAGTGCAAAACATGAAAATTGATATTCACCCAAACTAGTTTATAATTTCCTTGCGTAACACTTCTTAATTACTCAAATAACTGTGTTTAAATATCTCTTATCAGTTGGTGTCTACTTCAATCCTTTCACTTTTTCAACTCTAAGAATACTGGGCAATATATATTTATTATCCTTTATGTATATTTCACATTGCATATTTCACAGTAGTTATGTTAAAATACATTAATTCTAAAAACGTATTACTTATTTTAGTTATAATCGACGCAACACTCAATCTAATTAATTAAGTACTCGTACTAGTCAACAAGCAAGGACTTATAGAAATTGAAAGATGCTTAAGAAACCCTTGGCGTCTTTTAGCTGGATGAGTTGGTTGTGGTTCACTTCTGGAGGAGTCTGGCTCGGGACCGGGACAAGTAGTGTACATGAAGAGTAGTAGTAGTGAAAGTGAAAATGATGATCTTAGAAATGATGATGTTTGAAATCTGCCATTATTTTGTAATTGGGTAGGTACTAATGTAATGAAACTACAGGACTTATATTGGGTGGGGAAGCTGTCAGCTGTTTGCTCATGTGCTAAGGCTCCTTATTCCCTAGAAGGCCGTAAAACTATTAATGAAAAAAGCCGCATAAAATGCTATTTATAAGATAGTTTGTATTAGTAATACAAAAAAATAATTTTGAACCATGTTTATTATTATTAAGTACCCACAAATACGATTCTCACAAAAAGTGTCCTGTGAAGTGTGATTTAAGTGTCATTTTTAAAAATTCATAGTAATTTGAAATTTACTGCTATAGTAATGTTTTTTTTTTATCATGATAGAAATATAGTTTAACTTTGCAATGGTAATATTTTTAGGGCAAAATATTCATAGGGTTTTCGTGGAAAAAATGAAATGTAACCGTGTTTTCATCAAAAAACTGGCATATAATCAGAAGGTATTTTGTCGATTATCCAAGATGAATCTTCGATTTTTATTTCCATGGCCGTCTCATACATGATATACTCAATTGAATTTAATTCAAATTGAATAAGAATTTTTACCCTTTTTTGCGTAATCTGAAAATGAACGGTACACCTAACTGGAAAATCTGGAAAGGCCTTCCAAGACAACCAATTTTTTTCATATTTCACTCGTTAAAATGTAATATTTGCTCCGATGGCCGTCTAGATAAAGAAATGAACTATTATGTGCATCAATAGTAGATTTAAAAAAACTTAGTATTTTCGCCATAGCCTTCCAAGAAAATGAAGCATTTCGTGAAATTCGCGCGTTTTGGGAATAAGGTCTCTTATGTGGTCATAAGGCCTTTTAAAAAATTTATTATAAGACATATTCATTAGAGTTGAGATCGCTGCATTGTCCTCTTTACTGTTTCTAACATATTTAATCAATTTATCATATCATAGAGTGATGCATCGATACGTGTAAAAACAAAAAACTTAGTTTGGAAACCAAATAATGGCTCATTAATTATTATTTAATACTCGCCATAAAACAGCATGATTCGTTGATTATCATAATCATAACTCGACTTAAAAAAATATTCCTTGGAAAGAGCCCCTCATCACCTTAAACAAATCTCCCTTAAATGTTAACAATACATTACGGATAATCATAATTCAGTCTCACCGTTTTTCTTCAACGTACTCGCAGACGACGGCAATACCGATACCGTTTAACAGGCGCTGGCGCCGTTCTCGATAACTGAATCGATGTAGACCATTACCGAAAACAGGAATACGTAAGAATGCGAAGAATGTACCAGCTATTAATTGTATGGCGGATGTTGTGTCGCGAATGTTGTCTGTCTGACCCAAAAACAATAACTCCTTAGTATTCAGTATAAAGATACGACATTTTGGTTTTGGGAAGAATGCTGGCGTCATACGAAGGCGCCGGCGCGGGGCTCGGCGCGTGCGCCTAAATATCACATTGAAAGGCTTGTTACATGAGCGCTGCAGCGGACTTTTGCAATTTGGTTCCGTTTTAGCGAAAATGTTGTGGCGTGGGTAGACGAATGTAGTTGGCAAAACGAAACGAAAAAATAGTTAGTTAGTAAGCCCCTGTAACATACTCGTATAATATATCGTATATTTATAGCCATTATATTCGTATGCGTTCGGAACATCATCAATTATTTAAGAGCTGGGCTCTTGTCGGTGGAGCAATTTCCATGTATGTCTATCCTTTGCCTTCTCCTTAACAGCCTGATACGACACGACGTTTATTGTTTTCGGAACATGAGGACATTTTATTGCATTGGACTTTATTTAGATTTCTGCCCAGATTTATCCAGCAGTAGATCTACCTAAAATGTATTAAATCCATAGGCTAAGTATCTGTGGGAATACCCCGACTACTTAAATTAAACTACAATTTTGAACAGGGCTTAAATTTAACAAGTAGACAGGTATTTTACAATTCATTAAGAAATAATTTAATCTATAACTGATTAATTTTATACAAGTAGGCACTTTGGCTACACATACATTTTTTTAAATAAGTGAACTATTTTACTTGTTTAAAATAAACATTAAGAATTTTGAAGCAAATCAAATTATTTTGTTCAATATTTTTTGATTTGCAATTTTTAAGTAGTTACACTACTATATATAAACTGAAAATAGATGTCATATACTTCAGAAAAAATGTGACCAAACCCTCCGGTGTCCGAGGCCAGATTTGAACTGGCGTCTTCAGCTTTCGCGGCTGACGTCCTGACCACTAGACCACCCGGTCACGGCGGAACTTGACAAATTTTCTCATGTATATGCAATCTCTGAATTTGACACGGCTAGGCGCCGTTGACCATACTCTAAGGGCATGCGCAGTACGTGCTTGCACCTCCTATCCGAATCTCTTACGTGATTCTGGTGATGGTGGAAAGCTGAAGACGCCAGTTCAAATCTGGCCTCGGACACCGGAGGGTTTGGTCACATTTTTTCTGAAGTATATGACATCTATTTTCAATAAACATTAAGAGCTAAAAATAAAATAACTTAAGAATAAATTATAAGTAGAAAATTTGACCCAGATCGCCGCCGTCTATTGGCAGCGTGCCCAGCACGCCTATGATGGCAGATTTTATCAGCGGATAAGTTGATATAAATCTGATATAATGACAGTTGCCGTCATTAACTTTATCCGTTTTTCATTTGACATCTGATAGCGGGATAACTTGACATATTGTCCATTGTACGCATGCATGTTTTTTTGAATGTGTGTGTCTAAAAAAATATCGTTTACACTATGGTTATATCAGTTTTTCCACTTTTGACAGCGCCAGCTGATAACTTGATAATGTATCATTTTTTGACAGCAAAACTTGTTAATTTTATATAGGTGCTCATCGGACCCCGATAAGAGTTGTCGGGAACTAAAACGTATGAAAATTCTTCTTTTTGTCATTGATTTCTAGCAAGTAGCTGTTTTTTGAGATGTAACAAAAGTTACTTTTTAGAATGATTCTATGCTTACTATGTTATTGTTTTGTAGGAATGGCGGCATTCAATTATTTTTGGCAGCTGCTGCTGCCGAAGAAAAACAGCACAGAAAACTCCATCGTAGAGCTTATAGGGAGGTCTGTAATCCATTCGATATGCGTGACGAAGTTTGGCACATATCATCCTCCTAGCGTTAAACCCGGCTTTAGCCACGGCTCATTTGAGCCTTGGGTGCGCTTGGCAACCTAATCCCATGAATTGGCGTAGGCATTAGTTCTTACGAAAGCGACTCAGAGGAGAAACTAGGCCTTATTGGGATTAGGTCCGGTTTCCTCACGATGTTTTGCTTCACCGAAAAGCGACTGGTAAATATCAAATGATATATCGTACGTAAGTAGCGAAGAACACAGTGGTTTGAACCCGAGACCTCCGGATTGAAAGCCGGACGTCTTACCGCCCGGCTTCAGTTTGGCACGTAATTATACAATGAGAGTGACTGAAATCTTCAGATACCCCAAATAATTAATCAGTAGTGATTCTTAAAACAGTTAATAATTGCGAAATATATTCGTATGGTCAGTTCTCCTTGCAGTTTTATTCGATTGTTAACTGTATACATTCGCACTTTTTGTGTCATGTCGATTTTTGTTAAGTACAACCGTATTTAGATACCTACTGTGCGTACTGTGGAACTCTTTACAGTTTGAATTAGAGCCTGTCTGGAAATAGAAGTGCCGTAAAATGTATGAGTTCCCATATAAACCACGTACCTGTACCACAAACTCTAACAAGGAAGTATTTTTAGTTTATAAGCAGGCAACTCTTAATTAAAAAGGTTAGGATCGGAAGAAGATAAACTAGCAAACTAAAATTATTCTCTACAACACCCTTGTCCGCAGCCATCTCGAATCTGCCTCAATTGTTTGGAACCCCTTTTACCATGTCCACTCGCAACGCGTTGAGAGCATACAGAGGGCGTTTACAAGATTTCTAGCATTAGTGCTCCGGGATTCTCACACAGAAATACCTACGACTGTCGCCTTGCAAAATTTCACATGAATAGCCTACGGGATTGGCGACGAATGTTAGAATTTTATTTTTTGCACAAGATAATAAATGGCCAGGTAAAATGCAACCACCTGCTTGAGAGAATTTCTCTAACCGCACCGCACAATTATCCTCGGCGTCCCATAGTAAGAACGTTTTCAGTCCCGGTAACCAGGACTAACCTCGGATTGCAGTCTCCCATCGTACGAGTTTGCGCTGGCTACAATGCCTTATTAGTTAATAGACATGACATCGACATTTTTCATGACCGTCTGCCAACTTATAGGTCTATGATTCTAGCCAAAGAGAACAATACTCTGTAAATTTTATGAAAATTAAATTTATTGTTCTATAAGTCAACTTTAGTTTTAAGTTTGTTTTTAATTTTAATAAAATCCTCTATTATTAGTACTTAATAGCCAGCATAATTTTAGTATAATATTTTAGGATTTATAATTTTAGGTTAATACTTAGATATAGTTATTATTGATTATAGTTGATCTCACTGCAATTTAATGTAGCCAGTGTTATGTACTCCATAATTGTCGTATATATCAGTTGTTATTACCATTTAGTATAATATTAGTATAAGTTTTAATATATATGATGTGGATGTACTTTAATAAATAAATAAAAAAATAAAAAAAGATATGATGATCATTTTCACAGGCAATTTTACGTGTTTAGCTTAATAAGCGAAAGATTCACCATGAACGATTAGTAACTTTTTTGTTTGATTTCAAGCTCACATGGTCATTCACATTATAAATATTATTTGATACGGGATATTTACCATGTTACATGGTCCATGTATGTATATTTGTGTTTACGAGCACCCGATATTTCGGCGCAGTTGCATGCACCATCATCACGGAGTAACTAACGTTGCAGTGAGTTTTAGTAGTCTACCCACACACCGTAGCGATCTACCCTCTTTCGAGTTCGCTTTTTTCGTCCATTGTCACTGCTACTACTACTGTCCGCGTTCTCACTTGTAACTCGATCACGATTGCGACACACGACACTTACAGTATCAACTCGCGCGTTTTTTTGCGAAACAGTATATTTTGGATTATAGAACTTCCGGATCACTGGATACCAGACACTTGATAGACGAAACCCATCTTCCCGGTTAAAATTCTCATATTTAAAAATTTCAATGGCTTGTTTGACCATCCTGGGTATGTAGTGCCTTTCGGTCGAAACTGTCGAAAGTATCTTTGTGCAGCATAGTTTTCAAGTTATCGTGGTACCGTTGTGGTCGGGCTGGGGTAGGTACAGGATCCTGGCCCGAAAAACCCCATTCAAAGAAGATTTGGTGAATGCACAAATTAACTAATATTTAGGTGTCATCTAGTGTCTTCAATTCCATGAATGTGTTCCACATAGTAATCACGGTACCTGTACCCCCACCCGACCACAACGTTACCGCGATAACTTGAAAACTATGCGGTACAAATTCATGATATTGGCGGCACTAAAAAGCACCTAAAAATTATGAAATTGTGTTCACCTTATCTCGTTTGAATGGTGTGATTGGGCCAGGATCCTGTACCCCCGCCCGACCACAACGGTACTGCTATAACTTGAAAACTATGTGGCACAAATTCATCTGACTATAAGCACTAAATAGCACCTAAATATGATGAATTTGTACAATCATTATATTCCAATATCTTGTTGTGGTCGGGCCAGGATCCATGACACGGAAAATGGGACACAATAACGAGAGCTAAGAAAATGCTAGTCATTCGCGGTAACCGAGCGCAGTGGGTAAGTGGGCGCAATGCGAATATCTTAGAAGCCAAGGAGGTGGCCGCATATGATCCGATTGGAGGCGCAAGAGGGGCTAATCGGTTGCGATGACTCACTGCGCTGCACAACGTTTCATTAAGAATATTTTTGCAAAAATATTAGTTGCCTCATTTCAATTTTTTTTTGCATTTTGGAAAGCCTTGTTATGTGAAAAGTTGCTAGCTCAAAACAGTGAGTCTATTAAATATCAATTGAGTGTATATTTAAGTGTTCGAAAATTTAAAGTAATTAAAAATTTCGCTTTCTTGGGAAAGCCTGCGCGGGTAAGTGTGCGCATTTTCTGTATCAAAATGACTCAATTTCATAACAATTTCAACAGATCTTCAGACTTATTAGTTAATTTTAATTACTTAACTGATAATATTTATAAAATGTTTATTTATGGTAACGAAACAAATGCAAACACTTATCCTGAATACGCCTAGGTACTTACCCCGTAATGGTAAGCACATTTACACGCATTAAGGGTCAAGTATGCGCATTCCGGTTTTTCCTCATTATTTTTATTCTGCTTCAAAAAAAGCTACTGTTTTGATTATTATTTTCATAAATTCTCCAATTGTTCTTCTAATACTATTTTTTTTGTGAGGTATGAAGTCAAGAGTGCGCATAGTTACCCTGAATGACTCTATCCTTATTTTCAGATCCTGGCTTCTGTCAGTTATTCATCGGCGGAGGCTTAGATAAATAACTAACTAAGCTTATTAATCTCTCTCTTTCGCATTATTTTTTGTACTTAGGTATGTTAAAATATATATATAGGCCCTGTCCGCTATGAAAGAGACACCTTTTAAACTACTTTGGTGTTCCTTTTTCGCAACAGATTTACTGTCGTGTAACTCTAACCTCCACCGATGATTAGCTACCAGTTGCCTGGATCTAGTCATAAGGATAGTATAGCAAACTAATAAGAGGAGTTTCACCGTTCTCGTTATTTTGTCACAATTTTCACACTCTTAGTCTATTATTTTAATAAAGACGATGTGACGTGGAAGTTTTGTGCAAATTGTGCTAAGTGTGCCCAAATTGTACGTTTTAACAGTGGATTTATATAAAAATAAAAGACAAGAGAAAATAATGCGCATATTTGGCACAGCTCGCCCAAAACTTGAGGTAGGTACATATTCAATTATTCACATCATCTTTCAGAAATAAAATTTATTGATTAGAACCTAATGATCCTCCTAATACGTGGGTGCTGCAGATACCCTCAAGTATTTTTTTAACAGCAGATACCACGTTTTAGGGACAAAGTAAAATTATTTAATAACATTAAATGCTGTGTTTAGTGTCTATGAAGGCTCTCGGCTTGGCGTATTTTCTTGACACGGAACTGTGGTTTTTGGCGTTTTACACACGAAGACACGAAGTTGCGTGATGACTCTTTAACTCTTACATATAAATAGAGTTGCTTTTTAATTCTCAGGTACTTAGGTAATACTGAAAAAATATAATTTGTTATTCCATTTACTTGTGGCAATTATCAAAATATTTACCAGTCAATCTAAGCATGTGTCGATACGGTTTTTTTTTTCAGGAAAAAGTAGTGCAATATTCGCACAAATATGGAATAGTACGTAACATATAAATAAAAGAAACAACGCTAGCAGCACCGCTTTCTTATGACTTGTAAAGAACCGACTGATAGAATAAAAATATTACAAAAATATTTTGGTAATCCAATCGTTATGTCGTAGGATATGAACTAAATAATACTAAGAATGAGCACCACAGTCCGTCTAGAAAAGTTGCCGTATTAGTTAGTTACTATGCGACAATACAAACATACATAAATACTCACGAAAATCATAACCTTCCTTCGGCGGTCGGATAAAAAGGTGGGACGGACAGACGAATAGACAGACAGACAGACCTACACGACATGAGATTTTTTTCTTTTTGAGGTATGGATTTGGAACCTTAAAAACAACGGACAGACGGACGTACGGACGGACAGTTAGACATCTACTATATGATTCTATAAAAAAAGAACGGACAGACGGGCAGACGGACGGGACGGACGGATAGTCGGGCAGACGGACGGACGGACGGACGGGCAGACAGACATCCACTACATGATCCTATAAAAAAAGAACGGGCAGATGGACGGACGGACGGACAGGTGGGCAGATGGACAGACGCACGGACGGATGGACGGACAGGTAGACAGACAGACAACCCTCCACGCCATGAATCTATAAGGGTTCCGTTTTTTCGTTTTGAAATACGGAACCCTAAAAAGAACGATTATACTGACGCAGGCACGGACATAGGGTTTTTTGCTTTTCAGATACGGAACCCTAAAACAACATACAGCCAATCTCCTTCTTTTATAATTTTGAAGAAAACTACCTATATGGAAAATCTTGCCTTCATTCGGTATATAAACGTGCATACATACATATCTTATATATAGTTCTACTGTTGATATTTGATATTTCCTTATAAAACGTTATGTAGACGTTACATAGAGTCGGACAG
Source organism: Pammene aurita (assembly GCA_947086415.1). Classification (NCBI taxonomy): domain Eukaryota; kingdom Metazoa; phylum Arthropoda; class Insecta; order Lepidoptera; family Tortricidae; genus Pammene; species Pammene aurita. The sequence continues at coordinate 13,165,619 of OX352296.1, read as the reverse complement.
ACAACCACACAGTCTAAACCGTTGATTATTGAAAACATCACCGACAAAAATATCCTTTATTTTTCACTTCTATTCCCATAGAATTCGGTTAGTCGCTACATGTGAAAAAAAAATGTATTACGATATAATACATAGGTAGCAATACTTTTATTTACATCAAATAAATAAAAAGGACAAACAACTGAATAGAAAATTATGCTAATCCTACGGTTCTTGAGATGGGAAAGAAAACCCCGCTATAAGTCGAACGCAAGGACAGACGGACGGACAGACAGACATCAAGAGCTTAAAAATATTGTAAATTGATGTGACTTTTCATTTATTGCTCTTTGATTATGGAACTCTAAATAAGGAACAAACATTATTTATTTCTATTCTGTTTACATGAAACGGTCATCATTTTCCGGAGAGTTCGGCTGACATCACGGATTGCATTTCCTAAGATGCAGAGTAGCATAAACTAAAATGCACTAGACGTTTTGATTGCTCGCATGATGTGTATAGTAATTTTCAAGAGAATTTTAAATTAGTTAGGTCTGCATTTCACTATTTACTACCAGCTTGTTTACTCACTTTAATAAACATATTGCTTACTTTTCCTTTTTTTTACGACACTTTAGTTGCATTCTAGTAACCATAGCCTGAAGAAGTTCACAGTTTTTCGTGCGATAGTCTGAAATGAAAAGAAGTTGATGATGAGAGAAAAAAATATCAAGTATCGGTATCAAGCAAAACCGTAATAAGAAAGATACTTAACCAAAAAACTAATATAAAAAACGCATAAGAAGCCTATTCTAGCCTGTTGATGGCTGTCGATATCAGAGAGCTCAGAGAGGTGCTTGCTATGGGAAAAACACATTGCTCGAGGAACCGATGACTTTGGAGGCGTCTTCTTATAATGCTTATCTACATTTACTTACCCTCATATTCGGATTGTTTTATTTTATTTCTTGCTATTTTACTTATTTTGGGTACAAGTATTACTGATATTTTGCTTGGTGCCGAATTATAAATATAAATCTCTAAAGAATAAAAAGCACTTCAGATAAAAATATGAAATTAATTATTATCTTTTTACTTTTGTCATTATTGACAAGTACGGAAGCAATCGTGCTAAACCTTAGAGAATTCAACCCGGATGGAGTAGCCATGTCTGTCATTTACGATACAAAAAGTTTGCCGATTTTTGCGGGGGAGGGGAACGTCAAATGTATGGCTATTCATACGTAACGTACAAATAGCTACGTCAGATAAACGCCAGTCCATACATGTGTATGACCACTGGTTATATGTTTTCGGCAGAGGGGAACGCCTGTCAATAGGAGTCGCTATTGTTGGTTGGTTGGTTGAATTCTCAAAGCGCTAAACCCACGGATTAAGAGAGAAACCGGACATTACTCTATGTCCCTAACCACAGTTGAACCTTTTTACCGAGCACTACTACTGTGACTAGTAATAAGTAGTAAAAACGGTCTGATAGAGAGCATAATGTAGGGGGCGGTGTCTCACTCACACTTGTTACAAAATTGTCACATTTGACACATATTGACATTTTGATTGTCTAATGACGTCATTACCTCCTTAGCCAAAACGAGATACAGTCCCCATGATAACCCTCTCTTTAGGCCTCGCTTTGTGACCGAAGGGTAATACTCGGGTTTGAAATGATAACTTCATGGCTAAACCGTGGATTGATCATATTATCTCGGCCGCACATTTTTCTCGGAGCTCGAGGTCTGCTCCAGAACCTAATCCTAAGATTTGGCATACACACCAGTATTTACGAAAGATACAGACCTTTCAACATTGACGAGAAACTAGGGTTTGTTGGGATTAGGTTCGGTATTCCTACAATATATTTCTTATAAACTTATTTAGACGTCATATACAAAGGAAATATATTTCTTTACTGGCTTGTAAATATCAAATGATTTGTGGTCACAACATATTATTTTGAACATTATCGATATAGGTAGCCATTTTTGAGTTATCTTCAAAAAACTTCTTCCCTCCATTATGCGTGGTCCGACACGCACTTGGCTGGTTTTTTTATACATATTAAAGATTAAAGCATTACTTTTTAGAGTATGACTACACATGGACTAGACTATCTAAAAGAAGTTAGTACTCCTTAAAGTCTTAACCTATTTTATGGGTTTTAAAAAGCTAGTCGTAGACAATCGTATACACTGTGGTACACACACACTACTGAATGTCATGTCGGCAACTAGCCGACAACTTGACATATTGTCATGTTATCTGGCTATCCCCTGATAACTTGATAACCTGTCAGTTTATCATTTTATCAAGTTATCCGCCGACAGTAACCATCATAAGCCTGCAGAAGGCTGGCAGCATTGCCCCGTTGTATCGCAATGCTGATCCGTTGTGCTAAATAAGATCCAGCCTTCTGGTCACGCGTCAATTCAACTAGCCAAACTTTTACTTGTTTTATATCTTTCTACCAAATATTAAATGTAATGACGTTTTTTAATGTTTATTTTACTTCTTTTTCGACTGCCAAAACATAAACCATGAAAGTAATAACTAAAGCGTTCAAGTTTAGCCAAAGCATACAATTTCTATTTTACTGTCCATAAATAAGACAAATAATATTATTGTTATAGTATGTAGCGCAACATAGTTTGCGCTGGTTCTTATTAATAGCCTTGTTTTTACGTTATAATATGCAGACTTACCTTCCCAGAGTCCTCTAAATAATGGCATACATACACGAGCCGCTTGCGCCATAACACTACGGCCACAAGCTTGCCATACGCGGCCGCAACCTCGGTTTGTCTGTGGCCACCCTTAGCCGCGCTGCGGGCTTGCCGCCTACACTTCCCCAAATATAGGGAGATTCATGAATCATGATCAGCCGTAAGGCAAACCTTTAAAAATACATTTGAATATGTCAGATAGCATGTTAGTCATCCTACTTCTTAAATTAATAACAAAAACTTTATTGATGATAATATGCATGTAAATCAATGTACCAAATGGTTTACAAATTTACTGGATTATTTATTGAGTTTATATAACACGTGTTTTCGAAATTCTTCTACCTAGAGACTATTAATTTATTGAGCGGCTTTACCTACGCACCGAATAACGTCTTAGTAAACAAGTATAATATTATTGTTATAGTATGTAGATTAGTTATGGTTTGGCGACACTTGTAATTTATGCAGTGGACTATAAAAATAATCTCGTGTTGTTATTTTTTATATTAGTAGCAGACTTCACTCAAATACCTACTAAGCTTTTAGATATGAGATGTATTTTATACGACAGAAGTAAACACTGAGTATATAGACGGAGAGCTGGCCACGTCAGCTATGACACAATAATGAGAGCAACGAAACCCCTGTAGTTAGTTTGCTATACTATGCTTATTTCTAGTTCCGGACATCTGGCAGCTGTAAACTGGTGGAGATCAAAGAGTGTAAATAACTTGAAGATAACAAATCTTAGATTTCTGGTTTTGATGTAATATTATGGAAAATTATGTATTTAATTAGATTATTCTGCCAGAAGATTCTGTTACGGGGAAGTAGTGCCAAATGGAGTTTAATGCAATTTATAGTTAGTCGCTTCCAGTTTTTGTTTCCGCAATAATACACTATGTGTTTTGTTCTTATGTAAAAATATAGGCTCTATAAATGACACAAATTTCCCAGTTTTTACCTAGTTTGGTATTACTTTTTTCCAACTGAAAAAAATTGTTGGTCTGCCACTCTGACGTCTACCAATTTAAGCCTGCCAGATGCCCGGATCTAGCATTAAGGTTGGTAAAGCAATTTAACTAGACAGGTTTTATTGCTCTCATTATTGTGTCATATCTGACGTGGCCAGCTCTTAGTCCAATAGAGGTAATAAATGCATCCTTGATCTTGTTACATAGGAGTACTAAAATATATTATGTATTTTATTGAATCGTATGGCTAAATACAATATTCCTATATATACCATCGGGTTCATAATTTCATACCCAATTTATGAATGAATTCATTGATAAATTGAGTATGCAATTATTGCATTAGAGTCGCTCTAAAAATACAATAATTTAGAATTAGAGTGCGATATCCAGATTCTTTGCCCATTAGGCAGCATGTTCACTAGGCCCATAGATTATGTAGTAAATATTTTTTAGAAGTTTAATTAACACTATCGTTACAACTATTCCAAGATCTTTGACGGACAATGTCTAACATTCATGGAAAAATGTGATTAAAAAGTTTGTTGCAAATATTGCGTTCGTACTTGCCTACGTACATCAATAAAACTTGCCCCTAATAAACTAGCCGTACATGTTTAAAAGTTCAGTGTATGTATTACATTTGTTTTAATTTTAATCCAAATATGCGGTGCGTTGCGCTAGTACATTTTGTTATGATTCGTGTATTATAAAACTCCCATCAGTCCCATCTGGTCTGAAATCATAAATAGCCTACAGTAATTAAACTTGATGCGCAACTTATCCACTCGAATGACAAAAAATAACCATAAAAAAAATATAAGCTTTTACTGCCGACTTGTACCTTTATGTCAACAGTCAACTCTCGATAAGATTATGGAAATGATTCTATCAAACTCAATGAGACCGCGTTATTTTACCTTAGAGTTCCCTTGGTCTCCATTGCCAGATCAACTCGATGTCATCATAATATTGTATTGTCATTCATCTTCCTTATCCATACCAAATCTCAACACTATCCGACAATCTAAAAGAAACTTATAAATAAGCTTGTAAATAAGTAACGTAGAAATGAATAACATAACAATAAAAATTACAATATTGACAGTTAAATTACCGAATAAGAAAGGCTGCCAAGGGGTTCACGTGGATAATGAGGTCAAAGGACCTTAATGCAGTAAAAGCTCACAAGAATATTCCTTTTTTTAATTACCGTCATATTAACGTCAAGGAAGTACAGCGTGTTCATGTAAAATGTCGTAGAGCGAATGAAAAACATTACTTGACAAAAACGACCTTTTTAAAAATAATTCGTTTCGCATTCGCGATTATCTCTCATTGTTGTATGTTTCTCTGCACTGTCACCGAATCGCATTAAGTCTTATACGGGAGGGTAAAGGGCGCTCGTGACGTTTATTTGCTATTTAAATACAATAGCAGCCGAGTGGTAGATGACCTTTCCGTGTAAGAGGTCCCGGATTCGATCCCTAGTATAACTTAGTTTGAGAAAATTGACTTTCAAGACGTTGATTTTTTAATTTGTTTCGTTTTTGCGCATTGATGGCCTCTATGCTACAGTATGCTGAAAAAAAAAATTAAATAAACATTAGACTGTTTTTCTGCTACATTTTTTCCACGGCGATTTCCTTCCTTTTATATGATTGTTGAATTATGCTGCTGGATATTTTAAGTGCCTATTATTTTATTTATATGGAGCTAAACCGGACACGCAGTTCCTCCAATCATCTGTTTAGTTCACAATTCAAATATCTAGGTGCATACTTTACAAACCTGTATTGTATCTACAATTTTTGCAAGCAGTTTCAAGAAATAATATGTAGTTTGCTAACAAACCTTAGTTTACTATTATTAAAACATTTTTTGCAAGTTTCACGTGCCTATTTATATAGTTGTGTAATTGTTTATAGGTACATAAGTATCGTCCTTTTTTTAAACATTCACCATCCAGGATCTTGGACCTTGCTAATCAGTCTTAGGTGCATATATGGTCAAGTTCATTGCCAGTCAACCGACAAACAGGGGCTTGATTAAAAGATTTACCTGACACATTTATTTCTATCCAGATACTGCGAACTAATGAAAGGTGTCGGATACAGGAAAATGGAAAAAAGAGGTTGTGGTTCCCAAACCTGTTACGCGTTCTTGCTTTTATGTATATTTGTCACTGAAGTCAATGGCCTTATGGTAACATGTATTCAAATGCTGTTTTGATTTTGGTTATTTTTACTGCACTTCCAGTAAGTTCTATTAAATTGCCTCTATTGTACCTAAACATATAATAAAGCAATATAATTATTGTGTACCTAATACTATACAGTTTTAATAATTTATCAATAATTTCCTGTATAACAAATACTTAAGTAACAAAATACGTAATTACTCGTATCGTTTCACAGTACACAAATTCAATAATAATCCAAGTATTATTGAAAAACGATTATCTATCGGCATTAAAATTCTTTACTGAGGTCGTCTGTTATTGTGATCTATGGATTACTTACTAACATTGAAGTTATAGGAAGAACTATCCGTAAAGAAGCATTTGAAAAGTTCTATGACCTCGTTCAAGTGTTCCGTTTTGAACAGGTCATGTCAGTATTGTATCCTAACATTTACAACTAACGCCCACATTGATAGGTGCAAAATGTCGACCGTGATACAATCAAGTCTGTTACGTTTTATGTATGAGAAACAATATTTTATTACTTTGTTTATATAATTTATTCAGTGAAAAATCTCAGATGTTCTTAGGGCATACTTTACTAAGACATCATAATTTCGTCTCGTCATTTTAATACATGAAACTGGAACGTTTTCTACTGCCAGTCTATGCGAATATTTCGTTGATAAATATGTCATAATTAGCTCAAATATTTAGAGGTTCAAACTTGGATATCGTTTTTACGAGGGAGGCAGGCCAAGCACACGGAATTTCTCGAGGACGGCGTGAAGGTCGCATTCCGGTGGGTCAACATTGACGTAAACTTTATTATTTTCTAAAAGCTTTTCAAAAGCATTTCAGAGTTTTTTTTAAGCCTAGCTTCTGGTCGATCTTGGTGGTTTACATTCAGTATTTTAGACTGTAGTGGGTGTAGTTACATATGTACTCATTAAATTGGTAAACTGAAAACAATGAAATAACTTATATTTACTTATACATAGGACTGCTGTCCCGGTTTTGGCTACTGAAGAGTTATTCTATTCAAGACGTCCGTCATTTTGTGTCAATAAGGAATTATGATACTCTTTATGTACCGAGTCATTGAAAATATATTACTGTATTTATATGAATCTGCGCTGTTAAGATTCTGACATTAAGACCTTATTTTTTCTTTAATGAAAAGTCAAAAAGGGGCCCAGGAGACAGTTTTGGCTACTTTTTCCATGGCTCCTGACAACTGATACATGACAAATGACAGTGCCATCTGTGCTGCCATAATTAACTAGTTACAAACCATTGACTTGTAAATTTGTTTATACCTTAATAAAGTTGAAAATGGCCAAAACCGGAACAGTAGCCACAACCGAGGCATCTGCCCGATATGTATTCCAAAGGTTTCTTAAATAACAAAGCATAGTCAAATATAGATATTGTGTGAACTAAATAGTTCAAGATTCCTTAATGACATTTATACTTAATCACGTTGTTTTTTTGATGTCTTAACAATATTGTTCCAAATGCTTTATAAACAGATAACATGAATAAATTATACGTATTTCGCACCATTTAAATTACTTTAATGATAAAATAATTCTCGTCAATCATAATAATAAGCGTCGGCCAGATACGTAGACGTGGAATTATATACCGAGTCAATTATTTTCTTGACACCCAGCTGTTTATAGCGTACTAAAAGAATTGGGCCGAAAAATGCTCGAGTGGAGACCACGAACCAGCAAGCGCAGCGTAGGACGTCCACCCACGAGATGGACAGACGATCTTGTTAAGGTCGCCGGAAGACGCTGGATGCGGGTCGCTTCCAACCGGTACGTGTGGAGGTCCAAGGGGGAGGCCTATATTCAGCAGTGGACGTCTTATGGCTGAGATGATGATGATGATGAAAAGAATTCCGTAGTCAACTAGGAACCCTTATAGGTTCGCCATGTCCGTCTGTCCGTCCGCGGCTTTTCTCGGTGATGGTTAGTTAGTACTTAGAAAACTGAAATTTGGAATGAGTATGTGTTTTAATCACACCGACAAAGTAGTAAAACAAAATCTGAATAAATATTATTTTTAGGGTAACTTCCGTACACATGAAGTGAGGTGTGAATATTTTTTGTGGGATATCGTTGGTTTATCAACAAGAATATATTCTATATATATTATATATATAGAAGGTATTCGTCAACAATTTTTGGATAATACTAATACTTTTGTGAAAAATAGGTCCGAATGCTTCCTTTTCCTTTTCCTCCTTTCCTTTTGAACCATAAGTATAACATTTTTAGAAAAAATAATGGAAGTGAGGCCTTATAAGTACTTTCAATGAAAATAATATTGAATAAAATCGGCAGAATTTAAGGACATAAGTGCCGCATTTTAAAATGACGTGAGCCGCAAAATATCCCTTATTAAACAACCTTTTGAACGGATGTATTGTAACAGGCCGGCAACTACGGAAGCCTACACTGAGCATGGCCCGACATGCTCTTACCCGTTACTTTTTTTAAAGCAATTATCACTGCCCATTGATGCCCGCAACACTAGGGGGGGTCACAAACGCGTTGCCGTTCTTTAAGATGGGAGTACGCTCTTTTCTTGACGGTTTGATTGATGGTCGTATCGGTCCGGGAATGCTGCAGGCGACAGTTCATTGCACAGTTATGCTGTGCTAGGTAGGAAGTATCTGGAGTAATGAACAGATGAGGATTGCCAATCATGGAAATGTTGTCGCGTAGGATACTGGCGAAAAGAGGCGGAGGGTTTAGTCCAAATAATTCCTTGGAGCACTCTCCGTTATAGTCGATAGAAAATGCAGAGCGAGGTTATATCTACGCAGCGCCAAGGAGTCGAACCGATCAGAAATATCCTGGCAGCCGACAATTCAAGTCGCTCAGAGAAGTTGGTACTTTTGCAATAATAATAATAATAATAAATACTCTTTATTGCACACCTCATACAGTTACAAGCACAAATTTTACAATTAGATAAATTTAGGTAGAGGTAACAACAGGCGGTCTTATCGCTAATGAGCGATTTCTTCCAGACAACCTTTGGGTAGTGGAGACTAGAGAAAAACAATAAGCAGTAGGTGGTGCATAGACAAAAAAGAGACGAAATAGATAACACAGCACATTCATATGAATATACACACTTAAATAAATACAAAATAAACATAAATATACGTACATATATACATATATAATACACACAGTAAGAAACAACAGTGTCAACTTAAAAACCTAAGGAAGAGATAAATAGTATTCCTTAAGTTGCGATTTAAAGCTACCGATAGATTGCGCGCGTTTTATGTTGAGAGGGAGAGAATTCCACAAACGAACGGCCTGGAACGTAAATGAGCAATTATAAAATTTGGAAGATGGATGGCACTTTTAGGAGCAATTTTTGAGAGGATCTAATAGAATTAAGATAAGAGAAACGCTCTTTGAGGTAGCGGGGAGTTGCAGGGTTAAAAAGTATAGAAAAGAGTAAAGAAAGTATGTGAGAGTTACGGCGGTGACGGATAGGGAGCCATTTGAGTTGAGAACGAAAACTAGAAACGCAAATTCGACTAGAATTTGCGTAATCCGAAAATGAACCGAATGCATTTTGAATACGCTCAAGGTTATCAAGTTGCTCGTCGGTTAGGTCTAAATAGGAGATATCTGCATAATCAAGAATGGGGAGAAGTAACGACTGAGCAAGCGCAATTTTAGTAGCAATTGGCAGGAAATTCCGGAGCCGTCTGAGAGACCCTATGGCAGCAAACATCTTCCTGCTCACTTCACTCACCTGAGGCACCCATGATAGACAACGATCCATGATTACGCCAAGATTTTTCACTTGGTTGGAAAAAGGAATTTGGATACCATCGAAGACTATCGGAGGGAGCCTGAGAAAGTCAATTTTGGAGATTTGTTTAGCGCTACCCATCACAATTACCTGTGACTTTAGGGGGTTTACTTTTAAACCGTAATTTTGACTCCAATTTGATATGCGGAGCAGATCAAGATTCGTGGCTTCTATAACTGAATTGAGATCGTTATGCATACCCTGCGAATATATTTGAAGGTCGTCGGCATAGAGGTGATACGAAGAAGGAGGATTCATCAAGAGTTATGGAATTAAAGAAGATAGAAAATAAAAGAGGAGACAGCACACCACCCTGTGGGACACCAGCTGATGTGCTGTACCAGGAAGAACACGAAGAATCTAGTTTTATTCTTTGCCGACGACCAATCAAATAGCTGCGGAACCAGTCAATCGCTGCAGCCGATATGTTAAGAGACTGTAATAACGCGAGCAAAATGTCAAAATCGACCGTGTTAAAGGCATTACTGAAATCTAGAAGTGCAAGAACTGTAAGCTTCTGGTCATTCATACCCAACCGGATGTCATCGGTAACCTTGACAAGAGCCGAGGTAGTACTGTGGCCCGGACGAAAACCAGATTGAAATGGGTTTAGGAGGTCATTTCTATTCAGGAAGGAAGTTAGTTGCTGATGCACTAGCCGTTCGAGGACTTTGGATAGGAAAGGAAGAATGGAGATAGGGCGATAGTCAGAGAAGGAACTGGGGTTGGATTTTTTGGGTAAAGGAATAATATTGGCATCCTTCCACAGACTGGGAAAAGTACTTGATGAAATGGAAAAATTCAGAATACCGGTGATAATAGGAACAAACAAATCAAGGAGAGGGAGTATCATATTTCGGCTAACACAGTCAACATCAACGGCGTTAGAAGTGATATTCAATATACCCTTCCTAACATCACTCTCACAGAAATGGCTAAAATATAAAGAAGAGAAATCTAAGGCAGGAAGTGATGAAAGATGATGAAGTGAGTTAGATTTCTTAGGACCACTGAAACAGGTGGACGATGAAAAATGCTGGTTAAGCTGGTCAACGCTAATATTGTTTAAATTGGTTGCCTGTTGAGATTTGCCAACTCCGAGACCTTTCAAAAATTTCCACACTTTGGCTGGATTTCCATCTTCAACAGAACTGTGAATATGACGCCTCTGAGCATCTCGACATATAGTGCTACAGCGATTGCGCAGGGTATGATATTTAAGTTTATTTTTCTCAGAGTTGTTAGCCTTATACTTAGATTTAGATTGATTCTTCCTCTCTATAAGGGCTTTAATATCCTCAGTGAGCCAAGGAGCAGGGAGATGCTTGACTTTTATTGCACGAACAGGAGCGTGAGCGTCATAAATTTGTATGAGGAGCGAATTAAAGAGAGAAACTTGATCGTCTACCGAACCCGCTCGAGCGATACTGCTCCAATCGATTTTTAAAGCGTCATTTCGAAGCTTTTCCACATTTAATCCACTAAAATTGCGCTGCAAAAGAATTTTTGATAAAGATTTGGGAGGACGAATTTTTTAAGAGATATAGAGCAGATCATGATATGAGAAGGCATCCGCGGAGTATTGTCCAAATTGAGACACATGAGAAGTCGTAGAAACTAAAGTTAAATCAAGAAGAGAAGGCGAGCAATTTGGAAAATAGTGTGTGGCGTCTGAAGGGAGAATAGTTAGATTGCATGCATCTACCAGGGATTTAAGGCGCCGGGATCGACTGTCATCCTTCAGAAGACACGTATTTAGATCTCTCATAAGAATGTGATGATTATAAGAAGGCATAAGGTCTTCGAGAAGTTTCTCAAGAGAATCAAAGTAATTAACGTGAAGGGAGGGGGAATAAAAAACGCCAAGTAAAAGTTTGGAATGAGCGAGGGAAACGTCGAGAAACATATACTCTGCGGCATCAGAAGTAGAAGAACTGGCAGATACATTAACAATTGAATAGGGGATGTAAGAACGAAGGTAAATCGCAACTCCACCGCCACCTCTTCCAAGGCGGTCGTGCCGAATTAAATTGAAACCAGGTAAAGAGTAAGACGTTGAAGGCAAAGCTGGTCTGAGCCACGATTCGGAAATTAAAATAGCATGAATGTTCTTAAGGTCAAAAGAGAGTAACATATCGCTGTAATGTGCAGGAATACTTTGCGAATTTAAATGCACAACGTCAAAATTTTTAGGTACATCATTAAACTGAGATTCTAGAAAGTCGTGAAGCGAAGGAGGCAAACTATGGAAACTGTCTTCACTTACACTATCTAAGGAGGAAAAAGATAAATACTGATCACTGTTATCACTGAAAGGCATCTGAAAAATATATATAAAGTTAAAAATATAATAAGTATATAATAAGTGTACTCTAATATTCAATAAATATAAAAATATATACAGTAAAAACTAAACAAAAACTCCACAATCTACCCGCCAGCAGCAAATAAAGAAAGAAATACACTTATAAAGAAACGGAAGTTCAATTTAAAAATACATATTGGCTTCAGATTCGACAGGCATTACGTTAAATCACAAAACTAAGGAAATAATTAACTAAGAAAAACGGAACGTAATTTAATAAGGAAATATTTAACTTGGTAAAGCGGATCGCAATTTAACAGTTGGCAACACTATACCTGCCATCCGTCAGCACACATGTCAATCTGTCAATGTCAGTTGGAACTTGGCAAAGTGACATTTAAAGTTAGCAATGAAGTTATTGGAATTAATTTATAATATTTACGAGAGACTATTAAAGAGGGTATACAACAAATAACAGTGATTACACGTCGAAATAGAAAAGCGTCAAGCAGTATAACCCGAACAAATACAGAAGAAAGCTACACTATGTACATACTAAGGCTTCAATTTGGCAGCCGCACGTCTGGGCTTTATCTGTTTCTCCGATTTCTCGGCTTTGCTGCAATTATCTGCCTTGGGAGGTGCATCTACGCTTGGGGTCGGAGTCACAGGCTGCTCTGGCGCATCCGAAATCGCCTTAAGCTCTGCAAGGCTCACCACACGCCTGCGCACGTCGCTCGCATCCAAGACATGAACAACGCCGTCCCAGGTCCAACATCTTCTGACGCCAAACCGCTCCCGAGCTGCCATGAAGGTCTGCTGACGTGATTTGGTCAAGAACTCGGCTATTGTTACGCCGGAGCCTTTCAATGCCACCTTACCTAACCACACTTTATCACGGACAGCAGTCTCACAGAACTTCACCACAATAGCCCTGGGTTTGCTGCCTCTGCGACGGCCAAGTCGGTGGCTGCGCCTTATGTCATTTACAGCCACGTCAGCCTTAACAGCTTTGAGCTGTTCAACTACAAGGGCCGTTGTGTCCTCTTTGTCAGCCTCCGGAACACCATGGATGACCAGCATCTTGCGTCGAGATCGCATTTCTATTTGATCGACCTGTTGAGCGATGAGCTCCACCTGCTTCTGGAGTATATTGAGAGAGTTCAAAACAAATGCTTTGAAGTTAGTGAAGTCCGCCGCTACTGCCTCAATACCGCTCCCAGGGTTGCTTGAGCCCGCTTTGTCCAAATTACTCTGCATCTCAGCCATCCTTGCATTGAAGGTTTCAGTGAGCTCCGCAATCGATCCTTGAATTGAGTTGATGTCCGACATAGTGTGTTGATGTTGACAGTTGAAGTAGGTGAAAGTGCAAAAATCAATGTAACTTCCTGGAGAAATGCTTGAATACTACTGGTAGGTAAACTATATTATCTAACCATCAATTTTATTGTTTCAAATTATCCAAATTACTTTTAATTCTATTTTTCCTAATAAAATATGGGACCAGTGATGTGGTTCGTTTTATTCACCTACCCGAAAAAAAAAAAAAAAAAAAAATATATATATATATATATATATATATAGAATATAGACTATAGAATAATATACATATAAGTTATTATTAGAATTAAATTCGGATCAAACAAAGTAACCTAATGATTTTTAAGCAACTACTCTACACTATATGTATATTCGAAATTTTAAACACTGCGCATCTCACTGGTTCCCGGTCAATGAAGAGTTACAAATCAAAGTTTCACAATTAATATACCTACACCTTATTTTTTACCTACACGTATTTGCGTAACATAGGTGCATATTTAAAGTTAAAAACCTCCATAGTATTTAATGGCAAAGTGAAAGGTAATCAAAGGTAATGACTAATGAAATAACGTTTATAAATTTCTTTAACCGTATTCTTCAATTTATGTGGCGCCCGTACAATTTATAAGGGATACAAACAGATTCACATACTTGGCACTATAATTCGCGAAAGCATCCTGTGAATGTCAATCTTTTTTGTGTAGGTACAGAAAAAGGTACTTTAGTCTTATTTATTTGGTTGGAAGAAGTATCAAGGACTTGGCTTTCTTTTTTGATGATTCGCTTTCATCGTTGTAATCGGTATTAATGTGTTTTCGTCTTTAAAACGTGTAGGTTGTATTTAAACGAAGCAAGTTTTTGGTTGACCGGCGGTGTATAAGCCGCCAATAGTACCTATAATATTATATTATACCCAGGAAAACCCTAACCGTATGAGTATTGAGTTGTTTAACTGTATTAAAAGGGAATTTGATGCCTGTTTCATTCCGAAGAAGGTGCAAGGCAAGGTCAAGACGAAATTTAGCGACTGGGCTACGCCGGATATTCATGAGAAAAGACGACGGCTCTATGATTTATATGACTTGAGAAGAATTAATAAAAGTCCGGAATTCCTAGATTATGTCAGGAACTTTTCTAAATCTTTTAAGATGATGTGTGCCGCTGCTAAAGCTGATTATCTGTCCAGAAAGATCCAAAATTCCAAGGATAAAGTAAAAACTGTTTGGCAAGTAATCAACGATGAAACTGGGAAACGTAAAATCAAAGATCCGCACTACAACCTACGTATTAATAATAATTTAGTGAGTTCGGACCTTGAAGTTGCGGATCATTTTGAGCAGTTCTTCTCTAATATACCGGTAGAAACAACAAAGTCTCTTCATTCATCGCCTGACGTCGCTGAGGCAATACTGAAAACAAATATAGCAGAGTGTACAGATTTCTTTAAATTTTCATATGTTACTCCGAACTTAGTTATTAAAACATTTAAATCCCTAAATTTAAAGAAAACTGAAGATCTTTGGGGCCTATCTGTTAAAGTTCTACATTCCATTGTTGAATCGATTGCACCACATTTAGCTGATATATTTAACAAATGTATTGATACAGGAATATTTCCAGACATAATGAAGCACAGCAAAGTCATCCCCTTGTTCAAATCAGGATCGAGAACAGAACCAAGCAATTTCAGACCAATTTCAATACTGCCGGCACTGAGCAAAGTTTTCGAGAAACTAATTCTAAATCAACTTGTGTCACATTTTAACCGAAACGAATTGTTCGCCAGAAATCAATTTGGTTTTACCAGAGGTCGCTCGACTACTGACGCAGGTGCTGTTCTTCTTAAGCACATCTTTGCCGCTTGGGAAAAAAAACAAGATGCTGTTGGAATATTCTGTGACCTATCGAAGGCATTTGATTGCGTTGATCACGAAAATCTAAAGAGAAAACTAAGCCATTACGGGATCAAAGCTGGTGCCCTTAACCTCGTCTCATCATACCTATCGGATAGAACACAACGAGTGGTTATTAATGGAACTCAATCTTCTGGGTCCCCTGTGGCACTCGGAGTGCCTCAAGGCTCAATACTTGGTCCTTTCCTGTTTTTGGTGTACATTAATGACCTACCTAAAATTGTGCAAGATAAACATGATATAGTGTTATTTGCTGATGACACATCTCTGATATTTAAAGTGGACAGAAAAGAAAACAGCTTCGATAGTATTAACAGTACACTCTCCAAAGTAGTAAATTGGTTTACGGCTAATAACCTACTTTTGAACGCCAAGAAAACGAAGTGCATCAAATTTACACTTCCCAACGTCAAGCAGATTAACAGCAGCAAGATTATAATAAATGATGAAATAATGGAATTCGAAAATCAAACTGTTTTCTTAGGAGTCACTTTATACTCGAAATTACAATGGCATCCACATATAGCTACCCTAGCTGGGAAACTTAGCTCTGCAGCCTATGCCGTGAGGCGAATCAGCCATCTAACAAACAGTGAAACTGCCAGGCTGGTATACTTCAGTTACTTTCACAGTGTTATGTCGTATGGAATTCTGTTGTGGGGTAAAGCAGCTGATATTGGGACCATATTTGTGCTACAAAAACGAGCTGTACGTGGCATTTATAAAATGCGCGGTCGAGCATCCGTAAGAGGAAAATTTGAAGAGGCAAATATTCTTACCGTAGCATCTCAATACGTACTTGAAAACATTATGTATGTGCGGAAAAACATCCATAAATTCAAGCTCAACAGTGATATCCATAACTATAACACTAGAAATAAAGATAAGATTGCTGAGCCTGGCCACCGCCTCGGTAAGGTTCGTACGTCTTTTGCTGGGAACTGTACACGTTTTTATAACAAAGTCCCCGCTGATGTAGTGAATTTGCCACTAAATAAATTCAAGTCTTATGTTAAGCGCTATTTGTTGAGGAGAGAGTACTATACTTTAAAGGAATTCATTGAGGATAACGATGCCTTTAAGCCTGTAGCTTGATATAGTTAGTACAATACAAATTGAGAAATTATTAGGTACATTACTCTATGAAGCAGCTTTACTAGTGTCCAGTATTACCTGTTTTTCATTTTTATTTTATTTTGTTTTTATTTAGTATTTGGACACTTAGAGACGTTATACATCTCTAAGTCTTGCATTCGCAAATATTTATATGTATAGATATATATTTAATGATCCTCACGCTTAGAGACATGTACATCTCTATGTCACTTTTATATTGTAATTTAGTTCACGCATGTAAAATACGAGCACAGAATATTGTTTCTCACCAGACTAAACATGGCTAGTTTTTATTAATTAATAAAGCCCGCCAGCTTGAACATGTCATGCTCGCTTAAAAGGCTCTGCTTATGGTGGCGTCGTTGATCGGGTCGCCACTTTCCCGAAGAAAGGTTGAGGGAGGCGATGGCTGAGATATGCGTCATACTCGTGAACGGGTGCTGTTTGTGGAGACCGGTCTGTTTAGGCTAACTGGGGCAACACATTTACGTAACTTTTTATTAATCATATTTAATTTTAGTTTAATTGGCTTTAGACACAACATTCGGTGCTTGATTATCCATATTTTTTTATTCAAGACACTTGGAGACCTTATACATCTCTAAGTATAATTTAGAAATAGTATGTTTATTGTATACTAGAATCACTTAAGTACTTTTTTTTATATTATTTAAATTCAAAGTTTGTTTCTAACTGTTGATGATGGATTATTATAATTTGGAAATTTATGTAGAAGACACAGTTCAGGTAAGAAAGTATATCAAACTTGTATGTAATTTATTTTCAATAGTCAGATTTGGACTCATCTTTTTTCTTTGGTATTTTTCTTAAACTATAACCTATTGTTGGTTAATCTAACCTTGGTTTGATATGTTTTCTTATAGAACAACGCACTATATGTATTGTTTAGTTTTGATGTACTGTTGTTTTGAAAAAATAAGTCCCGCCGAGTTTCTTGCCGGACATAATTCTTCTCGGGTCAGAGGTGTAGGGTTAGAACCGGTGTAGTTTGTTTTTTTTTCTCTCTCTTTTACTTTGACGTGTAAAAGTAGGCCACAAGGCCTACTTACTGAATAAATGTTTGAGTTTGAGTTTGATATGATATAGTAATAAAATAAAAATAAACACAAATATAAAAAAAACCGGCCAATTGCGTGTCGGACCACACATAATGAAGGGTTCCGTACCTATTATCGAAAAAACTAATACAAGTTTTTTGGAGATAACTCGAAAACGCCTTAACCGATAATGTTAAATAGTAGATTGTTAACCGAGGGCTGAAAGGCACCCATTCCTGTCGAGGTATTTTGGCGCTCGAACGAAGTGAGAGCGCCAATAGTTCGAGGCAGAAATGGGTGCTTTCACCCAAGTTAAACACTCTACTTTTCTTTTCGAATATGAGGAAAGTAAACACAAGCCAGGTATAATAAAACTATTTAATAAGAAATGTGCAATGAAGTTGCCTACTTAAAATTAATTCGCTCTTCATGTAATTGGCCGTGTTTTTCTATGTTTTCCATAGTGAGATTCGTGAGTTCAATGCTCCTACATGCGCCGCTTGTTCCCAAAATTAGTGCCACCTGCAATATAATAATCTTATTAACACACATTGTTACCGTTGCAGACTTTTTAAACAACACCTATAACTATTAAGAAATGTCTGTCTAAATTTAAATTGTGGATACCTACAAGCTTTTTCACAGACTGTGTCGTTCATTAAATATACCTACACCCACTATATACGATTATAACGAGCCTAAACTCGATGAGATTACGTTGAGTGTACGTTAAGTTAAATAATAGTTGTAATGATTTCCCATACCTTTGTTGCCAAATATATTTCATCAGGGGCTTGATTCGAGAAGGTTTCTACTTCTTGCGCAGTAAAAACCTTCGACTTTTTGCATTTAAAACCATCTGACTGCCTCTTCAAAAATGATATCAGCCTGGTGTAGTTCTTTATATTGATGTCGTGTTTTGTACGTATAACCGTTCTTAACATTGAAAATATGCTCCATATAGTTGAAGGCTGAAGGTTCTTTGATAATTCGTTGAAATAAGGAGTTAAACACACTTTCCGATAAGGATTTCACTCGCTTTTCACCCCGCCACTTCATGAAATTGTTATACGATTTCATATATCGTTCCTTTGACACTGTCGTGTCGGTAAAAGGTTCTCCACGACAGCTTGAGCCTCTTATTTTATAAAATCAGATGTTAAATCCATTTCAGAACCGCTAGAACTCATCTTATTAAAATTAATTTCGAAATTTAACACAGCTAATAGAACTTCCAAAGAAAGATATGCACTTATTTATTTTAGGTTTCCCGCCAGTTTACTTTTTTTACGCCATAATGTCAGCCATTTTTTTTTTCACGAATTCCTGGTAGTTTAATCTGTGTCTTAAACAACATTTTTACTTTTTTCTCAAAGTTTTGCCTCTTGTCTTGAAAGCGAGTCATAAATAAATTTATGTTTATTATATTATATTAAACATTATTTGTAATAATATCAACAACAATTATCAAATATTTTCGTCTATAAAAAAGTAATAAATTTAAAATTAATCGTACTATGGCTGTATAGGTTAAGGCCGTTGCCCAATACAACTTCGATTAACCATACAATTTTTTTTAAATACTTTTCTGCTCTATAGCAGAAATGTGCCACTTTCAGCAGGCCACTTAGATGAACAATGACCCACTTTCAGAGTATGAGAAATGAAAAATAATTTTCGTTGAAAGTACAATCTTATCAATTTTTTTCATGTTTTTTGGCTCTCTGGTTCAAAAGTTACAGGGGGCGAGGGAGACAAATTTTTAGACTTCCGCGGTGATTATTTCTGAAAATATTTACTTAATCAAAAATGTTTAAGGAAAGCTATATTTACAAACCTACCGAATAATGTGCAACATGTTCTTATTTGGTAAAAAAGAATTGACATTTAGTTACATGTATGGACTAAAAATGCACCCCTAAAAATGTTTTTTATCAATTTTACCACAAAACTAAGAGTAGCGGCATACAAAATACACCTAATGTTGAAACTTTATTATGATACGTCTTATAGTTTTCGAGTAAAATAGCTGTGACATACGGACGGACGGACATGACGAAATGATAAGGGTTCCGTTTTTGCCATTTTGGTTACGTACCTAACCCTCAAAAGTGTACAAGAGGTGGATATTACGGATAAAATATAGATTTTAGGATACCTATTTAATATAGTTAAGTATGTTTGACAGATTAAGTTTGAACAAAGTCGAAGAAGGAGTAGATTTCCAATTTAGATACCAAAGTAAAAAGAATGTGCATTTCAATGAACGCAGATCGTGGATGTTGAAAAATATAAGACGTATAAACTATTTTCGTAAAAGACATGTTTCATGTTTTTCTTTAGTTGTTTCTTTCAAATTTATATTAATATGCCATAGTATCAGTATAGCTGTGGACGAGTCGAAGAGAGGCTCGTCAGAAGAGCGTGACGGTAGTATCCGGCGCCAGATGTTGGGATGACGTCAAATAATTATACTCAAATTAGTCTCTTGAAAATTTTCGTCCCGCTCTTCTGTAAATATGAGCAAATTGTTTTCCGCTGAAAATTTATAAGCACAAGATGATTTGTGCTGTACCTATATTAAATGTATTGTGTACATGGATAAAATGGATAGCTACTCTTCAGTGGCCGAACACGTTTGTCGATGAGATGATGGGAGGTAGAGCCAGCGTGTCCTTGATACCTCTAAATATCAGATCATGGATACCTCTAAATATTAGATCAGACCTCAAACCACGTGGGAAGACGATATTAAAAATATTTCAGGCCTACTCTGGAGGAGAAAATCAATGAACCGGATACTCGGTAAAGAAGAAAAAGAAGAAGAAGACAGAGATTTACAGTGGAGTATAGGGTATCAAACTGGATATATGATAAATTTTCAGAAAAAAAAACCGAGTTTATTGGACGGTGTCGGTGAAAGATTATTGCAGATGGTGCTCTCTTAGATTCCAGACAATGAAATAATTGCTTAACAAACACAGCGAAAAGCCGGACAGACAGGACAACTTAGTCCGATTCAACCCCACAAAGACACAATTTTGCGCGTTTACCGCTAAGAAAACCCCATTTACTGTGGCCCCTCAGTTCCAAGGCACAACTCTTAGAAACTCACAATGCTCTCTTGTAACCCCACAAAAACAGTAAATAAATGAATAAATAAATAAGCGCCGCATAGTAAAATGACGTAAGTGTCGCGCAAATTTCCTATAAAAAAAACTTTTTGAGTGGGTGTATTGTGACATTTGTGACGGGCCGGTAACTATGGATCGATACGACCTTCAAACCTTCAAGAAAAGAGCGTACTCCCGTATCTTAAAGGCCGGCACCGAGCTTGTGACCCCCCTGGTTTTGCGGGCGTCCATGGACGGCGGTAATCGCTTACCATAGGCGATTCGTCTGCTCGTTTGCCTCATATCTCATAAAAAAAAGCATGGCACGACATGCTCTTGGCTGGTTATTATTAAGGTTTAAATTAAGGCATATTAAGGCTCCTTATTCCCTAAAAGGTCGAAAAACTCTATTAATGGAAATAGCCACATAAAATCCAATTTTTATGATAGTTTGAAGTATTAGTAATACAAAAAAATACCCTTGAACCATATTTATTATCATTAAGTACCCAAAAATACGATTCTCACAGAAAGTGTCCTGTGAAGTGTGATTTATAGGTCATTTTTAAAAATTCATAGTAAATTTAAATGTACCAATATAGTAATGTTTTTTTTTATCTTGATAGAAATATAGTTTAACTTTGCTTTGGTAATATTAACAGGGCAAAATATTTATAGGGTTTTCGTGGAAAAAATGAAATATAACCGTGTTTTCATCAAAATACTGGCATATAATCAGAAGGTATTTTGTCTATTATCCAAGATGAATCTTCTATTTTTATGTCCATGGCCGTCTCATACATGACATACTCAATAGATTTTTATTCAAATTGAATAATAATTGTTACCCGTTTTTGCGTAATTTTGAAATGAACGGTACATCTAACTGGAAAATTCGGAAACGCCTTCCAAGACAACCACTATTTTTCATATTTTACTCGTTAAAATGTAATATTTGCTCCAACGCTTTGCTGACGACATCGTTCTACTCGCAGATACACCTGAAGATCTCGAAAAAAGGCTCAACGATCTAAGCCAGGTATCAATGCAAGTTGGTCTAAAAATGAATATGGAAAAAACAAAGTGGATGAGCACCGATGAAGAATCAACCATTTCATTGGAAGGCAAAACGATAGACAGAGTAAGCGACTACATCTATCTTGGCCAGAAAATAACGCTTGACAGTAACCCTCTGGACGCTGAAATCAGTAGGCGAATACAACTGGGTTGGGGCGCATTTGGCAAGCTAAACGACGTTTTTAAGTCAAAAATACCACAGTCACTGAAAACCAGGGTTTACAACCAATGCGTCCTTCCGGTAATGACCTACGCCTGCGAGACATGGACGTTAACAGTCGGAAGGGTACGCCAACTCAAAGTGGCTCAAAGAGCTATGGAGCGCTCAATGCTCGGGATATCCTTGCGAGATAGAATTCGGAACGAGAACATTCGCCAACGCACTAAAGTTACTGACATTGCCAGAAGAGTTGCGCAACTAAAATGGGAATGGGCCGGACATATCTGCCGCAGGGACGACGACCGATGTAGCCAAAGAGTTCTGTTCTGGAGGCCTCGAATGGGAAGACGAGATGACGGGAAGCCACGAGCCAGATGGTCGGATGACATTAAAAAGACGGCAGGGCCGACCTGGCACAGAACCGCCGCGTCAAGAACAACATGGAAATCCATGAAAGAGGCATATGTCCAGCAGTGGACGCAAATATGCTGAGAAGAGAAGAAGAGATTTGCTCCAATGGCCGTCTAGATAAAAAAATGAACCATTATATGCATCAATAGTTGATTTCTAAAAACCAAGTAATTTCGCCATAGCCTTCGAAAAAATGAAGCATTTCGTAAAATTCGTCCGTTTTGGGAATAAGGCCTCTTAAGTCCCTAAAATAAAAGATGTTCTATTTACATACCGATTTGTTAATGGGCTTTATTTATTATATTAAATTTAAACAAATAATATTATAAGTAATTTGATAACAACTATCTATTTGTATAATTTGAAAAAGTTTATCGCTAGAATCTTTTGTTAACTCGTAGCGCGTAGCGGATGTTTTTTGCTTTATAGCAATAACATGGCGTAGAGCTCGGCGACAACGTGCCGTAGGTAATTAGCGGTTAATGGGTAAATTTAATGTGTGCTTGACTGCTTGTACAGTCGCCATCAAATATATCGGAGCGGCCAAGGTACTCATAAACATCTTAACATGGACTTTATCGCCTTAACAATATAGATGTTGTTCAGATCAGATATTGTCAAGGCGATGTTCAGATATTTTTGAGTATCTTGGCCGCTCCGATATATTTAATAGCGACTGTATAGGATACAATATTTCTAGCCCACAAGCATGATTGAATCAAAACTTTATTAAATACAAGACGTTGTAAAAACACGGCCCTTGGTTGTAATTGTTTAAATTGTATCAATAATAATAAATAGGTAAAGATTGTCGTCTCGGAAAAAAAACACTTGTCATCTTTGTTTTCTTATTAAAATATTTAACTTATAATTAAACTATGATTCTGATAGATAACATCACTATAAAACCTGATGATCATAATCATTTTCACGTTAAGTACAAGTATCTTTTTGGTATCTATGACATGATAATCAGAAATCCGATCAAACCAAACATCATTAAATTTGTGCCGTTACACTGATGTTACCTATAAAATGTTATGAAATACATTATAACAAGGATACCGCTATAATGTCATAATAACGGCATCCTTGTTACACTGTGTTTTATAACATTTTGTAACATCATTGTTGCGATACCATAATAGGCACCCTTAACATTAGACATTTTCTGTGACATCCAAAATTCAGATAGAAGTTGTACACAATTTTAAATTTTTACTTCCATAAAAGTCCTATTGGACTAAGAGCTGGCCACGTCGGATATGACACAATAATGAGAGCAACAAAAGCCGTCTGGTTAGATTGCTATACTATCCTTATTGCTAGATCCAGGCATCTGGCAGCGTTTAGAGGGTGGAGAGCTCCTCTGTACAACAACACACTCTGTACACAATAGGTAAAAACTACCAAAGTTGCTTCAGTTATAAAGGAGAGGCCCTATATTTTTACATTAGAACAAAAACATTGCTTTCGCAAACAAAAACAGTAGGCAACAAACTGTTAATTACATTATACGTCATTTGGCACTACTTTCTAGCAACAAAAACGTTTGGCAATGATATAATCTAATTATTTCGTAAAGAAGATCGTCAATTTTTGTCAGGCGATTTGCCCCAAGGCATAGAGGTGCATATAATTATGAAATAGGTATCAAAACATTCGCCTTAATTTCTAAATCAGGGCGGTCATAAAATAATCATGAAATCTAACGGGAAAATTGAGAAATCGGGGATGAGAAAACATGAATGTGATAAGGACTATATTTAAAAGCGTACATGTTTATGATTTACAGTATAACACAAAATAACTACCGGTTTTTTAAAGAATATCTACAAAATTCGACATGATAATGAAACGAAAATCATAATAAAATAATAAAAAGTTATATTTTGATCCTGCCGCTGATTTCTTGTATTTGGATAAACAAAGATAATGGCTGTCAAACCATCGTTGCTACTATTAACTAATACGATTGTTTAGTTATTACAAAGATATAAGCTTTAGCACTGTTAGTGCGCTACTACTAGTATCCATGAAGTTATAATTTTCAACTGGAGTATACTCTTGGGTCACAAAGTGAGGCCGAAAGAGAGAGTAATATAAGGAGGTGCGTATCGTTATGACTTAGGGAGTTATGACGTCATTAGACAATAATGCCAGCATGACAACAAGTCAAAATGTCAGTGTGTGTCAATTTTGTAACGAGTGCGAGTGAGTCACCGCCCAGATATTATCCCGTCTATCGGACCGTTTTTTCAAGTCACCTATGAACGACTGTTTTTCACGGTAATAAGGTTCATCTGTGCTTAGGGAAAAAGTACAACAATAACATCCACTTTTTTATAAATCCATACTAGTATCAGACATTACTAAATTGAAAAAAATGCGTTTCGTTATCGAAAGAGCATGATATAATGCCCTTAGTCAAAACGAGATGCAGCTCCCTATATTACCCTTTCTTTCGGCCCCACTTTGTGGCCGAAGAGTATACTCCAGATTAAAATTATGACTTCATGCGGCAGACTTGCATGACGGTGACGTTATAAATTGACAGTGTCAAACTAAAATCATAAACTAGATTAGCAAAGTAAACGTAACTCCTTTCTGAAAATATCCGTTTCGTCTCGGTACTGGTGAAGTTAACCTTATGTCAATGCTGTAAAGACGTTAACAACTTTAACAACTTATTAAGCACTATTTGAATCGCGGAAGGATCAACGAAATTACTTTTTATTTTGTATTTCTGATTCCCGTTTCATTTTCATGAAATATTTTGTCTAGTCTCGTAATAAAATGGGTATTTGCTTAAAATTGCAGATCAAACCTTATACGAGACCATATCGCAAATGGGCCTGGAATTGACGATCTCCTTTGTCATAATATTGCATCAAACCCAGAAATCTAGGATTGGTTTTCTTGAAGTGGTTTACATTATTTGATTCCACCACTTAGTAAAGCAATGTGACTAGAGGGGTTTCGTTGCTCTCATTGTGGTGTCATATCTGAAGTGGTTAGCTCTCCGTCTATATAGGAAACTCCGTCACATCAATATTGCAAACCTCTTCAAATGTTGTTAAAAATATCAACAACATCTTTACCACCAAACCACTATGAAGTTATCAGACGAAAATCGTATAAGCCACGATTTAAAACGTTTTTGATTTGTATGAGCCGATGCTAAGTCGCTTTATGAAGAATTTTAGTGCGATTATTTAAAGTTTTATTACATTTTACCGGTGTTTCGTCGTTATTCTGCTCGAGTCAGCCTGACTCAGACACTTTACGAGTCACCCATTAAGGTATTTAGGTTTCGGATGCTAAGATTTTTCTTTAAAGTTTTACAGTAAAACGTGGGTGTGCTATAAAAATAACATGATAATATAAGGATTGAAATAAGGGGCTGACTTGGAGTGTTTCTGTAAGAGTCGGTACCTACTTGTAAAGGTTTCCGCGTCGCTCGACATTCTTTTGTTCGGACAATTGTTTATTCATTATGACACCGCATTTTTTTTTCAAGGCATATGGAATATGTATCTAATGACGCTATTTTTCCTTGGGTTGAATGAAACAAAACAAATATAATTGCTTAAAGGTAAAGGCTTTAGTGCTATAATTCCAGTTGTAAAGTCAAAAAATGTACTTACTGATTGATATACTTAGTAATATTTATATTTTAGGTATACATACTCGTAATATTTAGAAATGTAAAATATCGTACCAATTGATTTAACTATCACGGCGTCCGTCGCAATATTGTCGTCAGTTTAGTTTTTTAAAACCGCCTGCATGATCAATTTTAATTTTCATGTATGGGGTAGACATACCAATTAATAAAGTTTTGAAACTATTATAGCATTATACCTTTAGGTATAGTTGTTTAACGCATACTAACCGTCCGTCCCTCTGACGTTACCCCCCTTTGAGCAGGAAATGTATCGCTGTTGACGGTTTTTAATTTTTTGATAAAATAGTAATGTTAGGAAAAAATATCTACGAAGAAAGTTATCCTTATTAAATTGTTTAAAAAAAGATTCTATGCATTTTTTCAATAGGCTTTACCGTATTCGTATAAGAGTCGTAAAGTTCCAGAAAACTCGGTCGTTGAACAAATTCATAAACTCGTTATTTTCTAAATTACCATAGATACTAAAATTAAGTAATACATTGTTGTTATTCTATCTACCAAAAACCGGCCAAGTGAGAGTCGGACTCGCGCTTCGAGGGTTCCTTACTTCAAATAATTTTAACAATATTTTTTACCTTAAGTCCGACTCACGCTTGACCGTAGACTCCTTATTATTTTTCCTGTTATCTATAGGTAATAAAAAATTGGCTCAGCAGTTTCCAAGATAAGGAGTGAGGGGTATAGTCAATTTCCGCCTCTTGTCTCGCCATCGCCAAGTTCAACAGCTGAGTTGTCCAGTTGTGAGTTTTCCAAAAATACGCGAGTTTGGAAATAAAAATTATAAATTTTATTGAATTCGAATACGCCTATAATACATATTTTTAAAACCCAAGATTCCGAATACGAGTTGTTACAAGGGACTTAAGGATAGAAAGGCACGTTAGATCGTTGTGGTTTAGGCCAGACAATTATTCCAATTCCCGGATTTACGTTTCCAAAGGTAAATAGTTCGGTTGGAATCCATATTGTCTGAATCACTGAGTATCCGGCAGACGAAATTATAATAAACGGTAAACAATTCCTGTGAATTGTGAAGTTTCAAAAGGAAATAACATAATATAATTATGATTCCTATTTCATTACAAATACAATTTAATGAATTCAAAGACTGTTACCGTCACTAATAAATACTGTCAAATTATTATTAATAATGAAATCGACATCAGTATTAACAGTACTAAAAGCTTTATCTAGATTTTTTACTTTAGTAGTAGTTTTATTTGGATATTTTACTTAATTATAAAATGACATTATGTTTTTCATTTCAAAACAGTACATAGACTTTCATTTATATCGCGTAGGACATAGGTCGTCAACGTTAAAATGAGCGAAACATTTTGCATTAAAATAAGTTTAATAATAGCTGCAAATATGTAGCTAAATACAGCCAAGAGCATTATACTTACTTGCGACATTAATTTAATATAAAATTTGGTAAAGCAATAATATTGGTTTTAATAAATAATAATTTTCGAATACCTGTTTACCTGTAATCTATTATTTAAAAATGTAAATGGAAGTGCGTTTTTAAGACGTAACTTAGCGGCCTACTGGCATGAACAGAGATCATCACTAAATCGCACATTTCCGAAGTCGCCGCCATTTTTATCTTTCCATGCTTACTCACAGTTTTATTTCCTGATAGAATATACCTTTATCCCGTATTTGCTATAGCGCGTTGAATCTTAAATGCTAATATAAAGGACCCAAAGATTTATTAGCAGATAATGTTAGACAGTGTACCCATTGAGCAAGGGCTTGCTTTTATTTGTATTAGATGGCTTATAAATATCCTATCATTTGGTGACTTGTAATTTATAGTAAAAGATTAAGCAGTAAAATAACAGTAGGGATTATTATAAAAGAGAAATGGCAGTCTCTAGTGCTAGCATGATTAATATTTTATTTTGTTTATGTCAACGATTAGTTTAATTTTTTGCCTATTTTTTTTTTAAATAGCATAATTAGTTAGTAGAGCTCAAAGAGGACCCAGTGTGTTGACGATGAGGGACCTTCTTGTTCCTTTAGCCATCAACACAGTGAATCCTCCTTTTTGTAAAGGATCGGCAACGCGCATGTGACTCCTTTGGAGTTGCAGGCGTCCATAGGTTACGGTAGCTGCTTACTATCAGGCGGACCGTATGATTGTTTGCCACCGTCGTGGTATAAAAAAAAAATTGTGATTATAAAATAATATTATAGAAACATATGATAAATGAATAATAAGTAATTGATTTTCCTGAGCTATCTATTAATAAAGATAAAAACGAATATAATATCTAACAATTTAAATTTAGGGGAACTATTTGTAAAAACGGAGACTTAACATTGTAGTACATTAGTAAAAACAACATGTTTAAGTATGTTCACCTGCCTACTTATGCAAATGCATATGATCTTAACACAAAGGTATTAACGATGTAATTATACTCTGAAATACAATGAATATTACATACGCATAAGTTGAACGCTACCAATTACGCAAACAAACACTCCATAGTTAATAACTTAATCATGTTTATTGACCCGGTATCGGCGCTGGCGCATGGCGCCGAGAGATCGCAGCCTCTGCGTCACTCGGCTCTTAACGGAAACATTCATATTCAACTATTTCAACTAAATTCGATAACAAATAGACGAAAACATACGCATTCCATGAAAAACCGTCAATATTTGTATCAACTTTGACCAGAGACGTAAACACGTAGGAATTAATGAAATGCTCCGAATAATAAAGCCGTTTCGTGGCGTGGAAGGAATTTCGGTGACAAACTGCGCTTGAATTTTGATGACGTGACGTTATTTGTTTCGGAAATATAACAAACACAATTCTATCAATTTTATCCTAGTGAAACGTGGCTTTACCACGACGGTAATTGAAATCTATTGAACAAACTTTCATCAACATGTGCAATTGTGTAACACTTAATACTCATTATCTATAGGTGGATTTTCATCCATGACAAATTTTTTTATACCACGACGGTGGCAAACAAGCATACGGCCCGCCTGATGGTAAGCAGCTACCGTAACCTATGGACGCCTGCAACTCCAAAGGAGTGACATGCGCGTTGCCGACCCTTTACAAAAAGGAGGATTCACTGTGTTGACGACTAAAGGAACAAGAAGGTCCCTCATCGTCAACACACTGGGTCCTCTTTGAGCTCTTTGACAACCTTACACACCAGCAGGAACACAACACTAGTGCTATTTGGCTGTGGTTTTCTGTAAGGTGGAGGTACTTCCCCAGTCGGGCTCTGCTCCAGATTTGAGCGATGCTCATTTATAACAAATACTACTCTTACTATTACTTCAATACCAAATATGTAACTATGACACTTAAGAGTACTTAAATAAAGATGTTTAAATCGAAAACCCTGCTTATGTTTATATTTTTAACGAGAGTTAATATCTATAAAAAAGTAGTAAAGTAGACGTTCATACTACTCCTTCGTCTATCTATCGTTATATTTCTTACTATATCTCCTTGCAAGTGAAATTAGGCCCAAGATAAATATGTAATGTTTTTTCATTAAACAACATTAATATTATTGGAGAGCCAAAGAAAGTGTAAGTTCCACGCTTCGTCATTCTTTAAAAAGTGACTAAAACATGTTTCTGCCATTTTCAACGTAAAATCCACTTATTAGGAGTTTATCCAACCACTCGCGTATGCTAAACACTAATTTATCAATGAATTTTACAAGGTCACGACAAGTGGAATGCAGTGAGAGTAGATTTTAATTTTACTTACATATTTTACTGTAGAAATTTTGCAGTCATTTTAAATAAGCGAAATTTATCCTGTGTCGCAATATTCCTTGCAATCTCGCAAAATATATTTTAGTGTTATTTGTTTATAGCTTTATACTGAAAGCAGAAACTGTTTTTACTTTACTGTATTAACATGAATAAATAATTTGGCAATGCCTGCGTTAAAGCTCGGTCAAGTAAATATATTGTTTCAATTTTTATATCTTATTTAAAATCTCAATTACGTTGTAATACAATTAAAACGAACATTTTAACGTTATTGCATTGGGCTTACCAGATATGGCAACGTCATTGTATACCAGGACCAAAAATCCGTTCATCCAAAGTGAATCACGTAATTGTTGCCCTTTCCAACAATTAAGTCACGAAAACGGCCAATATCAACCCCAATCGAAAACTCGCAAACAATGCAGCTTTTAACACAGTTATTATTGGCACACTCCCGCGATTTGTTAGAAAACGTCTTTTATTGCTTTTTGGAAAGTAATTTTCGTAACACGGATACCCCAATAAAGTGACTGGGATCGACAATATAGCAGATACTAAAAAATATGTATTGTATGTAGGGTATATGTGGGGTGACGTAGATGCCGCGCGCGTGTGTTGGTGCTGCTGCAGAGATGAGTTGATGTTGCAAATGTATAAAAAGCGAAGCGTCGATTTCGAAATCAACACAACGATTTGAAATTCTCTAAGGAGTGTACATACGGAGCGGACTGTGAACAAGTTTCCGCATCGTGCACCCGAGTACGGCAGTGAATAAGTGATCTTTGAAAGAACTGTAACGTGTCGTGTTATTTTTTATGAAAACTTCTGAATATTCAAGGATGCTCCGTTTAGTGGTAAATTGGATTACTTTTTTGGATTAAATTAAGATATTTTATTAAATGTTTTCTGAGTAGTAAAGGCATAAAAAGATTAAACGCTTTTAAAATAATGAATAAACAAATAAAAAATGTAAAAAAAAAATAAAAAAAATACACATTAAAAAAATCTGTTAAATTATCTGTATACAATTTATTAGGAGTCCTAGGTTACTTATTCCTTTGTATATGACATTTATTAATTAAATAAATTATCATCATCTAATTTTTTGTTACAGTTTGTGGCTGCGCTCAGCACAGCGGCCGTGGGTTCACCGCTCAATGCCCTCAACGGTGGCAAATGGATTCCTGAGAAGTATGGCCAGGCTGGCAGGTAAATGCCAACTGTCTTCTGAATATTCATCTAATATTTAACTAAGTAGGCTCCATGATCACATAAGTTGCACGCTTACATATTTGGTAGTCATTAAAACCACTTAAGTAGGTAATAAATTTTCAGTGCCTAAGGCCAGCAGAACAAAATAATTATTATATACGATTTCAAGCTCACATGGTCATTAACATTATAGCTATTATTTGTAACGGGGTATTTACCATGTATGTTGGAGTTTTTGAGCACCCGATATTTCGGCACAGTTGCATCCATCATCAAAATCGAAAACAAAAATGAAAAAATCGGGTGCTCAAAAACTCCAATATACATACAGTAAATACCCCGTTACAAATAATAGTTATAAAATAATTGTTTCTTTTAGAAACTTTTACTTGACAGTATTTACAAAGTACTTAATATTTCATGACAACATTCACTAATTACTCGTAACAATATAACTACATTATCTGAATGAAACTACATTATCTGAATGAAACTGCATTAATGCACGACTTATTTTAGTCTACAATGCTTCATTTATAAAATGTGTGGGATAATAAAAATTACTTCAAATATTACTCATATCCAAGCCAAGAAAACTAAAATAAAATCTGTAGGTGTTTTATAGTCGTGTGTTACGTTGATAAATAAACGTAAATATTTCATAAGTTCTAACATAAATGAACAGAGTTCTCCATGTTAATGTTGTTAAATCGAGACAGCTATTTTAGTGTAATAATTTGCCATGACAGATTTCTAGCTATATAATTAAAGCATACTATTATTCTGCCACAGGTATAACAGACCGAGAGACGAGGGTAAATACGTGCATATACCCAACCCTTATATACACATCGACAACCCGTATGATGGCGGCTACGGGCCATATGCGCACCAATATGAACCGTACGAAGGAGCAGAATCGGTTGACCAGTACAGATTAGTACTCCAGCCTGGCGATGACAATCCCTACTACAAGGAAGGCTACTACAGGAATAATGGAATTAAGATCATCAGTCAGAAGCACAACTATCATGAAGATAAATATGATTTTGAGTAAGTACCTGTTTATTTAATATTTAGTTACAATTAATTAATTTGTAAAACGCAAACGTATCCACAAAACAAAGGTTATAATATTTTGTTAACGTCTAAGATCTGGCAGTTTTATTTTTAAAAAAATCTTTGCAAATGGGCGCTATATCTTTTTTAACCTATTATTTAAATCGTGGGTTCAAAATTTGACAATATTTACGGCTAAATGAAGAAATTTAGGTAAAACTATTATATGATCATGATCAGTTAGCCCTTTTAAATTTTTATACAAAATATCTTTCAAGAAGAAGTTTCTCGTTCGAAGAAGATACTTTTGATTAAATATGGGTATAATGAGATAATGACTTAATTACAATAAATACAAAGCATTAACAAGTAGAAACTGCACAAAAACAATAAGATGTTATCTACGATTAGGTACTTGAAAGTTACGGTGACAAATATTGACAGACAATAAAACCAAACAAATAACTCATATATAGTTACCGCGAAAATTAGAAATTTTAAACGGATAGCATTGACAGACGAAAGAGTAGCTCCATATACTCGTATACCTACAGATGAACGTTACGTAAAGTAGTTATAGTTAGAGTTGTCCGGAAAGATAAGTGTCGTGGTAATACTTATAATGTGGACGTGGAATTGGGAACTCATACAATCTACGACACTTCTCCTTCCGGACAAACTTTAGGTTTAGGTAAATTAGCAATGTATAATATTAAAGAGCTCAAAGAGGACCCAGTGTGTTGACGATGAGGGACCCTCTTGTTCCTTTAGCCGTCAACACAGTGAATCCTCCTTTTTGTAAAGGGTCGGCAACGCGCATGTGACTCCTGTCGAGTTACAAGCGTCCATAGGTTACGGTATCTGCTTACCATCAGGCAGGCCGTATGCTTGTTTGCCACCGTCGTAGTATTAAAAAAAAAAAAAAAAAAAAAAAATTAAAGTATGAAAGGTATTTATGTGGCAGTGGCGGCGCGTCTAAAATATTCATATTATTTCACATAGCCTGTAGGAAAAATGTTAACTTTCTGATAATTAGGCAAGCCGCTGGGAGTCGAGTTCTATGGTTTCTGATAATTAGGCAAGCCGCTGGGAGTCGAGTTCTATGGACGACCCGCCACTATTAGATAGGTAAATAAAAGTTAAAGTAATAAACAGTTAATGTGGGGTTGTAAAAAAGTTGGCAAAAATCAAGGTGACCCATTGACAAGCAGTATTTCTTGTATGATTCATAAAACAACGAATATCAATTATAAAAATGAACAAAGAAAGCTATATTGGAAAACAAACAATATCATTCAATATTAATTTCTAATTTTACTTTCAAATTGGGCATGTAACATGCAAGATTAATTTGACCGACGGAGCGAACTTGGCCTTACTTACTGAATGTCAAGCTTATCATTGTCATTTGCATAGGAAAATAGCTTGGTGATATATCGTTACGATAAAGGAATTAATCAACTAGTTTTACAAAATTAGCTCGTTGAATATTTAATTCTTTAGTATAGTCGGACATGAATGACTGATTACTTGCCTTATTTTATAGTCCGATTGAAGTTACGAAGCGGTAATGATTGATCTTAATTATCGTTATATGGTCAATCTTGACATTTTGTAAATCAAAATTGCAATAAAGTTGAATACATAAATATACAAGTTAGTGAGTTTATACATTCATATATGTGGCCTTGACTGAGAATACAAATTATTTTTAATATCTATTGTGCAAAATTATACAGCAAAGAAACCTGTTTGGCCGCTTGGAATTTAAGAACTACATAA
Organism: Pammene aurita; assembly: GCA_947086415.1. NCBI lineage: Eukaryota > Metazoa > Arthropoda > Insecta > Lepidoptera > Tortricidae > Pammene > Pammene aurita. Next base: position 13,131,909 of record OX352296.1, on the reverse strand, counting down.
TAAATTAATGTAGTATAATTTGTTTACAAACATAAATTTGAACAAATTCGCACTCTGGTCCTAATGAAGTAGTTTATACAATGAAAATGCATTTTCAATATAAAATCAGTATGTTTTTGCATAATATTCAATAAAATGTCCTCGTTGGCTTGTGGCGAAGGTAAAGTCATCACTTAACATTGTAAATATGACTCAAACGATAGTAGGCATCATAATCCGATGGGCAAAAAACGATCAATCACACGAGCAACATTATTAAAATGTATTAAAAAGTAACTACGAGTATAAATTCGAACTTAACAAGCATTTAACAAAGCTTAATAAAAATACCCTTGGGTCCAATCAACATGAATACCATAATTTATATCTTCCGAGAACTTCATCAAAGCTTATACTCGTATATCTGACTTAAGGCTTTTATTTTCAGTTTCGAGACGGAGAACAAGATTCGAGCTGAAGAAAAGGCTGTCCTTAGAAACCCGAACGCGATCGACGAGGGTATAGCTTCGGAAGGTTTCTACGAGTACATCGGACCCGATGGCTTCATGTACCGCGTCGACTACACCGCCGACGAGAAAGGCTTCCGGCCCAAGCTGAGGAGGCTAGAGACCCCCTACTCTGGCAAGTGGATCCGAGAAAAAATTAACTAGACAACAATTCATACATGTGTATACCAAATACAAATCACTAATAAAATCAGTATTGTAAATAAGTAGGCAACAGTTATTTCTTTAGTGCACGCCTGCGATTTATTTAACTATTTGCCATTTCATAAGAGTCACGATCTGTTTCATGAACTTGACATTTAAGAATTTGGTTTTGCCCGACATTATTGTATCTTTTGAGATCCTCCGCGTTATTTCGATATCAATCATGTTCTTCCGTAGCGAGTTAAGTACCGCGTATATTTAAAGTACAAAAGCTCCTATAGCTCGGCGTTTCCTTTTATCTACGTAGGTTATTTTATTTATATTTAGATATAAGATGCCTAGACAATGTTATAATTGTGATAATAAATTATAATAATGAAAGTAAATAGTTTTGTGTTTGTTTTCGTTAATCTTTTCCCAAGAATACTGATCAATAACCTAATATTGCACAACCTCAATATTACGTTTTCCAACAACTCAAGTATTCGCGCTATTACGATGGGAATAATTCGCTTTGTGGAAGGTTGTCCCATAATATTATTTCACTTATATTTAATAAAATTCTTATCTTGTACTAAACGTACGTACATAAGGAAGCCACAAAAGCTTTTTGATCTTTTTGTGATTTACGTTTCACATTCTGGATTTCTATTTAGACATTACACATGTTAAACATTTGCAAGGCCTTTTACACGTTTTTACGACCTTTTTAAATTCTTCTCAAAAAGTACATTTAATTCATGAACGAATGCCAAGAATAAACAATAGAATAATGCCACACATTTTTTTTATACGACGATGGTGGCAAACAAACATACGGCCCGCATGATGGTAAGCAGCTACCGTAGCCTAGGGACGCCTGTAACTCCAGAGGTGTCACATGCGCGTTGCCGACCCTTTACAAAAAGGAGGATTATCTGTAATGACAGCTAAATGAACAACAGGGTCCCTCATCGTCAACACACTGGGTCCTCTTTAAGCTCTTTGGCAACCTTACTGACCAGTAGGAACAACAAACTATGGGTCTAGTGCTATTTGGCTGTGGTTTTCTGTAGGGAAGAGGTACTTCCCCAGTCGGGCTCTGTTCCAGATTTGAGCGAGATGACATTCGCTGTGCTGTGCCCTACCACACATAGCGAGATGACATTCGCAGTACCCATACCTCTCTTTTGGACGTAGTTTACGGGTATACCCGTGTTCGGAAGTAGTTTAAGGACATACCGACAGATCGCAGATATGTCGGATTTTTTGTAAAACCTGCTATGTCTGTGGAAAATGCCTTGGGTCATAAAGATTTGGAGATTACCTGTCATTCCAATATCTAAAACCGTATCCGTCTTTTAATACTATTAAGCTAGTACTGATGCTTCAGTTTGTCAAATTGGGGACATTCCTCGAAGCGTCGACCCGGCACCTTCAGCAATATCCTGGCGCTTAAGGGCAATATTTGATCTGATAACGCGATAAAAAAATACCAAGCAGCCTCGAATATCAATAAAAATATTTCGAGCGAGCGTCGCCAAAAATAAACGAGAGTTCGCGGGTATAGAGAGGAAGGATCGTAAAGTCATGCGTGTTAAGGCACTGCCGAGAGAATTTGTCGAAATTGTTTTGGCTCAAGCCTGTGGAGGCTTTTATGGAGGCGCGGGGACGTTGACCGAGAGCGGTGCCAAGTGGCCGGCGCCGCTCTGCCCGCCTCAGACGCAGTGCGATCACAGCTGCACTGCGCACTCTTATCTTTCCTTCTCTAACGAAATTATTTATTATACCAACGATACATTCCCGTTTGGACGTCAGCCGGAACCCGTTGCGCTCCAGAATTTGTCTTCGCAATTTTTAAAATAATTCTCAACTCTAATTGATTTATCCTTCCAACTTACGCAACTCTTATAATTAAATGCAAAATAACTAAGATAAACATTCGCAAACACAAGAATGCGACAACGTCATTGGTATTTAAATTCTTGTTTTTACTTATTTGCAGATTATTGAATTTGGATTATATTTGCAGAACCGTCAACCGTCACCATAGGGACTAGGTGAATAGGGACAAAAATCGGGAATGACATTTACGCGATAATTTCTGCTAAACTTTCTATCAAAATATACTGCCCGATTGAAAATTGTAGTAGATTATATGATTTTTGAAATGATAACACTGGACAGGCATAAAACTACCGCTAGATCGTCAAACGGACAGTTAAGAGTTAAACCTCGTAAGCTCGTAACGGACAGTTTTTATGTGCACTAGGAGTTCTAAAAAAAAGGTTTTACTTAAAAAACACACTTCTAATAGTGATAAATAGATTGGTGCGTAATTAAAGAAAGAACATATTGAATGGAAATATTCGGTTATAATCTTATCCAAAGTTAAAAACTGTCCCCATTTACCCCGGCACACGGAATATAAAATGACACGAACAGTGTATGTTTACAATAATTTCGCAGCATTATGAAAGCTACTGCATTTCTTGACAAGTTTCTCCAAATAAGGTCGACGAATCAGATACTAAGTGGCAAGGACGTTCAAGGCTTCTGTGTAAGTTAAAGATCTTGACTCTTTACCACCTTGACCTCAAGCATAGAAAAATATGCAGGAGGATTTAAGACAGAATGAAATAGATTAAAATAAAATTATAAACCAATTTAAATGCTTAACGCTTTTTTTTATTTTAGTATACATTCTGTATTTTCTGACTGTTACGGAAATTAGGGTTTAAATATATATGAAAATCCTACTTAGTATAAACTTCATAAATGAACTAAAGCATCGGAGTTAGGTCTACAGCACTAAACTTGGGTTTCCAACCTGCATAGAGGCAGCGCAGCGTCGGGCTTCGAACTATAGGTCATTCTCATTGCCCATGAGAGGACTGTGCCGAGCAATAGCATGGTATACTAAGAGGCCGAAAATGATAATGATGATGACTGTTGGGTGTTAAAGTATGAAATTGACCTTTATTTAAGGAAGACTTTAAGTAAATCAGTTTGGCCTTAGATACATTTTATGGCGAATATTTTATAAATGACGTTTATTTAGTAATCAAATAAAACTTTTTTAATACAATTGCTCAAAAAGTTTAATTTATGTAGCTGCAAATCGTGCGCAAAGTTTGATTTTACGCACGATTTGCAGATCAGAATTTTAAATAAATGAGTATTATGCGAGACCTGCTTATAAATGACCCACCTGAACTACGCGTGATTGGGTGGAATTTTGGTCATTATGTTCCATCCTAGTGGCGAGACACATATACCACCACAATCATCAACTGTGTAGTATTGATATCAGTTTCGCAGGAAAGCTGCAGTTGAATTAGTTCTCATTACATCAAATTAATCCATTTAGCAGGAATACCTTTCTATGGATACCCCGCTACTGTCAGGTACTAAATAATAGGTAGGTTCCTGCACCGCCTAAAACCAAACTAGTTAAACTTAAAGAACCTGCACTACCGCGAATTTAAAAAATCTAATTTTCGTTATCTGCGTCTCTATCGCTCTTGCATTTTCGAAAGAGAGTGATGGAGATAGACGACCGAACGAACGAAGTGGTTCACGGTTATAGGCCAGACTACTTTTACTTTACATGCAGGTGCTTCACTATTAAAACAACTAAGTATGTACAGGCAACGCCAAATAGATGAAATTTTTGAACCTTATTACAGAGCAGTAAGGTGCAAAAGTGTTAACATATTTTTGGCATTGACTGTACTCGGATAGCCAATATAATATGTATGCAGATACTTACATGCAAAATAATTTTAGCACAATATTCATTCGATAATGCATAAATATTCAAAAACGTTCGGTGTCAGTCGTTACAGATCTCTTATAAATAAGCGTCCGTGATGAAAATTTACGGCACCCGAATACCATCAGGGAATAATCGTAACCGTTTATTTTATTTATTTAAATGAGTTCAGGTTCGATTACCGTATCGCATGTAGCGAGACGTGAAATTGCTACTTCGTTACGCGACTTGAAATGCTACTTCTGAGATGTGATAAAAATGCAGGGTCCACAAAAACGGCGGACGAGTGGTTCCGTATCAGTTGACATATAATGAATAACGTTAATTCTTATAGGTATAATCAAAATAAGGCACCGTGTTATACTATACAGTATAAAGCGTATTTGATACGTAACCAATTGTCATAAAACATTAAAACAGATGAATAGCTGAGCTATATTTTAATAGTACCTATTAGATAGATATACATGCGTTAGCAGTTTCTTATTCTAGTTTCTGCCTATGCATTTGTTGTGCTTTTAAAACTTGCCGCAGTATAACAAAAGTTATATAGAAAACTAGCCCTTTCCCGCGGCTTCGCCCGCGTACTATAAGTACTCAAAAAGGATACGATACCCATGTTGATTTTCAGACTTTGTGACCACATTTGCCCCTTTTAGGGGTTGAATTTTCAAAAAACCTGAAACACGTGTTTACTGATTTATCGTTAGGAATAGTACTGTGAAGTTTCGAATAAAATATTCAACAAATCTTGATTCGCCATACAAACTTTGGACCCCCATTTTACCCCCTGAGGGGCTGAATTTTGAATAATCCTTTCATAGTGCATCCCTAGACCTTATAGGGAACCTACGTGCCAAATTTGGAATCTCTAGAACCAGCGGTTTGGGCTGTGCGTTGATATGTCAGTCAGTCAGTCAGTCAATCAGTCAGTCAGTCAGTTTCTTCTTTTATATATTTAGAAGATTAAAATGTAGGTTTTTTTTTGTTCACGGTAGTAAGAGGATAGTATAACTCCTCAGTTACCCTAATATCAATGTATTTTAATGCAAACATTAGGAAGGTATGTATTATAAAAGCGTGCTTAACAGTACAATTAATTAACATTTTTAGAAATAATATTATTTTTGGACTAAAACACGAAATATTTATTTTACCTTCAATTAACGAACATATAAACGGACTGGGTCTGATAGAATTCAGGCCATCAAAATGATAAAAATCAACACACTTTTATACAAATTTAATACCCTAATTTTATTTATATTAACTTCGTTGAAGTATCAGTGGGCGTTTTATTATTCCGATAATGAGTTCTGAATTTGGGTAACATTTTAAAACCTCTAAATAAGGTTCTTGATAAGTAAATAAAAAAACTTTTATGTACATGATCAATAATAATGAAGAATTAAGTGTACAGTCGTTCTTCAATGTAGACACAATTCAATCTAGTCCATTCCATACATTTGGACAAAAAGCTATACTTAAAAAAATTATATGCTGAATTAAAAGAGACTCTAAGAGCCGTGGAGCCAGGACGCCCAAAATACTCTTTAAAAGTCTTAAAAAAAAAGGTTGTTTGAAACTACCCGTGACCCTATGGCTGGCTCATTCCTCGGGCAAAGAATAGGCATCGCCATCCAACGAGGGAATTTAGCCAGCATTATGGGCACCATTCCGCAGGGAACAGAGCCGGGTACTTAGACTAAGACTTTTCAGGTAAGTATATTGTTTATTTATTAGTAGGTATTTAGTTTTTAATTTAGTTTAATTAGGTTAGGTTTTATTTAGGTTAGAAGTAGGTTTTAAGTGGATTATTATGTTATGTATTGTTGTTGACATATTGTTTTTTTTTTAATAAAATATTTAGTTTGTATTGAATATTAATATATTTTACGTCACAACTGGCCATAATGTGAGTTTTGTCGCACGCTACGCGTACGGTAAAACTCGCATTATGGCCAGATGGAGACGTAAAATTGTATACTCACCACGGGCAGTAAAAAAGAAAGCCCTCTATCGAATATTTACAACCCTCGCCTGCGGCTCGGGTTACAAATACCTGCGATTTCGGGCTTTCTTTCTTTTACAGCCCTTGCTAAGTAATGTACTATTAAAGTTTACCGCCTACTAATAGTACTTCTACAGGGTAAAAAATAATGATTTAAATTTTTCAACCAGTGATTATTTCACTAACATAGATGACTTACATTTGTCAAAAAATTGCCATATAATTTATAAATACCTACACCGTGTTATTGTTTCCGTTAATTTCAAGGGTATTTTAATGACTTTAATTAAGTTAGTTTCTCAAAGACAAAAGTATTCTAATTAGAATTCTGAGATTACCGATACTTTTATCTGATGAGACCTGTCTGATTGTATAAACCTGGCTTTATATTTTTCTTGTAGTCTGAGTAACCGCTACAATATGATGCGCCTTATCAGTTAAATCAATAAATTATGCTTTGAAATGTAAATTAAAATTATATTATTTCGCTTTACTAGGCAGAACCTGCGCTGCTAAATAAGCTGTCGGTAAGACATCTGACTTTTAATTTAGACTAAGTCTCAGGTTGAAACCTGGCTCGTACCAAAAAAAATCCAGAAATATGAATGAAATACTTTGTGATATTCAATAATCGCTTTTTGGTAAAGGAAAATATCGTGTGGAAACCGAGCAGATCAGATGGCTTTATCTGTAAAGGCTTCGATAGCTATTAATGGGTTTATAAATGGGATAAATCAAGAAAACCAAGCAGTTGACATTAAGAACAAAAGTATACCATAAAGTACCTTATATGTAACAGGAAATATACTGAAAAATCACGACAAGAGCCTTTAAATATAAATACAAAAATATAATCATATAAAAGCATAGACAATAAAGACATATCAAAAACGATATACAACCTCAACAATAGCTTTCTAAAATAACTAGTGTATAACGCAAAATCTTGTTATTAGGTTTGCGAACGGACCTCAGGACCGTAGCAAAAGCATTGGTAAAAGCTAGGAAGATGATGAAGGAAGCCTTTCCTATTTTTTTTATTGTTTGTTGTTTTATCGGTTTTAGCATCTGCCAGTGAAATAAATAATTATATCAATTATTAGATGACATACATAATTTTCAATTGTTTGTTTATTTCAATTATAATGACTGTCATTAATGTAACATTTAATTATTTTCTATAAAAAAAACACGAATTTATGAATAACCGTCCTAACCATATATCTTAAAATTAAAGGATATGAAAAAAAGATGTATAATTCTACCGTGTTAGTCAAAAGGGGCAGGAAACGTTTTTTTAGACTTGTTTTTATTGGAACGATAAAAATTTACTTTCAACTACCTACTAGTAGTAGGTATTTACGAACCTAGTAGTCGATAGGTAGTAGTCAACATACGAGTAGGTCGGGATGTAATGGCCCGGCAACATGTGTAACTATAACTCTTGTTAACCTGATCTATCAATATTTCTAGACCTCTCAACAAACATAAAAAAGATCCTCAATCCTAATAGCAATCACTTACAGGCTATGTTTAACTGCGATGCTAATCTAATAAGCAAAAACGAAAACCCCAAAATGGAGCACGCAATGGTTAGAGCGACAATGCTGTGGCCGATTTATGCTGTCACTCCAAAAGTTTGATCTGCGCATCGCTGTAGGGAAACCTGCGTAGGGCGTGTAATACTCGTACTGGTATTTTTGGTATGGATAACACAGGAATTGGGCATACAGAAAATACTTGTATTGCAAGCTCTATATCGGTATATTTGGTGATTGTCTAGTCTTGAAAAAATTTGAATAAATAAATCAGGGAGCTTATTTGAAATGAGGGGAGTTTGAGGTTTCTGCACGTTAAACCAAAAGCTGCTTCGGCAGAGAGGTTCTTGAGGAGCAATTAAAAACCGGAGGATGCAACAGAAAAAGTTCCCCAAGAAGAATTTTCAGTTGGATGAGGTGAGGGCGCCCTATCAACAAAGGAGTCTTTTCTGCTGATATGATTATAAATCAGACACCACGCTTAAACTGGTTTCACTGATTTGAAGCGCTTTATAGGTAATTGTGAAACTGAGTTGGTACTCGTATCGGCCGGAAGAAGTGCGGGCGCCGGCGCCACCTACACAAATAATGATACAGAGGATCCACTTCATATAAGGGTTTTTATTAAAATTGATATTTATGGGTATTTTAGAAAGTAACAACAGTAATATTTTTTACTGTTTTATTTCAATATTGCAAATTAGCTCTTATAGAGCTACCTGAATATTAAGTACGCATATCTATGTTTATTACCTTTGAGAGCTTTGTTGTTTAGAGCGTATCATTTGAGAGCTTTGTTGTTTAGTGCTATGGGCCAGGTAGGGTGACGACCATACAGTAATGTAGACATTACTGTATGGTACAGTAATGTAGACATTACTGTATGGTACAAATTAGAGTTTTATGAGGTCAATCCTCTGCAATATTTGCGTTGTGCAGCTAGCTTAATTGGCCGCCGACCAACTTCGCCAAAAAGAAACCGCACGAACGTGATGAAGCTAAACAGAAAAAGATAGAGGGCAAATCTATATAATTTTTGTTTTTATTTCTCCTTTTAGTCGTTTTAAGACGTGCTTCTCAGTTGTAGCTTTGATAAGAATTGTCAATTTTTCTGTCCTTTTGAGGCAGGTTATCGGACGGATGTCATTAACCGCTACTAACTATATTAGATACAATTAGATAGTCCTTTATTTATTTATTAAATTGTATCGTTCCAACGGCTAGATAAATGTAAAACCTAAATTTAGCTGTGTATTGTTTCAATTTGATTTCATACTATTTTGAATCCTATATTAAAATATGCAATAACTACTGTGATGGGATACATTCGCATACATTCATTAGTTCAAAACAACCAGATGTTAAATTCATGTTACACAAAAAGTTAAACGTTTATCGCATCTGCTATAAAAGCGGTCACAACTAGATTCCTTCACTTTAACCACATTGAAAAACATAAAACTTTGTCCGCCATCCTGGACCATTTCCAAATAAGGTGACTGCCGGTGACATCCGCCTGGGGCAACAGTATCCTGCCAATTTTATTTCTCATTCCAAAACCTTTCACAGCAATGTTATAAAGTTCAAAATGCTTTGTTTTATAAGTTAAAAGGTTGGCCGTCGGCAAACTGCACGCTTCCGCAGTAACTAGGATCCGAGGTTTATGGCAAATGGATTGAATTCGCTTGGTGATTATCGGAAAGTTTGTTGCAAAAAAATGTTTTTAATGAAATGTGATACAATTGATTTCAATATTGATATATTTTAAGCAAATATGAGTAAGCTTATTTCAGTTTGGGAAACAGATTCTCATTTATTTTAGAATCCTCTTCCTAGACACCGACCACTACTACTCGGTCAGATTCAATATTTCATTCAAACAAAAAACGGGTAAATGGCGGCCGCCAAACGATACCTTTTATTAATTTTGTATTAAGCACGACGACGACGTTCGTCTGCTAACTATACCACATTTGTGATAGTCTATATTAATAGGTATTACAAAGTTTAGAAATAAAGGAAAAGTAGAAAAATCTACTGCCTCAGGCGAGTCTCGAACTGGCGACTCTGAGAAGCGTCCCAGAGTCTCGGCTGAGGCAGAGGATTTTATTACTTTTCCTTTTTTTCTAAACATTGTGATACCTATTAATCTAGACTATCACAAATGTGGAACGGCAGTCATAAATATTAAATATCCATACTGTTCGAGACGGTTATAGTAGCAGTTCCGAGTTTTGACGTTGACGACGTCCATGTTATTTCCAAATAATCATAAAATCCATATTGGATTAAAAGCTGGCAGAAATTGGAAGAGTGTAACATTTATGTGTCTTTATTTCTCATAGCTACAATGACCAAACATTTGGTTCAGTGCCACAGCATTAGGGAAACAGTCAATGGTATCGTTTATTTTTACTGGCTGCAGCTCTACATACATAATATATTTCCTTGCGTCGTAAAAACGGTGGCGAGGCTCGCCGCCAATCCTTGAGATTTGGGGTAATCGAGATTTATAGATAGATTAGATAGCCCGTATACTCGAACTGAGACTATCCATTTTTATTAATTAACTTGGCGATATTTATAACAATAACCTGCCATATTAACTTGTCAATATGTAACCTACTAACTTAGGCATTTGTATTAATAATCCAGAAACCTTGTCGCCTGAAAGTACAGGGTACTGTGCGTCAAATCCGGTAGTTCTGATTTTTCGCAGACTTGTTTATGATGTTGGCCCAATGAATAACCCGAGTTTGTGACCTCGAGCGCCGAACGCAACTTTGTCAAAAATCAAAAAATCTAGTACTTTCTCAGGAAATTTTTAAAGAAGACTAAATTTGCTATAATATGAGACTAGAATTGTCTCTGTAGACCCAATAGTTTCCGAGATAAAAGCTTTTCAAAATAGAACCGCTTTTTCCAGAACCGTTTACTTTTACCCTTCCCCTTATCTTCTGGGAAAAACGGTTCCATTTTGTATCTTGGAAACTATTGGGTCTACAGAGACAATTTTAGTCTTATATTGTAGCAAATTCATAAAACATGTTTTGAAAAGGTACAGTCAAAAACTAGTCCTTAAGGGTTATATCGCCAAAATCTGAAAAAAATCTTATTATTAGTTTTTTGACAAAGTTGCGTTCGGCGCTCGAGGTCACAAACTTGGATTATTTACTGGGGCAACATCACAAACAAATCTGCAAAAAATCTGATCTACCGGATTTGACGAACACGATGATTGTATACTTGTAAAGTTACTGGATCATAAATAGTGATGGGTCGTTCCCAGGCACGTTCCCGGGAAAGTGCCCCACCGTGGGGAATACTGGGGAAAGTTGAATATGTGTATAGCTACTTTATTTTTTTGAATGGTATCCATTATAAAAGGAATAATAACAATATTTAGCATGATAATATATAATGTATTTCTTTTCCTAAAGCAAATTCCCCTGTGTTCCCGGGAAAGATAGGGAGCGTTCCCTAACTTTCCCGGGAACGTGCCCCAATGTTTCCGGAAATTCCCCATTATACCGGGGAAGCGAAGAAGGAGCGTTTTAAAGAAACTTATATTATTGCATAATTATCACAGATTTTGGAACGAAGTTCCTTTATCGGACGGTTCGGGGGGGAGCAGCCGAAAAAAAGTCACGTGACCGTCACGAAAACGCGACACAAAGCCATACGATTGAGAACCATGTTAAATGAAATAAAATAAAATTGAATAAAGTGAAGTGAAGTGAAGTGAAAAGTGACAAGTGAAAAGTCAAAAGTCAAAAAGTCAAAATAGTAAAAAAAATCAATTTTTTTCAATGTTTTCAGTGTTTGTATTTGATTGAATAAAAAAAATCAAAAAAGTTGAAAAGGTGGAAATGTCAAAAAAGTCAAATATGTCAAAAAAGTCAATAAAGTAAAAAAAAATGTCACAAAAGTCAAAAAAGTCAAAAATGACAAAAACACTGACAAAAAGGTCAAAAATTAATCGCATAACTTTGTTCCAACCGAGTGTTCCACGACACTCACGTATTTTTTTCATTATAAATGGAATAAATAACTAGTTACTAATTTAAAAATATATACATCTATATATTGATAATAGACATCTATAAATTGTATTAGTCACACACACACACGGTTTGGAACACGTAATATGAATTACAAAGAGTATTTAAAACACGTTGATTTTTGAATACGCTATTTGCGGTTGGTAATTTAAGACGTCCATACAATTTGTTTGGAGAAATATGTTTTTCAACTTCGAATGTAAGTTTGTATTATTTATAATATTTATATTAGATAATTAAACTTTTACGAAAAAAACATTCTAACAAATAAGTCTCACAATAAAATGTCAATGTAGAACGTAATCTGGTAAACTTTTGTAAAAACCGTACAATAAACATCAGACTTATGTAATTTAGTAGTTTGAAAGGTAAAATTGAAAAAATCACATATTATCATCACTTAAATAAATGTCATAAAAACCTATAAAAACTTTACGGAATCGTTTCGTATTTTTTTAATTATCACATATTTTAGTAAAATTAAACTTTTAGACAACTCAAAATAAAAAAATCTAATGAAATGTAGTCAAAATCCTACAGCAATCAGACTTAGGTAATTTAGTACTTTAAAAAAGGTAACATTTAAAAAAACAGCAACAACAAAAAATTTTTATCATTACTTATTTAAATAAATATTACAAAAAAATCATCACAGAACCGCGTCTTTTATTAATAACATATGTTTATAAAATGATTTTTTTTGTCCACGCTAAAAAAAAACAAATAAAATGAAGTAAAAATCGTACAGATTCATCAGACTTACGCAAGGGAATATTATATTTAAAAAATATTTAATAATATTCTTATTTTTTTCCCATATTTTTTTTTAAATATTTGTAGTGTAAAATACAAAAAATAATGGTATGTCTATTATTAATTGAATTTATTGTTTTTAGATTATTTATTTTCAAATTCAATAATGACTATTAACGACATTGTTGAATTTTTAGTTTTTTCTACTAGTACTTTTCAATAAATAATTTATTTTTCTGATAAAATAATATAATCGAAATACATATAAGTACTTATATTATATAAATATTTATCTTATTTTGTTATAATAATAACAATAACAATAATAAACAATCTTTATTGCAACTTTAGGGTGTACAATGTACTCTTTACATAGGCTTTTTATCTATTTCATCTTTAATTTTCACTTATGGAACATTTTTACCTTGTATGCAACTTTCCCCGCGGGGCACGCTCCCGGGAACGAGGCACGTTCCCCCGGCCCATCACTAATCATAAATCATAAAGTAAGTATTTACTTTTTTTTTATTCCTTTAAGTTACTACTAGTTCTAATCATTTTTTAATGCCTGACTTTTGGAGATATGTTAACAATATCTATAGCTTCGTTTAATAATCAATTAAAAAATTCCACCCCGTAAAAGGAAAAAATATACTGCTGAAGATAAAGTGTATCGCGCTAACCTAAAAAAGGGGTTTCGATGAGATAAAATCACGGAATGCAAAAATAAAAACATTTCGTCTGATATTTAAATGGCTTTAACTGATAGAGAGATATTTGTCCATTAAAATACTCTGAATAATATATAACCGAGTCAGAAAGTTCTATTTTAAAAGCCATTAGTGCTGACGTGACTGTTTCATTAGAAAAAAGTGGTAAATGCAGTGGCAATACCGATGGTTTATACTCGTACTCTTAATTTAAAAAGTGCTGTGGTACACGCGAATCTCTTGCCACTTAATCTGGGAGCGGTTATAATACAACGTTCGTTTGAGCGATGAAACAATGTTGCAATCCGAATATATGTCATTTTTAATCTCTAGCATAAATTGAGGACGGGACGTCGAGAGGTAAGTTTTTTATGCCTACGGAATATTGAGAAGAACGAAATTCTATAATGCGTGTGTTCAATAATCAAACGTTGATAAGCCTGTCAGACATTGGTGATTAATTTGGTAAACGTGATTATAGGTGCCAATGGAGTTCTCGCTGAATCACGCGAACTTTTACTAAATTGAAATAGTTTGCGCTTAATATTTAAAATCAATTAATGTATAATTGTATTTATCTTTAGAGTTAATTATTATATTTATAGTTATTGAACTAATTCTAACTAAATAACTTTTTTTACTAGGTACTTATTTACGCAATAAAAAAACATCACATAATATACATGAAGGCACAAGATTACTCAGGAAAAGTTTTGAAAAATAATTTATTTTATATTACTTGCTTAGGTACTGATTAATATTTGCTTATATATTTTAAACAAAAGTAGCTGCCATTAAATAATTTCCCCTTGAGTATATGTAGGTACCTATTCATGAATATGCTATTACGTTTCACCATTGATAAATCCACTGTAATACAGGGTGGTCCAAACCTTGACGTCAATAATTTTTTTTAGATACCTCTCGTCGTGGGCTATCACAATATACCCCATGTATGTTAGCTGATTTTTCGTAGTTTTCGGGTTATGAATTTTTTAATTTTTAACTTTTGTTAAGAAGTTCCGGGTGAAGCAATTAATTTATTAAAAAACAACTATAGAACTTTTTTGATTTTTTCTTTTTGTAGCTCAATCCTTAATAAGCGGCGCAGTTGCAAAAAAAAAACAGCATCCTCACTTGGCTGCGAGTTGGAAAAAAAAGACAAGTGAAAGTATTACGTTCAAGCATAGATTTTGCGCTTAAATAAAAAAAATACAAACGATTTCAAGTACTTTTGGTTATTTTAGAAACTGATAGACCCTAAGTTTTTTTAAAGGTAAAAAAAGTGACACTTAATAGTCATAATTGGACAGAGTCGACGGTCAAAGGAACTGAGGTGGAAAGTTCCCAAATAAGTAATTCATTTTAAAAAATCTTTTTTTTTATTATTCCTAACGTTAAACAACCACAGAAATTATCACGAGAATTCAATGTTGTGACATGTGGTTGACCAAGCATAATTTTGCCTAACAAAAAAAAAGATTTTTGCAAATGAATTACTTATTTGGGAACTTTCCACCTCAGTTCCTTTGACCGACGACTCTGTCCAATTATGACTATCAAGTGTCACTTTTTTTTACCTTTAAAAAACTTAGGGTCTAGCAGTTTCTAAAATAACCAAAAGTCCTTGAAATCGTTTGTATTTTTTTTATTTAAGCGCAAAATCTAAGCTTGACATGCTTGAACGTAAACTTTCACTTTTGTCTTTTTTTTTCCAACTCCCAGCCAAGTGAGGATGCTGATTTTTTTTTGCAACTGCGCCGCTTATTAAGGATTGAGCTACAAAAAGAAAAAATCAAAAACGTGAAATAGTTTTTTTTAATAAATTAATTGCTTCGCCCGGAACTTCTTAACAAAAGTTAAAAATTAAAAATTCATAACTCGAAAACTACGAAAAATCGGCTAACATAAATGGGGTATATTCTGATAGCCCACGACGAGAGGTATCTAAAAAAAATTTATTGACGTCAAGGTTTGGACCAACCTGTATAGGTTTAACTCTGTATAGTAACTAGAGCAGTCACAACAACATTCGGCCTTTACCAACCTTTACTAAAAATTCAATTAAGCAGTATTGCTTAAAAACCACTACAATTTCCTAAAGTGCACAAAACTAAACAGTACGAGTGTGTCGCTCAAAGAAACTTCCCCTAAAACTACAATCGTAAAGCCCGTTCCCGTCTTGAGCGCAGATACCTAACGTATGCTAAAAAATGCAAACAGGGAAATTTAATGGTTCGTGAAGTAAGCCAGCTACGGAGCACCCGGAATTGCTCTCCATATTCCTCTAGGTTGCTACTATTGGTTGAAGTCGAAAGAGATTTTTGAGTTCATCGAGTCGAGGTCGGATGATTTTACTCGGCTTGGCCACGATTTTGAGCGGCGGCTGCAATGGCGAAGTCCTGGTCATGCCGATAAAGTATTACTTTGTATTATTCACCTTAAGTTCCTAATACGACCTGGACTGTACACACTCACACGATACCTAGTCATAATGTGTCATGTTCAATATTTAAAAACATTGATAATAATGATAATAATAGGAACTAGCTCAATAGTAGGTAGTTATCAAAAATCTCTTGTAAAGTGCAATTAAAAGTTGATTTCTATAAAATCCCTTGTTTGGGCTAAAATAAGCTAAATAGAGGTCCCGTCGTCTTTGACCTTAATCCGCCCAAAAACCTACAGGAAATTTCTTTACGTAAACTAAAATATGTTTCACTAGCTTTTGCCCGCGGCTTCGCTCGCGTTAAATTCGGGGTAACACTGCTCCCCTTTGCTGATTTAAAACACAGAAGAGAACTCGGAACACAATATTATTTTAATACGCTACTATAGACGATATTATTTGTCTTTAAGCTTATGCACGATTTTTTTGTTAGTCACAAATAGTCCGCATACCAATTTTTAGCTTTCTACCTTGAAAATTGCGGAATGCTCCATACAAACTTCCACCCCACCATTTTAGGGAAGTGGGGGGTTAGAAAGAGATTAAAAGTAGCCTATGTCACTCTCCATCCCTTCAACTATCTCCACTTAAAAAATCACGTCAATTCGTCGCCCCGTTTTGCCGTGAAACACGGACAAACAAACAAATAAACAAACACACACATACACTTTCCCATTTATAATATTAGTATGGATTTGAAAAAAATTGCATTTGTTTGTATATTCCATCCTAAAATAAAACAAAGTAAAACTAGAGATTCAAAAATTGACGTCTTACCGTTTTTTTAGCAGCATGAGACGTAAAAACAAAAACAAAAAATAAATTTAAAAAACTAACTTAATTTAACATTGTGTATCAAATCAAAGCACGCAAGAGACCAATAGTAACGCCGCACAAGGAAAGGGGACTCTTATGTGGATTTCCTTAATATTACTTACTATCACTTATTATTCTAAGCTATTGACTTGAACACGAAAATTGCGTTTCGTTTTGTTTATGTTAGGGAGAAGATGGCTACGCACGGAGATAAGCAACGAGCTATATTATAAGCAATAAGGTAAATTTTGCTGTGTACTTCGTAAATATGATAACGTGTGTCATAAATCTTTAACAGGAATGGGGTGAATGTTATTAAATCTCGAGCAAACATCATCGATGAAACGGTGCAGCTGATACGGAGCGTAGGCACTGTTTGTCTATCTTACTTCCCGTTTGAAGGTTGAATTTAGATCGGAAGTACCCTAGTCTTGATTTATAATAGGTTAACAAAAAGTGTTCAATACAGTCAAAGATTTTTTCTAGAAAATGAATATTTGAATAAAATAAAGTATAAGAAGAAAAATCTATACGGATCATTTTATATGGAGATTTTTTTACAAGGTGGGGCGTAACATTACCCTTGAGTATATTTAAAGCACTTAAATCGTATACATATATTATTTCAAAATTTCTAGATTTTACACCTGTAACTGTAATCACTACTTTGTTAAAACAGCTAACATTAAAGTATAAAAAATAAAACGAGACCTAAAATAAAAATTAAATGCTACAAATTACAAAATAAAATACAAATAGAAAATTTGCCCCAAAATCGTTATCACTACTTAAGTCGTAATAACGTTTTTAGTTTAAAATGTAAACACAAGTTACACGAGTAATGAGTAGGTATACACTCGCGTGCAAATAATTCGGGTCAGTACGAAAAACTATAATATCTCCTAAAATAATAAAGCTAGGAGCCTGAATTAAATTGTATATTATAGATAAATGCATAGTTAATAAAACAACGTCAAGAGTTAGAGATGATATTCACTTGTTTATTTAATTAACATAGTAAACACGATATCAATTAATTATAGGTAAAAAGCAACCGTGGTACCTCACACACAAAACTAAAAGCAAAAAAAAAGTAAAACGTATCAATACTTCGTATTGCCTCCTCGGGCTCTTCTTACAGCTTCTAAACGATTGGGCATACTGTTTATTAAGTTTCTTATGCGTTCTTGCGGGATATTAGCCAATTCTTCCACTAACGCCTGTTTCAGGTCTCTAAGTGTAGCTGGGGCGGGGTTTCGATTTCTTACACGCCTTCCGAGCTCGTCCCATACGTGCTCAATCGGATTTAGGTCCGGACTTCTCGAGGGCCAGTTCATAGTGTTGATGCCAACCTCCTCAAAATAATCTTCCACAATCTGTGCGGTGTGTGGCCTGGCGTTGTCATGCATGAACATTGAGTTTTCACCCATATTAATTAAATATGGGCCTACATGCTCATTAAGAATCGCTTCCACATACCTGTCACTAGTTAACGTTCCATTTTCTATCAAAACTAATTGCGTGCGACTCTCTGAAGAGATTCCAGCCCAAACCATAACAGACCCACCGCCGAAAGCAACTTTTTCTTCAAAACAGGCTGGAATAAAACGTTCACCTGGCCGTCTGTAAACTCTTCGCCGCCCGTCATGTGCATAGAGCATAAATTTGGATTCATAATTCTTGCCCATTCTTCGGCACCCCATCGCCTGTATTCGCGTGCGTAAAGTTTCCTTGCAGTTCGATGCCCTCTGTCAAGTTTTGGGCCATTTGCCGGTCTACGTGGGGTCATATTAGCTTCACGAAGCCGCCGCCTTACAGTCCACTCGCTGATGTCATCTCTTCGGGTCTCCCGAAGTTGGTTTTTGACTTCAACTGCAGTGAGATGTCGATTTCGGAGCATTGTTGTTACAATAAATCGATCTTCTCTAGCCGTAGTACATCTCGGCCTGCCGGTTCCTGGTCTTCGAAGGTTCCTGCCAGTTTGTAGGAAACATTGGAGGACCCTTTGCACCGTAGATAGTGACACGCCTGTTCTTCTTGCTGTATATCTCTGACTTCTGCCTTCTTGTAACAAAGTGACGATACGTATACAATCATCTTGTGTTAGCGACATGATAGTAATTCAGTACTGACCATCAAAGTCAACAAAAACTGCCTTTTATCATTTTGCTTTGACTGATTGGAAACAAAAGTGAGAAAATAATCAAAAGTGAAATAAGCTCAATTGGAATTTGGTACCAAATTAGACTTTTTTTTAAATAAAACTTTTTCCAGAATTCTTGTAGAATATTGAAGGTTCAATTTAATTCGACATTAAATTATCTTTAATACACAGTTAGTTTCCTACACATACCGCTATTAATTTGCAAAATATAAGGGTTTTTGTCACACACCCGTATTATTTGCTCGCGAGTGTAATTCGTAACGTTTTGAGCGTTATCCATGAGATTTTTTGGATGGTATCGTTGCTAATTACTTACTTGAAACTGTTGAGTAACCAAAGCACACAACGAAACCATCCAAAAAATCTCAAATCTACTTTCAAGTTGAAAGTATTGCTAATTAAGATATTTCGTATCGAACACAACTAAATTTTTTAAATTTATTTAAAGGTACACCGTAAAGAAGACAACGGGCAACTTTTCAAAACATGCGAGAGTTCCCCATTCATTTCGAGTTTTTATTTCAAACGAAGATAAAAGTAGCAAGAAGCATCCATTCTCGTCTGTAAACAAAATACGAAACAAGGTACGTTTTAACATTCCTCTCCTCGGACATCCCGAGTGTCACTTCAGTATTTAATTAAACGAAAGCAGAGAGAAACTGAGGAGGTAGGGTAATTTGTCAAAATTAATTAAAAAGAAAACGAACAGACCGAGGAATTATTGACTTCAACGAGATGACATAGCGGAGTCTATGTTAATGCTTCTGTTTGGGTCCGGGAAGTTTGTTTTTCCGGGAGTTTATTTTATGGGTCAAATTTGTACGCGATCGTTTCCAATTTCGTTGTAGTGCCCATAGTATAAGCTTTGTTTAGATTGGGGCTAAGTCGAGTGATCTAAGATCGATCCTAAATACACGTCTTTTAATATTTACTCCTAGGTACTTTTTTAAATTAGCGGTAGTGAAATAGTTGTTCAGATGTCATAATACCAAGCAATAAGTTTTTTTAGGGTTCCGTACCTCGAAAGGAAAAAACGGAACCCTTATAGGATCACTTTGTTGTCAGTCCGTCCGTCCGTCCGTCCGTCCGTCCGTCCGTCCGTCCGTCCGTCCGTCCGTCAGTTCGTCCGTCCGTCCATCCGTCAGTCCGTCCGTCCGTCCGTCAGTCCGTCCGTCCGTCCGTCCGTCCGTCCGCCCGTCCGTCTGTCAAGACCCTTTTTCTCAGAAACGCGTGGAGGTATCAAGCTGAAACTTATATCAAATACTCAGGTCTACTGTCCCATGGAGACTCTAATGTCCCTGTGAAAAAATCTAACTTCTAAGCCCACGTAATCAAAAGATACAGCCGTTTATGCCGCAAATTTCCGCAATTTTCGAAACTCGCAAGGGAATCAAAACATACAGGGTACTTCCCGTGAACTCAGAATCTTGAAATTTGGTGCGAAGCAACGTCTTACAGCACAGATAAAGGAAAAATTGCGAAAACCGTAAATTTTTAGTTACAGCATATAATAAAAATATTTTTAATAATTTTAAAGTTACTACCCCCATATACAGGTTTGTATGAAACCCTCGGTGCGCTATTCCGACTCAAACTTGGCCGGGTTTTTTTACTAATGCTGTTAGTATTGTTGGGAAAACACAATAAGATATTGCTATGCTATTTTGTTATATGAACGCGAATAGCTTTATAAGTGGGCAAACTGTGAAAGAAATGGTATGCTAGTAAATAGCTCGGTAAACACCTCGAATGCCGCTTTTATTGAAATCTTAAATTGTACAGGTACCTGTGCTGTGTCATAGAATTTTGGTGTTTTTTTGTAAACTTGCTATTTTGCCAAATTTTACATAATAACAGACCCTCGTAAGATACATGAATAGTTCCTACAATGAAAGCGTCGTAACAAGCTTACTGTAGAGTTAGCAGCATAAAGAGCGGCCGAGAACGGCCCCCTTCCCGGATGCGGTCTTTACCTACAAAAGACCGAATTGCCGGAGTGATTGAATTATGTCCCACCTTTTCCGCCCTTGGGCTAGGCTGTGATGTATTTATGCAAATCTGATCTGCGATTAGCCATTTTTGAAGTTTGCACAGTTGCAATAAAATAAATATATAATAATAGAAACAAATGTTTCCTCCACTACCATAAAATACTTGCGTAACGTTTTCTATCTAATTTTCAATAAAAAACCTTATTTATTAAAAATATTAAGAAGAAAAATATACATAGGAGTTTAATACAATTTTTCGTTTTAAGCATCAAATATCATCATAAGTACTATGTAGGTTATTCTCGCGTATTTACCTTCTTTTTAAAATTAATTTATTCATTCAATTTTAAAGTTAATAAAATAAGTACTCAACTGCGATAGATACCCAAAGAAAAATAGCACGGATCTTATAATTTTAACCCACATAATTATACAAAATGGCATATGACCACGAAGGCCAAAACTTAATAAGCGCACATAGACATCATAAGACAATAGAGCGCGCTATTAACAACATTCAAACTGAGTCGAGAGTATCATAGAAGATATATTACAGTGGCAAGAAAGTAAATCACTCGATTTCCTGGGAAATGCCTTCGGAAAACGAATGATTACTTTTCGTTCATACGGGAGTTCGAGGGCGGATCTCAGATTCGCGAGTAAAAAAAGTTGAGTAACAATTTTAATAAGTATTTACTTGTAGTGGCGTTTTTTCTCAGAGACTGTTAGGTACAGTCACCGGCACTATTGCCGGTCACATATTTTTGCGGCTTTCACGTAGGAAGATACTATTATCTTCCTACATGAAGGCCGCAAAAATATGTGACACGCTCATAGACATAAACAAAAAGGAAGATGAGTGACTTTCATAGTAAACAAAACTGGGATGTGGTCCAGCACTTTGAGAATTTAACCAACCGGAGTCGTCACAAGCATTCCCCTCTGCCGAAAACGTATGACCAGTGGTCATACACATGTATGGACTGACGTTTATCTGACGTGGCTATTTGTACGTTACGTAGGAATAGCCATACATTTGACGTTCCCCTCCCCCGTAAAAATCGGCAGACTTTTTTGTATAGAAAATGACAGACATGGCTACTCCATCCGGGTCGAATTCTCTAAGGGTCCAGCACCACACACTTGTAAAATGCTACACACAGCTATAATGTAAGTGCATTATGGGCATAAGAGATAAACCTATATAGTTAACACGGGATGCAAGGGAGACCTCTATATTTTGCGCATTGCACAAACTCTGACTGAGAGACTCTGCCACACGACTAGTGATGGGCCGGGGGAACGTGCCTCGTTCCCGGGAGCGTGCCCCGCGGGCACGTTCCCGGGAATTCCCCACTTTCCCGGGCATGTTCTTCAAATAGGGGAAAGTTGCATACAAGGTAAAACTGTTCCATAAGTGAAAATTAAAAATGAAATAGATAAAAAGCATATGTACAGAGTACATTGTACACCCTAAAGTTGCAATCAATATGGTTTATTATTGTTATTGTTATTATTTATTGTAGACAAAATAAGATAAATATTTAAAAGTACTTATATGTATTTCAATTATATTTTTTATCAGAAAAATAAATTATTTATTGAAAAGAAAAGAATTATTTATAGAAAAAACCAAAAATTCAACAATGTCATTAATAGTTATTATTGAATTTGAAAATAAATAATCTAAAAACAATAAATTTAATTAATAATAGAAATACCATTATTTTTTGTATTTTACAGTACAAATATTAAAAAAATATATACGGGAAAAAATAAGAATATTTTATAAATATAATATTCCCTGGCGTAAGTCTGATGTTTACTTCATTTCATTTGATTTTTTTTAGCGTTGACAAAACATTTAATTATATAAAAATGTGAGTATTAAAAAAAGATGCGGTTCTGTAATGATTTTTTGTAATATTTATTTAAGTAATGGTAAAAAAACGGATTTTTTTTAATGTTACCTTTTTTAAAGTACTAAATTACGTAGTCTGATTGCTGTA
Source organism: Pammene aurita (assembly GCA_947086415.1). NCBI lineage: Eukaryota > Metazoa > Arthropoda > Insecta > Lepidoptera > Tortricidae > Pammene > Pammene aurita. The sequence continues at coordinate 13,109,003 of OX352296.1, read as the reverse complement.
GGATTTTGACTACATTTCATTAGATTTTTTTTTTTGAGTTGTCTAAAAGTTTCATTTTACTAAAATATGTGATAAGTAAAAAAATACAAAAAGATTCCGCGAAGTTTTTGTAGGTTTTTATGACATTTATTTAATTGATGATAATATGTGATTTTTTTTCAATGTTACCTTTTCAAACTAGTAAAGTACATAAGTCTGATGTTTATTGTACGGTTTCTACAAAAGTTTACCAGATTAGGTTCTACATTGACATTATATTGTGAGACTTGTTTGTTAGAATTTTTTTTCGTAGAAGTGTAAATATCTAATATAAATAATAAAAACTTACATTTGAACTTTAAAAACATATTTCTCCTAACAAATCGTATGGACGTCTTAAATTACCAACCGCAAATAGCGAATTCTAAAATCAATGTGTTTTAAATACTCTTTGTAACAATTAGTGTTTGTAATTCATATGACGTGTTAGTATGTGACTAATACAATATATAGATGTCTATTATCAATATATAGATGCATATATTTTTATATAAGTAACTAGTTATTTAATGCATTTATAATGAATAAAATACGTGAGTGTCGTGAAACACTCGGTTGGAACGAAGTTATGTTATTAAATTTTTGACTTTTTTGTAATTTTTGAATTTTTGTCAGTCATTTTGTCTTTTTTGACTTTTATGACTTTTTTGGCATTTCCAACATTTTTGAATTTTTGATTTTTTCGACTCACATTGACTTTTTGACTTTTTTTGCTTTTTTGCTTTTTTTTTACTTTTTTGACTTTTCACTTTGTCACTTCTCACTTCACTTCACTTTATTCTATTTTAACTATTTTACTTCATGTAAGATGTTTCTCAATCGTATGGCTTTGTGTTGCGTTTTCGTGACGGTCACGTGACTTTTTTTCGTCTAGGCCCCCATCCGTAAACCGTCCGATAAGGAACTTCGTTCCAAAATCTGTGATGATTATGCAATAATATAAGTTTATTTATGATTAAAACGCTCCTCCGCTTCCCCGGTACAATGGGGAATTTCCGGAAACATTGGGGCACGTTCCTGGGAAAGTTGGGGAGCGTTCCCCATCTTTCCCGGGAACACGGGGGAATTTGCTTTTGGTAAAGAAATACATTATATATTTTCATGCTAAATATTGTTATTATTCCTTTTATAATGGATACCATTTAAAAAAATAATGTATATATACACATAGTCAACTTTCCCCAGTATTCCCCACGGTGGGGCACGTTCCCGGGCACGTTTCCGGGAAAGTTGGGGAATGGGGAACGTGCCCGGGAACGGCCCATCACTACACACGACTAATTCAATATAGGTCCCGGAACCTATATTTGATGGCACACAATCGAGCGCCTAGTACCATATCTCCCTTTTTAGGGTTCCGTAGTCAACTAGGAACCCTTATAGTTTCGCCATGTCTGTCCGTCCGTCCGTCCGTCCGCGGATAATCTCAGTGACCGTTAGCACTAGAAAGCTGAAATTTGGTACTAATATGTATATCAATCACGCCGACAAAGTGGTAAAATAAAAAGTGGATTTTTTTTAAATTAGGGTACCTCCCCTATACGTAAAGTGGAGAGTGTTTTTTTTTTCATTTGAACCCTAACGTGTGATATATTGTTGGATAGGTATTTAAAAATAAATAGGGGTTTACAAAAATCATTTTTTGATAATGTAAATATTTTCGGAAATAATCGCTCCAGAAGTAAAAAAAATGTGCCCGTCTAACTTTTGAACCATAAGTTTTAAAAATATGAAAAAAATCTCAAAAGTAGAACTTTATAAAAACTTTCTAGGAAAATTATTTTGAACTTGATAGGTTGAATAGTTTTTGAAAAAAAATTACAAAATAATTTCTGAACTAAGTTTGTAATTTAACCGTATAAGCAGGTGTTTATTGTACCTGTAATTTCTACAAAATCACAATGAAATGACGTGCTTTCAAATAAAGTAAAAACGGTGACAATCAGTTCACGCAATAAAGAATTATCGCATAAAAATCATCTTCCATACTTTAAGCTCGCGCGCAATAGTTTACTTAATTTGCCGATAGATGTCGCTGTACGTGGAACGCTCATATCATATCCTACATGGCGGTGTTATTTTAGCTCTTAAGTGGGGACACTTACTGTGACGGACGGAAAACTACGGAACCCTACACTGAGCGTGACCCGACACACTCTTGGCCGGTTGTTTGTATAAATCAATGGACACGCTCTTATTTGTAGGGCCATAAGGGCGTGTCAAATATTTTTGCGGCCTTCGTGTAGGAAGATACTATTGCCGGTGACTGTACAAGTAAGTATTTAAGTGATTATACGGTAAACCTAATTCCAACATTATTGCATTGGACAAATATACTGTCATGTTCGATCTAATGTGTCGTAAATAGAACGTTATCGTCAAAGTACATAGGAAGTTCTGACTAAGCAGTCGGTATTAAGTATTATTTAATAATGATTACATAAGTATACATACAGGTAATAAATGCAATTAATTAAAGTAGGTATTTATTTCCTTCATTATTTTTTCCCAGATCAAAAATAAACGTGTAAAAATTATACTGGTTTTTATTTACCTTACTACTAACTAATCAGGACAATCCAAAGGGGTACATTATGTGGGAAAGCATATAAGAAGTGACCTTAAATATATTTTAGATGAAAATCTACCTAACTCGGTCATTGAAATTCGTTTGAAATGGCACGACTTAGATAATTGAATTTTAAAAAATATGCCTGTTTTTATAATTAGTTCGCTAAAAATCCTTCTTTTGTGCCCCATATTTTAGCTTCAGGATTTAGTGGTTGTGTGAGTGATTCAAAGGCTCGCTGCCTTTTAAAGAAAAAAAACCCAAAATCCTAAATAAAAGAAGGGAAACCAACTCGTCAACGATGGCTCGACCCCAAGCCAATTGAATTTCAAAGCTGACAAGCGTCTACCACAAAATTTATTCAAAGAATAAATCTGAAAATTTGTAGATCTAAAGGCATAAAGGCGAAGTGGCGCCGACGCGTCGACACAAAGGAATTTCTAAATTTCACGGCTTCCGCCTCGGTTGTTTGTATTTATATGAGAGGCGGGGTAAGAAATGACAAACGAGTGCAGTGTAGTGACGACAACTGTGGCGCGGCCGTGACGGGGGCTGCTGCCTGCCGCGGACCGCAACCCAGTGTCGACTACAGTAGTCGACATCAACCCTTTTCTCTATTATGAGGTAACATTTTGCAAAGTATTTCGTGGAAAAAATGTATAGGTTAGCTGTAGGTGGTTAGGGTATTTTCAACTATGGCCGGCTACGATTTATTGGACTAAGAGCTGGCCACGCCAGATATGACACAATAATGAGAGCAATGAAACCTGTCTAATTAGATTGCTTTACCATCCTTATTACTAGATCCGGGCATCTGGCAGCTTTTAATGGGTGGAGGTCAGAGTGACAGACCAACAAAGTTTTGCAGTTGAAACTACCAAAGTTGTGTCATTTATAGAGGACAGGGCTTATATTTTATCATAAGAAAAAAAAACATTATGTATTATTGCGGAAATAAAAGCAGTAGGCGACTAACTATAAATTGCATTATACAGCATTTGGCAATACTTTCCCCTAACAGAAACTCCTGGCTATGATATAATCTAATTAATTACATAATTTCTTATAATATTGCATCAAATCCAGAACTCTAAGATTTGTTTTCTTCCAGTTATTTGCATTCTTTGACCTCCACCACTTCACAGATGCCAGATGTCCGGATCTAGAAATAAGCATAGTATAGCAAACTAACTAGAGGGGTTTCGTTGCTCTTATTATTGTGTCATATCTGACGTAGCCAGCTCTCCGTCTATATGTTAATAAAAGCATAAATCAACAAATAGAAGCATGAATAGTTTGACTGGTAGAGAATGCCTTATGGCATTAAGTTCCCGTTTTGTACGATAAGTTTTGTTTTTGTGCAATAAATATTACATAAATAAGATAGGCTCTTGAGAATGCGCATTAAAAAACTTAATTTATTTTAATTTAATAAGCATTCTAAAGAGTCTGGTATATATATGTAGGTAGGTACATCTGTACTCGTTTCAACAGATAATTATTTTTTTAACTTAAAATGTTGTTCATAGGGTTAGTTCATTTAATATGACTTGAGACATGAGTTCAACAAAACATTTTAATTAGAACGAGATGTATTCTAGCTAATACTGTTTTATTCACGATACTAAAGAGTTTCGCAATAAAAGCATAGTAAAGTTTATGTGGGAAGACATGTTGCTCTGAGTAAAGTGCAAGGCGCGAGAGTGCAGCGAATAGTTACCAGATGCGAGGGGGTCTATTCTCATAACACTCTCTTTTTACATGCCGCCTATTTACACCTTGTCACTAGTATGTAGGTTAGACACCTTGTTTTAACAAAATAATATTATGATTGCGATACTAGTATGCAGATTTTGGCGTCGTATTAATTTATGCTCTTAGTTTTTTTTGTTATATAATAACGTATAACAGGTACCTAAGATAAATATAATAAGAAATGTGAAAGGTGCTGTTAGTACTATTGTCGTCAGTAGTAAATGTTTTAAAATTAATTGCTTGAAGCATAATAAATAAATAAATATTATTGGACAAGTTTACACAAATACACCTAATCCCACATGACAGTAAGCTCAATAAAGCTTGTGTTGTGGATACTTGTCGAGGATATATGTATATGTCGCAGGGAAATGATTAAAACAGAGATTTGAACAAATCTCTAAGGGATATGATCAAATTACGCAGGATGTTAAAATGGAGACTCCATATCATCATTTCCCTAGAAAAATTCAGTAATTTCACCAAATCACTGACTCTGTTTAGTGGGAAGACAAAATCGGCCAAAAAACGCGACACGCTTTTTCATTTCACTAGATTTGTTTAGGAATTTGACAAAATCCCTAACCGCTACAGTAAGTTGATGAAACGAACTCAAAAAATCGACTAGTTTTATCATTTCGCTAAACAAGTTTAGTGAAATGATAAAGTCTCAACTGGAAGATGGTATATGGTGATTTGATTAAATCTCTGAACTGGTTTAGTGAAATGACGAAAGGAGGTACTGAATACAATATTTTACTTTACAGTTAAGCGATTTTATCAAATCTCTGACTAGATAAAGTGAAACAGATATGAAATCAGAGATTTTAACAAATCTCTAAGGGATATGATCAAATCACGCAGGATGTTAAATGGAAAATCCATATCATCATTTCCCTAGAAAAATTCAGTCATTTCACCAAATCACTGACTCTGTGTAGTGGAAAGACATAATTGGAAGGTGCGTTATTTGTGAAAATCCAGTGCATGCTCACGGTCACTATAAGATGTTGTTAGATTAACCGTGATAAACACACAAATAAATGCCCTGGCCACGATTCAAACCCTCCTGCTTCATAAACAGGGTAACTACCAACTAGGCCGTCAAAAATAATTAGGTAAATTAATTTACAAATGAAATGTTAGTTTCATATCTATCCATAAATAACGTAAAGTAAAACGACTTATAATGATTAAATTAAGTAATTCTATCGTATTGAAACTACTAGGTGGCTGATTTCGTCAAAGAAATTATATCTAACAACTAGCAATTTAGTTCAACAAAATGTTCTTGATTAGGTGATTGAGTCGACAGACCGGCCTCGTAGGAATAAAGAATTAGAAGGTGAATTTATTGGGCTACGATAAAGATAAACGTTCTTGATATATAGGCAAGATGAATAAGTAAATTAGTTACTTGATTTAATTTTATAAATAAATAATTTTAGTCATAATAAGGGAACAGACCTATAGGACTTAGCCTAAGACTTTTTAGTTAAGTATATTGTTTAATTTTTAGTATTCAGTTTATATTTAATATTAATACATTTTTAAATTTAGCAATAAATAATTAATAAATAAATAATTAAGCAATGAATATATACGGCGGCTAAAACCTGTTTAGAAAATTCTTAATGTGTATGAATTTTCTAAACACGTTTTAGCCGCCGTATATATTCAATTTATTTGTCAAAATACAAAAGAAACGCACTTTTGATTCATAGTTAGCGTGGTAAATACATCTATTTGGTTAAAATATGAACAGAAACTTAATTTTAATGTATGTATATGAGACATTTAAAAGTCAATTTAGAGGTTTAATAGGTGCGCTGGTTTTTTTTATTTGTAAGTCTGCCTATACTTAGCGCCACCACATTTTTTTTGTTGTAATAACCAAATATAATGCATATTTGGTTATTTGGCTTAAAGATTTATAATATGTGTAATTTAGAGGTATTTTACTTAAGCAGCTAAATTCATTAAGACAACTTTATCTTTTAGTTGAAAATATTCCCCCAATGCATTGTACGAATATAAAGCGCCTAGAGACGGCACGCGGCAACAGCACAGCTGTGATACAATAATGTGTTGCTCTCTAAAACACGACTTGTTCCGCCCTCGTGCCTTTTCGGAGTGTACTATTTTCATAATTAACTCATTAATTTAAATGTTTTAATATAATTGTTCCTTATTTTTATGTTTATTAGTGTCAGATTTTAGATCTTGCTAATGCATGATCTTCCTATCTACTACGTATACAGGGTGGCCAATAAAGAACTATATTCCCGTTGGCTGTAAGATTTTGGGACCCAACTAATCCTCCCTAGATAGATTTGGAACCTCTCAGATTGATTTGTTTTTTGGATTTTTGTAAGGCCATTGAGCAGTGGGTAATGGCCCCTTCAAAAAATCCAAAAATCAAATTAATATGAGAGTTTCCAAATCTATCTAGGGAGGATTTGTTGGGTCCCAAAACCTTACAGCCTACGGGAAAATGGTTCTTTTTTGGCCACTCTGTATACCTAATTTCATCATTCCACTACTATTTATTATGGTACAGTCGACGTCAAATATATGTTTACACTTTTGCACCTTACTTCTATGCACCTAGGTGTAAACATATATTTGACGTCGACTGTACCAATCTACCTATAAAAAATTAAGGACACAATTTTTTTTATCAATCACACCAACGTCTAATTTTTTGTTACTGTGTTCCATAAATTAAAAATGCATAAATGCGTGACCTCAATTTCTATATAAATAGTACCAACTAAGTCCGACACGTAGCGAAATTGTGAAATTTTCTATTTCTAATGAAAATTTAAATAGTGAGAAATGCTGCATAACCCGGTTTGGTTAAAAATGAAACGTAAAAACATTTTAGTCCTTGATTGTATAAAAAGCGGCTAATTTGCGGCATATCTGGGTCCCTCTTTCGAAAGCTGCTGGACATGACACCGGGCCCAGTGACCGCAGCCTGCTCGTACGAGGTGGTTTTAAAGTTTTCCGTTCTGTAGTATGTACACAGACCCATTTCTGTTTTACTACAAAATAGAGTTTGAGCTTAGTGTACATCGGTTTATTTTTGTTATATATATCAACTTTTGTTCATCGGTACAGCTCTAAAGTAGCTAGTTTGTCCAACACTTAACTATAAGTAGCAGAACTTTTAATTCCTTAACATGGAGTTTGATATGTTAGCCACAATTACAAACTGTGCCCTGAGACTGATATAATCGCGCTATAATAATGAGTATAATGAATTAAATTCTAAACCACAATTTAAATCATCAGGCTTTGGTATGTTTTTGGGTATTTCATTTGCGAAACCACTCTGCGTAATGTAATGTCACGCAAATGTAACATAATGAAACAATATGCTGGTTTTTTGTTGATTATATTAATTATTCGAGCATATTTTTGATTTATTAAAGTATTAGGATTTTTTTCTTTTGTTCTCTCGCCGTTTTTTAAATTACCTGGTCGGAAACGAATTTAATAAAACAACATTGATGTAGAAAGCTTTAAAAGCAAGATATAGGAGTTTATCGTAATAATCGTTTATATTCTTTTATCGTTTTGATGTATTCAAGTAGAATTGTCGTGAATAATATACGATTTATTTTTGGTCTTTTGTAAAAAACTAAAAAGTGTTGCTTGTAATACTAAGGAATCATGAATACGAATATGTCAATTTTGAAACTCAATCGGTTCACGCATGTTAGAGTTAAGATGTGATATATACATATATATTCCGATTATGGTTTAGGTAGTGCGCTGGAATTGAACTGATCTCGAAGTAACATTTGGACTAAGAGCTGATATGACACAATAATGAGAGCAATGAAACCTGTTTAGTCAGATTGCTTTAACATCTTTATTGCTAGATCCGGGCATCTGGCAGCTTTTAATGGGTGGAGGTCAGAGTGACAGACAAACAAAAATTTCCAGTTGGAAAAAAGTAATACGAAAAAAATTTTAAAAACTGCCGAAGTTGTGTTATTTATAGAGGACAGGGCCTATATTTTAACATTAGAACCAAAAAAAAAGTGCAGTATTGCGGAAACAATAACAGTAGGCGACTAACTATAAATCATATTATACATCGTTTGACACTATTTTCCCTCAACAAAAACTTCAGGCTATGATATAATCTAATTAATTACATAATTTCCCATAATATTGCATCAAACCCAGAACTCTATTTTTTTTCTTCCAGTTATTTGCATTCTTTGACCTCCACCGCTTTACAGCTGCCAGATGTCCGGATCTAGAAATAAGCGTAGTATAGCAAACTAACCAGAGGGGTTTCGTTGCTATCCTTATTGTGTTCATATCTGACGTGGCCAGCTCTCCGTCTATTTAGTCAACGATTCGATATTCATGAAATTGAAATTCCCCTTCCAATATGTTTGAATTAGTAACGAAGTTTTCTGTGATCTACTGAAAAGGTAGCGTGAGGAAACTAAGTTCAAACCACAATTTAGAATTAATTTAAACCAGTATGAGTGTACACTCTAGGACAAAAGAATAATTTAAAATAACGCACTCTCTTAAAAGTTTCTTATTATTACAAAACATATTTAATAATAAAATAAGCAATGTCTGATGATCGTACACACATGCCCGGGACTAATGTGTTTAAGCTGATTTATAAAAGCTGGAGCGAGATTTGTCAACGTTTTCATTGACAACGGCTTCATCACCCTACAAAGCTGTTGCCTATAACTATAATTTATCCAAGCACAGTCAGCCTTTATAGATTTTGAACAAAACTCGAGTAAACGTTATTGAAGTCCTAGGATCGCCTCATGGCCATCCTGATAATACCTATGTCATACTTTCACGAGTACATATTAGTAGTATAAGCCTACGCTAGACATAGTAGGCATAGGCCTACGCTAATACGTACGATGATAGGTAGAGTAGGTAGACGGTAGGTAGGTCGTTATGAAATGCTAAAAGATAGCATCTACGTATTATATATACGTTTATATAATCTAAATATACCTACGTTTACGAGTATGCCTACGTTTATATAATCTAACCTCCTTAATCGAATTATAATATTATAAGCGGATCACTCTGAAAATATTATTTATGAAGATAAATGTGTATCTCCCTTTATTTCTTATATAAATTGATGGAAGCGAATAATGAATTCCGAATCCAAAAATATGGTGCGTAAAGTGAAAGTATCTAATCCCTTTTCGCTATCAAAGCTCACCCCCTAGCCGATTGGCATAAATAGAAAATGGGAATGTAAATTTCCGGTGTGCTTTTACTTTGCGGTGAGTGAAACATGGTGAAACAAAATCTATTTTCCTTTGCGCGTTTCATGGGTCAATCGAGTGAGAGCTTTGGCGAGTTTACGTATTTTTTTTCAAATAAAAGTTTTATAACAGTTATAAAAGAGTGCTGCAGTGCAGCAAGAGAATATTCACCGAACGAATTGACATAACTAGACCCCGTTATCGGAGGTGCAATTTGGTAGCTTGACGTTCTTAGGGAATGGTAAAAATATTTATGATGTCGATATCGATACTCTTCCTTTTTCTTGTCAATTTGTTTTATATACCATTTTTAGACTAAAATTTTACATGTTTTTTTTTGTCACCCATGATAATCATTGTCATCAGAAGTAGAAACCATTATCAGTAGAACAATAACGATATGGTTGCTATTTTACTTTTCTAATGTTTCGAGTTGCAGGGCCGTGCCTGAATGCTCTTGAGATAAACCTTACCCATAGAGATATAATACTGGCCACCTATACTGAAAATAAATTATTCACGTCAATAGATAGTAAATGTCATCTCACAACAATATTTTCGATTATTTAGCTGTATTTACGAGCATACTTTATTCGTATATAATATTTCATAATAATAAAAATGGAGTCACTTCTCGCAGAATACTCCTAAAAATTAAGATTGAAAATTGTTACTTATAAAAATGAAAAAGGTAAATAAATATTCATTTAAATACTCATTAAATAAGTCATGTTTTACAAAATAATCACGTTTAATTAAAGTCACTCTCATTATGTCAAAGGAAAAATATCGACATGCAGCTAGTATTTCAAAATCTAGACACACGGCAGTGTGTCCGCCAAGTTCGAGCAAAAAAAAGCGACACACCGGCCGTGGGTTATATTACACGAACCATTTCGGGCCAATTTCGACCACCCTATAACTCAAAACATATTTTATCTACGCATATGAAATTTCGAGTGTCTGTTGACATCCCCTTATTTGTCTAGAATACAAAATTTCATTATTCTACCTATAGCAGTTCTTGAGATATTGACGTCAGAAAATCGCTATTTTTACTATACACTCACTCACTGACTCACTGACTCATCAAAAACCTAGACCACTTCCAATGGTCGTACTGACTTGAAATTTGGCATGGAGATAGGTCTTAAGGTCAAAGTGAGTCAGTTTTAAAAATAGCGAAGGTGTAACTTTGTTCTACTATGAAGTCATAATGAACTAAATGGGTCTATCTTCCAATGGTCGTACCGACCTGAAATTTCGCTCGAAGGTGTTACTGGTAGGCCTACCTACCAGTAGGTATTATAATTGGTAGCTTATTACCAAGTTATTAATTATCTATGTAGGTAGCGTACTTACAAACAGAATAAAGTACGTTATTGATGTATGTAATTATATGTAAGTAGGTACATTTTATAGGTGTAGGGAGCCAGTTTATTTGTAAAAATCACCTATAAATAAATAGTAAAATAGAATTAGACGCTTAGTATAAAGGGTTATAGTATAAAGTACATACCTAAGTGGAATGAGACATTTCCTAAAGCAAAAGTGATAAAAAAATAATAAAGAACCTACATCTAACAAAAATAAATGAAATCCCATCAAGAACATAAATGTGAAAGGCTGCCAAGTTCGATACTATGGGAATGCTTCGCCTATAAAAGAAGTGAGATCTGAATAAGTACCAAGTTCCATAAAAATACCTCAAATCATAAATAGTTATAGGAATGCACACTTGATTTCCAGCAGTTTTTAAGGTACATTTTGAATAAGTATCACGTTACATAGAAATACCTAAAATTATAATAGTCAGAGAAACGCACACCGGTTTTTTTGGCAGTTTCTTGATAACATTTATTATTTTCAGTACTTTTTAATGATGTAACTTAGCAAGTTTTAATAGAAAATTATATACTTGACTCATTGCAGTCCAAAGGTGTCGATTCATTGCATTGAAAAGGCGTGTGGTGTGTGAAAACTTGCCAAGTAACATCATTAAAAAGTACTGAAAATAATAAATGTTATCAGGAAACTGCTAAAAAAACCGGTGTGCGTTTCTCTGACTATTCTAATTTTAGGTATTTCTATGTAACGTGATACTTATTCAAAATGTACCTTAAAAACTGCTGGAAATCAAGTGTGCATTCCTATAACTATTTATGATTTGAGGTATTTTTATGGAACTTGGTACTTATTCAGATCTCACTTCTTTTATAGGCGAAGCATTCCCATAGTATCGAACTTGGCAGCCTTTCACATTTATGTTTTTGATGGGATAATTTTTACCCATCCCTAAGAATGACAAGCTACCAAATTGCACCTCCAATAAAGGGGTCTAGACATAACTATTATAAATCTCTGACACCTCTACATCATATTAGCTTCAGATTTTGCTTCAGTTACCCACTTGACGTAGAATGAAGGGTAATTTTTGTATGCTTCATTTCTTATCTTGCATCTTTGTCATACACTTAATGGAGATGAGTAGGTAATTAATATTGATAATTATTTATGTAAGTACTAGCTTTTGCCCGCGGCTTCGCTCGCGTTAAATTCGGGGTAACACGGTTCCCCTTTCCTGATTTAAAACACAAAAGAGAACTCGGAACAGAATAAACCGCACACAAGTCCGCATACCAATTTTTAGCTTTCTACCTTGAAAATTGCGTAATGCTCCTTACAAACTTCCACCCCCCATTTTAGGGAAGTGGGGGGGTTAGAAAGAGATTAAAAGTAGCCTATGTCACTCTCCATCCCTTCAACTATCTCCACTTAAAAAATCAAGTCAATTCGTCGCCCCGTTTTGCCGTGAAAGACGGACAAACAAACAAACAAACAAACGCACACATACACTTTCCCACTTATAATATTAGTATGGATACAATTTTTTTGCGAATCCATTAAATTTTGAAATGCTTATCATTAAAAATGCCATGTGTCTTGATAATTTGGTAGATAGGTTTTGTACATTCTGATTATCGTCGCGGTTTATTACTCCTTGTAAATCATACATTTTTATCAAAAAACAATAACATGATAACAAAATAAAATAATAAACCCTGAATATGTTTAGCATTACAAATTACGTGACGCAAATACATTCAATTAATAAATAATATGAATTCAAGAGAAAAGTAACACGAATTCTGACCATGGCGAATTAATAAAGTTGGTACCTACTTAAGCTTCATATTTTCATAATTTTCGATTAATATATTTTAGCGTATATTAGGTATGTATACGTCCCACTGTTAACACATAAAAAATCCTAAAAACTCATTAATATGAGCCAGGGTTTGAACTGGAGACCCCGGGATTGAAAGTTTGACTTCTTACCGCAACGCTACCAGCGCCTTGCGATGAGACGCCTAAATTGCAATGAATCTATTTTTTTTAACTTTCGTTGTATATTTCCGGTGTACACTTTTGTTGCACCGCAGTGCACACAAAGGGTTCGCCGTCGGCTCTGCGTTTCAATAAATCAGAAGAAATGACGCCGCGCGCGTTAAGCAGTCAGCGTCGCACTGGGTGGTCGGCAGACGCCTTCACGCTTATTTCACGGTGCGATGTACTACAAATAAAATCAGACTTGTAAACACGGAAATACAATTGTTATACGGTGGCAAAAATGAACACTCTTTTTATTGAGTACGTTTTTAAACGTGGCATATAAACAATTTGGGTCGTTCTAATAACTAGTTGCGGAACATTGCATTTTGGCGTAACATTCTACTTACATACGCAATTGAATTAATACATTCTAAAGTATATTTTTGATGGTGGAAAGGTATTATCGTTTTCGGTTTTCATCAAAAGCTAATATTTCGACGCGATATTTGTGCGATTGCGTGATATGTTTATCAACCGACTTCAAGATTTCGAAGGAGGAGGTTATCAATTCGTCGGGATCTTTGTGTTTGCTTAATTTTTTTAATGTATGTTCACCGATTATTATCAACGACGGCTGGACCGATTTGGAAAATTCTTTTTTTGTTTGTATACTCTTTATACTTCACAGTTGGTTCCATTGTAACTAGGACAGGATCTGATGATGGGATCCGAGGGAACTCTTCAGGTATTATAGGCACACCTATAGTGATTTGAGTATTTTTTACAGCAACTCAAGCATTTCCTTTTGGAAAGGTGGAGGCTAAGTAAAGTCGGTTCTTTTTTGTTTAAAATTATTTTATTGATGTATGTAGTATTACTTGTTATTACTAGGTATGTAACCAACGATTGATTACCCATGTAAAAAAATACAGTTTAGTTTACCCTACCTGTGTGAAGACAGAGCACAGATATTCTGACTCCATATTTCTTCTTTTCCTAATAGAGAGAGGACGGTCGTAGGCATAATGATGACATTAGCCTGTGGGTTGTCGCTGGTTTGGGAGCTGCACTGTCCCATCTGGACCTCGCAGCACTCACTGGAATTTCTTCATCATCTGCTTTCCCACTACTAAGAAACGCCTATCTATATCCAGTGACATGTAGCCATACGATAAATAAATAAGAGTTGCCGTCAAAATTGTCATTTTTATCACGCTACAGATAACCTCGACCACTAAATATTTAGATCATAAGTACAACTCGAGGTCACCACACATAGGCGATCCGTTCATAGGCGATTTGAGTTAACGTTTTTGATCATTAATCATGTGAATTAAAAACATCCACAAAAATCAAGTTACAGGGGTGAACCTGGATTGTTATACTACAAATTGGTGTAGAATAATATTGAGATGTCCTATTCGAATTGTAGAAATTTGCAAATTATATTGAGCTTAATGTGTGGTGACCTCATGTCTATTATCACGCTATTCCGCGACAACCTGCCGCCATCATCTGCTGGGGTAATTGAGTGAAAAATGTACCGCTTGTTTTAATTTTAAACAATGTTTTGTAATGTCAATTACTTTCATTTATCGACTTCTCAAACAAAGTATACTTCCAGTAAATATAATTCATTTAATTTCGCAAGGCAAGTGCACACAAACGACAGCGTCAACGGACAGATCGATTTCGGTTTTCTCGACCACATGTCTCTTATAATTTCCTATAAATGCGTAATTTATCGTACTTTGCGCATTATCACAATAACGTAGATTTACCGAGCTTAGTAATGCGATTACTTTAATGGTGAAATATCGAGAAATCGAGGGTTTGAAAAGGTTTAACCTATTTTGAGAATGTTTACATCAGGTCTTACACAAATATGAATGACTAAATACTAGTATGAGAAAATACTTACTATAAAATCCCGAATCCTTACGTAGCCTTACTGATACTATTAAGTTTTTTTTTTACTTCATAACTCTGTATACAAACCAAAATCAATGTTTTACCTTTTTCAAATTACTAAAATACCTATTATATGATATCTAGCTGTAATTGAAACAAGTTAACTGGCGTTTCTGATACACTTTGCGTTAATAGTTAAAGGTAAGAACGTTTAAATGAATAAGATTTTTGAAAAATTCAGTAGCATGGATCAGAGCTATCTTGCAACAAAAGGCTGGCACTCAGCGGGATTCCAGGCACTGTATCTAAAAATTAAGTTCTTGCTTCCATCTGGTTAGTACGCATCCACCGGATTCTCAGTAGTTTATACCACTGCAGCTTTTTAATTTCTTTCTCTTCTTTTGAATTTAAATCCAGCGCTTCGTGAATACGAAATACGAATCACAGAGCGCAGCTTCATGAAATAGTTTCTGTCTTTATTATTAAACCGCAATTTAAATATTCTTTAAATCGATGTGCATTTTACACGGGAGAAACAATTTAAAGTTACAAAAAATACGTATTACAGTAACAGAGGAATTACTTCACGAAAATTGCGATGTGAATTTTGCATGCCTCTACGAAAGGACGCAAACAATTTCAGGGAACACTTGACAGTAAATGAGGTGTGTAACAAGCTGAACAACTCGTGGCCAAAACACAAATTGCGTTTTTTCAGGTGAGCACTAAACAGGAGCACAACAACTTAAAACAATTTGCTGAGGCTCCACTCGAAAGTGTTAAGTGGATTTGAAAGTGTGAGGTAACGCGGGGCGGGCGAGCGCAAATTGAGTCAAACAAACGAAACTCATCGACAAGATTCTATCGTGCAGAGTTTAAGAGCAATTTTTCTCTTAAAGCCAAACAAATGAGGCGCCATTAGATGGAGTGAGAGCGCTTAATCTATTTCTGACGAGTTCAGTGACGCCGACAAAGACAAATCGACATTAGCCTACCCACACGGCGCGAAGGCGTTCCACTTCTGTTTCAATTCCACTTTTATTTGCGGATTAACTTCTTATTAGTCATTGTGCTCGAAAGGGGCTCGAGCCTGCTATCACAAGCCTTATGAATGGCTCAATTATTTTGCCGACTCGGCACGAATTCATCTAGAGATTTTAAACTGTATCTGCGCTAAGCATTACTTATTGCCGTTCCCTGGAAATCCGTTCACGACCTATTTTTTTTATCGTACGTTAATTATACCTCGGGCTTAACATTATTTTATGATGAGTGCTAAGTCGACAAAAAATACATATCGTATTGTCAAACATGTGTCTTTAATAACCCCCGGTACCACGGGTATTAATACACTGACAACATATTTATGCCCTCCTACTTTCGCGTATAATGATATCTATAAATTTTGTCACTTTAGATTCATGACATACTGTCATGTAAATATTACTTAAATCATTTTGATATAGACATTTTATGAATAACAGAGAATCTGGTGTTATTTTTGTATTTGTACACTTATACTAATTGGTGGGTTAACCCGTATAGGCGACATTAGACAGCATATCTTTACACTGACTTTTTGTCTGTTCTTATTAAATTGGATTCAATAATGAATTAACGACAAAATTCACATAACAATGACGTTATAAATGAATCTTTATTATCACTACAATACGATACAAAATGCTTTGTATAATGAGCAAAGTTCACGTCTGTTCCTTCCAACGAGGGCCAAAATAAATAAAAGGGAGAAACGAGCGCGCGTATTTCAGAACCGACAAGTTGAAGAATGTCGAAATGTGTCATCTGTCAGTCGGTATTTAAAACGATATTTTACTCTGAAAGTGGATGCGCGTTTGTCGTGTATCTAAATAGTCGAGACAGCTGTCTTGCTCTAAAGATTAGACATTTTTGAAACACATATAACATCGGCGAGTTTTTAAACAACGTTTGCGCATTCCACGGAAAGTGCTGCGTAAAGGATTTCGTCAATTCTGGGCCACCTGATATAAACCGTATACAGTTTGTACTGCAATGTAAAATAAATACTCATTTTATTACTAAAGTGGACAAAATATTGCAAAAAAATGAAACGGGAATTAGAAATACTAAATAAATAAATATTATAATATTGTCTTCGGTTGCCGCGATAGTTATTCATGAAATAAAACAATTAAAAACAGATTTTATCGCGTGTAAATAAATATTATGTTGATTTTTCCGCGATTAAAATAAAGCAAGACAAGTCGTTAACGTCCTTATGGCATTGATATAAAGTTTAACTTCACCCTGGCCTGAAACTGGATTGTTTTTTGGTTTGACACTGTCAATGTATACCGTTAAATAATCTGCGTTTTGATACTGTTCGGTATGTTAGAACATTGTAATATTAAAATAGTATCTAAGCCTACGAATACGGAAGTTTAAATTAGAAATCGACTGTATTAAAACGCATAAAGATTGAAAATGCGTATTTTTGCATTTTTGATCGGAGTTTGAATATTAAAAGTGGGTTTCATAATGGCATAATATCATGCTCCTTCGATAACGAAACGCATCTTGTTTTCAATTTTGTAATGTCAGATACTAGTGCTATCGCACTTAACGGTGGTAAACCTTATCCCTTCGCAATAGGTATTAGGAATGTTCAGTTAATAGTATCAACGATGGTTTGACAGCCGTCTTTGTTTACCGAAATACAGGAACTATAAATACGATCAAAATATGACTTTTAATTATTTCATCATGATTCCCGTTTTGTTTTCAAGTCCGCTTTTGTACATTATCTTTAAAAAATCGGTACTTTTTTTACATTAATATATAAATCATAGGCAAGCACGCTTTCAAATATTGTCCTTGTCAGATTTAAGTTTTAAATGCATGATTTTTCAGTTTTCCCATTAGATTTCGCAATATTTTTACCACCATCCTGATCTAGAAATTACGACGATTCTTTAAAGGTCAGAACCATTTCTAAACGGTCCTAAATAATCTGGGCCAGACCACCTAACAAAAATTGACGATCTCCTTTTAACACATTCCTGAAACCTCTTTATAAATGGTGCGTTAAATAAGAAGCATTATAATGGGAAGTAGTAAAACGCTTTGATGCTATATTTACGCCTAAAGTAGAAAGGAAATATTTTTTCTAGGGAACATACTGAAAACAACTAGTTAACAAATTACCACCAATAAAATTTCAAAATATTTAAGATAAAATTTACAATGCACTTACTCGTATGAACGTCAGAGAAAAAAAAACTTAACTCTTCGTTTTTTAGTATTTAAACTTTCATTTATTTTTTTGTAATGTATTGTACATCAGACATTTTATATCCACGCTATAATAAATGTTATCCCGGTATTTAATCAATGGGTTAAAATATACCTACTACTCGTATTGGTACTCTCTGCCATATACTTAGTTTGTCCTCGTGGTTCGTTAAATCGCTGTTTTGGCCAGGACCGTATGACAGGAATACGAAATTCTTAGAAATCGAACAGTTTTAGTAGCGGCAGCCTCCGTTACGTAAATACCTAATACTATGAGTCTAAATAACTTCTATACATATAATAAAGCTGAAGAGGGTCGAAAGTCTGTACATGGAAGATAATCGAAAAAAAGTTGGCTGGGGATACTTAGAATCGATAACAGAACACGTTCCAACAATTTTTAGAATTTTTGTCTGTTTATCTGTTTGTCTGTTTATCTGTTTATCTGTTTATCTGTTTGTCTGTTTATTTGACCGCGCATCACGTGAAAACGGCTGAACGGATTTTGATGAAATTTTGTATAGATATAGTTTGAGTCCTGGTAAAGGATAATATATAGTTTTAATCCGAAAATCAACCCTGGTGGGGGTGAAAATGAGGTTGAAAGTTTGTATGGAGATTTTTTAACCGCTGAAACGATTTAGATATAAATGAGTATGGAGATAATTTGAGTCTCGAGAAACGTCAAAGGATAGTTTTCAAACCCTTGTGGGGGTGAAAAGGGGGTTGGAAGGTGGTATGAGGATTTTTTTACCGCTGAACTGATTTAGATGAAAATTGGTATAGAGATAGTATGGGTCTCGAGACACGACAAAGGATAGTTTCTTTTCAAACCCCCCCCCCCCCCCCCCCCATCTTACTTTCGAACCGTAGGTCCAAAAAAATTTTTAAAAAAGAATGGAAGTGACGCCTGTTACCCGTCGATGCTTTAAATTTACCTTTACCCGCTCTTAAGAAATATTTGAAATGTCATGAATGTCAAAGGGTTATTGCAGGTTCGAGGACTATATATGACGTACAAAGATGCATGGCCCAAACCAAAAAACTACTACAAAATCATCTAACATTTATAGGACACCGTTTAGGTAGGAAATAGTAGTTTATGTAACTGTTACGTAATAAGGGTCCTTAAAACATGAGTGTGGTTTTCATAATAAGATCACACGAGTGTTTTAAGGCCTAATTACGTACAGTTGCATACACTGATTTATCTACACTCATATTATTTATCCTAAATGCATTATTCGGAAACCATAGAATGGCCGCCATTGCACCGCCATGGCCAACTCGATTGTGCCGGCGGTCGCGCGGGCGCGTATCGGCGGCCGCGCCGGAGCGTGGCAGGTGTACATTATGTTATCAAAACTCATAACACATCAATATTTGAGCATGTAAAGTTAAAATTACATTACTGATACAGATAAAAAGCTTATCATAGTAAAATCAGTTGTGGTAATGCTAGCATTGCCTACCGTTTTCGAACACGTTTTAGAGAACTTACAATGTGAGTGTAGATAAACATATCAAACGTTTTGTGAAGCAGTCAGATTAGGATTTATTTTTCTTTATAATTAAACAATAGGTACATTATCTGTCTCTCAACCTGTTTTGATATGTCTTCTTGAAGAACTACGCCTTATTTTGTATCTTTAAGATCTAATAATGTATTACTGTTTTGAAAAAAATAAGTCCCGTCGAATTTCTTTTCGGTCATAATACTTCTTGGCCAGAGGTGTAGGGTTAGAACCGGTGGTAGTTTTGGAACGAAGTTCCTTATCGGACGGTTCGCGGATCCGGCCAAGGTGAAAAAAAGTCACGTGACAGTCACGAAAAAGCGTCACGTCACGAAAACGCGACACCCATACCATTGAGAAACATGTAAAAAGGAATGGAATAAAAAATATATAAAATAGAATAAAGTGAAGTGAAGTGTAGTGAAATTGAGAAGTGACAAAGTGATAAAAGTGAAAAAAGTCGAGAACCTTAAAAGTCGAGAATTTTAAAAATGTCGAAAATGTCAAAAATGTCAAAATTTACAAAATTTACAAAATTTCCGAAATTTCCAAAATTTCCAAAATTTCCAAGATTTCCAAAATTTCAAAATTTCATAGACCAATATCATAAATTCACCAATATCATAAATCCTCTATTCCGCGTTCAGAACCGTATGTAACTAATTACCAACATTATTGCAACCAGTAACGTAACATCAGTGTATTATCTGTGACAGTGTGGTAAAAACGTATGAAAATTCATTACCTACGGTAACGTAATGAAAATTCGCCCCCCCGACCGCCGGCGCAATAATGTTGGTCATGGCGGTGTAATGGCGGTCATTCTAATGGTTTCAATGGATTTTTAATATGTCTGTAGGTAAAGCAGTGTATGCTTCTGTACATAATTAGGCCTTATTACGTGACAGTTATATCGCCATGTCCGTCCTGTCCGCGGTCTAGCTCAGTTACCGTTCGCACCAGAAAGCTGAAATTTGGTGAGGCCTGATAAGAACTTTCAATAAAAACTATATTGAATAAAATCGGTCCAGCCGTTTTTGAATTATTAGTCAAAAACGCATAGTGAAAGGAAGTGCCGATAGTAAAATGACGTAAGCGCCGCCAAATAAACGACCTTTTGAACGGATGTTTGTAACAGGGCAGCATCTACGAAACTCTACACGGAGCATCGCCCGACATGCTCTTGGCCGGTTTTTTTCGCATTGTTATCCTGGAAATCACCCCTTAAGGATTACTAATTCCAATTCCAGAAAATCTCCAGCCAGGTTATACGTAGCCTATAAAAATTCAACGTCTAAAAGGGGGGGGGGGGGGTGGTAGCCACTACACTCGATTGAGTTAAATTTGCATGGGTCATGGAACTCCCTCCTCCAAGTGCACCTCAAATAGAAAAAAAACCATTTCTGCATTTGTGACCCCCCTCCCCCCCCCCCCCCCCCCAATTTCAACCGCGCCTGTTCTTACCTTTCATGCTTTGACTGATTTGACGGGATGATCGATTTGGATGATATTTGCAGTAGACATAAACGTATAAAAACAAAGTGGTCCTGTATCGTCCGAGATACACCTACTATACTCTCTATGACGTTTAAATCATGCCAAAAAAATTTAATAAAAAAAGGATTCATTTATGAGTGTAGTTTCATTTAGTGGTAATTGTAAAATATTTTATTAGGACTACTGTCCTCTAGCGTATCCATCTGTCAACTTTACTTCAAGTTCCGCCTCCAGGGTAGCGGGAGAGAAATTAGGGGTGAATTAGCCGCTTACTGACACAGACCGAATTCCACGCGGCAGAGCGCGGGCACAGCTAGTATATAAATACTTCAATTTGTATAAATTTCCATTTTTCGGTTTTTTAATATTTGGAGAAAGGACATTATTGTAGCTTTATTTGGCATACAAATATGCTTCAATTATGTATACAATACTTGCTCAGACAATTATTGCAGGATTTTTTACTTTCTGTATGAAAGTACTTACACGAAATTCCTAAAACTGGTTTTTATGAGAACTAATTTACAATTAAACACAACTAAATTACAACGTTTACCTAGACCTACATAAGTCCAGCATGTTACGAGAGTTAAATATAAAAAGCTTTATAATTTTTTAGCATAACTATTTAATTTAATTTAAGTGCTACAATTGTACTTGGATACTATATTTTACTACCATTGTAGTTCGTGAACAACATAAACGAATCATGTTTCAAATTGTCAAGTACCATTGCATCGTCTTATTTTGTTCTTGCAAGCTTGTACTTCAGTATACTCGAAGGCCGAAAGCTAAGCAATAACGTCTGGTTCCGAGTCCGACACGCGATGGACGCTGCAAGGTGGCACAGCAAGAATCGTGACTCCAGCTTGTTATAGAGCTTGTTAGAAAAATAAAGCGAGTTAAAAGTAAAATAGGTTACAAGTCTGGTAATTCAGCACGATAACAATATTTCTTGCATGCACTAAGTAAGACAAGAGTTTTTTTGATTTAAAAAACAACGGATGTCAAACCAATGAAAAACCAACCAATCCAAGACAAAAAAAATCGGGCAAGTGCGAGTCTTTTTTTTGATAATATCTAAACTATACATGTTAAAATTGTACAAAAAAAATATTCGAGATAATCACATTTAGCCCTTTTATTTGATATACCACACAATATATTTAGAAGTTTTTGTCTCACAAACCCCCCCACACACGCAAATGCCAAATTTTAAATTTATAGATATATATTATAAAGAAAGAAGGGTTCCGTTTTGACCATTTTGGTACGGAACCCTAATGATGATTACCTACTAAGGAACGTCGGAACAAAATACATGTATGTATTGGTATGAATTCGAATGTTTCTTGATAAGGGTACAAAACGCAAAAGTTTTAAATATTATATTTAATGATGATTAAAGTTATAAACACCATTGATTTATTATGTATTCTACTAGATAGGCTATCTAGAAAAAAAAATGTACGCCATGTTTGGCGGTTGACAGCTGTCACTGAATCGAAGAGTAGCTTAGACTTTTACTGATTTTTACTATTATAACTTTTGGCGCAAAGAATTTCATAGGGATGTCATCTCCTGTATCAATGATAAGTATCTACAAGTAGTGAAAATTGAGGTGTGATTTATCGTGTAATTGGGCAAGTGTTTATTGTATAATTTAGCTCACATTACAACTAATACGCAGGTAGGAACAGTCAGTAGTAGAACAGAAGAAACTACGCGGATGAGATGATCCAAATTATCTTTGCACGAATTAATTTTTAAGAAAATCAGAGCGTGTGACTGTAAAGGTAATTTTGAATACCTCACCCAAAGCTTTGTTTGTTTATCGTATGGCATAAACATGTGCACTACTTAAAATTTTAAAATATTATAATCTAGGTATGCAATTGCAACCGTAAGTAATTTGAGATCCGTCGGTTTTCCACTAAACTTGGTGATGGGACATTCAAATATGATGCGGTGTACCGTCTGATCTGGAGCAGTCAACAGCAAATACCTATATTTGCTCTTGACTGTACCTATTCAAAAATAGGTAGGTATTTTGAGATCAGATTGAGATAAATTAAATAAATCGGCTGTGTACATATAATTATGAGAAAGAAAACAGATATTTTTCAAGCACCTACTATACACGGTGTACATGAGGAAACCGAATAATTTTAACAGCATATTCCTGATCATAATTGAGACTAAAATGACGGTATAAACTTTTCTGGACTTCGCCTAGTTTCAGAGTCCCACTTAAAAAAAGCATTTTTTTAATGTGACTCAGTGTAAAACGCTTTTTTGATGGCGATTTCACCCTTTAAAGGGTCTAGACATTCTTATTGACAGATATCAAAGTGCCAAGGAATACTTTACGTAAACTTTTTTTTTCTAAATTAAATGTAAGTACTAATTTATTTTAACCGACATCTTTACATAAAATTATTCGGTTTCCTTATGTTACACCGTGTATATACCTAGCACGCTAGGCAAGCGGTTTTGCCCATACAGCTGTAAACTTAAACCTAGACTTACGTTTCATCGTACGATATATATGTTAATGTTGTTTAGGTTCAAATAATATACATGAAATAATCCTTTAATGCGCACAAATCAGATATTAAATTGGTATGTGGGAGTACTTGATGCCACTCGAGGCAATTAACATAATAATAATTAGTGTCATCCACCAGCCTAAACACGATTATTAATTACGGTTTACTAATTCTGATTTATTTAATGTTTATCTAACAATTTTAGGTTATAATTATTTTACTTGTTTTAAAGTGGGTATTCCACTCATACATTAGTATGTTATTTAATCAAATACAAACATTGAAACATTGAAAAAATAATCAACCCAGTTTGACTTGAACAAACATCGATACGCCTTACCGGGGCTCGATATCGCTTTACCAATTAAGCTATGGGTTCAGTTACTGAGCTGACGAAATTCTCAATGCCTTCAATCATCTTTTTGCATTTATTTTTACATCGACTTTATAGCAGCCGTAAGCGACATCTAGGTGCCAACTACTACAGTTAGCTACCCTTCCCGCCGACTCTTTTACAAGTGTCACAATTTGAACTTAAACACATACAGCGATTTCTATAAGTGCAAATAAGCCTTGCTTTCGGCATAGTCGTAGTCAGTAATAATAATTTAATTACGTTTAATATATAATAGGCATGATGAATTTATTTCATGTATGGTATCAATCGATTCGTCTTGTTGTAAGGATCAAATGGGGCTAATTGCGTCAAAGCAACACAAAAGTCAGAAATGAGATTCAATATCTGTCACTCGCTTTTGTTTCTCAAAACGCTCCTAACAAAACGACATGCAACAGTGACGTCACGGTTGCATAGTCGCCCTGTTGAAAGTATGGAATAATTATGAAATTGCTGTTTTGACGGTAAAATATTGCGTTTATGTATATGCTTTACAATTTATTTTATGACAAAATGTAAGAAATCGAATGGTGTCATTGTTTTTTTGAATTTATACTTTTTTTAAATCGTAAAATTTTTGAATTTTTAAGTCTCGTATCTTTGAACCATTTCAATAGATTTTTTTTTAAATTACTTTATTAATATACTAGCTGTGCCCGCGGCTCCGCCCGCGTGGAATTCGGTCTGTGTAAGTGGCTAATTTGCCCCTAATTTCTCTCCCGCTACCCTGGAGGCGGAATTTGAAGTAAAGTTGACAGATGGATACGCTACAGTAGTCCTGATAGAATATTTTACAATTACCACTAAATGAAACTACACTCAAAAATCAATACTTTTTTGGCATGATTTAAACGACATAGAGTAGTAGGTGAATATCGGATACAGTACCACTTTTCCAAATCGATCCTCCGTCAAATCAGTCTAAGCATGAAAGGTAAGAACAGGTGCGGTTGAAATTTGGGGGGGGGGGGGGGGGGTCACAAATGCAGAAATGATTTTTTAAGGGGGTCAGTAACGTTTTTTTCTATTTGAGGTGTACTTGGGGGGGGGGGTGACTGTACTGATCGCATTAATGGTGGTAATTACATACGGTTTCTGAACGCGGAATACACTAATTTACAATGCACTAATGAACGTCAGAGAAAAAAAAAAAATACCGGAGTGCGTTTCGGTTGGAACGAAGTTATGTTATTTCATTTTATTTCATTTTTGACTTTTGCCTAATTTTTGTAGTTTTTATTTTTTTTTGTATTTTTTTTAATTGAAATTTTAAAAATTTTTGAAATTTTGAAATTTTTTGTGATTTTTGTGATTTTTGAGATTTTTGAGATTTTTGAAATTTTTGAATTTTTTGAAATTTTTGAAATTTTTGAAATATTTGAAATTATGAAATTTTTGAAATTTTTGAAATTTTCGGCATTTTTTACTGTCAGGTTCTCGACTTTTTTTACTTTTTTCACTTTGTCACTTCTCACTGTCACTATACACTCATTCTCACATCTCTATACAAAATTTCATTAAAATCCGTTCAGCTGTTTTCACGTGATGCGCGGTCAAATAAACAGACAAAAATTCTAAAAATGGTTGGAACGTGTTCTGTTATCGACTCTAAGTATCCCCAGCCAACTTTTTTTCGAATATATTCCATGTACAGACTTTCGACCCTCTTCAGCTTTATTATATGTATAGATAAGATAGATTTTTGGACCTAAGATTCTAAAGTTAAATGGGGGGGGGGGGGCTTTTTTGAAGATGAAACTATCCTTTGTCCTTTCTCGAGACCCATACTATCTCTATACCAATTTTCATCAAAATCAGTTCAGCGGTAAAAAATTCCTCATACCAACTTCCAACCCCATTTTCACCCCCACAAGGGTTTGAAAACTATCCTATGACGTTTCTCGAGACTCAAATTATCTCCATACTCATTTCTATCTAAATCGTATCAGCGGTTAAAAATTCTCCATACAAACTTTCAACCCCATTTTCACTCCCACCAGTGTTGATTTTCGGGATTAAAACTATATATTATCCTTTCTCGGGACTCAAACTATCTCTATACAAAATTTCATCAAAATCCGTTCAGCCGTTTTCACGTGATGCGCGGTCAAATAAACAGACAAACAGATAAACAGATAAACAGATAAACAGACAAACAGATAAACAGACAAAAATTCTAAAAATTGTTGGAACGTGTTCTGTTATCGATTCTAAGTATCCCCAGCCAACTTTTTTTCGATTATCTTCCATGTACAGACTTTCGACCCTCTTCAGCTTTATTATATGTATAGATAAGATAGATTTTTGGACCTAAGATTCTAAAGTAAAATGGGGGGGGGGGCTTTTTTGAAGATGAAACTATCCTTTGTCTTTTCTCGAGACCCATACTATCTCTATACCAATTTTCATCAAAATCAGTTCAGCGGTAAAAAATTCCTCATACCAACTTTCAACCCCCTTTTCACCCCCACAAGGGTTTGAAAACTATCCTATGACGTTTCTCGAGACTCAAATTATCTCCATACTCATTTCTATTTATCATTTTGCATCCATTCAACTTAATTTTATTACAAAATTCAACATGTGTCATCATCCCTATACTGTGTGTGTATTTATTGTAGCCCAGAGAGTTCTAAACCAGGAGAGGCCCTGAGTATCATTTCCCCTCTGGCAAAAGTATTGGCGGAAAATCTAGTACATCTATAAAAACTATTTCAATAATCGATGTCACGCCATTCTCGTCATCGCTGTCAATGGATAACAAGCTCCGTGAAAATGCCCTTATGCGCTGGTTTTGGATGTAAAAAAATGTTATATTTCGTCTAGTTTACAAAAAGATGAAATACCATTTCAGATGTAAGTACAGTTTTACTTTATTTATCATTACTTTCGTAATAAAAGATTTAACCTAAATCGAAAATCAGGCTTTGTTTACAGAATCGATTCAAAGACAATCGTTTTCTTTCTGACGGGCAGTAACTATTTGACGTTTGACACTTCTCCATATTTAACGCGCTTAAGGATAGCTGTCTTCTATATTTTGTTTGAAAATACAATCAAAAATGATCCTTGGCTTTTTTGTTTGACATTTCCAAAGACTGCATCCAATAATGAACCATATGTTAACATTTGTACAGTCGACTATCTATTGCTCCATTTAGTGTTATAAAGTATAAAAAGAATATGTCAAATATGTTTGGTTTTTTCAAGTCAAAGGTACATCTTTGTCGGTTATCAATAAAGCGTTGCTGCCATAAAAATTCATTTAGAAATAAACTGTATTAACAACCGACAATGATGTACCTTTGACTTGAAAACTTCACATGCGTGCTACCTCGCCCCCCTCAGATTTTGGCAGACTTTTTTGTTTGGAAAGATGAGGCGAAGCGTACTCCATTTATAGAGCTTTATGTTGTAGCCATTGTAAGTATTTAAAGTGTTCATTATTAGTCTGGCAATTTTCAGATAAGTACTAAGTTAGTATTTTGTTGTTACTTAGTATTATCAAACCGCGTTTAGAAAGGGATTGAACTCATATGTCATTTTTGAACTAATGATATGTATGACATTGTCAGTGGTAGAGTATGCAGATAAATTAAATTGTTATTTTGGTACAATGAAGTTCTAAAGCATGGAAAAAATATCAAATTATACAGCGTGTTTTTATTGATTTCCGATAGCATTAAGAGATAATTCTTCAGATCAAATAGAGTTATTCTTAAACCTGTACCGTTTTTAAAGTATTTTAAATATGATTTAATAATTTATGTACAATTGGTAAGTGTTGTCATTGATGTGAAGTCAAAGCTGTCACAATTGAAATTTAACATTTTGTGTAACGCTAAAGTACCTCTCACACTTGTGATCAACACGATTCTGATTTAGTTTGTATGAAAAAGTAAAAAAAAGTCTCATTCCGAATTAAAAAGAAACCCATATACGAGGTGATTGCTGTTAATGTACTAAGCGACGTGTCGAATTTATCGGAAATAAAAAAAAACACGGTGTATTACTTAAATAAAATACAAATGTTGTAAATAATTACTTTTAGAACCATAAAAATTATTCAGTCATAACGCTATCGTCATCAGAGCTGTCTGTATCATCACCTGTATGAACAAAAAAATGGATAAGTTAGTGTTTGATACGAGTAGATTCTATATGTATATTTGACATTATACTAATAGGTTAACCTACCAGTGTTAACAATTACTTCATTTTGAGGAATTGCCAAGTTTTCTCTTAGCCAGTAGTCATTTTCAATATGTTTCACGTGATTCACCTCTTTTTTCCAATCGTTTTCGGTGATTGAGGCTAATGACTAGTGTTAACCCTTACAGCACGAGAATTTTTTTTTTGGATTTTTGGGTTGAAGTTGCATTTTTCGGTGCATTTAAGGCCCATAAAAAGACAAAAAAATACAAAAAAAATTCTCCCCCCCAAAAATTTTGTGAAAACCCACCCGCACGATCGTTTCATTTCGTTGCGACCCCTAGTAAAGTTGTTATTATTTTTTTTGAAATATAAGGGTAAATTACAGAGTTCAAAGGAGTTAATAAACATTTATTAATACAATTTTAGATTTCTTACATGTTTTACATGAAATTATTTAAAAAAACGCTTTTGATTGATCATATTTTCAATTTATCATAGTCAACACAATTTAAATTTGTCGACTTGCGTCCTGACCCGCACGATCGTGCGTTATAAGTTTAGGCACAAAAAAATTACAAAAATTACTGTTTAAACTTTTAATTATCTACATTATACGACAGAAGAACGTTTAATTTAATAAAAAACGAATTTAACACATTTAAAAATCACAAATTAAAAAATTTCGTGAATATATACTTCTGACCTGGTCGTCCGTCTCGTACACGTACCTGCTTGATGCTCACCGCGCCGACGACTGGCCCCCTAACTAAACGCACGCGGGTTTAAAATAAATAATAATCGAACGCACGATCGATCGATGCCGTACTGAAGCAGCAAACTAGATTATTTTTCAAACTAGATTTTTTTAAAGTTGAACGCACGATCGTATCAGCCAGTGCTGTAAGGGTTATAGCCTCAATCTCATTTTCACGCTGTAGTACATTTTTTTAAGATACTCTCTGCTTAACTAAATGCCATATATACTCGATTGGATTCAGGTCGCAGTGATAAGGTGGCAAGCGAAGTACCTCATGGCCGTATGCTTTTAATAGGTTATCTATTAAATGTTCTTTAGGCGGGCGATTTTTGTTTATAATTTCGTATAAAATGGAAACCGTGTCCTTCATAGAAAATTCGATATTATGTGCTTTGAGCCATTCCTTCATTACGTCTTTCCGATCTCGAGAAGTAGGGGATTTATTTACCTGTGTGCTGTGATAGGAGGCATTGTCCATTACAATAATCAAATTGGGTGGTATATTCGGTAATAAGTTATTAGACTTATTAGTAATCCATTTAATAAATTTTTCGGTATTTACTTGACCATGATAATCCCCTTTCTTTGAATTAGCCTTCCAAATAGCTAATGCTCCGTTCACAAAACCGTATTCAGAACCTGCGTGGATTATAATCCACCGATTTCCAGCACTGTCATATTTTCGAATGCCCTGTTCGGACATTGATTGCCAACATTTGTTCACGGTGTAGTGACAATGTATCCAGGTCTCATCTAAATAAACCACAAGTTTTTTATTAGAACGCAAGGCATCATTTTCGCGGATTCTTCTTAGATACCTGGCTCTCCAAGCTTTAATCTGAGGTTGTTCGACCAATTCTAACCGTTTCTGTGTGCACCTCTTAAAGCGGAATCCTAAATGGTTTTTCATTATATTTAATAATGTGGGACCAAGAAAATTTATATCTAATTGAGCTTGTGTTAAAATTTTTTGCACAGTCAGAACAATTTTTTGTCGATTCATATTTGTTATGATATTTCGCAAGGCACATTTGTCGAGATTGTCTAAAATAAATTTTGGCCCTCGTTTTCCTTTTTTAGGTGTGCACAATTTACTAGAATTTGCTCTGGCGACATTGCCTTCTTTTTTATTAATGTTACTGTGTTTTTTCCAACGCCCGTCGCAGCCACCACACGATTCAAAACTTTGGTATTATTGTTCAGTAATCCAATTATTTCCTGCAATGTATCTCTTGGAATACTTACCTCAGAGACGATTGCATTTACGCTTAAGATGGCCATCAAAATTTTCAAAAGAGCCTTCGTCTTATCGTTTTCTTTATTAAAATATGTTAGTACATTGCAGATAATTTCTCGGCATCGACCGTTTAATACTTTACCGCGATTCATATTGTATACAAACGTATTTTTGAACAGCTACGGCAATTAGATAACGCGAAATAATGTGATTAGTGACAGATTTGTCAGATATGATATTAATATTTTTTATTAAACAAATGACAGTATTTACCGAGAATAGAGTTTAAATATTCCCGAGAAATTGTGTGAATGGGTCAGTAGCTTTCTTGCAGACAGACGCATCAAGGTCGTAGTTGACGGTGAATGCTCTGACTCCATGTCTGTGAATGCTGGTGTCCCCCAAGGCTATCACCCACGCTGTTCCTTCTGCATATCAATGACACGCTGCAGATTAGCGGCATTCATTGTTATGCAGACGATAGTACGGGTGATGCCTACTACACCGGCCGAACCAACATTTCTCGGGAGAATGTCGTTGAGAGCCGGGACAAACTTGTGTCTGAAGTTGAGACTTCCCTTAAAGAAGTTTCAGAATGGGGTCGACTAAATTTAGTCCATTTTAACCCTACCAAGACAAGTTTGCGCGTTTACCGCAAAAAAGCTTGCGTTTGTCGCTTCACCTCGTTTTGAGAGCATTTCCTTAACTGCCACTGCCAGTGTCCGAATCCTTGGCGTCGACATTTCGAGTGAAGTCCAGTTCCGCGGCCATTTAGAGGGTAAGGCCAAGTTGGCCTCAAAAAAGCTCGGTGTGCTCAACATCGGTGTGATCGAGGCAGTATTTCACTCCGGCCCACCGCCTCCAGCTTTACAAGGCACAAGTACGCCCACATATGGAATACTGTTCTCATCTGTGGGCGGGAGCGCCCCAGTACCAACTTCTCCCTCTTGACCGCATCCAACGGAGAGCGACTCGAATTGTCGGCTGCCGGGATCTTTCGGATAGGCTTGACTCCTTGGCGCTGCGTAGAGATGTAGCCTCGCTCTGCATCTTCTATCGCCTCTATCACGGAGAGTGCTCCGAGGAATTGTTCGGATTAATCCCTGCCGCCTCTTTCCGCCATCGTCCTACGCGACAGCATTACCATCATCACCACTTAGATGGTTGGCAGTCCTCAACTGTGCGTTTCTCGAGAAACTTCCTGCCTCGCACAACAAAACTGTGGAATGAACTGTCGTCTGCGGTATTTCCGGACCGATACGACCTTCAAACCTTCAAGAAAAGAGCGTATTCCCATCTTCAAGGCCGGCAACGCGCTTGTGACCCCTCTGGTGTTGCAGGCGTCCATGGGCGGCGTTAATTGCTTACCATCAGGCGATTCGTCTGCTCGTTTGCCTCCTATTTCATAAAAAAAAAAAATATGCAAATCATACTCAGCTATTAATTCTATCTATACATATAACCATATAAGTATAATAAAGCTGAAGAGGGTCGAAAGTCTGTACATGGAAGATAATCGAAAAAAAGTTGGCTGGGGATACTTAGAATCGAGAACAGAACACGTTCCAACAATTTTTAGAGTTTTTGTCTGTTTATCTGTTTGTCTGTTTATCTGTCTATCTGTTTGTCTGTTTATTTGACCGCGCATCACGTGAAAACGGCTGAACGAATTTTGATGAAATTTTGTATAGATATAGTGTGAGTCCTGGTAAAGGATAATGTATAGTTTTAATCCAGAAAATCAACCCTGGTGGGGGTGAAAATGGGGTTGAAAGTTTGTATGGAGAATTTTTAACCGCTGAAACGATTTAGATGAAAATTGGTATAGAGATAGTATGGGTCTCGAGAAATGACAAAGGATAGTTTCTTTTTCGAACCCCCCCCCCCCATCTTACTTTCGAACCGTAGGTCCAAAAAATTGAAAAAAAAGAATGGAACTGACGCCTGTTACCCGTCGATGCTTTAAATTTACCTTTACCCGCTCTTAAGAAATATTTGAAAATGTCATGAATGTCAAAGGGTTATTGCAGGTTCGAGGACTATATATGACGTACAAAGATGCATGGCCCAAACTAAAAAACTACTACAAAATCATCTAACATTTATAGGACACCGTTTAGGTAGGAAATAGTAGTTTATGTAACTGTTGCGTAATAAGGGTCCTTAAAACATGAGTGTGGTTTTCATGATAAGATCACACGAGTGTTTTAAGGCCTAATTACGTACAGTTGCATACACTGATTTATCTACACTCATATTATTTATCCTAAATGCATTATTCGGAAACCATAGAATGGCCGCCATTGCACCGCCATGGCCAAACCGATTGTGCCGGCGGTCGCGCGGGCGCGTATTGGCGGCCGCGCGGGAGCGTGCAGGTGTACATTATGTTATCAAAACTCATAACACATCAATATTTGAGCATGTAAAGTTAAAATTACCTTACTGATACAGATAAAAAGCTTATCATAGTAAAATCGGTTGTGGTAATGCTAGTATTGCCTACCGTTTTCGAACACGTTTTAGAGAACTAACAATGTGAGTGTAGATAAACATATCAAACGTTTTGTGAAGCAGTCAGATTAGGATTTATTTTTCTTTATAATTAAACAATAGGTACATTATCTGTCTCTCAACCTGTTTTGATATGTCTTCTTGAAGAACTACGCCTTATTTTGTATCTTTAAGATCTAATAATGTATTACTGTTTTGAAAAAAATAAGTCCCGTCGAATTTCTTTTCGGTCATAATACTTCTTGGGCCAGAGGTGTAGGGTTAGAACCGGTGGTAGTTTTGGAACGAAGTTCCTTATCGGACGGTTCGCGGATCCGGCCAAGGCGAAAAAAGTCACGTGACAGTCACGAAAAAGCGTCACGTCACGAAAACGCGACACCCATACGATTGAGAAACATGTAAAATGGAATGGAATAAAAAATATATAAAATAGAATAAAGTGAAGTGAAGTGTAGTGAAATTGAGAAGTGACAAAGTGATAAAAGTGAAAAAAGTCGAGAACCTTAAAAGTCGAGAATTTTAAAAAATTCGAAAATGTCAAAATTTCCAAAATTTCCAAAATTTTCAAAATTTCCAAAATTTCCAAAATTGCCAAAATTTCCAAAATTTCCAAAGCTTCCAACATTTCCAAAATTTCCAAAATTTCCGAAATTTCTAAAATTTCCAAAATTTCCAAGATTTCAAAAAAAATGCAAAAAAAATTAAAACCACAAAATTTACGAAAAAATCAAAATTTGACATTTTTGACATTTTCGAATTTTAAAATTCGAAAATGTCAAAAATGTCAACATTTCCAAAATTTCCAAAATTTTCAAAATTTCCAAAATTTCCAAAATTTCCAAGATTTCAAAAAAAATGCAAAAAAAATTAAAACCACAAAATTTACGAAAAAATCAAAATGAAATAAAGGTTGTCTGGAAGAAATCGCTCGCGCGATAAGACCGCCTGTTGTTACCTCTACCTAAATTTATCTAATTGTAAAATTTGTGCTTGTAACTGTATGAGGTGTGCAATAAAGAGTATTTATTATTATTATTATTAAATAACATAACTTCGTTCCAATCGCACTCGATTCACATACTTTCCACGACACTCACGTATTTTATTTTTCTCTGACGTTCATTAGTGCATTGTAATGTGCTTACATTGACGAATAAATATCTTGATCTACACCAATATCATAAATCCTCTATTCCGCGTTCAGAACCGTATGTAATTAATTACCAACATTATTGCAACCAGTAACGTAACATCAGTGTATTATCTGTGACAGTGTGGTAAAAACTTATGAAAATTCATTACCTACGGTAACGTAATGAAAATTCGCCCCCCCCGACCGCCGGCGCAATAATGTTGGTCATGGCGGTGTAATGGCGGCCATTCTAATGGTTTCAATGGATTTTTAATATGTGTATAGGTAAAGCAGTGTATGCTTCTGTACATAATTAGGCCTTATTACGTGACAGTTATATCGCCATGTCCGTCCGTCTGTCCGCTGTCTAGCTCAGTTACCGTTCGCACTAGAAAGCTGAAATTTGGTGAAGCCTGATAAGAACTTTCAATAAAAACTATATTGAATAAAATCGGTACAGCCGTTTTTGAATTATTAGTCAAAAACGCATAGTGAAAGGAAGTGCCGAATAGTCCGTCGCCAAATAAACGACCTTTTGAACGGATGTTTTGTAACAGGGCAGCATCTACGAAACTCTACACGGAGCATCGCCCGACATGCTCTTGGCCGGTTTTTTTTGCATTGTTATCCGGAAATCACCCCTTAAGGATTACTAATTCCAATTCCAGAATATCTTCAGCCAGGTTATACGTAGCCTATAAAAATTCAAATGGAACTCCCTCCTCCAAGTGCACCTTAAATAGAAAAAAATCATTTCTGCACTCGTGACCCCCCCCCCCCCCCCCATTTCAACCGCGCCTGTTCTTACCTTTCATGCTTTGACTGATTTGACGGGAGGATCGATTTGGATGATATTTGCAGTAGACATAAACGTATAAAAACAAAAGTGGTCCTGTATCGTCCGATATACACCTACTATACTCTCTATGTCGTTTAAATCATGCCAAAAAAATTTAGTAAAAAAAAGATTCATTTATGAGTGTAGTTTCATTTAGTGGTAATTGTAAAATATTTTATTAGGACTACTGTCCTCTAGCGTATCCATCTGTCAACTTTACTTCAAGTTCCGCCTCCAGGGTAGCGGGAGAGAAATTAGGGGTGAATTAGCCGCTTACTGACACAGACCGAATTCCACGCGGGCGGAGCCGCGGGCACATTATCTATAAGGGTCTGCACTTATGAAGATATCAAAGATTGGCTTATGATTATATTTAATCATTTATTAAGTACAATTGTGCTAACGGTACTCTCGAATCCCTTTCTAAACGCGGTTTGATAATACAACTTTCCAGGATGCGTAGCCAACGTGACAATCGTTAACTCTCCGTAGCCAACGAAACGCAACTGTCACTGTCGCACTAACATCGAAGAGTGATAGAGAGAGGGTACTACGATACGGTACGGTGCGTTAACGATTGGTACGTTGGCTTCGCATCCTATATTAATTATTTGTAACTATGACCCGGCAAATTGCGTACCGCCAACAAAAAAAATGTTTCGCAAATATTTTATTAGTTCCATTACATCATTAAAATCGGTTCAGCCGTTCTTGAGTTATAAATGGTGTAACCGACACGACTTTATCGACTTATGTATATAGATAGATATTAACAAAAAAATCAGCTTTTTACACCTTGTTTAGTACTTACCCAATTTATGTATTAATCTAATTAACGATCTACGTACATTGGTAGGGATTAAATCTTTAGCTATCTAATCTATGTTCTGTAACTTTTAAACAATCTATGAATAGATTACTCAAAGTTGACTTATAAGTTAATTTGGGCGGAAACGAATTATAACAACTTAGGAAGTACAATTTCAGAGTTCAGTTATCAACAGAGGTCTGACAAGGGTTGAACAGCAGCCTTATGTTCATAACGTTCAAAGATAAACAAAGTTTAAAAAAGCTGAAGATCTTAATGAAAAGTAATAAAAGATAGTTTTATTATACGTACCATTGGCGGAAAGTTTTTTAGTTGTAGACCGAGTTGTTTAATGTACTTATAAGAAATTAATGCTACGAACTGGTGTTTTTATACGAGTATCCCTTAGTGCTAATAAATGTTTTCTTGTCTTGTTTCTAAATAAATTATATTATTTAGTATATTCCCTATTATGCTTTCTGCTTTTTTAGCTCCTATATAACTCCTGTAAATCCTTATAACTACTTATAAGCACCTTCACTCTTATTCCGAAATTATTTTCTCGCGAAAATCTTCCGCTAAAGGCGCTAAAGCACATAGCAAACAAACAAAAAAAAACACCAGTTAGTAATGACACTAATCCCACTTCTGAGTCGAGAAAATACCAGTTTAATCTAGTTCTGAAATAAGAAAAGTGCGAAAAGTAAAAAGGGAGGAAAGCCACAACTAAGTCGTATCAGGCTTGTCGGTGTCAGTAGTTGAAGTTCCGGATTTCAGCTATTTATTACGATCCGAGGATCCGGGAATTTACGTGAACGATAAAAGAACCGTAGTTTTACAGCGACATGAGGTTAGATCCGGCTGTCGTCTCTTAAGTGGCAATTACCATGGTTTCCGGAAATCTGTGCAAAGCCTGTTTCACTGCCGTGCTTAATTTATGAGCGAATAATGATATTACGAGTGCTCTTGAAACTGTTTATTGCATCAGTTTAATATGGCAATTGGCATGTAGAAGAAGACAAAATAATTTCATGAATACAAAAATATGTGGTGAATCAATCATATAACTGGATTCACAATGCATTTTCTTACTGTCATGTAATGTCCTATCTGCATTGCCATGCATACCCAGACTGTCTCTTTTTCTTGTTTTGTATTATGTTAGTGTAATGTAATTTAATTTATATGATTTGTATCCACGTCAAAAGTTTCTCATTCTCGTTTATTGGTTAAACTATCGATTAACTTCTTGTAATTAGTTTCTGCACAAGTTCATGTTGTTTTTGCTCCTAAAAGCATGTAGGCCAAGCAAATAAGATCTATAAAAAGTGTTTTGAGGAATTAATTCCCAGCAGGCTGGAAATCGTTTTAATGCCTTCATGTGGTCCTAAATGCATGTAATCCGAGTTTGCCCAATCCCAAGAGGTGTGCATAACTTTTTAGCGATATTTTTGCTCTTTGTCAGGTTTTTGCTTGTAGCTCGAAAACAGTACGTCAACGAAAAATGTCATGTTTATCAATATTAAAGAGTGTTAAATTCTGCGTCGAATGAGTAACTTAACTTCTAATTTGGTTCAGCGGTACAACCGAAATCAAAAGTTACAAACCGGGAAATTGTCTCATTTAATTGAAAAACTCATATTTTGACTTCCATACCACATATCTTTGAAACAGATGACTCCTGGTGAAAAATCTATAGAATAAAAGTTGTAGAGAATACAATTTCACGTTATACTGACATCTCAATTTTCAAGTACAGTCATTTTGAAAGACTAAATTTGGCATGAATTCAAAATCAGTTTTTTTCTAAATCCATCTGAGTTGCATATTTTCCATAAAATATGAGGTGTTAGGCCTACATTTAATGCATCGTTACAACTAAAAACATTTAATAGCAAATTTCTAAAACGTATCTAATCAGAAAACTATTTATACACCGTGTTTTTTTTCATTTACGGTAATTCCAAGGGTACATTCCTTAACTTAAGTATATTTCTTAAAGACGCTAGGGTTCTAATTTCCTCCAGTTCTGAGGTAATCGATAGTTCTTTTTCGTCTTTCTGATTGTGTAAATTTTTCTTTTAGTCTGAGAACCCGCTATAAAGTCATGTAACTGTCTGTTAAGTCAATACAATATTAATTTTGTACTAAGCAGAAACGTCTGCAATCGAAATTTCATTTTTATAATTGAAAGAAAAATTGAAAAATTTGGACCGGTGTTCCGAAAGGTCGCAAGTTCAAACCTTGCTCGTCGCGATAAATTTTTCCACTTTTCTTTCAATTATAAAATGTTCAATACAATATGTTACCTTTGTATCTCGGTTTGTTAATATTCGAAATTTCATTGACATGTCATAATGTTCAATTGTTTGGTTGAGTTAATATACAGATTGGGGAATCAATCAATAACTACTGAACCTATTTGACTTGACACACAGGTGCATCATTATGTAGCGGGTTCTAAGAGTAAAAAAAATAATTAAATGTAGGTTTATACACAATTAGAAGGCATTAATAAAATATCGATTACCTCAGAACTGGAGCTAATTAGGACACTGGCGACTTTGAGAAATAAACCTAAGTTAAGCTCAGGAATATACCCTTGAAATTACCGGAAATAAAAAAAACACGGTGTATAAATAGTTTTCTGATCGGGTACGTTTTAGAAATTTGCACTTAAATGTTCTTAGTTGTAACAATGCATTAAATGTACGCCTCACACCTCATATTTATGGAAAATATGCAACTTAGAAGGATTTAAAAAAAAAACGTTTTTGAATTCATGCCAAATTTAGTCTTTCAAAATAACTGAATATGAAAATTGAAATGTCTATATAACGTGAAATTTTATGGTCTTCAACTTTTATTTTACATGTTTTTCACCAGGAGTCATCTGTGTCAAAGATATGTGGTATGGAAGTCAAAATATGAGTTTTTCGAATAAATGAGACATTTTCCCGATTTATAACTTTTGATTTCGGCTGTACCGCTGAACTGAATTAGAAGTTAATATGCTCATTCGACGCAGAATTTAACCATCTTTAATATTGGTATGCGTAACATTTTCCATCGGACGTACCGTTTTCGAGCTAGAAGCAAAAAACTGACAAAGAGCAAAAATTTCGCTAAAAAGTTATGCACACCTCCTGGGATTGGGCAAACTCAGATCACATGCATTTAGAACCACGTGAAGGTAATAAAACGATTTCCAGCCTGCTGGGGATTAATTCTTCAAAAAAATCTAATTTTCTTAGCCTAAAGAATTTAACTACTATTTTGTTTTTATTTTGGCTAGTATGAGATATGTTTTGCTCGCTGTGACGTGACCAAAGAGAATATAATATCCTTTTCACACCACCTGCTTGACAATGCCAAATTATATATCATGCAAACCTCACCGAAAGCAAATCATTATAGCCCTTGGCTTTAGCCGGGTTATAATGTTGTACTAAATCTCATTATAACCCGCTGGTTAATAATGTGATTTCACTTCCCATAGTTCTTATTGTTATGTGCTTAAAGTCTAATTTGGTAAAGTCCGCACGGTGCACAGCCCCGCGACGCCAGCCGGGGCCCGCGCCGCCGCGTCGAACTGATTTGAAAATCGAATTTATTCGGAAAATCGTGCTGGCCACCTTTTTTAAATACCTAAAACAAATGCCGCGAGTGTCATAAGACGCTGCAGTATACAGAGTTAAACTGTAGTAAAATGGACTAATGTATCAAGAATCAATTTTTAGGGTTCCGTAGCCAAATGGCAAAAAACAGAACCCTTATGGATTCGTCATGTCTGTCTGTATGTCTGTCCATCCGTATGTCCCAGGCATTTTACTCGGAAACTATACGACGTATCTGAATAAAATTTACACATAAGGTGTATTTTGTATGCCGCTACTTAGTCATGTAGTTAAATTTGAAAAAAAAAAAAAATTAGGGGGGGGCATACCCGTAACAAAATTTTTATTTTTTATTTTTTTTACTAAATATCAACATGTGACACATAAATCGATAGGTCTTTAATAATAACATTGAGGTTTTTTGACCATTTTGTGATTAAGTGAATATTTTGTGAAATAATCGCTTCGAAAGTCAGAAAAATTGAGTTCCCCCCTGTAACTTTTGAACCTTAAGTCCAAAAAATATGAAAAAAAATTGAGGAGATGCGCCTTGTCATATACTTTCTACGAAAATTTTTGAACATTATCGGTTTAGCCATTTTTGAGTTATCTCCAAAAAACTTCTTCCATAGGCATTGTGCATTCCTGCTATGTGTGGTCCGACACGCACTTGGCCGGTTTTTACTTTTGATTTACTTTAATAAAAATCCGTTTCTAGTAGCCTTAGCTATTTTATTGTCTCGCAAGAGGTGAGAAAAGTAGAGTATACTCCTCGGGGATAAAGCTGTTTTTGTCACGGGCGCGCTTGAACCCCTCACTGCACTCAGGACTCAGTCTTAATTCCCTCGCTTCGCTCGGGAATTAACTCATAACCCCCTCGCTGCGCTCGGGAGTAAAATCTGGAGTCCTTCGTTACGTTCAGGATTCAATATTGCGCCCGTGACATAAAACAGTGCTTTATCCCCTTGGTGTACAATCTACTATGACGCTGTCAACAATGTCAACGATAAATGTTGCCAACAATCGCGGTAGCGTTCTTGATAAAAAAAAAATGCACCCAAATTATTGCGCAAACTGTGTCATTTTTCTATCGTTATTTAATTTTTATGCTCTTCCTGTTTACATATTTAATTATCTTTATTGTAATTGTCATGTAATTGTGATTCGTCATTGTTGTGTCATGCTCCGTGACATCACTCACGCGTGGCCCCGGCGGAAGACCAGCGCTGGCCTACCAGGCTAGCACCATACTGAGTCGGGACCATTTCGTGGCAACCATATAATTAGTCCTTAGATTAAATATGTTTGTATGCATGTTGTTGCTGTCGCGAATAAATGTTTTCTATTTCTATTTTTTTTTTAAACTTAATTTATTTTTATATGAAGCGTGGGTAGACAATTCACAAGGTGGAGTGATGACCTGGTAGGTCGCGAGAGTCCGCTGGATGCGGGTGGCGCAGGACCGGTCATTGTGGCACTCTTTGGGGGAGGCCTATGTTCGGTAGTCCGGCCTTCAGCTGATATTATTATGATGATGATGATGATGCATAAACGGAAATTTCTGACTTCCTAGAGCCCAATTTACGTAGGTATTTAATGGGTTTGCTAATTCAAGGGTTACAAGGTTAAGAAAACATGCCGTGAAAATTTATATAACGTCATATAAATATATCATTTAGGAAACTCTATAGAATAAAATCTTTGCACGCCAGTATAAACAACGAAAATTGAAGAATTTGTAGATTTTTTAAGCTGCATAGCAAAGTCCAGTTTCAAATCTTTGCAATGCAAACTTTTAAAATGAAATCAATTGTGCATGTTAATAAATCTTTTGTATAAATCAATCAAATAATATTATACCAACTTAAATTTTTAAACATAAATACTAGTAACTTAAGCTAATAACATAATAAACTAAGGTTGACAGGTATCCGGCGTAAATGTGTAAATTAAACTGTGCATTATATTGACTGGGTAGATTGCACACAAAGCGAGGGGTGCGGGGGACAAACAGTTCTCCCAATAAATTCTTAAGTTGGGGCCAGACGGCAGAT
The DNA here is from genome assembly GCA_947086415.1 of Pammene aurita. Classification (NCBI taxonomy): domain Eukaryota; kingdom Metazoa; phylum Arthropoda; class Insecta; order Lepidoptera; family Tortricidae; genus Pammene; species Pammene aurita. Next base: position 13,067,778 of record OX352296.1, on the reverse strand, counting down.
AGCCGCAGATTCTGCCACGTGACCTTGATTGGAGCGAGTTGTTGAAGCGAGCGGCTACATGGCTGACATCCAACCAACCGCTTCTGCCAACGGTTGGCAGAGCACACCTAGCCACCAAGGGCGTTTAAAGGTCATGTAGAATTTGGCACCAACTAGCAACCGGTCTCGTGGCAGAGGCACAGAAGAGATAATAGTATTTCATACACAATGGTCACGCTCCGCCCCGCCCCGATTCGAATTACCTCACTCCGCGGCGGCCGTTTGGTAGGCCGTAGGTAGGCCGTCAGCTGGTCGGCAGCGCGTCGAAGAAACAACGCAAAATGTCGCAGTACAAGGTGTAGGCTTTATCGTAAGTAGCACATGAATCCATGACGATATAATACATGATATGACGCATATTTTTGTTGTTCAAAGTAGAACAGACGTGTCATTGATGAAATTGATGAAGGATTTTGGCAGTTATTTTTATATTATATTATGAAACAAAATGTGCGGCGTTGCCACAGCTGCACTGTTGCCAGCTCGCGTGCGCGTCTCGGCAGCGAGCCGCGACCTTGTCAAGTTATAGAACGTAGACAAGAGGGTTTTACCGCGAAATTTGAAAATCAAAATTTCGTTATCTGCATATCGTTCGCTCGTATTATGAGCAAGTGCGACAGAGAGGGAGGTAACTAAATTTCCATGTTCGCGGTGGGCCCGCAGTGGGGTTCGTTAGCTCTCGTCAAAACGTCCAATTATTGGAGTAGCCAGGCCTATAACCGCTAACCTCTTCTTTCGTTCGATCGTCTATTTGCATCACTCTCTTTCGAATAGGCGAGAACGATAGAGACGGAGATGTAATGTGAAATAGATACTTATTTATTTTTAATATAACCTTACTTAAATTACAAAATAATTTATTCAAATATAAATTGTCAACAGCAACACACAGAAAAAACAATAAACAAAACTCTTACATTATGACTAATCTACTCAAAAAGTCCCCCACGAGTTGTCCCCGGTGCAAAAGGTCCCATCACGCTAGCCGCGTTACCACGTTGAATGGCTATGGACAACCTGGACTATGGACTACTTAAATTTGTCATATTTCGAGTCACAGGCTTTGTCCTAGTTCGGGAGGCAGAGGCTCGATCCCAGTACTTATACTGTTACAAAACTAACGTAAGCTTTTGTAAATTAGCATATCTTATGTTAAAAAATGTCTGTTTTAGGTTTATAAGTCAATAAAGATTATTATTATTTATTAAAAAAAATATATATATATATATATTGTATATTTGATTATTTTTTACGAATTACGAACAATGGCAAGTGGCTCAACAATCCAGGTTCGTGACTGTACATAACCGTTGTCATTTTACGCCTTTAGTCGACCTACGCATTCGCATGCGAAACAGTACCGACAAGGACACAACTATCTCAACTCGCTGTAGAGTGAGTGAGACGTTACGACATCGACAGCGGAAAGTAGAAAAATAATTGAATGCAAGCCCTGAGAATATACGCACACATTGAAGCGTGTACAGACGTGCCGTGCACACATAGGCGCTCAAAACAGCTTTGTAGTATGGCGTGTCCGCCCTGTGGCAGAGGGCTGTGGTTGTATGCCGTCTGGCCCCAACTTATATAGACACGCAACGCACGCGTCTGGTCTTGTTGACCAAATAAAGACCAACGATTAATACAGAGTGAAATCAGGATCGTGTAGCAAGCGATCAAACCATGATACAGAATCGAAAGATGAACCTAATTTTGTTAATCATATTTTTTGCTCACAATATTGATAATAATTTTTCAGATGATAAACGAAAAAATACATTTTTGCGTACGATTTGGTCACCCTACTCAATGTGACGTCTTTTCGTTTTCCATTCAGCGTACCTACTTATGTCAAAACTAATAAGGTGATCATGATATACTAAGTTTAAGGTTAATTTTAGTTAAAAAAAAAACATTATGTTTTGATCAAATGGGTACTACCACATGATAATGGTGATCAGTTAGAGAAAAATTGGTTCAGAATCACGACCCAGATTTCACCCTGTACATTTTTCACGGCACAACTAATTTTCTTGGGTAGCTACGAAAACTCTTGATTACGTTGCCTACAAGCAACAAATAAACTGCCTCTATAGCCTAGCCTAAAGGTCCCGGGTTCGAATCCTAGTAAAGATTTTCATTAGTGTGCTTATTACTAATACTTGTACCCGAGTTCTGGACGTTTCTATGTATATAGGTAAGTGTGTATTTATTTATCTAAGTATTTATATCGCCTAGCACCAGTAGTGAATGTTTTGCTTAGTTTGGGGCGCAGTTGATATGTGTAAGAGTGTCCCCCAAATATTTATTTAAAAACATAATTGTTGGCTCGTTGGGTAGACGACATTCGGAAGGTCGCGAGTCACTTCTGGATGAAATTGGCACAAGACCGGGACAAGTGGCGTACACGAAGAGAGGCCTATGCTCAGCAGTGGGCGAAAAACTGCTAATGATGTTGATGATGATGAAAAACCAAATAAAAAATGTATCAGGAACGGTTATACACAATGATACAAGTGGATATGTAGAAGATGATAGGTACACAGATAAACAAATCACCAAAGACTTACTACCTATATTTACCAATTTATAATGAGCAGTAAGATAATTTAACCTCGTAAGGCCCAGTCCTATTTTTAGGACAAGTGAAATAGTGACCCAGTGTCCTAAAAATAGTACATCATATTTTAAACTTTCAGCTTCTAGAACAAAATCTAATTTTGAACAAAAAAGTTGACCTCGTGGGCCTTACGAGGATAATACAGGAAGCTGCAAGTGTTAAAAGGAAACTTCTATCTGGATAGCTTTGTCACATTCATACACTGTATGATCTGAAAGTGTTTAAACGTATTTACTATTTACTTTCTGTGGGTTTTTAACTTCATTCTGTCAGAAACAAATAATAGTACATTACTTACCAAGGGCTGTAAAAGAAAGAAAGGCCGAAATCGCAGGTATTTGTAACCCGAGCCGCAGGCGAGGGTTGTAAATATGCGATAGAGGGCTTTCTTTTTTACTGCCCGTGGTGAGTACACAATTTTACGTCTCCACCTGGGCATAATGCGAGTTTTACCGTACGCGTAGCGTGCGATAAAACTCACATTATGGCTAGGTGTGACGTAAATAAATATAAATAAATAAATATTATACGACAATCTTACACAAATCGACCTAGGCCCACACTAAGCTCAATAAGGCTTGTGTTATGGGTACTACCTATAGACGACGATATATATAATAGATAAATATGAATAAATACTTAAATATATAGAAAACACCCATAACTCAGGAATAAATATCTGTGATAAACACACAAATGCCCTGACCAAGATTCGAACCCGGGACCTCCTGCTTCGTAGGCAGGGTCACTACCGACTGGGCTAGGAGGCCGTTAAACACATAACTTTAAAACCCTGCGAAATATTAAATAAATAAAACATTCTATGGGATATAAAGCAGTCAGCAACATATTTCGACGTTCCGATAACCACCTCAACCCTAATAATAATATTATTCCGACAACAAAAACCGCACCTTTGTTATAAAAGCTTTTTCGAATATAAAGTATCGGAACATCGTACATTGATAATGGAATCAAAATTGCATGATATTGGTTTTAAGGCGGCGGCCGCAGAGCTAGAAGCTAGAACAAACAGTGTTAGCAATAAATCCGGTCGCACCGCACGCCGCACGCCGCACGCAAGCCACGCGTCTGGTCAACAATAGACCAAGTAATATTAGCAGCGTACGTGTGTGGATAACGTAGTGGTGGGTAAACACATTTTTGTAAATATTAAATCATGTTTTACTGACTAAAATGGTGATAATGGAAGTATTTAATGTATATTGTGCTTAGTGCTTAGCCCTTTGCCTGGGAGTCATATCTACTTACGTTTATCATATAGTATTTTTGTGTTTAAACATAAAAACGTAAGTTCTTAGAGGGTCGGAAACACTAGGTATCAATAAGTATAACTTTTGTGCCTTAGTAGAAATAATTCTTCTCACAAGTTTGGGTACAAATAGTAATCTAACCCAAAAACACTTGAAATAACAAGGATATCTGATGTCGCGCAAATACGAAGTAAGAGGTACGTTTTTACTGTCGCCACGCCATCTTATCAGAAAGAAACTACTGAAATAGGTTTTTCATATTGCCAATACCTTATCATAACATATTTATAATTTAATACCAGAACGCATATTTTACTAATACATTTAAGCGTTCTCAATGTCTTCTTAAATTATAGCACATATTTGCAACTCCAGTCCCAGAATAAATTTCACATATCCTTCAAGCCCGTCTCTTTGATGCTCTCTTTTTATTTGAAATCACAAATTACGCCCTCAAAGAGCTCCACACCGCTAAATGACACGCATCGAACCAAAAAGCGAATTAGGAGTACGACTGTACTTTAGACAAATAAAGTATCAGAGAACAATGGCCGACGAGTCAGTGAATAATTTTAGCCGTGCGCAGCTCTAGGCGCGATCAAAGATATAAAGCAATGCGTTATTTTATCGAGAATAAAAAGTGCAGAGTACGTTTGCCTGGTAAAAATACAAATGTATCCGTGGTATAATGCAGCCTTAATAACAAACAAAATCCGAATTTGAATAATTTTAATCTTATGAATAACCGTTTAAGAGTAGGTACCTATTATGACTATGTCGGTGCACCAGTGATAGGTGTAGTACGTTCCCTATTAGGTTTTGACGATCCTGCTTAGGGCCTCATTTTCACCATGAACAACGCGACAGCTACGTACCTCTTCTTTTAATTATCTTAGTTCATCAAGGTTAGCCCTGAATTATTTTACATAGTAGGTATATTTTTTGTTATTTCAATTAGTGTTTACTTTTAAATTCAGTTTTAATTATAGTTCAAAATCTGTAAGAATGAACTTTTGACACTTCAGTATTGACGTCATTAGTGATGGGGCTAAGACGTATCGTTTGTCAAATTTAGCGATTATTTATGAATTGTTCGAATCTATTTTACTACAACCGATTTTTCTTGTTACATGCCTATATATTTTGTATCACAAATCTTCTCAAATTATAACAATAAGAATGAGAGAATGAATAATGTTTATTGACTTAAACCTAATACAAGTGTAAGTAATATTTGCACAGTACGCTAATAGTTTAAGAGAGACTTATGTATTAGGTTTGAAACAGTTTCACCGGAACTGAGCCTCTGTCTCCCGAACTAGGCGGATGCCTGTGACTCGGAAGTCAGTGATTCCACCGAGAATATGAGTTGAGATGAGTTGTATGCAGTTATGCCTAATATACAAAAATAAATTAAAAAAGGAAAACTTAACTATAACAAAGCAGAACATATAACTATTTAGGAAATGATCATTTAATAATTGTTATCTACTAATTATGTATGGCATTATAATAATTCCATAATTAATACAATATGATAAGAAAGTCTTATATGGTCTATTGATTACATAATCGATTTTATCGACTTACGGAAATGTTATATGAATCGGAACAGCAGACATGGTCACAACACTAAATTTAAAAAAAAGGAGGCCTAGACCGTAACTGTTTGCATGCTAAATTGTTATCGTAAAATATTCAATAACTAAGATATGAAAAAATTTAACATTAATTAAGTTGTGTTTATAAAAAGTGAAATATTGTGTTTACGTACATGACAAGCTGTAAAATCGTTATGGGATTTTGTTTATAATTTCAAAGTGTCTTGCGCGTTTACGTTCTACGGGCGTTGCGATGTGTCAAAAGTTCATTCTTACAGATTTTGAACTATAATAGCTATTGATGTTTTTCGTCGTCGTCTCAAAGATTGCAAAAAGTACCATTATTTATAACCAGACGTTTCTAGCAACCTTTTTGTGTCAACGAATACTATGCTATCTTTACAGCCCTCGAGGGAAATAACGTACTGTCACGCAGAATATACTGGCGCGCACCACAATTAGAGATTGCCAGAAATTGCGTAATTACAGGCCATTAATCGATCCTCCAGCTTAGCTCCCTTGTTGGTTAACTTTAATTTTATTCATAGTTTTCTAGTGCAAGCGAACGGTTGTTACACGTGAATTATGATGCAATTTAAAATACCCTCTTTTGGTTTTTCTTTGGAAGTTATGGTTAGTTGTATACTGCCTTATTAATTATTCAAGAAGTGCAGTGCAAAATACATAGACAATTAATAAACTGACTCTTGAATTGAAATTTAACCTTGAATTTCATACATATGAAAAAATGCTATAAAATTAAATATTATATACCTCTTGAAACACTTAATGAGTAAATAACGGTTAAAACTTACAAAGTAACAATTAGAGTCCGAAACAAGTTGCATTTTACCTTTTCAAGTGACTGTCAACTGATATTGAAAGAAACCACGCTTAAAAAGCACCAAAGAAAAAACCGTAGTAAGTATGACTTGAGCCATTTATTTAAAGTAACATACATCTGTCACAAATTAAAATTCTTAAAAAACATATGTAAACGATGTCAGAGAGTAGCAAAAGGAGTTTCTAACATCCTCCCACTTTTTGGGATCAAATCCCAAAACTCTTGGTCGGGCTGCACTTCGAGCGTGTACCCGGCGCTGAAACGCTCGCGTGTATTCTCCGTTGACTGTGCGCACCTTGGCCACTCTGGCACTGCCATCTTTGCCGGTGAAGGTTTTTATAATCCTCCCTAAAGGCCACTTAATACGCTTTGCGTCAGTCTCTATTAGAGTCCCTCTCCTTGCCCTTCTGAATGAGCATTACAAGTACTCGTTTCTGAACCGTTCCCTTAAGTCTTCCCTCACTCAGCTTAGGCAGATACCTAAGTCGCCTGTTCAGGGAATCGTGGTCGAGCTAGTCCAGGTCCGGAGTTTCGCTTGAAGGAAGCCCTTTTGTGAAGCAATCCGGAGTAATAGGCTTTAGCTTATCGGAATTGTCCGCGATATACGTTAGAGGCCGCTGATTTGTCAGAGCCTCACAATCAAGAAGCAAGGTCAGCAGTTCTTCATAGATCACGGTCTTCTGGACCAAATTTCGCCTCAGGAGTTCCTTGAGGGAACGTATCAAGCACTCCCACTAACCACCCCACCATGGCGTGGCAGGAGGACTGAACTTCCACTTAATGCTTCGCACGCTGGAATAAGCCGCAATCTCTTGCCAGTCAAACTCTTCAGAAGATTATCAGCGCCATGGAAGTTTGTACCATTATCCGTGTAAATTGTGTCGACTCTTCCACGTCTTGCGATAAATCTTCGTAAGGCCCATGAGAAAGGCTTCTGTCGTCAGCGATTTAGTCAACTCTAGATGCACTGCGCGGTAAACTGCACACGTCAATAAAACTATCCACACCTTCCCTGCCGACCGTAGAAAACGAGGACCGGGTAGATCTTTACCAGTCACTTCAATAGCAGCAGCCGGTTTTGTCCTGTCACGGTCGCCAGATGAAAGAAACCACGCTTAAAAAGCGCCAAAGAAAAAACCGTAGTATGACTTGAGCCATTTATTTAAAAAGTAACATACATCTATCACAAATTAAAATTCTTAAAAAACATATTTAAACGATGTCAGAGAGTAGCAAAAGGAGTTTCTAACAGATATTTTGTTTTTTAAGTATATATTCATTCTCTAACCTTAATTAGTTATCTCATGCTTAGGCATTATATGGTAATTCTAAAAAGATTTCATAATAAGTATTATAAATCAGCATAACATTATTATATCCTACTACAAGTCAAAGACTAAATTTACAGAAAATATGCGTTAAAAAGTTATGATTGTGTACTAAAAATAAAATAAAAAATATCGATAAATGTTTTTATTATCAGAATAATCATGAAAATATGTAATTGTGTAATATATTTTACTAAAAACATATAAGAGAAATTTGAAATGTGATTTCATTGATGTCTTAAATGAACAAAGGGAATTATTTTCCCACTTGCACTCTACAACTTCAAGAGTCATTTGTTGGACAAAGCGATAGTTTCAAACACTATTTTATATGCTAAATAACAAACAATATACCTAATTTTACATAACTGATATCAAAATCCTCTTACCTTATTTTTTTCTTATGAATCCGGTCGCACTTCGTCGACGAACACCGTTTTTAAGAATTTGGCACCACTTTTGACTTTGACACTGACGTTTGCTGACAGATGAAGTTTGATTAAAAAGTGTTTCCAGAAAAATGAATCTAATATTTACCAAAACTGTAAAACTGTATGGTAAGCTTTGTTAAGTGTTACCATTTAAAAAATTACATCAATTTTATACGAATAGACAAAGTGGGAAATAATATCCCCTTGTACTAATAAGGGTTAAGTAAGAAATTTTAAAAATTGTACCGTTAATAAAACTAAAAAAAATATGAAAATACTGAAGCTCTTAATTTACCTACCTACCAGTGGCGGCAGGCCCATGGAACCCGATGCCCACCGGCTTCCCTAATTATTAGGCGCTGGGCAACTTCCCTACAGATCATGGAAGAGGAAAGCCATATAAGCTTCGACTTGCATACAAATATTTTTAACACGCTGCCACTGCTACCCACCTACGGTATTTATCAGCACACACAGTAAAAAATTTCATGAATCTCAATCTCACTATAATAAATACCTAGGTGTCCTATCAGATAATGTAAACAGATCAGGCATGCAAGATAATATTAAACTTAATAATCAAAAATGTTTGATGAACACAAGATACGCATGTTTGCAACTTACTGTGTAATATAAAAAAATATATATAAAATTTTAAACGTAAGTATGTTATTTTTTCAGTATACCTATAGATTACCAATATTACCATTAGAACAAAAATGTAAAATCTAATTTATTTAACATATTCACCACCTTTCTATATTTCTAAATAAAATTTGAAAATGACAGCGTAGCGTTTATGTCTTTGGCACTGGTTGTGGTAAACAGGAACAAAAAAGTGAAAAATAAGTATTTATATACTTACCTACACCCGAACATTATATAACCTCCTCTTTTTTAATTCGGCTGAAAAAGGAATGTACCTACTAAAGTAATATTATAAATGGGAAAGTGTATGTGTGTGTTTGTTTGTTTGTTTGTTTGTCCGTCTTTCACGGCAAAACGGGGCGACGAATTGACGTGATTTTTTAAGTGGAGATAGTTGAAGGGATGCAGAGTGACATAGGCTACTTTTTGTCTCTTTCTAACCCCCCCCTTCCCTAAAATGGGGGGTGGAAATTTGTATGGACCATTTCGGGGGGCAATCAGGAAAGGGGAACCGTGTTACCCCGAATGTAACGCGAGCGAAGCCGCGGGCAAAAGCTTAGATGGTTGGCAGTCCTCAACTGTGCGTTTCTCGAGAAACTTCCTGCCTCGCACAACAAAACTGTGGAATGAACTGTCGTCTGCGGTATTTCCGGACCGATACGACCTTCAAACCTTCAAGAAAAGAGCGTATTCCCATCTTAAAGGCCGGCAACGTGCTTGTGACCCTTCTGGTGTTGCGGGCGTCTATGGGCGGCGTTAATTGCTTACCATCAGGCGATTCGTCTGCTCGTTTGCCTCCTATTTCATAAAAAAAAAAAAAGCTAGTATTTATATACTTACCTACACCCGAACATTATATAACCTCCTCTTTTTTAATTCGGCTAAAAAAGAAATGTGACTAATGACATATTTTCGCATTATAAAGTAAAAATAGACAGTCAATCTAAAAGCTAGAACCAGATGAATAGCGACAGCGTCTAGTGCGAACGAGGCAATTACACCCATTGACAGTTCTGAAGCGAATAGCTGTAGCTGCACTTCTATTATGCCCCCTCGGCTTATTGAATCGGACGATAAGGTGCCCCGGTAATTTCCTACCATTTACGATCATTACTCTTCCCCCGGTGATCACCTAATGCCGCGGTTAGTAGGTGCTGACAAAAAAAACTGGACCCTGGACGACAGAAAATTGGCGGGATTGCTTCCGTTTCCGTCAGATGTGTAGAAATGTTGGGAATTATTGTGGGATAAGATTTTTCTACATGCTGCAAATTATATTTGTGCGAAAAATGAAAATGACAAAATCACTCTGCCGAGCATTGTTTACCTTCTCATATTTTTAGGTGTGAATTGAAATATTAATTTCACAGTGGTTTGTTGCCTGTGGCCTGTGGTGAGAAAAATAAACAATAACACACGGTTACTTTCACCTGTAGTGAATAGTATATTCTACCACCTACTGTACTTATATGTTCTAATATATAGCTCACGCTTTATTATATTTTTATGTACTTATTTTAGTTATAAGAGACGTAGACGTAGTATAATCTCTCACAAAGTACTTCTTTATACACGCATTTCGTTTTACCGAGCGCGAAGAAAACAAACTTTACAAACAATATATACATGCACCATTAACGGCTTACACCTGTAGGACGCATATAAAACTCGACACATAGCGGCTAGGAGCGTTTTTAACCTCCAATAAAACGTGTCCCGCATATGTTAAGCCGAATCTTAAGGGAACATTTGTTCAGAAAAACGCGTGACGAAATTGCGGGTGCTGAACGCCATTGCCGTCGTTTTTCGATCACCCTCAACACTTAGCTTTCCCTTTTTAGCAATTTCTGAAGCTTTTTTCACACATCAATCTCGCTCCATTCGCGATATAAGGGTCGTGTTGGTAGTAAGTGAATTCTGTGCTTGATGCAAAATTCGATCACTTTGTAAGTGGCGAAGCGTTGCCTGCAAAAACATCACGTACCCACTTATTTATAAATTGATTGTGATCGTCGCGCGTGAATGTTGAATAATTTTGTTAGGTCAAATCAAGGACGATAGAGTACCTAAATAATGCACAAACTAATACGTAATTTACTGTGCTGGTTAAAGGGTGAGAACAATGTCAAACAAAACTTGAATCAACAGTAGGAACTGTTAAAAATGTTTTTTGTGGCAAATATATTCCGTCCGCGTTCGTTGGCTTAATAAAGCGACTTATTTTAACTCAAATAGTAGCGTTTATATTCAACAAACAGCACAAACACAATTCCCCACAAGGTAAGGTAACTAAAACAACTGGTATATAAAACAACTAACAGCCACCAGAGGAGCAGGGCTGATTAAACGGCGCGTTGTTAGCTCCACAGATATAAAGATTGTGGTGGGTAAACGTAATATGGTGTCGTTCGCGTAATAGAATGGCCGCTGTTTAGGAGGGTTGCAGTGTACAGTGTTGTAGCACATTTATTTAGGGGGAAAAGTACCTCGTCAAGATGCAGTGTGCAGTTACCTTAACGAACATGGTACTGAAACATTAAGAAAGTACTGAGTTTCCAAGAGGAATGGATAAGTATTGAATTAAGTCAGCACGGCTAGCACGTCTTACGCGACAAGAGACAGATCTGCGCGACTTCATGCGTTGTCGCTAGTTGGCAGCACAACTTCCGCGTGAAAGAAGCGACAGACTCGCGATCAAATGCCACCTGTCATAAAATGACAGTGACTCGCGATTTTGAACTTAAATCCTTAGCACAACTTTGAGTACTCTTCGTGTCAGTTGCAGCCGCGGGTACATGTTATGCTACCGGAAAGCGAAATTTTTGACAGGCGCGGTAAGGTTTTCCCTACCCGCGGCTTAAGTCGCTCTTTCAAGACGTGCTAGCCGTGCTGGTATATTATTGCAAAACATTGCTAACTTTAAATGTCACATTGCCAAATTCCAACTGACATTGACAGTTGACTTGACGTCAGACTATAATATATTATTGGCAAAAGGTTAAATAACAAACATACCAATAATTACAAATGACTATAAACTAAAACTTAAAATACTAAACAAAATAAGTAACTCTAAAATAAGACTAAAGTGGTATATTCAGGTATATTATTGCTAAACTAAGTTACTTTAACGGCTATTAGACATGGCAATTTGTAGGGTCCAACCTGTCGGGTTGGTAGGTGTAATGGCACCTAGGGAGTAGGAGTCCCGATCTAGGGCGATCGGGGCGATCGGCAGTGCCCCGACACCCGCAGCTGTTTATGGAGGTCGTTAGAGTTATTTTACCTTTTTTGTTTATAATGTTAGCCATTTGCCACACATTCCGTCTGGTTATTTATTTAAAATAAAAGTTAAAATGTGTAGATTCGCTGGTAATTAATATATTTATCTAGTTTTGTAATTAAATAATAGAAGGGTTGGGCAGATGAAGTTAGATTCAGGCAGGTCGAGCGGTCATTGAATTATCTACAATAATAAAAACAGTTTCTTTTTTATTTAATGTACACTGTTATGAGTACTATCACCGTGCTTCACCAATACATTTTTTAGACGTTTTGAAGGCATCTCTGTAAACGTTGGTAGGGACGATTTGTTGCTGAGGTAGGGTTTGTAGGGACGATTTGTAGGGAAAGTGTAATAACGGGCCCAACGCCGACAGGAGTTGGACACAACAGGTTGGGCCCTACAAATTGCCATGTGTAATAGCCGTTTTACATTACAATCCGGCTGTTGTCGTTAGGTTCTATGGTTACAAAGATTATTACAAGTTCGCAAAGATATAGGTATTTATCAAAATATGGAAGCTATAAATCTTTTCGGTTTTTGCTATGTTACACCTCACAGAGCCTCTAAGTCATAAACTCATGTTGGGTAGATAGCTATTCGGGACGTGAAAGTTAACTTCTTCACCCGCGTATTTACACTAAAATTACCGTTGTTCAGGATTAGTAGCTTTTTATTATCATCTTTTTAAGCTCAGTATTAAGGCGCTAGGCGCTGATTGTGGCCGAAAACTGTTACTTTCTAAGGGATATATCTCAATAACGGGTTATTCAAAAATTTTGAAAAAAATATATGTTATTAACCATTTTATGTACAATATTGTCAACGTTTGAATAACTCGTGTAACGTATAGTTTCTCCGTTATGTAAATGTAACGAAATGTCGTTTTACGGTTAATTTTGCTTATATCTACTGAACGGCTCATTCGATTTAAAATATTGTTGAACTAAAAAATGTGTACTACAGAACACTACAAACACAACGTAGGATATTTAAATAGATTAAATTTTCTTAAACAACTTGATCATAATTCCACATTTCGTGCGTTGGTAGCTCGAAAACGGCGTTGCTGGCAGTCGTGAGCTAGCTTTGAGACGAGGAGGCTGTGTCGCTCGTCGCTCCGTGCTTCCCTTGTACTACATATACTTGTGCTTGGCCCGTGAGCAATAATATCGGACTTACTGTGCCTAAAGACTAAATAACTGCAGAGGGTTCATGCGGTGCGGATATAACGTGTCTTCCCGAAATCAAGAATGTATAGACGTTTTATCCATTAAGATAATGTACTCGTATGCATGTTTATGTACGTTCGTATAAAAAGTGTATTTTATTTAGATTATAATACAAGTAAAAAACAAATGAAATAAAAATGGAGAAAAAACAAAAATCATGAATCTCACATTGCTATGAAAACAAAATTGGTCATGTAAGTAAACTAAAATTATTATGTTTTAGTAGACGCATGCATCACGCAAAATAGGCAATAGTCGTCGAGTTGCGGAAATCTGCTAGTACTGCAATACAATAGACTAATAATTAATTTAATAAAAAACTCCAAAGAACCGAATTTATTTAAACATATTTATTTAAGAATACCGTGTTCTAAACGAATGTAATATGCGTTTTATTTTAAGATTAAACACAATCTTTAATGTTACACTTTATACTAATTTCTCAAATCTAGAAATTGCGAAGTAAACTGCAAAGGATTGCAGATAAACCGGCCACGAGAATATCGGGCTATGCTCAGTGTAGGGATCCGTAGTTGCCGGCCTGTTACAATACATCCATTCAAAAGGTAGTCTATAAAGAAATATTTTGTGGCACTTACGGTATTTTACTATAGGCATAACTCAAAAACGGCTCAATCGATTTTATTCCATATAGTTTTTATTGAAAATACGTGATTAGTATTTCAATGGCCTCACTTCCAGGAATTTTCCCAATTTTTTTGGACCCACGGTTCAAAATCAAAGAGCATTTTAACTTTCAAAGCTATTATTTACGAAAGTATTCGTTTTATCCAAAAGTTGTTTGAGGCATATTCTTCTTGAAAGACCTATCCAACAATGGGTTTCAGATACTTATTGTTTTACCACTTTGTAGGCGTAATTAAAACACATAATTACTCATACCAAATTTCAGTCTACTAACTATCACTGAGCAAAGCCTGATTGAGAATCTAATAAAAAATTGCTGATATTTAAGAGTTCAATGTATGTAAGAATAAAGGAAAAAAAGCTTTTTTTTTATACCACGACGCTGGCAAACAAGCATACGACCCGCCTGATTGAAAGCAGTTATAAAGCCTATGGACGCCTGCAACCCCAGAAGATTCACATGCGCGTTGACTACCCTAAAATAAACTTTACTATGTCGGTGAAATGCAAATAAATACAAATTTTATATTAATTATCAACACCAGTGCATAAATAAATTACTACTAAGGGTTAATACTACCTATCAAATATCTTTAAAAGACCGGCCAAGTTTGTATCGGACCATGTATAATGTAGGGTTCCGTAGAAAGTAGTTTCTTGGAGATAACTCAAAAACGGATGAACCGATAATATGTGAAATAATTTTCATAGAAAATTAAGTACTAAGCCTTCTTGGTATTTTTTCATATTTTTTAGACTTACGGATTCAAAGTTAGATGGGGGCTATTATATTTAGACTTTCGAAGCAATTATTTCTGAAAATATTGACTTAATAAAAAAGTTTTAAAAATACTCTATATATATACGATATTTTTAAAGCCGTATCGTACAACATGTTCATATTTACAAAAAAATATTTTTGACATTTAGTTTGAAATATGTATGTATGTCAGAAGGATCCAGCTAGGCTGGGCAGCATTTGGAAAACTACGCCGAGTCTTCTCGTCATCCATACCGCAATGCTTGAAAACGAAAGTTTTCAATCAGTGCGTCCTACCCGTAATGACCTACGGAGCTGAGACGTGGACACTCACGGTAAGGCTGGTCCACCAGTTCAAAGTCGCTCAGCGAGCTATGCTCGGAGTTTCTCTGAAGGATAAGATTCGTAACGAATACATCCGACAGAGAACCAAAGTTATCGACATAGCTCAAAGAATTAGCAAGCTGAAGTGGCAGTGGGCCGGCCATATCTCGCGAAGAACCGGCAACCGCTGGGGTAAACGTGTTCTTGAGTGGAGACCGCGTCTCGGCAAACGTAGTGTAGGACGCCCTCTGTCCAGGTGGGATGACGATCTGCGAAAGACTGCAGGCAGATGCTGGATGCGGCAAGCTGAAGACAGGGCGCTATGGCGCTCATTAGGGGAGGCCTATGTCCAGCAGTGGACTAATATAGGCTGATGATGATGATGATGATGATGATGATGTATGTATGCAGTGCCTCAGAAAACTAAGTAGCGGCACATGAAACACACCTCTAGATAAAATTTCAGTCATATATGTTTTATAATAAAAATGGCTGTGACATACGGACGGACAGACGGACATGTTTCAAAAAACTTTTAAGGGTTCCGTTTTTACCATTTTGGCTATGGAACCCTAAGAAGTGTTTGCGCTGTGTTATATTTTAAAGATCTAAATTTAATGGGCTTACTGCTCTCATTTGTATGACGATTTCGTGCAAAAATACCGCTCCTTACATGTGCATTTTTACTATTCGCAACTCGCAACAGGCTTAGTTTTGTTAATTTATCGTAATTAAGTGAATTTTTACGGTTAATATTTAAAATCGCAACTAAAAAATAGCCATCTATTAAGCTCACTTGCACAGCAAAAAAAATCCAAATTCACATGAAAACACCGTTTTGATATGCATTCAGTTTTTTTTGCTGTACTAGTCAGTATTTTTTTATTTTTTTCTGATATGCGGAATATTTTTAACCATATTTCGTAAATTCATAAATATTTTGCCGCTCACTGTACTTCAAATTCAAAATCTAGGTTTTCATTTTTTTACATAAAAATCTACTAATCGAGATCGTTATTACTAGTGACCGACCGAAACATGTTATTTTGCCGAAACCGAAACCGAAGGTTCGGTTTCATTGTAGTTTCGGCCGAAACCGAAACCGAAACCGAACCATTCATAAAAAAAAAAGTCCTTAAAAAGTCGAAAAAATGTTAGTAAGCCCGTTTTTTTCTAAAATTAATATCTCGCCGACCTATAATTACAGGTTTCTACTTTCAAAGATTTATCACAATGAAATTTCAGCACAGTTACAGAGGTTCTGTTTGAAAATTTAACTACCCTATAAAGTGAAAAAAATACATTATTTGTAACACAGCTGTAGATTTCTCAAAAAATTTCCAAATCGGATGTCTTTCCTTTTGTGACATTTTTTACTTAAAACAATAAAATTATTCATTAATTAAAACAATTTATTTTACCGGATTAATCGCGTTTACTATTAATTATGTGTACAACCAAACCCAGAAGCCCAACACTAACCCTAAGCGTACGTTACTCGTAAATCGTCAAAATACCTACTCACACCATTACATTACTCGCAACATTACATTAACATTACACGTCTATATTAAATTTAAATTAATAACTATTCACCTTTCATTTTATTGCATAGGCAGGTACCTACAATCGTTATTACATTAATAGTACACGCAACTAAGATGAATTTTAAACTTTAATGAAGCAGGTACTTAACCTTGGCACTTACACCTTTAAAATTAAATATATTCGTCAATAGGTTAGCAAACTATAAAAATAAAGCGTTAAATATTAACTATGACATGACGAATTCACAACAAAAACAAACTAAAATACTTGATCAAACTACTTACCATTATTCGCGGAACAAACAAAACACGTCTACACGAGCAAAGCGCACAGATTTAGGTAGTTGCCGGCGGAGTCAGGCGAGCGACGCCATATTGCCAGCTGTGCCGAGTGCGCCCGATTTTAGCCGAGTGCGACCCGAAGGTACGATGTTGTAAGTTTCGGTGCGGCCGAAGGGTTCGGCCGTTTTTGGCCGAAACCGAAACTCGGGCCGAAACTTGGTTTTTTGGCCGAAACTGGCCGAAACCGAAACCGAAACCGAAATTTCGGTCGGACACTAGTTATTACTTATCTTATTTAGTAGCATTCCTAAAAAATGTCACCGTAGTACTTAATCACAGTATTTAAATCACAAAACATCCACAAAAGGATTAAGTATGATTATTATAAATCTGCCCGCGCGCCTCTGAGTAAAGTCATATTCTTTGAATATTATAGCGGTGCATCGCGGCGGACTTACGCACGATCGCAATGAGAAGGGTACGCGGGTGGCGCGGGTAGAGAGCGCCCAAACGCTCAAGGACACTCCGGCGACAATCGTCTTAAGTGCTCCATAAATGAAGAGGTAATGCCCAGTGTTCGTCTTCTGATTATCTAATTTGGCATTGCTATTAAACTGTTTTAATAAGTTTTACGGCAACTTTCAAAGTTGTTAAAACTATGCAATGTTGAAAAAAGACTAAGCGTGTGTAGAATATGCTATAAGTACATAAGGAGTGGTCCGGAAAAAAAGTAGCCGTGCCTTTTTTGATTTATCTTTTTATTTTGTGCCGATTTAGAAGCAGTGTTTATATTTAAATAATCTCTAGATACAATCATACAAAACATAAATACAATCATACTTAAATAAAACAGCGTTTGGAAGTTTTCGCCTTTTGTATTCCATCATACACATAGTTTTTTGAACAGCGTCTTCTGACAGAATTTTTGAGGTGTTTCTCAAAAACATGTTTTTTCTTATAGTTTGATTTGATGAGCTATTTTATACCTTAATAAATTGTCTTTCTTCAATAGTAAACTTTTTTATCTGGCTTCATTTTAAGGTAGTTACAGTAATTTTTAATTAAATGTATTTGCCTTTTTTCATAGAAAATTATCTCCCATAGAAAAATCTTTGTCAGAGGTTAGATTAGAGAGTCTTCCTGACTATCCTAGCTAAAATACAGTTAATTAATGTAGCTTCTTGGTAAGATGAAATTCTGAAAAGCATAAAACGGGTTGTGAAAATGGAAATACAATTGTGGCATTGTAGCGGATGTCGATTGAAGATTGTCAAAAGTTCAAAAGGTTACAAAGTATGTTGAATTAAAAACGCGAAAACTTAAATATGCTCACATATTCTATTATGATTGTATTTTTATTTATTAGTATTTTATCTACGGATTAATAAAATAAATATACTGCTTCAAAATTAGCACTACATTAAAAAATACACAAGATTGTACACTGCTACTTTATTTCAGGACCACTCCTTAGGTAGTTAGGTGATTTATTTAATTAGGTATTCAGGCTAAAATATATAAATGTGTATAATGCGATAGAGGTAGACGCCACATCTTGGCAAATTTGGCATACTCTAAATAAAGGTACCTAAACATTATACGTACCTACGTACGTAATACTATTAGGTACTTATTCTGTTTTATAGTTCAAATAGAAGATGTGACGGCAACAACATTGGACAGTGAAGTAAACATAACAAATTGCCTATTAATCTGATAATTAAGCTAGTTGTGAACTCACATTAACTTATTCCTCAGCTCCCCTGCAACTTCCGTCAGGCTTATCTTAAAGGAGGATCTAAATTGAATCCTAGGAGGGGAGCAGCTAATAAAATAGCAACGTACGACGAACATACTATCAGTTCAGATACTGAGATCAGCGAAAAACTTTGCAGACTTGGATGACAAACAATGGGTGAGCAAAGCAAAAGGTGAGATGGAATCAGTAGATATCGTAAAGAAATTGCAATAAGTAATAAAAATAACAACAGTTTGTACAGGGACCAATGAGAAATTTAAAATATGAAATCAATTTAACACTATGTAAAGCTCAGGCTTTCAAAATAGTATTTTTAGGCTCATAATCCTAGATATTAAACAAGTGTGCTTTTCACAATAATTATCGAACTAGTGCAATAATTTAATAATCCGATCAAGTGACGTTTGTACTCTAGTACCAAGTTGTATGCACGCAGACGAATCGTAGTAATTTAGTCGGGTATTACCTTTATTTTTTTTAAACTCTTTAGGAATTATAAAATACAAATTATACAATCCTAATTGTGAAAAAGAATCATTTCAACTTATTATATTACTCGTAATACACAATAAATTATGTTTTAAACGCGAATTGTCTGTTTTAATATTGGCTGTTTGTCATAAAGGTCCGCGCCTTTGTCTCAAACTGCACGCACATCCAAAAAAGAAAATTAATTAACCTCAAATCATTGTTTATTTGTTAGATGTTTCTAGTTGTGTTTTATAAATTTAAACAAATTAAGTGAATAAGAAAACAACTTTAGCGTTAATTTAACCTCTGGATATATTTCAAAACTGTCATACACACTAGTAAAATAATGTCATAAAAATCTAGTGAGCAATACGTAAGAAAAAATACTATAATTTATTGGACAATAAATGTGAAGTGTTTAATTCTATGAAATGTTTTAAAAAGAGTTCCAGATAATAACATCACAAAAAGGTTAGTTAAATTGAATTATCTTAGGTGCGTAATTACCTCTTTCCTGTAAAAATTCTGATAATTAATGTATTTATCAAAAGTTATTAATTACACTATTCTGTTATTTCCTCGCAAGTGTGTTGAAAAACGTCGTATGAAACGCGTGTTTTTGATCATACCATAGCTCAGCTTCCTTATGCGCACTTACGTGCGTTCGTGCGCACTATGTCGCTTCGTATGTAATGACTAATGATCAACTTAGCACACTTGTATCATAATGTACTATTGCCTACAACTACAGCAAAATTTGGCTATACACGAATTATTTGCTCTAAGTTTTCCTTCCTTGGTCGGGCTAATTGTAGTTATAATGAAATAATTTTATTTCATTATCATTATGTTCCATAATAGCTTACTAATTTACATTTATTGTGTTTTTGTACACTATAGGTCATATTCTTGACACGGCACGCAGTTCAGCTGGGATACCAACCAGACGACAATACCTAATATAATAATTTCTGCAATCAAGTCGGTATTGCGGTTTTTAATAAATAAAATAATTAAATATATATTATTGGACAATCTTACACAAATCAACCTAGTCACACAGTAAACTCAATAAGGCTTGTGTTGTGGGAACTAGGCGATGGTATACGTAGATAAATACTTAAATACATAGAAAACATCCATAACTCAGGAACAAATATCAGTGATGAACACACAAATAAATGCCCTGACCAGGATTCGAACCCGGGACCTCCCGCTTCATAGGCAACGTCACTACCGACTGGGCTAGGAGGCTGTTAAAATAAATTCTGATACGTAATGAAAATTATTAAATTCCGAATTAATTATAATCGTTCTAAATATTCTACTACTCTTATACCGTAAATATGATTTTATTTATTTTGCTGTAAAGTTTGTGCGAATAGAGAAATGTTGTGTAAAATGTATGAAATTTTGTTACCATCGCAAGCCACAACAAATAATTTAAAACAAAAAGTAGTACAAGTAGTCACAGAAACGTTACAATATGAGATGACTTCCCATGTAATAAACAATATCAATTATAAAATACGACATAATTATTTATGTACGTTTGAAAAGTAGGGCATTTTTTATTTTATTTTTTTAAATATTATAGGACAATGTTACACAAACCGACGTAGTCGCACAGTAAGCTCAATAAGGCTTGTGTTGTGGGTACTAGACGACGATATATATAACAGATAGATATATATAAATACTTAAATACATAGAAAACATCCATAACATCCATAACTCGGGTACAAACATCTGTGATAAACACACAAATAATGCTTCGTAGGCAGGGTCACTACCGACTGGGCTAGGAGGCCGTTAAATTCCCGCATTCCACTCATACAATTTTTTATATGCATTGATCCTCCTGGGAAGTCCTGCTGGGTTGATTATTTTTTCAATGTTTTCAATATTTATATTTGATTTAATAAAATATAAAAAATTATAAAATACGAGTTCTTCATCTTTATATCACTTCTTTACACAACTACATAGAAGATGGAAAGTTTTAAATCATGTTTGTACCAGCTGTTACTGTTTAGAATCTAAAAACTCTTCTTAACACGAAACAATCCATTAATATCGTTCACCGGTTCATTTTATAAAATTTACCGCCACCTTATATTAGGAGAAACTTTCCGCCCACGAGTTAAATATTCCCAAAGTAAAAAGAATGACTTCATCATCTCCGTTCGGGAACTCGCTAAAAGAAAAGTTCGCGATTGAAAGTTGCAAATCTAGTCTTTTGTTATACCACACAAGTTGTTCGGAATCAAATCAAAGTTTTATCCGAGCCATAATGGAACGGATATTGGCGACGTCCTGATAAAGTCGTGGGGACAATCACCAAAGAAATGCGAAGAATTTCCGATACGGTTATGTATGTATACTTGAAATGGTCGAGCATACTGAGAGCAAATAATCATTACTATTATTTAACACTTTAGATGTGAACTACAAGTCAGATGATAGATAATCATATTTTAAATCAAGAGTATTCCTTGGGCAACCGTACCTCATCGGGTAGCAAAATTCGGCTTATGTAGGGCATTGCATTGGTCTGAGCCAAACTGGAGCATTTTTTACAGTCCGTAAACCGTGCATTTCCCCACATAAGCTGAATTCTGCTACTCGATGAGGTAGGGTTGCCTACGGCCTACTCTTGATCTATTATGATTTTCATATTATTTAATTTCGATTTACGTTGCCAATATACGATAATCATTTGGCCACTTGGTATTACGGTTTAAATCAAACAAGTAACTGATGATAACTAACGAGCTCGCTATGTTTGCATCTCGATGAACAAGAAGCATTGTTTAAATTTGCCGACAGTCTTTTCAACCGCCTTCAAGATTTCGAAGAAAGAGGTTTACAATTCGCTGGGATCTTTGTTATTCCTATTTTTGTTTTATGTTGACCGATTATTCGGAGACGGGTGGGAAAATTTGGAAATTTGGAAAAATCTTTTTTGTTAGAAAGAGTATATTTACAGTTTGTTCCATTGTCCCCAGGTCAGGTTCTGATGATGGGATCCTGGAGAAATCGAGGGAACTCTTCAAATATTATAGGCATACCTATAGCGATTTGAGTATTTTTTTACAGTAGCTCGAGCATTTGTTTCTGGAAAGGTGAGGCTAAGTGAAGTTATTTTTGGTTAAAATTATGAATATGATAGTTTAAGGTAGAATTCATAATTCAGTGGAGTGATTTGACAGCTCCTGGCATACAAAGCAGTTGCCAAATGTATGTAAAGTGATGTCTAATCACTCCGCTGAATTATGGATTATACCTTTGTTAACACTTTCACGACCAGGAACCCGCTAAGCGGGCTCTCTGTTCGTAAGCGCTTTCCGCTACATACGAGGAAAACGCTACGATCGGCTACGAGCGTAGCGCGTAGCGAAGTGTGGTACGGAAAGTGTTAATGTTGTAATTTTTTTACTACTCAGGCCGATTTGTTCCCAAAACATTGAACCCGAAAAATTGTGACAACACTTACACAGTATAACACCTTTAATGTCTAAAACTTAGCGAAAGTCAAAACAACTTTGATTGCAAGTCATGTCGTAGCTAAGTAATGTAAGCACGGTCAACGACTTTAACACTTTTCATTGGACATTTAATAGATTAAGTATTAAACATAATAAAATAGCTTGAACCATAATAGCTAATAATTAAACGGTATAACTCCATAAAAATAATGCACCTAGTGTACTCACACATCAGGATGTCCATACCCCTGGCTAGTGAGTCGTGAAGAGACGTGTTGCGGCTTTCATCCCGCGCCGTCACTGTAACAAATGATCGGGGTGCCGATACTGATGCATCCTGTATTTATAACAGGTGCGTCAGAATATGGGGATTTAAATGCAAGGTCTTATTTTACTCCTCGAATTTAAGATACGCGTCTGTTTACAATAATTTAATGAATATTATGGAACGCTTTTATAAGAATCAACCTAGTTCCACAATTCTCAATAAGGTTTGTTTTACAAGCTTTGCCTAAGGTTTGATAGACGACATAATTATATTCGTTTAATCTCGAAATAAACCTTACAGAACTTACTGTGACACTAATAATAATAATTAAAGTACACAGATATAATTAAAGACTCAGGAAAAAATCGAGATAAAACAAAAATTAATGCTGTTATCGCGATTCGCATCCAACTTCGTAGAAAGGAACGTTATCGAGTACGCTAGGATGCGATGTCAAGAATCAAA
Organism: Pammene aurita; assembly: GCA_947086415.1. Classification (NCBI taxonomy): domain Eukaryota; kingdom Metazoa; phylum Arthropoda; class Insecta; order Lepidoptera; family Tortricidae; genus Pammene; species Pammene aurita. Next base: position 13,044,466 of record OX352296.1, on the reverse strand, counting down.
AACTGGCCTATAACCGCAAACCACTTCGTTCGTTCAATCCTCTATTTGCATCACTATCTTTAGAATACCCAAGAGCGATAGAGGGGAAGACAACGAAATTTCGATTTTCGAATTTCGCGGTAGGCCCGCTAATATAATGACATAGAAAAGATGTTGTAATAGGTTCAAAAGAAAAACGTACTCTTTAACTTGCCATATAAAAAAACAACCATTAAGGCATCGTTTCCACGAGAGATGAGCGGGGATGCGTTGCGAGGAATGTGTTTGTTAAGAACCAATCCTAGGATTCAAAAGAAAGCTCTAGAGTTGCGCTGTGCGAGGATAAACATGAAGTGATTCTATTGGTGCTTAACAAACACATTCCTCATAACACATCCTCGCTCATCTCTGGTGGAAACGCATCTCAAAGCGACTGTTAACTCCGACCTAAATATTTCCGCGAACTTGATAAAACGGTCGCTGCAGCAGTCATTTTGATTGATGACCGCTTATACGGTATATCTTGAGTAATTACGGTTAAACTAGAGTGCAGTGCCGACATATTTTACTCTGCGTTACAAACTTTTGCAGTTGATTCGCGTGTTTAGAGCTTAGGTGTACATATATAACAATATGTATATTGCAGGTTGTAGCAGTAACTTCTTTAGAATTCACTTTCATTCAGATGGCTATCAACTAGTCTGCTGGATCTTACTCAAAACACACACCGAAATACCTTTCTTATTTGTTAGGCATTTTTTAAGAAGAACGAAACAAGTTTACCCATAAGTATTAAATGAACTACATGGAGCCCCTTAGTACTTATCTACTGACAGAACTGTATCATTTTGGTATTGCTTTTACAATAAAACTTTTTAATAGATACCTGTATAATACAAACTTTTAAACGTTGATATTCTTTCCGTGTTTTTATCTGATATCTAGCCTGTTCATAGTATAATGGAACAGTATAGGTATTCTACAAAAAAATTAATGCTAATGTGTCAATGTAGTGTTGGACAATGAAATCCGGTCTACATATGTAGTATATCAGATATTGTTTATTTCACATCATTACAGAAACAACAAATCTGAAATAAAATACATATCCTTTTCTGCTCTAACCATAACTCACAGAGATTGCCACAAAGGGGCCCGAACAGAATCCTGTTTATGGAAGCTAAAATCGTTTTCTTTATTAAAGTTCAGGTTTGTGATAGGTGCGTCCCGATTCCATAAGGCGAGGTCCCAGAGGAAATAAGTAGGGCCAGAATAGCTATGACAACATAGCTTACTGGCTTACAGCCCCTTTTATTACCTAGCCTGTTATGGTTGTTGCAGCTGAAAGTCTAGGTGAGTGTAAATCTATGTTATCAGTTCAATTATAAAGGTGCTTTTGTGGTAAAGGTCCAGATAATCCTTGTTTATGGGCCAGTAGCGTACAGAATGTGATCATGATTTGTATATCAGTAGCATTTGTGCAATGGTGACGTCACGTTTATGCAAATTTATTTCTGTAAATGTGTATAAGGTAAATAGTTAGACGGTTTGCAGGCAGTTTGTGATACTTAACTCATTGTCAGGGAATGTATGAGGTATTTTTTTTTATCGTATGGCTACATGTCACTGGATATAGATAGGCATTTCTTCCCTGGGGTAGTAGTAGTGGAAAAGCAGATGATGAAGAAAATCCAGCGAGTGCTGCGGGTCCAGATGGGACAGTGCAGCTGCCAAGTTTGTTACTCTTTTAGCACCACCCAGGGATCACGTGTAGGGTTGTCTAAGGTGTTTCCTACGGAGGCAGAGTAACATTGATCCTCATGTGAGGTATTGTCAAACCGGAAAAGATGAAATATTCAAGTTTTAGATACTTAAGGGCATTTTTATTTTAACTTGAACTTTAAAGCACGACTAAAGTCGTGTTTAAGTAACGTCTAACCGTCACATTCCTGACAAAATGTATGGGAATTGACATTGACCATCAGTTTTGTGACGATTGCTAACCAGCCGTTAATGGTACACAAAATTATAATTATCTTCCTATATACAAATATAGATAAACCTGTAGCAGCGCGTATAATAATGTTTTTGGCAAGCCGGGTAAAACATGATCAACTTTCCGAAAATTAGGCGAGCCAATGGGAATTGAGTTCTATGGACGCGCTTATTGAGACAAATTTTAACTAGTTACATTATTCTATGTAAATTCATAGGAAGTAAATTCATAACATAAGACAATATTATAAGTTTGTAAAATAATATGTAGTTTCAATATGTATATCACATTGATTACATGACAAATAATCGAACAATTACGCACTCCATACCTACCATTCACCGTGCGTTTATAACACGGGTACACAAAGAATTTTACTATATTTTTCTCATTTCAAATTCTTCGCAGACGTCTAGAATCGTAAAAAGCGGATTAAATGGAGTGAGCTCTCGCGTATAGAATTCGTGAGAAGAACTGAGTCGGCAATATGGGTCTTATTTACTTCTCGTCACTAAGCTGCATATAATGAAAACGCACTGTCGTGTCGGGGCGTCAAACGGCAGCGCAAGTAAAAATACCCGGATACACTGACTAGATATACCTGATACTTGATACTCTTGGAGATAGTAGATTTAACTCAACTGTAAGATCATTTTATTAGCGTCAACCAAGAATGCGGCCATCGGGATAGTATAAATCATCAGCAAGTCTGAACGCTTTCACTCTTCTAGGAGTGTGCCTTAATTACACCTAAAACAAATAAATAAAACACTTTATTTTTTAAAGCTAGTGTAAAATTTTAGCCCTGAACCCATTTTTCAAAAAATCATGTGAAAGTTTTCATTTTCGTTTTTTTTAATTTAATGCAAGAAACAAGTAAGACTAAACACTGATTACATCTAAGTAAAGCTTACAATCTAAGTAAAGGTTCAAAGTATTTTCCATACATAGAATACAAAAATAGAATACAAAAAAATTACAACTTAAAACTTGTGTATTGTGCCTCTATCGACCCAACACAATAAGCAAAGATAACTTCATAAAAAATATGGAAGCTCTCCTAGAAATGTTTAGTCATGCTCGTGCTCTGGTAATATGTGGCGACTTTAATTTGGATTTGTTAAAAAATTGCTGTGAAGCCAAAGATTTCTTAAGTTTGTTAAACATGTTTAATCTTAAAACACATGTAAAGGAGGCGACACGTGTCACTAATCATAGCAGTACTTGTATAGACAACATCATAAGTAACTTAGAACTTAAGGATGTAACTGTCATAGACCTTGCTATTTCGGATCACACTATGCAAATTGCTAGTTTTCATTCCCCACTAGTAAGACGAAATAAACATATTTATAAATGGGTTAGAACTCTAAATAATGTAAATTTAGATAAGCTTAAATTATGCCTCGAACAAACATCGTGGCACTCCGTATACGAATCAGAAGACGCCAATGTTGGCTTTGACTTATTTTATGGTATTTTTATGACAAATTATAATAAATGTATTCCTAAGGTAAAGTTAAGAATGACAAATGGTACAATTAATAATAAAACCTGGTTGACAAAAGGCATAAGAAAATCGTGTACAGTAAAGCGCAACTTGTTTACTCAGACTAAAACCTGTAAGGACGAAAAGTTGCTAGCTCATTATAAAGATTACAGTAGTTTATTAAAAAAAGTTATTATTTTTTCAAAAAGGAGACTAAATGAGTTAAGATTGCTAACTCCAAAAACAAAGTAATTGCAACTTGGAGAATTATAAACGAAATCATGAAAAACTCTAAAAATGACATAAATTATGACTTAGATTACATAGGATTGACGGACGGGAATGTAAAGGCAGATTGTGATAACGATGTTCCAGATATCTTCAATGACTATTTTGCATCAGTTGCGGAGAGAAGTAGTAATAATTCAGCCGCTACGACAAATTTGGTTTTACCACCCTTTGAACACACAACTATGTTTACAACGCCTGTTAGTAAGGACGAACTATTAAAAATTATTTTGAACCTTAAAAACAAGAAGAGTTGTGGTTACGATGGCATTACAACCAAAGTCATAAAATGAACAGCTAGTGAGATATTAGAGTCACTTTTGTATCTAGTTAACCTTTCCTTATCTAGTGGCATTTTTCCGACAAGATTAAAAATGGCTAACATAAAACCTCTCCATAAAGAAGGAAGTAGACTTCATTAGTAATTATAGACCCATTGCACTTCTCACAATATTCTCAAAAATATATGAAAGAGTAATGGCAAATCGTCTTTACAATTATTTAGTTTCGCATAAAATTATATCACGAGAGCAGTTTGGCTTTCAGAAAGGGGTTTCAACTGCAAATGCCATATTTGAGATGACCGATTTTATCTCTGAAGCTCTAAACCGAAAAGAAAGTGTGATAGGTATCCTGTTAGATCTATCAAAAGCGTTTGACTGCGTTGATCACGATATTATGTTAGAAGTTTTAAACCGTTATGGTGTCCGCGGTGTGAATAACAAGTGGTTTGAATCATACCTCAAACAACGTGAGCAGTGCGTTATAGTACCTACTTTAGACCAAAAATCTCAAACCATAGTAGATTTAAAATCTCAAAGCGTAGTTTTACAATACGGTGTACCTCAAGGAAGTATTCAGGGACCTATTTTATTCCTTTTGTACGTGAACTTTTTACCTAAGCTAATATCTCATAAACTTACTATGTTTGCAGACGATATCACAGTGCTTATGAATTTTGAGCATATTGATACCGATAATGTCAATAACGAAATTATAAACACCCTCGGAACAATAGTGGATTGGCTTTCCCGTATCAACCTTACAACTAATATAAACAAAACAAACTTATGCATTTCAGAAATTCCAGGACTGAAAGGATTGAAATCGACGATATCGTATTAAACAGCGGTACCGTTGAGTTTGTTGAAGACACGATCTTTTTAGGAATATACATTGATAGCAAGCAGGAATGGAAAAATCATGTAGATCATCTTGTTAGCAAGCTCAGTAGTTTTAGGTTCGCCTTAAGAACCTTAGCGAAATCGTCTACAAAAACAGCGGTCATGCAATCGTATTATGCATTCATACAATCTAACATACTTTATGGTCTTGCATTTTGGGGTAATTGTGCGAGTGTAATCAGGCTATTCAGAGTGCAAAAAAAATGTGTGCGTATTTTGCAAGGATTGTCATTTCGAGCTTCATGTAGGAAATCTTTTAAGGAACTAAAAATACCAATCCTAACTTCTTTGTACATTACTGAACTTTGCAAGCTAGTGAGACGATGTCCTGAAAAGTTCCCTGCAAAAACTGACTTTAAAAGCAATAGACTGAACAAGATATTCGCTCTTGATGTCCGCGCTCCCAGTGCAGAAACAAGTGCGTACAAAGGATGCACTAGATTTGTTGCTGCCCAAGTTTACAATGCCTTACCGTGTAGGATTAAGACCTTAACAAACACTCAGTTTTTTGCAGCACTAAAGAAGTACCTGATTGACATTAGTCCATACACACTTGACGAGTTTTATAATTGCAATAATTTAGAATAATATACCTAATGTAATAAAAAACATGTATTGTCTTGACTTCATAATTTATTTCTTATTATAATTTAGAATATTTTTTTAATAATATTTGCCTAATTATAACACTAATTATTAGCATGTAAATTAATCTCTGCTTATGTTATATTGTATGGATGTTAGTTAAAATAGTTATAAGTATGTAGCTACACCCTACGAGTAAAATTGTATGTAACAATTTATGGCTAAATAAATAAATAAAATAAAAAACTACCTTACACAAAGTAAACCAGTAAGAATGCTTTAATAATAAAGATTTTCCACCTACGCTACCAATCAATGCCTTAAGTGAATTGCCCTTCTGCCTCTTTATATATACCGGATGTTTTTTCAACAAATTAGCCATATTGTACGCGGTGATTAGTTAGGTCATACTAAACAACTTGTTCTATGGGACCAACCCCGAAATCCCAAAAAAATATTGGCCTCCCCATAGAAAAAGTAGACACCTAATCGGCCAAAAATGACCATAATGTAAGAAGCAGTCAAAAAATGTTTTTGTTATTTCAGAGTCGGTCCTATAGAAAAAGTTGTTCAGTATGTCCTACCTAATCACCTCGAACAATATGGCTAGTTGTTAATAAAAGGACCTGTGTTATAAATCACGTCATGTGTGTTTGTACCTATTGTCATTATCATCACAAACTTCTACCTTCTTACTTCAAAAATTTTAGTGTGCTTTAAAATTGACGTCATTTTACGAGCTTTGTTGGTGAAAACATAGTAAATTCCTACCTGAAATGACTTGACAATTATCGACATGCGACCATTTTTATCTTGAGCAATTTATACGTCAACGATGAATTACAACTTATTTTCCAACATAAAATCGGTGGTCAAGCAAGTATTATAATTATCTTAATTTCCCTTGTTTGCAAACATTTCATGGTTATGTGCTTTTAACACGTTAACTTTATAATATTTTCATTTGCGTATAATTTCTCGTGAACATGCAATAAATTGTTTACTGTGTAGATGTAAGGGTAAACCCAACATAAAAACCGTTTTAATTATATTTTATCGTGTTTTTAATTTTATTTGTAAAGGACTAGAATTGCTATATGCCGCGCCATGCGTTGTGTAATGACAATTAATTTATGAATTTTTGTGCGTCCATAAGTTCCTACATTTTTACTAACGGAATTCCATTTTATATAAACCACATAAAACAATTTTTAGCCGACATGAGAATAAGTCAAATTAGTTTATTTATTACCACTATCACCAGAACACTAGAAGTAAACAAAAATATAACACAATACTCAGAAAGGGAAAACAAAAAAAAAACAAGCAACAAAGAAAATTTTAAAACTAAACAATAACTTTAATATGAAAACGTCACTAAACCCTAAATTTTCTATGATCAACGGTTGGGTACAGATGGTAAATATTAAAATATTGATGTTGGCATATGTAATGCAATTAAATCACCCATTTCTCAAATAGACGGAAAAAATAAAAGTGTTTGCAAACAGAGAAAAATTCAGTGCCAAGTATCAAAACAGTTGGTGCCAAGTAGAGGAGGGTACAGTCGCGGTTGCTTGCTTATCCGCGCACGTCGCCGTCTTGTCACTTGTCGCACGCGACGTCGACTTTTCACTATTGCGTCGCAACGCTATAGTTTCCAGTTTCCACCGCCGGAATATACCCCCTTATGCTTGGCTAATTGGATGGAAACTGCGTGTAGTGAGAAGATTAAATAACCTCTCCATAGGCGTTTATGGTAGTATTTCCTGATTGAAACGGTAGGAATATAAGGTTTTCAGGGTAACAGTTGTTAAGTTAATTTAATACTATTAAAAATAATAGTAATATTAATAGATTTGTAAAGTTATGCCAATCAATATCTAATGCATATATTATCAATGATATTAATGAAAATATATACCTATGTCAGTTGCTGTCTACTGTATCTGAAATAACTAGCTATGTATTTTGAAGTGATCGTTTAATAACTATACGATTGTTTTAAAGAATGCTATATATTTTGAAAAGTAATTTATAAACAATATCTTTAAATTGAGATTAGATATAAAATATTGTATTTTTTTCTGGATTACATTTTCTTTTATTTAATTATTAGCTATAGTCGATTACAAAAAGATATAGTTATCCACTTTTGGGCCATATTACCACACAATAAGGTAAAAAAGTGGATCTCTTTGTATTCGGCTGTACATAATGTTCAAAAACTGTTTAAATCGAAAGACAAATGTTTAAATTGAACTTTTATATGAATCAATAAAATTATATGATAAATACGTTGAAGCTATTTATTGCCCGTAAAAGCAAATATGAGTCATAGAACCCAATTTCATATGCAGCTATAAATTGCTCTCCTATTCCAACAGAGAGCGGAGAGGCAACTATATCGGGGTGCCCGACTGTATCAGTTGCCATAAAAATGTTTTATGTTAGTGGCTAATAAATGACATCAGCAAATTCAGTAAGACAATACAAGACTATGCATCCGTTTCCTCCTTTTATTTCCTCCCCTAGCAATCATTGTTTTGGGTGGCAGTGTGGTCTAAAACAGACGCTAATTGCCTATGAAGTTTGGACTAATGGAATCAACGTGAGTTTTGTTTTTTGTACACAATGAACATGTTAAAATTACAAAAAAAATAATGTTAATTTATGAATAAAATAATTGGAAAACGAGTATTATGACATTTTGTCACCTCTGCAATGAATTTTAACTTAATTGAATGTGTAATTGTGACATTTTCAAGTCAAAGGTAGGTAAATCATTGTCGATGTAAATAAGGCGTTGCAATAATAACTCCTTTAGAGATCTCTATTAACAACCGATGTAGCTTTGATATGAAAACGTCACAATTTTTTGTATACCCAAACTTGTCTAAAATATTTAACAGGTACTCAAATTTAATCTTCATTAGAATAAGAAACGTTTTACGTATACTAACCCAATATTATTTTAATTTTGTATTATTGCAGCTTCAAATCCAACCAACATCAACTAGTACAATAAATAAACAATATACAGTGAACTGCAAATTTGCATAAACATGTAACGAATGGATTTCATTCCTAAAGTGCCTTTGAAATTTTGCTGCTGAATAAGTGAGTAAGTGAACACCTAACAAGTTTCCTAAACACGGAATCCGCTTTTATTTTAGGCCATACGCAGTAGTCATTGCTCCGGCTAAGAACGAGGGCGCCAACTCGACGCTTTTGGCAGAAGCTTCCGATAATAATATTCCCTTGTTTTCGTTAACCACCGTTGCTACCGCAAATGTATCGCTAATTGGATCCCGTCAGATTGCTTCAAAGATAATCAAGTTTTCATATTCGGCAATAAAACATTACAGGAGTGAAATGAGAGATTTAAATTGATTAAATCGCATAAAAGTATATGAAGGGTACACGGAAAGAACATGTCTAGTCACTTTTTTTGTAAAATGAGATTGTTATATCAAAATGTAGAGCCTGCAATGAACTAGTAACAATTTCTGTTACAGCTGTAAATCTTAACGTATATCAACTTCTTATCTCATAAAAACTATCTAGTCACGAAAATAGTATGGTTAATTGAATCGTTCCAAATTTTAAAAGCGCTATAACTCAAAATGTTGTCATAGTGACTAGACATGTTCTTTCCGTGTACCCTTCATATGGAAACTTTGTAGGATAGGAAAGAAGCACTTTAAATAAACAGGTATAGCGATTTTTTTTAATTACCTTTTTAACGTCTCAATTATTCATTGAATATGGACCGAGAAACACAACTATTTATCCTGGATTTTCCGTGTCATTTCGACCTAGATACCTTATTTTTGTTATATCGGGTGGAACAATACGATGGACTTTTACGAAAATGGGGGTTTGTTTAGCTCTAGTTATAATTTTTAAGCCAATGAACCATGTTAAAATTCCTAACCGTTTTCAAGTTAGAGCTTGTTAAAATAAAGTGCAAAACACTGCCTGTTACAACCCTAATTAGTAAACGGGTTTAATGACCTTTATAGTGAACAAACTTTACATGACTGACAAGAAATGTCATGTTAAAGCAATAACGACATAGGCACCACAAGGAAGTCATCAAAAACACCGACTGAAATTAATAATATTTTTGTTCTTTGAAAATGTAAACATTACGTAGGAGCACTAGGGTTGGCAATGCAATATAAAAAACATTATTCTAATTTATTTCTCTGTTTTAATTGCGAGGGCTATTATTAGTATAAATCGATTGTAAAACATTTATAAATAACAATCCTTTCAGCATAGTTCTTAGAATTGCACCACCCGGTATAATATGAATTGTATCACATCAGCTTCTAAAAATATTTTTTTCTTATTTTAACATTGAAATAAAAAAAATCTAGTTCTAATATTACACGTAGGTAAGTAGAATCTTATCTTTATTCACGTATAATAATAATATGAACATGACTGATTCAAACATAATTGTCATAAATTCACTTTACTTTTATGTTGTTCAATCATGCATAAATCAAAGAATTGTTGTCACATTTCGGGAAACTTCGGTTCCTTTCATTGTTTGACGTCCCCTACGCTTTCGCGAGATTGGTTTCACTCTTTACTGCTACACCTCGACAAAATCGAAGTTACGCTGCCGTCTCTGTTGATTCATTTTGAACTTTGATACTGTTGCAATGAGACACAAAGTCATATAAAATGGCAATATCTTACGCACGGTAAAAAAAGCTTTATAAGCCACCTCATAAAGTTCAAAGTTAACTCAAGTGATAACACACACATGTAAGGACTGCCTAGCATCCACTAAAGTTATTGTTCTAAGGCCAGCATCATTTTTCAGTGTCATATAAAACAAATGCGACCGATTCGCGCGAATGAGGGTGGCGATAAGTGTTTTCAATTTAACAATCGTCTTTATCTGATTGATAGTGCAGAAGGAAAGGGGTAACGACCACTTCTATTGTAGTTATGATATATGATCCTAACATATGGAACAAGATATATATCGTAAAAATGTAATGCAAAAATTGACTCATGCGTATGTATATATAAACGCTTTACCATAGATATTAAAACCATACCATAACCATAGAAATTAAGAATCTTAAGCCACGATTATGTAATTAACTTTTTACCTGGACTGCCCACCTACCTATAGGTTACCAGCTAACTATAGCTTCCAAGTTTCATGTAACTACAGCCAGAGGTCTAAGAAGTCGTAAAGGTAGTAAAACAACATCGCAAATGCTAACCTCGGGTCGTAAGACAACGCAGGTATCGACGTCTACGCGTTTTACGCCTATTGTCGTCATAAAGACGCAAACAGAGCGTATATAGGTAATACGAGAGGCATAAAGTCTAGTACACAGGAATTTTCCATCGTAAAATAATATTGCTAGTCTTCTGACACATGTCGCATTAAGAAATGGGTCTTGTGTGGAGAATTTCTTAAGACAGTGGCAGACTCGTACGAGCAAATAAAACATAATTGTGTTGTCTAATGGAACTCTTACGCACGAGAGCGTTAAGTGATAAATGCTTTAATTTCAACGCCAATGACAGAGGCTGCTTTGATCTTTTAAGCTTCCGTGTAGTTTGGGTGGTACGTACTGTTTCTTTGATTTACCAAATTATCATGCGAATAATTTAGCAATCTATAGATGCTGTGTCTTAACACATTCAGTGCCACCTAGTGCTACGCGCTCTGCTCGTAGCCCGTAGCCACGTATTCGTCGTATGTAGCGCGTAGTAGCTTCGAAGAGAGAACCCGACAGTCGGGTTCTCGGCCCGGAAAATAAGAGAATATTGCAAAATTGCTCCAAATTTTATGTTTACTACTTAGTATTATGTGACGACACTTATGAATTAACAAAAATAAAAACTCCAATGACTAACATAAGAAATAGTTTCGTTATCCAAAAATTCTCATATACAATATAGCTTAAAGATGGATATTGCATCGACTAGATAAAATTACATCTCAAGCGAAACGTAATAATAGCAACAACATTCTACATGCAATACTTACCTATGTGATAAATATTCCTTGCACACGCCGAAAAAATCCCTCAGAAAGAAAATTTCAGAGATTCCGTCCCCGATGTTTACACTCGCCGGCTAAGCTGCATCTAATGAAATCCCCTGTCAGGATTCAGGGCAGTCTTGCACCAGATCATGTTACGATATAAGTGTCTTGATACTGTGGAGAAATGTCAACGGAAATAATTTATTTTTATAATGATGTCAATACACGCATGCGTTAGTCATACTAATAAAATACAGACCAATTAAGGGGGTTCCCTTTTATGAGATCGGTAAAAAATAATATACAGTTTACTAGGTAAAAAGTGTCCATGACAATTTATTTACATGGACAATACGTTGTACCTACTATTGTGTAATAAATAATCTACTTATATAATATATTTTCTCATTAAGAAGCAGTGTAACTATTCATGCTCAAGGTGGGCTAAAGTAATGAGGATACAGGCTCTTAGTGGTGATACAATAAAAACAGGTTATGTTCCCATCTTAAGCTTTAGTTAGTTACATCCATTTTGTATTAAGTAGAAACGTCTGCTAACGATACCACAATGTTTATAAATTAAGGTTTTTTTTTAAATGGGCTTGAAAACCAAGGCTGTGTTTTTTCATTTTTCCTTTATTTCTTAACTTTGAGATAGGTATTTTTTTTCTAATTTATTAGCCTGTAGTCTCCCACTGCTGGGCAAAGGCCTCCCTCTCTTTCTTCCACGTGTTTCTGTCTATGGAAATATCAGCCGTATCACCACGAAAGACGTCAAGATCGCCCCGCCATCTCCGCCTAGGTTATCCACGCCGTTTCCCGTCTGGTGCCCACTCAGTAGTTCTTTTGGCCCAAAATACGTCCGGCATTCCAGGCACGACAAGACAAGGAGGTCGCAAGACGTACCGAAAATGCCTGGAAGAGCTTTTGGTCCATTGAGGAATACATGAAGGGTGACCTTCTCGTAACACTAAAACGAAAGCTCATATATATGGGTATTCTTCCGATCCTCACCTACGGCGCACCGACTGGGTCTTTGACTAATGTTCAAAAGGTTTGCCAGAGAGCCATGGAGCGCAGTATTCTTGGCGTTAAACTGGCCGACCGAATAAGAAAATCCATCTTGCGCCCTAAGACCAAAGTAGCCGACGTAGCCTCGACGGCGGCCAAGCTTAAGTGGGACTGGGCGGGACACGTTCACCGTATGCCGGACGTATTGTGGTGATAGGTATAGTAGCGTAATTTAGTTAAAGTTATTTCATTATGCATTTCGTAAAAAAATAAAGTATCAAGACATGGCAGGTAGCATGCCTTACAGGTAGACTTTTAGATGGAGTATTTTCAGTGTTCAATTCATTTTCGCTTATTTTGGGGAGCCATTCTGATCACGGACAACCTACTGTGGAGCTGGTAAATATAGTTTCCACATTATTAATTTTCTTTTATGTTTGTGGTAAGCTGAGGGTTAACCTTCCTTGCCCTTTGTTAAGCCTTGGAGCTTTGATAGTTTTTCAGAAACGACCGTTTCACGGCTATGCGGCTTAGGCACAATTGAAGCGATTAATTATCTATTGTCGTTCAGTACATATAAAAATGTTGGCATATCTAAGCTTCATTAGTTATAACAAACACCATTAATAGTTTTACGAAACGGGCAAGTTGTTATTTGGGTACCAAAAATGCCTTTGTATTTGAAAAGTGGTGGTTCCGCAAATTTTCGAAACTCGCAAGGGAATCAAGACCTACAGGGTACTTCCCGTTAACTCAGAATCTTGATATTTGGTACGAAGCAAGGTATTTTAGCACAGATAAAGGAAAAATTGCGAAAACCGTAAATTTTTTGTTACCTACAGGTTTGTAAGGAACCCTCGGTGCGCGAGTCCAACTCGCACTTGGCCAGTTTTTTAATTAATGTCATGTATCTGTAGCTCATTGCGGCTGACCAGTGTACTCTAATATCTGACAGATTTTGACATTGAGAAAGTAAAATTGTACATAAATATGACAAAGAGATCCACAAATATTTATTATGTGCTACTAAAAAAATTGTTTTGTAAGTAAATTAAAATAGATTTCATAGAAAAATATTCAATAATAAACTGCATAAGCTACTTAAACATTTCACCAATTTCAATAATTCATGAGACCTAATCTAAAAGGCTATTGAGGGCCTAAACCAATCTTGATCCTCCGCATTATTGCCCAACCAAGCATATGAAGGGAATAATAATTCAATCACCGCCTCTACTCCAACTTTTGTGCTGCTAAAGGGTTTCAGAAGAAATCTTCAAGCGTATCGAAGTGTACATATCTTTGAGCAAAGCTTGCTTAAATTGAACAATGGGACGACTCAGCGTAGTGGACATATAATGCTTGACCAATTTTCTTTTGTGCAAATGCCTACGAATCGGGAATATCAAACGGACTGTCGAGCCCTGCTGATTGAGCCCTTTTTCATACGAGAACCATTGATTTTAGCAGCTCGGTGAGCATTCACTATGGACCTTGTCACTTATCGTGCCCTCTTAGAAACTAACCGGTGACATTAAAAGGAAGCGGCTTTTCCTGTCTTTAAAACAAAACTTTTCGTATTTATTCTGTTTGCAGGATATTTAAATGAAAAAACTAAAATAAAGTATTACGAAAGTTATAAAATATATTTCAAAGCGATGATAAAAAACATGGATATATTTAAGCTGAAATAAACGGAGAATACATTTAAAAAAAAGTTTATCTTGGTGCCAAACATTTAACGATTAAGTAAGATCATTAATCGTTTGTGTTATTTAAAATTTTCGGCTAAACAATAAATACGTGCCAGCGTTGATTAATTTACTCAACCATATTTAAAGTATGACCCGACCGAATAAAACGCTATTCAAAGAATTCGATAATTTATCGCCGCAAATGGAAAATAACTGTTTCGGCGCGGAAGCTTCTAATTTTCCACTGCTGCCTCCATGTATATTTATTTCTGTGGGCTTTGTTCTTCTATCCACGAATTAAGCTGGATTCGCGGCAAATGATTTATACAGGCCACGCTCATCCCGGCTTATTTACGAGGCTCGTTCCAGGGAATAATTACAGAGCGCCATAAACGTTTGCAAATGTAAAAAGCTTACCCTTTAATGATTACTGCGTAATTGCTCAAAGAATACCTGAAAATCCCGTGTTATGTTGAAGCTGGCCACTTAAGCAGTAAAACGGTTTTATAGCAGTGCCACAGCCCGGTAGCCAGGTAATTGCCACGCAGATTGGTGTCGATAGGTCGCCGGTTGGACGATTTAAAGCGTGGTTACACACAATAGTTACAGGCCTTTGTTGCGCAGCTAATTGCCCTGACAAAACTTTTCGGTAACAAAGTTATCATAAACTATTTAGTAAAGTAATAATACAACACTGATATCAGTTTAAAAAAGCTACTTTAGTATTTCGATTAAATTCACGCAGTACTAAAATACTTGCTAAATTCAAAACGACTTTCAGAACTGCGCGATAGTTGTCTTGCATTGTAAAAGCTACTGACAAGAACAATGTAAAATAATTTTAGTTACTTCCTAAATAAAACAATTAGCTATTGTTAAAAATTAATACTTCTCGTCTTTACGCGTTTTTCAAAATAATGACTTCGGTGGATATACCGTATATATATCAGAAATTATTTACAATTTCTTTGATACTTAACGAATAAGACACGTTAACGAATAAGGCAGGGTATATTCGGTTCTTGACGTTGGGTGCGAGGATGTTAGTGCCAAGCGGGAGTATCACTAATTCTACTCTCCAACTATGCTATGCGACCATTGAGGTAGGATTTATAATATGTAGGATGTATAGTAGAGGTACAGTATCAAACAAGATTTACCGAAAATATGGCTCGTGAAAATTTGTAAACGGTCAGTGTTATACCGTAATAAAACTGTAAGAGACTGTACGAGTCGTTTTTACAGCACTTTTGTGGGGTCATTTTTTGGGGCTAATTGTGTATCCCGTACATTATTACGTGTCGGCGTATGCGACAAATATAAAGCCCAAATTTGACAACTCCAAAGAGCCGTAAGAGTACGTAGCAACGGACCTTCTGTACGAATCACACTACACACACATACGAGTATAATACATAATTTCACGTATTTACATTGATGCTGAACCTTATTATTGCCCAAACCAATTCTCGAGTACCTCGCGTCTTGCTCTTCTTATACAATCGTATACGGTATTTTAATCGTGGCAGTAGAATGCAGCTCAAAATGACTTACAAATGTCAAAATCCTTCTGAAAACCTCACCCGCTTAGCTACTTCTGCGTCTGACTGAGGCATTAGGTGTAGAACAAATTTATAATGCAAATACGATTTCATGCCCGTGTGTACCGGTTGAGAGCTAATGCACCTCCCCCGCATTAAGTTGGAAAATGCAAGCGACTTGTTCAATGGACCTCTTGTACATAAGCAATGAATTTCTCCTGTCTGTTATGTTAAGTTGTTGTGAAAAAGGTCTGAAAACCCGATGCGACACATTTTATTTGTGGCTTGCGTATTTTAAACTATTGCAAGTCTTTCTTTAGTTTAGTTAGTGGCAACATTACCTATTGTATTATCAAGTTAAGTAGTTTAAGGCTTGTTGCTTTATTTTACTTCCTGTTCTTAGGTTGCTTAAGGGTGAGACTTGTGACCATCAGGACAGCTCTCCTCTGATGCTGCCTCTCAGCACCTCTTCACTACCTTTTGGTATAGCAGAGGTGTTATTTCCCCTAGATGTACTTATTCCTGTGGCATTTAGGGTGTCTGCCTCTGCTCCTTCCTTCAGAGCAGCTAAGCCGATCTTCTTTAATACTTAACTGAAACACTAATTGATGTGTCATTCCGGGGACCTTTGTCTTTCCGCTTTCCATCGATTAAACTAATTTATTTAAAAATACAAATCAGCATAATCATTTCTATCCCAACCTTGACCGTTCTGTAATCCTATTTATCATTCAAGCCAACGTTTTCGAGGAAAAACTCGTCACAATGGTCTAATTTGAATGTTTTTACGAGACCCGTTTGCTGACAGCGTGAATAGACCGGCTGTAACAATGCTTTGGCTTCAGCCCCTAACCCGAACGACACATATCAACATGAACTTATGTTAGCTACACTCAAGGGTCATGAAGACGGCTCGGCATGAAATTACCTGTTTTTATTGTCCTGCCATAGGCCATATGGCCTAGGTCACAAAAGAGAAGTCATGGAAAAAAGTTTGAATTTTTTTTTATGTGACGTCTATGTAGATCATGTTTTTTTTGACAATTTATAATGTCATAAAAACATCTTTAAAAAACGGCCAAGTGTGTGTTGGACCACGAATAATGGAGGGTTCAATATAATAAGAACCAATAACTCAAAAATAGCTAAACCGGTAACGTTTCAAAACAATGTTCGTATAAAGTATGTGATAACGCGCATCTTCAACAGTTACAAGGGGGGAACAATTTTTCTAACTATCGAAGCGATTATTTCTGAAAATATTCACTTAACCACAAAATGTTTAAGGAAAACTCGATTTTATTTTTAAATACCTATCGATTGATGTTCAACATGTTAATAATTGTTAAAAAAATTTTTTTTAATTTAGTTACATGTGTACCCATTTACATGTGTGACCATTTGGGGGGGGGGGGCGTGGAATTAGCTACATAATTAAATAACGGCATACAAAATTTTATTAAGATACATCGTATAGTTTCCGAGTAAAATGGCTGTGATATACGGACGGACAGACAGACAGACAGACATGACGAATCCATAAGGGTTCCGTTTTTTGCCATTTGGCTACGGAACCCTAAAAGCTTTCCGAGCTAGTGAGGTGAAAAATTGTATAATATATTCATAGAAATGTCTAACAGAAAAATGCATTTACAACAAACTGTAAAAAACATCGCAACATATTCAAAGTTGGCTGGTAAAAGTCCCTTTGTGCACAAAGTGGGACATTTTAAGTGACTGGGTGCTCTAAGAACAATTGTCTGTATGTAGAATGGTCGGGTTTGGATGGAAATAGGCTATCGAGCGCGATGCATTTGCAGCTGGAGAGCGGCATTATGCGCTGGAGTTATGTGAGGAACTTTGTTGGGAAAGAGCAGACGTTTTACCCCATTTTTGCATTAAGTTGAGGCTTGTAATGCCCTGTTACACTTTTTAACCCTTTGAATAAAACTTCTACGAGTACCAAATAATTTTATTTTAAATGTGGTTATGTCAGTTCATATACTTATGTTCTTGTTTTTCCCGTTTGTTAATAGTTAGTGCCATGTAGTCACAGCCTTTAGTTGTTGATCCTTATTCGGTTCTAACTATGTTCTTTTGTTGAATACTTAGTCCATAAAATGTCCAATATAAAGTGCAAAGTGAACCGTAAATGGCTCTTTATACAATTGAAATCCGTGATCCAAGACTTATATTTTACAATGCTTAGAAAAAATGGAAAAGTAGAAAAAAATCAGGTGCCATCACAAAAATCGCAGCCATCAGGTGTGTCTCAGTAGCTCAGTTGGTCAGAGCGATGGGCATGTTTCCCAGAGTCGCGAGTTCGAGTCTCGCCTGAGGCAGTGGATTTTTCTACTTTTCCATTTTTTCTAAGCATTGTGGCATCGTTAGCAGACGTTCTGCTTAATACAAAATTACTTATATATTAGTTCGTAAAGATGTGGCCAACGGGCACTACGAAGTGGGCCAGTTTGTCGGTGTCAAAACGTGATTGTGACACCAACGGCGATCCAGTCGTGAGCGACACTCCATAGTGTGAGGTGGTCACAAAATGTCAAAACAGTTTGTTAAAAATGCCTAGTTGTATCTTTTATGACACGAAAAATGACTACAGAAAAAAAAAACAAATTGCATTTATTTCTTGCTTAAAATAAGTTTAAAACTATCATTTTAATTCATTGTGGCACCAATATTCTCTCCGTCAGCCACATTGTGCAAACCAAGAAGGTTGTATATGACCGTCTCCTTTTCATCTATCTCTGTTCCAACAAATTCAACAACTTAAAACCTAAATTCTCCCGCATTTAGTTGTGCGGGTGCTAAATGATCCTCAGGTGCAGTCCGTCACGCCATTCGCACAGGTCCGAACTCTGCGGCCGACCGCAGTCACTTTACACGCGTTTATCACGACATTATCTCTACTCTCTGCGAATAGTATGCATTAAGCTTTGTGGTGTAATATAACTCTTTATAAGGTAATTTGGAGGCTGTGTAACGCCTTTCTAGGAAAAAGGTAAGTTTAACTGGCTTGGAGAGGAGGAAAAAGGTTTTTGTTTCTAGGATACGTAATTGGGTACGGGGAATGTGACGCGATATCTTGACAATCTTATTTTAGTACATACAAAATAGCAGGCTACCCAAGTAACACATCAAAGCAGTATAACGGCCGTCTTACAGCATATCTGTATGCTTTTAGCATTTTGAGTTCGTTTTATAGTAGCATTATAAACGTTTATAGTGCTGATATAGGTCTTAAATGGGCACAAATTACCCAGCTTGAGATCCTATACAGGTCATTTAATAGCATTGCAGGCGCATTATGTCTGCGCTATTAGCATTATCGTTGTCATGGAAAGTGCCAATCGCCTCAAAGAAGC
Source organism: Pammene aurita (assembly GCA_947086415.1). Lineage (NCBI taxonomy): Eukaryota > Metazoa > Arthropoda > Insecta > Lepidoptera > Tortricidae > Pammene > Pammene aurita. The sequence continues at coordinate 13,025,297 of OX352296.1, read as the reverse complement.
ATTAGTACGCTCTATTAAGTTGCCGACTGCATTAAAGAAGCCTTAATACGGCCAAAAAACTTGCTAATCGCAGTAAAGAAGCATAAGTACTCTCCAACTTGCCAATCGCAATACAAACGCATTATACTAGCATAAGAGTGTAGTAAAATAAACCTTACGTCAATGCAAAAACGTCTCTAATACCGACGGAACAAATGTTATAATACAATGAACGTTGTGATTTAACTACTTTGTCTCGCAATATAAAATGGACGAAGACGGTACAAAAAACTGAATGAGTGACACGTCATATTTGTTTGCATCCTAACAAAATTTATAAAAGTTTTTGACACTTTTACGTTATTATATCCTTCAAATATGACTGCGCAATGTAGTTTACTGTAAATGTGTATATAAGTTTCATTGAAAATTTTCACGCGCCTTTGATTTATTGTGGTTTTGCTATAAAATATTATAAAAAGATATGCGTCAAATAAGTTGGTCTCTAAATAAATGAAATTGAAAGTGAAATAAACAAAACAATTGTGTAATCCTCGTATAGAACGAGTTTTGCATTATTAACACAATAGTGTTGGTTGAGCAGTCTTAAATTAAGTAATTTCTTTATTATATAGGTATTTCCCTTGTATAAATAGGTCCGCATGATTTTATTTTTAGGTTATTAATTATTTACAAAATGGCGTTGGTCTATATAGACGGAGAGCTAGCCACGTCCACGTCGGATATGACAATAATGAGAGCAACCAAACCCCTCTAGTCAGTTTGGTATATTATGCTTATTTCTAGATCTGGACATCTGGCAGCTTTAAAGTAGTGGAGGTCAAAGAATGCAAACCATTTCAAGAAAATAAATCCTAGAGATCTGGGTTTGATGCAATATTATGAGAAACTATACAAATACTATACAATATTAAGAGAAATTATACAAAAATGTATGTTGGGAGAAAGTAGTGCCAAACGATGTATAATAAAATATAGTTCATAGTTTTCGCCTACTGTTTTTGTTTCCGTAATAATCATATATCGGGGTTTTCGGTGCGGGAACGATTTGAGAAAGAGTAGAGATAAACAGATAGGTTGAGAGTTAGTCTGAGAAAATATCATATTATGCTTAATGAATAACTACCTCTCTGTGAATAGCTTACACACTATGATACGAGCTTTTTTTCTTAGAGGCATGTTTGTATTGACTATTATATACTTATTATTTTAAAAATGCAATTGCATATCCGAAATTTATTAACTAGATCTACCTAAGACAAAGACACGGTATAGTAAGTGTCAAATATTAATCTTGACGTCCGATATTTATGAAATATTTGATTAACTGAAGAGGTTGACAATGATCAGTCACTACATGAATAAATAAAAAAATACTTGAAAAAATCATAGGTATATGTACCTACAATATATATACATAATAGTCAGCTATTTCATATAAATTGTATATACCTATGATTTTTTCGATCAATTATTCATTAGGGTAGAAACGTGCTAGAGTACATTCTGCTTTTTAAGTTAATGCCTACTCTTTGGCTAATGTCAAACATTCCCGCACCGAAAACCCCGATGTATGGTAAGAATACACAATATTTTTTGATCTAACGTTTTTTTTATCGATTTTTGACCAGTTTTGAGTCGATATTCCAACATATTCACTATAGATAGAATTATAAAACAATCGACTATCGGATTTTGAATCTTTTATCTCCATCCTGTATAGCCGGATCTTGAAATAAATGAGCCGTTATTTTTTTATGATATTTTTAAAATATGGTCTAAAAAAACACTTTTATCGATATTCGAATGGTGTAAAGAATCTTACATATACGTAATCTACATATTAGGGTTCCTCTTTGATGTCTCTAAAAACTGTAGAGAGATTTTAATTTTTAACTAATTAAAACAAAATTTTGGACCATAAAACCACTTTTTTAGCCTAAACCGGTTCGACTTTGATGTCAAATATCTCGAAGACAATGAATATTGAAGTAAATATAGGATACTATATTGTTTAAAGCCGTTACTGATAATATGATAAGCTATATAAATCATTAGAAAACTAAGGGAATCAGATCTAAGGTCGTTGGCGCCAGGGAGCCCCTTAAAATATAGGCCCTGTCCTTTATAACTGAGACAACTTCGGCAATTTTTACCTAGTTTGGTATTACTATTTTCCAATTAAAACATTTTGCTAGTCTGTCACTGTGACCTCCACCCATTAAAAGCTGCCAGATGCCAGGATCTAGCAATAAGAATAGTATAGCAATCTAACCAGACGGGTTTTGTTGCTCTCATTATTGTGTCATATCTGACGTGGCTAGCTCTTAGTCCAATAGCAGCTCAGTGACCCTTAAAAAATGCCTTATTTATGCCTACAGCATTACACGTGAATAATTATGCTATTAAACAACATTAAGCATTTATTTATGCTATTGTAGAACCTAAGGCACTAAAACCGCTAAAAGCTGTATAGGGGCTGTTCATAAATTACCTCATCAATTTTTGATAGTAAAGCTGCCAAATAAAGTGACGTTATTAAAAAAAAATGCGTTTTAAGCTTAATTGTAAAATAAAAGACTATTTAGTAGATAATATTTTATAGCATTAAAAGTTTATAGAAACACGACTTTCATTCCTTTTTTACACATTGATGATGTGATCTTCGGAATGACCCCTCCCCCCCCCCCTCCTACGTCATGCTACCATCATCCGATGTCCAGACCCCCCCCCCATTTGAAATTACGTAATTTATGAACAGCCCCTTATAGTGAATTACTTGGCTTTATAATGGTTTATATTATTGCTATTATACTGCATTAGGAACGTATTACCTACTTATAAATGCTATTGTACACCCTAAGGCATTAAAAATAGCTGAAAGCTGTATCGCGAATTTACGTGGCATTATAATGGCTAATATTCATGCTCTTAAACAGCATTAAGCATTTATTTATGCTATTGTAGAACCTAAGGCACTAAACCAAACCGAAGCATTAGTGTAGCAAACCAAAACGCAACTGTACAGCATTCAGCTGTACAGTTGCATGTTGTTCGCTGCACTAAAACTAATGGCTAAACAAAAGCATTTACATATGCCATTATACAACCGTTATACAGCGTAAAGCATCATAAAATGCTATTGTAGAACCTAAAGCACTAAAACCAGCTGAAAGCTGTATACCGGATTTACGTGGCATTATAATGGCTAATATTCATGCTCATAAACAGCATTAAGCATTTATTTATGCTATTGTAGAACCTAAGGCACTAAACCACACCGAAGCATTAGTGTAGCAAACCAAAACGCAACTGTACAGCATTCAGCTATACAGTTGCATTTTGGTTCGCTGCACTAAAACTAAAGGCTTTAAAAAAGCATTTATACATGCCATTATACAACCGTTATACAGCTTAAAGCATTATATAATGCTATTGTAGAACCTAAAGCACTTAAGTGCTTTTAAACAGTCGAAAGCTGTACAGTTGCGTTGTGGTTTGGTGCACTAAAGCTAAAGGCTTTACAAAAGCGTTTAGATATGCCATTATACAACTGTTATACAGCTCAAAGCATCATATAATGCGACAAGTTGCTCGGTGAACGTATATAAGAGTTTATACGGTCCTTAAGTTTGAAATAAGTTAACTATTCATATGTTATAATGCTTCCTGTGTTACTTGGGTATTGACCTACTACAATCTATCAGTACTTACATTATGTTAAAGTTTTGGCACGAAAAATGGTTTAACTCTTGAATTTACAATTCTGGCTTACAACTTTTTTTGTCTACTATCAAGATTTTAACTAAATTAAAAAATTCGTGAATCATTTAGGACTTCAGTAAATATCTAGCAGTACCTACTTTAAACGTCAGTGCGTACAATTCACTATAGGTAATTGTCAAGATTTTATTAAATTATATACAGTGTTTAAATCAAATACGAGGGAACTTTTAAACTACGGCTAGTATAGGACATAAGAAATATATTTAGATAACTTTTTCTTAAGATTACGACAAAAATGTTTACTGTATAAAATAATTCGGCCCGCAATGTAAGTGCAACACACTCAAGCTGAACGCTCGTTGACTTTGCCTGTTACTCACTTTACTTCAAACATTTTTTAAGTAGATTGCTGCGCGGTATATTTAAAAAAATATTACGGGGTCATAATTAAGTGTAACTTTAAAAATAAAACTTAGTTAATGATTACAGCAATAAATCTTATATCTGGTCTAATTATTTGCTCGTATTGAATTTACACACTGTATTTACCAGTGGTGTTAGTAACATATCTTAAGCTATGTCTTCTATACTTCGATAAACAATAAACTTAAGTGTGCGCGGATAACAAAAACGAAACGCATTTTACTTTATTTCCCCCATGTAAGATCATCTCCAGAACCCAATCATCCAAAAATGTCATCCCAAGAAGTTTTCAAACCAAACACCATTACGAACAAAACTTGAGGCATGAGGAAAACCGCCAAAGTGCGTACAAGTGTTTGCAGCGGGCAAGGAAGATCATTAATGCACCCTAGCCCCACACATTTAGATAACTGAGTGAAACAACTTTATTTGATGTTTGCGTCAGTGGACGTATCAGCGTCATGACTCGAGGGAGAGGGGGGGGGGGTGATAAAACCTACTTTAGATGCAAGGTGATTCACGTCGAGGGTTGTCAACTGTACCGCTAAAATGTAGATTTTATTTAACTTTAAAATTGTTACTACCGTGTTTCGTGCTTGCATGCATAAAACATAATGTTTTGACAGTAATATCTTTTTTATTGCAAAATTATTTTAGCTTAACTTAACCTTGTAAAATTATTCCGAAAATTTAGCGTTTACTAAATAAATAAATATGCGCGTAGGCATGGCGCTTATCATTATTTTTCAGCGACGGTGATGTAGTAGAACCAATAAATGATCATAAATACCGATTAATTCGTTTTTCTCTGCTAACGTTCTACTTTGATACCAAAATAAAAACCTTTAAAAGGTATAAGAAAAAAAATTTAAACTAACGCTGACCCTACCAATCTAAATAACAGGTGCATTCCATTCAGACCAATCCGAGTTTATCGTTTGAAATAAAACAGTTTTAAATAAATGCCGTAATTCACAAAGGATGTCAGTTAGGCCACGTTCGGATCACTTTTCAGCACCAACACGCGCGCAGATGGTACCAAATCCCGAATTTATTATCTGTTTGCAACCGTTGCAATAGTGCAATGCAATCCAACGGGCTCGCAGGTCGGAATGAATGTGCGCAAATTCACACCCGCGCGGTACCGAAAATCTCGCCGAGTAATATCTATCCGGTACCATAATCGGAATTATACGAAAATCATTTAATGTTAATATAGGCCAAGTTCTCGACTGTTAGATAAATAATTAAGTTTCTACCTATCTATAGATAAATAAGTATACAGACAATATCCGGCAACAAAATAAACGGCATTAATATTAGACAGAAAGTAAATATGAGTTGCTACATAGTGCATCCCACGGGCCTTTTGAAAAACTTGCAGTGAAGCTTTCATGAAATGTTAACCCACCTCAGACCAAGGAACCATTTTTCATACTCTTACAAACTAATTTATAACACAAACACTAGTATGGGAGTTATAAACTTATATGGATGTCAAAGGAAAAAGTGACCTAGACCTCCGATGTCCAGGGCTGGGATCGAACCAGCGTCTTCGGCATTCGCGGCAGAAGACTTCTGCTTGTGCCTCTGTGTGTGCTTCGATTTCTGCCACGAATTCAGAAGACGTTGGTTCGATCCCAGCCCTGGGCACCGGAGGCCTAGGTCACTTTTTCCTTTGTATATGACATGTATGGAAATTTGTAATTTATATAGAAGTGTGTCAACTTAAAATAAACAAATCAAAATATTTATTAAAATAATTTAATCTGTTCTTCAGAAGTATGGGAGTTAATGAACTTCATAATTATGAATACCTTAGCAGTTATTTAAATAAACCAATTTTTTAAACCTAAATAACATTCTACTCCAAATGAAAAATTAAAAGAGGATACACTTGGTCAGATATTTTTGTAAGCGTTCGGTGATTTATTATTTATATAAGCTTCGCTAGCTAAAGGGGTTTTATAAAATGGGAGAAAGAAGAAAACTAACAGTTGACATGAGTAAGGAAAAGTACTGAGCAAAATATATGACATTATTTTTATATTTATTTTGAAGGTTGCTGTAACCTTAATATAATAAATTAAGACATATCGTCGATATTGGCCGGATACACTGCCGTGTGTCTAGATGATCTGCGTGCGAAACCGCTGAGTTGTACTTGGAAATGTTTGGGCTAGCTCGAAATGAACAACTACCATGCTTATTAATCACTGCGTGTTGGTTGTACGATGTAAGTACCATCGTCAATCTCTATTAAGGCATAAACGGCATAAAGTCTCCCGATGGCCGGTTAAAGGTGTTGCTGTTTGTATGTCACAATAGTAGTTTATGTAACTGTTACGGGTCCGTAAAATACGAGTGCGGATTTATGAAACGAGCCGCAGGCGAGTTTCATAATAAGATCACACGAGTGTTTTAAGGCCTAAATACATACAGTTGCATACACTGCTTCATCTACACTCATATTATATATCCTAAATGACGTGTTCGGAAACCATAATGAATGACCGCCATTGCACCGCCATGGCCAACTCGATTGTGCCGGCGGTCGGGCGGGCGCGTGCCGGTGGTCGGGAAGGAGGACAGGATTTACGTTATGTTATCAAATTCGATGTTCCAAATTTGAAACTCATATAACTCTACAGATAAAAAGCTTATCATAGTAAAATCAGTTGTGGTAATGCTAGCCATTGCCTACCGTTTTTGAACACGTTTTAGAGGACTTACAATGTGAGTGTAGATAAAGCATATGCCTCGTTCAACAATATTTTTCTTTAAGGTACCTAAGTTCAGAACTAAGGTACACATTCACAAGTGCCGTTGCGTGGTGCTATTTAGAGCGGTAATATTATTTTATATATCGTTTAGTATATAAATTATAATATAATTTACGACCTCATAGCCTAGTCAGTAGTGACCCTGCCTATGAAGCAGGATGTCCCGGGTTCGAATCCTGGTCAGGGCATTTATTTGTGTGTTTATCACGGATATTTTGTTCCTGAGTTATGTTTTCTATGTAAGTATATAAGTATTTATCTATATCCATTTATACTATATATCGCCGCCTAGTACCCATATAACACAAGCCTTATTGAGCTGAGCTGAGCTTACTGTGGGACACAGTTGATTTGCGTAAGATTGTCCGATAATATTTATTATTTATTTATTATTCAATTACGTCACAACAACTTCTATATAAAGGTTTGATTACCTAAAACTATCATCATCGTTCGTCATATTCGGCTTCGTCTATCTGCTAGACACAGGAGCTTTCTAAATTTTAAGACATTTTAGCTATTGTCTCCATACTAACCCAATACGCATCAACGAATTATTGAATAAATGTATTCAAGTTTCTTTACAAATTGTAAATATTAAATAAACTGGCTTGCCATAGTTCCAAGCAACCTCCAGTTTGGAAGCCACACAGCTCTTATGTTTGGAACGGCGCCTCGGTTAGGTTAAAATAAAAACAATAGTAGGTACCTACCCAACAAACATATTTCGATTAACAAGAGTAATAAGGCTGCTCACAGACAGAGTATTTTTTTATGGCACTGACCAGCGATTGGCCCTAGTCTCACCTGATGGAAAGTGTAGACAGGGCCTAAGTAAGATGGAGCGCATCGGTTCAGTAATAGCTTATTCACTCTTTAACAAAATAAATTTCATCTATGGCAATGTATTACGTAAACTGCAATAATTATGTATGTTTCATTAAACCACGTCCCCGCAAACGCATTTAGACTCATTCAAACAGAAACACGCCAGCCGCATCAACTATGACAGCATCGCGCAACTAAAGCCATTGGGCGCACGCGGATATTTGCTAATCCAACCATTGTTGCTTTAAAACAGTTTGACAATAATTATATCCTTATAGTGGAACGAATGTGGGCTAAGTTGGCTTAAAACGGATTTCCCTGCTGCGGTGCACCATTAAAAATATGACGGGAATTCTGCACACTACCCCTGCAAAAAAGAAAACTATTTTTTGTTTCTTTTACGCTTATCACGAGATAACGTTGCTTTCACGTTATTTCATAGGATTTACTCTCGAAAACAGACCTGTAATAGTTACTCCGCAAAGCCACCGTTGCCATGTTTAATTTTACTTGCTTTCAAACTTAATTCTGCAGGAGTAATCAAAACAAAGCAGTCTTTTACAGCGCATTCCAACTCATATAAGTCTTACAAAAACTATTTAAAACGGGGTATTTACCATGTGTGTTTGTTTTTTGTTTTAAATAGTTTTTGTAACGTGAATGATGAATGACCTTGTTAGCTTAAAATTATTTAAGTCTCTGTGAATTCCAACTAATATATACATGTGTAAATAAATAAATAAATAATATTTACCATTCCGTGTATGATCCAACAAAAAAAACCGGCCAAGTGCGAGTCGGATTCGCGCACCGAGGGTTCCGTACAAATCTGTAGGTATATAGGGGTAGTAACATTAAAATTATTAAAAATATTTTTATTATAAGATGTAACTTAAATTTTTCCTTTGTCTGTGCTATAAGACGTTACTTCGTACCAAATTTCAAGTTTTCGAGTTCACGGGGAGTACCCCGTAGGTTTTGCGAGTGCCGAAAAACTCGAAAATTTGCAGCATAAACGACTGTATCTTTTGTTTGCGTTGGCTTTTAAGTTTGACTTTTTCACAGCTCCAAGGGACAATAGACCTGAGTATTTGATATAAATTTCAGCTTGATACCTCCACGCGTTTCTGAGAAAAATGGTCTTGACAGACAGACAGACAGACAGACAGACAGACAGACAGACAGACAGACGGACAACAAAGTGATACTATAAGGGTTCCGTTTTATCCTTTCGAGGTACGGAACCCTAAAAATAACGTTAGATATAACACAGTAATGAAAGCAACGAAACCCCTCTAGTTAGTTTGCTATACTATGCTTTTTTATAGATCCAGACATCTGGCAGCTGTAAAGTAGTGGAGGTCAAGGAATGCAATTAACTTAAAGAAAACAAATCTTAGAGTTCTGGGCTTGATGGAATATTATGGGACATTATGTAATTAATTTATATCATAGCCAGAAGATTCTGTTGGGGGAAAGTAGTGCCAAATTACGGATAATTCAATTTATAGTTAGTCGCCTACTGTTTTTGTTTCCGCAATAATACACATTGTTTTTTTGTTCTGATGTTAAAATACAGTCCCTGTTCTCTATAAATGACATAACTTTGGCACTTTTTACCTATTTCGGTATTATGTTTTTCCAACTGAAAAATTTTGTTAGTCTGTCACTCTGACCTCCACCCATTAAAAGCTGCCAGATGCCCGGATCTATCAATAAGGATGGTAAGCAATCTACCTAGTCAGGTTTCATTGCTCTCATTATTGTGTCATATCCTCATATCATATCTGACGTGGCCAGCTCTTAGTCTATTACAGATGTGTTTACTTATTCAATGTGCATATAAAAATATATGTATATTACCCCATCTCAACTCAAAACTGAAGCGGATAAAATATTACGTTTCTTATATCATATAATTCTAGGTCAGAAGTGTCAGAATGTCAGAAATCATATGGCAGGCTTTTTCGTAAAAACTAGTCTTTGTGCCAACTGTTGGGATCGGGTTTCCAAAAGCACTCGGGTTCCTTTGCGAAGAGTGACAAAAAAATCGGGGTATAAGACGAAACATTGCGTGATATTGCTTCAACATTATTCTTATTACACCCATATTCTTATTAACTTGAAGTTCCAGGGAAAGACATAGGATAGTTTGTCACGAACTACTTATTCTACGCAGACAAATTCGCAGTCAGAAGCTAGTACAAGGAGGCCATAAATCTATCCATGTGGAATTCTAATAGCAAAACCCTAACCACTGCATAAGCGCCATGGCCATTCTAGAGCTTATCTATAAAATACTACCAGCCTGTTCCAGCGTGTGATCCGCGTTCTAAACCTCCCGCGGGAGTTGCAGCGAAGTAATCCAACACCTGAGACGTAGCCGCCGGGCTGAATCTTGAAGAGACAACTTCCCCTGCCCTGCGATGTGGGGTGACGTGCCTGATTATATGTCACATGCAATATGGTAGGCCGCGTAAATTGTGGTGAAAACATGTGTAGCGACATTTTTACGGTGCAACCCTGTCTGCAGAACACAATGAAAACTGGCGATCACAGTGAAAACTGGCGATATTGTGTTCAAATTAGGACACATTTTGTTTTAATTGGTTATGTTATTTGTTTAATCTAGATTTATTGTGTGTGTTTATATTTAAGTTTTATCATTGGCTAAGTTTGTTCGTCTAAAGCCTAAATCACTTTAGCGATCTTTGAACTATGTAGTTCGAAACTTCTCTATATTGTCGTTTAATAATATCAGCCATCCAAAATCTTTTTCCAGAATGTTCGCAGATAAAAGATGAAATGTGAAATTGAATTACCATTCAAAGTTGAAAGCTCTGTGATGTTTGTTTGCGGGAAAAAGAAAAGGTGGATGCATTAGTCATACTCCCCTTGTAAGGTGTTCTTTACCATCGACACAATTAATTGAACGAATCAAAACCTTATTACCCGGTGATAAGGTCCTCTGATGGGCATTTCTGCTTGACAGAAGGTGAAGCAAACCTTGGCCCTTATGTGCACTACTCATGAATATTTGAGTGACGTTCTTGCGATACGGAAAGTGGTGAATATGTTCTCAAGATATCACGAGTTTCTCACTGTTCCTTATGGACAGTAACAAGTTCCTTGATTCTTATTACGGCATTTGATATTCAAGAGAGGTAAGTCGCGAGTACGAGAGCATCAAAGTTTATAAAGTGGAGTGTACTCTGAGAAATTTGATTTGGGTTTATGTTACGCTCTGTGAAATGCTCATGAAAATAAAGAAATTAAATAGGTAATTTTTGTTCAACCATGCGACATAAGCTTAAATAATTTATTAAGTAAAAGGAAGTTAGTAGTTTGTCTTATAAAGAATTATGATCGTCTGAACACATAATATGGGGGTTGTGTTGACATTATTTTATACGCCGCGATAAACTTTATCGGAAACAAAGTTTCATACGCACCCGATGTAATAGGCAATAGGCAACTATAATTTGTTTGAATTATTCACTTTCCACCGATAACACTACTGAATGTCGCCGCAAATAATGTCGGGCGAATAATGTAAGTATTATTCAGACAAGATAAGGATAATGAATAGTTTCGGAGGTGTGGTCATTTTCAGAATAAATAATGCAAACAACCTACTCGCGCTCTCTGCATGTGTAAATGTTGTAAGGTGTCAATATGTAACTCAATAAGAAGCATACAAACCGGAATAATCACACAATGAGATTGTAAAATCAAATTTTCGTTGAAAAAGCTTTTTTGTTTGGTCGACTAATTATAATGAGTTGGAAAGTAAGTAGGTAATTATCCTTTTATTCTACTACGCTATCCTTTAATTATATTTTAAAGGCATCGAAACAGTACCTACTAACATAAGAATAGTAAATTGACCTATTGACCCACAACTATTTATCGTTTAAGTTCGCTACCTTATACCAGTTTCTGGACTGAACATTTTACGATCTTGCAAACTATTTTAAATTGTGCAGCCTTCATATTTTACTACCTACATAACAGCAGAACTTAATGGTCTAACTACTAAAGCAAAAACGGTAATTGTCGTAAACCCGTACAAATGAAACGTAAAATTAAAATGAAAGAAAAGCAAGAATAATTGTGATAAAAGCCTGAATTATGTCCAGCTTAAGACAATTAAATCCGTTCTAATTTGCCTTTGCAGACCTAAAGTGTTATATAAACAGAGGCGACATCCCAGGGCCGTATTCGAACTTTAAAATACGTTTAAACACGATCTAACTTCAATGCATTAACTACGCAATACAGCTAGCGCCTAAACGTCTGAATCAGAAAAATTAGAATTTCTTTGAAAATGAATTCCCATTCAACTCCAATACAACTTCAATTTCTAAGGTGTGTTGTGTTTTGTTCTTATTTGTTGTGTGTTGGAGTTATGTTTGATATAAGTTGCATTTTTAATGGATTGTTTATGTATTTTAAACTTAGAATACGGCACCCAGCCAACGCTTTGAATCCGTCCCTTCGGACCATAAATTATCTGCTTATAATTTACAATGGTATTAAATTCAATGTTGCAACTGTTGCAAGAGTAATTATTTTATCTATTTATAATATTATGACGTAGAATTTATTGTGTGTGTAAAATTTACCCAAAACATAAAAGTTCGCACATTTTGATTAGCTTCTTTGTTTATAGACTTTTGTTTCAACGTATTTATATTAAGCACGTAAAAACTAACAAGTAAGTTAGGTACTTTAAGATAACCTACCCTAGGTATGCTTTAAACACCGTTGATTCTCTTAACGTATCTCCGATAGTAATTGAATGGTTTCGTAGCTATCTTAGCGGTCGTCGGCAGCGTATAAAGTTGGATGACTCCCATTCTGATTGGTGTAACACGCTTAACCGGTGTTCCACATAACTCACTTCTCGCTATCACCTTTATGCCGACGACCTTTAGATATATTCGCAAGGTGTAATGGATTGATTGGCGAGACAAAAAATGTAAATAAAATTTCACCACTTATCGATTTTCTCTTAAAATCTGTTGTGTTTAGTTGCATTTGTTGTAAATAATTATTTATTGAGTAACTCCATTGAAATGGTTTTGATTGGCCACAGAGGGCATTACAAGTAATATGTTGTTATTTTTTACAGCATTTAGCATTCTTTATAAGGACCTCCGTAACCTACCTACGTAGCCTACTCGTAGTCGGTAGTGACCCTGTTTGCAAAGCTGGAGGTTCTACTTGTTGTACTTAATACCTCTATTTAATGGGCTCCTAGCCCAGTCGGTAGTGACCTTACCTACGAAGCAGGGGGTCCCGGGTTCGAATCCTGGTCAGGGCATTTATTTGTGTGTGTATCACAGATATTTATTTGTTCCTGGGATATGGATGTTTTAGTATCTCGTATAAGTATTTATTAATATCTATCTATTATATATATATATATCAACGTTTAGTATCCATAACACAAGCATTAATGAGCTTACTGTGGGGCTAGGTCGATTTGTGTAAGAATGTCCCATAATATTTATTTATTTATTTAATCCCTTTAAGAGCATTTGTTTGTAAAGAAATATCTGGTTCTGACTTATGGATGTTATTATTTATCTATGCAAGTACTTATAATTATGTACGTATTTGTGTAGCGTGTAAATCGTCGTTTGGTTCACGTCGATCTGTGTAAGACTTTGCTCAAATATTGATTCATTGGTTAAAAGATAAGGTTTTAATTACGAATCGAATAATTATTATTTCACAAATGTTACTCAGAAAACAAAAGGAATCAAACGCCTCGCCTTCGCCCTAAACAATCAATTTAACAACTTATAATCATTTCCCTAATTAAATTACTCAGGTTGATAAAGCATATTACTGCCGAAAACAAACCTTTAATAATATCGTCTCAATCTTCTCGATCTATTGAAGACTTCGCCTTAAATCATTTGGAAGCGTCGCGACATGATTTAGTGCCTTAATTCTTGAACTTGTAACGATTACGCCAGTTCTTGGTAATATCGCAGTTTTATCAAGAGTCATTTGTCAGGGCGGTTAATAATGAACCACTCGATGAGCTTGTTGAACCATACTCCAGTAGATATACGAAATAAAAATGTATCTTATTAAATGTCAAATTTACACGTCAAAGGCCGAAGTTGTCTTATTTATAGAGGATGGAGCCTTTATTTCAACATTAGAACAAAAAACATTGCGTAATATTGCGGAAACAGAAACAGTAGGCGACAAACTATGAATTATATTATACGTTGTTTTGGACTAATTTCCCCCATCAGAAACTTTTGGCAATTATATAAACTAATTATTTATATAATTTTTCATAATACTGCATGAAAACCAGAACTGTAAGATTTGTATTCTTAAAGTGGTTTGCATTCTTTGACCACCACGAATTTACAGCTGCCAGACGTCCGGATCTAGAAATAAGCATAATATAGCAAACTAACGAGAGGGGTTTCGTTGCTCTCATTATTGTGTCATATCTGAAGTGGCTAGCTCTCCCGCTAAAGGTAGAGCATCGGTGGTGAGCAGTCAGGTGACTAACGTAGTCTATCTTTGCAGGTGACGGTAATCCTATAGGATTTCTGACCGGCTCTCTTACGGTAACGTTGTATGCAGAATTAAACACGCGCATTTTTTGCGTTTAATGCGCATGTGAATCATCTGGGGTTGCAGGCGTCCATAGGCTACGGTAACTGCTTACCATCAGGCGGGCCGTATGCTTGTTTGCCACCGTCGTGGTATAATAAAAATTGCGTCGGTAAAGTACTGCAGTACTTATTGTGAGGTTGCAGGACGAGGGAGCCTCAATTTGGGATGTTATGTGAAATCAAATACGGTCGGTCGATGCGGCGTACCAGGGTCGATGTGGTATTATTTATTCAGGATAAAAGGCACCTGGAACAAGCTAGGTATGAGGTTAGCCCTCAGCTATACATAATCACTTCTTTTTAAATATAGATACATTATGAAACTTACAATTTATGTGCCTTTTTGTAGTCAGAAGGAATAAAGATGTGCTTAGGAGCTGTAGAGATCGTCTTGCACTGCTCTTAAACTGCACCAACTTGCAGTAGGTAAATATTATTGTCGATCACAAATCACAATAGGTAGATGATTCATTGATTAAAAAAATAAGCTGCAGCAAGAAAACTTAACAGAAAGCAAATAGTACATAATATCGGTCGAAGATCTGATCGAACTGAGAAAATGAAAGGGCTGCCAAAGGGTTCGAAAATGCCGATTTTGAATTTAAAATATGAATCGGTTATTACCATTTTTTTATAATTTTTTTTTGCCTGAAGAAAAAGCTTGATAGGGTAACGTTCCGTTACACGCATCGTTATACTTATATTAACTTAAGTGCGTCGAATACACAAAAAATAGGACTATGTCCCAAACTGTCAAAACCTAAAATCAAACTTTACTAGGCAATTCACTAATCAGCTACCTTCTGTGCAAAATAAGGCCCATAGTATGATCTACAAAACTATTGCACGCCTTATATAAGGCATTAATTATTCATCTCATTAGAGAAGTTTGTTGGCGCGCCTTTGTAGAGACTCCGTTAGATCGAGCCCGCGCACCGCCGATAGCCTAGTTCCAGCAAACTTGTGCCGAACTTCGGGAATATGTGTCGCCCGCCTAACTTGCCGCGGTGCATCGCAATTCGCAATGCCGGTGAAATATTACGCTAAGTAGTTTATTTTTTAGCAAATAGACAAATTATTTAATGTAACATACTTTAGAATACAATTGATTTAATTGTATGGCGTATTTTACATTGTAGGTGTGTTCTTATTAGTCGGTACTATTATAAATCGACATCCAGGTCGCACAGCCAGTCGATCGCGTCTAATGTAGAGGTCCTCCGGGCCGCCCTGATAACGTCGCTTTGGGCAGCTCTCCACGATGTGCTGAATAATTTGGTTTTCAAGGCCGCAGTCACACATCGGGCTTTTGCTCCATCCTCATTTATGCAACATGTAATTGCACCTGCCGTGACCCGTACGGATTCTGTTCAGGCAGCAACAGTATTTCCTAGAATACAATAAAAACATAGGTACCTAATAATAATAATAAATTACCTATATAAAATACTTATAAAGATTTACTCAGTTCGTTATCAACTTATCATGGTCAGAGTCTTCTCCAATGTCTAAAAGTTGAGTCCATATAAAAACGTGTGAAGGTCTGTGCTGACTAGGACATGTAATACCAGTATTCTTTGAATGGGCAATCCCGGAGTTCCGGTGTTGATGATGACGAATTGAATTGAATGAATTGAAACATTTGATCATAGTTTCAAAAGTTCATTTTCACATAAGCATTGATCTTTTTGGAGTGAAACGGGAACCCTTCCTTTTTTCAAAATTTCAGTCCGTGTTTTCTAATGCTATATGTAAATAGTTTGAATTTAGGTGTTCTTGGGGCTGAAAAATATACTAAGTCTATACAAAGTCTAATACAAAAATCAAAATTTCAATCCAAAAATCACAAAATTAGCAAAATTTTACGCATTTTTAATGAGCCGGTAAATACTGATGTGTTTGGAGTAAATGTTGTAATGCATTACGGTTACTGTGTTTATTGTTTATTTAACCATAATATGAAATAATCACAATTTTTATATATTATTTCCAAACAAAGTTTCATTATCTTTTGTGTGTGTAGGAAAATGACACCATTTCAAACCTCCGATGGGCGCTGATGGAAAACAAAGTACTTACATAAGTCCGTCCAGTAAGTCCTTATGTCACAACGATTGTACTCGGAAACTATGAGAGGTATCTTAATAAAATTTAGACAAAAAGTGTATTTTGTATGCCGCTCTTTAGTTATGTAGTTAAATTGCTGAAAAGAACATTCCGGGGACACTCCATACATGTAACTAAATTTAAAAATCTTTACTAAATATCAACATGGTTCACATCAATTGATATTAGGTCTTTAAAAATAACATCGAGGTTTCTTTCAACATTTTGTGATTTAGTTAATATTTTCAGAAACAATCGCTCGAAAGTCAGAAAAACCGTGCCCCTGTAACTTGAGTCGCCTTATCACATACTTTTTACGAAAATTGTTTTGAACATTATGGGTTCAGCCATTTTTGAGTTATCTCCAAAAACCTTATTCTATAGGTATCAGATACGACCTTTTCGTATTAGTTTGGTTCTTATTCCATTGAAGGTACAGAACTATTACGTGTGGTCATACAATTGGCCGGTTTTTTTTTATTAGAATCCGTGACCATGCGGCAAGACTAAATGACTTTAATTAAAAACTATAAAATAGAGAACACAAGGGTATTTAGTATTCCAATTAATCATAATATTTGATATACAGGATGTAACAAAAATACTGGTGATCCGTTTAAGGGCATAATTGGTGTCGTATTGCGAGTCAGAAGACGTAGGAGAGAATTTTTTTTGACGCGAAAAATTTTTTTTTGTATGGGACACGTTGTCCCGGCCGCCAGCACTCCATACAAAATCAATTTTTTTTTTCGCGAAAACCACCTTTGTATACTGTTACACCTTGTATAAAGGATTAAATCTGGATCGGGATTCTGAACCACTTTTTCTGAATCTGTAACTGATCACCATTAACATGCGGTGGTATTTGAACATAACATAATGAATTTAATAATTTTAATTTTTTAAGTAAAATTAATCCTAAACTAAGCAAATCATGGTCACCCTATTACTTCGTACGCTATATGGAATTACTAGACGTCAAGTTGAGTAGGGTGACCAAATTGTAGGCCAAAATTTATTCCATCTATCATCTGAAAAATTGTTATCAATATTCAGGTCAAAAAAACATTATTAACA
Organism: Pammene aurita; assembly: GCA_947086415.1. Lineage (NCBI taxonomy): Eukaryota > Metazoa > Arthropoda > Insecta > Lepidoptera > Tortricidae > Pammene > Pammene aurita. The sequence continues at coordinate 13,007,704 of OX352296.1, read as the reverse complement.
TTTTCGATTCTGTATCTTGCCTTGATCGCTTGCTACACGACCCCAATTTCACCCTGTATAATGCTAATGCTACTTTAAAGTCTCTATAGTATTTAAGCAGTGTCAGCAAAATAAGTATTACCTATTAAATTTGCATAAATAATAATGCGTAATCAGCTAAACATAAACATAACTTTGATATTTTTTAAAGCCTTATAAAAATAATTGTGATAATAAAATCAAGCCATCTGTCGTTCAATCAATTTGCGTGTTGTCTGAGTAACAAGCATAATATTCAATACCGCACCCTCTAAACGGGGACAAGCGACAATATTTTTCAACCAACATAACCTTTTTTTTGCACATCAGACAGTGCCTAGTTGTTGGACGTCACGGGCTAGGGACGAGTGATGAGGGGGACGTCAAAAGCATCGCTACGGAATTAGGCTGTTTACAACAACATTAACGAACAATACTAGAGGACTGACAATGTCTTTACAAAATTGCGTTCCTTCAATATTCAAGCTATTTCTAGACGACGTCAGTAACAGCAGATCTTAGTACCATTCAATTTGTTCTGCGCTTAGACCTTTGCTTTCAGTTCCGGATTCACAGCGTTTGCAGCTCCATCTAGTTACTACAGAAGTTATTTTTTGATCAGATGTCAAAAGCGCCGAAAATAATCGGTAGATCACTCCGTGTTACCGATTACGCTATATGATAGTTGGTAGTAAAGGAAGCCTGAATTAGGGAAAGCAACCCGGCTTTGTGTGAAAATGCCCGCGTTTCGGGTATCACCCAGGTTTTTCAATAGGTACTATAAAAACCCAATTTGTATTTCCTCATCACCAATGTAATTTCTCTCACATCCGCGAATGCGAATACGAATGTCAAGGAGTAGCTATAAAAACCTCAATTTTATTAATAATTTTGTTCAGAAATACAGAATGTGATATGTTATGAGTCCATTATTGCTAGTTTATTTTTGATCAAAATGAGTCTATTAGCAATTACAGTCGTATTGTCGCCCTTTGCACGTATGATCAGCATCCAGCGCGGTCAAAACACTCGTGTCATCCCTAACCTGAATTAGGGAGTAACCCGATTTCGTATAGGTCCGGTCAACCAATTTGTTTCCTAGGCCACTGTAGAACCTTGTCGTAATGACAGTTGCCCGTATATACTTATAAACGTAACCTATTCGCTACCAAACTAGCTATTGTGACAAGGTTCTGTATGAGTGGCCTAGGAATCAAATTGGTTGACTGTACATTTTGTTAGTCCTTTTGTTGTATTCGTTCATGGCAACACTAACGTTGTTACATAGATTACGTATATCAGATTCGGACTGCGTTACCTTCGTCACGAACAGTGACTGTAAGACAAACACAACTTTATTTGGCTTATGTAATCTGTCAAGTTGGTAAAGAATTGACCATGTGTCATTTTAATATAAGTTTTCATACCCATTTATTAACGTTTTATACTAATCTAAACTCACACGATCCTCAATTACGGATATAAAAACGTGACTGACTTGAATTACCTACTAGATGATTTATTAGACACAAATTTTGTGTAAATGAGGTAAACTAATAGAAAAATCCTATAAGACAGGCTAACCATGCAGTTTTGCATTTGAACGCCTTTATGCAATGTGAATTTCGGATTATACAATTTGATTTCAGTTTTTGTTCTTTATAAAATGTTTTCTTTCATATTTTTCAAACAAATACTTATTAGGCACCTAACATCGTTAATGTGACCGGGCGTGTTACCAGTGATCAATGTTTATTTTTAGTTCAACAAATAAAGAACGGTCGTTTTAAAATAATAGTAAAACTGACAGCAGAAAAAACAAAACAACATCGTAATCGATCGTCAATATTTTATACGGCTGAGAGCACTTTAAAACCCTTGCATAAAACCATCCAATCTGATCAAATTGCAAGCCAACTTGGCGTGAAAACGGCGGGAAGATGTGGCGGGACAAAGGCAAACAAGTTCGCGTGAAAGAACAACAGGAAGCGTGACAAATGACGTGCAGGTGACGGGCGCGGTTATCAGCCCGCCACAGCGGCGCGAGGGTTGATAAATAAAACGACGTGATTAAAGATGCAACTTTAAAGTGGGAAACCGCACTGGTGGAATGGATTGCGAGCGGTGTCAACTAGTTACATTTGTTGTGTTGGTAATTTGTTTACATGTTGCTTTATTAGAGAAGTGAATTAATTTTAGCCCCTTTGGCTAAATTAGTTATTACTACCTTTTAAATAAATAGAGTTTATATGAAAATAATTTTGTTCCGTAACCACTACCTACCTCGTATTGAATAATAAGGCTCATGTATCTTTATTTATTTAAGACATCAAAGGAAAATATTTTAAGTTTACGTACTAGTTTCCATTATTGAAGATATGCTAACGAAAATATGAGGCAAATAGGCCAGTTTTAAAATAGTTTTCCTTGACACGACACACGCACATTTTTTCTTATCCTTAAATAATTTTAAACAAAAAAGAACTGACTTCACTTAGACTCCACCTTTCCAAAAGGAAATGTCCGAGCTAAAAAAATATTGAAATCACTATAGGTGTGCCTATAATATTTGAAGAGTTCCCCCGATTTCTCCAGGATCCCATCATCAGATCCTAATCTGGTTACAATGGGACTAACTGTGAAGTATACTCTTTCAAACCAAAAAAGGATTTTCTGATTCGGCCCGTCTTCGAATAATCGGTGAAGATAAAAAAAACCTAAGATCCCGACGAATTAAGAACCTCCTCGTTCGAAATCTTGAAGTCGGTTGGAAGCAAAAACATTCTCTCCTTTCCTCATCCGTAATCGTTGCCAACCAAATTTACGCCTTAGGAATTAGTTTGACTCCCGATAAAAAATCCTGTAACATAAAAAGCGTAACATTAAACATGGGAACCCCCAAGTCTGGCCGAGATCAGTAGTAGGGCGTTGGAAAAATGTTCCAAAAAGTTATCGACTGTCATGTGTTACGTACTTGCTAAATACAACTCTACTAGTGATTTACAATTTGTACATTATATCACGATTATTAGACCTTATTTATTATTTAAAATGAAAAGGTTAGTAATCGAACGCGAGCGACGTTAAGCGAAGTTCCTACAGACAACTTCAGACACAACGGCTGTCAGCAAGCCGGGACGTCCCTGCATTTCGATGACTTTTTGATTTTGATAGTCGTTCCGCGATAACTTTAGTAACGTTTTTTTTATCTTTATGAAATTTGTTGCGGGTCGTAGCAGAGATACGTATGATTTGAGAGCTCATATACGAGTAGGATTGTTAAATTCGTTAACTCGTTTGCAAATAAATCGCGAGTTTTCAGATCAAAGCGGGCTACTAGTTTATTTATTTTTTATATTTTTTTTTTATAGGACAATCTTACACAAATCGACCTAGTCCCACAGTAAGCTCAATAAGGCTTGTGTTATGGGTACTAGACGACGATGTATATAATAGATAAATATGAATAAATACTTAAATACATAGAAAACACCCATAACTCAGGAACAAATATCTGTGATAAACACACAAATAAATGCCCTGACCAGGATTCGAACCCGGGACCTCCTGCTTCATAGGCAGGGTCACTACCGACTGGGCTAGGAGGGCGTTAATTTGATTTAATTTGAGGTAAATAAATCTTCTGTGCAAATTATTTTTTAAATTAAGTACTAAAAATCTTGAAATTAGAAGGAAGTTAATATTTAAACCCAAGGAAACAGTGTGACTCCCGATAAAAATCCTGTTACACACGAAGCGTCACATTCAACACGGGCACCCTCAAGTTTGGCCAAGATAAGTGTATGTAGTTCCGCGCCGCGCCGCCTGAGGGCGTTGGCAAAATGTTCCGAGAACTGAATGAAGTTCCCGACTGTTACGCTTGTTATCTACTCGCTATATACAACTCTACTAATTACAATTTGTACATGACACTACAATTAAAACTTGTTTTGTGAAATATACTTTATTATTATGAATAAAAACGGGACTTAATAATTTTAAATATCATAAATATGTATAAACGTGTTTAAGTTGTAACAATGTGTAAAAACCGTGAAAGTTGAAATTAGTGTTTAGAGTGTATTTATGTTTTTAAAATAAACACGACTAGGAATTTGATATATATTTAAATTTCCTGTGCAAATAATTCTCGGAATAAAATAATAATCTATCTATACATATAATAAAGCTGAAGAGGGTCGAAAGTCTGTACATGGAAGATAATCGAAAAAAGGTTGGCTGGGGATACTTAGAATCGATAACAGAACACGTTCCGACAATTTTTAGAATTTTTGTCTGTTTATCTGTTTGTCTGTTTATTTGACCGCGCATCACGTAAAAACGGCTGAACGGATTTTGATGAAATTTTGTATAGAGATAGTTTGAGTCCCGGGAAAGGATAATAGATAGTTTTAATCCCGAAAATCAACCCTCGTGGGGGTGAAAATGGGGTTGAAAGTTTGTATGGAGAATTTTTAACCGCTGAAACGATTTAGATAGAAATGAGTATGGAGATAATTTGAGTCTCGAGAAACCTCATAGGATAGTTTTCAAACCCTTGTGGGGGGAATAGAGGGTTGGAAGTTGGTATGAGGAATTTTTTACCGCTGAACTGATTTAGATGAAAATTTATATAGATATATTATGGGTCTCGAGAAAGCACAAAGGATAGTTTCATCTTCAAAAAAGCCCCACCCCCCATTTTACTTTAGAACCGTAGGTCCAAAAAATTTGAAAAAAATAATGGAAGTGAAGCCTGAAAGGTACTTTCAATAAAAAACTATCTATCTACATATAATAAAGCTGAAGAAGGTCGAAAGTCTGTACATGGAAGATAATCTAAAAAAAGTTGGCTGGAGATACTTCGAATCGATAACAGAACACGTTGCCACAATTTTTAGAATTTTCGTCTGTTTATCTGTTTGTCTGTTTATTTGACCGCGCATCACGTGAAAGTGGCTGAACGGATTTTGATAAAATTTTGTATAGAGATAATTTGAGTCCCGGGAAAGGATAATATATTGTTTAATCCCGAAAATCAACCCTGGTGGGGGTGAAAATGGGGTTGAAAGGTTGTATGGAGAATTTTTATCCGCTGAAACAATTTAGATAGACATGAGTATGGAGATAATTTGAGTCTCGAAAAACGTCATAGGATAGTTTTCAAACCCTTGTGGGGGTGAAAAGGGGGTTGGAAGTTGTTATGAGGATTTTTTTACCGCTGAACTGATTTAGATGAAAATTGGTATAGAGATAACGGGTCTCAAGAAAGAACAAAGGATAGTTTCATCTTCAAAAAATTTCAAATATTTCAATAATTTCAAAAATACCAAAAATTTCAAAAATTTCGAAAATTTCAAAAATTTCAAAATTTTCAACTTTCAAAAATTTCAAATATTTCAAAAATTTCAAAAACTTACAAATTTAAAAAAAAAATCATAGATAATCGAAAAAAAGTTGGCTGGGGATACTTAGAATCGATAACAGAACACGTTCCAACAATTTTTAGAATTTTTGTCTGTTTATCTGTTTGTCTGTTTATCTGTTTATCTGTTTATCTGTTTGTCTGTTTATTTGACCGCGCATCACGTGAAAACGGCTGAACGGATTTTGATGAAATTTTGTATAGGTATAGTTTGAGTCCTGGTAAAGGATACTATATAGTTTTAATCCCGAAAATCAACCCTGGTGGGGGTGAAAATGGGGTTGAAAGTTTGTATGGAGAATTTTTAACCGCTGAAACGATTTAGATAGAAATGAGTATGGAGATAATTTGAGTCTCGAGAAACGTCAAAGGATAGTTTTCAAACCCTTGTGGGGGTGAAAAGGGGGTTGGAAGGTGGTATGAGGAATTTTTTACCGCTGAACTGATTTAGATGAAAATTGGTATAGAGATAGTATGGGTCTCGAGAAATGACAAAGGATAGTTTCTTTTTCAAACCCCCCCCCCCCCCCCCCATCTTACTTTCGAACCGTAGGTCCAAAAAATTGAAAAAAAGAATGGAAGTGATGCCTGTTACCCGTCGACGCTTTAAATTTACCTTTACCCGCTCTTAAGAAATATTTGAAAATGTCATGAATGTCAAAGGGTTATTGCAGGTTCGAGGACTATATATGACATACAAAGATGCATGGCCCACACCAAAAAACTACTACAAAATCATATAACATTTATAGGACACCGTTTAGGTAGGAAATAGTAGTTTATGTAACTGTTACGTAATAAGGGTCCTTAAAACATGAGTGTGGTTTTCATAATAAAATCACACGAGTGTTTTAAGGCCTAATTACGTACAGTTGCATACACTGATTTATCTACACTCATATTATTTATCCTAAATGCATTATTCGGAAACCATAGAATGGCCGCCATTGCACCGCCATGGCCAACTCGATTGTGCCGGCGGTCGCGCGGGCGCATATCGGCGGCCGCGCGGGAGCGTGCAGGTGTACATTATGTTATCAAAACTTATAACACATCAATATTTGAGCATGTAAAGTTAAAATTACGTTACTGATACAGATAAAAAGCTATAGATAGTAAAATCAGTTGTGGTAATGCTAGCATTGCCTACCGTTTTCGAACACGTTTTAGAGAACTTACAATGTGGGTGTAGATAAACATATCAAACGTTTTGTGAAGCAGTCAGATTAGGATTTATTTTTCTTTATGATTAAACAATAGGTAATATTGTCTTCGGTTGCCGCGATAGTTATTCATGAAATAAAACAACCCGTGTCGACCCGTTGACCACGAACGCTGTAAAGTGTTCGAAACGTCGGGATGTAATTTAAGCTCAGTACACGCGATAAAATCCGTTTTTAATTGTTTTATTTCATAAACAATAGGTACATTATCTGTCTCTCAACCTGTTTTGATATGTCTTCTTGAAGAACTACGCCTTATTTTGTATCTTTAAGATCTAATAATGTATTACTGTTTTGAAAAAAATAAGTCCCGTCGAATTTCTTTTCGGTCATAATACTTCTTGGGCCAGAGGTGTAGGGTTAGAACCAGTGGTAGTTTTGGAACGAAGTTCCTTATCGGACGGTTCGCGGATCCGGCCAAGGCGAAAAAAAGTCACGTGACAGACACGAAAAAGCGTCACGTCACGAAAACGCGACACCCATACGATTGAGAAACATGTAAAATGGAATGGAATAAAAAATAAATAAAATAGAATAAAGTGAAGTGAAGTGTAGTGAAATTGAGAAGTGACAAAGTGATAAATGTGAAAAAAGTCGAGAACCTTAAAAGTCGAGAATTTTAAAAATGTCGAAAATGTTCCAAGATTTCCTAAATTTCCAAAATTTCCAAAATTTCCAAAATTTCTAAAATTTCCAAAATTTCCAAAATATCCAAAATTTCCAAAATTTTCAAAATTTCCAAATCATCCAAAATTTCTAAAATTTCAAAAAAATGCAAAATTAAAACCACAAAATTTACGAAAAAGTCAAAATTAAATAACATAACTTCGTTCCAATCGCACTCGATTCACATACTTTCCACGACACTCACGTATTTTATTTTTCTCTGACGTTCATTAGTGCATTGTAATGTGCTTACATTGACGAATAAATATCTTGATCTACACCAACATCATAAATCCTCTATTCCGCGTTCAGAACCGTATGTAATTAATTACCAACATTATTGCAACCAGTAACGTAACATCAGTGTATTATCTGTGACAGTGTGGTAAAACGTATGAAAATTCATTACCGTTCGCACTAGAAAGCTGAAATTTGGTGAGGCCTGATAAGAACTTTCAATAAAAACTATATTGAATAAAATCGGTCCAGCCGTTTTTGAATTATTAGTCAAAAACGCATAGTGAAAGGAAGTGCCGAATAGTAAAATGACGTAAGCGCCGCCAAATAAACGACCTTTTGAACGGATGTTTTGTAACAGGGCAGCATCTACGAAACTCTACACGGAGCATCGCCCGACATGCTCTTGGCCGGTTTATTACGAATTCCAATTCCAGAAAATCCCCAGCCAGGTTATACGTAGCCTATAAAAATTCAACGTCTAAAAGGGAGGGGGGGGGGGGGTAGCCACTACACTCGATTGAGGTAAATTTGCACGGGTCATGGAACTCTCTCCTCCAAGTGCACCTCAAATAGAAAAAAATCATTTCTGCATTTGTGACCCCCCCCCCCATTTCAACCGCGCCTGTTCTTACCTTTCATGCTTTGACTGATTTGACGGGAGGATCGAATTGGATGATATTTGCAGTAGACATAAACGTATAAAAACAAAAGTGGTCCTGTATCGTCCGATATACACCTACTATACTCTCTATGTCGTTTAAATCATGCAAAAAAAAATTAATAAAAAAAAGAATTCATTTATGAGTGTAGTTTCATTTAGTGGTAATTGTAAAATATTTTATTAGGACTACTGTCCTCTAGCGTATCCATCTGTCAACTTTACTTCAAGTTCCGCCTCCAGGGTAGCGGGAGAGAAATTAGGGGTGAATTAGCCGCTTACTGACACAGACCGAATTCCACGCGGGCGGAGCCGCGGGCACAGCTAGTATTTAATACCATACATAGTACCTATATAATTAAAAAAATACATTGAAAACTTTTATGTATAAATTATTTTGTATTTATAAAAATAATTACTTGTTGGCTTGATAAAAAAAATTATTAATCTCTTTAGTTTATTTTTAAGTAAACGGTTTAATGACCCATTATTTAGTTTGGAGTTCAGTGATTCACTGCTATTTACATAAAATCGTTTCAAAGAATCGGTTTTTAAAGTCGTTAAAAATCTGCACAGCTTTTCTCTTTTTAATTGTTCTTCAAGTTTTGCTACAGTAAAAACTTAGTCCCTCTACGTAAGCTGTAAAGTGTAAACTTGTAAATTTAACTTTTGTCTTAGCGTTGAAGTACCTAGATACAGTTAAATAACAACGTACCAAACTTGCTCTGACATAAGGCCCCGTTTACACATTGGCCGCGATTCGAAAAATAAACACACACACTGGCTGTCCAGCTCTAACCCAGCTCCAACCCTACTCAACCCAACTCAACTCAACGCCATAACGACATTGACATTTGCTATTCGAACAGATTTTCATTCAACATTGGTCTCACATTGATCTCACATTGGTCACACATTGGTCACACATTGGTCACACATTGGTCACACATTGTACCAATGTTGTACCAATGTGAGCCCAATGTGTGACCAATGTGTGACCAATGTGAGACCAATGTGAGACCAATGTTGAATGAAAATCTATTCGAATAGCAAATGTCAATGTCGTGCCAACGCCCTCAGGCGGCGCGGCGCGGAACTACATACACTTATCTTGGCCAAACTTGAGGGTTCCCGTGTTGAATGTGACGCTTCTTGTGTAACAGGATTTTATCGGGAGTCACACTGTTTCCTTGGGTTTAAATATTTAACTTCCTTCTAATTTCAAGATTTTTAGTACTTAATTTAAAAAAAATTGCACAGAAGATTTATTTACCTCAAATTAAATAAACTAGTAGTCCGCTTTGGTCTGAGAACTCGCGATTTATTTGCAAACGAGTTAACGAATTTAATAATCCTGCTCATATATGAGCTCTCAAATCATACATACCTCTGCTACGACCCGCAACAAATTTCATAAAGATAAAAAAAACGTTACTAAATTTATCGCGGAACAACTATCAAAATCAAAAAGTCATCGAAATGCAAGGACGTCCCGGCTTGCTGACAGTTCCGTTGTGTCTGAAGTTGTTTGTAATGGTGGCACCACACTTCGCCTATGCGGACTAATATTCGTGTTGCGTCTCTTTCTTATTCTATACAATAAGAAAGAGACGCAACACGAATATTCGTCCGCATAGGCGAAGTGTGGTTCTAGCATAAGAACTTCAATGTGAGACCAATGTGGAATGCAAATCTGTTCGAATAGCAACTGTCAATGTCGTTATAGCGTTGAGTTGAGTTCGTTGGAGCTGATTGATTACTTATTAGTGCGAGTGCATACATTTGTTACTAAACACAAGTAGCAAATTAAACTCGCACTAAACACTAATGTGTAAATGGGGACTAACATGCAGTGAAAAGTAGTGACGGGCGAGTAGAGTAGATGACTAGTCAAAACTGCTGTGACTCTAGAATCCTAATGCGTAGGTATAGTCAGGGGGTTTCATGTTTCTCTCCATTGTACCAGTTTTTGCCGATTCGCTTAATGCATATGAGGGAATAGAAGGGAAGGGTTGGCACATCGCTTATTAACTTATGGGTGCGTTCGAGAATAGTATAATTTCAGCCAGTGTTTATGACTATGCATATGACATGTCTCAAACCTGCACATACCTATTTTATGTACTTGTACTATTACCTATTCTTTGGTATAGTATATTCAAGCTTATACATACCTAACCTTCCAACTTTTATAATGTTTCTATATGGAACCTAAATGACTAATAGTTTTATAAACTTTAGATGTATCTAAAGTTTATAAAACTATAAAAGTCTATATACTATCTAGTCTAGTCTATACTACTTATTGTAATAAAAGTTTTCTTTTCTACATAGTACTTTGATACCAATAAACTATTTGTTTAGTTACCTTTACTTACATTAAGTTTTTTTGGAATAGACTGTGAATAAAACTTTCGCCTATTAAGAAGGTTAAGTTAAGACTGTTATGGAGTAACAATCACCCAAATATTTTCATATTTATAGTATTAAATAGTAAGGTAGGAGTTAGCTACGAGAAACGGTTCTTGGTTTAGTAGGTAACTACCTACTTACATAAAACAAGTGATTGTTCGGACAACTAAAAGGGTTATAAATTAATAATAATATTTTATCGACCGCTTATTTTGTACCGACTTTCCATTTCCACTTGGTCTGGATCTATAACAACTGTACATAGTACCTATTAAGGCACTGCTATATTTTGACTCCGCATTTAAGAGACTGACCGATGACCTTGAAATTGACTATACTTAAACAGTTTGAAATCAATAAATATTTGCTTTGGGATAGCAAAAAAAAGGCTAATATTCATTATATTTTGAAGAAATTTGTTAAGTTGAACACTGTTGATTTTGTTTGTTTGGTACTAACGCAATGTGGAAATAAACTCAACACGTGTTGTTTGTGATTGATATACGTGTTGTTGTTGCCTGTAACACGAGGAAAAAATGAAAACGTAGATTCTACTCCTCAAAGTATACAACGTTTGTTCAGCGACTTTTAAAAATAAGTTTTAATTTAATTTAATTTCTAAATATTACAATATTATATGCCATGCTTAAAGAGAAAACCTAAAATCTAACTATAAAACTAAATAAATCTAAAAAATCACAAACTATGTAAGGTCACCGAGGTCCGACCCTTGCGGAACGGCCTTGGTCCTCATAATGCTGGCTGCGTTCCCTCTTTGGACTGCTATACCTATATATACGCTGTGCAAGGAACGAGCCAGCTCCACGGTCCCTGGTGACCTCAACCAGTTTGTTTGATAACTCTGTCATAAGTTTACGGGCGCTTGAGCATCACGGCCCTAGTTTCGACAGCGAACACTCCCTTACAACTTTACTCACCAGCAGGAACACAACACTATCAGTAGGGTCTAGTGCTATTTGGCTGTAGTTTCCTGTAAGTTGGAGGTACTTCCCCAGTCGCGCTCCTGCTCCAGATTTGAGCGAGATGACATTCGCTGTGCTGTGCCCTACCACACATATCGGGATGACGTTATCAGGTTGGGTAATAATTGATCCATCGCGGCCAAGAAACAAACGCTCCGAGGGATATCACTTTCATCGCCATATCCCTAAAAACCCCTTTTCCTATTCGCTGTATACCTTTTAATATGTTGTGCCATAAAGTGTTAACTTAGGTACTTACATTGGTTAAAACAAATGGATAGCGGTCGGAGGGAACGTCGAGCGATATTGCTTGGAGTGTTTTGACCGTGGCCCTCGGGTTATAATTATATGCGTCGCAGAACGCCAAACCCACTTCAAATACCCCACCTCATACAAAATCACGACTACTTTGTATGTACTTACCTACCATTTCAAAATTAATTGCCCTTTTAAAATGCGCCCAATCTGAATACTGTAATGTTTGAGGACAATCAAATCCTCTACGAGTCCAAAGTTTGTTGATTCGAGACAATTCCACCACAACAGTCAGCAACCCCTTGTGTAGTCTAAACCAACAAGAGAGCCGGCCAGATTTGCTAAACAAGCTCAAGCCGACCAGGGACCAAACGTTGAGAGAATAAATAATTTGATATATGGTGCAGGTACATTTAACGTCATCAATGACAATGGCAAAAAATCTTTGACCAAGCATGTAGTTTACGACTAGGGTTACAACCTACGTTTACACTGTAGGTAAACAATTAAAGTGCCTGTCTACAAATTTTTATTCAATCTTGAAATTCGACCCTTAAAACCTACTTCAAGTGTACCAAAAGGCACCAAAAACCTAACTTTTCCAGCTATATAAGAATGATTAAAAATGACTTTTGTCGAATACAATAAGCTACAGGAAAGATATCACTAAATGCCTGTCATCTGCCAAATATTTCGTTACCAGTTGCCGCGGCCTGCGAAATATTTCCATATTTAAAACATTCATTAGTGTCAAATAAGCGAATACAAAATTACGCACAAAAACATTGGCTGCAAGTAAAAGCGTTAAAATATTAAATTGGCTATTTAAATCATATTATTTCACGGCGCCTGAAACCACAGGTTAGTTGATATCCCGGCGATCTCGCATTTTGTTCGTTTAAACCCACTGTTCATTAAAAGACAGACGTTTACAGTGCAGTTGAAGCGATAAAACATAAGAAATATGTAATTAAATGTATCAAATACCAACTTGTAAAATACTTATAAGTACTATTTATTGCTTTTTATTTACTTAATGTTGTAAATATAAAAAAAAAATGACCTATTTGAAAACTAAAATTATACGCCGTTGTCAAAATATGTTATGATACTCATACGATTATTTTTGACCAGATTTCCGCTACCCTAAGGTTGTCTGGGAGAGATCGCTCTCTACCGTTAAGACCGCCTGTTGTGTGCCTTTACTTTTAATGTGTACTGTACAGTATTATTTTACTGGGATGTTCAAAAAGAACACTTGTATCTTGTAAGGAATCCAAGGCATCCATATAATGCCTATTTCAATGGACGGTAAAGTTCTTCGATATTGTGACATTGCTATTAACTTTATGTAGGAGTTAATTTCATTTTCAGTTTCGGGAAAATTTATGACTTTACGATTAAGCTTTCATGAAAAATTATACTGTAATATTAAAGTTCGAATTATAACTCGCCTGGAAAATATGGAGTATCATAAAATCAATTAGTAGTTATGTCTTAATTCTCATAGCTTTGGTGCAGTTCGGAAAGGAGAATTTAGTGTTGAAATAAATACTGAAAACTAGCTTTATTTCAAGTGGCTTTTCTAAATAATATGCCTTTTCTTTTAAACATTGATATAGTTATTCATTTGGAATACAGATAATAGTATTTTCCAATAAATTTTGGATCCTAAATCTAACCTCGAATTTATAGATGTTAGTGAATGTAGCAGAAAACAAATGAAAACGTAAAATCTAATTCCTTGATCTAAATACATAGGCTACTATTTATATATCCGGAAACCGGGATTACAATCTTCTTAAATAGCATATTTGACCTCCATGGTAAAATTTGAACTTTTTTAAGTACTGGCCGGTATATTTTTTCTTTCTTATTAACGCTCGTGTTTTGTTTTTGACGGGTTTTAAATGTCATCTCGCAGCAAGAATGGAACTCACTCGTGAAAATATTCGTGCTATGATTTATTATGATTTTCGGCGTGGTTTAACGCAACAACAGTGCATAGATCAACTAACTTCAACTTTTGGTGATGAAGCCCCATTTAAAACTACTGTGTATCACTGGTTTAGTGAGTTCAATCGTGGACGTAGTATGCTTACGGACGAAGTTAAGGCAGGTTGCCCGAAATCGGTCGTTGTACAACAAAATATCGAGGCTGTGCGAAAACTTATAATGGACGACCGACATGTTACGTACCGCGAGATAGAGGCGACTCTGGGTATTTCTATGACCAGCATTAATAGCATATTACATAATTATTTGGCTGTAAAAAAAAATTGTTCGCATTGGATACCCCACAACTTAACAAAAGAGCAAAAAGATGCTCGCGTCGAATGGTGCAATAAAATGTAAAAAAAATATAACCGTGGTGACTCAAAAGCCGTTTATAACATCTATACAGGTGACGAATCCTGGATCTATGCATACGATCCCGAAACGAAGCAACAATCAACGGTATGGGTGTTTCAAAATGAGCCGAACCCTACGAAAGTTACTCGTGCAAAAAGTACATTGAAACAAATGGTGGCCTGCTTCTTCGGTATTAATGGCCATGTAGCTACAGTGCCACTAGAAAACCGTAGAACGGTTAATTCAGAGTGGTACACGACCATTTGCTTACCGGAAGTATTTGAACAAATTCGTAAAACTAACCAGCGACGAAGAATCATTCTTCATCATGACAATGCCAGCTGTCATACGTCACGCGAAACAACTCTATTTTTGGAGGGTCAAAATGTGGAATTAACGGGTCATCCGCCGTACAGCCCTGACTTGGCACCCAACGATTTTTATTTATTTCCAAATATAAAGAATAAATTACGCGGTCAACGATTTTCGACCGCTGAAGATGCTGTCGACGCATTCAAACAACACGTTATGGAGGTACCTCAGGCGGAGTGGCAGAAGTGCTTTAAAAATTGGTTCACGCGAATGCAAAAGTGCATAGATCATCAAGGGGAATACTTTGAAAAACAATAAAACCATTTTCAGCCGTGTACGTTTGTTTGTTTTTTTGTTTCCGGATATATAAGTAGCAACCGTAGGCGTTAAAAGTAACACGGTTTATTATAAGATCTAATAAAAATAATAGTTATTTAGGAAGATTTGGTTAAGAACAGTATTCTGTCATAAACACGTGAATATTTACTTCTGAGTACAAATAAATATTTTCATTCGATATACAATATAGTCCTCTTAGCATTCCTATTGATATTTATTAGAAATATATGAGTTTTAATAATTATTGGTGAAAATTGACCATGCGGTTACATTGAATTTGCTTTCGTTTCCTGTAGAAACACTATTGTATGTATATTTCACTATCATATATATATTTCCTATATTTTTAGCATATTTATCCAAATGTAGTTTCTAAGTTTCAATCAGCAATTGGCCAGAAAATCCTGAAATTGTAATTATAAATTAATAATTTTACATAAATGCGGGTAGGAATAATCTTGCAGCGCGCGAGGTTAATCTTAACCCACCCGCATATTTGCTTAGATTTTCGCAGGCGATCGAGAAGCGGTGTGCAGACGACGAGTGAGGAGTTCACACGAATTTGAACCTTGTCTGTTAGACATTTATTTGGTTTTAGTATCTACAGGTTGGATCATCAACCTTATTATTTAGATAACTAGGTTCAATAGCGGAATTGGATGAGTAATCGGTAATATATTTAAAGAGATGTTTGGATTAAAGCTACAAAGGGGAATGTAGGTGATTGTGGGGGACAGGGTACGGAAATTATAAAAGCGGGTGGTAAGGTTCGAACTTAACTTAGTCAGAACGAGATTTCAAAACATCAGCATCTCTCAGCCAAGATCGAGGTCTACAACTTTATGTAAGTCCTTTTAAATATTTCACTTTTATTTGAATTGTTTGTCGTGTACTAGCATTTTATAATATCTCTACAAGTGAAGCGTACGAATATTATAATAACGGTCAATACCTTTCTTTTATTAATTGAGTTATTTGGGGACTAATATTGCAGGCGTTACGCTTATTTATCTGCAGTGAGTGTTAGAATAATGAGGGATATTTTATTAATGCACTTTTGTAAATATTTTAGCTGTGTTTGGGTTTACAATGAAGTAGGGATCTGCATTTAAGTATATTAGGTACTATTTCAACTATTACTGAGGGAGCGAAGCGAAGCACTATTCCGCTGTGCCTAGAGCCGTCCGTATGTCTGGAAGAAATCGCTCATTAGCGATAAGACCGCCTGTTGTTACCTCTACCTAAATTTATCTAATTGTAAAATTTGTGCTTGTAACTGTATGAGGTGTGCAATAAAGAGTATTTATTATTATTATTCTCTTTATTATTCTTTTTTCTTAGGCTAGGTCATTTTATAATATTTTTACAAAAGTAAAATATAAAAATACATCTAAAACATACAAAAACAATAAAAACATTATAAAAAACCTATCTTAGGGTGCCCCCGGCAACGGAGCAAGGCCCAGGCTGCCGGTGGTCAGGGCCGCAGAGAGAGGAACCTTAGGACTATGCGCGCCGTGTCCAGGATAACCGCCTTCTGAATCTGACCCTTGATCCAACCACAACCCCGTAGCGAAAGTCTCTCTAGATATTGGTCTAGACTCTTCGCTATGAGACCGTTCGCAGAAACAACTATCGGTACAATGATCGCCGAATCAACCTCCCACATGGCGGTTACCTCGTGAGCCAAGTCTAGGTACTTGCTGGACTTGTCCTTCTCGGCCTTCACGAGGTTCTCGTCACATGGGACGGTGATGTCGACGAGCATGGCCCGGCGTTGCGGTCGATCTATTACCACGATATCAGGCTTATTGGCTACAATAGTCCTGTCCGTGATAATAGATCGATCCCAATAGAGCGTGGCACGACCATTTTCGAGAACTGGTGTAGGTGTGTACTTGTAGTACGGCACTTCGTGGTCCACAAGACCATATAGGAGAGCAAGCTGTTGGTGTATAATCCTGGCTACGAGGTTATGTCTGTGCAAGTACTCGCCGTTAGCAAGATGAGAACAACCGGAGATGATATGCCTGAGTGACTCTCCGGGACGGCGGCATGCCCGACAAATGTCGACCGTACCGTCCTTCAGGATATATCTCCGGTAGTTATTCGTCATGATAACTTCGTCCGCAATTGCACAGGCAAAACCTTCGGTTTCTCCAAAGAGGTCCCCGAATCGTAACCAGGTCACCGACGCGAGCAGGTCTACGTCGGGTCCCATGAGGGCCCTGTAGAACCGCCCGTGTAGCTCCTTGCTCTTCCATACCGCCCTGCGATCCTCGGTGCTTAGCACCACAGGTTTGCGCCAGTTCTCGTTTGCCAAGGAGAGCGGCGTGAGACCCTTATCTACTGCCACCACATCACGATGCATCTCACACTCGTTGTTAAGGAAATAATTCCTGAGATTGTACACCTCACGGTTGTGGAGATTTTTGGCGTTTAAAAAGCCCCGACCTCCACACTTCCGTGGGATGTACAATCTCATAACAGACGAGCGCGGGTGAAGCATACGGTGTGTGGTGAGCAATAGACGGACTCTCCGATCCAGGGCATCCAGCTCGGTCTGTGTCCACCTTAGTATGCCAAAGGAGTATGTGAGTAGGGGCATCACCCAGGCATTGAAGGCACGCACCTTGTTGCCACCTGACAGAAGACTATTAAGTACTTTTGTCAGCCGACCGAAGAAGCGCTCCTTCAACGCCTGTTTAATACCCACATCCTCAATGCCCAAAGACTGTGACATACCAAGGTATTTGTAGGTTTCTGATTCAGAGATAGATCTGAACGTCATTGTCTCAGAAAGCTGTAGATTTGTTGAATTTACTACTTTCCCCCGCTGTACATGCATAACTGCACATTTATCAACACCAAACTCCATCTTGATGGAACTACTGAACACTTCAGTGGTCTTCAGTAGTTCCAACAAGTCTCGGTTATTTGGTGCAAATAATTTGAGATCGTCCATGTACAGAAGGTGAGATATGACTTCACCCTCTCTCCGAAGCCGGCAACCTAGCCCCGAATCCTTCAGCAGATTGCTGAGCGGATTTAGAGCTAGGCAGAACCACAGGGGACTCAGACTGTCGCCCTGAAATATTCCTCGCTCAATCCTTATAAAGTCCTGCGGGCCAGGGGTGTCATCCCCGCCTCCTGGTTGACGAAGGACTGTGGTCCACTGCCTCATACACGCGCCAAGGAAGGATCTTAAAGCTGCATCAATTTTATACAGCTCCAAGATCCTCTTCAGCCATGAATGAGGCACCGAATCATAGGCCTTCTTGTAGTCAATCCAAGCGGATGAGAGGGCCCCTCTGTTCCGCCGGACTCTTTGGCAAATGGTCATGTCTATGAGGAGGAGCTCTTTAGTACCACGGGACCCAACCCTACATCCATTTTGAGCGGAGACCAAAATGTTGTTTGCGACCATGTGCGCGTTTATTTTTGCTCTCAAAATGGATGTAAGAAGCTTGTAGAGCGTAGGCAAGCACGTGATGGGTCGGTAGTTCTTCGCTTCCGTGGTACTACCGGACTTATAGAGCAGGAAGGTTACACCAGTTGTTAAGGAAGGCGGGAGGGAGCCAAGTTCAAGGGCTTGTTGAAATTGTGTTGCCAGCCGCGAGTGCGAGCATCGAAACCATTTTAGCCAGAAGTTGTGCAACCCATCCGGGCCAGGACTTTTCCAGTTCTGGGCCGTACGGATTGCACAACTTACGTCGGCGGGGCTGATGGTGATAGCCCCCATTGGTTCGATGGACTCACACCCACGTTCAACAACACTCATCCACTCGCCCTCCGTGTGTTCAACGGGCGCCGACCAGATGCTACGCCAGAAATCAGTCATGGCAGTAGCATCCGGCAGTCGCATATCGGACACACGGGGGTCAGTTTCCTCCCACCTTCGGTATACCTTCCTTTGGTCACTTTGGAAAAGACGATTCTGCTTGAATCGGTCCACACGCTCTCTGTAACGGCGAATACGGCTTGCCCATGCATAAACTTTCTGCTTCAGAAAGTCGATGCGCTCTATGACATTGGCCATGTAGTCGCGGGGCTCGATATCCGTCCCCGCGAACGCCTGGTGCACAAAGCGCATTACTCGGGGGCGGTTATTGCCCCCCCTGAAGCAGATCAGCTTTGCAATGAGAGTCCTAAATGAGTTGATACGACGCTCGATCCGCACCTGCCATGCGGGGATACCCCCGGCGGTCCTAGGTGCACGTTCAGCGTCCGGAAACTTGACTCGAGCAACACGGCACGCCGCGATGGCCCCGCAGTACATGATCGAGTGCGTATCATCTAAGTCTTTACTAGTCCGCAGGAATGGATCTAGCAAATCATTTAGGGCTCCCATTAGCGCTAGATTGCGTCTATTCATAGGTAAGCGTGGTAATCGTGGCCTAGGGATGTTTGTGGAGCGATACTGCGTAATTACCTCTTCCAAAGTCCTCCTCAGTTGCTCATTGGCTGTACTACTCACACTCTGATTCGCGATCTCCTCCTCATCGACACTGGAATCAACCCGCGGCGCCCCCGATGCCAGGTCGGGTGCGGGCATCGGATCCGGCGACGTGGCGGGCGGATCCCGCGTCGAGATGGAGGCCGCGTGAGCAGAGAGAGCCTCCAGGCGGAGCCGATCAAGTGTCGAGTCATCCAACCGTTTATCCCGCTGGATGACTCGGACCTGATCCGATAGTCGTTGCGCAGTCAGGTTGATGGTTGGTTCAAGGAGCTGAAACAGAGGAAGTATCCGGTCACGATACGCGCACAGATTAGTTCCCCCCTCTGTAGCCCCATAATAGGCGCGCATGACGTTCTCATTAATGGATGAAGTCCATTGCATGCGACGCACTATACCACCGGCAGCGGGGGCCCTGGGCGGGGCAGGATGTCCCGCAAGCCCCAAGCGTGCCGGCAGCGGTGGCCGTCCCCGTCGCGCAGGTGGTCGTGGCGGCGGCGGCGGCGGCCCGCACTCGTCGCTCGACTCGCTGGTGTCGGGCGCAGTAGCGTACTTATCGCCCGACAACGATGGCGAGGAGACTGACGAGGCGGGCGCGGATGGTGGGCGTGCGTTGGTGGATTCCGCTTTTGTCCGACTTCTCGTTATCATGCTATGCAACCATATACGTGTTTCGCCTAGATCAGGTTTGAGCACAAGCTGTCAACGTGCTGTGTTTTGTACGTTCGTGATCCGTAATTGCATTTCAACTCGAGTATGTTGGTATTCCACATCTTGGGGTTATATTAGGGATCACTTTAAATTAAATTTGACCAAGTTTAGGCAAAATAACACGTATAAAAATATATTTTTAGCAAAATTTGATTACAAGACGTCTGTCATTGTCAGCGGTTGTTGTTTTTTTATTATTATTATTATTATTATTATTATGTCTAATCTAAATAAGTACTTAAATGTTTTGATTATTTATTGAGTGTGGAATTGAAATACAATCTTCGTCTTCTTTCATAAAGGATTCTTAAATCGTATGGACGTTTTAATATAGGTTTAAACTCCGAGCAATGATTTAGTATTTGAGTTATTGCTTGATGTAGGGTATTATTTGACTTGGTTTTCAAACACATATTAACACAGCAAATAAATAATAGTATTTTGCATTTCTGTGGAACTCGTTTTCGTGAGGAAACCATTTAACTATTTGATGATATTCTATTTATTTCTATCTCTATATATATATAACTCAAAGGTGACTGACTGACTGACTGACTGACATAGAGATCTATCAACGCACAGTCCAAACCGCTGGTTCTAGAGATTCCAAATTTGGCACGTAGGTTTCTTATAAGGTCTAGAGGTGCGCTAAGAAAGTATTTTTCAAAATTCATCCCCTAAGGGGGTGAAATGGGGGTCCAAAGTTTGTATGGGGAAACAAGATTAGTTAGTCTATTTTATTCGAAACTTCACAGAAGTATTCCTAACAATAAATGAGTAAATACGTGTTACAGGTTTTTTGAGAATTCAACCCCTAAAAGGAGGAAATGTGGTCAAAAAGTCTGAAAATCAACATGGGTATTGTTTCTATGGTTTATCGGGTCGTTGATTACGAAAACAACAACGATTTTAAAATCCGACGTGGCGGACGTGAAATACCATCTCCCCTGTTAGGGTACAATGGGGTTGAAATGTCTAAATATCCATATGGGTGTCGTTTTTGTGATTTTTTGGGACGTTAATTAAGAAAATGGCATCGATTTTGAAATTTAATATTGTGGACATGAAAATTCTTGAAAGTATTTGTGCCAAATTGCAATCTTCTTCTAAATATATAAAAGAAGAAACTGACTGACATATCAACGCACAGCCCAAACCGCTGGTTCTAGAGATTCCAAATGTGGTACGTAGGCTCCTTATAAGGCATAAGGATGCACTTAGAAATAATTTTTAAAAATTTACCTCCTAAGGGGGGAAATGGGGTTCAAAGTTTGTATGGGAAACGAGATTAGTTCAACTATTTTATTCGAAACTTTACAGGAGTATTCCTAACGATAAATGAGAAAACAAGTGTTTCAGCTTTAT
Organism: Pammene aurita; assembly: GCA_947086415.1. NCBI lineage: Eukaryota > Metazoa > Arthropoda > Insecta > Lepidoptera > Tortricidae > Pammene > Pammene aurita. The sequence goes on along the minus strand of OX352296.1, from coordinate 12,986,289 downwards.
TGAGAATTCAACCCATAAGGGGAAATGTGGTGACAAAATTTAAATATCAACATGTGTATTGTTTCTATGGTTTATCGGGTCGCTGATTACGAAATCAACACTTAAGGGGGTGAAATGGGGGTTGATAGTTTGTATGGGGAATTTTTAAACGTTGTACCAATTTAGATGAAACTTGGTATAGAGATAGTTTGTGTACCGGGAAACGACATGGCACAGTTTTTATCTCGAAAATCAATCCTTATGGGGGTTGGAGGTTTGTATGGAGATTTTTTTACCGCGAACCGATTTAGATAATTTTATTGTGGATATAGTTTGAGTCCCAGGAAACAATATAGAATATTTTTTAAGCCGAAAATCAATCTTAGAGGGGTAGAAATCATGTTGGTAGTTTGTATGGCGAATTATTAACCGCTCAACAGACGATTGAAATGAAACTTGGTACATATTATATAGATTGAGTCGCGGTAAACAATATAGGATAGTTTTTATCTCGAAAATCAACCCTCTAGGGGGTGAAACGGGGGTTGAAAGTTTGTATGGGAAATTAATAACCGTTGAACCTATTTAGATGATTTGGTATGGAGATATTTTGCGTTCTGGGGAAGGATATATAATAGTTGTTATCCCAGAAGTCATTCCTTAAGCGGGTAAAAAGGAGGGTGGATTACTAATTCCACGCAAATGAAGTCGCGGGGAAAAGCTTCTATTCAAGAGTAGAAATCTGTATTAATCATAATCTCTCAGTAGTAAGTCGTTGATGGCGTAACAATTAAACAGTTATTGCAATAATTTCTTTAAAATAAAAAATGAGGGAACCGCCGTCTTCAAAACGTGGTATACCGAAACCTCCAGAATGTAACGAATACTTTTCCGAAAACCGCTTCTAAATCAGTTCAGCGAAACGCAAGATGATCGCGGACATACATTCCTACATACAAACATACGAGTCTAACTGAGAACCTCCTTTTTTAGTACTTTTAGTACGCGGGCGAAGCCGCGGGAAAAAGCTAGTTCTACTATATAGGCTGATAGCTTATATTCTAACCAGGTTCTTCAATGGCCTGTGTTTGTGGTTTATTTTAACATTGAACCTTTTACATTTTAGTATATATGACTGTGTGTATTTATGTGTGCGTATATTATATTTACAATATCTAACTATTTAGGATACGTAATATTTATTCTCCGTCGTAGTATATATATTTACTGTTGACGTGTCGAATAGGTTCTATTTGAAAGTACTAAGCCATATTTTATCTAAGTAGATTTTAATACAGTTTTCCGGGTAACTACGTTCTATCTGTTAACTGTTTTTTTCTACCAACTTATAAATATATAGTTTTAATGTAACGGTCGAAATTGGTTGAACGTACTATAACCTAGATAGGTTTCGATCTTTTAAATGTTAATTGTCGATGTCGGTTAACTATTGGACATGGTTAAACGATATCGCGTAATATGTATGTACTTTCATGTAACACTTTAGTAATTATATAAGGGATAAGATGCTGGATTTCTAGCGTAGAGATTTATTCCATGTAAATTGCTTATCTGGTGTTTTCTTGGTGGCAACGGGGAACACTATGTGAAGCCCAACGCGCACTGTATCACCCATGGTTCATTTGAACATATGACGCGCATTACAGCATGTACTTACAGAGGTTTATTGCCATGTAAGTACGCCATTAGCGTACTAGGTGTTCTTAGTAATATCCGGTCTCGTGCAGTGATGACGGTACGGTGAGGGTCTTACACGTCAAGATAACTCAGATTTGCTTATTATGCTTATCAACGATGGTAGGTACTTGCTGTTTACTTATTAAATTCTATATACCATATATAGATGTACCGTCGCAATGTAGTCGTTATTTGCATATGTGGTGTGGAGGAATTGGCGGTTATCTGTCAACTATACATTGATGTATGTGCGACCGGGCAAGTAGCCTACAGTCTCGCTGTAGGCTACTTGCCCGGTCGCACACTTGGATCATTACAAATGCTCAGAACGCACAATCAACAGGTCTGTAGGCCCCTGGCCGTGGACAACATATATTACCAGATCCATTAAGCTTCGAATCGTTGACTACTGGTCGTGGTTCCACCGTTGGAAGACGGAACCGTCAAAACTGAAATGCCACATATTTTGTACTGGCGTACTTCGCCAACAATCACTGCGTTGAGAGTCCAGCAAACCTCCTTACATATATTTTGTTGTAAATATAACTATCTAACAAACAACGAAATATTTAATCAATCATAATAGTTCTAGTGTAATTTTAATATTCAATATTACTATTTATTAGAGTCTGTTAATTAGGGTATATTTATATGATATTTCTTATTCTATTTTTAATGTCAACAGTTAATATGCTAACCTATCATTGTCTATTGTATTGGCGGTTATCTGTCAACTATACATTGATGTATGAAGCGAGACTGTAGGCTACTGGCCCGGTCGCACACTTGGATCATTACAAATGCTCAGAACGCACAATCAACAGGTCTGTAGGCCCCTGGCCGTGGACAACATATATTACCAGATCCATTAAGCTTCGAATCGTAGACTACTGGTCGTGGTTCCACCGTTGGAAGACGGAACCATCAAAACTGAAATGCCACATATTTTGTACTGGCGTACATCGCCAACAATCACTGCGTTGAGAGTCCAGCAAACCTCCTTACATATATTTTGTTGTAAATATAACTATCTAACAAACAACGAAATATTTAATCAATCATAATAGTTCTAGTGTAATTTTAATATTCAATATTACTATTTATTAGAGTCTGTTAATTAGGGTATATTTATATGATATTTCTTATTCTTTTTTTTAATGTCAACAGTTAATATGCTAACCTATCATTGTCTATTGTATTTATATTCCGTTACATTTAAGTTAGGAATTATATATATTTTAAATATTGCGGTTATTTCTCACCTTATCGAAAAGGACTTGCGGTAACTACACACACAACGTTGGGTCTCCACTAGCTTTCACAATCATCTCGGCCAAACTGCGTATCAGAGCAAGCTACTGTATAGATAGTTTATTAATTAATGTATTTGATATTATAATTACGTTACTTATTTTACTGTAATACGGCGCGAAGGTTTTTTGCTTCGTTAGTTTCATTTTTACCTTCGCAAAGCCTAGGAATCGGAAACTAACACCTAATGACGTCTGGAAAGACAGCATTAGGGGTAATTAGTCAGTGTTTCGCTTTTCAATAACAAAAATCCAAAATTCAAATTCAAATAAATAATTTTCTTTTCAACCTTCAATCTTTTGTTTGATTTTCTTTCCCTGTAGTAAGTACCTTTAGGTAGGTATTTATATTTACAGAAGCTTCAGCCTGAAGCTTGAGGTAAGTAAGCTTAGTAGGCTTTAGAAAGCTTTAGAAGCCTTTTAGTATTAAGCTTTAGGGTAGCCATTACAATCTGTTGTAAAAAAACTGTTTGTAGTTGACGAGATACGCAAACAGGTAAAGTGTTTTTGTGCAATTTTTGTGATGAAATCAAAGCACTTGAGAGCGTGCATGTGGCATGATTTGAAGGGACATATAGTTTGATGTTAGCTTAATGGTTTTTCCTGTAAATCATATTTTGGTATATACAGGGCTATTCATTGAGGGGATATTGTTAACCAGTTTGTAGGGCAGCTACTAGATCCCGTTGCGCTACGCGAAAATGATCTTAGAGGACCTTTCCTAACTTTTTGATTTACATTATTGCTTTCCAGCGACGAATTATATTATATTCTAAGCGTAATATTTCACTACCATTCCACCTGCTACCTTATTCTTTCTTCAGTCCCCGTCATAAACAATTGACTTGTCGTATGATTTTCATTCTGACATTTAATTTCGATTTCACCAATAATTAATATAATGATACCTTTGCCTCAATTGTTTAATAATATGTACCTCAAGAAATTATAAAACTAAAACTGTATACTCGGATTTGTTGTACCTATAAAATGAATACACATGTACTTACTGTATTTAAGTACCTCGTATTTGTTTGCAATTCAATATTCGGATGAAACTCTCCCGTTTCACTCGAACTATTGGCGCTCTTACTCACACTTGGTTCAAAACATCTACTATTACTTTTTTGTAGTCTGTCTATTCACATAACTCTAAGAAATATATGTATAAATAAATAAATAAAATAAAAATAAATATTATGGGACAATCTTACACAAATCATAAATATTATGTATAGGTCCATCCATTTGTTTCATTTATTATAATTATCGCTAGCCCTGCAGGCCTGCAGTGGACCGCGGCCCTTCGCCCGCCCTGAACCTGTAATAACACAGCTGAAAGCATGGGACATATAGCCCACCTAATGAAGGAAAACTAAGAGGAAATAATTCGTGTATAGCCAAATTTTGGTGTAGTTGTAGGCAAAGGTATCTTACACAACATACTAAAAGTACCGGTGGATGGGGGTGCCGCTAGCGGAAAGGGGGGGGTGTAAAGGTCCCTAATTTTGGTTTTTCGTAAATAACTCGGTAACGGTGGCTCATACGAAAAAATGTTCTATTGCTTAATTCATCCACATCAAATTTTCTATAAAAAAGATTATTTGCAATTTTTTGCTAGGATCAATGTTTAATGAGATATCGAGGAAATACGATAAACACTTTTTTAAACTTTCGGAGCCAATATTTACGAAAGTATTAGTTTTATCCAAAAGTGGTTTCAGAATACCCTTATTGTTTTAAAAAGACCTATCTAATGATACCCCACACATTAGGGTTGGAGTAAAAAAAATATTTACCCCCCTTTCCATGTGTACGGGAGGTACCCGAAAGAATAATATTTTTTCACATTTTGTTTTAAAACTTTGTCTGCGTAATTAAAACACATACTTATACGAAATTTCATTTCTCTAGTACTAGCCATCACTGAGCAGGGTGAGGAGGGGTCCTACCCTTGGAGTTTCGGCATGTCCGTCTGTCCCCGTCTGTCCGTCCACGGCTTTGCTCAGTGATGTTTAGTACTAGACATCTAGACGGACAGATGGGGTCAGACGGACATGGCGAAACTATAAGGGTAGGAAGTGAGGTAGCAGGGTGAGCAGCCTGCTCAGTGATGGTTAGTATTAGAAAATAAAAAAATCGTGTGAGTATGTACTTTATTCACGCCGGCAAAGTTTTAAAACAAAATGTGAAAAAATATTATTTTTTCGGGTACCTCCCGTACACATGGAGTGGGGGGGTAAATATTATTTTTACTCCAACCCTAATGTGTGGGGTATCGTTGGATAGGTCTTTTTAAAACAATAAGGGTATTCTGAAACAATTTTTGGACAAAACTAATACTTTCGTAAATATTAGCTCCGAAAGTTTAAAAAAGTGTTTATCGTATTTCCTCGATATCTCATTAAACATTGATCCTAGCAAAAAATTGCAAAGAATCTTTTTTATAGAAATTTAGATGTGGATGAATTAAGCAATAAAACATTTTTTCGTATGAGCTACCGTTACCGAGTTATTTACGAAAAACCAAAATAAGGGACCTTTACACCCCCCTCTCCCCGCTAGCGGCGCCCCCATCCACCGGTACTTTTAGTATGTTGTGTAAGATACCTTTGCCTACAACTACACCAAAATTCAGCTATACACGAATTACTTCCCCTATCAGGCAGTTAAGCGTCTTCGTTTGGTGAGCTAATAATGCTATTTACTTTGCGTGTAGTGCTTTAGTCCACTCGCGTGGCTAGATAATTTCGCTGCAAAATACAGTCAGCAACGAAAGTAGCTAGGCGGATGAGGCGTCCAAAATTATCTGTCGACTTTATATTATAAATGGGAAAGTGTGTGTGTTTGTTTGTTTGTTTGTCCGTCTTTCACGGCAAAACGGGGCGACGAATTGACGTGATTTTTTAAGTGGAAATAGTTGAAGGGATAGAGAGTGATAGGATACTTTTTGTCTCTTTCTAACCCCCCACTTCCCTAAAATGGGGGGTGGAAGTTTGTATGGAGCATTACGGAACAAAGGGGAACCGTGTTACCCCGAATTTAACGCGAGCGAAGCCGCGGGCAAAAGCTAGTAGATTATAAACATTGAAGCTTTGATAAGGTAAGAATACACCTTAGCAAAAAAACTAAAAGTATATGCTGCCTAAAACATCATCAGAGCTACGTTGGAGAAATTGCTACAATATGGCAGTAACTATATTTAATAATATCCCGAAGGACATTGTTGACCTGCCTTACACCAAATTCGTAAGTGGGCTACATAAGTGGTTATTAGAAAAAAGATTTTACCATATAAAGGACTTTATACCTAGAATAAAATAATTATTTTAACATTTTGTGACATATTTAATTGACTTTTGACATATAAATCTATTATCTTTATTTACATTATAGGTTAGGTTAAGTTCCATTGATTGTACATACTACTTTCTTAAGTTCATGTAAATAGCATACCTAGGTTAGAAACAGTTTTATATTCGCATGCTAGAAATACTGGCGAGAGTGTTGAGCGTTCATTTGTACATTACCAACTTTTGTAACCGCTTCTCAAGTGAATAAAGATATTTGTATTTGTATATTCTCCCATAACGCATAACAGCCTCCTAGCCTATTCGGTAGTAACACTGCCTACGAAGCAGGGTTCGAATCCTAGTCAGGGCCTTTATTTGTGTGTTCATCACAGATATTTGTTCCTGAGCATGGATGTTTTCTATGTATTTAAGTATTTATCCATATTTATATTATATTTCTCTATATTTATCTATATATATCGTCGTCTAGTATCCATAACACAAGCCTTATTGAGCTTACCGTGGGCCTAGGTCGATTTGTGTAAGATTGTCCTGTAATATTTATTTATTTTATTATTTAGACTACAGCAGCCTCCGCCCATGAATTCGTCCGTGTTGAAGTTGTTAAAAATAAATGTTACTTACCTCTTTTTCGCTTTCTTCGATATAGAATTTGAGAAATTCCTTATAATACAGTTGCTCAAAAAGAGGCTTAGTCTTAGCGGTTTAGCTTCGCCAAATTCGATTAATCGCTCTAGAGCTTATACTTTTCCAGCGTTTAAATTACAATTGATTGAGTTTTTAGTATAAAATGAACTTTTCTGATTTACTTTTAGTGTGTAAATATTTAACATCGCTGTATTGTTTATTCTGATGAGTTATTTTCGGCTAGTCCAGTGTGAGTTCGGTCTTAATGCACCGCATCATTCATTGGTCAATAATCGTCGTATGCCGATGACATCTGCCAGCGCAGGCCCACCGCCTCAGTGAATCATTGATTCCGAGCCAATTTACGATTATTAAATATTCAATTATGGAGGACGCATTGAGAATATTCATTTATTTGTGGTTTATAATATTTACTTTTCGGCAGACAATTTTCCTCGAGAGAAGTTATAAATCAGAGCTTGTTTAACTTAACAACATTCGTTCACTTAATGTGTCTTTATTGTTAAAGTCAAAACCGTCAAATGATCCTTTTAGGCAAAGTTCAATTTCCGAATGACATATATTTATTAAAACTCTCCGCACCACGAGCCCGCTATGCGGGCACTCTGTGTGTAGCAGATTTCTAGCAAAGTAGCGGAAAAACGCTGAAATGAACTACGAGCTTAGCGCGTAGCGATCTGCGGTACGGAAAGTGTTAAATGAGATGACACGATTGCATTTAGCCCGTTCCTCATTCGAATCGTTTATACCAGAAATTTAACAAGGGCTAAATTGCTCTAAAAAGCGTCTTTTTAGCCGCTTTAACAACAAAGTTTCGCATATTTTCTGTAAGTTTGTTAGTCATGTCAGTAGCGGTAAATATAAGAAACAATATACCTTTACTTATTAGAGAGATAGATTGGCGACCATAGTTTGGTCAGGGATTTCTGAGTATTTCTTACTCTTGTACCTACTATGGTAATACATATCGCTTGAATTGCTTTAATACAAACACGATCTTACATAAGCGTTACAGATTCATATTTTGTCCACATTTCAAAAAAAGCTGTCACAAAAGCGATATTGCTCAAGTTGCTCGTACACTGAAAAAAATAAATGTTTGCTTCAATTAAAATCTTATTTAATGTAACACGCATCTTGACTGCATATGAGCGTAATAAGATATTGTCTGTTGAAGCTAAGAGAACTTAGTAAAAGTTATCATAAAGTTAGATATAGTAAATAAATATATTTTTATTCCAAACATTTTATTAGCAACTAAGATAAAATGCATCTTAGTTGAACTGAATTTTTTTCGGTGTATATTGTCGTCTCGGGCCTGTTGATTCAACATCGAAATATAATGAAACAAACAATACGTGGAAGAAACAGAAGCTAATTCAGCCCCGCACGTGTTACATTCCGTACACGTAACCCGTAAGTAACGGCGTCTCCGCTTCTAGCATGTGACACCTAGCGTTAGGTGCCGTGAAAAATGGTCCATTTCCCGAAGCGCGGATAAATTTATCTTCCAAGACTATTGCGAGGCGCGTTATGCGAGTGTTAATATTCATTGTGGAACAACAACGTGACTTTGTGGGTTATAATCTCGCTGGAGTTATTTATGAAGTGGGTAGCTTATTGACTAAGAATGACGATGGGTTTGGATGTCTACAAGCGACGGCATATATATTGAGGGAAAAGTATGTTTGAAGTTTTTGCAATAATTTGTCTGTTAGTGTGGAATCTAAATGGATAATGACTTATTTAGCGATATTGAGAACTCACACTGGTAAATTATATTTTTGAAAATAAACGTTTATAGATTTTTTAAGCTATAGCTGTAATAAGTACACACCAACATAGTATTTTCCTTTACACAATTTTATTCGTACGCGCTACGGCGTAGCAAATACATGCAATATAATTTCAGGTACTCGTATTTTGATTTTTTAATCTTTATAAAGAGGCGAAAATAAATTTTTATTCGCGGTCATTAATGTTTAATTAGAGTATTACCTGGCCTCGTGTTGAAGTTATAAAACGAGGTTATAAACTGCCGCACTATCGATTACCGCTTTCGTTGATGTCCAGATTTTTCAAGGCATTTGCAATTCAAATCGAACAAAATACTTAGGTAAGTATATAGGGTGGGGCCTGTAACTAAAGCAAAAAATTAAAACGTAGATTCTAGTCCTCAAACTAGACAACTTTTGTGTAGCAACTTTTTAAAATCATAAAGTTTTTAGATTGTTATTTTTTCAAACAAAGTAAATAGTATTTTCAATGTACTTAAAACTCCGTCTAAGTGACATCGCCTGTCAATCTAGTCACTCTACAGACATAATCAATTTCATAGTACATTGCGTGTTCGAATTAACTTTAAAATGTAATAAAATTGAAACCGCAAGTTTTTTTCAAAGTCGTCAAACAAACGTTGCGTAGTTTGAGGATAAGAATGTACATTTTAATTTTTTGCTTTAGTTACAGGCCCCACCGTGTATATATTTTGGTGTAGGTATGCCAACACTAACAGCAAACTGGCAATTGTAGTTATGTGTGTTACAGAACAGTAAAAGCAGTTTCACTATACTTATTAGTCGTAATAGCCAAAAATTGTCTTAAACGCATATTAGAAAAAAATTACAAAAAAATATCGATCGAGTGACCGTACCGTTGGAGTTTTGTATAGTTCACAAATCTCACGACGTTATATTTGATTAAACTTCTTTGAAAAGTTAGCACAATGCAGTCTATTCAGATAAAAATGGATAACGATAGTTGATAACAGTAAAACTCAAGCCATAAGCTAACTAAGCAAAACGAGTTCAACGTAAAAACAAATTGCAAATTAATTCACAGCAAAATGAATTAGTTCGTCGCTTTCCTATACGTTATAACCATTTTATCCCAGACGGCTAAAAAGCAACAGAACAACGCAAAGATGATTGCGAAGCGAAAAACACAACAGCTGTTTTCAGTTCGGAACAGATTAAAAATTAAAACCATTTTCGCCGTGTTTATTTCGCAAAAACAGTTTCACGAGATTTTAAAACCGATGACAAAGGCTCTGCACTGAAAATGTCATACGACCGCAACGCCAAACCAATTAACCGTATCTGGTGCTATAATTTCTCTCTGCGCTCAACAGTGGTGAGCGTACACTGGAATGTGACAAAAATCGCATAAACCAGACGGATATAATTCAATTCTCACCAGCCAGAAATGATCAGTGTTAGTCAGATCAACGTGAAATCTGATATTTGGCGGGGACGGTCAATTTCCTTACGCCCCTAAATAATGGACGAGGGGAGCGTTATTATCTTAGTTACCAGCACTGGTCAAATTGCTACAATAATGTTGTTTAGGTACTTTGAAATATGGCAAAACCACAACTCAATATCAATTGTGGAACGTAATGTTGGTTTAGCTGCGGTTTATTAAGCAAATCAGGTTTAGCTCCTATTTAATTTATTGTTTGATGTATCACAATTACTGACTTCATTGCTGAAATCACATTAATTCCATGAACAAAAACAATAACTAATTTGAAAATTCTCCATTATTATTTTACGTGGGATAGGTATCTAGGAGGTAATAATTTATTATTAGGTATACAAGTACATATGCTGAAATTAATTCCTTTAGGAATGCTCAATCTACAATTAAATTATGTCAATAAACCGTGAATAATCAGTATTAATCTTAATCAATTAAGTATCCTATTCATCATCTTGGATTAATACTCGATGCGGGACAGATATTGAAACAAATGAATAATGATATTCATCATATTGAATAAGTTCTACTAAGGATAATTTGACAAGTTTTAATGTTAAAATATAAATTCACAATAAAAAGTAATAATTAACTTTTGACTTCTTCACTTTTTAGGAAATTCAGATTTACAAAATCATAAGCTTGATATAGGAAAAGGGAAATATGATTCCATATATGAAAAAATACTGACTTGCGCAGCAAATAAATTTGAATGCACATCAAAGCGACTGCACGAGCGAAATGTAGTTGTTTTTTTGCTGCGCAAGTCACTATAATAGTTAGATTATAGTTATTTATTTTGTTGCTCCATTAATTACTAGCCATTGGAAAAAATTACAATACAGCTATAGTTAGAGTTTCTACTTTTGTTATTTTAAAATTTAATTCTCTTATGGCCTGTTTCACAATCTCCAGTTAAAGCATATCTGTCAGATAAATGTTTGCTGTCCTTTACTTTTATATGACTGGAGAAAAGGATAGCAATAATTATAACTGGCAGATAAGTTTATCTGGAGATTGTGAAACAGGCTTCGACGGTGTTTAATAAAGTAATGACCCCACGCTACGTTACACGTTTTAGGCAACTCAAAATTAGTCATTTTCTGCAGGATAATGCCATGACATGACTCCCCTCGTACATAACGAAGCGAAAATATCGCATTATCTCATTGCCTGTCATTCGTCGGCGTCCATGTTCGCCGTAAGTGTCGGTGACATCCGACGATACATGTCAGCGCGGTGACGCGCAAATTGAGTTGTACGCTTTACGCAGAGCGCTGATTCCGATTGACAAGTGAACAGTCCCGGTTGGGATGGGTCAACACTTAGAGCGGGCTTGTTTCTTACATTTAGGCGGCTTTTACACTGCTGCGATATCCGCATGCGGTGCCGGTGCACGAGCGAAGTAGCGCTCTGCATGTGTATAGCGCTGTCACGCTTGCACACCGTCGACGCATCCGGTTGCGGCGCCAGTGTGATAATCGCATTACATGTCACGTTTTAAAAAAACACACGCATTGATGTTGCGGTTACTAAGTTACGTTATAAAAGAATAGAAGAGTAGAGAGGTCGTCGGCAACGTATTAAGGTTTTTATATTATAGGTATTTATATTCTTCTTGGTCCAACACGCTGGCTGGCGTTACGCAAGGTGGCGTGTTGTCCCCTTTGCTATTCTCCATTTTCATTAATTCCATCACTCAAAATCTTTCTTCACGTTATCACCTGTATGCCGACGACCTTCAGATCTACTCGCTGTGGTGAAGCTGGTGATCTGCCGAATGTCATTGCTACTGTAAACAGAGATCTGGTGAGCATCCTAAATTGGAGTCATAATTTTGGTCTCAAGGTCAATCCTGATAAGACTCAAGCCATTGTCTTTGGTAGTCCCAGACAAATATGCGGAATTGACTTTGATAACCTAGCTCCGATTGACTTTGGTGTTGTCCTTATACCGTATTCACAACAAGTTAAAAACCTCGGTGTCATGATGGATAGAACCTTATCGTGGGTGCCCCAGGTAAACGAAGTAAGTAGGAAGATGGTTGCAGCAGTAAATTCCCTTAGGAGACTACGTAATTTTCCTTCCTATTGCAATCAAAATTGTGCTAGCTCAAACTTTGCTTCTTCCCATCCTGGATTACGCTGATGTATCCTATATCAATCTCACCCAAGAGCAACTTAGTAAGTTTGAGCGCATCCAGAATGTCGCTATTTGGTTCATTTTTGGGTTACGCAAATATGACCATGTTTCTCACTTCAGGGCTAAGCTCAAGTGGCTCCCTATTCGTCTTTGTCGTAACTCCCATATTCTGTCTCTTCTGTACAGTATTCTATTCAACCTCGCAACTCCCCATTACCTCAAAGAGCGTCTCAGTTACCTTCGTTCGGCTAGATCCGCCCAAAACCTGCTTCCCATCCTCTTCGTCAAAAGTTAGTTATTATATAATAGTTCCTTTACCTTTCAGGCCATACGCCTGTGGAACTCGTTACCTCTAGAAATAAGGCGTGCAAAATCCCTAACTATTTTCAAGAAACACCTTAAGGAGTATTATCTATCTCTCCCTTAACACAAATGATTGCTGACTGTATTTTTATTATTTTATTTTTATTTACTCTGTGTATGTAGTATATGTATGTTTATTGATTATTTTATTTGTGTATGTTTATGTATAATTAAGCTATTGTATTATATGTTATTTGTTATTGTTTACTGGATTTTCACTGTTTCTTTTGCCTTGCACGTACTCATACAATTATTTTCGACTAGATTTCCGCTACCCTAAGGTTGTCAGGAAGAGATCGCTCTCTAGTGATAAGACCGCCTGTTGACTGCCTCTACTTTTAATCTGTGTACTGTACTGTTATATGTTACTGAGGTGTGCAATAAAGAATATTTTTATTGTATTGTATTGTATTGAAGAGTACTGAGGACGCGATCTTTATACATTGATTCATAACTCATAAAAATACCAAGGTATTAATTATTAATTTATAGAAATGCTAATATCATATGCAAGTTTCGAATAACTGTCAATCCCAAAGGTAGCATCTTCACCATGCAGCCATGATTGGAAACTTGCATTAAAAATAATTTAAAACAGCTGCCAAAATAAGATTTTTAGATAAACCCACGTTAAATGTCCAATCCCATTATAGGATTATACCAACCATCAGAAACTTATCGCTTGCAATCGAACCATGGACCAAAATATACGTATTTGGCATTAACATTTCCAATCGCCTTAATTGATTGGAAGACGAGACTCGCTGCACTCTCGTTAGGGAAAATTACGTAAAATATGTTGCTATGTACCATCCTGGCGCTATTTCGCTTTACGACGATGGTTCAGGTCACTTTTTTCATGAATATATTTTTGATATTATAAGAGAAATCTTGAATTCTTGAATTAAGATACTGGAATTCATTGTCAGCTACAATAAGACGTAGACTTGAGTAACATAAGACAAATAAACCAATCCAAACACACATCATCGACTCTCAACATAGTAGGCCTCAAGTCCTGAAACAACATAACATGATGTACATATGAAATTTACTTAGGCATGTTTCTGTAGGCCGACATTAATCCCGAGCAGTTTTAATATTAAGCGTAAAAAGGACACGGTTGAATAACATTCTCCAAAACACAAACAAAGCTTACCTTGAACTAATTAGTACGGTTTTAAGAAGTTTGAAGTAAGTTCATTGGCGAAACCATAACGATAAATGTTCTTCTGTTCCCTGGTTCTGAATTAAACATTAACTCTTTCAGTTTAATTGGCGAACAAATTAATAATGAAGCATTGAAGTGACAGGTCTAATGAGTAACTTTTAAAAGACGAGCAAAAACATAAACGTTAGATATATTATGTAGTATAAAAGTGGTATTACTTTTTATTTTCTTTAATTCCGTGATAGCGTGCAGTGATATATTATTACAGGAAAAATAGCATAATACCTTAATTTGTTTGAGGCAAAATATGTACATCGATGACACTTTGTTTATACACTGCCTGGCTGGAATAACCCGACAGATCTTAACGACGAATTTCTAAGACCAAAAGAAGGAAATAATATTATGTGACTTTAAGTCAATTTCGCCAAAAAAAAATATTTTTTCGTTTTTTTTTCCATTTTTTGAATGTTTATTGCGCATGAAAAGCAAATGTTATTATAAAAATTATCGCCTAAAACAAATTGGTACATTTTTTTTTGAAAAAAATTAGTTACTGCAAAGTTTTCCTTGTCACTGTGATATCTGTCAATAAGGACGTGTAAACTATGTCCAATAGTGGCAACAACGCCATTAGAAAGGCGTTTTGTGATGAGTTATAATAAAAAGTGTATTTTTTTTTAATTGGTATTAACTCTGAAACTAGGCGTATTCCAGAAAAGTGTATAGGACATTTTAGTATCTAAATATGATCAGGAATACACTGTTAAAGTCTGTCTAGTTTTATGGGCCCACGGTGTATAACTAGCTTGGCAGTAGAAATGAGGATCTGCTGTGTGTAAAAACTCACCTATACTAACCAGTAATATTTTAAAGCTGAACCTACCTAAAGCTTGAAATTAACTGAAAGTTTTCTTTGAAAGCGAGGATATTATCACTAAGGGAAATAATACGATTTAAACAACATACTCGTATAAGTTAATAAGAAAATGTATTCAAGTAATAAGAAATTACTGTTAATGGAAAGTTAAATGACTATAAACTATTATATCTAATGTATCCGTTAGGTCACATTAGATATACCGCTACAGTTCAAGGGCCAAAATATGCCAGAGAAAAAACTATAGCGGTGAAAAAAAAACTCTGACGCCCAAGTTTAACCTGCACACATGCATAATGAATTTTGCAAAGATTAAAGACACACAATTTATAAAAAATTATAAAATAATGGCACAATTGTCTAGTGGTACATATTGGACTACATTATGATAAGTAATAACCAAGGTCTCCTGAGGTGTGAGAAACGCTAAACAACAGAATTAAATCTGAACAATGCTCAAACAAACACAGAAAACCAGAAATTAAAAACAATGTTACATAAAACAAATAAAATTTGGTTTAAAATATCCTACATTAACCTACAAACTTTTAAAACAAGTATTATAACCTCCTCAATATTTAACATCACAATTATATTTAACTACTATTGTGAAACATACCTACTCCATACATAATGCTATTGTTGATTTGAATAAAGCAAAATATTGAAATTACTGTATACACTGTATACTACTGTATATACGGTAAAACAGAAGGATTTTCCTTTATACAGTAAAACCTGTAATTGTAATAAGTTAAACATAAAAGGTAATTATATTATTTTATAATGATTGATGTAATTTTATTAAAAGATTGTAATATTAATAATGTGATCATAATATGATATGTCATAATATAGATATATGGGAATAGGATAGTGGAACTCTGGCTCATTAAAATCTTAATATTAATCAAGATTATCATTAAAATAGAATAGATGATTGCAGTCAATTATAAGGCTACTTTTTATACCTCATAAAATTACCGAGCATACGCCGATACTTTAGGCTAAGCTATGTCTACACAAAAGGTCCCAACGTGAGTTATTCCATGCAGAACCATAAGATAAACGTCTTTTAGACTTGTATACGAATGCGTAACCCTCAGGTGACGAACATGCAGACCCAAATGGGAATGCTGATTAGCAAATCCCTCAGGTAGGCCCTATCATTGGACATGCATACCCTAATGGGTTAGCCCTTTATAAATTGGACTTGCATTCGTCTACATTATCTTAGGTTAACCCGGCCCTATCAAGCATACATGCACAACCAACCAGCCCGACTTGCATATTGGAACATCTCACGTGTGGATAAGAATTACGAGTATGTTCAGACACAGAGGCTTATTCTAGTTAGTTGATAGACAATAGCACCCAGCACGGCCATAAACACGTCAATAATGTGAGGGCAGCCTCTAATATTATGAAACCAGCCATTCTTTTGTATTTGTTATTCGAAAGAAGTATGAACACAACTATTATTTCATTTTATAAGCCAGTTGGATTAGGGTTTGTTACCTTTTACCCAATAATGTAATCAAATTGCTTAGCGTTTACAATAAGGGTTTATGTCCAAGTTGAATCATACTAATAGTTTGTTCTTATAAACTAGATTGACCGCATAACTGAGCTTAACATTAGAAAAACCCAGCAATGACTAGTCCTCTCACAGTAGAATCAAGCAGTCAGTCTAGGTCGTTGTTGACTCCAATGTAAACCATCTCATCCATATAATATGTTAGATAAATCTTTATATATGTATATATATTGGAGTCTTTAACAGCTTACAATCGGCAAACAACAACACAGACGTCTCGTAGGTGGGAGGCTGCGAGTGATAGTTATAACCCTGTTGTAAATATACTTCTCATATAAATCTAACAAGACTCATTTAAGGAGTCTATCTCTCTGGATTTAATTAAAAGGCGCACCCTCTTATGTAAAACATACCACTTGTATGAATCATACATACAAGATCTATTCAAGTGGTCTATTTTGGTGGGAAAAAGATCCCAGCCACAAAGATTGCCCTTTTCAAAGTTCACTATAGTGACTCTCTACTAAGCAAAAGACTACAGTTGAAAGCACGGTCAGGCCCTATAATAAAACACAGGTGCGTACTCCATCAACTTGGAACAAAACCATTGCTTATAAATATCAATCTCTTATTTAAGTAAACTCCAAAATTGAATATTTATTTTATTTGTAACTGTACTAAGTACTTAGAAACCGTACTAGCATGGATCCTCGCTGACGCTTAACGTTAAACTTATTTTGTCACCCGTCGGTGTATAAAGAGAAGTATGGAACTAACTCACAAGAACGCTTTTCGTATATCTCCATACGTGGCAACGCGGAGAAGCATCATCACGGGTTGCTGCTTCTGGCGTCTGGAGTTTGCTCAGGATAGCCGCCCGCTGTACTGGCTGTGATCAGCTCACGATGGGAGACGGCTGCTACTTCTAGCCTCTGGAGTTTACTCAGGATAGTCGCCCGCTGTTCTGGCAGTGATGAACTCACGATGTCAGCGAGCAGCGTGCCACGTGCAGCAGTAGTACGTCCGATGCTCGTGTACCGGAAAACACATACATGTACAAGTTTATAAATGTAATAGTAAAGGTGTTTCACCATACTATGTATATATATATATGTATGTTTTTAGGCAGGTAGCCAATTGTACTAAATATTGAACTTTTCAAAGTATCTACATTTATTTATTGGGCAACCTAATCATAATTTTCACTATTTGACTCTATAAGTAATAAAGATTTCTCAATCAGTGTTTAACAAACACCGTCAAGAAAAGGTAAAGTAAATATCTTTATAATTTACTGTTTATAATTACGTGGATTTAACCACTTAAATTATTTAGCCGTATATTGAGCAACAAACTGCTCGATATTGTTTATTTATTTGAATAAGCGGTAGAAACCCTTAACGTAATCATACTTGGAAATGTACAATGGTAATTGCATGCAAGACATAGAGAACATTGATTAACCAATATGTTACACAACTAACATGGTACTAGCTTCCATGTGCACCTGCAAGCCATCACCATGACTAGATAGGAAATGTAATTACCCATTATAGTGAGTAAACGAAATCAATGCATATACCATCATATTCAATTTATCGAACCTTAGTAGAATTTTATTACGGCGGCATAACGCACACTAATGTTCAAATATGCTGGTGAATACTAATTTCACTGAAAGATAATAAAGTAATACGGCACAAATGAAAATGAGCATAAAGCAATAAATCAATAACAACACATCTGGAGGACTGACTTCTGCTGGATGGATTGACTCTTCGCAATGGCGCCGAAGTCTCGCAATAGATTGCCTTGGTCCGGAACAGCTCTGCTGACAGCTCCCTGAAGTGCTCGTCAAGGCTTCAAGATGGGTCCAACTGGACAGGCCGAAGATCTGTACGCCCGAAGCTGCATCCCGCCACTGAAGCGCTCACGCTGCGGCAACGATCCTTCAGAAGTTTACGGTGAAGGCGCCCTCTCAGCCGATGTAACCGGGAATTTGAGAAATAACCAAGGATTAACAAAACGTGTTTTCCCATAGTTGGCTTACTAATTTTACGCCCTATTGTGGAATATGTAGAATTACTTATTTAACAAGACTGAAACTAAACTTTAACTACAACGAAGAATAAATATTGTTAACGTTATAAAATAAACTAATGCAAAGGTTACTACTAATTTACTTGAAGCATATAATTCGAGAATGAATGACGGTTAATTATATAGAATAAATAAATGGATTAAATATGATAGGATATCATATTAAATTAGAGAAACCTGATAAATTATCTACTCAGGAAACGTACTTTAAAGAACACTAGATAAATACGTAACCCTCTGACGTAAGCAATGAAGGAACTTGATAGAAAGATTCACCGAGGCTGAGCAAGCGTCGATGACACAGCCGGTCAGAGCGATCGGACCGCTGTTCCGAAAGGTCGCAAGTTCGAATTCTGCTCGACGCGGTGAATCCTTCAAGTTCAACTGAACCCGCTAATGATTAAGACCTACAATTCTATTTACTCATCCAACTGTTTCTACTAACAATATTTTAGATAACGTATACCTTCCCCTTTATTTACCATATACGAAATATTAACATAAATGCGCAACGACGAATAAATAAAACCCGTGAATCAATACTTTGATGACCTCATTACTATGAATTTAAAATTGCACATAAAATATTTACGTATACACACCGACGCACAATACACTTAGAATTATTTAACCTTCCTATTATGCATCATATTTAGTTGGTTAAATGACAAGGACAACCACTCCTACTAATAAAACTGATTACAAATTTTATAAATAATTCAACCTCCAATTCAATGACACCATGCTATGCAATACGAGTAAACTGTTATCCTACATTTTAATTATAATATTCAACTATACCAACTTCGCACGCCCTTTATAGATACCTGTAGGTTTTTAAGTCTTTTCCCGGTTTCTATCAAATCTTTGCTCGTAATCACCATTCTTTTGTTATACATTTGACTAATTACTAACTCACTCAATTAAATGGCGAAACACAACAAAATAGATAGACGTACTTAATAACGAACTGAAATTCTCACCAACTGCAATCTACACATAAACCAATGATTTTACCTTTTATTTTGGTTAAATAAACACGCCTCGATAAGACTATCAGATTATCTGCTGAATAACGAACTTAAAATCTCAACACGTTTCATCCCGAAACTACCCACTATTCTGTAAATATTAACGCGATAGTCCGTCATACGCACTTGCTATTAAAACCCGAATAAATCTAAATTTCTTACCGAGACAGTTAGTAGTGGCTGATGTTTGCGAGCCACGTGGAACACGAGATTCTTCATGCAATGGTCTCCAGCGCTCCAACAAGGTCCCTCATCTTCGTTACCATAGAAGCGCGCGGGCCGTGGATTTCTCTTGATAACAGATCTGTGAACAAACTCAAACACTATTTGCACCTTACAGCCTAAACTCACTGATCTCCGTTAAACGCGACGCTCTGCTGAAGAAGAAGCCCCGATCTTCCCCTCCACAACCTTATATATCCTTTTCTTGGAACCCCTGTGAACCCCGAAAGTCCTCTATTTAACTCAAATATTTTTCCAACCGTCAAGCAAAACTAAGATCTCATTGGTTCAACTGACTCAGATTTATTTCGATTGGTTGTAACATTTCCCGCGTATCTTCACACAACCAATCATCGCTAAACAACCCATAGACTACAATTTATGATCCCTTTATAGACCATGATCTATGGACTTTCCGATATAAATTATTATTTAATTATTAAGAATTGTTTGACCAAAATCTTATATTTATTTAATTCACCACCAACATACCCTTAAAATCATCATGATTTTCTTTTCGTTTATATGTATATATAAACGAAAGTAATCAGTCGTTGTATGTGCACCCTTAATAATCCGTTCAGAAATATGATGTTGCCATGTAAATACAAGTTGACAAGTCGGCTGTTGTCCTATTTAAATCAAAATGGATTTATACTTTTATATTATTAATTTATGATGTATAAAATAAAGCTCCTTTTACTTAATTTCACCACAAATTCTGAATTCTGGTGCAACCGTTAAGTTGCTGTATTAATACGATTGAGTTGATTCCAATCTGTATCACCAACGGTTAAGCAACCATGCCGTCCAGGGACCATCTAAGATTTCTGACAAACACATATTAAATTATTAATAGGACATATTTGATAGTCCAATATAACTGATATAGATGTTGGTCTGTTACATGTGCCTTACCAAAATGTATGGGTTTCACCCTTTGGAGGGGGTAAGTTGCTGGCTGACCAAACCATAAAAAATGCACATTTTACAAACTAGGCAAGTGAAGTGCTATTTTGATTTTTTTTGCGCTAAAACGAATGAGACCATACTCACGCTTATAGGATATATATTTATTAAGATATTGGAGTTATTGTCGGAAAAATTAAATAAAGGAAATATTTCGAGTTGACCAGGGTATCCCACTTTTTACGCATGAGCACTTAAGAGTGATACTTACACTTTTGCACACACTTTTAACAAAATATACCTAAATAAAAGCCATTATTTCATACGGGGTTGGTGGTAGGGTAGTGCGAAGAGGGTACATTCCTCGAACAGAAACCCTTTTCATCTCTAAAGATATTGATCCTATAATGTATGAATAATATTCATACATATCATGGTCTCATTCGATTCAGCGCAAAAAAATACGTAGAAAATTATACTTCGATTGCTTAGTTTGTAAAATGTGTATTTTTTTAATGTCCCTCTGCCCAAAACTCCCCTATAGGGGTAGGACCCCTAAATTTTGATAGGACTCGGCAGATCCTCATTTCTAGTGCAAAGATAAAGTTATAAATAATTTTAAACAAAAAAGAACCGACTTCACTTAAACTCCACCTTTCCAAAAGGAAATGCCCGAGCTACTGTAAAACATATTTAAATAACTATAGGTGTGCCTATAATATTTGAAGAGTTACCTCGATGTCTCCGGGGTCACATCATCAGATCCTAACCTGGTTACAATGGGACCAACATTAAAGTATAGTATACACTTTCAAACTAAATAAGAATTTTCCAATTCGGTCTAGCCGTGTTCGAATATGACCGATTATTCGAAAAAACAAAGATTTCGACGAATTGAGAACCTCCTCCTTCAAAATCTGGAAGCCGGTTGACAAAGTTTCATTGATGTAGGTACATATTTTTCCCCCCAAACTGTTTTAGTCTTCCTATACCTGTAGTATAAATAAATGCCAGCAAGATAACAGATGCGCGTTAAATCAATCATAGCTCTCCTTAACTTCCAACTTCCACTAAGTACTTGATGGGATTAGTACCTACTGGGTGATGTTCTCGTTTCCATCAGAATTTTGATCATTAGTGTACTGAATGCGGGGTCTTGTTTGCAGTTGTAGATCTGTTTGTTTCCGATCTAAATTCTGATTCATCAAAACTTGGTTTCGGTAGTAAATTTAATGTAACAGACCTCCTGCTACGAGACGCTCTGTATTGCTTGCGTCAGAATTAAATTGTATCTCACCAGTTTACTAAATAATTACACCCAAAACTGAATGGGTGGTATAGTCACGGATTTTAACTGTTGAGCTATTTACGGTCCAAGCCACCTTCTTTTGTTTAATACTTACTCTATGAAATATCCATTGTAATGTGAACCCTAAATGACTCAAAATTTTAATTCCATGACCGTACTTGACCTGTAAAATATAATTTTATTTTATATATTGTAGCATGACGCTACGTATCGTACGACATCTGTCGACTTTCTTTAGAACTTCTGAACTTCTGTGTCTAAGGCTAGGTCACGGTTGATATATAAAAAAAGCGTACATTGTGATTCACGGCATTACAGGTAGATGGCGCTTCTATCAGTCCGTATTTTGTAATACGTCTGGCAGTTATAAAATTGAGATAATACTCGCGCTAATTTTGAATGTGAATTTTTGAGGTATTCCAGATTGTCAAAAAGAAAAAAGTTGATTTTTTGATTGAGTCTGTCAGAGCGCCGTGAGATTTTGGAAAGAAAATGGAGATAATCTGGATTTGGTCTGGGGTTTTTGCTATAATTTGCTTAGTTGCATCGTGGTGAAGTGCGATTTATTTCAAACATTATATAGCAAGTGCTATTAATACATTATTGGAGCAAAAATAAAACCAAAACCATTGCCGGGCAAAAAAGGCCATATAAATTATATAGCATGTGCTATACACTGGAACCGCCTGATCCGGAAGGATTCCGGAAGGCGCTTGTGGATGCCGGGCCGGCGGGACGGTCTGCAGCTGCCGCGATTTCCGCGGGTTTCTTCGCCACATCATCGGAGAGTTAGAGTCCGCATCCAGCGGGCTCTCCAAGTGAGAAAAGGAGTTCAGCGAGCTATTGGGTCCGCCTAAATCAAAGCGGACACTTGCCCACGAACTCTTTTTAATTTAAAGCAACAGCTTTAGCCATCCTGCTTTCGAGAGTATCAAATTATTTACATTTTTGTTAAAAACGTTATAAATCGGATTCCTTTTCTTTGTATCCAGTATTTTTGTGCCATAATAGTTTTTTTTGTTGTTTTGCTAAATTCCCCAAATTCCAATTGCCTCGTTTGACGGGCGTATAAAGACCTGGCTCTTTAATTTAGGCTGCGTTCAGCCAGCGAATCATCTGTCACCATCCATATCACCCGCCTCATTAACCCATTATTTTCCTGCAGCCAAATTATTACTAGCCGAGTCTTTATTTTTACTTACCGGTTTTGCTAACTATTGAATGTGTAATGTCCTTGTTTAGGTACAGTTGTCTTCATTTTTAAGTGAAGTGCTAATATTAAATATTTTTAATTATTGTAATTTAATTACATTCTGGCCACTAGGGAGGTTGTTGAATGTGAAAGTGAAATAGGTACAGTTGTCTTCATTTTTAAGTGAAGTGCTAAATTTAAATATTTTTGTTATTGTAATTTAATTGCATTCTGACCACTAGGGAACTTATTGAATGTGAAATACCCTTATTTAGATGCCGTTAGTGTGATTTTTACGTGAAATGCTAAATTTTAAATAATTGATTATTTTTGCTAATATTAAATATTTTTACTTTGTCGTCAAAATTAAACGTTTTAATGCAATTAAGAAGTGTTTTACTGCAAAATGGCGCCCGAACAGGGACATGAACCCTGGACCCTTGGAATTACTTTTAATAATTGTAATTAAATATTTTTTTTGGATTTGTGAGACGGTGACCGTAGACCGGTCGCGGTTCTATTAACCTTGATTTTGGTTTGTTTCAGCCTGCTGCCTCCTTACGTCCCATCACTAACCCGAATTCCGTCATATTAAAAAAATTGCTTTTATTTATGTTAAAAAAAAAACGAATTTATCTGTTGCCCTTTACTTATGCCTTTTTCTCAATTACCCGTAACATATCCCGAATACCTTATTTCATAGTCTGAGTCCTGTAGTTAGAGCTCGTAGACGTTAGGGAATTCGCAGGTAAGTCAGACATAGAATGTATGATTTGCGTTTTGTTATTTTTTTCAGAAACTGAACTTGTTTTTTTTTGAATTCGAACTCTAACTTGGCATTTAGACTTCGAGTGTTATTTTCTTTCTTTGACTTAAGCGCTTGGTTTAGACCACGGATATACTCGAGCTTCGGATTTTATTTTTTAGGTAGATTAACTTTATTTTTTGTTTGAACTTACAACGCAAGACAACATTCGACTTTTCGCCATGTCGCACTTAAGTAATGAAGGATCAATTGCTGAGACACCTCATGCGCACTCATCTTTAAACTCGTACGATCCGAGGATTTTAGATCCAATGGCAGACGATGAAGAACAGTTTTTTGATTCTGAACCACGACCCCAGGCGATGCATATGTCCGGACTTCCCCCGCCTTTTCCTTTCAAAGATTATTCACTTACGAAATGGAACTTGAACTTTTCCGGGGACACTTGTGTTCGCGAATTTTTCTTTCGAATCGAGGAAGAAGGTATGGCGCGTAACGTCAATCCTTCATATGTTGTCAGACGTTTCCATGAATTGTTGTCAGATAGTGCCTTGAAACATTTTAGGGCAATCAGATATCCGGGTCTTACTTACGCGGAATTAAAGTCTGAATTCGTTAAAACCTTCGACGTAGCCGATTTCGATTTCAAGCTTGAGAGCCAACTTCGCGCTTTATCACAGAAGGACAACCAGTCAGTGGTTGATTTTGTTATTCAGGCGCGCGATCTAAACGCAAAGCTTCGTACACCGGTTTCCGAAGACAACCTGTTTAACATTATTAAATATGGAATGAATCCTAGATATCATCCCTGTCTTGCAACTAACGTGGTCAGGGATATTGATGGTTTGTTAAAAGTCGCGAAAAATTTTGAAGCCTTTCAAGGTTCACGTGCTCTTTTAGACTCTGGTGCTCAGGTTTCACTAATTGATATATCCCTCTTATCGGAGCTCGGTATAACATATCACGAGGATATCCGGCCTTATGTTGTCTCCGCCGACAATTCTCCTATTGAAATTCTAGGCGGTTTGGACGTCCCCATTCTTTTTAGTGGCATTCGCGTTCTGCACCCCTGTCTAGTAAGCAGTAATCTTCCTACTGCATTTATTTTAGGAATTGAGTTTTGGAATGCTGTTGGTCTCATTGACACTTTAAAGAAGGCATTCCGTGATGGTTTGTCAGGTAAGCTTTACGTCGCTTCACATCATGTTCCTGTCGCAGTCCCACGAGTAGGTGAGGTTCGCTATGTCCACCCTCGTACGGTGCTTGCACCACTGCAGGAATCAAAACTCCAATGTGTTATTGACGAGTTTGAGGAGATTTCTTCTGATAAAGCTGGATTAGGTTGTACTTCGTGGCTTTCGCATAAGATTGAGACTGTTGGTTCGCCCATCCGTCAACGTTACTATCCCTTATCTCCAGTCAAACTCAAGATTCTCAACGAAGAGATCGACAAGATGTTAGAGTCAGGCGTTATTCGTCCCTCACGATCACCCTGGGCTTCCCCAGTGGTGATGGTTACCAAGAAAGATGGTAGTGTCAGGTTTTGCGTGGACAGTAGGAAGTTGAACAGCGTTACCATCAGGGATTCATACCCTCTCCCGCGCGTCCAGGACATCCTTGATAACCTACGAGGTGCCAAATATCTAACTTCGTTGGATTTTAGGAGCGCCTTTTGGCAAATCCCCTTAGCTGATAAGGCCAGTTGTGAGAAAAGGGTCTTTATTGTACCCCAAAGGGGTCTCTTTGAGTTCGTTCGTCTCCCTTTTGGTTTAACCAACGCTGCGTCCGAGATGCAGAGGCTTACTGACATGATTGTCAATTTTGAATATACCCCTGAGTCTGAGGATTTTATCTTCGGCTATGTTGATGATTTGATTTTGGTGTCTCGTGATTTTGACAGTCATATGCGGCTTATTCGTAAGGTTCGTGATAGGTTGAAAGAAGCTGGTCTTACGGTTAATTTAGATAAGTGCGAGTTTTGTAAGTCTGAATTGAAGTATATCGGCTACATCGTCAATGAGCGTGGTCTTCAAACTGATCCAAAGAAATTAGAAGCTATTAGGGATTACCCTACCCCTTCTTCTGCCAAGTCTCTACGTGCTTTCATTGGTATGTGTTCGTATTATCGCCGTTTCGTGGATGGTTTTTCTTCGATTATTGCTCCTCTGACGGCACTTATCGGTAAGAGAAGGACGTGATCCCATCGATTGGAACGATAGTGCTAGTGAAGCTTTTTCTTAATTGAAGGATGCCTTGATGAGCGCTCCGTTGATGGCTTGCCCGGATTTTTCGAAACCTTTTATCCTTCAATGTGACGCTAGCCAGGTTGGCTTAGGCTCGGTCCTGGCTCAAGAGTTTGACGGCGTTGAACATCCAATTGCTTATTATTCTCGTTTATTCACTAAAGCTGAACGTGGATACGGGACAACCGAACATGAGCTTCTCGCCGTTGTTGATTCCATAAAGCATTTCCGCGGATATCTCGATGGAATGAGGTTTAAGATCATTACTGACCATATTGCTCTTAAATGGTTGATCACCCTTGATAATCCTACCGGGCGCTTGGCTCGTTGGGCAACTTTGATTTCCCAATATAACTTTGAGATTGAACATAAAAAAGGTGTCCTTAATGTTGTTCCAGACGCCTTGTCCCGCGCTCAAGTTGGGCTTATCTCATTCGCGCGTGGCATGGATCCTTCTGGAGATCCTTGGTATGAACGAATTTACCAGGGAGTTTTGGACAATCCTCAAATGTTTACTGCATTTGCTCTTCGGGATGGTGTCTTAATGCGCAGGGTATCTATCGAAAACCCTTTAGCACCTAATCCATGGCGTATAGTTCTTCCTGCTTCAAGGACTAGAGAGGCGGTTGCTGAAATTCATAATGGATTTCCCAACGTTCATCCTGGTGTTATGAAAACGTATTTAAAAGCTCGTGACTTATACTATTGGCCGAATATGTACCGTGATGTTACAAGGTTCCTTTCCGAATGTCAGATTTGCAAGTCTTATAAAATTGCAAATTCACAACCTCGTGGACTTCGCTTATTTCCTCGTCGTGTTGCGGCTCCAATGGATCTTCTTTCCATTGACTTAATTGGTCCTTTACCGGTTAGCCGCAATGGGTGTCGTTATATTTTGACTTTGGTTGACGTTTTTACCAAATTTGTTTGGTTGGTCCCTTTGAAGTTGGTGAATGCGAGGTCAATATCGATGGCATTAGAGTCGGAGGTTATTTTGCGGTACGGTGTTCCTACTAACATTCTCTGTGACAACGCTACAGTTTTTCATAGTCGTCAATTTCTGGATTTCCTGGCGAGCTATAATATTCCAGGTCCGTGTTATACCCCATATTATTCGCCACAAGCGAATATTGTGGAGAGATATAACCAGGTCGTGATTACTACTTTGAGCATTTTAGTTGAAAATGACCAACGCAGTTGGTCGGGTCATTTACATCGGGTCGCTCTTTATTTAAACTCTTGTATAAATTTGGCTACTGCTTATACACCGAATTTTTTGATGTACGGCCGCGAGTTGTCAATGATTCGTGAACGTGTTGAGAATCAGGTTGTGGACCAAGATGTGGGACTCAGCCGGATGGAACGCGCTTCGAATCTTCAGACGCTTCGTGAGGTGTAGGATAAAGTTTCTGATTCGATGGCTTTAGCCTTTCATCGTAACGCCGCCAAGTTCAACACGAACCGTTCTTCGCCAAGAATCGTTGGTGACCAAATCGTTTGGCGCCGGAATTTCCAGCGTGGATCCGCTGATCCTTTTCGAGGCGGTAAATTCGCTCCACGTTTCGTTCGGTGCCGTGTGGTTAGACGGGTGTCTCCACAGGTATATGTACTGGCTGATACCGATTCCGAGCACGTCGGTACCTATCATATTAAAGATATCTTGAAATAGTTTCTTCTTTCGGCCCGTTCAGTATTCTCAAAATTCTAAAATGCGCTTTAGTCCGCCATTCCCTTATCGGTAATCCTTGCTTGATTCGTTTCTTATCGTTTTTTGTTTTCGTTTGAGCGTTTCCTTGCTCCTTTTTCCAGGTTTGACTTTTTTTTACCGTTGGTGCTTAAGGCTTCGTTTATCTTTCCCGGTCTATGATAGCCTGGTTGTATAATTTGATGACTCGATGTGAGGGATTAAGATCTGTGGCCAGGTGCAGTTTCTGTCCTATCCCGGCCGTCACGTCTTGGACCGCGTGACGCGTTGGTTGGCGTTTTGTCATCTTCTTAATCTATTAGATTAGTCTTTAGGGGTAATGTTAATAACTGGTTGGTTTTGTTTTTTTTGTAATTCGTTTAGGGTTCTCTTGTTGTACCTTTTTTAGCCTTAGAATTAAGTTGTGTTTTTTTGTTGCTTGGGGTTAGTTTTCTTGTGTTTTCTTGTGTTGTTGTTTGTTTGTTTCTTTGTTTGGTAGGGAGATGCTGTAGCATGACGCTACGTATCGTACGACATCTGTCGACTTTCTTTAGAACTTCTGAACTTCTGTGTCTAAGGCTAGGTCACGGTTGATATATAAAAAAAGCGTACATTGTGATTCACGGCATTACAGGTAGATGGCGCTTCTATCAGTCCGTATTTTGTAATACGTCTGGCAGTTATAAAATTGAGATAATACTCGCGCTAATTTTGAATGTGAATTTTTGAGGTATTCCAGATTGTCATAAAGAAAAAAGTTGATTTTTTGATTGAGTCTGTCAGAGCGCCGTGAGATTTTGGAAAGAAAAAGAGATAATCTGGATTTGGTCTGGGGTTTTTGTTATAATTTGCTTAGTTGCATCGTGGTGAAGTGTGATTTATTTCAAACATTATATAGCAAGTGCTATTAATACATTATTGGAGCAAAAATAAAACCAAAACCATTGCCGGGCAAAAAAGGCCATATAAATTATATAGCAAGTGCTATACACTGGAACCGCCTGATCCGGAAGGATTCCGGAAGGCGCTTGTGGATGCCGGGCCGGCGGGACGGTCTGCAGCTGCCGCGATTTCCGCGGGTTTCTTCGCCACATCATCGGAGAGTTAGAGTCCGCATCCAGCGGGCTCTCCAAGTGAGAAAAGGAGTTCAGCGAGCTATTGGGTCCGCCTAAATCAAAGCGGACACTTGCCCACGAACTCTTTTTAATTTAAAGCAACAGCTTTAGCCATCCTGCTTTCGAGAGTATCAAATTATTTACATATTTGTTAAAAACGTTATAAATCGGATTCCTTTTCTTTGTATCCAGTATTTTTGTGCCATAATAGTTTTTTTTGTTGTTTTGCTAAATTCCCCAAATTCCAATTGCCTCGTTTGACGGGCGTATAAAGACCTGGCTCTTTAATTTAGGCTACGTTCAGCCAGCGAATCATCTGTCACCATCCATATCACCCGCCTCATTAACCCATTATTTTCCTGCAGCCAAATTATTACTAGCCGAGTCTTTATTTCTACTTACCGGTTTTGCTAACTATTGAATGTGTAATGTCCTTGTTTAGGTACAGTTGTCTTCATTTTTAAGTGAAGTGCTAATATTAAATATTTTTAATTATTGTAATTTAATTACATTCTGGCCACTAGGGAGGTTGTTGAATGTGAAAGTGAAATAGGTACAGTTGTCTTCATTTTTAAGTGAAGTGCTAAATTTAAATATTTTTGTTATTGTAATTTAATTGCATTCTGACCACTAGGGAACTTATTGAATGTGAAATACCCTTATTGAGATGCCGTTATTGTGATTTTTACGTGAAATGCTAAATTTTAAATAATTGATTATTTTTGCTAATATTAAATATTTTTACTTTGTCGTCAAAATTAAACGTGTTAATGCAATTAAGAAGTGTTTCACTGCAGTATGTACATTATTTTGCCTTCACAACATTTGAAATCGTTAAGTTTAGAAACGTCTGAACATTAATTTTAATTATTTTAAAACGTTTTTTAATTGAAGCATAAAAATCATATCCTAGAATCTCAAACAACATTGAGTTTGTTCGGTCTATTATCTTCTTTACCTAATAATTTAAGTTAAAGCTAATGTCTAATTAATCTCTATTTAGCTAAAACTAGATTAAGCAGAAAATATTCAGACTTGAAGCAATTTATCCAACAAATTAACAATTGGTGAACCCTTGAGTTGAAACAAGTCTTGTAATAAGTAATCTTGTTAGATAGACATTGTTGGTAACAAGGTGCGAGGGACGGCCGAAGTTAAGGTAATTCCCTCTACTTAGATCTAAGTTTTGACTATAACACACCTTAAGGATCGTTCAATTTATGCAGTGCCGCTATTGGATACTGTTTGTATTATGGATTTGCCTTAACCTGTACAGGTTTTACTGAGAAGCTGAGAAGTTATATTATTGTGGTAATAAATGCTGAAAATCTATTTTATTATTTACTAGTGTTCATGATTAAATAGATAATATATTTAAAGATTTTGAAGATAATCTTACAGACATTGTCCTAACCCTAAACTAAGCAACGCTTGTAGTAATGGTTTGATATTATGTTATAATCAAAAGTGGAGTTTGTATATTTTTATTTCGTGTAATAGAGGTAATATAAAAAGCTTGAGACAAAAATGATACCTGTTATTCGTACTAAAGCTTCCTGTTCAAGAAGTTCAAGCTTTGAGCTGTAACGTCATTGTTCTTTCTATAGTGCCTGCCCTAAAAACGCAGCACTAAGAGTTTTTGTTTCACATTCATTTCCGTAAAGTATCAACTACGTTATTCGGGTACGTGAAGGCAATGCTTGAAATACGTCTCCTTTAAAACGTCTCCAAGTTGAACACAGAAAGCTGTACAATTCGCAACAAAGTAACGTCAAAGTAATTTAGTTAGTTTCTATTTAGGTCCACATTTTGTACGTTGAAAGACGATGAAAACCATTTAAAAAGTTTCTTGTCAAAGAAAAAAGATGTCTGAATCCGGTGAGCAGTAAATATTCTTAATATATTTAACATTTTCATGTAAAGCAAATTGAGCTCAGTATAGATTAAAAGTATGCTTTAGATCATTTCTAAAACCTAACATTAACAAAACCCACTCACTTGTCAGCCTTAGGCAAATTCGTACAGCAAGATTCCCTTTCTAATTAATGAAACTTTTCCATTCCATCCCACGGTTAGGCCAATTATTTTTAAAAATGGCCCTATTCCCACTGGAGGACATGTAGGGCTCTTTGTCAGAACAATACTAAGTAGCAGGGACGTACCCTGACGCCCGTAGTGGCACAGACGAGACTCCGGGCGCCTCGGGCGCTGTCTGCTTGCCTACTTCATTTGAATCCAGACACTTTCATCTTACACGTACAAAGCTTTGCAACGAACGTGACACAAAGTTGTGTTAAACATGGTTGCAGATCTTTGATCATGAATTGCATTTTTATTTTACGGTGCTCTCTGAGACACTTGTTGAAGTTCATCGATTTTACTGCCGATGAAGTTGCTTGAGAAAAAGTTTACATTTTAGGTTACCTGCGTTGCCAACTGAACAAGTGTTTACCTAAAATGAATTCTAAGACTGCAGAAATAACACGCATTTCACTTTAGTTGGTATAAATAAAACTAAAAAGAGACGTGAGCCAACGTCACTCAACTGTTGTTTCAACATATTTCAGTGCAGTGAAACTTTTCAATTGGCATAAAGTTACGCGTGCGGACGTCTGATCAAATTATTAGCATGTTGCGGCTCCCGACTACTCCGTCAAAGTTGAGTAACGCAAATGTGAAACGTGGTATGTAGAGGTCTAAAGGATTTCAACCTACTGCTTTGCTAAATTGAGTTCCAAAGTAGCAAGTAACTAGCTCGAACATGTGATATAGAACGTACGCCCTTTTAAGTTCTAATGGCTTGGTCTGCGTGTCTTCGTTAGATGACGGGGATGATTAGTAGCTGTATGTGGAAGTTCTTAATAAGTATTCACAACATTTGCATCAGCTAGAATGGTTCCCCTTCTTGTACCTAATATACACCAACTTCCGAGGCCTTGTTATACTCTTGTAATCTCTAAGTTCACGTTAAGTAACCTTGGCTTTGCTTCATCTCGTAAAATTTTAAACGGCAACAAGAATGGTGAAATTCTGTAGCATACGTTTATCTAGAATAAATACATAAAGGACATAAACATTTTATGCGATTATTTCTCAATCACCTATACTCGCCTCAATCTCTAATAAATACTTGGCAGTTAGGTAATGCATGAACACTGGACGTTATTATCCGCAACTTGCACGCTAGTTACTGACTATAAGTCGCCATCAGATATATAGAAGCGGCCAAAGTGGTCACAAATATCTGAACAACGCCTCTATTGTCAAGGCGACAAAGTCCATGTTTAGATATTTTTGAGTACCATGGCCGCTCCGATATATTAGATGGCAACTATACGTCATAGGTTACGTTGTTCATAAATAGTGAAACTACTTAAAAATAAGTGTGTTCTCAAAAGTTACTTCCATACTTACACCCAGGAATCCAAAGGATTAATTATCAACGATAGTTATCTTGACAATTATCGCGATAAGTATATGATGTTTATACTCTGATAATTATCGATTTGATTATAACCTAAAATTTGAAAATGTGGAATGCACAAAAAAAATCGCGGTTGAATTAGAACGCAAAACTAAAACTACAAAAAATAAAACTACTCGAAAATAAAATCATACATTATCAGATAGTTATCGCATGATTTTTTTTATAATTACCATCCACGAAAATTATCAAAGACCATAATTATCCAAAAAGATAAAATAAACATAACCAAATAAACCATAATCACCTTGATAATTTAGAACCCTGCTTATACCTAAATAAAAGAATTCAATGGACTCCAATGCTCAATAATAATGAATCCCAATCCTATTTCAAATCGTTCACTTTAAAACACTTGGCAAACGCCACCCTAGAAAGCAATAGCAAATTAAAACATTTCACTTATCCCTTTTTTCGTCCGCTTCGTCGAGAACAATCGTGGCGTTTTCTCGGGCGGGCAACGGGTCATCAGTCAAGCGGAGTGGCTGCCACTCGGCCGCACAGACACAGGGGATTGTGGCCCTCAATGCACTTTTACTTTATGAATTTATAGTTCTCCACGTTTCGTTTCTCTACCTCGTTTATCATTTTCCGCACTGTCAAAGGATTTGAATTTGGAATCGGATGAAACCACGCTATGCAATAAAACGAGTTACCGTGCAGATTGCTGACGACTTTTAGCTAAATTGACTAACAGCATTTATTCGTTACCGTTTTGTTGGTATTTAGAGAAAGGAAAGCATTTCATTAGTTACGCCGTTCACGGTGTAACTTACACTAATTTACTATTGTTATAAAATCTATTCTTCCTTAGCACGATTGGAGTCGGGAATGTGGCGTCTATTCAAGGTTTATCTGAAACGATGGGTTACGTAAACTACCGAGTATTGCCGTTACTTTAGCCAAATTCCTTCGTCAATGGGTAACTTTTCTTGCAAGGTTATTTATTACTAACCGTAAGAACACGTTTAGTTTCAGTCAGTTCTAATAAAAATTTTAAAAATATGATGCATCTATTAGATTGATAATATTTTTTAACCAATTCTTTGTCTCTACAAGCATTTCGTTGAGTAGGTTTAAGAGAAAGATCTCTTAAGATTACCAGACGTTATAATACGTGGTACGGCTCATCTGTTAGAAGACCGCTCCTTGCCACTTTGGTGGCACGGCACGGCATCGCGGCACTTTTATACGTAGTTGCATTGAAAAAGTGAGTTCTTAGTATGTACCACGGAGTCAGAAGATATTGCTGGCAATATTTCTGTTCTAAGACAATGTAAACCCTTTTATGATGATATAATATGCTTTCTGATTTAAAAAACATTTCCTATAATTGGCAATATATTAACATTTTCACGTAATTATTGTAGGTAGTAGCAGGCTGATATTAACAAACCTTAGTTATGATTTAAAGTGTTCATTTACTAGTACCACTTGATACAATTCGGTAAACTAACACTTCCAGTGCATCAACATAAATTCTAAACTAGTTATAATTACCCCGCGGTCTCGCAAGGCATTCAAACTCGCGGTAAATTACATTGGGAGCTACACGCAGATAGAGTTGGGGCTCGCACGTACCCTGTCTTAATTTTAAAAGGCAGTATGTGTATATAAGCTTCGTATACCATCATTGCCTTTCTCCAATGAGTAGTAGCGTTATGACGCGATGTCATCCCGTCCGCAACGCAAATGTACCAATTATCATATCTAATGTGCCGAACATGGAAACGCGGTCTTTGCGTTACGTTGGTGTGTGCTTGTGTTTTTGATGGCTGTTTAATATGTTTGCAGAAATATACAGCGGTTGAAACTGACGGCTCATTCGCGTAGTGTCAGTTTCTATAAAAAACAGTACGCCAGGTATCCCGACAACCGAGTTAAGGTTAATTTATCACTTGAAATATTTACGGGAACCGCCCTTAGTGCTGTGTGAAATTAACAGTGCTTACTAATAATATTAGCATGACCTTTATTCCCTTTAAGCTCTGGCTACATAGACGGCTTACGATAGGCAACAAGATGTTCGGAAAAATGTTACATTGTTCTGGTCCTGGTGCTATACGGATACCATATCTACCTAGCTACAGATTTCTTCAGGCCCGCCGTTAACGCCGACAATATTTGAAGACAAGCGTTTTTTATATCTCATCCAGGCTTAAAGTTCAGCGAGCCCGTTTATCTCACGGCCGTTAGATGTTGAAATGAGTTTAACTGCTTGCGAATAAAGATGTCCTTTTTAGATAAAAATATCCGAAGGGGACGAAAGAATTTTCTAGTTTTCTTCGAAATGGTCCGAACAGAGGGTTCGACGACGGCGAGTGACAATAAAATTAGATAAGTACAGGATAGTCCCGCTCCGTCCGGCCCGTACTGCGGACGGAATCAATCGCAGTAAAACACGGGACGGCGGCCCACGACACTCGCTGACTTGATAAGAACATTTATCCGATTCCAGACCGTAGGTCGTGGTCACAGTATGCTTTTTCTTTTGTGCTACTAGCAAAAGAAGCGGTCAAAGTATATAATATTTTCGCTTTGCTGTAAAGACGTGAAACGAATGAGCTTTAAAAGAAAGCAGCACTATCTCTTTGTATTGCGAACACCTATATAGACTAAATAAAAGTACAATACAATACAATACAAATATTCTTTACTAGCTGTGCCCGCGGCTCCGCCCGCGTGGAATTCGGTCTGTGTCAGTAAGCGGCTAATTCACCCCTAATTTCTCTCCCGCTACCCTGGAGGCGGAACTTGAAGTAAAGTTGACAGATGGATACGCTAGAGGACAGTAGGACTACTGTCCTCTAGTAATATATTTTACAATTACCACTAAATGAAACTACACTCAAAATAGAATACTTTTTTTATCCTATTAATTTTTATTGGCATGATTTAAACGACATAGAATAGTAGGTGTATACGTTACATACTTTTGTATTTATACGTTCATGTCCACGGCAAATATCATCCAAATCGATCCTCCCATCAAATCAGTCTAAGCATGAAAGGTAAGAACAGGCGCGGTTTTCTATTTGAGGAATTAGTAATCCTTAAGGGGTGATTTCCGGGATAACAATGCAAACAAAACCGGCCAAGAGCATGTCGGGCGATGCTCAGTGTAGAGTTTCGTAGATGCCGCCCTGTTACGAAACATCCGTTCAAACGGTCGTTTATTAATGGATATTTGGTATACAAATTATATAAATACCAAATTTCATCTTAATACGTACAGCGGTTATTGGTTGTTTCTTCCCCATGTAAACTTTCACCCCTTTGCATCCGCTTAAAGGAGAATTTCCGAGATAAAACTATTTTATTTCCTTTTTAATTAATTATCTCCATACCAAATTTTATCTAAATCGATTCTGCGGTTAATAATTCCCTATACAAATTTCCAACTCTTTTTTTACCCCTTTAGGGTTGATTTTCGGAGTGAAAACTATCATTTGTCCTTTCTTGAGACCCATACTATACCAAATTTCATCTTTATCAGTTCAGCGGTTAAAAAATCGTCATACCAACTTCCAACCCCCTTTTCGGGCTGAAAGGGTTTATTTTCGGGATCAAAACTATTCTGTCGTTTCTCGGGACTCAAATTATCTGCATACTAATTTCTATTAAAAATCACCATACAAACTTTCAACCCCCTTTTCACCCCCTCCAGGGGTTGATTTTCGGGATGAAAACTATTCTTTATCCTTTCCCGGGACTCAAACTATCTCTACACAAAATTTCATCAAAATCCATTCAACCGTTTTCACGTGATAGATGTATAGATAGATAGTTTTTATTGAAAGTACCGTTCAGGCTTCACTTCCATTATTTTTTTCAAATTTTTTGGACGTACGGTTCTAAAGTAAGATGGGGGGGGGGGGGGGGGCTTTTTTCAAGATGAAATTATCCTTTGTCCTTTTTCGAGACCCATACTATCTCTATACCAATTTTCATCTAAATCTGTTCAGCGGTAAAAAAATCCTCATGCCAACTTCCAACCCCCTTATCACCCCTACAAGGGTTTTAAACTATCCTATGACGTTTCTCGAGATTCAAATTATCTCCATACTCATTTCTATCTAAAT
Organism: Pammene aurita; assembly: GCA_947086415.1. Taxonomy (NCBI): domain Eukaryota; kingdom Metazoa; phylum Arthropoda; class Insecta; order Lepidoptera; family Tortricidae; genus Pammene; species Pammene aurita. Next base: position 12,949,852 of record OX352296.1, on the reverse strand, counting down.
CGTTTCAGCGGTTAAAAATTCTCCTTACAAACTTTCAACCCCATTTTCACCCCCACCAGGGTTGATTTTTGGGATTAAAACTATATATTATCCTTTCCCGGGACTCAAACTATCACTATACAAAATTTCATCGAAATCCGTTCAGCCGTTTTCACGTGATGCGCGGTCAAATAAACAGACAAACAGATAAACAGATAAACAAACAAACAGATAAACAGACAAAAATTCTAAAAATTGTTGGAACGTGTTCTGTTATCGATTCTAAGTATCCCCAGCCAACTTATTTTCGATTATCTTCCATGTACAGACTTTCGACCCTCTTCAGCTTTATTATATGTATAGATTGCACACCTCAATAAAATAATAAAGTAGTTCAACATTTGGTCTTTCCTTATTTACATGATTTAAATTACCTACTTAAATGTCGCATTTTAAGGGCACTATTTAGAGAAAGAATAATAAAGTTATAATAACTAAATTTATCGAATCAGAATATGTACAATATAATAAATTGAGTACCAGTGCAAAATCAAAGATCCATTAATACAAAATCAGGTATTGTTTTCAATTTTTGACTGGCAGCAAAACTGGTGGTAAAGTTAGTTTTAATACTAAAACTTGTACGAACCTAGACCTCTTCAAAAACATAATTAAAATCCAATAAACCGATAAGCGCGCCGTTTCGATCGCCATAACATTAATGCACGTGTTGAAAAATGAAATTGATTTCGCCCCCGCAGTTGCGTGCCGTATCACCGGGGCTCAAGTGGATGGGGAGGCTGCGCTAATAACTAGCTCCCTACCAGAGATGTTTATTTAATGGCGTGCCATAGACGCTCTAATAGGGATTCGCACTTGTATCTCCGCGCCACGAAATTATTTTTCGAGACAGTGTGTACGCACGTGGGAAATTGATGACGGTGAATTTCGATAGGAGTTGAAGAGAAACGGTTTAAATTACATCGATTGCTGGAACGTGATTTATGTTGAATGTGTCAATTTGTAACTTTAGAATTTAGATTGATAAATGGGGATGGTTGTTTAATGACAGAAAGTTCATTATAAGTAAATTTCGTAGCACAATTGATTCTCAAAAGTGGTCAAAATCGATAAAACGCGTGTAGAGCCCCTTAACTTAAGTTTAATATATATGGTCATCATATCAGTAATTTATAAATCTTCTTGCTTGTCTGTCCCTCAACACCGACTAGCACTTGTCTGTCATTGCGCTTCAAAGGACGTGATGGAACTAAAATCCTCTTTCGCCAAGCTCCTTTGAGACCTAACAACTCGGCGAACTGTCTTATTGTCTTCGACATCCGCTTCGCTTTGTTTCGAGTCACTCTCTACAAGGTCAGGTAATTTTGTAAAACCAAGGACGGTAAAAACTCTGAGACAATTGCCTTACTTATTTAGAATGGCCAGCTTATCTTTAGCGGCTATTCTGAGGGGAATAATTTAGCAGTTTCATCATCTAAATCAGAAAGAACTCGCACCTCCAAAAAGGAATGTCATGTAATGCGCTTAAATCAAGCTAATGTGACGTTTTTGGCGTCGGCCCACCGCGTTTACTACGCGAATTCGCAAAGCGTATGGCGAGATTATCATTTGAATGTGCCCTCAGACGATTGTTGGATTCCGTGACAGTTGTACAATGGGGGAACGCTGCCCCGAAGCAAAATATTTTTGTCGAATATAAAACCTGTGTTTCTGGTGCCTACACGAGGAAATTACGTTTTTATCAAAAGTTACATTTAACATTTTGCCTGTTATCTCCACCTTCTTTTCCGGCGTGAAAACCGCTTTGGATTATCTTTACCTTTAAGCGTGTTTTGATACTTTTGATTTGTAAGTACAGACGCGGGATATCGCTGCCAAATAACAAATTATTGTAATTACATTTTCCACAATTACCACTTTACCAATTTCCATTTTTAAGTCATTAACATTAATGGAATGAAATCCATGGATATTCGTAGACATTTACCTTATAAATTGAGATACGAGTTTGCTCAAATATTTCGCCTTTTTGGCGGATTACAAATTAGGTACTTTTTTTACGAATTCCAAAACACACAACACAGCAGTACACACTAACTACTCTATCTACTGTAACTAACAACTCTGACATGTCTAACACTAATTACTGTAACTACTCATTTAGAGTTCAAATTCACTTTATTTCAGCAATGAGTACCAAGTTCCAGTTTCAGAGTCGATTAGTTTTTTCCAAGTCACTGGTAGCCATTGTAGTAAAACTTGAGTAATTTTCTACTTTCCATAATAATAAAACGTTGAATGACAAGGCATGAATGATGTTGACGTTATGGAATCAATTTTAATATAAGGAAAATAGTGTAAAACAGTGGTAATAAAACGTAAGCATTTTATAAAACTTAGCCGTGTCACGTGAATTGTAAGAGAGCGTACAAGAAAGTCACTGTGTTGAGGTTACCCCAGATTGCTACTGTTAGAACAGCGGTGCATTTCTTGCTTTTTCCGAATCTTATCCGCCGAAATGCCAGCATTGGATAAATGAAAGTATCGAGAAAATGAGAATCGTGCAGAAATTGATTTTGCCTGTGGCCCAAGGCGACGCGATCTTCCATTACTTTTTTCAACCGCCTTCTATCTTGTCTATCGCCAAACAGGGATGATAACAGTTTTTGTAGAAACAATAACGTAGATAAGTTTGTTTTTTTACCATATAAATTGGATGTATGAAAAAACAGTTTTTATCTCAGTAATAAAATAACCCAATTTGTGTACATTTCTTTTATTCGTTTAACGTGGCATTTCTTTTTACCAGGAAGAGCTCAGGTCTTGCTTTGTTTGATATCTGTTTATTTTCCAAGATTTCATTTGAATGGCTTGTATTTCCGGAGCTTCTTTGTTTTTATTATTCATACATATGAATATTATTCGTACATACGCGAGCTCTTTACTCGTTCATAACTACTTATTGATATCGCATGTCCTTTTTGTTTTGCGTATAGGCAAATTACTCTATTGTGCACCCCAGCTAATCGACTAAGGCTGCGACGATGACCTTCTCAGAAAGACAGGTGCCAAGACTTTTTAATGCCAATCATTAGGTGATTTACATTGGGTTTTTTGACACTTCTCAGTGTTGACGAGGCTGATCTGATTATGCAGTGAGATGTAAATAAACTAAAGAAACTCAGAAAATCCAAAACGAAACTACGAGTATTTCTCATAATTAAAAGAGTCTTGAGGAGTAAATAACAGACGTTGAAGTAGGGTATATTGTTTATATATCATGAACAAATCGCATATTCGGAAGGCTCTTAATTCAACAAATGGTCATCGATATAACGGTACGCAAATGAAGTATAAAGTTTATATCTTCTGAAGTCAACAATATCAAAACGTACGAAGTTTGCTCAAGTAAATATCCTACAGACCAGTAAAGTACGCACTTTATGAGACAGGAGAAAATTACGATATCAATCTATTCCCCTATACAGAAACAGGGTGTCCGCAGTCATATGCAAGTGAGACAGGCCGGGAATTATAAACAGTTTATTTGAATAAACTCTGTACAATAGACTAGTTTGAAAGCAAGCTTTGCCGATAGTGTCCGCCGACGCGATGCTAACCAATCACTACAACCACGCAACTGACTCGATCTGTGCCATAGTAAATCTTGGATACAACAAGTAAGATTTTGTGGAATGATATGAGAAACGTGATTCTGTTTCTGTTTGGTTGTGAGTTGCACTTGTGCTCTAAGGCTATAAGACACTATTTACAATATACATAACATCGCAAAGCGCAGAGAAGACAGTAATCTTCTTTTGTTGTTTTTGTCTTGTGATTTGCTAACTACCAGAATCGTACGTTATCGTGTAAGCCTGTATTAATTACCTAAAGGTACAGGTACTATACAAGATATACTTTTAATTTGATTTTCGATATACCTGACTTAGGTATATCGAAAATCAAGTCGAAAATATAACAAATGAAAATCTAGACACGCGGTAGCGTGTCAAGCCAAGTTCAAGTTTAACAGAACTGGCGAGCAGCACCGTGTGCAATATTACACGAACCATTTGGAGCCACGTTTTACCCCCTCATTATTCAAAAAATATTTCACATAAACATGTCAAATTTCGCTCATATATTGAAACTTGCGAAATACATATGTTCTTTCATAATTTCATAAACACACCTCAAACGGTTATTTAGATATTAACGTCCAAGAATCGTCATTTTTATCACGTATTGACCTAAAGACCAAAACTTTAGAGTTTTGGTCCCTGTTCCAGATGACATAGAAAGTTCAAATTTGGCATCCAGATAGGTAGTAGGGTGAATACAAAGAAATAAATCTGAAACTAGTAAATTTTTATAATTTTATTATATTTTTTTAATGAATTGATTCTATTAGGAACACTTACTTATAATGCCTGTAAAGTAAGAATTATGACAGCTTGTCTTTATGTGGATTTTAAGGTCTACATGTGAATATATAACGAGTAGTATTGGTAATCTACCCCTTACTTTTTTTTATTTAAACGTATATCAGTTTTAGTACTTATTATATACGAATACAAATACAAATACAAATGAGCCCAAATAGCATACCGGTACCATCTACTCATTAGTACAAGTCGAATGGGACCAAACAGCATGAGTCTATGATGCGCCAAACCCGAGATATAGTAGGGATCCCCAGGGTCCAATATGAGCTCCAGATTTTGATACCGGTACCATCTGCTCATTAGTACAAGTCGAATGAGCCCAATCAGCATGAGTTTATACTGCGCCAAACCCGCGATCCAGTAGGAATACCTAGGGTCCAGCATGAGCTCCAGATTTTGATACCGGTACCATCTGCTCATTAGTACAAGTCGAATGAGCCCAAACAGCATGAGTTTATACTGCGCGAAACCCGAGATCCAGTAGGAATACCTAGGGTCCAGCATGAGCTCCAGATTTTGATACCGGTACCATCTGCTCATCAGTACAAGTCGAATGAGGCCAAACAGCATGAGTCTATGATACGCCAAACCCGAGATCCAGTAGGGATTCCCAGGGTCCAGCATGAGCTCCAGATTTTGATACCGGTACCATCTGCTCATCAGTACAAGTCGAATGAGCCCAAACAGCATGAGTTTATGATGCGCCAAACACGAGATCTATTAGGGATCCCCAGGGTCCAGCATGAGCTCCAGGTTTTAATACCGGTACCATCTGCTCAACAGTACAAGTAGAATGAGCCCAAACAGCATGAGTCTATGATGCGCCAATCCCGAGATCCATTAGGGATCCCCAGGGTCCAGCATGAGTTCCAGATTTTGATACCGGTACCATCTGCTCATCAGTACAAGTCGAATGAGCCCAAACAGTATGAGACTATGATGCTCCAAACCCGAGATCTATTAGGGATCCCCAGGGTCCAGCATGAGCTCCAGATTTTGATACCGGTACCATCTGCTCATCAGTACAAGTCGAATGAGCCCAAACAGCATGAGTCTATGATACGCCAAACCCGAGATCTATTAGGGATCCCCAGGGTCCAGCATGAGCTTCAGATTTTGATACCGGTACCAACTGCTCATCAGTATAAATCGAATGAGCCCAAACAGCATGAGTTTATGATGCGCCAAACCCGAGATCCATTAGGGATCCCCAGGGTTCAGCATGAGCTCCACATTTTGATACCGGTACCAACTGCTCATTAGTACAAGTCGAATGAGCCCAAACAGCATGAGTGTATGATGTGCCAAACCCGAGATCCAGTAGGGATCCCGAGGGTCCAGCATGAGCTCCAGATTTTGATACCGGTACTATCTGCTCATCAGTACAAGTCGAATGAGCCCATACAGCATGAGTTTATGATGCGCCAAACCCGAGATCCAGTAGGGATCCCCAGGGTCCAGCATGAGCTCCAGGTTTTGATACCGGTACCATCTGCTCATCAGTACAAGTCGAATGAGCCCAAACAGCATGAGTCTATGATGCGCCAAACCCGAGATCCAGTGGGGATCCCCAGGGTCCAGCATGATCTCCAGTATTTGGTACCGGTACCATCTGCTCATCAGTACAAGTCGAATGAGCCCAAACAGCATGAACCTATGTTGCGCCAAACCCGAGATCCAGTAGGCGTCCCCAGGGTCCAGCATGAGCTCCATCTTGTGATATTGGGCCCAACTTACATACCCGAGATGCAGTTTTAACATTAATTATTAGTACAAGACAGGATTAATTTAGTTACACTAACGTTAATCTAATTAACTGTTAATATTATTAAATTTTCAAGACGTTAGTGTAACTAACAGGTTAATTCTTATTGACGGTTAGTGTAATTAACGACGTCACGAAATCAATGCGAACTAGCGTTATTAAAAATTGATGGTTAGTGTACTTAGTATAATTGATTAGTTACGGAATTAATCTTCAATCTTATTGATCAATTTTCAATTCTAATTGAAATTAACGGCTAACACTGGTGCCAAGTTCAATGGTCAGTCTTGAAATTTGTTTATAACAACATAAAAATTATAACAAGTCAAAATATAATTTATTCTTAAAACTTACGATAATATATTGTAGCCCAGAGTTTGACTAGGCTATAATATAATTCGTATGTGAGAAATACGAATTATATTATAGCCTTCGCAAGTACTAAAGCTGTAAGTTCTTATTTTATTCTTCCTAAAATTTGGTTTGTTGGTAGAAACTAACCATCGAAAATAGGGCTTATCCATGACTGTTTTAGTAGATACTTAATAATATGAAAACTAGACAAGTCAAACCCTTAGGCTTCAATATACTATCGTAAGTTTTAAGAAGAAATTATATTTTGAGTTGTTATAATTTTTTATGTTGTTATAAAAACATTTCAGGACTAACCATTGAACTTTATTTTGTCGTTGAAGTCAACGACCAAGGCATATATAATATTTATATTGAACTTGGCTCTCATTTCACATTTATGTTTTTGATGGGATTTATCTTATTTTGGATAATGCGCGATACCGCTACATGTTTATTTTAAATATATGACCTCACCTCGACATAAGACGGACGGAAAAATGTGACAGACAGAAAAATATAATTAGTTTATTAATGCATCGCTAATTCATCAATAGGAACTTAAACCGACCAAACCAGACACTCTTTTTGACTCGATAACACACGAAACTCAATCAAGTTTAAAAGCAATCGTTAGAAAAAAAAAGAGATTTTAGTATTTTTTAAATACCCAATTAACTGCTCTTTTAAATTTATCTTTCGGCGACTTCAATTAGCGAAACACTCGTCTCAAAAAACAGATGGACAGACGTGGAACTCGTGGAAGTGGCCCTAAACTTTATGAATTCTAAACTATCCGTCAGTTAATTAGATTACGTACTTAGCGCTCGAAATTTGTGAGTACCGACCTATTAACTCTGTAATATCGTTCTTAGTGCCCTCGTAAACAAGTAAATAGTCTACCCGAAGGCATTTACATTGTGATTCCGTCCAGAACTCGGCCTTGAAATAAATAATTCGGGCGAGGACAGCCAAACAAGATTTGAATAGGTCCCATCTTAGTAAATAATAGTACCTATATTATTAGGAGCATGAAGTCCCGGGAGGCTGAATCAACGCTTGTTTAAAGTTTCAGTATGTAGATCACGCGCCAGAAAGGTTTATTTGAAGATATTTAGTTGCACGCACAGTTTGTTTGGGGCGCCGTTTGACATCATTTATATAATAGCTCGTGACATGGCGTACACGACATTACACGAAATTATAACATATAATAAAACATACCTTAGATATAATTTTAATTATGGCCAGGGGCCCAGGGTAGTTAGATTACATAATAGAAATCCATCGTTTTGAACACTGCTTGTGATTCAGAAAAACTATCATTTATTTTATTAACCACTTCATAAATGGACTTACATTATGCATACACGAATATCATTATATTATCATCACTACTTAGTATAAAACAAAGTCACTTTCCGCTGTCTGTCCCTATGTATGCTTAGATCTTTAAAACTACGCAACGGATTTTGATGCAGTTTTTTTAATAGATAGAGTGATTCAGATGGTTTATATGTATAATACATGCATAATATAGAAGAGAAACACTGATAATTTTTGAGGTTTCTAATTTGATGTACCTCGCTGGCTGAACCTTACCACATAGATCAAAATAATGTACTACAGTATTGTATACCTTAAAAAGGTCTACAAAAACTGTAGTACTCATTTTTCCAGTTGAAAATGTATACAGCACTAACTTTTATATTATTTATGTAAACCTTTTAATTTAAACTGCTACAACCGAGTAACGACCATGGCACGTTATAGTTGGCCATTTGTGGTGAACGATATAATTTTTGAATGTGCATTACATATAGCACGTTGTGTAATGCAATTCACGACCGATGAAATGCGTTTTATCTCAATTAATAACTAAATAATATAACATTTTAAAAATACAGTACCTATATAATTTAATTATTTGAAACTAAGTATGTATGAGCTATGTAAGTTTATTTATTTTTTATTTATATATTTTTCTTTCTTTTATATGTGTAAGTTTATTAATGTTTGGTTTATTTGCTTTGCAACACCTACTTTACTGTTAATTTACAAAGGTTTCCGCTTCCCAAAGGTTGTCTGGAAGAGATCGCTCTTTAGCGATAAGACCGCCAATTGTTTTGCCTCTGCTTTTTTGTTTGTGTCTTGTGTATATGTGTGTCTATTTTTTTTTTTATACCACGACGGTGGCAAACAAGCATACGGCCCGCCTGATGGTAAGCAGCTACCGTAACCTATGGACGCCTGCAACTCCAAAGGAGTCACATGCGCGTTGCCGACCCTTTACAAAAAGGAGGATTCACTGTGTTGACGACTAAAGGAACAAGAAGGTCCCTCATCGTCAACACACTGGGTCCTCTTTGAGCTCTTTGGCAACCTTACTCACCAGCAGGAACACAACACTATGAGTAGGGTCTAGTGCTATTTGGCTGTGGTTTTCTGTAAGGTGGAGGTACTTCCCCAGTCGGGCTCTGCTCCAGATTTGAGCGATGATATTCGCTGAACGTGCCCTACCACACTTAGCGAGATGTCATTCGCAGTACCCATACCTCTCATTTTGGCGTAGTTTAAGGACATACCCAGGTCCGGACGTAGTTTAAGGACATACCCGGGTCCGGGTATTATTTGAGGTGTGCAATAAAGAGTATTTATGTTATGTTATGTTATGTATATGAAAAAATATTATACTAAAATGCGAATCTAAATCCAAGCCAGGCCGTCCTTGCACGTTATTTAACGATGGAGGTATACTAACGCTTGACTGTATATTTTACTAGGTATGTTAAATACGAGTATAGCTCAAACTTGGTTTCTGCAGAAAGTAACGTGTGCAGATAGATATTGAGGCATGTAAAAAATTTATCTCAGTTTCTATTTTCCATAAAAAGTGCTTTATCCTATTAAGAGGCCTTATTCCCAAAACGCGCGAATTTCACAAAATGCTTTATTTTCTTCGAAGGCTATGGCGAAAATACTAAGTTTTTTTAAATCAACTATTGATGCACATAATAGTTCATCTCTTTATCTAGACGGCTATCGGAGCAAATATTACATTTTAACGAGTGAAATATGAAAAAAATTGGTTGTCTTGGAAGGCCTTTCCGGATTTTCCAGTACCGTTCATTTTCAGATTACGCAAAAAAGGGTAAACAATCTTATTCAATTTGAATTAAATTCAATTGAGTATATCATGTATGAGACGGCCATGGAAATAAAAATCGAAGATTCATCTTGGATAATCGACAAAATACCTTCTGATTATATGCCAGTTTTTTTGATGAAAACACGGTTACATTTCATTTTATCCACGAAAACTCTATGAATATTTTGCCCTAAAAATATTACCATTGCAAAGATAAACTATATTTCTATCACGATAAAAAAAAACATTACTATAGCAGTAAATTTCAAATTACTATGAATTTTTAAAAATGACACTTAAATCACACTTCACATGACACTTTTTGTAAGAATCGTATTTTTGGGTACTTAATAATAATAAACATGGTTCAAAATTATTTTTTTGTATTACTAATACTTCAAACTATCTTATAAATAGCATTTTATGCGGCTTTTTTCATTAATAGAGTTTTTCGACCTTTTAGGGAATAAGGAGCCTTAAGGGTTAAAATACATTGGACCTGTTGCATATGTACAGTCTATAGCCAACCTAACTTCGTGCGAACCATTCGCGCCAAGTAGCGGCCATGTTCGCTTCTCCATGTAAACTATTGCTCATCGCGATAAGATAATGTTGTGCGGAATCATGAATTATTCCACTCTGACGTCGCTGCAAAGTACAGGAATATTTTCTCAGTTGCCTGTAGGTATCTAATCTATGGAAGTAAGCGGATCACGTCGGCTTATTTGTGTTTGTTATGAGATCGCAGCCCCTTGGCGCCTCGGTGCAGTTGCATAGACTAGCTACACTAGTCCAAGAAGAAATCCGAAACTCCTGCGTAGGTTTGTTAGGTAGACCGAGGTCTAAAATTATAATCTATTTCACGCAGTGATTTCTTGAACTCACCATTCTATTGATCATCAATCGATATCATAGGTACCTATTCGTATCGTGCTGAAACATCAGAATCACCGCATTTACAGTTTCACCAATTAAATAGAATTAGAAGTGTCCACATAAATAGACCCCAAAATCTACAACGAAACGGCCCATCCAGCACCGATTGAACCTGCAATTACACCTCAATTGTCCGTACCATGTTGGCACTGCTAGCAATTCCTCCCGTCCACATTTTTCAATGAAACATCTGTATTCTACTCGTCGCCTGTACCTACTGCAGTCGCCCTGCATTGCCCTTTCTATTGTGCAAACAGAACTAGTTCAAACCGGACGTATCTGGATTGTCTCTGCTTACTGTCTCAACCTCATCCCTCATCTATCTCCTTCGAAACCTGAGCTTTATTACTAAAGGCATAAGATTCATTTCAAAGATTTTTGTTGAAGTTTAAAGAGCTGCGGAAAGTAAGTAGTGGCTATCGGAATTTATATTCCCTCGAGTAACCTTGATAACTTTAACAAGCTACCAATGTTAGAACAATGATATATTCCTCGTATTTGCCTACTAACAAGGGTTTATAAATAAATAACTTAGTGCCAATATTTATGTAATATAACGTATTTCACAGTCGAGTGTAATAATAGTCTCAGTGTATCTTACGATATTATCATATTTGAAAACCTCGTTCTATTAATATCCGGGAGTGTAACGATACACAATTATTAACAATATAATAGGATTAGATAAAAAACGAACAATCTTATTGACCTCGGTGAAGCTACATAGGTACATAGAAATAAAAGAAAGCTAAGTGCGAGTCGCGGCATGTGGAGTATCGCGGTAGCTGGTCCACAAATATAAAAAAATGTGATCCAGAAAAAAACATATTCCAGAAAAATAAATTAAATTAAGTAGATACCTTTTTATATGTTTGTTTTAATTTTGAGGAGAACTGTATACTGATGTGTTTTTTTGTGAAAGGATGAAACCTGTTTTGTGGATTTCAAGATTTACATATATTTTTATTTATATGTGCCTCATGTATCAATAAATGGTTGATTCACCCAGAAATTGACATCTATGGATAGGATACGGAAATTTTACGGGTTTACAATTATAATACCATAACTTCTTCGTCTATTGTAGCATATCCCTTACATACCTCAGGATTGAATAGCTGAAATGCTGGGCTGAGCATTTATCTGATTTGTGTTGCACTTTACTAGTTATTCTGCAATCCTTGTTCAACACACGCACCCATACGAAAATCCCGTGGCGCTCTCAAACATCGCGCGCTATTCTTCTAACCTTGTCTTCATCTTAGAAACTCAATTTTCATGCTCTGAAATACGCAGAAGAAAGTTATTAACTCTCGAACACTTTTATACACTTCCTTGTCGCGGATCTTTGACCTACAGCCACAAACAAGCGACTTTCGAAACCTAGATTTCTCACCTTTTCTTAGTTTTACTTATGTTTGGTTATTGGTATCCTCGTTTTGTTCACGTTATTGTACATTTTTATACTATTTTGAAATGTTTATTTAGACTTCTCCATAGTGACGTGCTCTGTCTAGCTTGTCAATTCTTCATAATTGCTAAGTTAGTACACAGATATCTCAAAGAACAGATCAGAAATTATAAGTTGAACGTTTTCTATACTTCCGATCTGCTCTTACTAACGTACTTATCAGTAAGTAAGAAAGAGATAAACACCATGCTATCTGACAGGTCTTCACCTGTCATTGTCTCAGCCTTTCATGACTTCGTGACGAGAATTAGTGCAGTGAATGATAATTTTCTACTAAATATCGACATCGATATTTACTGTTGATATTACTTGATATCCGTAACAGGTATTCCACACACTTAACACTTTAACAGGTATTACAGGAATGTTATAAAAAAACTAACAGGTGAATTTTGTGCTTTTCAGTGGGTTTGTTTTATAAAGGCAGTTCCCCTTTTTTAAGAAATTAAATTAAATTATAATTTTAGTATAGTTCTTTTGTTTTGTTTTTCATTTATCAGCACCAATGGATTGCAGACCCGAATATTTGAAATTAATTTCAACTTGATACCTCACACGTTCCTGAGAATTTCTGTCTTGACAGACGGACAGACAAAGAACAAAGTGATCCTATAAGGGTTCTTTTTTTCCGTTTGAGGTACGGAATCCTGAAAAGGACAAATAGTGCAGACAACTAAAAAGTCATTCATCTATTTACACGTTATATTATTTACAGGAGAGATATAATATGAACGGTACACGAGGACTACTGCCTACTGGGAGGACTGGCTACTGACCCATGAATAAAACAGTTGTATTTAAATGGACACGAAGCTTTTCCCCTATCTTTTTATTTTTTTACTTTTCCCTTATTATTTAGCCCTACGGCGTCGATCCATATTTGACGTAATAGATTATTTTCCGGAAATCTGAAAAATTTACAATTGAGTATGTAAACAATAATTTAATATAATAATATTTTGTCTTTGCCTATACAAATGTTTCATATCGATAAAATATCGACATAATTATTTTCATTTAGTTACAACACTAGCGTCGTTTACAAAAATTTAATTTTACCAATAAATCTCAATAAAATCAACTTGAAACTACGTAAACAGTTCTTATTTTATAGTATCCAGCATGTGCAGTTATCCGAGACTATTATGTTACATAATGTGCTTGAAATTTTCGAAATAAAAACAAAAGTGTCTTACCGATGAAAACTGGTATTTTCTCCGGACTTCTTTGCTGATTTGAACCAGCTCCGGCAGTAGGGCACTATGCATGACATTTCTGCCTAATATAATCTTGAATTATTCAATTTATACACCTTAATTATCGGAAATAGCACCATAACTTGTAAGAAACCGTCATATGCTACAATTTTGTGTTTGACGTCTCGGTTAATTTGACAAGTTGGTTAAGTTTTAAATTGAGACAATTAGTTAACAGCCGAACAAGGTCGTACTATCTGTCCCATTCTAACTCATCTTGGTTAACCATAAATAACCAAAGAGACAACTATATGAAAAAACCGGCCAAGAGCGTGTCGGGCCACGCTCAGTGTAGGGTTCCGTAGTTTTCCGTCCGTCACAGTAAGTGTCCCCACTTAAGAGTTAATAACACCGCCATGTAGGATATGATATGAGAGTTCCACGTACAGCGACATCTATCGGCAAATTAAGTAAACTATTGCGCGCGAGCTTAAAGTATGGAAGATGATTTTTATGGAATAATTCTTTATTGCGTGAACCGATTTTCACCGTTTTTACTTTATTTGAAAGCACGTCATTTCATTGTAATTTTGTAGAAATTACAGGTACAATAAACACCTGCTTATGCGGTTAAATTACAAACTTAGTTCAGAAATTATTTTGTAATTTTTTTTCAAAAACTATTCATCCTATCAAGTTCAAAATAATTTTCCTAGAAAGTTTTTATAAAGTTCTACTTTTGAGATTTTTTTCATATTTTTAAAACTTACGGTTCAAAAGTTAGAGGGGGGGGGACGCATATTTTTTTACTTCTGGAGCGAATATTTCCGAAAATATTTACATTATCGAAAAATGATTTTAGGAAACCCCTATTCATTTTTAAATACCTATCCAACAATATATCACACGTTAGGCTTGAAATGAAAAAAAAAATCACTCCCCACTTTACGTATAGGGGAGGTACCCTAATAAAAAAAAAAATTCCACTTTTTATTTTACCACTTTGTCGGCGTGATTGATATACATATTAGTACCAAATTTCAGCTTTCTAGTGCTAACGGTCACTGAGATTATCCGCGGACGGACGGACGGACGGACGGACGGGCAGACAAAGCGAAACTATAAGGGTTCCTAGTTGACTACGGAACCCTAAAAACGTCTGACTTATAATTTCTGATCTGTTCTTTGAGATATCTGTGAGTTAGTAACTAAAGGCTAAGTTTGTTAAATATTTTGTACTCATGTTGTCCTGGCCTTTTATAAAATTTCAAAAAATAATTGTAAGAACTCTGTATTCGCTGGCTGCCCCTATATAAGCCTGTCACTGACAAACGTCAATGACTTTCAGGTTAGCTTCGAAGAAGTAAATTTTCCAAACAAAAGGTCTGTGCGGGGCCGAAGTGGCCCCGCACTTGAAGCGACCTCTCTCTCCTGGCATAAACTCTCCGGGTTACTAATTCCTGAGTCTCCAGCTTCTACGTTCGCATCTGAGGGCGAGTCTTCAGCTACTACGTTCGCCTCTGAGGGCGAGCCTCCAGCAACTCCTTTCGCCTCTGAGGGCGAGCTTTCTACTCCATTCGCCTAGTCTGGGCGAGCCTCCCAGCTACTACGTTCGCCTCTGAGGGTGAGCCTCCACCTACTACGTTCGCCTAGTGTGGGCAAGCCACCTACTACGTTCGCCTAGTGTGGGCGAGCCACCTACTACGTTCGCCTACTGTGGGCGAGCCACCTACTACGTTCGCCTAGTGTGGGCGAGCCACCTACTACGTTCGCCTAGTGTGGGCGAGCCTCCAGCCACTTCGTTCGCCTCTGAGGGCGAGCCTCTACTCCGTTCGCCTCTGAGGGCGAGCATCTACTACATCCGCCGCTGAGGGCGGTCCTCTACTCCGTTCGCCTCTTGGGGCGAGCCTCCGTGCCTCTACTACGTTCGCCTTTGAGGGCGAGCCCGTGAAGAACCTCCGGCTTTACCTTTTTATCTTACCAAGGCTATATTGACTTACCTTTCCTCTTACAACTGAAAAATATTGTGAAATAAAGAACCCACTACCTGAATTTCCTTTTTATTATTTACTTTCTTCACCTTATCCGTTGCGTGTTCTTCCACCTATCTAGTTGGAACAGCACGTAACGTGACACTATGAACTATCTAACCATATAATAATAATATTAACGCTGGTGTAAATAACGCATTCAGGTTGCGTAGACCAAAATAATCCAATGTGCTGTATTTTTTTATACTACGACGGTAGCAAACAAGCATACGACCCGTCTGATAATAATAAATCACCGCTGCCTTTGGACGCCTGCAATATCACAGGTGTCACATGCGGGTTGCCGACCCTAAAGTGCAAGTGACATGAACGATTGTTGAATATTTGAATAAGTCTCCTTACATCATATATTTATAAATTTAACTGAATGGAATGCTAAGGATTTTTATCACACTATAGAACCCTACGTTCGTCAGTAAAAATATAATAGTGACAATTGATTGATGTAGCCGATAGTACCAATTATGTTGCCCCACAATAGCTATCTAGTGCCAGAACGACTTAACGAATTAACACTCGACTCGTTAGTTTTTGTTCATTGCATTGTATTCTTTGGTTATCTTGAAAGAATTCCGAGAATAGTACTAGTGTCGGAATTTCCTCATAGCATCAGCTTCTAACTTTTTGTAAACTAAGTACATTGTTTCCTTTCTAGGAATGTCCATCTTTCTTTCTCACATCCGTGTAAAAAAATACTATAATTGATTATGTTACGAATAAGTTCTACACGGGTTCGACTGATATGATTTAAAAAAATGTATATAGGCTGTTCCTTGTGAATATTATAGGCCTCTCGAGATCATATCTACTTCAGTATGTAGCATAAACTAAAATCTTGGTGTATTAAGTGTGAACATTTAATAGCACTATATAATTTTTGTGAAATACGTTTTTTTTAGAAACTTATTTCAGTTTATAACGATATTAACTTATCTTTTGCTGCAGTTAACTAACTGTTCATTCTTTTTTTTCTTACAAATCTCTTTATTCAATCATGCTGCAATGAAAATAACAAGATTTATTTATATATATTATATTATAGATATAAATAGGAATTACAAGAAACTCATAAAATTGTAAAATATATATAAATAAAAATGAATGTACCTACTCGTACATAAATAGTATACATATGTAAATGTTTTTATTCTGATGCTTTCACATTGCAACGTTAATCGTGAAACAAATAAAATCAGTGTGACTGATTCTGTAATCACTGATTACAGAATAACGAATGAAGGTTACCTAATTAACAACAAAATATTTGCATGGCGCGCTTCGTAGTGCAATTTGAACTAAAATGAAAATAATTCAGAAACTCGCTTTGTAACAAAAGATGTCGATTAGTGTTCGTGTTCATTTCCAACACGTGCTCTCGTAATAACATGTATAAACAACGTTATTACACTGTAATCGAGCTGGAAAGCATCTTCGGATTCATTTTATGTCGGACGCCTTGAATCCAGGGAATAAAACTTGTATGTTATTCTCAGTACGCGAATCGTAACTATAAGACGTGCACAAAATGTCGTAAGCTTTGTAAATATCGGGTATCTTTACTTGTAGCGAGTAGTTAACGGGAATCATCATCCTCCTGGCAGTTTTGCCAGCTTTTGCCTCGGCTTAATTGAGCCTGGCATCTGTTTGGCAACCTTGGGCCGTATTCTAACTTTAAAACACGTATAAACACCATCCTACTTCAATACAACTCCAATGCATTAACAACGCAATACAGCTACGGCATAAACATCTGAATCAGAAATATCAGAATTTGCTTGAGAAAAATTCCAACGCAACTCCAGTACAACTTCAATATTGGTTGATTGTTTGTCGTCTGTTGGAGTTATGTATGAGATAGGTTGTGTTGTTGTATAGTGTATTGTTAATGTATTTTAAAATTAGAATCCGGCACCTTATCTAATGAATTTGCGTAGGCACAATTTTTTACGAAAGCGACTGATCCATCTAACCTTCCATCCCAGAGTGGAAACTAAGACTAGCTCTATCTTGACGTGCACGCATGCCACTTTATTATACTTCAGGAATATGTTTTTTACAGGATCCTGGAAACGAGATCATGATATCTGAAAGCCCTTGACCATGAAAACAGCCACGTTGAATGAAACTGTTCTATTGAACACGGAGACATTGTGTGGCATTCTAACTACTATATTTTTACAATTTGAAAACAAGAAAAGGATGATCTGAATAAGCCAAACATCACTTTTAACACGTCCAATCTTGTTCACCATCAAATTAAGATTAAAGCAATGCCAAATGTATTCTTTAAATAGACCTCAATGTCCCTTGAAATTTTTCGGTAAGAACCTTGGGTGTGATTTAAGTATTTATTGGGCTTTAACGTTATAATAATACTTGTATGCAATGTGCTCATAAGGAAACTAATATATTCTAACCACGCATTCCTGAAGCCAAAAGAAAGAAAAAACATTACTACGAGTAACTTTACGAGTTTATGCCAATTACATAAAAAAATTGGTTTATTTTCGAATTTTCTAATATTTTTCTACGTTCATGAATAAACTATTGCTTGATATGAATTACTACCTATTTTTTTAAAACTGTTCAAAGTGGTTACATTGATATTTGTCAAAAAAAATGTCTAGACTAAGCCTCATAGTGGCGATATCGCCATCAAAAACGCATCTTGCACTGAGTTACAATAAAAATAATGTGTGCTTAATAGATATTATCTCTGAAACTAAGCGAATCCCAGCAAAGTGTATACCTAAATATAACATTTTAGTCTCTTAATTAACTAATATCATTTGTTTTGAAATACAAAAAATATCATAAGGAAGCATATTTAATTCAGTTTTTAAATATATACAATTTAATGCTTTTATTATAAAAAAACTACGCGAAAAAAAATCATTCGTTTCTCTTATCTTAATTCTATTAGATCCTCTCAAAAATTGCTCCTAAAAGTGCCATCTTCATCTTCCAAATTTTATAATTGCTCATTTACGTTCCAGGCCGTTCGTTTGTGGAATTCTCTCCCTCTCAACATTAAACGCGCGCAATCTATTGGTAGCTTTAAATCGCAACTTAAGGAATACTATTTATCTCTTCCTTAGGTTTTTAAGTTGACACTGTTGTTTCTTATTGTGTGTGTTATATATGTATATATGTACGTATATGTATGTTTATTTTGTATTTATTTAAGTATGTATATTCATATGAATGTGCTGTGTTATGTATTTCGTCTCTTTTGTTTCTATGCACCACCTACTGCTTATTGTTTTTCTCTAGTCTCCACTACCCAAAGGTTGTCTGGAAGAAATCGCTCATTAGCGATAAGACCGTCTGTTGTTACATCTACCTAAATTTATCTAATTGTAAAATTTGTGCTTGTAACTGTATGAGGTGTGCAATAAAGAGTATTTATTATTATTATTATTATTATTATTCGCGTCGGGGTGTAAATGTTTTCTCCATAAAAAATCAATCAGAAACGTGAACATCCGAAGCGAATTGACCTTAAAATGTATGTATTGCTTATTATTAGTCAATTTTGCTCAGAAATATACTGATAAAATCTTTTTGATTCCACGTGAGCACATTGTATACTTGTATTTCCTTTTTATTTTTATTCATTGATGTTCAGGACAACAACAGCCCTAAATAAGAGTATGACATATAAATGGTTACATAACAGGTGGCCAATAACAGTCATTCATACATTACATTGTACATAATAAGTAATGTAGGTAAGTATTAATTGGTAGGAAACAGTACAAAAATGAAGTGTGCAAAAAAAGTTAAACAAAATGCTCATCGCAAGTAAGATAAATTACCACATAAGGAGATGTTATTCAATCAAATACAAACATTGAAAACATTGAAAAAATAATCAACCCAGTTGGACTTGAACCAACATCGATACGCCTTACCGGGGCTCGATATCGCTTTAACAATTAAGCTATGGGTTCAGTTACCGAGCTGACGAAATTCTCAATGCCTTCAATTATCTTTTTGCATTTATTTTTACATCGACTTTATAGCAGCCGTAAGCGACATCTAGGTGCCAACCACTAGAGTTAGATACCCTTCCCGCCGACCCTTTTACAAGTGTCACAACGGAAATAACAGATGGCGCCTGCTATCAACTCATAATTATTTTACATTTTTTAAAGTGGGTATTCCACTCATACATTAGTATGTTATTCAATCAAATACAAACATTGAAAACATTGAAAAAATAATCAACCCAGTTGGACTTGAACCAACATCGATACGCCTTACCGGGGCTCGATATCGCTTTACCAATTAAGCTATGGGTTCAGTTACCGAGCTGACGAAATTCTCAATGCCTTCAATCATCTTTTTGCATTTATTTTTACATCGACTTTATAGCAGCCGTAAGCGACATCTAGGTGCCAACCACTAGAGTTAGATACCCTTCCCGCCGACCCTTTTACAAGTGTCACAACGGAAATAACAGATGGCGCCTGCTATCAACTCATAATTATTTTACATTTTTTAAAGTGGGTATTCCACTCATATATTAGTATGTTATTCAATCAAATACAAACATTGAAAACATTGAAAAAATAATCAACCCAGTTGGACTTGAACCAACATCGATACGCCTTACCGGGGCTCGATATCGCTTTACCAATTAAGCTATGGGTTCAGTTACCGAGCTGACGAAATTCTCAATGCCTTCAATCATCTTTTTGCATTTATTTTTACATCGACTTTATAGCAGCCGTAAGCGACATCTAGGTGCCAACCACTAGAGTTAGATACCCTTCCCGCCGACCCTTTTACAAGTGTCACAACGGAAATAACAGATGGCGCCTGCTATCAACTCATAATTATTTTACATTTTTTAAAGTGGGTATTCCACTCATATATTAGTATGTTATTCAATCAAATACAAACATTGAAAACATTGAAAAAATAATCAACCCAGTTGGACTTGAACCAACATCGATACGCCTTACCGGGGCTCGATATCGCTTTACCAATTAAGCTATGGGTTCAGTTACCGAGCTGACGAAATTCTCAATGCCTTCAATCATCTTTTTGCATTTATTTTTACATCGACTTTATAGCAGCCATAAGCGACATCTAGGTGCCAACCACTAGAGTTAGATACCCTTCCCGCCGACCCTTTTACAAGTGTCACAACGGAAATAACAGATGGCGCCTGCTATCAACTCATAATTATTTTACATTTTTTAAAGTGGGTATTCCACTCATACATTAGTATGTTATTCAATCAAATACAAACATTGAAAACATTGAAAAAATAATCAACCCAGTTGGACTTGAACCAACATCGATACGCCTTCCCGGGGCTCGATATCGCTTTACCAATTAAGCTATGGGTTCAGTTACCGAGCTGACGAAATTCTCAATGCCTTCAATCATCTTTTTGCATTTATTTTTACATCGACTTTATAGCAGCCGTAAGCGACATCTAGGTGCCAACCACTAGAGTTAGATACCCTTCCCGCCGACCCATTTACAAGTGTCACAACGGAAATAACACATGGCGCCTGCTATCAACTCATAATTATTTTACATTTTTTAAAGTGGGTATTCCACTCATACATTAGTATGTTATTCAATCAAATACAAACATTGAAAACATTGAAAAAATAATCAACCCAGTTGGACTTGAACCAACATCGATACGCCTTCCCGGGGCTCGATATCGCTTTACCAATTAAGCTATGGGTTCAGTTACCGAGCTGACGAAATTCTCAATGCCTTCAATCATCTTTTTGCATTTATTTTTACATCGACTTTATAGCAGCCGTAAGCGACATCTAGGTGCCAACCACTAGAGTTAGATACCCTTCCCGCCGACCCATTTACAAGTGTCACAACGGAAATAACACATGGCGCCTGCTATCAACTCATAATTATTTTACATTTTTTAAAGTGGGTATTCCACTCATACATTAGTATGTTATTCAATCAAATACAAACATTGAAAACATTGAAAAAATAATCAACCCAGTTGGACTTGAACCAACTTCGATACGCCTTACCGGGGCTCGATATCGCTTTACCAATTAAGCTATGGGTTCAGTTACCGAGCTGACGAAATTCTCAATGCCTTCAATCATCTGTTTGCATTTATTTTTACATCGACTTTATAGCAGCCGTAAGCGACATCTAGGTGCCAACCACTAGAGTTAGATACCCTTCCCGCCGACCCTTTTACAAGTGTCACAACGGAAATAACAGATGGCGCCTGCTATCAACTCATAATTATTTTACATTTTTCAAAGTGGGTATTCCACTCATACATTAGTATGTTATTCAATCAAATACAAACATTGAAAACATTGAAAAAATAATCAACCCAGTTGGACTTGAACCAACATCGATACGCCTTACCGGGGCTCGATATCGCTTTACCAATTAAGCTATGGGTTCAGTTACCGAGCTGACGAAATTCTCAATGCCTTCAATCATCTTTTTGCATTTATTTTTACATCGACTTTATAGCAGCCGTAAGCGACATCTAGGTGCCAACCACTAGAGTTAGATACCCTTCCCGCCGACCCTTTTACAAGTGTCACAACGGAAATAACAGATGGCGCCTGCTATCAACTCATAATTATTTCACATTTTTTAAAGTGGGTATTCCACTCATATATTAGTATGTTATTCAATCAAATACAAACATTGAAAACATTGAAAAAATAATCAACCCAGTTGGACTTGAACCAACATCGATACGCCTTACCGGGGCTCGATATCGCTTTACCAATTAAGCTATGGGTTCAGTTACCGAGCTGACGAAATTCTCAATGCCTTCAATCATCTTTTTGCATTTATTTTTACATCGACTTTATAGCAGCCGTAAGCGACATCTAGGTGCCAACCACTAGAGTTAGATACCCTTCCCGCCGACCCTTTTACAAGTGTCACAACGGAAATAACAGATGGCGCCTGCTATCAACTCATAATTATTTTACATTTTTTAAAGTGGGTATTCCACTCATATATTAGTATGTTATTCAATCAAATACAAACATTGAAAACATTGAAAAAATAATCAACCCAGTTGGACTTGAACCAACATCGATACGCCTTACCGGGGCTCGATATCGCTTTACCAATTAAGCTATGGGTTCAGTTACCGAGCTGACGAAATTCTCAATGCCTTCAATCATCTTTTTGCATTTATTTTTACATCGACTTTATAGCAGCCATAAGCGACATCTAGGTGCCAACCACTAGAGTTAGATACCCTTCCCGCCGACCCTTTTACAAGTGTCACAACGGAAATAACAGATGGCGCCTGCTATCAACTCATAATTATTTTACATTTTTTAAAGTGGGTATTCCACTCATACATTAGTATGTTATTCAATCAAATACAAACATTGAAAACATTGAAAAAATAATCAACCCAGTTGGACTTGAACCAACATCGATACGCCTTCCCGGGGCTCGATATCGCTTTACCAATTAAGCTATGGGTTCAGTTACCGAGCTGACGAAATTCTCAATGCCTTCAATCATCTTTTTGCATTTATTTTTACATCGACTTTATAGCAGCCGTAAGCGACATCTAGGTGCCAACCACTAGAGTTAGATACCCTTCCCGCCGACCCATTTACAAGTGTCACAACGGAAATAACACATGGCGCCTGCTATCAACTCATAATTATTTTACATTTTTTAAAGTGGGTATTCCACTCATACATTAGTATGTTATTCAATCAAATACAAACATTGAAAACATTGAAAAAATAATCAACCCAGTTGGACTTGAACCAACTTCGATACGCCTTACCGGGGCTCGATATCGCTTTACCAATTAAGCTATGGGTTCAGTTACCGAGCTGACGAAATTCTCAATGCCTTCAATCATCTGTTTGCATTTATTTTTACATCGACTTTATAGCAGCCGTAAGCGACATCTAGGTGCCAACCACTAGAGTTAGATACCCTTCCCGCCGACCCTTTTACAAGTGTCACAACGGAAATAACAGATGGCGCCTGCTATCAACTCATAATTATTTTACATTTTTTAAAGTGGGTATTCCACTCATACATTAGTATGTTATTCAATCAAATACAAACATTGAAAACATTAAAAAAATAATCAACTCTATATCGAGCCCCGGTAAGGCGTATCGATGTTGGTTCAAGTCCAACTGGGTTGATTATTTTTTCAATGTTTTCAATGTTTGTATTTGATTGAATAACATACTAATGTATGAGTGGAATACCCACTTTAAAAAATGTAAAATAATTACACATAAGGAGATGTTATAACTTTATAAACAAGATATGTTTCCACTAGTACAGTGATTAATAATCTATGAATGTGCAATACCAAATATATGTATATTAAAGGATTTTTAAAGGAAATAGGTAGGTATATCACGTTAATATAAAGTCATAGCAAAGACCAACTTTAAATGCTGAATTGATTGTTTTGATCTTGAAATTATTATTAACAATTTACAATTTACAAGTCTCTTTCTAACTCATCCGAAAGAGACTTCGTGTTACAAATTGTAACTTGTAGATTTATTTAATAGGCCTCACGATTCAATACACTGTTTAAATATTTTCGGCTCCTCGTGAGCACGTTGTATATGTATTTACAAGTACAACTGCGGTTATTTAGCTGCAGTCGAATGTTGGTATTTATCTCATCGTTAGATAGTTCAAATAGTTGTTTCAATATTCCACTGCCGTATATTGTTATTGATTTTACTAAAAATGTTCCGAGCTATATGAAATAGCGTTATGACAAATAAAACGACGACAGTCGATCGTGCAACGGCGATGAAATAAAACTGGCATGTTCGTATGAGTTTGACGGCAAAACTGAAATATTGTTAAACTTGCAAAACGACAAAGTGGTTGTGTTAAAATGGAAATGTTTGTGCACATATGCCTTGTTGATTGATATGTTGCGGGAAATGTTTAAACCATTTGTAACGAATATGTAAGAAATAAGATATTTAATACCGCATGTCATTTAATGTTCAAATAGCAAGAGCAAAAAGCTAGGGCAAACGCTAGGAGGAAGGAATAATGTCATTTAATATTCAGTATTTTTTAGGGTTCCGTAGCCAGAATGGCAAAAAAGGAACCCTTATAGTTTTGGTCATGTCCGTCTGTCCGTCCGTCCGTATGTCACAGCCATTTTACTCGGTAACTATCAGACGTATCTTAATAAAATTAAGACATAAGGTGTAGTTTATATGCCGCTATTTAGTTATGTAGTGAAATTGCAGAAAAAAATATTTTCAGGGCGGCGCTCCATATATGTAACTAAATTTAAAAAATAATATTACCAAATATCAACATGTTGTACATCAATCGACAGGTCTTTAAAAATAACATTGAGGTTTTCTTAAAAATTTTGTGATTAAGTGAATAGTTTCAGAAATAATCGCTTCGAAAGTCGGAAAAATAGCGTCCCCCCCTGTAACTTTTGAACTCAAAAATTATGAAAAAATTTGAGCAGATGCGCGTTATCATATAGTTTCTACGAAAATATTTTTGAATATTATCGGTTTAGCCATTTTTGAGTTATTTCCAATAAACTTCTTCCATAGGCATCAGATACGAACTTTTGGCATTAGTATGGTTCTTATTCCATTGAAGCTACCGAACCCTCCATTATGCGTTGTCCGACACGCACTTGGCCGGTTTTTAGGGTTCCGTAGTCAACTAGGAACCCTTATTGTTTCGCCAAGTCTGCCCGTCCGTCCGTCCGTCCGCGGATAATCTCAGTGACCGTTAGCACTAGAAAGCTGAAATTTGGTACTAATATGTATATCAATCACGCTGACAAAGTGGTGAAATAATAAAAACTTTTTACAAAAAAAAGATAAACTGACTTCAAAAAGGATAAAATAAACTATTATATTATTTATATGCGTTACAAACTGATATGTTTGAAGTCGGTGCCAAGCCAAAAAGTTACAATACCGGCAAATCAGCTTCAAGTCTGAAAATCACAAAACAGTTAATACGAACGAGGCGTATATGTTCAGTTCTTCATACTATAGAACTATTCTAATACGGTATTGACTGCACGTAGGTTTTAATTCAAGTACAGAGAGAAAGTAAAATCACGCGTCTTATGATGTTTGTTAATAAACTTTTTTACTAGTTTTCGGACTAACCATATCTCGAACGGAGCCCGTGCTTCGGTTTGAATTATTTATCCTACTCAATCTAAGGTGTAATATCGAATTTTAAAGGAATTCAATGGCAGGATTGATCTTTCTATACTCAGACACTGGGTGTGTGGGGCTCACCTTTTCAGTAGAAAAAGGTGCGATATTTAAATTTTCTATGGAAGGAATACGTGTTTATATATTTTTTTAATTTGCCGCCTTTTTATGATTATTGACAAAGTAGACGTGTATCAGAGTATATATACATGGGTACCTCTTTTCATCAAAATTGGATTAGTAGTTTAGACGTGAAAATGTAACAGATAGATTCACATTCACCTTTGCAATATAAGTGGGAATCGAAATGTTACGTGATTTTCAGACTTGAAGCTGATTTGCCGGTATTGTAACTTTTTGACTTGGCACCGACTTCAAACATATCAGTTTGTAACGCATATAAATAATATAATAGTTTATTTTATACTTTTTGAAGTCATTTTATCTTTTTTTTGTAAAAAGTTTTTATTTTTACATTTTTAGTGGTTATAAGATTATCATAATCGGACAACGGATCTCGCAATAATCGGTGAAGATATATAAGAAAAAGTTCATGATACGTACTCAATGCAAAAAGGAAAGTTCCACATATCATATGTGGTCTTGATCATTAGGTCCACTCCATCAAATTAGTGATTTTGTATAGGAAATGCTTGAGTTGCATAAAAAAACAACCAAATCACCATATATGTGCCATTATAAATTGAGGAGTTCCCTCAATTCCTCTTGGATCCCATCATCAGAACAGCACCAGATTAATGTGGAACCATCTTAAAGGTAGCTACTTTCAAACAAAAGAAGAATTCCTCAAATTGGACCACGGGTCTCGGAGTAATCGTTCAACATCCTACATTAAAAAAAAATCATCATCATTATCATCAAAACAACCATCATCAAGAGGTCCACTTCATCAAATTGGTGGTTTTCGAGAGAAAATCCTCGAGTTGCTTAAGAAAACACCCAAATCACCATACGTATGCCTTTAAAAATTGAGGAGTTCCCTCAATTCCTCATAGATCACATCATCAGAACAGCACCAGATTAATATGGGACCACCTTGGAAGTAGACCCTTTCAAACAAAAAAGAATTATTCAAATCGGACCACGCGTCTCGGAGTAATCGGTGAACATACATAAAAAAAAAGCCCAAACCGAATACAGAACCTCCTCCTTCTATGAAATTGAAGTCGGTTAAAAAGTGGAAAAATATGTTTTATTAGGGTACCTCCCCTATACGTAAAGTGGGGAGTGATTTTTTTTTCATTTCAACCCTAACGTGTGATATATTGTTGGATAGGTATTTAAAAATGAATAGGGGTTTACTAAAATCATTTTTTGATAATGTAAATAGTTTCGGAAATAATCGCTTCAGAAGTTTAAAAAAATGTGCCCCCCCCCCCCCCCTCTGACTTTTGAACCATAAGTTTTAAAAATATGAAAAAAATATCAAAAGTAGAACTCTATAAAAACTTTCTAGGAAAATTATTTTGAACTTGATAGGTTGAATAGTTTTTGAAAAAAAATTACAAAATAATTTCTGAACTAAGTTTATAATTTAACCGTATAAGCAGGTGTTTATTGTACCATCAGGTTCAAAATTGCATGGTCAATTTATCAATGAATTCATTCATAAATTGGCCATGCAATTCTGAACCCGATAGTACCTGTAATTTCTAAAAAATCACAATGAAATGACGTGCTTTCAAATAAAGTAAAAACGGTGAAAATCCGTTCACGCAATAAAGAATTATCCTATAAAAATCATCTTTCATACTTTAAGCTCGCACGCAATAGTTTACTTAATTTGCCGATAGATGTCGCTGTACGTGGAACGCTCATGTCATATCCTACATGGCGGTGTTATTTTAACTCTTAAGTGGGGACACTTACTGTGACGGACGGAAAACTACGGAACCCTACACTGAGCCTGGCCCGACACGCTCTTGGCCGGTTATTTTTAGGGTTCCGTAGTCAACTAGGAACCCTTATAGTTTCGCCATGTCTGCCCGTCCGTCCGTCCGTCCGCGGATAATCTCAGTGACCGTTAGCACTAGAAAGCTGAAATTTGGTACTAATATGTATATCAATCACGCCGACAAAGTGGTGAAATAAAAAGTGGATAAAAATGTTTTATTAGGGTACCTCCCCTATACGTAAAGTGGGGAGTGATTTTTTTTTCATTTCAACCCTAACGTGTGATATATTGTTGGATATCATATCCTACATGGCGGTGTTATTTTAACTCTTAAGTGGGGACACTTACTGTGACGGAAGGAAAACTACGGAACCCTACACTGAGCGTGGCCCGACACGCTCTTGGCCGGTTTTTTTTTTATATTAGGTACGTTAGAAGAATAAAATTCCAACCAATTATTGTTGTCTCTGCACGAAACACATTTCCACTTTACAATGAGTACGTACCGAATCGAATACACCTACAGCTGATTTTATATTCAAGTCGTAAAAAGAACATTGTGAGAAAATCCTACGGGAGGTGGTATTCGATCACATAAAAATGATTTTACGATTTTATCAAGGCGACGAAAAACGTAGACTTGTTTATGAATGAAATCGTCTTAGGAGAGTAAATGTTGAAACACGTTAGGTTTATTGGGACGTTTACAGACATGGTAAGTGGAAAGTGTGCATGGTTACGACTTTAACGTTATTACTACTTATAAGTCTGTTACCGGCATATATTGTTTGCTATAAAATCAAGTGTAAAATGTTATTGAAAGTTTTTTTAGATAAAAAGTATTATTCTTAGCACTAAATATTATTCTAGCAACGGCAATTTTTTTTAAAAACTCGCAGCTACTCGAAATATATGGTCCCAAATAAACCTAAAGCTCATCATAAAAGTGTTCATTTTTTTTGACATTTTGGCTAACAATAAGTTAATATGTAAATGTATATTGCAAATGCCTCTGCTATCGGCGTGCATTCATAGCCGTTTATTACCATGTAAAAAAATACTTTGTGAAAAGATTGCTATTAAAATGTTCGTTTAACAAAACTAAACCAAAACACCATTAACATTTAACTCTAAAAAGCTAGACGCCATCAAAGGCCCTAATCCATGTAAAGTGTTATAGCGTCGTTTTGCATTTAAAACGGCAACACTCATACGCGGGTGCAATGCAGGTAGCGCACGCAAGCAATCGAAATTGCAAATTTGTGCAGGGGCCGCTTCGGTTCGTTAGCGACTTGTGTTTACGCGTTACCAACAACTAGGGCTGGCAACCGCTAATTGTGTGGTTTATTTTGTACATTATTTGATTTTCAGCCAATTCAAAGTAAAATAGAGTGCCGGGTTAATAGATTCTGTTAGGTGTTTTACATGAGTATGTAAATTATTTATCGCGTCGCTAAAATGTTATACTGTAAGCTTTTCTCATGTGATACATACCTAAAAGAATCTGTTAACGAGGCACTCTATTTTATTTAACGGCTGTTTGAAATTTTTCTATTTATTTGTGTGCCTTCTTTAAATTTTCAACGAATCGCAAGGCAGTAAAATAAATATGAAATAATGTGAGGTACAAAATGAAGGCTACATCATGTTTATTATAAATACACACCTATTTAGTTAAATTCCATGTCATGATATAAAACCAATTTAATTGATTATGTATTGGAAATTTTTGACATACCGAATATTATGCGTTATTGTTCAGCATGGAAAAGTATGTAAATTCGCATGTAATTGATTCACTTTAAATTCTGTTTCCATTTCCATTAAAGTAAGCAGTGTATTAGAAGCAAAAAATATTAATGGGCTGTTTTTGTTTAAGGGGCTCCATGGCGCCAATGTCCTTCAATCTGGATATTCTGAATTCCTTAGTTTTCGAATGATTTTTATAGCTTATCTTATTATCAGTAACGGTTTTAAACAATATAGTGTCCTATATTTACTTCAATATTCGGCCTCCTAGCCCAGTCGGTAGTGACACTGCCTACGAAGCAGGAGGTCCCGGGTTCGAATCCTGGTAAGGGCATTTATTTGTGTGTTTATCACAGATATTTGTACCTGAGTTATGGATGTTTTCTATGTATTTAAGTATTTATCAATATCTATCTATTATATATATCGTCGTCTAGTACCCACAACACAAGCCTTATTGAGCTTACTGTGGGACTAGGTCGGTTTGTGTAAGATTGTCCTATAATATTTATTTATTTATATTATTTTTTTCGAGAAATTGACATCAAAGTTGAACAATTTTGGCTAAAAAAGTGGTTTTCTGGTCACAACTTTTGTGTTAATTAGTTTAAATTTAAAATCTCTAAAGAGTTTTTAGAGGCGTCAAAGAGGAACCCTAATATGTATATTTCGTATATGTAAGATTCTTTACAGCATTCGAATATCGATAAAAGTGTTTTTTTTTAATCATAAAAATTTTAAAAAAAATTGAACTCTTTTTTTTTTCAAAATCCGGCTCTAGAGAACGGAGATAAAAGATTCAAGAACCGATAGCCGTTGGCTTCATAATTCTATCTGCAGTGCAAATGTTGCAATATCGACTCAAAACTGATCAAAAATCGTTAAAAACGGATATGGAGCCCCTTAAAATCGTTGCGATAACCAAGAGCGCGAGTTGTGTGCCTTACCATTTTCAAAACACGGCAAGTTATCAACCCTAGAGCACACTTCAGTATAACGGTCCTTATGGAACTTTTACATTTTAATAATGGCGAAATATTACGATTTGCATACTGTTGTAGCAATCCATTACTCTTGTTGGCCGTGTGGAGTATTAGGTGATGGCTTATTTACATACCGTATGTGTAATTCACCTTTTATAACCCGAAACGTATACCTAATCATAAAGCTTTTAAGCACCTACCGGTGAGCCATGAATTTATAAGAGATTTCCTGAAATATTTATAGTTTTAAAAGTACATTTAATGTGTAACTCATTTTAGCTAGCTTTTGTTTAGCTACGTAATATTAAAGGCCAGTAGCTAAAATAATTTTTAATTAACACACTTTTCATAATATTTACAATTTAATGACAAATATAACGACAGAACCAGTATGAATTAGTTAACTTGCATATTTTTTAGGAATATACTATATTTGACTCTGCATAAGTGGCATTTGCTGACTTCGTATTAAATTAAGCGGACTTCCAATGCATTTAGACAAAATACGCAGGCTGAACCTATAAATTTTTCGGAAGTCATGTATGAAATATCATTTGATATTTACCAGACGTTTCTCGGCGAAAAAACCATCGTATAGGAACTTGCGTAAATGAAAAGGTGTAAATGAAGTCTCCAACCCGCTTTGGATCAGCGTGGGGACTATACCCCAGTCCTTCTCGTATATGAAAGAAGGCCTGGGCCCAGCAGTAGAACGTAGTGGAACATATTATAAGATATACACTCACGCTAGCGCTAACATATCATATCCTAGTTTGTAATTAATTTGTAATTAATGGAAATATGCTTCTATACCTACCTACTGTCAATAAAAGTAGCCAATTTATTCCTAATTGATAAATGAGCTTCCAGGGTGGTGTAGGCCGCTAGAGAATTATCGCGACAGTTAAGCCGTTCCGTGAAGTGTACGTAAATAAAATTCTTTGGTTTATTTTAGTTTCAGAGAAAGAAGAGATTTTCAATATTTATGTGTATATCACTAGATAAGGACCCTCACTGTTGAAGTATTATGGCCCGATAAAAAAGGTGTACGAATAAGAAAGAAACACAATGAGAATGAATACTACAATAGGTAAACTATTCTTAGCTAAGTTTACAATCGTCGCAAGAAAGCAATAATGCTGTAACCCACAAAAATAAAACTTATCACTGGAGCCAAGAAACTTAACGAAAAAATATAAAAAAAACCGGAACTTCTGAACAGCTAGTGTAGTTTTGACCCCTTTAGACACGTTATTAAATTTTTTTTTAACATAAACACTATTTTAAGATAAAGGATACTATAGGTGTCTAATGATACTTTTGCGGGGTTACGGCATTTTGATTTTTCTTTATTCATCCGTAAGAATGCTGTAACTGACAACAAAATATGTATGGATGTGTTATTAAGGATCAAAATCAAAAGGAGTTTTTGAATGCTGTCAATAAATCGTGGCCTCTTAAAACTTTTACTCAAAAATAAAGTTATCATGATTTCTAGATATCAGTTATGCTGTAACCAGATTTAAGAAAAAAATAAGTGAAAATAATGTGAGTGTAAAATAAAATGTTACCAGTAAAATAAACAATATAATAAAGAAATTTTTTATTTATTTAGAAGTAAGTTTTAAACCGAATTTTTTCCATTTTCCTTTAATGAATCCTCTGTCCTTATAAAATAGCCCTTGCTCCGGAATATACATTTATTTCCGCCGAAGAAGCACGAGATACAGACCAATCGATGCAGAAAAAAAATTGAATAAGAATATGTAAAAAAGCTATTTTCGATGGTAGGGCGGGTTACAGCATTATTGCTTTCCAGTGATGGCATGTGCTTACAGTTATATAATAACAGGATATTTGCTATAAGAATTTTTGTTTCTAGCACCTAATATTTCGGTGCAGGTATATGTGCTAGTCGTAATTGGTAATAAGTAACATATTTTCAAAACAAACGAATAAAAACAATATAGCCCTCAAGTATAAGTATATGTCCTACCATTTTAGTTACAATGTTAATACAGTAATAGTATTTAGTATACAACTTACCAGAATCCAGTTAATCTATATCAGCTGACAGCTCCATCACGGTAGTTTTTTTTTCAATGTTAGCGCTCTTATGTACAAATAATAACTAGTGTCCTGTATATTAAAAAGTAAATAGGAGCACAATAATAAATCTAATAGCGACCACGAAACCGATGACAACGGCGACTCATCGATTAGCTGGGCTACGGGCTGCGATACAGTTAATTAAAATCCAATATTGTCCAACCAAAATTGATTGCGACGAAACGCTGGTCGGCTAAACCAAGCAAGACGTGCTACGATTCTCTTGTTTCACTGCAAAAGTGTAGGTACACTGATTTGTCCACAGTTAATACTCAAAAAAAGACATGGCCTTCTATTAAATAAACTGTATTTATATGTATAATAATAGATACCATAGTAGAAAAAAATCATATTTTCAATAACGTTTTGCGACTAAAAGACTGAAAGATCAACTTATATTATCAAAAGTTTCGTTTAATGAATTGGTATAATAACTTATTAAAGGAATTTATTTAAGTACATATGTAATTTTCAATTGTTAAGTATCTATAAAATGATCAATCTACTAGATTTCTTATGCTCGTAAAATTGTTAGCGTCATCCCATATTTAATTTACAAAGTTTCTTGTAAAAGCAAATAAAAACGTATAACTTATGGAATGTAAGTATAGTAACACGTAAAACGCTGTTACGTGGGTATAGGCACTCATAATATGAAACTTTTACACCCCTAAACGTGAGTATTGATCGGTAATATGACCTTGATCTTGATTTTTATCTGCATTATAAAACCGTTTATGGTTATAGTCTATCGTAAATTATGTTTTATACGTGAAGTGGTTGTACTTTTTTGCAAATAGTTCATTATAGCGTGTCTAAATATATTTGTACCTATTTACATAAATATAGGTATTGCTCAAAAGAAGTTGGATTATTGCAGAAAAATTATATGTAGTAACTGTCTTATGTTACGTTTTCTTCTAAACTGTGTGTCTACTTATAATCACATAAATTTTGTCAATATTTTTATTTTATACATTCGGTATACGTATACAACTACATCTTTTGTAAACATCAACTCGCGCTCAAATAATTTCACTAATATCTATAGTAATATCTACATCAAAGTAAACTCTTTGACTGAATATATTTTTTCAGTTAGCTCGCAACATTTAAATCTCTCTAAGTTGTTGAAGAAATTAAAGTAAGTATGTTTTAAAGCCTCAGGCTGATTTGTTAAAGTATATGGTGCAGACGTTTAGTACGTCAAGTACATTAAGTAGCTTTTAGATATAAGTATGCTCTTTCAGATCCACACAGTGGATTCGCCGCCATTTATTTCAGTTTAATAAAATCAGCGCAGCCTTCTTTAGTATTCCCTTAATCCTGTAAGGCACTCACAAAATCAATAGACTTAAGACTTGATAAATTCATGTATAGAATCTTACCATTTGTGTATTTAGGCTTTATAAATAAATGACAGCTGTAATTGCGTTTCATTAAATATTTGCACATAAACTAACTCCCACACTCAGAACGTGCATGGTGCTTTCCCATTGTCGGGATGTTCAGAGAAATAATACTAATCTTGCGATGGTATAATGTTAGTATCGTGTACCTTCTACTTAGCAATTAAATTTGCGTAGGTACTAAAGCTAACATAAGATGCCTACACGCTTTAAACTCGTAATGAGTAAGATGAAAAAAATCGAACTATTAACTTGAATAAGCAATGAATATAAAAAGTTTTTTTTTTATCAGAGAGAGATATGTCAATAAACGTTTTCAGTCACAATGGATTTGAAGGCATCAAAAATTGGATTGAAATTTCTATACATTTTTAACATTCGTCCTCCATTCTGCCATTGACCCGGCCCGGCTTGCGTGCTGACAGCCCCCTATTGCATACTAAAAATGCTATAAAAGCTCCAAAGTATAAATTTACTTATGCCTTTGTGGCGGACTCGGTAGCGGACGCAAATTAATCCAGCAGACAATACTGACCGTGACGCAACGCAGTGTTTGCAGAGACAATAACAAATTATTCATACTCGGCGATGGAATGTAAACAGAATATGATTGGCTATTAGCATGCGAGTTCCAGGCCTGGCTCTCCTGGGACCAAGGGAAAGGTCTATGAGGGATCATCTCCCCATACTATTAGCAAGTAGCCACCGCATCCAACTTTGTTCCTAGCGTATTCCAAACTTAATTTAATTAATTACGGTCCCCTTGGTGAGTCCATTTTCCCAAATATTGTTTCATATTTAGGGGACCATATTACTTACTAAGATCAAACGTGGGCATTATTGCCGCTATAAGAAAGTAATGCCCGCGGGTTTGCGTTTTAGTGTAGAGTTAAAAGTCTGGCTCAATTAAGGCATCATTAAATGGGAGGGCTTGTGGGTTACGGTTATAATCGAATTAATTTTAATACAATAAAACAGTTTCTACTATGTTTATTGATAGCTATGTTTACCTAGGTGTAGGGATATAATATGCCCATTTTTTAAGTAATAACATTTTTTTTTAATATTTAGGTTACACTCACGTCACTTTAGTCACTTCGCGGGACATGTTTCGGAGACCTTAGTATGTCTCACGAAATTTTAAATTTATTAAATATCTTTAAATTAATAGCAGTTTTTGTAATCAGCACACCTCTAATATGGCAATTATACCAGAGTAATAAATTGAGTCTCAGAAAGAAAAAAAGAAATCAGAAATAAAAAAGAAATGGAGAGGGATCTATTGCAATCTTAAGATTTTAACTGTTAAATTGTATCACAGTTTCAAAACATATGTCTTTTTTATTGTTAACAGCTAGTAAGTATTAAATTCAATCATCATAATTATATTCTTCAAAATTAATATCCCACTACAGTGCACACGTGACGCATTTTGCGGGACTATTAAAGCGGTCCGACCACTGGCGGCGGCGTTCGGTTGTATTTTATTGATCATTATTCATTATAAACAGCGACACAAACTGACCACCGCGTGTTGTATTAAGTCGTTAAGGGAGTTTATTGCTAGAAAAAAAGCAACGTTGCATAAAATTAATTACGATATTTATCACGGATAATTTACACGTGGTGAAAATAGATCGGCGCGATAGGCTGCGGTCCAACGCAGTGGAACTGCAGGGCATGTTGACAGATATCGTTGCTCATTAAATATATATTATTAAATGTAAAGGGGATTAATGTTACTCTGCGTCCGTAGGAAACACCTTGGACAACCCTACACGTGATCCCTGGGTGGTGCTAAAAGAGTACCTAACAAACTTGGCAGCTGCACTGTCCCATCTGGACCTCGCAGCACTCACTGGATTTTCTTCATCATCTGCTTTCCCACTACTTCTACCCCAGAGAAAAAATGCCTATTTATATCCAGTGACGTAGTAGCCATACGATAAACAAAAATTAAATGTAAATATACACATTTAAAGAGCTTAAAATGATTAAGTTTAATAATTACAATAATATGATAGGTTTGTGTGTAGGTGAGTTGTATTTTTCAATTGTTTCGGCACAGTATAACACTATTTGCAGCTAACTGTGTCAGTTGTAGAAGTTTGATTGCTTAACTGTGATAACGAAAGCGTTAAATAAAGAAGAATAAAACCAAAAATTATTTGAATTAATGCGAATAGCATTATGATAACATCAACATTTTTTAACATTAAGTACGTACTCCTACATGTTTTGCTCTCAGACTACCGCCCCCAGGTGTCCTAGGTTAATGCCCACTTGTAATTGAACACGTCAAGTGCATGTGAGTTGTGTGTAACTATATTCGTTTGTATCAATTTGCTACACGTCCATCGTGTAAGGTTATGAGTTATGACGTGATAATAATCATAATATCGATTATTGCAACAAGGTATAAAAAATACATAGAGATTGTGTTCTGGTTAATCTTTTAGGACTTGATAGTAACCAGCTATTAATTTGAATGTGAGGATTATGACGGATTACTTAATCGAAAATACTGAAAAAAAAATAAAAAACAGAAACAAATAGCATTTGCAGAAGTAGCTAAGCGGTGTTCAAAAGGACCTTCACACGCTCTTATTCTTTTAACAATCAAGTCGTGCCAAGATCATTTTGAACCCCTCACCCGCTTAGCTACTTCTGCTGCTGACTGTACACGTAACTCACGAAACTTTCTTTTGGTACACACTTCTATTGCTGACTGTACCTGCCGCTCTTTGTTCTCGTCTGTTCTCGAGACTTTTCTAATGAGCCCTAACTCGGTGTGGCTTCATACCTTCCTCCAGGAGATCCTGAAATAACCCACAGACTCCATCCAGATCAGCTCCATGCTAGTTTATGATTGCATTGTCATATAAATTACAGAAGTACGCTAAATCGTAACTCAATCAGACTTCGGGAAGTGGTTTTAATTTATTTTACAAGATTTGCATCAACATCAACGACAACAACCAATATTTATACGGAGTAAAGCGATATTAAAATGTGTAACAAGTGACTTAAATGTGCAGGTAATCCTCAATAAAAACTGTTAGTACTGCAGTCGCCATAAAATATATCGGAGCTGCCAGGGTACTCAATAATATCTGAACATGCACTTTATCGCCTTGATAATAGAGGCGTTTTTCAGATATTTGTGACCACGTTGGCCGCTCCGATGTATCTAATGGTGGCTGTACCAAAATAATTACATTTAATGCTTGAATTGAGACTCTGTAGACCGAACTACTAGCGGTCTGCGCAGACTTTTTGATGCAGCTTTTATGATCGCACGTTTTAGCATCGCCGACTATGCAAAAATGGATTGTCATACAAAAATTACAGTACACTCAGGTGCCGCTGCTGCCGGGGGCACCGGACAATCCGCCGGAAAATTAAAGTTACTCAATTATACTATAGAGGCAGCCGGTTGTAAGGCATTCGTCGAACTCAATTCTTACCAGCTTGCTTATTTTGAGCACTCGTAGAAAAAGTATTGTATACAATAGTGACATAATTAACCTTTTCAATTTCGTACCTTACTTAGGCTACTCAGCAAGCTTCGTGACCTAAACACGGTACTCGACTGATAAGCTTTTCATTATGTCACGATTGTATTAAATACTAATATTAATGAGGTAATTAAATAATTAACGTCTTAATACTCTGGAAGAATGGAATGAAAGCAAATAAACGGGATGTTTGTTCCAACTCGTTGTAACCGCTGCAATATTCCGGTAATATTCGAACTCGTGTTAACGAAGCTGTGCTGCACAAATTTGCAATTTTGATTGGTGCAGAACAACGCTGCCATATTGCTCCCTGTTAGTTGATTGTCAAATAAGTAATTATTTATTATTTTGTTTGCCATTGGCAGTTATTTTTATTGATTTTATTATTTTTACAATTTGACCCCATTGCAACCAGCGCAGGTCACAATACGTACGAGTATTTGCCAATTTTATATTTGAAGTTGGTCACATAATCCTAAAGTAGTATTTTTAATTCAAGACGGTAATCTGACAGCTCTTGCCATACAAAGTGGTTTACAATGTATGTCAGGAGCTGTCAGATTTCTGTCTTGAATTAAAAATACTACTTTAGATACTTTTCCACACATAGAATTTAGTTGTCTTTCATACTTTTTAAATATAATTATTTTTTGGCTACAAACGTGTGCAAAGTGCAGTATTCTATAGGAAGGCTCAAATAGCCATCGCCACCACGAGCTTAGAATAAGGGTTTTCACGAGCTTTTTAATCGCTGGTTCAATCGTGTTAGGGCACGAATTTATGACATAAAATAAAAGTTGCTAATAAAACAACATTATTTTTTATAATATAAATACATATTTTACGAATAACGAGCAATTTTTATGACAAAAAATTGTAACACAAATAAACCGGCGCTTGAAACGCTTGTGAAATTCACCCAACATTAAAGGTTAAATTTAACAAAATATGTAACTAACATGTTTAATTTATAAGAAAAAATATTTCAAATAAAGCTTTCTTCAAAATCAAAAATTCAAGAACAAATCTCTGTTTTTGTTCTTGAATTTTGTTAATTATTATATTATATACATAATAGCTCAAAGAGGACCCAGTGGGTTGACGATTAGGGACCTTCTTGTTATTTTAGCCGTCATCACAGTGAATCCTCCTTTTTGTAAAGGGTCGGCAACGCGCATGACTCCTCTGGAGTTGCAGGCGTCCATAGGTTACGGTAGCTGCTTACCATCAGGCGGGCCGTAGGCTTGTTTGCCACCGTCGTGGTATAAAAATAATATAACAATGAACAAATGAAGTCAGTTCGTACAAGACGAGCGCCAGATCGATTTACATTTTACAGCTCGTAAAGGATGACTTCTGCTACTCTCGTTTGACTGTTTATAGTAAATAAGGTTTTACGTTAACGTGATTTTCCAATACCTCGTTTATATGCAGAACATAAAAGGTTTTGTTACTACGCGACGTTTTGAACCAGACAATGAGAGTGTCAAAGTCTCAGATTTGTCTGTAATTTTGTTGTTGTCATTTCCAATAAATATTATTTTCAACGGATAATAATAATCCCTTTAAAGAACAACAGTGTTTTATATAGCACGACGATAGCAAACAAACATACGGCCCACTTGATTTTAAGCAACTACCATAGCCTAACCTGCAACTCCAGAGGTACCTGGTAAACTTGTAATTGTACCTATCATCAAAGGTAAGTGGTGTTTCCACTGTCCTTGGGCGTATTTATTAATATTCTTCGATAATGTAGGTAGCGTAAAATCTGTCACACAATATTTAAGTAGTGGTAGTAAATAGTGTATACATAAGAACGATTATAGATTTACAAATTTAAAATTTACGACATCAGAATTCATAAGGTGGACACTACTGACCAACTATAAAACCACTTAAATTTAAAAAACTTGCAAAAGTAATTAACAAGCAACTTAATGTGAAGTAGCAATAGTGTAAATCGAAATCATAACTTTATCGTACTGTTTATGAAATCGAAATTCTCAATCCACGCAAATCTACTAAGATTTTAATTACGGCGTCGCGGCTATGTTCAAATTCTAATCGACTTTTAAATTGCAGCTATTCTTGTCTGGTGCGCTCGCTTCAGACGGCCTGGAGGCTGAACTTTCATCCGCGGACCCATTCCTCGTTAGCTTCTCCTTAAAACTTCCTCGGCAACTCCGACAAGTTTTTTAACTTTACTGGAACTCGCTTGCCATGATTAATTAATTCGATTGTGTGTGAGTTATTCGCGGCGTGATCCCTTACTCCAGTGTCCATTATTTCTATGATTTCGGTCGAAAACGTTCGGGGGTCGATTCTGCTCGGTCACTGCGCTCAACAGTCTTGTTACATTCCGGCTTTGCAGGCGCTTTTTATCATTGAAACCTGAAAGGGAGGGCGTGTTTCTTATGGAACGACTCAATTAGGCCATGGGGTGGTTTTAAAACGTGGCTATTGTTATATTTTTATTTCCGTAACAAAGGAGTAATTAATTGTTTCTCGCTCGTAGCAGACAGCTTTGTGCGTACTATACAATCAAAACTACATATGTCATATACGATAGGTGCATGTCATACTGGTAAATATTAAGTATGTTATTTTAACTGAAGAACAATTTGAATTATTTTAATAAATATTTTGATTTGTTTATTTTAAGTAGACGCACTAAATTATAAACTTATATAGATGTCATATACAAAAGAAAAAGTGACCTAGTCTTCCAGTGCCTTCTTCATTCGCGGCAGACGCCCTCACCACTAGGCTACCCGGGTCACAGCGACACCGGTCGAATTTTCCTGTGTATATGCAATCTTTGTAAATGCTAAGGCGCAAAAGGGCGCTAAGGTTTGTAATGTTAGGTCACTTTTTCCCGTTTATATGACATCTATATAAGTTTATATTGTTCTGTTTTATAAATTAAATGTTTATACCAAAATCTGATACTTCATCCGATTCCATTTGAAGACGATTAGTAATTAAATACTTACATAAATTTACTTTTTCGTTTAGTAGTGTCATTATTATTTTTGTTTTTATTTATTATGTACATATAAAAAACAGATTATTGTATTGTTTAATATACTTTTTAATTATGCTAAAAATCCTGAATTCACTATGAACCCAAAATCTGCAATAAGTGTTTTTTTAGTGTAGTGTTTACACCTATTTTATATTTAAGGTATTTTCTATATGTCAGTAAAGTTTCAATTGAAAAATGTACTGCCTCCGATAGGATCATTTATTTGGTATTGCAAGAAATAAAGCACTGAGCTCTTAAAACAGAAGTAATCAACATTTTCTAATTTGCACGCGGAAACTAATCACTTTCTTACCTCGCTCGCGCTCGTTTGCGGTTGCTTAGCACGTACGTTATTTAATTAAAGCGCCATGTATTAAAACACGGAATTATGCAGCACTTTGCTACTCCTTGCCGCCTCATAAGAGATCTAGCACCATGTGTGATTTTACGAGTCTTGGCAAGTGACTTTGGGTTAATTTAAATATTTACAGCGATACGATTCTTAAAGCCCATTCGAACTTTATATGTGAACAGAAACTTGTTTCTTTTTATATTGATTTGTTCGAACTTCACACACCACACATTGCATGTCGTTTTAAATCGATTAGAGCGTTATTTACTCTGAATTCCACTCCAGTGCATTTACTTTATTAATACACGAACCGTGTGATTAATTAATTCACTTCAGTCCATCTAGTATAATAAAAAGAATACAACAACCTTC
Source organism: Pammene aurita (assembly GCA_947086415.1). NCBI lineage: Eukaryota > Metazoa > Arthropoda > Insecta > Lepidoptera > Tortricidae > Pammene > Pammene aurita. Next base: position 12,908,861 of record OX352296.1, on the reverse strand, counting down.
AACGGCCACCAAAAAGTTTCTTAATTTATAAGTTTATTATAAGAATATTTAATACTTAAATGTTATAATTACTTACCTATTCGATCCGCAGGTCTATTCAAAACGCAAATTGATCGGCTAAGACACACATCTTTCACATGCCAATAATAGTACATTACTTACCAAGGGCTGTAAAAGAAATAAAGTCCGAAATCGCTGGTATTTGTAACCCGAGCCGCAGGCGAGGGTTTTAAATATGCGATAGAGGGCTTTCTTTTTTACTGCCCGTGGTGAGTACACAATTTTACGTCTCCACCTGGACATAATGCGAGTTTTACCGTACGCGTAGCGTGCGGTAAAACCCACATTATGGCTAGGTGTGACGTAAAAAAATAATCGTGACATAAACACACAGAGCACTATCAATAAAATTAATATTAATTGAATTCCAACCTATACTAAAATAAAACAAAAGCGTATCAATTGAAATATTTATATTAAACTCGAACTCACTGTTGACATACTTACTATGTACGAGTATATCCAGTACACGCGTAAAGGGGGCATTACTCACGCGCGGGTGCAACATTATTGGCATCATAACCTTGTAAAGTGGGTGGTAAGAACGCTCGGGTGTTCCAAATTACATAGGTGACAATAGTGTTCTGTATATTTATAATTAATCTGTAGCTATCTTAATAGCTTAATTATAAATATACAGAACACTATAATAATTTGATAACTTTGAACCTCTAATAAAAAAAAGGAATCAACAGAAATACAGGTGTTAAGCTTGAATTCACTGTTGATAAACTTACATTATATACGGTGCCCGCGGGGAAACGGAAAATATTTAACCACGCATTCCTGACGTCATAAGAAGGACATCTAGACTAGGCCCCATAGTGGCGACATTGTCAGCATATTTAAAGGTGTTGTGCACTGAAACACAATAAAAAAAGGGTTTTTTTTAAAATAACTAATTGGTAATATCTATTTGTACTAACGGGACTTAACCGCGTATATAATTTTAAAATTACCTTCGACATTTTTAAAGTTTTATGTTGATGTCAACTGGAGCCAGTCTTTCTTCGGGACCACTGGGACAATGTCGTCCTCGAAACGTCGAAGGTAATAACTGAAGAACAAATCAAATTATTTTTTAATAAATATTTTGATTTGTTTATTTTAAGTAGACACACTACTATATAAATCATAAACTTATATAGATGTCATATACAAAGGAAAAAGTGACCTTGGCCTCCGGTGCCCAGGGCTGGGATCGAACCAGCGTCTTCTGCATTCGCGGCAGACGCCTTTACTACTTGGCCACCCGGGTCACAGCTGCACCGGTCGAATTTTCCCATGTATATGCAATCTTTGTAAATGCTCAGGCGCATTTTAGCCAATCATCTAAGGTAGAACATTATGAGTCCGTACCTCCAATCCGAACTCGTAGGAGTTCATTGAAAGCGAGAGATCCCAGCCCTGGGCACCGGAGGCCAAGGTCACTTTTTCGTTTGTATATGACATCTATATAAGTTTATGATTTATATAGTAGTGTGTCTACTTAAAATAAACAAATCAAAATATTTATTAAAAAATAATTTGATTTGTTCTTCAGTTGTACTGAGGGCAACGCCATCTCTCTCGCTTTCAATGAACTCCTACGAGTTCGGATTGGAGGTACGGACTCATAATGTTCTACCTTAGATGATTGGCTAAAATGCGCCTGAGCATTTACAAAGATTGCATATACACGGGAAAATTCGACCGGTGCAGCTGTGACCCGGGTGGCCAAGTGGTAAAGGCGTCTGCCGCGAATGCAGAAGACACTGGTTCGATCCCAGCCCTGGGCACCGGAGGCCAAGGTCACTTTTTCCTTTGTATATGACATCTATATAAGTTTTTGTCGAAGGTAATTTTAAAATTATATACGCGGTTAAGTCCCGTCAGTACAAATAGGTATGTGTAAAAACCGTGAAAGTTAAAATCAGTGTAATTAACTTACTTAATAACTCTAAACCTAGAGAAATTTAAAAAAGTTTATATGACATTTTGTCTATAAATACGATCCGGAATATACTGTTAAAATCTTTCCGTTTCCTTGCGGGCATCGTGTATAGATGGGAGCATTACTCACGCGCGGATAAATGCCTGTAGCGGTGGCGACGTTATTGGCGTCATGGTCGCATTTACCTACAAACTGGGTGGTAAGAACGCTGTTCCAATTTAGGAGATAATAAATTAAGACCGAACAAAGAACTACCGAAGATAGATTAAGATTGAACGGCCTCCTAGCCCAGTCGGTAGTGACACTGCGTAAGCAGGAGGTCCCGGGTTCGAATCCTGGTAAGGGCATTTATTTGTGTCTTTATCACAGATATTTGTACCTGAGTTATGGATGTTTACTATGTATTTAAGTATTTATAATTATCTATCTATTATATATATCGTCGTCTAGTACCCACAAGCCTTATTGGGCTTACTGTGGGACTAACTAGGTCGGTTTGTGTAAGATTGTCCTATAATATTTATTTTTTATTTTATTTTTTTATTTTAAGACAATGGTGTTGGGGACTAATACAACACCAAGCAAAAGAGAATGATGTTGGTACCTATATTGGAAAGACAGTACGAATTTAAAGTGATTGTGTTTTTCGATTTCGTTCAGGTATATTCATAACTTCGTTAAAGTACTTACAATTTTTTTTTGTGATAAAGTAATACTTTGTACGTAAATAGGGTGATTTGTACTATTCTACTTAACATTCGTCTTCTTGTAGCAGACGCTAAATTAAAATTCTCGTTGTCCGTGTTATTTGGTTCACCAAACCACTTATTAATAATAATATTTTTATGAAAATATGTCATGTAAAGATGAACTTTTATGATCAAAATTACTCAAGCTTGAATAGTCATCATAACAGACATACAAAAGCGATTTAGCACATGATTCTCGGAAAAAGATTTTATGAATACTTTCTCACTTGAAAGTTGGAGCTTGATGCCTGAATTCATTCGTATTTTTATAAAAGCCTTTTCAATAACACCGCTCCCTACTTTTAGAAAATTACGAGTTGAAGGGGTTTTGTTAATACCACCTCTGGAATAAAAATATTCGCAAATTTCGTTATAAAAATCAGGGCTTTTTCGGCGAATTAGAGCCGGCTGACATGGTTTTAGCAATGTTATAATTTTATAATTGAAAGACCTTTCTCTTAGAAAATGTTTCTCTTAAGAAAATTTTACCCGTTGGAAGCGCTATTTTAATTTTCTTGTGGGTCTTGGAGCACGTCGCATTTACACTTTTAATTTTTTGTTGGAATAAGTATGATGTTATGCATTTTAAGCTACGTGTTAGTTTTAAGAATTTAACTAGTCTTAAATTGTTTACACCAGATAAGACAAACAGACACACAAAATACCCTTAGCAGGACAAACAGACACACAAAATACTCACACCAAATATCACCAGAATCATACTAATTAAATTGGTTTTTGTAAAAAACAATGTTATCCCGGCAAATTCAATTTGATTCACGTGTCACTCTGATTAGGGTTGTCAACATCATTTGACCTTACCTTTTACAGATTTATTCATATTAAACATAAAACTTACAAATCTTGAAACTAATACAATAAGTCTTACAATAATTTTGCTACGCTAGGAATAAACACTTGAAAATTAATCTGAGCTACTGAACAAATTAAATTAAAAGGGGCGCATAAATAAATAAATTAACACAAAAATAAATTTGTTATCTTTTTTCTTTTATGTCGACAATAGAATGGGGTAAACTCTTCTACAGTCCAATTAAAAGTTCATTATTATATCGAGTAAGGAAAGGATCTTGCACTTTCCGGCGTGTGGCATATTTCGAAACAATATCTTTATTTATTTTTATTTGAGTAAATACTTTTAGCAATTTTTGCGAAGTACACATGCATAATAACCAGACATAGAACTTTTAGTGGAAGAAATAAAAATATCCTAGGGACTTTCCAACCATATTAATTTATCGATAAAACCTAATGAGAGTTATGATGTATAAGAATGTGCAAGTTGCATGTATTATACGAAATACAGCATGAAGTTCTTATAAATCGTGTAAGAAAATGGTTTAGTTCCGTTATGTTTTAGATTGTAAAATATCCTGGTATAAAATTTAAAATTTCTATTTTTATAGTGCTTACATATCGTTATATATTACTTTTACATAACGTCGATGTGCATACAGGTTTTTTATTTTAAAATAAAATTAAACTTAACTTTTGCTATGAAATGTGCCTTCTATATCGCGATTTTAATATTGGAATGAAGTCCCTAGTTAATAGAAATTTTTGCCACAAACTTTTATGTCTGATAATAAGTAAATTCATACAGATAAAAAACATTTGCACAATCAGAGCCACATTAAAATATATTAAATATGTATTCAAATAGATTCACGATTTCATAGTCCAAGGAGTCCTAACAGTCCCTCGCGACGGACACTAAGATACAATGCTTTTTGATATTATTATACAGGTTCAATCAATGTTATTTAATTTAAACTTTCGCCCGTTACTTCGCCCGGTTTGAAGTCGTGAAATTGCACATCTTCGGAATCCGGTATAAAAAGAAACGGGCAAGAGCATGTCGGGCCATGCCCAGTGTAGGGTTCCGTAGTTGCCGGCCTGTTACAATACATCCGTTCAAATGGTCGTTTATTAAGGGAGCGGCGCTTACGTAATTTTAGTATCTGCACTCACGTTCTTTCACTATGCGTTTTTGAGTGATAACTCAAAAACGGCTCAATCGCTCTTATTCAATATAGTTTTCATAGAAAGCACTTATCAGGCCTCACGGTTTAAAAGTTAGACGGGGCCCTTTTTTCAACTTTCAGAGCTATTATTTACGAAACTATTAATTTTATCCAAAACTAGCCTTTTCCCGCGGCTTCGCCCGCGTACTATAAGTACTCAAAAAGCATACGATACCCATGTTGATTTTCAGACTTTGTGACCACATTTGTCCCTTTTGGGGGTTGAATTTTCAAAAAACCTGAAACACGTGTTTACTCGTTTATCGTTAGAAATACTCCTGTGAAGTTTCGATTAAAATAGTCTAACAAATCTTGATTCGCCATACAAACTTTGGACCCCCATTTTACCCCTTAGGGGGTGAATTTTGAAAAATCCTTTCTTAGTGCATCCCTAGACCTTATAAGGAACCTATGTGCCAAATTTGGAATCTCTAGAACCAGCGGTTTGGGCTGTGCGTTGATATGTCAGTCAGTCAGTCAGTCAGTCAGTCAGTCAGTCAGTCAGTCAGTCAGTCAGTCAGTCAGTCAGTCAGTCAGTCAGTCAGTCAATCAGTCAGTCAGTCAGTCAGTCAGTCCGTTTCTTCTTTTATATATTTAGATATGTTTTAGAAGACCTCTATTCTTTTTGAAAGACGTATCCAATGATTTCCAACACGAAAAGGTTGGAGCTAAAAAAAATCAGCCCCCCACTCCATGTGTACGGGAGGTACAAAAAACATTATTCTACTACTTTGTCGGCGGTCGGCGTGATTAATGCACATACAGATACAACATTTCAGCTTTCTAGTGCGAACGGTGATTGAGCTAGACTGCGGACAGACGGACGGACGTACATAGCGAAACTATAAGGGTTCCTAGTTGAAAACGGAACCCTAAAAAAATTTCGTGCAAAATTTCATGCAAAACTTCACGCAAGGGCGTGAAGAAGAAATAAAATAGGTATCTCAATATTTTATCGCATTTTAAATCGGACGATTTAATACCTACCTTTTCATTCGGATTACAATTGAATCTACCGTACCGTATCTATCTAACTATTACGAAACATGAATGCAAATAGGCAGCGTTTTAACTAAACATGGTACACTCACCATCAAATATATCAGAGCGGCCACGGTACTCAAAAATATCTGAACATGCACTTTATCGCCGTAACAATAGGGGCGTTGTTTAGATATTTGTGACCACCTTAGCCGCTCCGATATATCTGATGGTGATTGTACCTACTGCCAATGTCACCCGCAAGGTTAGATTAAAATACGTCATGTAAATGTGGTATTAAAGATGTAACAAATTACAATCTCATTTAAAACAAGGCGAATGTGAAATTTAAATTCCATGTAGAATTATCCGGCTTAATTATCGCTCAAGCGACCCGAATATTTGCAACGTTATATTCATAACAAATACCCGAAGTTTTCCCCAAAGAGTATGTCAACCGTACAGCAGTTATCATAAATAAGATAAGCGTTTGTGTTGGAGTTCTTCGAGCAAAAACCCTAGTGAGGGAAACGGCCTCGGGCACGGTTGCGTTTGCTGTATGCTTACAAATTATATTGTATGGTATGGGGACGATAATTATCTCGCCGAATAAGGGCGCCTATATACATAGTCCCAAAGATAACCAAACATTAATGTTATTGCACGAAAAAAATGTTCATATAGTTTTCCTGTTAGGTACCGTAAAATGGGGTGAGTAGGGATTGCGTGGAGAGTTGGGTTATGAATCGGGAGAGAAGGGATGCCAGGGGGTGCGATGGTTTTTAAAGGCTACTGTTACCTAAATATTTAATGTATTTGTATTACACATAGAGCTATAGTGATATTCATAAGAAAAAAAATCGATCCAACACTGTTCCAATATCACCTTTGTATGAAATCCCATCTCACCCCAACTACGAGGTACTACTAGGTAAAGTTATGAAATGCAACTACCCAAAATCATAAAAAAAAACTAAAATACAAACGTCCGGAACATTTATTATATATACCATTCAGTTTACATATGTAAAAATAAAATGTTATTGAGGTTTGAATGTCAGTTTTCTAACTACTTACCCCATTTTACGGACCGTTTATTTACCTACATATCTAAGTAATAAAACATGCAACAATAATGCTAAAACACATATTTTTAAAAGGATTTGCATGCTCCACACGTTAACAAACAGCCAGTATAAAAGCAAAACAATTTAAAACTTAGTTAGTTTCAACATAAAAGTCCATTCACAGTATATAGGAACTAATGCACGCGGGGATAATGTTTTAATTGACACGTTTTCAAGTTTTAACCAACCATGAAGTGTCCCCTGGCGGAACGCCAGTACTACTTCCAAATAGATATCTTTTATTCAGGGAAACTCAAACTTTTCTCGCCATAAATCCACAAGTAGAGGGAGCCTTCATGAAAATGTAATGAGAAAGAACTATTTATGGCTAATCCTTCCGAAATAAACTGCTTGGAGCGGTGTCCGCTGGAATTTCTACGCATGACTATTGCAAGGAAGTGTCTGGCGGAGTTGCAAAATGTTTGCTACAAAAAGTAGTGCCGCAGGAGTAGGATGCATTTATGGCATTGTTAAAAGTGTGAAAGGGAGACGTATAGGGTACAAGATAGATGAATGAGCTAGAAGGCAGAGTGGATTTTTGAATTGCAAATAGGGGAAATGAAACTGCCGCCGCCTCGGTCGTCTCCGCCACCCTCAGACCTCTTCCGTCGTTATAATCATTCTTAATAACACTGGAGTGTTTTAATGAATTTATGTAGTGATCAAAGCAAGGAGCTAACTTGAAGAAACTTCAAGTGTGTACGTATAAGGTTGTGAGATTATGACTTGTAAGCCTCTTTTCCTATTTGGATTTGTTCAACGGAACTGCGGGTAATAGAATTAGTGAAGGGTGGAGAAGTGTTTTATTTAGTAGGTACCATAGAAGTATACAACTTTGCCCGCGAACTTATTTGCGATCTTTTACCCATTTACAAACATATCTGTGCGACTAACGCACATACTTTTATTTGTGTGAGTGAGCAAACTACAGTAAAAAGCAGTTAAAGTAGTTTAGAAAAAACCGGCCTGCTCTTGGCCGGTTTTAACTCAATCGAGTGTAGTGGCTACCCCCACCCCACCCCTATTAGACGTTGAATTTTTATAGGCTACGTATAAAGGTGCGACCACGCCGCTGCTTAAAATACGGTGGAATCGCAGTGACGCATCGTATTCGTACCGTTTTAATCGCATGCCCTCCATACCGCTGCTCAAAATACGCTGACGGTACGGAATCGCAATGACGTGCCGTAAACGTCACGATTTTAACGCATGCTCTCCACACCGCTGCTTGAAATACGCAGACATTGAGCTGCGTCAAAATATTTAGTATGGGGCAAGTCACGGCGTACACGTTGCGTCTGCGTATTTCGAGCAGCGGTGTGGAGGGCATGCGATTAAAACGGTGCCGATACGATGCGTCACTGCGATTCCGTAACGTCGCCGTATTTTAAGCAGCGGTGTGGTCGCACCTTAACCTGGCTGGGGATTTTCTTGAGTTGGAATTAGTAATCCTTAAGGGGTAACAATGCAAAAAAAACCGTCCAAGAGCATGTCGGGCCATGCTCAGTATAGGGTTCCGTAGTTGCCGGCCTGTTACAATACATCCGTTCAAAAGGTCGTTTATCTAAATATATAAAAGAAGAAAGTGACTGACTGACTGACTGACTGACTGACTGACTGACATATCAACGCACAGCCCAAACCGCTAGTTCTAGAGATTCCAAATTTGGCACGTAGGTTCCTTATAAGGTCTAGGGATGCACTAAGAAAGGATTTTTCAAAATTCACCCCCTAAGGGGGTAAAATGGGGGTCCAAAGTTTGTATGGTGAATCAAGATTTGTTTACTATTTTATTCGAAACTTCACTGGAGTATTCCTAACGATAAATGAGTAAACACCTGTTTCAGGTTTTTTGAAAATTTAAGCCCTAAAAGGGGCAAATGTGGTCACAAAGTCTGAAAATCAACATGGGTATCGTATCCTTTTTGAGTACTTATAGTACGCGGGCGAAGACGCGGGAAAAGGCTAGTTAAGAGATATTGGGCGGCGCTTACGTCATTTTACTATACGGCACTTTCCGGCACTTACGTCCTTTCGATATGCTTTTTTGAGAAGAGTGATAACTCAAAAACTGTTAAACCGATTTTATACAATATAGTTTTCATTCAAAGTACTTAACAGGCCTCACATTCATGTAAATTTAAAAAAAAAATTGGACCCGCGTTTCAAAAGTAAGTGGTGGACGCCCTTTTTTTAAATTTTCAGAGCTATTATTTACGAAATGATTAGTTTCATCCAAAAAATGTTTTAAAAGACCTCATTTAATTTTGAAAGACCAATCCAAAGATACCCAACAGAAGTTTTTGAAGGTTTTGGGCCACCAAAAAACGCATCCGCAGTCACAGCCGGCTCACGTGTGACTGAAGTATACGCGAAAATCAATTTGCCAATATTTCCAACAATATAATTAATCATAAGACAGAGATTAATACTAGTGTGTTACTAGTTTTATGATATTTCGCTTCTATTAAAATGTGACGCATTGGGCAAAGTCATGTTGAAAATGCAAAGATGTACAGTTTCACGGTACTTTGGGGAACATTATTAGGGAAATTTACTAAATAACTTAAGACAATTTTCATTCTAGATTATAAATTATTATTTTTTCCATTTAAAACGTCACTAGCATAATACGATAAATATAACTTGTACCTAGTTAAATTCTAACAAACCAAAATGATCTCTAATAATCGTGTAATATTTATTGCATTCATGGTTTATAGTCTACTAGCGACTCGCCCCGGCTTCGCATGGAATAAAAAATGGTTATTGTAGGTTATCCCTCAGAGATAGACATATACCATCGTGGACTTTTTTGTAGACCTTTTTAAGGTGTACAATACTGCAGTATATTATTTTGATCTATCTCATAGGGTTCAGCCAGCGTTTGCAATGTAAGCGCAAAAAAATGTGTTTATTTACGACATCAAATTAGGAACCTCTACAATTATCAGTGTTGCTCTGCTATATTATGCATGTATTATACATATAAACCTTCCTCTTGAATCACTCTATCTATTAAAAAACGCATTAAAATCCGTTGCGTAGTTTTAAAGATCTAAGCATACATAGGGACAGACATCGGAATACAAATTTGTTTTATACTATGTAGTGATTTTCATTCATTGGTACTGCGGTCTATTAACAGCAGGACCACATATTTAATTCTCTTTCAAGTCTTTTAGAAAAACAGCCTTAAAGCATAATACGACAAAGAGCAAATGGGGTATATTTAATTGTAAAGACGGCTTTGTGGCTGAGTTAATAGCTAGAATTTAATTCTGGTGGGTAACATTCCTCGGTAGATTGCATTCCGCCGTGTGGCAGGCCGGCTGACGATGGAAAGTAAAGTGCATGGCGGGGATGCTACAAGTAAATTAGTCGCGTTTTAGGAAACAATTAATTTCCTTTTTTATTCGAACACGCAATGTATTGCGAAATTGATTATTTCTGTTGGGTGACAAGAGTGACAAGCAATGTCAATTAGACGGATTTTAACGTACATTGAAAATACTATTTAGTATGTATGAAAAAGAGACAATATAAAAACTTCATTTTTTTTTTAATTATAGAACAAACGTTTCATTGTTTGAAGAGTAGAATCTACGTTTTAATTTATTGCTCTTATTACAGGAAACAGCCTGTATAACTGGGAAGCATTTTAAGGAGCCTTTTTTTAATCGAAAACGATTACCTAATAAATTAAAAATAAGGTACTTTTAAAATATTTAGGAAGCAATTAAAGTGAATTACATCTATCTATCTATACATATAATAAAGCTGAAGAGGGTCGAAAGTCTATACATGGAAGATAATCGAAAAAAAGTTGGCTGGGGATACTTAGAATCGATAACAGAACACGATCCAACAATTTTTAGAATTTTTGTCTGTTTATCTGTTTGTCTGTTTATTTAACCGCGCATCACGTGAAAACGGCTGAACGGATTTTGATGAAATTTTGTATAGAGGTAGTTTGAGTCTCGGGAAAGGATAATAGATAGTTTTAATCCCGAAAATCAACCCTGGTGGGGATGAAAATGGGGTTGAAAGTTTGTATGGGGAATTTATAACCGCCGCCGCTAGAAATTAGTATGGAGATCATTTGAGTCCCGAGAAACGTCATAGGATAGTTTTAAAACCCTTGTGGGGGTGAAAAAGGGGGTTGGAAGTTGGTATGAGGATTTTTTACCGCGGAACTGATTTAGATGAAATTTGGTACAGAGATAGTATGGGTCGCGAGAAAGGACAAAGGATAGCATCTTCAAAAAAAGATGGGGGCATCTTACTTTTGAATTGAATCGTAACTTTCGAAGTGAAGCCTGAAAGGTACTTTCAATAAAAACTATATTGAATAAAGTCGGTTCAGCTGTTTTTGAGTTGTCAGTCAAAAACGCATAGTGAAACGACGTAAGTGCCGAATAGTAGAATTACAACTCCAAACAATTAATCCACCAACCACGCAATTATTAGTTTATATTATATGTATAGATGACGGAAGCGCCGCCAAATATCCCTTAATAAACAGGGCGTATATATCCCTTAATAAACGGCAGGTTTTTGACAGGGCGGCAATTACGGAACCCCACACTGAACATGGCCCGACATGCTCTTGGCCGGTTTTTTTTTGCATTGTTATCCCAGAAGTCACCCCTTAAGGACTAACTCCAATACTACTACCAATACTAATTCCAAATGTCAAGTAAATCCCCGTCCAGGTATAGGTAGGCTATAAAAATTCAACCTCTAAAAGGGAGCTAGGCACTACACTCAATTGAGCGAATTTTGCACCTGAATCTTATGGCGCTACTTAGGAAGGAGGCGCAAACTTTTTTCTAATGTGCTAAGACTAACGAGTACCCTACTTAACTAACAAATAGCGCCGAAATTAATACGTTGTGACATGAGTAATCCACTAAGGCCTTCCTTATTTTGCCAAAGGGTTTAGCAGGCTAAGAAAGGACGTGTGGCCCCTGTGAGGAAAAGTTGAATTAGTAAATGTCAATTGTTTGTCGCCTCATAACTAGTAATCACTCCAACTTTCAGCCCTCTATCTTGAACTGTCTCAGAGATAATGTCAAAAATGTATTTTTTTAACATTTTTTTTCAAACACGTATATCTCCTAATCCATAGCAGCTAAAGCGTTGAAACAAAATCACAGCTACGTAGTTTGAGTGGGAGTATACCATATAATTTTATTAATATTTTATATGTGAAAAATAAAAGAAATAAATGTCAATTTATTTTTTGACAGCTCTTTCCAACACGTTTTTTTGAAAGTACAATTATGAAAAAAATCATGTAAATTGCTTATAGTATTAGCTACTAGCATACAAAAAATCAATTGATTATATTTGGTGCAACATACTGTAAAAAAAAAACTTAACGAAAGTATTCAAGTATCAAGAGTAGGCTTCTGAACTGAAAGTTCGTTTTTAAGTTTTATGTTTGTTGCCTAGCAACAAAGGGTGTATTGTTTTTAATTTGACGTATGACTGTCAAAAAAGGTCACTGAACTACTACTGCTGTGTTAGCATTTGTAACTAATTTTACTAACTACTAAATCAACGAAACGACGGATGTGCTATATGTTTATTATTTTATAATAGTACATTACTTACCAAGGACTGTAAAAGAAAGAAAGCCCGAAATCGCAGGTATTTGTGACCCGAGCCGCAGGCGAGGGTTGTAAATATGCGATAGAGGGCTTTCTTTTTTACTGCCCGTGGTGAGTACACAATTTTACGTCTCCATCTGGCCATAATGCGAGTTTTACATTTAACATAATAGTGAATTGTTTAAGGGAATATACAACACGTTATGTAGAAGAGGAGTCCGATTTTTCCATAATTGCGAAAGTAAGTTTTAAATGTAAATAAAATAAAAAATAAAACAGAAACTTCATGTATATACATTATTTCAGATGGAAATCATAAAATCAAAAATATTTGGGCTCAACTTGCCACGGTTAATAGCGAAGCAACTGTTTTTACAGTCTTTACCAGATATTGAGATATCGCTCTCTGACGAAAATATTATGGTAAAAGGATATTGCGATGACTGCAGGATAACATTGTCCTATACCTGGGACGACGAATATTACGATAGTCATTATCTAAGTGACTTATATTGTGATATCTGCTCTAATGAATTATTTATTTCGTTATGTTAATACGTGTACTATAATGAAACCAATTAATTTTGTTTATAAAATAATAAACATATAGCACATCCGTCGTTTCGTTGATTTAGTAGTTAGTAAAATTAGTTACAAATGCTAACACAGCAGTAGTTCAGTGATCTTTTTTGACAGTCATACGTCAAATTAAAAACAATACACCCTTTGTTGCTAGGCAACAAACAAAAAACTTAAAAACGAAGTTTCAGTTCAGAAGCCTACTCTTGATACTTGAATACTTTCGTTAGTTTTTTTTTTACAGTATGTTGCACCAAATATAATCAATTGAGTTTTTGTATGCTAGTAACTAATACTATAAGCAATTTATATGATTTTTTTCATAATTGTACTTTCAAAAAAACGTGTTGGAAAGAGCTGTCAAAAAATAAATTGACATTTATTTCTTTTATTTTTCACGTATAAAATATTAATAAAATTATAGGGTATACTCCCACTCAAACTACGTCGCTGTGATTTTGTTTCAATGCTTTAGCTGCTATGGATTAGGAGATATACGAGTTTGAAAAAATTTTTTAAAAAAATACATTTTTGACATTATCTCCGTGACAGTTCAAGATAGAGGGCTGAAAGTTGGAATGATTACTAGTTATGAGGCGACAAACAATTGACATTTACCAATTCAACTATTCCTCACAGGGGCCACACGACCTTCCTTAGCCTGCTAAACCCTTTGAATTATTGGGTAATATAATAGTACAACAAAATTAAACGACAATAAATTAATTGCCACACATTACACAGGCATGTAAATACTCAGCCTCACGATTTTGATATCTATTCTCCTTTTCTCTAATCGTACTTCTAAGTATTCTAACTAATATTAGACCTAAGTCCGTTGTTAGTATATTTTCGTTAATAAGTTGTTAGGTTAGGTTGATATGAAGTATGGATTCTTATGTGTATATTTCTTACCCAGGCGCGGTCCGACGGGTCCGATGGGGTAGGGGGGGTTACATGGGACATGACCCCCCCCCCCCCCAATCGTACACGTCAAATAGAACAATTCATTACTGACCCCCTCAAAAAATCATTTCTGCATTAGTGATCCCTCCATTTCATAGTTACCCCCCCCCCCCCCCCATTTTAGGCTGCAACCGCTCCTGTTCTTACCTTTTCATTCTTGGACTGATTTGACTGGAGGATCGATTTGGATGATATTTGCCATCGACATGATATGAATAGGCACAGCCAAGGACGTATAAATACAACAGTGGTACTGTATCGTCCGATATACACCTACTATTCTATGTCGTTTAAATCATGTCAACATTTTTAATAAGGGCGAAAAAAACTATTCATTTTGGAGTGTAGTTTTATTTAGTGGTAATTGTAAAATATTTTATCTGGACTACTGTCCTCTAGCGTATCCATCTGTCAACTTTACTTTAAGACCTTCAAGTTCCGCCTCCAGGGGGAGGGAGAGACATCAGGGGTGAATTAGTCGCTTACTGACAAAGACCGAATTCCACGCGGGCGGAGCCGCGGGCACAGCTAGTACATATAATAAAGCTGAAGAGGGTCGAAAGTCTGTACATGGAAGATAATCGAAAAAAAGTTGGCTGGAGATACTTAGAATCGATAACAGAACACGTTCCAACAATTTTTAGAATTTTTGTCTGTTTATCTGTTTATCTGTTTATTTGACCGCGCATCACGTGAAAACGGCTGAACAGATTTTGATGAAATTTTGTATAGAGATAGTTTGAGTCCCGGGAAAGGATAATATATAGTTTTAATCCCGAAAATCAACCCTGGTGGGGGTGAAAATGGGGTTGAAAGTTTGTATGGAGAATTTTTAACGGCTGATACGATTTAGATAGAAATGAGTACGGAGATAATTTGAGTCTCGAGAAACGTCAAAGGATAGTTTTCAAACCCTTGTGGGGGTGAAAAGGGGGTTGGAAGGTGGTATGAGGAAATTTTTACCGCTGAACTGATTTAGATGAAAATTGGTATAGAGCTATAGTATGGGTCTCGAGATAGGACAAAGGATAGTTTCATCTTCAAACCCTCCCCCCCCCATCTTACTTTAGAATCTTAGGTCCAAAAATCTATCTATACATCTAATAAAGCTGAAGAGGGTCGAAAGTCTGTACATGGAATATATTCGAAAAAAAGTTAGCTGGGGATACATAGAATCGATAACAGAACACATTCCACCAATTTTTAGAATTTTTGTCTGTTTGTCTGTTTATTTGACCGCGCATCACGTGAAAACGGATGAACGGATTTTAATGAAATTTTGTATAGAGATAGTTTGAGTCCCGGGAAAGGTCAAATAATAGTTTTCATCCCGAAAATCAACCCTGGAGGGGGTGAAAAAGGGGTTGAAAGTTTGTATGGATTTTTTTTAATAGAATTTAGTATAGAGATAATATGAGTCCCGAGAAACGACAGAATAGTTTCCATCCCGAAAATAAACCCTTGTGGGGGTGAAAAGGAGGTTGGAAGTTGGTATGAGGATTTTTTTACCGCTGAACTGATAAAGATGAAATTTGGTATAGAGATAGTATGGGTCTCAAGAAAGGGCAAAGGATAGTTTTCACCCCGAAAATCAACCCTAAAGGGGTGAAAAGGGAGTTGGAAATTTGTATAGGGAATTATTAACCGCAGAATCGATAAAGATAAAATTTGGTATGGAAAAGGAAATAAAATAGTTTTATCTCAGAAATTATGCCTTAAGCGGATGCAAAAGGGGTGGAAGTTTACATGGGGAAGAAACAACCAATAACCGCTGTACGTATTTAGATGAAATTTGGTATTGAAATAGTTTGTAATTTTTTGGTCAAGGTGTTCATATTTATAACAAGTTACCCGTCAATACTTTAAATTTACCTTTACCCGCTCTTAAGAAATATTTGAAAATGTCATTAATGTCAAAGGGTTATTGCAGGTTCGAGGACTGTATATAACGGACAAAGACTACTACAAACTCATCTAACATTTATAGGACACCGTTTAGGTAGGAAAACATATCAAACGTTTTGTGAAGTAGTCAGATTAAGATTTATTTTTCTTTATAATTAAACAATAGGTACATTATCTGTCTCTCAAGCTGTTTTGATATGTCTTCTTTGAGAACTACGCATTATTTTGTATCTTTAAGATTTAATAATGTATTACTGTTTTGAAAAAAAAAAGTCCCGTCGAGTTTCTTTTCGGTCAAAACATAATACTTCTCGGGCCAGAGGTGTCTACGGTTAGAACCGGTGGTAGTTTTGGAACGAAGTTCCTTATCTGATGGTTCGCGGATGGGGGCTAGGCGAAAAAAAGTCACGTGACCGTCACGAAAAAGCGTTACGCCACGAAAACGCGACACCCATACGATCGAGAAACAGGTAAAATGTAATAAAAAAAAATATATAATAAAGTGAAGTGAACTGAAGTATAGTGAAAAGTGACAGTGAGAAGTGACAAAGAGAAAAAAGTCGAGAACCGAAAAGTAAAATATGTCAAAAATGTCCAAAATGTCAAAATTTCAAAAATTTCAATAATTTCAAAAATTTCAAAAAATTCAAAAATTTCTAAAATTTTTAAAATTTCAAAAAATTCTAAAATTTCAAAAATTTCCAAAAGCTCAAAAATTCAAAAAAATTCATAAATTTCAAAAATTTCAATTAAAAAAAAATACTAAAAAAATTAAAACCACAAATTACGAAAAAGTCAAAAATGAAATAAAATTAAATAACATAACTTCGTTCCAACCGAAGTTTCGTTCGTTCCACGACACTCAGGTATTTTTTTTTCTCTGGCGTTCATTAGTGCATTGTAATGTGCTTACATTGAAGAATAATTGATCTACAACAATATCATAAATCCTCTATTCCGTGTTTGGAAACCGTATGTAATTACCACCATTATTGCTCTTCGTCTCTTCCATCTAACTTTTCAACAAATTTGCATGCCCTCCAGTTGAGAGCTTCGAGTGTTGCCCCTTTGAACAATCGTTTTTGCCGTTTCGGTATATTTGAATAGGAAAAATAATAGCTATTGAAAAAAAATGTCACTAGCAATTAATGTTTTTTCCAAATAACTTCAGAAGTACAATCGAGTTCTCCGATATCTAATACTTGTACGATTAATAGGACCAAAATGTATGTACATGAACTAGCAGAACAAAATAAGGTTTTGTTCATATATTTTTGTACAATTTATCGTATTGATATTGGAGAAATCGACAGTACGTACTTGCAGCTTTTAATGCAAGGCAGCATATCATCTATAACTCGCTAAAATTGTTAACATTGATACCTACTTGTTAACATATTCAAATCAGAGATTTTGGCCTAAGTAGATAAAAAAAAAAGATAAAAGATATTTATTCTTCAATTTAGGCACATTACAATGCACTCATGAACGCCAGAGGAAAAAAAACTACCATCGGTTCTAACCCTACACCTCTGACCCGAGGAGTATTATTACCGGTAAGAAACTCGGCGGGACTTATTTTTTCTAGGCTTATAATTTTCCGGGTATCCAAAACATGAATTGGCAACTTTTCTAAGGCATATAATAATACAAATTGGCCGTGAATTAATATTTTAGCGACAATATTTTTTTATAAGCCTCAAACATGTGGCATCATATTATTGAAAAACGGCAGCAAAATATAGCTGACCAAAAAATTAACCGGGAACTTGAAATAATAGGTTGGCAACAAAAATATTAACTTGGCATCTATTATTCAAAGCAGGCTTGGTTATATTTGTTGCCAGCTATTTGTTTCTACCTAATTAACCATTTTTTGGGTATCAATTGCTGGTATCATTTTAATTACGGGAGCACAAAAATTTCAGGAAACTGGAATATTTTTAAGGTTCCGTACCAAATTGGTTTAAAAGGAAGCATGTACTACTCTGTCTTGTCACAATGTCTATTTGCTCCGAAATTGCTAGATCGAGTGAGCTAAAATTTTGTAGGTTGTATGTCCCCTAGTGCTTTAAGGGGGTAATTAAGAAAATTAAATATAATGTTTTGCAAACCATAGGGTCATTGTTAGTTGCCATCAGGCGGGCCGTATGCTTGTTTGCCACCGTCGTGATATAAAATTGTCTGCGCGACCGGTAAGTATGTTGGCTAGGTAATGGTCGTTTTCCACATGAATCTTCCATGGCAATAAATATTAGAAAAAATTAAAATTCTGAGTAATTTGTATTTTTAAATAAGCCTAGGAAGATTTAGGTGCGAAAACGAGCAAAGGAACAAGGAGCTTAACTGTGATAAAAAGTTAAGGTTCAGTGCATTTGTAATAAAAAAATTGCTAAAAAAAATATATAATTATGTTTTACAGCTTCATTCTTTGCGATATATATTTAACATAGTGTAGTAGCACCCCCAAGCATCAGCCTTGCACGGTTTTTAGAGTCATTTACTAGTAACATTTAAAAAAGAAAAAATGTCGGGTAACCCCACAATCCCTACCACCTCGGCGACGGTCGGTCCCCGCCATCTTTACTTCATTATTCATTCCCGTGCTCAAGCCTTCGCACGTTCTCTTAAAAATAACTAAGAAATAATAAAATAATTTTAGGGTGTTAGGTTATCTTTAAACATGGGGAAACTGAAAAGTGAAGAAGAAGAGATTAGGAAGAAAATTAAAAGATTGAAATCAAAATTGCAACGACGGACACGTTGCCGCTCAAGAGTTATATACTCGTATTCTTCGGATTCTAGCGATGCAGATGGCGAGTTACGATTTCTAATTTTTTGTAAGGATTGTGATGCGTTTTTGCTAATTCCGGGCACTTACCGTCACATTTACCCTGTTGTTTGCAACAATTTAAGGTCAAGTGACCATTTTTAAGGATTGTGATGCGTTTTTGCTAATTGCGGGCACTTACCGTCACATTTTCCCTGTTTTTTGCAACAATTTAAGGTCAAGTGACCATTTGTAAGGATTGTGATGCGTTTTTGCTAATTGCGGGCACTTACCGTCACATTTTCCCTGTTTTTTGCAACAATTTAAGGACAGGGACCATTTGTAAGGATTGTGATGCGTTTTTGCTAATTGCGGGCACTTACCGTCATATTTATCCTGTGTTTTGCAACAATTTAAAGTCAAGTGACCATTTGTAAGGATTGTGATGCGTATTTGCTAAATACGGGCTCTTACTGTCACGCTAATCCTTCCTGGGCTCGTTTCCGCATTTTCTGGACAAAATACAGAACTCGTGGTTCTTTCCAGACGACATGATAGTCGATTCTGAGTCACATGAGGAGCGAGGCTCGTCGCACGATGACCACATGGAGTCATCGCCGTCGTCGCCCACCGCCGCATCGTCGTCGCTGTCGACACCAGTTCCGGGCCCCTCGCAGCAGCCGTCCCAGCCCTCAACGCAACAACATCCGCCACGACCAGCTTCCCCGCGCCCGGGTCCGTCGTCTGCTCCAGATGAACCATACACTCGACCCCAGGCACATTCGTCGTCCCCAGACGACCAGGAGCTCGACGATGACATTTTGTTAATGCTGGGCGACGCGCCGAAACCAGAAATGGCGTTAAGTGATAGCATACACAAGGACGTGGCCAGTAGGTGGCACGAAATCTTACTAAAAGGTTTGCAAAAGGAGGTCAAAGAAAAGCTTCTTCAAGAGTACCTCGTGCCCAGGAACTGTGACCTGCTAGTTGCTCCTATTCTTAATCCGGAGGCCAAAGCGGCATTAACAGATAGTCTTATTAAAAGAGATTATTCCATAATGCAAAATCAGAAACAATTAGGAGTCGCTTTTTCTGCCCTCGCAAAAGCCATGGATTTGCTCGTTTTGCTTAAACAGGATGCATCTGCACAAAAAATATTGAAACCTGTGAGCGACGCTTGTCGTATTTTGTGCGATAGTCACTATTTAGAAACCAAGACTCGTCGATACTTCGATCTCGGATCTTCGGTCTCAAAGATACTCTCAGTAATACGATTAGATGTGGTTTTCTCTTTGGGGATAATGTATCTGACAAATTAAAAGCCGCTCAGTCCATTCAAAAGTCTAGGGGATACACTAAAAATACGCCGAAAACGTTTAATAATCGTTTTAATAAAAATAATTTTGCTCTCAATAAAAACAACAATTTAAAAAACAATCCAAACTTCAAACCCCTGCATCGGAGGACACAGAGCAGGCCAGATGCAGGGCAGTACCGGCCGCCGCCGCGCCCGGACCGCGCCAGCAGCGCCCGGCGCCGCCCGTGCTCGCCGCCGCCGCAGCGGCGCAGCTACAACCGTTACCGGAGCTACAACAGGAGATAGCTGACAACGAGGTATGCAGAGTGCCTATGAAATTATACGCAAAAATTCTACAATGAACCCAAGGGTATAAGATTCCTCTTATTGCTGTTCCAACCAGGAGTGAGTGTCCTGCCGTTTATTCGAAAACAAGGTCGGAACAATCTGATTATGAAAGAGACTTAAACTTTTAGACATTAATGATATTTGAATATGTGAACATAATACAAACGAATTCATCTCTAGTTTTCTTTGGTATCTAAGCTAAATGTTAAAAAATGGTTTATTTAAATTTAAAATGCCTTAATACATTTACAGAAACACGGCATTTTTAAAGTGAAGACTATGGAACCACTTCCAAATTAGGTACTAAGGATTGTTTTATTTCCATTGATATTAAAGATGCGAACCTGTTGGTTCCGATATATGGGCCACATAAGAAATATTACACTTTATATTCAATTATGTTTTATATTAATTTAATTCACTCGCGTTTTGTTTATGTACACCATGTGTATTTACAAAAATGCTTAAACCTACAGTTGAATATTTAGGACTAAATAACTATCTATCATGGATATATCAGTATATGAATGCCTGGCTAATGTCACTGCTACTGAATCCTTATTAGAATATTTAGGTTTTATTATTAATAGCAAAGCTGCTTTACTCCAAGCACAAAATATTATTTTTTAGGATTTGTTTTTGACTCACGGAGGATGGTCTTAACGTTACCCGATTCAAAAAGAAATAAAATAAATGATATAGGTTTAACATTCCTGAAAATATGTAAATGTTAATTACGAGAATTCGTTAGGTTAATTGGTCTCCTAATATCTGCATGCCCTGCTATACAATTTATGCTTGGTTATACACTATTAAGCTTTTGAAACGTCATAAATACACATTAATGAGTTGGAGTTAAAATATCAACACTCAAAGAAAACTGTGAGGCTGTTAGCTATCTCGTACTTAATTTTCTGATACCGAGTGGGTCCTAAGTATTGATGCATTCGTTGAAATAAAACAAAGTTTCGGTATGCCTGAAATCGATTTATTTGCAAGCCGTTGTAATACCAAATGTTACCTGTACGTTACCTGGAAGAACGACCCTGATGCATGGATAATATACGCTTTAATTTTTTCCGGGAAAAAATATTAACTTTTACGCCATCCACCATTTTCAATAATTTTGAAAGTCATACGGAAAATTATTTATGATAAAGCTGTGACGGTATACTTGTTGTTCCAACTTGGCCTAATACACAGTTAATGTTCCCATTGATTTTAAACTATTAGTTCAAGAACCCATTTACTTTAGGCCTAGTGCTAATTTGCTAACGTCTCCTTTCAGATCGACTCAAAATTTACACAGGACCCTGTCGTTGATTGCCGCTAAATTATCAGGGACTCGTTATTAGACAGATCAGTATCTGCAAGATCTGTCGAAATTATGCTATTTTCATTATCTGACAACACAGACAAACATTACCCTTGTAACAAAGCTTATATTGATTATTCCTTATAGTGAATTGTTTAAGGGAATATACAACACGTTATGTAGAAGAGGAGTCCGATTTTTCCATAATTGCGAAAGTAAGTTTTAAATGTAAATAAAATAAAAAATAAAACAGAAACTTCATGTATATACATTATTTCAGATGGAAATCATAAAATCAAACATATTTGGGCTCAACTTGCCACGGTTAATAGCGAAGCAACTGTTTTTACAGTCTTTACCAGATATTGAGATATCGCTCTCTGACGAAAATATTATGGTAAAAGGATATTGCGATGACTGCAGGATAACATTGTCCTATACCTGGGACGACGAATATTACGATAGTCATTATCTAAGTGACTTATATTGTGATATCTGCTCTAATGAATTATTTATTTCGTTATGTTAATACGTGTACTATAATGAAACCAATTAATTTTGTTTATAAAATAATAAACATATAGCACATCCGTCGTTTCGTTGATTTAGTAGTTAGTAAAATTAGTTACAAATGCTAACACAGCAGTAGTTCAGTGATCTTTTTTGACAGTCATACGTCAAATTAAAAACAATACACCCTTTGTTGCTAGGCAACAAACAAAAAACTTAAAAACGAAGTTTCAGTTCAGAAGCCTACTCTTGATACTTGAATACTTTCGTTAGTTTTTTTTTTACAGTATGTTGCACCAAATATAATCAATTGAGTTTTTGTATGCTAGTAACTAATACTATAAGCAATTTATATGATTTTTTTCATAATTGTACTTTCAAAAAAACGTGTTGGAAAGAGCTGTCAAAAAATAAATTGACATTTATTTCTTTTATTTTTCACGTATAAAATTTTAATAAAATTATAGGGTATACTCCCACTCAAACTACGTCGCTGTGATTTTGTTTCAATGCTTTAGCTGCTATGGATTAGGAGATATACGAGTTTGAAAAAAAATGTTAAAAAAATACATTATTGACATTATCTCCGTGACAGTTCAAGATAGAGGGCTGAAAGTTGGAGTGATTACTAGTTATGAGGCGACAAACAATTGACATTTACCAATTCAACTATTCCTCACAGGGGCCACACGACCTTCCTTAGCCTGCTAAACCCTTTGAATTATTGGGTAATATAATAGTACAACAAAATTAAACGACAATAAATTAATTGCCACACATTACACAGGCATGTAAATACTCAGCCTCACGATTTTGATATCTATTCTCCTTTTCTCTAATCGTACTTCTAAGTATTCTAACTAATATTAGACCTAAGTCCGTTGTTAGTATATTTTCGTTAATAAGTTGTTAGGTTAGGTTGATATGAAGTATGGATTCTTATGTGTATATTTCTTACCCAGGCGCGGTCCGATGGGTCCGATGGGGTAGGGGGGGTTACATGGGACATGACCCCCCCCCCCCCCAATCGTACACGTCAAATAGAACAATTCATTACTGACCCCCTCAAAAAATCATTTCTGTATTAGTGATCCCTCCATTTCATAGTTACCCCCCCCCCCCCCCCCCCCCCATTTTAGGCTGCAACCGCTCCCGCTCCTGTTCTTACCTTTTCATTCTTGGACTGATTTGACTGGAGGATCGATTTGGATGATATTTGCCATCGACATGATATGAATAGGCACAGCCAAGGACGTATAAATACAACAGTGGTACTGTATCGTCCGATATACACCTACTATTCTATGTCGTTTAAATCATGTCAACATTTTTAATAAGGGCGAAAAAAACTATTCATTTTGGAGTGTAGTTTTATTTAGTGGTAATTGTAAAATATTTTATCTGGACTACTGTCCTCTAGCGTATCCATCTGTCAACTTTACTTTAAGACCTTCAAGTTCCGCCTCCAGGGGGAGGGAGAGACATCAGGGGTGAATTAGTCGCTTACTGACAAAGACCGAATTCCACGCGGGCGGAGCCGCGGGCACAGCTAGTACATATAATAAAGCTGAAGAGGGTCGAAAGTCTGTACATGGAAGATAATCGAAAAAAAGTTGGCTGGAGATACTTAGAATCGATAACAGAACACGTTCCAACAATTTTTAGATTTTTTGTCTGTTTATCTGTTTATCTGTTTGTCTGTTTATCTGTTTATTTGACCGCGCATCACGTGAAAACGGCTGAACAGATTTTGATGAAATTTTGTACAGAGATAGTTTGAGTCCCGGGAAAGGATAATATATAGTTTTAATCCCGAAAATCAACCCTGGTGGGGGTGAAAATGGGGTTGAAAGTTTGTATGGAGAATTTTTAACGGCTGATACGATTTAGATAGAAATGAGTACGGAGATAATTTGAGTCTCGAGAAACGTCAAAGGATAGTTTTCAAACCCTTGTGGGGGTGAAAAGGGGGTTGGAAGGTGGTATGAGGAAATTTTTACCGCTGAACTGATTTAGATGAAAATTGGTATAGAGCTATAGTATGGGTCTCGAGATAGGACAAAGATTCATCTTCAAACCCTCCCCCCCCATCTTACTTTAGAATCTTAGGTCCAAAAATCTATCTATACATCTAATAAAGCTGAAGAGGGTCGAAAGTCTGTACATGGAATATATTCGAAAAAAAGTTAGCTGGGGATACATAGAATCGATAACAGAACACATTCCACCAATTTTTAGAATTTTTGTCTGTTTGTCTGTTTATTTGACCGCGCATCACGTGAAAACGGATGAACGGATTTTAATGAAATTTTGTATAGAGATAGTTTGAGTCCCGGGAAAGGTCAAATAATAGTTTTCATCCCGAAAATCAACCCTGGAGGGGGTGAAAAAGGGGTTGAAAGTTTGTATGGATTTTTTTTAATAGAATTTAGTATAGAGATAATATGAGTCCCGAGAAACGACAGAATAGTTTCCATCCCGAAAATAAACCCTTGTGGGGGTGAAAAGGAGGTTGGAAGTTGGTATGAGGATTTTTTTACCGCTGAACTGATAAAGATGAAATTTGGTATAGAGATAGTATGGGTCTCAAGAAAGGGCAAAGGATAGTTTTCACCCCGAAAATCAACCCTAAAGGGGTGAAAAGGGAGTTGGAAATTTGTATAGGGAATTATTAACCGCAGAATCGATTAAGATAAAATTTGGTATGGAAAAGGAAATAAAATAGTTTTATCTCAGAAATTATGCCTTAAGCGGATGCAAAAGGGGTGGAAGTTTACATGGGGAAGAAACAACCAATAACCGCTGTACGTATTTAGATGAAGTTTGGTATTGAAATAGTTTGTAATTTTTTGGTCAAGGTGTTCATATTTATAACAAGTTACCCGTCAATACTTTAAATTTACCTTTACCCGCTCTTAAGAAATATTTGAAAATGTCATTAATGTCAAAGGGTTATTGCAGGTTCGAGGACTGTATATAACGGACAAAGACTACTACAAACTCATCTAACATTTATAGGACACCGTTTAGGTAGGAAAACATATCAAACGTTTTGTGAAGTAGTCAGATTAAGATTTATTTTTCTTTATAATTAAACAATAGGTACATTATCTGTCTCTCAAGCTGTTTTGATATGTCTTCTTTGAGAACTACGCATTATTTTGTATCTTTAAGATTTAATAATGTATTACTGTTTTGAAAAAAAAAAGTCCCGTCGAGTTTCTTTTCGGTCAAAACATAATACTTCTCGGGCCAGAGGTGTCTACGGTTAGAACCGGTGGTAGTTTTGGAACGAAGTTCCTTATCTGACGGTTCGCGGATGGGGGCTAGGCGAAAAAAAGTCACGTGACCGTCACGAAAAAGCGTTACGTCACGAAAACGCGACACCCATACGATCGAGAAACAGGTAAAATGTAATAAAAAAAAAAATAGAATAAAGTGAAGTGAACTGAAGTATAGTGAAAAGTGACAGTGAGAAGTGACAAAGAGAAAAAAGTCGAGAACCGAAAAGTAAAATATGTCAAAAATGTCCAAAATGTCAAAATTTCAAAAATTTCAATAATTTCAAAAATTTCAAAAAATTCAAAAATTTCTAAAATTTCTAAAATTTCAAAAAATTCTAAAATTTCAAAAATTTCCAAAAGCTCAAAAATTCAAAAAAAATCATAAATTTCAAAAATTTCAATTAAAAAAAAATACTAAAAAAACTAAAACCACAAATTACGAAAAAGTCAAAAATGAAATAAAATTAAATAACATAACTTCGTTCCAACCGAAGTTTCGTTCGTTCCACGACACTCAGGTATTTTTTTTTCTCTGGCGTTCATTAGTGCATTGTAATGTGCTTACATTGAAGAATAATTGATCTACAACAATATCATAAATCCTCTATTCCGTGTTTGGAAACCGTATGTAATTACCACCATTATTGCTCTTCGTCTCTTCCATCTAACTTTTGATGATCTTTTTAATGATCTGTCTAATAACGAGTCCCTGATAATTTAGCGGCAATCAACGACAGGGTCCTGTGTAAATTTTGGGTCGATCTGAAAGGAGACGTTAGCAAATTAGCACTAGGCCTAAAGTAAATGGGTTCTTGAACTAATAGTTTAAAATCAATGGGAACATTAACTGTGTATTAGGCCAAGTTGGAACAACAAGTATACCGTCACAGCTTTATCATAAATAATTTTCCGTATGACTTTCAAAATTATTGAAAATGGTGGAATGGCGTAAAAGTTAATATTTTTTCCCGGAAAAAATTAAAGCGTATATTATCCATGCATCAGGGTCGTTCTTCCAGGTAACGTACAGGTAACATTTGGTATTACAACGGCTTGCAAATAAATCGATTTCAGGCATACCGAAACTTTGTTTTATTTCAACGAATGCATCAATACTTAGGACCCACTCGGTATCAGAAAATTAAGTACGAGATAGCTAACAGCCTCACAGTTTTCTTTGAGTGTTGATATTTTAACTCCAACTCATTAATGTGTATTTATGACGTTTCAAAAGCTTAATAGTGTATAACCAAGCATAAATTGTATAGCAGGGCATGCAGATATTAGGAGACCAATTAACCTAACGAATTCTCGTAATTAACATTTACATATTTTCAGGAATGTTAAACCTATATCATTTATTTTATTTCTTTTTGAATCGGGTAACGTTAAGACCATCCTCCGTGAGTCAAAAACAAATCCTAAAAAATAATATTTTGTGCTTGGAGTAAAGCAGCTTTGCTATTAATAATAAAACTTAAATATTCCAATAAGGATTCAGTAGCAGTGACATTAGCCAGGCATTCATATACTGATATATCCATGATAGATAGTTATTTAGTCCTAAATATTCAACTGTAGGTTTAAGCATTTTTGTAAATACACATGGTGTACATAAACAAAACGCGAGTGAATTAAATTAATATAAAACATAATTGAATATAAAGTGTAATATTTCTTATGTGGCCCATATATCGGAACCAACAGGTTCGCATCTTTAATATCAATGGAAATAAAACAATCCTTAGTACCTAATTTGGAAGTGGTTCCATAGTCTTCACTTTAAAAATGCCGTGTTTCTGTAAATGTATTAAGGCATTTTAAATTTAAATAAACCATTTTTTAACATTTAGCTTAGATACCAAAGAAAACTAGAGATGAATTCGTTTGTATTATGTTCACATATTCAAATATCATTAATGTCTAAAAGTTTAAGTCTCTTTCATAATCAGATTGTTCCGACCTTGTTTTCGAATAAACGGCAGGACACTCACTCCTGGTTGGAACAGCAATAAGAGGAATCTTATACCCTTGGGTTCATTGTAGAATTTTTGCGTATAATTTCATAGGCACTCTGCATACCTCGTTGTCAGCTATCTCCTGTTGTAGCTCCGGTAACGGTTGTAGCTGCGCCGCTGCGGCGGCGGCGAGCACGGGCGGCGCCGGGCGCTGCTGGCGCGGTCCGGGCGCGGCGGCGGCCGGTACTGCCCTGCATCTGGCCTGCTCTGTGTCCTCCGATGCAGGGGTTTGAAGTTTGGATTGTTTTTTAAATTGTTGTTTTTATTGAGAGCAAAATTATTTTTATTAAAACGATTATTAAACGTTTTCGGCGTATTTTTAGTGTATCCCCTAGACTTTTGAATGGACTGAGCGGCTTTTAATTTGTCAGATACATTATCCCCAAAGAGAAAACCACATCTAATCGTATTACTGAGAGTATCTTTGAGACCGAAGATCCGAGATCGAAGTATCGACGAGTCTTGGTTTCTAAATAGTGACTATCGCACAAAATACGACAAGCGTCGCTCACAGGTTTCAATATTTTTTGTGCAGATGCATCCTGTTTAAGCAAAACGAGCAAATCCATGGCTTTTGCGAGGGCAGAAAAAGCGACTCCTAATTGTTTCTGATTTTGCATTATGGAATAATCTCTTTTAATAAGACTATCTGTTAATGCCGCTTTGGCCTCCGGATTAAGAATAGGAGCAACTAGCAGGTCACAGTTCCTGGGCACGAGGTACTCTTGAAGAAGCTTTTCTTTGACCTCCTTTTGCAAACCTTTTAGTAAGATTTCGTGCCACCTACTGGCCACGTCCTTGTGTATGCTATCACTTAACGCCATTTCTGGTTTCGGCGCGTCGCCCAGCATTAACAAAATGTCATCGTCGAGCTCCTGGTCGTCTGGGGACGACGAATGTGCCTGGGGTCGAGTGTATGGTTCATCTGGAGCAGACGACGGACCCGGGCGCGGGGAAGCTGGTCGTGGCGGATGTTGTTGCGTTGAGGGCTGGGACGGCTGCTGCGAGGGGCCCGGAACTGGTGTCGACAGCGACGACGATGCGGCGGTGGGCGACGACGGCGATGACTCCATGTGGTCATCGTGCGACGAGCCTCGCTCCTCATGTGACTCAGAATCGACTATCATGTCGTCTGGAAAGAACCACGAGTTCTGTATTTTGTCCAGAAAATGCGGAAACGAGCCCAGGAAGGATTAGCGTGACAGTAAGAGCCCGTATTTAGCAAATACGCATCACAATCCTTACAAATGGTCACTTGACTTTAAATTGTTGCAAAACACAGGATAAATATGACGGTAAGTGCCCGCAATTAGCAAAAACGCATCACAATCCTTACAAATGGTCCCTGTCCTTAAATTGTTGCAAAAAACAGGGAAAATGTGACGGTAAGTGCCCGCAATTAGCAAAAACGCATCACAATCCTTACAAATGGTCACTTGACCTTAAATTGTTGCAAAAAACAGGGAAAATGTGACGGTAAGTGCCCGCAATCAGCAAAAACGCATCACAATCCTTAAAAATGGTCACTTGACCTTAAATTATTGCAAACAACAGGGTAAATGTGACGGTAAGTGCCCGGAATTAGCAAAAACGCATCACAATCCTTACAAAAAATTAGAAATCGTAACTCGCCATCTGCATCGCTAGAATCCGAAGAATACGAGTATATAACTCTTGAGCGGCAACGTGTCCGTCGTTGCAATTTTGATTTCAATCTTTTAATTTTCTTCCTAATCTCTTCTTCTTCACTTTTCAGTTTCCCCATGTTTAAAGATAACCTAACACCCTAAAATTATTTTATTATTTCTTAGTTATTTTTAAGAGAACGTGCGAAGGCTTGAGCACGGGAATGAATAATGAAGTAAAGATGGCGGGGACCGACCGTCGCCGAGGTGGTAGGGATTGTGGGGTTACCCGACATTTTTTCTTTTTTAAATGTTACTAGTAAATGACTCTAAAAACCGTGCAAGGCTGATGCTTGGGGGTGCTACTACACTATGTTAAATATATATCGCAAAGAATGAAGCTGTAAAACATAAATCTTGAAGCAAATCAAATTATTTTGTTCAATATATTTTTTGATTTGCAATTTTTAAGTAGTTACACTACTATATATAAACTGAAAATAGATGTCATATACTTCAGAAAAAGTGACCAAACTCTCCGGTGTCCGAGGCCAGATTTGAACTGGCGTCTTCAGCTTTCGCGGCTGACGTCCTGACCACTAGACCACCCGGTCACGGCGGAACTTGACAAATTTTCTCATGTATATGCAATCTCTGAATTTGAAACGGCTAGGCGCCGTTGACCATACTCTAAGGGCATGCGCAGTACGTGCTTGCACCTCCTATCCGAATCTCTTACGTGATTCTGGTATAGCGAGAGAGATGGTGCTGCCATCTATGAATCTTGAAGCAAATCAAATTATTTTGTTCAATATATTTTTTGATTTGCAATTTTTAAGTAGTTACACTACTATATATAAACTGAAAATAGATGTCATATACTTCAGAAAAAGTGACCAAACTCTCCGGTGTCCGAGGCCAGTTTTGAACTGGCGTCTTCAGCTCTTGCGGCTTTTTTTCTGAAGTATATGACATCTATTTTCAGTTTATATATAGTAGTGTAACTACTTAAAAATTGCAAATCAAAACATATATTGAACAAAATAATTTGATTTGCTTCAAGATTCATAGATGGCAGCACCATCTCTCTCGCTATACCAGAATCACGTAAGAGATTCGGATAGGAGGTGCAAGCACGTACTGCGCATGCCCTTAGAGTATGGTCAACGGCGCCTAGCCGTTTCAAATTCAGAGATTGCATATACATGAGAAAATTTGTCAAGTTCCGCCGTGACCGGGTGGTCTAGTGGTCAGGACGTCAGCCGCGAAAGCTGAAGACGCCAGTTCAAATCTGGCCTCGGACACCGGAGAGTTTGGTCACTTTTTCTGAAGTATATGACATCTATTTTCAGTTTATATATAGTAGTGTAACTACTTAAAAATTGCAAATCAAAAAATATATTGAACAAAATAATTTGATTTGCTTCAAGATTCATAGATGGCAGCACCATCTCTCTCGCTATACCAGAATCACGTAAGAGATTCGGATAGGAGGTGCAAGCACGTACTGCGCATGCCCTTAGAGTATGGTCAACGGCGCCTAGCCGTTTCAAATTCAGAGATTGCATATACATGAGAAAATTTGTCAAGTTCCGCCGTGACCGGGTGGTCTAGTGGTCAGGACGTCAGCCGCGAAAGCTGAAGACGCCAGTTCAAATCTGGCCTCGGATACCGGAGAGTTTGGTCACTTTTTCTGAAGTATATGACATCTATTTTCTGTAAAACATAATTATATATTTTTTTAGCAATTTTTTTATTACAAATGCACTGAACCTTAACTTTTTATCACAGTTAAGCTCCTTGTTCCTTTGCTCGTTTTCGCACCTAAATCTTCCTAGGCTTATTTAAAAATACAAATTACTCAGAATTTTAATTTTTTCTAATATTTATTGCCATGGAAGATTCATGTGGAAAACGACCATTACCTAGCCAACATACTTACCGATCGCGCAGACAATTTTATATCACGACGGTGGCAAACAAGCATACGGCCCGCCTGATGGCAACTAACAATGACCCTATGGTTTGCAAAACATTATATTTAATTTTCTTAATTACCCCCTTAAAGCACTAGGGGACATACAACCTACAAAATTTTAGCTCACTCGATCTAGCAATTTCGGAGCAAATAGACATTGTGACAAGACAGAGTAGTACATGCTTCCTTTTAAACCAATTTGGTACGGAACCTTAAAAATATTCCAGTTTCCTGAAATTTTTGTGCTCCCGTAATTAAAATGATACCAGCAATTGATACCCAAAAAATGGTTAATTAGGTAGAAACAAATAGCTGGCAACAAATATAACCAAGCCTGCTTTGAATAATAGATGCCAAGTTAATATTTTTGTTGCCAACCTATTATTTCAAGTTCCCGGTTAATTTTTTGGTCAGCTATATTTTGCTGCCGTTTTTCAATAATATGATGCCACATGTTTGAGGCTTATAAAAAAATATTGGCGCTAAAATATTAATTCACGGCCAATTTGTATTATTATATGCCTTAGAAAAGTTGCCAATTCATGTTTTGGATACCCGGAAAATTATAAGCCTAGAAAAAATAAGTCCCGCCGAGTTTCTTACCGGTAATAATACTCCTCGGGTCAGAGGTGTAGGGTTAGAACCGATGGTAGTTTTTTTTCCTCTGGCGTTCATGAGTGCATTGTAATGTGCCTAAATTGAAGAATAAATATCTTTTATCTTTTTTTTTTATCTACTTAGGCCAAAATCTCTGATTTGAATATGTTAACAAGTAGGTATCAATGTTAACAATTTTAGCGAGTTATAGATGATATGCTGCCTTGCATTAAAAGCTGCAAGTACGTACTGTCGATTTCTCCAATATCAATACGATAAATTGTACAAAAATATATGAACAAAACCTTATTTTGTTCTGCTAGTTCATGTACATACATTTTGGTCCTATTAATCGTACAAGTATTAGATATCGGAGAACTCGATTGTACTTCTGAAGTTATTTGGAAAAAACATTAATTGCTAGTGACATTTTTTTTCAATAGCTATTATTTTTCCTATTCAAATATACCGAAACGGCAAAAACGATTGTTCAAAGGGGCAACACTCGAAGCTCTCAACTGGAGGGCATGCAAATTGATACCACTCCAGCCTCGCGACAACTCGAGCACCGGAGTGGGGAATGTCTACGAGTGTTTTAATTAATACTATTGTATATGTATAAGTGTTTCATATTGTTTACAAGTACATGGTTTGTCACCTGTTGTGAGCTTAACGGCTTAAGCTAACAACCTATACTAGCATTGGTCATTATGAATACGCATAACAGTGAAAATATGAAACAATAACTAACTACGTTAGCTCTTGGGCATGCATGGCGGTATTTTTTGTATGACTAATACTGTAATTCCGGTTTATTTTTGTATTCATGTGCAATTCCGGTATAGGCCATTCAAAAATAACCGGTATTGCATACCCTATCTACATGACCAGCTATGATTGCGAAGTTGGGTCGGTGCATAGTTGTAGGTATGGTAAGGCACTAGCTAATTGAATGTATTAAAATTGTAGACATCGGAGTGTGGACGAATCAGCACGTGTTTAGTAAATAAAAAAGATTTTAAATTCAGAACTATGCAGCGTGGACTTTCTGTTTGGGTCACTGACGGCCGCTACCAGATCCCGTGTTGGTACGCGAAAATGAACTTAGGTAACCTTCCCTCAATGTTTAATTATTGGAGATTGGAGAAAAGGGTCAATATTGACAAACTATTTTAGGGTTCCGTACCTCGAAAGGAAAAAACGGGACCCGTATAGGATCACTTTGTTGGCCGTCCGTCCGTCCGCCCGTCCGTCTGTCAAGACCGTTTTTCTCAGGAACGCGTGGAGGTATCAAGCTAGAATTTATATCAAAATACTCAGGTGTACTGTCCCATGGAGCTGTGAAAAAATCAGACTTTTAAGCCAACGCAATCAAAAGATACAGCCGTTTATGCCGCAAATTTCCGCAAATTTTCGAAACTCGCAAGGGAATCAAAACCTACAGGGTACTTCCCGTGAACTCAGAATCTTGAAATTTGGTACGAAGCAACGTCTTATAGCACAGATAAAGGAAAAATTGCGAAAACCGTAAATTTTAAGTTACATCATATAATAAAAATATTTTTAATAATTTTAAAGTTACTACCGCTATATACCTACAGGTTTGTACGGAACCCTCGGTGCGCGAGTCCGACTCGCACTTGGCCGGTTTTTAATTATTGAAGATTGGAGAAAAATGTCATTATTGACAATCTTTTTTACGGTTCCGTACGTCGGAAGGAAAAAACGGAACCAGTATAGGATCACTTTGTTGTCCGTCCGTCCGCCCGTCAGACGGACATCTGTCAAGACCGTTTTTCTCAAGAACGCGTGGAGGTATCAAGCTGAAATTTATATTAAATACTCAGGTCTACTGTCCCTTGGAGCTGTGAAAAAATAAAACTTCTAAGCCAACGCAATCAAAAGATACAGCCGTTTATGCCGCAAATTTTCGAAACTCGCAAGGGAATCAAAACCCACAGGGTAGGTACTTCCCGTGAACTCAGAATCTTGAAATTTGGTACGAAGCAATGTCTTATAGCACAGATAAGGAAAAATTGCGAAAATCGTAAATGTTTAGTTGCCTACAGGTTTGTACGGAACCCTCGGTGCGCGAGTCCGACTCGCACTTGGCCGGTTTTTTTTATGCCAATCGATCCCATTCCTATCCGATCAAAAGCTTGTAGAGTTTGTCCGGAAAGAGAAGTGTCGTGGTTTATATGGGAGATCAAATATTCTACGGCACTTCTCTTTCCAGATAGACTCTATAGGAGCAAAAAAAATTAAAGCCACAAGTCGAGGAAAATTTTTCGTATACAATTCGTATGATATTGATAATGAAAACTTTTAGTTTTCACATGCTATTTTGTTATGCGAATTGATTCCATTTATATCCAGTATTCATAGTTTCCCAGGGGTTAACTTACGGTAATGTACTAAAAAGCCACAAATTAAAGAAAAGCTTTTTCTCCATACATTTACCATAGTTTCTCCACAGAGAAACAGTGAAATTATATTCACATTTATATTTCTCGCCAATCGGGCGTTACGTTTAAGGACCATAATACTGTATGAAAACATTTCAGTAACAGCATTCAAAGTTTCACTTTTTCTCCATAGTAAATGTATGGTAAAAGTTTTCCTTAGTTTGTGGCTTTTTAGTACATTACCGTAAGTTGACCCCTATGAAACTATTGATACTGGATAGGAAAGCCATCGACTGGCAAAAAGAAATAGCAAGTAAAAAACAAAAGTTTTCATTTTCATACAACTTGTATAGGAAAAGTCTTCTTCGATTTATGGTTTTTCCGGCGGAAAATATTTTTTGCTTGGATACAAGCTTTTGATCCTAGATATAAATGGGATCAAGTGGCATCAACAAAAAGTTTGTCAAAACCTTTTTCTCGCAACCCGTATGTTGTTTCCATAATCTGAAAACGCCAATCTTCATTAATAATACCATTTTCGCGTAGCAGCACGCTATCTGGTTGCTGCCCTCAATGACCCAAAAAGAAAATCCAGCCTGTGTGTTACAATAGTACATTACTTACCTAGGGCTGTAAAAAAAAGAAAGCCCGAAATCGCAGGTATTTGGGACCCGAGCCGCAGGCGAGGGTTGTAAATATGCGATAGAGGGCTTTCTTTTTTACTGCCCGTGGTGAGTACACAATTTTACGTCCCCACCTGGCCATAATGCGAGTTTTACCGTAAGCGTAGCGAGCGGTAAAACTCACATTATGGCCAGGTGTGACGTAAAATAATTTATTACTATGATTTTTATTATATTGCCTAATATTCGACTTATACATATAGGTATATGTACAGTCACCGGCAATAGTATCTTCCTACACGAAGGCCTCAAAAATATGTGACACGCTCTTATAGAAGATACTATTGCCGGTGACTGTACATATAGCAATGTGATAGTCAGGAATCGAATCCATACTAATATTATAAATGGGAAAGTGTATGTGTGTGTTTGTTTGTTTGTTTGTTTGTTTGTTTGTTTGTCCGTCTTTCACGGCAAAACGGGGCGACGAATTGACGTGATTTTTTAAGTGGAGATAGTTGAAGGGATGGAGAGTGACATAGGGTACTTTTTGTCTCTTTCTAACCCCCCACTACCCTAAAATGGGGGGTGGAAGTTTGTATGGTTTGTTACCCCGAATTTAACGCGAGCGAAGCCGCGGGCAAAAGCTAGTTGTTATATAAATTAACCGGTGTTCAATTTCAGTATCTCGGTTATTGATTATTTTTCGGATAATCTGATAATTTTATGACGTTTACCTTACATTTCAGAATATCACGTAAAAATTGCGAAAGTCGGGCGCTATTTTGATTTTTAGTAATACCTACCGGTAACGATCCCTGGTGATAGCAATATCCCCTGCTGTCACAAGCCTTTCAAATAAAAACAGTCCTGTTACCTACAGACAGACAGACCACGCTCAGCTTAACCCGTTTAAATTAGAACTATGTAGGTATGAAATATAGAACATATGTGAGCATATTCCTTATATGTATGTTGTAGTGATCAAATAATACTAGGGATACACAATCAGCCCATTAAAATGGCCCCACAATACAGAGCCGGATTAGCCTTTAGGCAGAGTAGGCAACCGCCTAGGGACCCCGCGTGCACAGAAAAATGAAAATGATGCATAGACTGAAATTAAATTGGAAAAAAATATATATCGGCCAGGAGCCCCACGTGTGCACATAGGAAAATGAAAATTATTCATGGAGTGAAATATTAATTGGTAATTTTCTTTATATCGGCAAGGGGCCTCGCGTGCGCACAGAAGAAATTTTAACTCGCTCATATAATGAAATATTAATTGGAGAATTTATATGTAACATAATTATATTGGTTACGGGTCCCGCGCGCGCACAGAAGCAATTGGAAATGTTTTATAATGCGAAAACCTTATTTTAGGGGGCAGGTTAGAAGGCAAAAATGAAAGGGTGAATTAATATTTCAATGAACTAAGTTTGTAAAAAATGTAAACGATTCGCCACTTTTGAGTCTGTTTTCCGATCACTTATTTCTAAGAAAAATGCATTATGAAGCTTAAAATTTCCATAAAAATATCCCGCCTGCCCCGTATCCTTCTCCAACGACAGTCAGATGAAATATTCGGATTCGAGCATCAATAAAATAAAATAAATTTAAAAAGCCTACAAGGGTATTGAAAGAAGAATAATTTTTTTCTCTTCTTTACGTCCGTCAGTAACGAAATTTTCTTTGTAGTAGGTTTTTAAGAAAATATTGTGACATTGTGGCCCTTTTTAGCGTGGATAGCGTTAAATTTTACCAGTGTCACGGTGTTATGTGAATAAAGGTTTATTTTAAATACATTTACCTACTAGCAAGTGGAATTGACAGACTGTAAGGAATCACTAAGTGAATTGCTCTTTAATCATTTTTTCTTACCGTTTTGTCGGCGTGATTATATTACATACGAGTATTCATACCAAATTTCAGCTTTTTAGTAGAGACGATCACTGAGTTAAGCCGCGAACAGACAGTCATGTCAAAACTATTAGGGCATACGTTGATTTGACACTACATTTTTTTGCTTAAAAGGGGCCCCTAAAGGGGTTAATCCGGCCCTGCCACAATAGTACTGCAAGAACGACTGGTGCGGTACATTCTTTGACAGTCTTATTACTCGCACGGTATAAGTTACGGTTACAAATTTTCACGAGCAATAAAGCATCCAACAAAGGTATCCAATAAAACAAAGAAATAGAGTTTAATACTTGTTCATAATGCTATTTTGTTCCTATAAATACATATTTGGATTTTGCATAGAACTTGGCACTCATTTAGATATCCATTCTTTTTGCGGCGAAGCCCACAGCCAAGCATAATTTTTGTATTGAACTTGGCTCTCCTTTTTTTACATTTATGTTTTTGGTGGGATATCATTACTTTTTGTAAAGAAAACTAGACAGGTATTGAGTTTTAATGTTTTTTCTTGCGTTTCCGCTGCATGGTTTTCTTTTTTATGCTATTGTCTACATTCTCTCTTATAGCGAATGGGTTGTGTAAAGTATATCCCACCAAAAACATAAATGTAAAAAAGGAGAGCCAAGTTCAATACAAAAATTATGCTTGGCTGTGGGCTTCGCCGCAAAAATAATGGAGATCTAAATGAGTGCCAAGTTCTATGCAAAATGCAAATATGTATTTATAGGAACAAAATAACATTATGAACAAGTATTAAACTCTATTTCTTTGCTTTATTGGATACCTATAACAATTGCTGTTATTTAAAAATGTGAGATCTTAAAGTAGGTTAGATTTGACTTGGCCAGTTTTTATCAGTATTAAAATCTAACCTACTTTAAGATCTCACATTCTTAAATAACAGCAATTGTTATAGGTATCCAATAAAGCAAAGAAATAGAGTTTAATACTTGTTCATAATGTTATTTTGTTCCTATAAATACATATTTGGATTTTGCATAGAACTTGGCACTCATTTAGATCTCCATTCTTTTTGCGGCGAAGCCCACAGCCAAGCATAATTTTTGTATTGAACTTGGCTCTCCTTTTTTACATTTATGTTTTTGGTGAGATATATCATTACTTTTTGTTAAGGAAACTAGGCAGGTATTGAGATTTAATGTTTTTTCTTGCGTTTCCGCTGCATGGCTTTCTTTTTTATGCTATTGTCTACATTCTCCCGCGCGCCGCCGACGACACACGGTTGGCCGATCGTTTAGCGCGTATTACAAGTTTTTTGTATGGGGACACCACTTATTGCTTCACTTAACTTTATTTTTATATTTATAGCAAATATAATAATACATATATTGGGATAGTTTCAAATATCTGCTTGTAACGGTTCCAACGATAAAATTAAAAAAAAATTGTATGAGGACCCCCCCTATTTTTTAACTTTTTTTTATGTTTAGATTTTTTCCTACGTTTACACACAAATACCGAGCTGGATTCCAAATTTCATCCTTCTAGGTCATCTGGAAGTAGGTTAGGTTTAGGTACTATATGTCAGTCAGTCAGTCAGTGCTAAAATTTACGACTTTTTGACCTTCATATCTTTATAACCGTTTGAACTAGCTTCATGAAATTTGGGCTTCTAGATGTCCTTATGGATATATTTAAACACACGTAGTTTTATGTGTTTACGTTAAAGAGGTTTTGAGTTATAGAAGGGTCAAAAGTGGCACCAAGTGGTTCGTGTAATATACACTTGGCGCTAGCTAGCCAGTTCCTTTGCTTGAACTTGGCTTGACACGCTGCCGCGTGTCTAGATTTATTTATTCATTGAATCTCATGGATGTACTTCACTTTTATACTGTTACTGGTTTAGGCACGAAGAACGTTTGTGGTTATAGTATGACAATCATTTAATTCATCGTTGAGAAAGAAGCAGGATGAACATAAATGTAATAAAACAATAAATAACTAAATCGGTATTCGTAAGCGGTGCCTATGTTTTATGTGTTGCTCGGGAGCGCTTTTATGTAGATTTACTTCAGTTCAGCGTATAATTATGTGGTGCAGCGTGCCGACGACGACACACCGTTGGCCGGTCGTTTAGCGGTTATTACAAGTTTTTTGTATGGGGACACCACTTTTTTTTGACTTAACTTTATTTTTATATTTCTGTTATTTAGCAAATATAATAATACATATATTGGGATAGTTTCAAATATCTGCTTGTAACGGTTCCAACGATACAATTAAAAAAAATTGTATGGGGACCCCCCCTATTTTTTAACTTTTTTTATTTTTAGATTTTTTCCTACGCTTACACACAATTACCGAGCTGGATTCCAAATTTCATCCTTCTAGGTCATCTGAAAGTAGGTTAGATTTAGGTACTATATGTCAGTCAGTCAGTCAGTGCTAAAATTTACGACATTTTGACCTTCATATCTTTATAACCGTTTGAGCTAGCTTCATGAAATTTGGGTTTCTAGATGTCCTTATGGATATAATTAAACACGCGTAGTTTTATGTGTTTACGTTAAAGAGGTTTTGAGTTATAGAAGGGTCAAAAGTGGCACCAAGTGGTTCGTGTAATATACACTTGGCGCTGGCTAGCCAGTTCCTTGCTTGAACTTGGCTTGACACGCTGCCGCGTGTCTAGATAAGTGAGTGGGTGGGAGTATCAAGTGGATATCATATTATTATGTTTTAGCGTTGACTGCACTTTTCTTGCAAAAGTCATCTACTGCTCAACGATCGGATTCTCACAAACCCACATACAATGAGCTTCCATTGTTTTATCACAGAGTCCTTATCCCACCCTCGGTCTCCATCATCCGACCAGCCTAGATGGTACCAAAGTATTGTATAATCACCCAAGTTACGCAGGTATGCCAATTTTCAACTCAATTGAACATCAGGATTCTAAACAACAAAATCTACTTACTGACAAACACGGTAAGTTAAAAAAGGATTGTGCTTGGAAGTTCACACGCTTGAAGGCTGGGCAGAGGCCAGTTTCTTTAATGTATAATACTTAAATAAAAAACAAACATCACAAGCACCTTGCACAATACTAGTAAAATTGGTAAATTCGAAAATCGTTCAACCTAGTTAGCCTAGCTAGTTATTGAAAGCGCAACAGCGAAATTCCATCAACGTTTATGTCATAATGACGGGGCGATTGGCCAAAATTCGGCAAACTTGCCTGAAGCGGCTTATTCGAATAGGCTTTGACTTTGTGTGCATGTGAAGTTGTTGTCTTATTAACTAAAATTTAACGGCACGTGATTTCCTCGACGTTATCATGCCAAAATTCTCGTTAATTTTCAAGTAGAGTTAGTGTTTTAATCGACTAACAAAGTTCACTAAGCGTGTTGTGTGATACGAGAGAAGCATACGTATTAAATATTTTAAAATAATTCATTGTTCAAAAAATATCGTCCTATTAATATAAAACTCGACTTTACATATTTCAACGTAAAATCAATCATAAGACTATAAGTATTTTATTTCATTTAGGGTCATCATCATAATTAAGTGGGGACGGATTTAAAGGCACTTCTTCTTTTCATTTTTTTCATTTTTATTTATTCATTAACAACATGGGTTGTGTTTGAAATTAGTACATTAACATAAAATATTTACAATAAAAACACTTAAAATTAAAGTTTCCTTAACGCTAGAGATAACTAAAGTTATATAAATATAATTTAATTTTTAGTTCTAATTTATAATTCACCCATTGTACAGAATGTTTGTCAAATCAAACAAAAATTACCTAATTAAAAACAATGTCATTAGCTTACACTTAAACTATGCTGCGCCAACAAAAATTCTTCTACCGTATAGTAGCACTTCTTCACCAAAAAAGCATTTAATTTGTTTTTAAACGTCAATGTGTCACTTAGATCTTAAACTCAACAGGCAACTTGTTGAATAGCAAAAAGGATTGATAACCCGCAAAGTGCTTGGCTACTCTGAGTTTAGTGATGGCTTGTAGTGGCAAGTCCTTCCGCCTTATGGCTAAGCGCTTATCTTTCTGTTCCTGCGTTTCAATATCATTCAAATGCTTTACCAAATCTGTAAGTACTAACAAAATATACAAGCAAGGGACATCAGAATTTTGAATTCTATAAAGAATGGTTTGCAAGATGTCTGCTGAGGAACTTTTGCCATGATCTTGATGGCTCTCTTCTGCGCAATAAAAGCCGCCTGAACATTATATTTATAACTGTTCCCCCAGAATTTAATGCTATAGCGCATCCTGGATTCTACTAACGCGTAGTAGACCATTTTTAACTGGGCTAGCTGAATCTCGTCACGAAGACTCCTGAGGGCATAACACCCGGAACTAACAGAACCACTGCAGACACTTCTGGTTTCCAATTTAATAG
Organism: Pammene aurita; assembly: GCA_947086415.1. Taxonomy (NCBI): domain Eukaryota; kingdom Metazoa; phylum Arthropoda; class Insecta; order Lepidoptera; family Tortricidae; genus Pammene; species Pammene aurita. Next base: position 12,867,823 of record OX352296.1, on the reverse strand, counting down.
ACTGTCAATGTGCACACCAAGAAATTTTGCAGATTCTACTTGATTAACGGTGTTACTTCCAACTCTGAGTTGCAGGAAGTCGTTCGTCCTAGCAGTTTTACTACAATTGAACTCGAGACCATTTATCTTAAACCATTCTACAAACTAATCTAATGCATAATTTACTCTTTCATTCAGCTGTGAAACGTTGTCTGCAGATATGACCGCATTAGTGTCATCAGCAAAAAGGACCAATTTAGTGTTTTGAACTTCATTATGTATAAACGTTATCAGGTCATTTGTAAAAATAATGAAAAAACCGGCCAAGAGCGTGTCGGGCCACGCTCAGTGTAGGGTTCCGTAGTTTTCCGTCCGTCACAGTAAGTGTCCCCACTTAAGAGTTAAAATAACACCGCCATGTAGGATATGATATGAGCGTTCCACGTACAGCGACATCTATCGGCAAATTAAGTAAACTATTGCACGCGAGCTTAAAGTATGGAAGATGATTTTCATGGGATAATTCTTTATTGCGTGAACCGATTTTCACCGTTTTTACTTTATTTGAAAGCACGTCAAGCACGTTAAATTACAAACTTAGTTCAGAAATTATTTTGTAATTTTTTTTCAAAAACTATTCAACCTATCAAGTTCAAAATAATTTTCCTAGAAAGTTTTTATAAAGTTCTACTTGTGAGATTTTTTTCATATTTTTTAAACATATGGTTCAAAAGTTAGAGGGGGGGGACACATTTTTTTTACTTCTGGAGCGATTATTTCCGAAAATATTTACATTATCAAAAAATTATTTTAATAAACCCTTATTCATTTTTGAATACCTATCCAACAATATATCACACGTTAGGGTTGAAATGAAAAAAAAAATCACTCCCCACTTTACGTATAGGGGAGGTACCCTAATAAAACATTTTTTTCCACTTTTTATTTTACCACTTTGACGGCGTGATTGATATACATATTAGTACCAAATTTCAGCTTTCTAGTGCTATCGGTCACTGAGATTATCCGCGGACGGACGGACGGGCAGACATGGCGAAACTATAAGGGTTCCTAGTTGACTACGGAACCCTAAAAATTGGTCCTAAAATTGAACCCTGTGGAACTCCTTTATGTATATGAGCAATACTAGATTTATAGCATTTTATGTTATTATTTTGTGTCCATTGTATCTCAACAAATTGCTTCCTATTTAATAAATAAGAGCGAAAAAGGGCCAGTGTTTTTCCTCTGACACCATAATGCTCTAGTTTTCCTAGCAATATATCGTGATTAACAGTGTCAAATGCGGAACTCAGGTCAAGCAAAACCCCTGCTACTTTTTTCTTACCATTTAATTTGCTGACTACTTCTTTAATAAACATAACTAAGAGCTTCATTTGTACCTTTGCCCTTTTGATACCCATATTGTCTCTCACTTAAAACTTTATTTACGTGAAGGTGCTTCACACCGGGGGCAAGGGCCACCCCTCTCGTCATTAATGTAGTATATAGGATTTTGGGGTTAAGTGAAACATCCGCTCGGTTGATAGATTTATTCCGACTGACGGTCGCACAAGAATATGTATCTACCTACATAAGTACATATATAACAGTAAGCCTTTCCTTCATTACTTTCTCCAGTAGCTTTGACAATATAGGTAGAAGGGAGATTGGCCTATAGTTCTTAGGGTCCGTTTTGGAACCCTTTTTGTGCAATGGAAGTACTTTTGCCACTTTAAGTTGCTCAGGAAAAACGCAAGAATCGAAACACTGATTGCAGAAACTGGCTAGTGGCCCCGCAAGTATGTCGATGTGGTTTTTTATTACCGTAATAGGAATGTCATCATGTCCACATGATCTTTTAGGTTTTAACTTTTTAACCAAAAATTTTACTTCTGCAGCATTTGTCTTCTCAAAAATTAAAACAGTGACAGAGCTTCACCGCTGGTGTTTTTATTTTCCTTACCGTGATTAAATTGTTTTAGTAGAATAGCACAAACATCACTTGGGTCATTATGTACTTGTAACTGCCCCTTTTCACAAACTGTTTTAACAGCAAGTTGTCCTCTCTTCTAGCTACTTTATTTCTATGTTTGTTTATTACCTTCCAAATCTCTTTTGAGGAGTCTTTTGCTTTTAAGATTTGTTCTTGTTTTTGCAATTGTGTAAAGATGTCATGAAAAAAAAGTATTAAAAAAAACATTTTTGATTAGTGTTGATATCGCAAAATATTGTATTTTCTCTACCTGAGATTTAAAGGAAAAACCATATGATAAATTATTAATATTTTATTTTAGAAATTTACTTTGACCGTGTTTTCCGTACAAATTGAAAGTGAAGCAACGCTGCCTCAACATAATTAATAATAAATAAATAAAAACGTTATTGCGGACAACTTATTGCCCATATATCTTGTTAGTTACAGTTTTGCTTATAATCTAAAGTTAGTACCTACGCTAATGGGAATACAATTACACACTTATATTATATCTTTAACGACGTGCATCGACGTCCACCGGGCTAGCATAGGGCTGTCCCAGCGGTTTAGAAACACGCTCAGGATACGATTGGGACTGCCACGAAGCCTTCTCTCTCTTCCCATATTAAATTAAATTAAATAAACGTTTATTTCAGACCATTGCCCATATCGTTGTTACTAAAGTTATTATTATTAATTATTAATAGCCTATAATATGTCCCACTGCTGGGCAAAGGCCTCCCCCCTCGATTTCCATCCGTCTCGGTCCCTTGCGATTTCAGGCCAGTCTTTATCAAATGCGTCCAGGTCATCTCGCCATCCCGCCTGGGCCTGCCCGCCCCTCGCCCGTGTTGTGGTGCTCACTTCGTGGCTATTTAAGTCCACCTCTGTGGATGCATGCAACAGACATGGCCGGCCCATTCCCATTTCAGCTTGGCGGTCTTGACTCCAACATCTGCAATTCCTGTCTTTGAGCGCAGCGTAGCGTTTCGGATTCGATCGATACGTTTGACTCCTAGCATGCTGCGCTCCATAGCTCTTTGGCAAACCTTCAACCTGGTCTTTTGCGCTTCGGTGAGTGACCATGTTTGAGCACCATAGGTCAGGACAGGCAAAATGCACATATCGACAAGTTTCCGCTTTAAAGTCAAAGGAAGGTCGCTCTTCAGCAGTTCCTTCATAGACCAATAGCTTCTCCACGCATTTTGGATCCATCTTTCGACTTCTTTATCCTGTCTGTGGGTGGAGGAAACTAGTTGGCCTAAATACGGATACTCGTCGACATATTGTAACATCTGCCCGTCTACCTCGATCCGACGTTTTGTGCTGCTGTTGGTCATAACTTACGTCTTGGACCTGTTCATTGTAAGAACAACTTGAAGGCTTTCCGAACTTAGGTCTTGCAGCATTGTTTGGAGTTCTTGGGCTGATGAGGAAAACAGGACGATGTCGTCGGCGAAGCGAAGATTTGTTAATCTTCGGTCGTCGACGACAATGCCGTTGTTTTCCCAGTGGACCACCAAGCTTCTAAACACTTGTTCGCGGATGCTTATAAAAAGTTTAGGAGATAACGGGTCTCCCTGTTTTACGCCTCTTTCGACTTTGAACGGCTGGCCAGAGGATTGCAGTTTTATGTGGGCAGTGCTATCGTCGTAAATGGATCGAAGTAAGTGTATGTATGTGGAGTCGATATCTTGGCGCCTAAGTGCTGTAAATATTGAATCGTGGGTAATGCTGTCGAAAGCCTTTGTGTCCACAAGTTAGTAAAGTACAGACTTATATTAATTAATGTTAGTAGGAATATACAAACACACACCCCATATAACTATATACTCCGAAAAGCAACCAAATCGTCCCTATAAGTTTAGAATCCTATATCGTAATCGTAAACAATAAATACAAGCACATTATCCGAATGGACAGCTGAGTAAAAATGGTTTTATTTGCATCGCACCTGACTTGACACGCGGCTTATCTGTGGTAGCCTTTTTTAAATTTACTTCTTTCGAATGGAAATGAAACGAATTTATTAGGTTTTCCAATCCAATACGATTTGATGGTATCCGTTTAACGGTCACACCGATGTTCGCTGGCTGTGTTTTAAAATGTCGATAAATCTTTGTTTTATACACCTATCCTATTCGTAATATTTTAACCCGTATTTTAACCCTATTATTTGATGGCGTTTGGATTTTAAGCGTATTTTATACATATATAAATATTATAAACTAGCTGAGCCCGCGGCTCCGCCCGCGTGGAATTCGGTCTGTCAGTAAGCGGCTAATTCACCCTGGAGGCGGAACTTGAAGTAAAGTTGACAGATGGATACGCTAGAGGACAGTAGTCCTAATAAAATATTTTACGATTACCACTAAATGAAACTACACTCAAAAATGAATACTTTTTTTTTATCATATTTTTTTTTGCAAGATTTAAACGACATAGAGAGTAGTAGGTGTATATCGGACGATACAGGACCACTTTTGTATTTATACGTTCATGTCCACGGCAAATATCATCCAAATCGATCCGTCAAATCAGTCTAAGCATGAAAGGTAAGAACAGGCGCAGTTGAAATTGGGGGGGTCACTAATGCAGAAATGATTTTATTCCTATTTGAGGTGCACTTGGACGGGGACGGGGGTCCATGACCCATGCAAATTTAACTCCATCGAGTGTAGTGGCTACCCCCCCCCCCCCTTTTAGACGTTGAATTTTTATATACTACGTATAACCTGGCTGGGGATTTTCTTGAATTGGAATTAGTAATCCTTAAGGGGTGATTTCCAGGATAACAATGCCAAAAAAACCGGCCAAGAGCATGTCGGGCGATGCTCAGTGTAGAGTTTCGTAGAAGCCGCCCTGTTACAAAACATCCGTTCAAAAGGTCGTTTATTAAGGGATATTTGGCGGCGCTTACGTCATTTTACTATTCGGCACTTCCTTTCACTATGCGTTTTTGACTGATAATTCAAAAACGGCTGAACCGATTTTATTCAATATAGTTTTTATTGAAAGTTCTTATCAAGCCTCACCAAATTTCAGCTTTCTAGTGCGAACGGTAACTGAGCTAGACCGCGGACAGACGGACGGACATGACGAAACTATAAGGGTTCCTAGTTGACTACGGAACCCTAAAAAGAGATAAATAGTAGTTTATGTACCTGTTACGTAATAAGGCCTAATTATGTACAGAAGCATACACTGCTTTACCTACACACATATTAAAAATCCATTGAAACCATTAGAATGAACGCCATTACACCGCCATGACCAACCTTATTGCGCCGGCGGTCGGGGGGGGGGGCAGAGTTTCGTTAATTTTCATACGTTTTTACCACACTGTTACCACACAGATAATACACTGATGTTACGTTACTGGTTGTAATAATGGTGGTAATTACATACGGTTCCGAACGCGGAATAGAGGATTTATGATATTGGTGTAGATCAAGATATTTATTCTTCAATGTAAGCACATTACAATGCACTAATGAACGTCAGAGAAAAATAAAATACGTGAGTGTCGTGGAACACTCGATTGGAACGAATTATGTTATTTAATTTTATTTAATATTTGACTTTTTCGTAAATTTTGTGATTTTTTTTTTTTGTATATTTATGAAATTTTGGAAATTTTGGTAATATTGGTAATTTTGGAAATTTTGGAAATTTCTGAAATTTAGCCATTTTTGACATTTTCGACATTTTTGACTTTTTTTTACTTTTAGGTTCTTGACTTTTTTCACTTTGTCACTTCTCACTTTCACTTTTCACTACACTTCACTTTATTCTATTTTATATATTTTTTATTTCATTCCATTTTACATGTTTCTCAACGTATGGGTGTCGCGTTTTCGTGACGTGACGCATTTTCGTGACGGTCACGTGACTTTTTTTCGCCTAGCCCCCCATTCGCGAACCGTCCGAGAAGGAACTTCGTTCCAAAACTACCACCGGTTCTAACCCTATACCTCTGGCCCAAGAAGTATTATGACCGAAAAGAAACTCGACGGGACTTATTTTTTTCACAACAGTAATACATGAAGTATTAGATCTTAAAGATACAAAATAATGCGTAGTTCTTCAAGAAGACATATCAGCTTGAGAGACAGATAATGTACCTATTGTTTAATTATAAAGAAAAATAAACCCTAATCTGACTGCTTCACAAAACGTTTGATATGTTTTCCTACCTAAACGGTGTCCTATAAATGTTAGATAATTTTGTAGTAGTTTTTTGGTTTGGGCCATGCAACTTTGTCCGTCATGTATAGTCCTCGAACCTGCAATAACCCTTTGACATTCATGACATTTTCAAATATTTCTTAAGAGCGGGTAAAGGTAAATTTAAAGCATCGACGGGTAACATGTTATAAATATGAACACCTTGACCAAAAAATTACAAATTATTTCAATACCAAATTTCATCTAAATACGTACAGCGGTTATTGGTTGTTTCTTCCCCATGTAAACTTCCACCCCTTTTGCATCCGCTTAAGGGATAATTTCCGAGATAAACAGATAAACAGACAAAAATTCTAAAAATTGTTGGAACGTGTTCTGTTATCGATTCTAAGTATCCCTAGCCAACTTTTTTCGAATATATTCCATGAACAGACGTTCGACCCTCTTCAGTTTTATTATATGTATAGATAGGTAGTTTTTATTGAAAGTACCTTTCAGGCTTCACTACCATTATTTTTTTCAAATTTTTTGGACCTACGGTTCTAATGTAAGATGGGGGGGGGCTTTTTTGAAGATGAAACTATCCTTTGTCCTTTCTCGAGACCCATACTATCTCTATACCAATTTTCATCTAAATCAGTTCAGCGGTAAAAAAATCCTCATACCAACTTCCAACCCCCTTTTCACCCCCACAAGGGTTTGAAAACTATCCTATGACGTTTCTCGAGACTCAAATTATCCCCATACTCATTTCTATCTAAATCGTTTCAGCGGTTAAAAATTCTCCATACAAACTTTTAACCCCATTTTCACCCCCACCAGGGTTGATTTTTGGGATTAAAACTATATATTATCCTTTCCCGGGGCTCAAACTATCTCTATACAAAATTTCATCAAAATCCGTTCAGCCGTTTTCACGTGATGCGCGGTCACATAAACAGACAAACAGATAAACAGATAAACATACAAACAGATAAACAGACAAAAATTCTAAAAATTGTTGGAACGTGTTCTGTTATCGATTCTAAGTATCCCCAGCCAACTTTTTTTAGATTATCTTCCATGTACAGACTTTCGACCCTCTTCAGCTTTATTATATGTATAGATAGCATGGTAAAATCGTACACAAATAAACCTTAGGCCCACAGTAAGCTGAATAAAGCTTGTGTTAGTGAGTACCAGGCGACGATACATATAATAGATATCTATCTATTATATATCTTATATAAATATTTAAATACCTATATCCATAACTCGGGAACAAATATCCGTGCTAAACACACAAATAAATGTCCTGACCAGGATTCGAACCCGGGACGCCCTGCTTCTACTAGGTATGGAGGAAACGGAGGACCGTTAAATAAATGGCTTCTAGTAGCTATTACAACATTTTTTTTTGTTTCACACCACCCTTCTCGTTACCAGTTTTAGTGGACAGGAATAGGGGAGGTACATAAGTGTAGGAGATGCAGTGCACGGTACTGCAATACAGTTGATAATATTTAGTGCATTTGTTCTGATTTGGGATGAGCGGATACGGGTTTAAGCGATGTCGATTGTTATCCACTTAAATATTACTGAAAATATTTAACTCAAAAGCAAAGGATACTGTAAAATAAGTATGATTACTAACCTACCTACACGGCTTGATTAATATATTGCCACACTAAACACTAAAGCACTAAAGGCATTTAAAAGTTACTAATAATAATTCACTTTTGTTACTATTGAAGACTACTTACTTTATCTATACACCAGTTACTCTTATCATTTAAAATAGGTATTTATTACTTTAAGAATAAAATAATAGCCAATTCTGTCGCTATAGCAAAAGGGCAGAGTCCCCAGATAATTCCCTTTCTTCTGAGGCAATTCAATTAATATTCTTTGTCCTGACGAGTAGATTCTTAATCTCTAAATCTAGTTACTTAAAGCCAGACTTAAAGCTTTAGACGGGTTGATCAATATTAAATTCAGTTACTTATGAAATATGGCTATTAGACCCTGAGGAATATAGCGAGTAGAGTTTTAACCAAATCAAAATTAAAATATGTGTATAAATCGTTATAGTACCCTAGAGCGCTGGCTATTCAAATCGTTTTACCGTATACTGGCCAATCTTTAAACAAGCGCTTTCAAATTGGGTCATACTCGACGGGAATTTATATTTTATAAATTTTAAAATACGAACAACGTTCCTGGTAGAAATAAAGTTATTAAACTAGCGTAGTCGACAAAAAATACGAGCATTACTTATAGCATGGGAGTTTGGGAAAGTTAGCCAAAAAATTGTCTATACGGCTCGGTGCTTTGTAAATATCGTTTCATTGCAGGGAAGCTAAATTGTATCTCATTGTTGGCGGACATTAACTACAGATTATAAATCTCGCTCGCTGTCGTGTACTCGCTTCTATGGGCTAAATGTACGACATCTGCAAACTCATTTACAACTTTTCGCTACAGAACTAATGGTGTTTTGGTTGAGTTTTTATTAACGCTTAGTTTAATCGTGTTATCGTATATTTTTACATTTTGATATCTAGAATAAATAACAACGATTTTTTTTTCAGAACAATATTAGACCTTTGTACAGCTTTAATGTATAAATAGGTTTATTTTACGAAGTTTGATCACATCATTGTAAATCTTACTTCATTGTATCAAAAAAACCGTAAAAGTTTTACACAATATTACATTATGTACTACGGCTACAACTAAAAGATTTTAGATTTTTAAAAACGGCATAAGTTCGGTTCGGTAAAGCATATTTTTAGGGTTCCGTAGCCAAAATGGCAAAAACGGAACCCTTATAGTTTCGTCATGTCCGTCTGTCCGTCCGTCCGTCCGTCCGTCCGTATGTCACAGCCATTTTACTCGGAAACTATACGACGTATCTTAATAAAATTTAAACATGAGGTGTATTTTGTGTGCCGCTATTTTGCCGCTAGTTATGTAGTGAAATTGCAGAAAAAAAAATTTCAGGGGGGCGCTCCATACATGTAACCAAATTAAAAAAAAATGTTTACCAAATATCAACATCTTGCACATCAATCGATAGGTCTTTAAAACATTTTGTGATTAAGTGAATATTTTCAGAAATAATCGCTTCGAAAGTCGGAAAATAGCGTCGTCGTCCCCCCCCCCCCTGTAACTTTCAAACTGTAAGTCCAAAAATATGAAAAAAATTGAGAAGATGCGCGTTAATATATACTTTCTACGAAAATTATTTTGAATATTATCGGTATAGCCAATTTTGACTTATTTCCAAAAAACTTCTTCCATAGGCATCAGATACGACCTTTTGGCATTAGTGTGGTTCTTATTCCATTGAAGCTACGGAACCCTCCATTATGCGTGATCCGACACGCACTTGGCCGGTTTTTAATTTATTTTGAAAGTGTTTTTAATAAGTAACCAATAAACATTTTATCTAAATATCTTACAACGACGTTGCCCATTGTTCCTTTATCGTATTCCTATGACCGTTTAATAGCAAAAAAACATGTTTTGTTTATTATGTATCCAATTAAAAATACAGCACATTAATGAATGCAATTAATTAAATAAGAAGGAAACATTTTATTACATATTTAATTTTTATATGTATGTCACACTCACAGTTTCTATATGTATACCAATTTACATCTTTAAATTGATTTGAAGTAGATACCTATGCAATTTGTGTATAAGCAACTGGTCAGCAAAAGATATGGTCATATATTTATAGTCTCTACAAAACATCTTATACCCACAGGTACAGGACAGGTGTTTACAATCTTACCTATCTAAAAGGTAATTTATAACATTTATTAACATGCAGATAAGGATATTATAAGTCTGTAACTAACACCTTATGGATATTTATTAGTCCGAAATAAAAATTATATTATTATTATTATAAACAAATAGTAAGTAATAAAGCTTATTACCTATATTTAAAACATAACAGTGATAAAGTTTTACTAGATGCAGTTAAAATACGAAAAGCCAAAATAGGGTGTAAAATAGGTGATACATTAATATTCAAATAACGACGCGAAAGTGACATATTTTTAAACAAAACCAGAATATCTATAAAAACAAAATATATCTAACTAAAATCTTATAAATAAAAAAATTGCCTAGGTCCCCTTCCCCCAATTTTTATAATAAATTGTTTACTGTATGTAACGTGTATCGCGCTTAAAATAAATTGCCGGTAATTTGTTTTTACGTATACTATACTGTATCTTGTTAACCAACAAGATGTATAAATTAGACATGACTAGAATTTCCGCTCAGTACAAGTACCTGTCTCCTAAAATCCTACCTGCCTAAAATTATAAGAAATTAAAACTCAATAATTTAATTTATTAGTTTATCAACATGACAAAAAGATTTTTCTGTATAAACATACGTTGTACAAAGGTACAACTAAGACGAAAAGTGATACGTGTGATAAGTTACGGAAAATGCATACATGAATGAATAAATTCTTATGCCTACTTCTCCAAACATTAAGTTCCTATGTATACTTTTTAGCCTCATTTGAATACGAGCTCCCCAGCGTTAGAAATGAAACACCTAATAATAGTATAACAGCTTGAATAGGAATACATTTATCATAAAAATATTCATTAAAATCTTTGATAACACGCGCCACTGAATGAAACTTGATGAATTTTCCCCCATAATGGAAAACGTAATAAGAAATCGTAATTTATTTCTTATTGAAATGAGGATAATAGACGCGCAGCCGCCCTAAGAAACACCGAATTGTTCCCTGCAGAGCGAGCACACTGAGAATCATGATATTAACATTATAATCCAATTTGTGGCCCCAACTGAGGTGAACTCATTATATAAGTTCCTGCATTTTGCAACTGACGTCAGATCTACCGGATGTCTAATTCGAATTTGTGAAATGCATTTTATATCACGCAAATGTCAGTTAAGCGGTCTGGACGAATCTAATAAGATTTAAGCGCAGCCATGTTACTGTCAGTCTTTAATTTAATAACTTAAAGAGAATTTTACTATTTACACGTTGCGTTGATTCATGCAACATTATGGACTAAGATATGATAAGATACGTCAGATATGACACAATAATGAGAGCAATGAAACCTGTCTAGTTAGATTGCTTTACCATCCTTATTGCTAGATCCGGGCATCTGGCAGCTTTTAATGGTTGGAGATCAGAGTGACAGACCAACAAAGTTTTTAAGTTGTAAAAAAGTAATACCAAAATAGGTAAAAACTGCCAAAGTTGTGTCATTTATAGAGGACAGGGCCTGTATTTTAACATTAGTACAAAAACTATTGTATATTATTGCGGAAAAAAAACCAGTAGGCGACTAACTAAAAATTGCATTAAGTATACATCATTTGGCACTACTTACCATCACCAGAAACTTCTGCCTATGATATAACCTAATTTATTCCATATATTCCCATAATATTGCATCAAACCCAGACCTCTGGATTTTTTTTTGGCATTCTTTGACCTCCACCACTTTACAACTACCAGATGTCCCGATCTAGAAATAACCATAGTATAGCAAACTAACTTGAGGGGTTCCGTTGCTCTCATTATTGTGTCATATCTGACATTGCTAGCTCTCCATCTATTATGCGTAATTAGTTGAAATTATAAAAAATAAAAAAAACAATACATCAACTGTGCTACCCAAGTAAATACTATTGTTTAATAGGCATACACTTAATATTGGCTCGGCTCCTACGGTAGTATTTTTTTTTTAAACTTTATTATCCTTTATTTATATCCATGAAACTCGACATGTAAGCGTGTAACATACCGTATAAATAATATATGCGTGTAATGCGTGTATTTTTAGATATGCGAACGGAACAGTTAAAGTGAAATAACACTTGAATACCAAATACCTTTTTCTTTTTTAATCTATATAATAGTTACATGCGTGAAAAGTTTTATGCTTTCGCACTAATTTTAATTGAATAATATGATTCCAATAATAATGTGATGTAAATATAAAAACAATAAAATCAAATAAAATCAAAGAAGAAAGAAGAAGTACTTACCAAAGTCAATCCAAATGTTTTTTTAAAATTGCCAAAAATAACTTTTGAACAGTATCTTGTCAATGAAAACGTCCGCTTGTTATTATAGATTTTGTTCTAACTATAAAATTCAACCATTTTTGCGAAATACCTAACAGTCCTCAGTTCTGAAGATGTTTTTGTAATTTTTCGTTGTTCTAAGTGGATAACAATGTTAATTTTATTGATGCGAAGGCCACCCTGGAGGATAGACTCGGCAGAGGGCCGCCGCAATCATTAGTATGCTGATCGTAAAAAAAGATAATTTTGTTGTTGGAGCATACAATTTATGCGACTTTTTGGGGAACTTAGGTGTTATAGCGTTTTGTATATTACGAGATATTTAAAACCTTCGTTGTTTAGCTCCTTCTCATATAAAAATAAATAAGAAAAGTCGATTAATCAATGTTGCAGCGTATGAGGTTTATAAATAAAATTGTAATTGTTTATAAATAATTTTGTTTGGCGTGCTAGAACGCCACATTTAAAGACCTTGCCGTTTTTTCTCTTTATATTTTTACCATTCACCGAACCCTTAGGGATAATGAACTGCATGGTACTTACATGGTAGCATTTTTATATCAACATCAGACAAATCCCATTACCTACTACAGACTACTACAGACTACAGACTAAATTAATTTAATTTGTCATTTATTAACCAATTAATTCATTTACTTATAAGTAGGTATAACGTTTCAACATCTTTCCTATTAAAAAAAATCTGAAAGTCATCCAGTGACATACGAGTGTATGTTTTCTAACTAAAGGAACATCACAATACAGCTTGTAACAGCGGGAACTGCGGGTGCCATTCTCACAAAACTTTTTTATAATTTCATTTGCACTGCATTCAGTACGACGCGAAACATTTCTTTAACCAACCCCTGCACATCATTAGGGGAGTGCCACTCGTAAACCAGTACGCGTAATGGGTTTTATCTGGGACTATAAAATTTATTTACACGTCTACTAGTATATTATAGGGACGCAATGTGCACGGTGAACTTAGGAATGGGTACTTACTGAATGATAAAATAACGATTGTAAATGATTGATTGTAGAGTCTAATCATAAAATGAGACATCTTGCGGTGCTGCTGTCTGAATCTGAAAATGAAAAAAAATCTAACTATTTATTGATAATCAGAAATTGAACGACTTTTACGTTGTAGTGTGTTAATTACATGATAAATACGTATTGCGGTACGGAATAAAATATATTTGGAAACGTATTTTTTAAGCTAGCTTGGAACTTAATCACATTTTATAGTTGTCCGATTCATATTACCGAGATTCAGAGCACTTCACTTTTAGATCTTTATAACCTTCAGTGCTTTATTTTATCAATTTATTTTTCAGTTAAAAGTGTGGTCCCAACTGTGATAAAATACAATGCAACCATCGGGTAAGGCGTATAACAAATCAAGTACGCTTCTAAACTGCCTGGCAAAGACTCTTAAACCCTGAGCCACTATTGAAATGAAATATATAAACTCAATATATTCAATGTTAATCAATCCTAAAGCCAACAAAGAGGTAAAGTTTTCCTCCGATTACTACAGTCGACATCAAAAATATGTTTACACAGTTTCACCTCACTCCTTTGTAATAAGGTGCAAAAGTGTAAATCTATCTTTGACGTCGACTGTACTTGCAGAGCTTGCTGCCTCACCGACTTCCCACTACGTAATTATTCTACAATGACAAATTGCCGTTTTCAAACATCGAATTTAATTAAGAACAGAAGGAGCTACCATCCCAATTTCCACATACAATTCCGCAGCATAGGTATAGTAATCTGTTGATCTGCGGTTACATTGCGGGTACGTACCATAGAGCCTTTCATGGCAATAGTGAAAAAACTACAGAAGGTTTACACTGACTGTTTTAATCTTTTAATTGCCTTACAAATCTTATTGAACTAATAATCGTTTATCCTTATCTGTCACTTTGACAGTTGCGTTTGTTAGAAAAAGATCAAACATAAATTTACTTAATGAGGTTTTTAAGACGTTTATGAACAAGGGAGTGGTAGGTGTAATTAGCAAAACATGGGACAATACCAAATACGCTACAAACTGTGATAGCCATTTCCGACAAAAAGGATTAAGAAACAAAATTTGCATTAAACTCCTCCCAACCATATTCCAATTTTATTTTTTGAAGGTAACGGAAAAATTTGGTATGAATAGAAATCGTTCAATGTGTTTTTTCTTTGTACGGGGGGTTTCTCCCCACGAGCCCCTCTCTTGGCCTTGTCACACAGTTAACTTTATCGATACTCGTTTTGCTCCCATGTTAAACATTTAACCTAACCATTTATGGTATGAATAGACATCGTTTAGTGTGTCTTTTCTTTGTGCGGGGGCCCCCTTTTACCACCTATCTATCATGTGGTAAACTCTATCAATATTTTTTCTCCCGTCTTAAACATTCAACCTAACCATTTATGGTACATATGAATAAAAATCGTTCAGTGTGCTTTTTCTTCGCGACTCCAGTATACTAACATGCCGCTCGGCTAAGTCTTGGTAGTTCAGTTAGTTCAGCGGCGGGTTTGTAACCCATTTTACTATTTTTCTTTTATTTCAAAACTTTAGGGAATACGAAGCTGTTTAGTCTGAATAAAAATTTAAATAGTTCAGTCATACTGTGTGTTGTGTACCCTATTAGTTGATCCCACTTCAAACAGTTGTTTTCATTTTTACCTTGGAATCTGTTTAAGATGTTGGACTGCTGTAGTATCAGGTTGTACTGGCAGCAGGCTGCATTCCCTGCGACCGTCCCTTCGGTCCTATAACGAGCACTGTCGTGAAATAAATCTCGCACCCCAGCTGTACTGGCTCGTTTCAGCCTCCTTTCAGGATGAGGATAAAAGGTCTTTATTTTTCTCCTGAATCCCCTTTATGTTCGATGTGTTTTGATTGGTTCAAGTTTACGGAGCGTTAAATATTAAAAGCTATTGAGCGATTGAATTTTGTTTTCTCAACGCTTCTTCTGTAATTTACGATCATAATATATTTTGAAAGAAAAAAATGTTTTTGATCAAAATTACTCCACATAACGCTACATTTAAAGATAGATTTCTAATCACTTACTTATTAATACCGAAAGAATAATACGATATGTTGAACTACGTAGCGTTTTGGTACAGTACTTACTTTGCCATTTTAATCGGTTGAAACCCAATTAAAAGAAATTGACTTGCTATTCAAATTAATAAAAATGTTCGTAATCGAGTATTTTATTCAATGAAGTGTTAAAAAGAGTCAGACAAACCGAACCCGGACACATGAATTTAGCAGACAAATAAATTAAACGCGTGCTGTCTATTACCATAACGAATACGAAGCTTTTGAAAAAAAAACGGATTGCCGGTTGTGTACAGAAAGTTCCAAATTTAAAGGTAACGGTAAAATGGAAAAATTCACTTTCGCCGTCGAGGTTCTAAATCGCAACTCCAGTATACTAGCACTCCGCTCGGCTAAGTCTTGGTAGTTCAGTTGGTTGAGCGGCGGGTTTTTATCCGATTTTACCATTTCTTTCACATTTTAGTCGGTTGAGACCCCATTGAAAATAAATTGACTTGCTATTCAAATTAATAAAAATATTCGCAATCGAGTATTTCATTCAATGAAATGTCAAAAAGAGTCAGACAAACCGAACCCGGACACACGAATTTAGCGGACAAATAAATTAAACGCGTGCTGTCTATTGGCACAACGAATACGAAGCTTTTGAAAAAAAAACGGATTGCCGGCTGTGTACAGAAGGTTCCAAATTTATGCTACAGTTTCACTCCCTTACCGAGTCCATTAAAACTGTCCATCTATCCGTTTGCAGATTTAAACCAAACGGTCGACGGTCACGAATCTAAAAGGCATTTATCACTCTCGATTTTCCGCCCTCGACCGCGAGCGTGCCGGGAGTATATTTTTCACCGGCCAAGTACGAGGAAACTTTATGGATCTTTTGGCAATTCTAATCACGTGGCGAATAATAAATGTGCATGGACAAAGTCAAATAGGCCCGCCGCGGAATATACCCGCTGGGAATCCGCACGTGACGATGATTTTGTAGTTGGAAAATTTTATATGCAATTTGTTTTTATTTTATTATTTATTGTATCCCTAAACTTATGATGATTTTATTGCTTCTATTGGATAAGTAAGGCTTGTTAAATTGAAGAAATAGATAGATTACAAACTCAGTGTTAGACTTCTAGACGTGGACAACCTGCTTCGTAAAACAAAAAATCTAGTATAAGTAATTTATCCTAAATCCTGGAAATACTGGTTTGGAAAAAGACCAAGTCAACGTCACTGTAAACACCAGTCACCATCGCGCTGCCAATTACAATGGGCTAACAAATGATACATTTAAACGAAGGCTAATTGCGAAATAAATGCCCTACACGTTTACTCCATTACACAGGGAGTAACCCGTGCAATTTTACTTTTGAACCCAGCCAGCGCATGGCAATTTGAGTACTTTGACATTCATTTATCTCCATTATAGGTCTGCGAAGGTAGTCGTGTTTGGGCCACGGGAATGGGTCCCGTGACGATCGTCCCCTCACTATTGAACGGAATGAAGATGTGGGAATCTCAAAAAAGTGATTATAATGCATTACTCTTTACATTTTTAAATATTAATGTAACCTACACCCTATTTTTGCATTAGCTTTCATTAATATATATGTACCTAAATATGTCAAAAAATAAACTGTTATACCTACTTATTAGTTTAGTACCTACAACTTCCACAACTATTATGATTTTTAACGACACCTTAATTGGATCAATACATTAACGAACATACTGAATTTAAAAAATTACTAGTATCTTCAAAACTATCTTTATAGGCGTGTTTAACTTAGGCACCAAAATGATTATCAAGTCTGAAACGTCCACAAAATTACAGTAAAGCCACAACTTTGGTTTGACTTTAGCTCGGCTAGAATATGTTTATTTATGCGTGTTATATTGGTGTTGCAAACGACCGGCGTCAATGTATCAAAGTTTAAAATTACAGGGCGTAGGGTGCACTTTGTATCGGTTTTCCCGTGTGGGTTAACTGATCTATAACTTATCTGTGCCCTTGGGCTTTTTACATCCCCTTGTTAACGTCAAACCGAACACCATACAGGATAAAGATAAATAAAGCGTTTATCAATTTTATTGTGAGTACAGCCTCTTCGGTTTTATAGCTGATATCGACATTTGACCGGCTATTTTGTTGATTCCCTGTTCCGTTTTAATAACATTACTAGCCTTTTCCCGCGGCTTCGCCCGCGTACTATATACTCATAAATACTCAGAAAGGATACGATACCATGTTGATTTTCAGACTTTGTGACCACATTTGCCCCTTTTAGGGGTCGAATTTTCAAAAAACCTGAAACTTGTGTTTCTTATTTATCGTTAGGAATACTCCTGTGAAGTTTCGAATAAAATAGTCTAACAAATCTTGATTCGCCATACAAACTTTGGACCCCCAGTTTACCCCCTTAGGGGGTGAATTTTGAAAAATCCTTTCTTAGTGCATCCCTAGACCTTATAAGGAACCTACGTGCCAAATTTGGAATCTCTAGAACCAGCGGAGCGGTGTGGGCTGTGCGTTGATATGTCAGTCAGTCAGTCAGTCAGTCAGTCAATCAGTCAATCAGTCAGTCAGTCAGTCAATTTCTTCTTTTATATATATTTAGATAAACTTTGCTTGATCGTTTTTCGTTTTTTTTCGGTAGTAGTTAGGTACCTTTTTGATATTAAATAATAAATAAATAAATATTATCGGGAAATCTGACACAAATCAACCTATTCCCCCAGTAAGCTCAATAAGGCTCGTGTTTTGGGTACTAGACGACTATACGAGTACATATATATAAAAGATAGATATAGATAAATATTTAAATACATAAAAAACATCTATAACTCAGGAACAAATATCGGTGCCAAAATCACAAATTAATGCCCTGACCAGGATTCGAACCCAGGACCTCCTGCTTCGTAGGCATTGTGACTACCAACGAAGCTAGGAGTATTTAACCTTTTGACCGCCATGGAGATGAAGTAATACACCGTGCCCCTGACGCCAAAAATAGATGGTCTACGTAATAATGTCTAAAGGGGAGTGGCGTTTCGTAGTTTTAAAACGGACGGCTATTGACGTCGGTGGCGTCACTTGCTGATGCCGTGACTGGCCGTCATTGGCGCTCACAAGGTTAAACCACTGTTATACTTAGTTTAGGAACATTGATCATTAAAATGCAACTATTATATCATACATGTATTACGTACGATTTGTTAATTTTGCACACTTTTACTTAAGGAGATGACAACAGCTAAATTCCATCCTAATCTTTTTCAGCGCGAGTGTAAGAGAAACACTGTGTTACGATTAGTATAGGAGCTCATTGGAAATTTCGGAAAATGATGAATTAAAAAAAACTACGCATTAAATGAGAAATATGAAATAATGAAGTTTTAAACAAATCAAATTAAGTATTTAAACAAATATTTTGATTTGTCTCTCGCTTTCATTGAACTCCTAAGTAGTTTGGATTGGAGGTATGAACTCATAATTTTGTACCTTAGATGATTGGCCAAATGCGCCTTAGCATTTACAAAAATTTTATATACACGGGAAAACTCGTCCGGTGCCGCTGTGACCCGGGTAGCCTAGTGGTTAGGGCGTCTGCCGCGAATGCAGAAGACGCTGGTTCGATCTCAGCCCTGGGCACCGGAGGCCTAGGTCACTTTGCTTTATATTTGACATATATATAAGTTTATAATGAAGTTTTTAGTTTTAGCGCAGTGGAATTTTGTCCTAAATTAGATACGTATAAGTCAAGATACTAAAGACAATTGTTTGTACAACTGTTTAAAGCAAATTTTAAGATGTAACTTTTATTTTTTATCGAGCCGACTTCATCCAATCGTGTATCGCAAATCGCAATTAACAACGTTCTTCCAAATATAATTAATATTAACATTTTTTTTTTTCCCAAAACGAGTAGTTATAGCTAAAAAAACTGTTTACGTAAAGTCAATTTCACGGTCATCGGGTGTTGTCAGCCTCTTAATTATATTCTGTCACAGGTGGATCGCAAGTAAGTTTCTTTACTTTACTCCCAATTTCTCGACTCCCATTTCACTGGTCAAGGTCAAGGTGATTTATGTCGCAGCAAATGTGTAAACGGAGATACGGTATTTTTTTTTAATATCTACTGCATTCCCCCTATTGTAAAAAAAGCAATTACTTAATCAATTCCATGATCATGCAACTTGTCAAACAGACAGGACGACAGAATCAGATGCCAACATTTAATGGACGCCGGGCGGTATCGACCGAATAAACGACTTTATCGTAATCAACTTGTTGCCTGGTCGCTGAAATTCATCATCTGAAACGCATTACTGTATTTCATTTTACCCGGAATACAGTAATTAACAAAGTTAATTGCTATTTATTTTCACGTTAACCCACCGAGATGGCGAAATGTGGTATCGGTGTTGGAATCAATGTTAATTATAATGATTAACGATTAAATCTTGAGTTCTGTGTGTGGTCCAGCCTACTTGAATATTGTGACTTAATGAACGCGGCGTAGGTTGTACCTATTGACGTGAAAGCGTTCGTTTTGGACACAAAATGCCTTGGTTACACTTTAATAAACTTAAAAATCCTCTCAAAATGTTCTACTCAGTGTGCCATCTTCATCTCAATTTTATAGTAGTTCTTTCACTTCTCAACCTGTTAGGCTCTGGAACAATTTACCCTCAGACTCAAGGCGTGCTAAATCTCTTGCTTTGTTTAAGAAATACCTTAAAGAATATTATCCGTCTCTCACATGATACTTTATCCTGTAACTCCATTAAACGGCTTTTGTAACTACCTGTGTGTGTGTAGTTTATAATGTTGACGTATAAAATATTTTTATTTTTATCAATAAACGAATTGAATTAAATTGTGGCAAATAGTGTGTATCTTGCTCCTCGATTGTATTTTCTTAATTTATGGTTGGTATGGTTTATGTATAATTATTTTTATTTTATGTGCGTAAGTTTATTATTGTTTAGCTAGTTGATTTGCATTTGCAACACATACGTAATTCTAATTATTTTCAATGGTTTCCGTTTCCCAAAGGTTGTCTGGAAGAGATCGCTTTTTAGCGATAAGACCGCCAATTGTTTTACCTCTATTTTTACTGTTTGTGACTTGTATTTTATGTGTTTCTTTATTTTGAGGTGTGCAATAAAGAGCATTTATGTTATGTTATGTAAACTTTAATAACCCATACACCGTAACTTTTTTTTTCTGGCTGGTAATACAAAAATGTTGGTGACTAATATTGACTATTTTGTTTTAGATAGAGAGGAAAAAAGAAAACTTTAATTTTTTAAAGAATATATGTACTTACCATTAAACAATACTCACACATTAATAGTTAGGTATCCAAAACTCGGCGCCAAAATCCTGATAATCGTCCAAAGATACCAATTGTCATAATTAATAATTTTAAACAAAAAAGAACCGACTTCACTAAGCATCCACCTTTCCAACACCAAATGTTCGATCTGCTGTAAATAATTTTTAAGAAAAAAAAACCGACTTCAATGGGGGTAGCCGGTGAAGGATTATTGTAGATGGTGCACTTAGATTTCATACAATGAAATAACTTGCTTAAAAAACGCAGCGGAGAGGACAAATCGCCAAACGTGAACTATGCGTCGTTGAAGAGTTCCGTTCTGATTATCATCAGCAGTTCCACTTCATCAAATGTCACTTTTTTGAATGAAAATGCTTGATTTGTTGATAAAAATACAAAAGTCACTTTATGTATGCCTTTAAGATTTGAGGAATTCCCTCGATTCCTCGTGGAACTCATCATCAGAACTTGAGCTTGACGAAAATTGGTCCTGACAATCTAACTTGCTTAACAAACATAGCGAAGAGGAAGAATCGCCAAACATGAACTATGCGTCGTTGAAGAGTTCCGTTCTGTTCATCATCAGCAGTTCCACTTCATCAAATGTCACTCTTTTGAATGAAAATGCTTGATTTGTTGATAAAAATACAAAAATCACTATGTGTAAGCCCTTAAGATTTGAGGAGTTCCCTCGATTCTTCATGGATCCCATCATCAGAACTTGAACTTGACGAACATTTGTTCTGACAATTAAACTTGCTAAACAAACACAGCGAAGAGGACGAATCGCCAAACGTGAACTATGCGTCGTTGAAGAGTTCCGTTCTGATCATCATCAGCAGTTCTACTTCATCAAATGTCACTGTTTTGAATGAAAATGATGGTTTTGTTGATAAAAATACAAAAATCACTATATGTATGCCTTTAAGATTTGAGGAGTTCCCTCGATTCCTCATGGATCCCATCATCAGAACTGCGTTTTGAAAAAAACGGGACCAATCTGTATATATATACTTACAATCAAAAAAAGAATTTTCAAAATCGGTTCAGACATGACGAAGTTATGGAGTAACAAACATAAAAAAAAAAAAAAAAAAAAAAAACATACACGCCGAATTGAGAACCTCCTCTTTTCAAATCTTGAAGTCGGTTAATAATTTTTAAGAAAAAAAAACCGACTTCAATGGGGGTAGCCGGTGAAGGATTATTGTAGATGGTGCACTTAGATTTCATACAATGAAATAACTTGCTTAAAAAACGCAGCGGAGAGGACAAATCGCCAAACGTGAACTATGCGTCGTTGAAGAGTTCCGTTCTGATTATCATCAGCAGTTCCACTTCATCAAATGTCACTCTTTTGAATGAAAATGCTTGATTTGTTGATAAAAATACAAAAGTCACTTTATGTATGCCTTTAAGATTTGAGGAATTCCCTCGATTCCTCGTGGAACTCATCATCAGAACTTGAGCTTGACGAAAATTGGTCCTGACAATCTAACTTGCTTAACAAACATAGCGAAGAGGAAGAATCGCCAAACATGAACTATGCGTCGTTGAAGAGTTCCGTTCTGTTCATCATCAGCAGTTCCACTTCATCAAATGTCACTCTTTTGAATGAAAATGCTTGATTTGTTGATAAAAATACAAAAATCACTATGTGTAAGCCCTTAAGATTTGAGGAGTTCCCTCGATTCTTCATGGATCCCATCATCAGAACTTGAACTTGACGAACATTTGTTCTGACAATTAAACTTGCTAAACAAACACAGCGAAGAGGACGAATCGCCAAACGTGAACTATGCGTCGTTGAAGAGTTCCGTTCTGATCATCATCAGCAGTTCTACTTCATCAAATGTCACTGTTTTGAATGAAAATGATGGTTTTGTTGATAAAAATACAAAAATCACTATATGTATGCCTTTAAGATTTGAGGAGTTCCCTCGATTCCTCATGGATCCCATCATCAGAACTGCGTTTTGAAAAAAACGGGACCAATCTGTATATATATACTTACAATCAAAAAAAGAATTTTCAAAATCGGTTCAGACATGACGAAGTTATGGAGTAACAAACATAAAAAAAAAAAAAAAAAAAAAAAAACATACACGCCGAATTGAGAACCTCCTCTTTTCAAATCTTGAAGTCGGTTAAAAATACACAAATCACCATAGGTGTGCCTATAATAGTTGAAGAGTTCCCTCGATTTCTCCAGGATCCCATCATCAGATCCTGACATGGTTACAATGGGACCAACTGTGAAGTATACGCTTTCAAACAAAAAAAGAATTTTCCAAATCGGTCTAGCCGTCTTCGAACAATAGGTGAACATACATAAAAAAAAAAAAAATAGCAAAAAACAAAGATCCCGACGAATTGATAACCTCCTCCTTCGAAATCTTGAAGTCGGTTGACAACGTAAAATACTGTTAAGTTGTTATAATCGAGCGATTAAATTGAAACTGAATTGGTACCATATTTTCCGTTTTTACATTACGATTACCAATTTGTGTCGTTATTGGTTTTGGACAGTCCAATGTCCTTATTGTTAGTATTTTAGGTAGATATGTCATTAATTGAACAACACGTTTAGTGTCTACTGGCCTTCTGTGGAACTAAATTTGATTCCAGTATTATTTTAATAAATGACTTGGAATATTTTTATCATACCGGGTGTGGCCTGTAAGACAAGCAAAAAATTAAAACGTAGATTCCAATCCTTAAGCTAGACAACGTTTGTTCAGCGACTTTTAAAAAATAAGTTGTGTTTTGATTTTTAGTACACTTTAAAATTTATTCGAACAAAAGTTCTGTGGTTTGATGAGTAGAATTTAAGTTTTAATTTTTTGCTCGTGTAGGCCACACCTATATGATCTACAAGATGAAGATTATGATATACTCGTAACTCGAGGTCATCACACGTAGGCGCTAATTGGCGCTGCGTGACCTTATTTCATATTTCATATTAAATAGTATAAAAATATCTACAAAAGTTACACGAGTTAACCTGGGTTGTTATAGTATAAAAACGTTTAGGATACAAATCAGCTGCGCTTTTCGAATCGTAGGATTTAGTAAAAGTGACCTTGAGCGGTTGGCATAAGCTTCATTTTTGTGTCTGTGTAGTCTGCGACTTAGGTAGGTAATCTGTTTATTTAATTCTGATTAGCAAAATTTACACTAATAAGCTTTAAAGGATTTAAAACTAGTAAACGTCACAGTTCTTCAAAAAAGGAGTGTAAAGGCAAAGCGCATGTGAATCCTCTGAAGTAACAGCCGTCCATAGGCCACGGTAACTGCTTACCATCAGGCGGGTCGTATGCTCGATGCGTAAAAAAAGTCTCGTAGACATTGATAAGTAAAATAGAGAGAAACTGAGGTAAGGTGGAAGAAAACAAAGTAGTTTATTTATTTTTTTATATTTCGTTTGTTTATAATATTTAAATAAGTTTTATAACAAAAGTTTTATGTATTCAGTATGTATGTATAAATAGCCTTACTCTATCTTTATGACTGTAGGTATTATCGATTGAATAGGTATTTTGTTTCTCGGTTATGAAGTTTATAATATTTGTAAAATTCATAGAATAACTTGTATTATGAAAATGCAAAGATATTACTTCCAGCTAGATCATTTGACATATTCACTAAGTACAAAAATATTAATCCAAGATCTATTAAGAAAAAAAAAATGCACTAAATAAGTCTTATGAAATCAATTTACAAAAATAGCCAATAAAATGTATATTTATTTTGTACCCCTTTCCATCAGAGCAGCTGGTTGGTTGATAAATGTATATGTAGGTATACTTGTTTAGGCTATGTACGTATGTGTTAAGCACATGGATGACTCGAACGATCTCGCTCTATATTACAACTAAATACGCTATAACAATGTAGCAAGATAAATTAACAAATTTATTCCTATTCTGATATTATTTCAAATTATTATTACTCTATATTGCTCGTCTTTGTACAAAGTTTCAAGTACCTATTGGTGTTCTATTCAGAAAATATAACTATTATTAATATACTTTACAATTATATGAGTAAATATTTATTTAGCATTGAATATCTCAAACAATTTGCAATGCACTTAACAATGAATCGAGTACCCATTTCTGAGGAACCATTCATACAAAACAAAACAAAGACATAGAGTTTACTCTATTGGGGTATATTTAAAAGGGATTTAGGATTAACATGACTAAATGAGTTAAGTACAAAAACGAGGGAAATGTCTTTATCTGCACTGCTAAATTAACTATTTACACGTCTATTTACAAAGCTATCACATATTACAATTTTAGTCGTATCACTATTTACAATATTGCAAATTCATTGTCTCTCGTCCTCGTGACGATAATATACTGTATCACTAATGACCTCTCGACGTAGCAAAGAAAATATTTTGGTAATAA
The DNA here is from genome assembly GCA_947086415.1 of Pammene aurita. NCBI lineage: Eukaryota > Metazoa > Arthropoda > Insecta > Lepidoptera > Tortricidae > Pammene > Pammene aurita. The sequence continues at coordinate 12,842,767 of OX352296.1, read as the reverse complement.
TATTGTCCTTTGCACGAAACTTTTGTTAGACGTACACTATGTGCGGCTTTTCGGGGGTCCGATGGTGAGGGATTGTCTCGTAAGCAAATTGCTGGTAAATATGTTCCTCACTATCTTCTTGGAAATATGGATTCTTATCCACACTATGCCACGGCGGATTCAATGAATGAAAGTTATTCGTTACTGAGGAACCGATCATCAGATAACGATCGGTGTCCCTTTTATTTTCTTGTTCCCTGCTCCTCGTTGCATAGCCAAGTCCGTTGCTTAACTTTGACACATCACCGTTCAACATAACACTCGTCATAACTTGTTTCGACTTGTCCCCTTTGCACTTTTTCAAAGGTCCCAAAAAGTATAATACACCTCCTACGACGCTTATAATGATACTCACAATCAGCACCACAACTGCCACTATCACCCATCCGCTTGAGCACCCAAATTCAGATTCAGGAATCTGTACAAATAAAACGCCCTTCAATGGCTGCGGGCCTGCGCATTTGATGTATTCATAATCAAGCGTAAGCATAGCACTGTTGTTGCCCGACTTTTTGCTGCTAACTTCACACTCCGTCCCCAGTTTCCACAACCACAACAATGAGCAATTACAATTAAAGAGATTTCCTGATATCTCTAGTTCTTGTAGCCTGTCAATCGGGAAATGCGATGCTTCCAGTGTTTCTAGGGCATTGTTCTTCATGTACACATGCGTGAGTTTCGGATTGCCGTGAAACAATCTAGGTGGGACTTCACTCATTTTTACGTTTTCATTCATCCAAATTTTCTGAAGATTTATATTGTCAACAAATGCCCTTGAATCTATCGTTTTGAGCTCATAAAGCCTGCTCAAATGTAAGTGTTTCAAATGGAAAAGGTTTTGGAAAGATAAGGGTGGAACGCTTTGGAAAAAGTTTCCGCTGAGGTACAAATGCGACAAGTTTACTAGTTTGGAAAGAGCCGATGTGGGGATCGTTGTCATGTTGTTGTCGCTCAGGTCCAAGTGGCGAAGTGCGGGTAAGTTATGGAATCCCAGTGGATCCACTTTGCCAATTATGTTACTATTTAAATCTAAATGACTCAATTCTTTTAGATATGGCATACCATGCTTGGACACTTGCTGAATGAGGTTCTCAGATAAATCTAAGTATTGTAACTTAACAACGTAGAACAAATTGATAGATGGTATGTCTAATATGGAATTATTTTTGAGTGATAAGATCTTCAACGAAGACAGGGGTTCAAAAGTGTCCGGGTCAAAGCTCTCCAGCCCGTTGTTTGACAAATCGAGTCTCTCCAACATAGATAAATCTTGAAAGGTTTGTGCGTGTACATTACGTATTTCATTATCTGACAAGTTCAAGTCGATCAGTTTCTTCAAACCGACGAAAGTATCTCTTTCTAGTCGCTTCAGTCTATTATGGCTGACATTCAGTTGTGTCATCTCCATATTGCTTTCAAAATTCTTACTACCTAAGTCCTGTAATCTGTTGTATGAGATATCTAGGATAGTGATTTGCGTGTAGAAGGCGAAGGTGTAGAGAAGATTGTTGATGGAGTTGTGCGTAAGGTTGATGTGGGTGGCTTCTGGGTTGAGCTGTATGGGGACGATCTCGAGGCTGGCGTTGGCGCAGGAGGCGGTGCGCAGCGCATCGTCGCAGGCGCAACGCGCCGGGCACAGCGTGCGCGCTGCCGCGCCCCACGCCCATGCCACCACCACCACCCACCAACGCCACTTCGCTACGCCGCGCGGGCCCATAACATGTCATGCGTACACCACCGGTAACCTGCAATCAAAGAGAAAAAAAATGTTAATTATGATTTAAAATCTTAAAATATTGTCTATCCAACGGCCCAAAGTTTATACAAGTGTTTACAAAAACAATACAATTTCTTGGAAATTCACATACAACAATACATAGGGTCGTATATACCTATTGTATTACCTTAAATCGAAAATGGCATCGATTTTGAAATTCTATATTGTGGACAAAAGTGTTTTGTCTCGAGTAGATAAGATTGTGACCAATATCATCAACGTAGATGAAACCAACCACATTTTTCCTAAATTATAGTTATCGCAAAAGCGCGCCGCTTTCCGCGGGCAAATCACCCTCCAATGCCACAGAGCAGAGTAAGAATATACAGCTTTATCGCTATCGCTTAGCAAAATCTTAATATAATTTCTGCCAAAAACTGCAGATAACAAAGTGTTTCTACGCAACTTGCGTTAGGGGAGTGAAATTGTTTGATCCAAATTAGGCCGATAAGAGTCATGCTACGGCGGCAAAAAGTATTTTTCTTGTCTTTTGTTGTGCCGTGAAAAAGAACGACATAAGTAGTATGGCAGGCGGGCAGATTGCACGGAGTCTTCAGAACGGACATTATTCATGTCCATGATTTGTTATTCAATATACCGTCAAGACACGCGGCGCGGACAATATGTTTGGAACGCTTGTCATTTTATCCCACATGCAAGCTTATGTAGTTTAATGCGTTCTCTACTTTATGGGGTTTTCAACGTATTTTATGAAACTGGAAACGTTTATGCTTGGATACATATTATATCAAATTTTTAGTCGCATTATTTTAACTCCTTCTTGAAGTTGTTTGTACCAAGCTCTGAAACATAAGTATAAAGCAAATGCGGTTTCTAAAATTAAGGTAGCATTTTGTCAGGGCAATAGCAATATTTACTGGCACGTTGCGCTTAAGACGAATGTTCGCCGTAAACAGAAACTAGCGGCGAGCAACCGCGACGCTAATCCTCCCGCCCGAGCGATCCTCTACAATACCTTCCCAAATGTTCGACGATTTAACAAAGGAGCGTTTGGTACTTTAAATTAAATGTTCGGCTTTACAATTCGACGGAATGTATAATGAATAGCAGCGTAACATCTGTTAACGAAGGCGAACGATCTCGAAAGTTTTCACGCGCGGGAATAACTAATTGCGAAGGTTGGAATTCAATTTATGGGTTCTGGTGCGCCTCCCGAGAGATCAGGCTATACTAAAGTATTAATAATGCAAAACAGTGTCACAGAAAGTTTTTGATTCCAAATGCAAATTAAATTAGGAAACAAAGTTGGGAGTGCTGAGCTTGATCCAACGTTTGGCAGATGTCGGTAGCTATATTATAGCAACCGTTTAACAATCACTTACAACATTTTATGTTAATGTTATTGCAGCTGTTTTGATCACTTAGTAACTTTAAAGTAGACACGCACAAGTCCACTGTATCCATGTATTGAATAATAGTCAGGTAAATACAGTGAGAGCGATTGGAATGTTTTTAAAGCGCGAGAAGACAGCATCAAGTCTCCCCTGGTAACTAGATCCGACGAACGGATTACCCCGGCTCGCCCGAATTACAGAAACCATACACAAACGCACACCCGATACACATTAGAGCTCCCCGTATCAGAACGGATTAATTCCGTAATGTTACAAATGTATTCTAACTCACGTGAACCGAAAATATTGCGAATTTAATCATATTATGATATTGTAAGGCAACGTCTGTGTAGTAATTATATCTTTAATGTAATCCTTAAAGATGCTAAAGAGAGGTAACTGATATATATTAGGTAATTAGGTATGTAATGGTAACGTATGAAGAGCTCATATATATATCTGTTGAATATTAAAAGATTAGTTACAGCGAGCTGGAAAAACGGATGGCACCGGTCAGCATAGACGTTTGTATTAAATATGCAGCGGGTCAACTATATCTGCAGCTGACAGTATCTGCTCAGATTTTCACAGCACTTGCAAACGTCCGGTTCCAGTTGCCTTATTAGATTTATGTGCCGTTAGTAAACCACAGAAACCAGAATTTGCTAAGTTATTTGAGATTAGTTCATAAAGCGATCGTATTGTTTCGGTTATTATTACTCCCCGTCAGCTGTCATAATTTAGCATTAGTACAAAGTGAGCCATGGGTAGGATCGCTCAAAAGGGAGGGCACGCCCTCACTTCCGAGCCGAAACAGCTCCGGCCGGCACTCTTTTGTCTTTTAATTTCCTGTCCGCCGAAGTGCGGCCATGCCATCGTGAATTTCGCTTTCGTGAGCTTCGTTAACTTGTATCGGCCTTTGTTGTTGCCTATTGAACTTTTCCATTACGACGTCATCGATTGAAACCGCTAAATTCGTTGGAAAATTCGTGTCGCCCAAATCAACTCTCGAACCAGCCCTAGCGGAATTAACTGACGCTCTTCGTTTTCCTTTTATAAATGTGTGTTTAGAAGTTTGTTTTGTTTATGCTGATGCTCTTAAAATGGAAATTAAATATTCCCTTATTGAAAAGTTCTGTTAGCCTGTTATAGAATTTCAATACGGGATTTCAATAAAGTAGCCGACTTGTGTTTTTCGTTAGACTATTCTTTTTTTGAATAATGGAATGCTAATTTTATGCATAACTTTATATTAAATTTGCTTTTGTTGTTTCCTGACGTAATTAGTCGATATATGTATTTATTTAGATTATTTATGAATATTATTTGCATTTTTCTTGATAATACAATTTGATGTAGAAACATTATTTTCTTATAGGTATAGTTTAATATTTACCGCATTGATAAATATTAAATAAGCCTGTAGAAATATGGGATCGGTCATGTGTAGTTTATTAACATTAATCATAAAATTGGCCTTGACTGGTCGCGGACGTGGTCAGTTACATTTTTAAAGACATGTTTGTCTTGATCGATTAAGTTAGGATTTGATATAACATAAGTTATATACTTTTTAAAGTAGATTTACTAGGAAGTAAAAAGCATTTGTTTTTCTGAAGCACAACTTCTGGGAACATGGTTGGCGATCATCCTAATTACGTCATAACATTGTACCGAAGGGTTGCTCGTAATTTGCTCCAAATTCAATATCCAAGGGTGGGTTACAATCGTATTTATAACATTGAATGTAATCGGGACCATTTAAATGGCGGAAACTATACAGTTGGTCCTAATTGCGGGAGGGCATCTCTCCTCATGCCGAACGGGTCCACTAAAAGTGATCATGGTGTTAATACAACTTGAGACGTTACCGGCACAAAGACGGTTTACGAGGGGCGCTGAAACAATAAAACCAGTGTAAAAGTCGGCTAACCGCTCTCCCTCTCGAGAAAATACCCCTCTGCTTATTTTATGATTCGCCTAAGACACGTATGTACGGTTTATTTAAAAATAAACTACATTATTTGAATAGCTGCTCCCCTCCATTTAAGACGGCGCATTTAATTTATATCACTTAAGCATCTTAATCGTATGAGTGTGTACTGTTTACGATTTTGGAAGGTCGATCGAAGCGCGTACGTGCCTCATGATTCATCAGTGGTTGCCTGGTTGGTGAGTCGGTGAGTAGTCGGAGTGGCGGCAAGCACTAACGGGCATAATGAGAAAACTTGGCCGGTTGGTGGAAGTCTGCCGCTCCAATAGTTGCCGAGAGCGTGGCAAAAACCAAGCGGAGCGACTAGCGGTGATTCGATTGAAACTTTACTATCAGTTCTACTAACAAATGTTACAAGTTTTTCCGATGTCTAAGTGGAAATAATTACTTAAGAATGTCTATCATGTACGGCGTTCATCAACAAACATGAAAATTCTGATTAATCATCATAATGAAGATTTTACTAGCTTACAATTATTTTACAGTAAATTATTATAAATCTCCGTTGCTTCACTACAATATTCATAAAATTATAATAGCGTACTTCGTAAAATTTCTCTAGACCAAAGATAAATCAAAGACAATCAAAAATTTTTACCGAACCCATACGGCGCAGCTGCAGCGTTTTTATTAAGTGGACTTCGAAATAATATAGTATAATCAACAATGCGTATTCGGCACCAAGGATATCAAATTCTGAATAAAAAGAGATTTAATAATTAAGGTAAGTAAGTTTTTTGAACATTTCTACTTCGTCCAGACGATGCGACAAATTATGTTAATTTAACATAAGTGCATAAAACACAGTACTTATAATAAAATATGTGCAATGTAGGTATTTTGGTACTTTATTTTAATATTATCTAACAATCAAAAGTGGGTATACTTACATTTAGTTTACTGTCAAACTCAAAATTGAAAATCTATTTTGAGAACACATGATTCTGCTGCCCGTGACATTTTTATTCGGCAATTTATAAAAGAACCTGTTAAATTAGTTTTAGAAACTAATCTCGCCGGTAGCTTGCAGGCAAATGAATTTTAATATCACTGGAAACAGCAGCCACTGTTAAGTGACCTGCTGCTATTGATTTTGCAATCACAGACAGATTAGAGCTTCGCGTGATTATTCGCTTATTAAATTTTACGTGAGGTAAGTACCTATCTAAGTACCTAAATATATCGATCCATTATACTTAACGTACATTGAACAGTGTTTCATACTCATGAAGCTCTGTTACTACTAAAAATATTTTTTTACGTGAAACCAATGATAGTTTTTCGATGTTGAAAATCGATTTATTGTTTGCGATAGGGTTTCGGAAATGGATTTCCATGTCGAATCATTTCTGCAAAGCCAATATTTGTATGACGCTCACATTTTATTTACATCTGAACGTTTTTTTCGACGCAATACGTACTGCATGAATAGTGAGACCTTGCGATGATTTGCATTTTCTCTTATCCGACGAGAAGTCATAAATTAACTTGGAGTCAAATGTTAATTCAGCATACCTAACGTTTCATTGTATTTACATATGTTAGAGAGAGGCGTGAGTTACTGATTAACTCGCTCGGATACGAGTCATAATATAAACAGCTTTAGTAATTTATTATACGTTCGGAAACGCTGACACGGTTTAGTTTCGAATGAAGTAACATTATCTGAGTAATAACAATTAAATTACCATACTTAGTAATATCAGTCTAACGCTTAATCGATCTCGCTGTTTTGCAATCACAATAGAAACCAGTTTTCTACCTACCCTTGTTACTTAAACGTATACAGTACCAAGCAAAGGCGACGTCGCATCGTTATAGGTTCACAATTAAGAATGTTGCCACAAATATCTTTCAAGCGCGGTTTACAGGGATGAAATAAAAAAGCGCCGAACAAAGCGTCTACACAATACCATTTTCTCTTTCAGAGCAACAGAGCAGGTCTAGTGAATCAAGCTTCTCTATGGGCGCCTTTATAAACGCAATAATGAGGAGTGCCAAGGCGGCATTCAGCCGCGCGCCCTAACGAGAAGCGCCGATGAATCCCCCATGAGGCGAGCACAAAACTTGCCACTTGGAGGCGTAATGGCGAGCCCGCCTGCAAGTCGCAGCACGCGCCGCGCCGCAGGCCGCCGCGCCTTCTCGCCAAGCTAAAGGGCTTTCAGGAAACACCAACTTGCTTTCGCTTTGACTTTCCTCGCCGACCGAGGATTAGGTGCCTCGGCCCGATTGGATGCAGCCTACGGTTGAATAGTCAATGAACGAATTCAGGCCAAAGCAGCGAGCGCACAAATTTAAAGCAAGTGCAGTTTACGATTTGCTAACGTTTTAATAGATCGTCGTTCTGATTGCGCGGCTTTTAGTGGCTCATTGTATGGTCCGATAGCGTGTTTATTTCATTTATCTAGATACATTAAATCGATCTCCGTCAACCTGATTTAAAGTCGACCTAGGAGTGGTGGTATATAATCAGATCATTAAGTATCACACAACCTACATTGCAAGATTAACGTTATTGCTTTAGTTAGTAACTAGTAAGTAGGTACAGGGTTTACTGTTTATATCAGACTATAAATAAATTCAACTATTTTATACTTAAAATTTTAAGTTAGACGTAGTTGTTGGTGCTTTCAGGAACATTCCACTCGCAAGTCTCAAACCGCAGTATATGGCTCTCAATGCTTACACATTTCCAAACTTCCGATTGTAACTCGAGGAAAAAACGAACAACTGCCATGAATTGTTTGCCTGTTATTAAAACTTTTCCTTTGAGAAATGGAGTCGGTAACAAAATTAAAAAGTTACCGTTTGCATAATCATAACTTTAAGTTTGGGTGGATGGTATAAGAGGCTGAAGACTGTTTAAGGGTGGCGGGAGTTACAAATGACGTGCTTACGTTGGTGATATCGAGCGGATCGCGCGCTAAGCCCGCAAAATGGGCTTGGCCCAAATGAAGACGCGCCGCAGAGCTCGTCTTAGGATGTACCTACTGCAAAATTAGTCAATCCTATCGCTGCCATCTCTAGCGAAGTCGGTGAGGCTGAATAATGAAATAGCTCATTGAAGCAGTTCATAGGCGCTATCGACACTTGGGGGCCATTGGAACGCGATCCGAGACCGAGCCGAGGCGAAAATCCCACGGATTCCGTATGAGGTATCTGCGGGCTCTTTTAGGGTTATTAAACGGAGTGGGTTTTAGGGAAATGAGCTGGGAAATATATCTGCTTTCCCTTTGGGCAAGGAAATCCTTGTTTTCGGTAAATAAAGAACGCCTATAAAATAAATTAGGAAAGTTCACACTTTGTCTTCATTGCGGGCGGGCCGGGCGGAGTTCTCATCCACGCGCTCATATGGCGGTTTGCCAATAAGGAACCCGAAACTAGAATAGTTCTCAACGATTAGGCTTTTGTTTTTGTTTATTGGACTAAGAATAGAACAATAGTAATAGACTTCTAAATAAATAATAGGTCTAAATCGTGTATAAACCTATCTCACATATTCATTCGCGATGTCTTTGACGGCACCTATGTATACACACTCTTCCCACGTACCTAATACAAATTTAAATTTCTGTACGAACCATTAACTGTGACATTAGTCTAAGAGGATTGTTACGACTGCGACTTCACTTCATTAATGGACTGGGAAGTGAAAAATCAATTTGAAGATTTTAATGACTTTGCAGATAATAGCGAAAGCCATAACAATTTGAGGCGGAGACGGAGATAGAACTTCCCCTCAGATTGTTTCAGCGCTCTTCTTAACGCATGCTCAATATAATTACAAAGTTCCTCTAATTTTGTTAACATGCGCAAGCTCGACGAATTCCAGCTTGTGATAGTATCGAATGTAGGTACAGACAGGGTTTAAAAAAAGGAAATATAAGGCTACAAAATACTCGCATGTTCTCTTCAAACTGACATATTCATTTGCTTCCTCTCAGTTTTATTACGACCGAATATAAAACTGCCTCATGCCTAGTCTCGCCTGTTACAAAGCTAAAGCAGACTCGCATGAGCTAAGCTCGCCCGCACTCCGTGAGGGTAACTTGCATTGCAACAAAATCCTACGTTTCAGTTTCCATCCGGAGGTGCAACGCGCGAGGGATTCCCGGCAACGTATGCTGCGTCCGAAGGCAGACGACGGGGTTAGGATACGGCAGCCACGGTAATGCGTTTTATGAATGAATGAATGGAAGAATTTTATTTCCAACTAACCATTGGCTTTGAACTAATGCTCAGTCAGCCAACTAAACGAAGGCGGTGCAATATTTTGGGTGCGATCTAGATACACAATTCTTCCTTATAACTAATATTTTGTCAATAGTGTGAAATTTGATGCATAATATACGAAGTTTTGAAATAAAATCCTCGTTTTTAATATGATTTTAATGTTTTGAATTTTTGCGCTTGACGGTGACGTACTTCACTGCAGTTTTATAAGTTTATGACACTTAACGGGTATATGGAGTAAGTGCCTGCTAGTATTCACGCCACCTGGTTTACTCGTATAAGGCGATTATCACTAACTTGTATTCAGTAGGTAGCAATCAAATACAAATCAAATTTTTTAGCAACAAATTACAGAAATGGAATGGAACGGTAAGCTTTTATGTCTTAATACCTAAGTAATGAATTCCTCTCAAAGGCCAGGGTCTTAACTCGATTTGCTCGGACTGAGCGTTTGATTACGACGGCTGTAGTCTGTTGCCTCAGCAAATAATCAAGAACACGTAACAAGGAAGTTTCAGTCTACGTGCTAATCTCGACGCTTTGGCGAGCGTGGCCTGAAAGGATGCTTAATTTCGCACATGGGTTTTATTGTGCCATACTTAAGAACATAACATTTTAGGAAGGGATTAAATCAAATATAAAATCAAATTATTCATGAAATACCAATTAATATCTTATGCTCCATGTACCTATGACATGCCATTACTTTAACATAATAGTGCTAGTCTAAAAGGCGCTTTTATACTTTGGGATACTTTTGTCATTTTTAACTCGAACTTATTTGTTGCATTGTGCTCCAAACGCAAGCTTAACATAACATTTTAATTTAGCTTTTTTTACAACTATGAATGTACTGAGACCATAACAATAAGTCATCTACGTATGGCAGCGAATAACCTGTATTTGGTTGCGCTACAAGATCGATCGACAAAACACTAAGATTTTGACAGAAGTGTCATAAAAAAGCCCACCACTTCTATTCGCAAATACCAGTGACCGGAGAGGAAGCAGCTGTCGCTGTCAAACGGCCGGGTCGTAACTTCGCGCGAGTTACGGTACATGCGCCGGCGCAAACTACTTTTTACGATTTCCACTCGGGAGGAGACAGGTGCGCAAACGGAATCCGTCTTAGAAATTATGTGAGAAGAAACACAGTTCGTGGAAATTAAGCGTAGCTATATAAAAGAACAATTCGTCATGATTAGTTTTATAAACAAAAACAGATTAAGTATTTAAAACACAAAACATAATTATTATGTGACTGCTAACATAACAACTACAATTTTAATATAAATAATTGCTTTTGATTTAGCGTTTCAAATTGACATGAGAAAAATACCAAGAAAACATTAAAACGAAAGATGAATGTTAAAGAAATTAGCACGAAACTTTTAAAAGCTTGTAAACAACACCGCTCGTTAAAGCTGTAGCATTAAAAACATCTTCTCACGTCAAATCAGTTTCGCTTTGTTTCGTGACTACTGCTAGTAAAACTTTGATATCTTGAAACCAATATAATTACCATGGTATAAACTCGAGTACAAAATATGTCTATAGTTTCCCACGAACGCCTACTTCAGTGGCCAATGCTCCGTTATCCGATCATCTAAATCTTTGATACAATAATGATACTATACGAAGTATTAGTTACAGAAAGTTACCGAAACTTTGTGGCGGCGAATATCAGGTGTCTAACTGTCGTCAATGCATTTAAATAGTAAATCGACCGACAAGTTTCTTCGACCGAAAACCGCAGCTATCAAACTCTATCGGCATCTGAACTTAGATAAAAGAACACCGCTACCTAATAATTCATAATCACAACTTAACGAAACATACTAGTTGTAAAACTGTTCATACATCAATCCAATTTAGAAACGTGATACATAGTTAGTGGAAGATACATTTACATTTTTTTTTTACCCTGGTAAGACATTTTATGGATACAAGATGACGAAATAATGGCCACTATTACGAAGTCGTTATTTACTGGTTGAATATCCTCTTATTACTTTTAAACAGGAGCGATTGTAAATATTGTTGCTGTTGAATAAAGCCTTAAACCGCAACCGGTAAACAGAAAAGTGGATTACCAAGTGCTTCTTTATAAAAAAAGATCAATAAGAACGTACTAATGTTGCGGTCTAAAACCACCGAGAGTTCCGTTCAATATCAAATTTAGGCTAAACCAAATTCAAAACGTTCTCACCGCTCCGCTCCGCCGGGCACGAGTGTAGCCTCTTTCATAAAGCTTTAATTATTTTTCTTGTGAGCCAATACAATCATTTTAATTATGCCCGAGATTGATACTCCACATCCCAGCATTCGTCATGGCACTAGATGATATTACGCTATTATGAGTAGTAAAAACTATTGTGGATGTTTTATAACAGATCAAAATATTCGGCTCGCACGTTTCGTTGACGGTAAACAAAATCTAAAATCTTTGATCATTGGTACCATAGATATTAATCACTTTAATCAGATATCAGTTCAACTCTGAGCGCGAACGTTACATTTATTATTGCTTTAAGAAAAAAATTATGATACTATTATTAGCAGAATCAATGGCCTCTAATTTGTTAACGAATCGGAACGTGGAATTGCTTTCATTTCAAAGCACTTCAACGGTCATAAAGTAAGTAGGTAGTCCATATTATATTCATTGATATCGTACCTAAACAGAGACATAACAGTATAACAAAGAAACTATATCCTGTGTGAGACTGGGCTACAAATACCCCGCCCTATTCGAATTCACGGCAAGTCGACGTATTTGTAATTCAACACGGAGTCTCCAGCAGGGCTGCCTCGCGGTTAGAGTTCTCGTGTCCGCAGGGAGCAGCTACTTTCAGTCGTGGCTGTTGATAAAGTGACTTTACGTACTTCGCCTCGTTTACCTACGGATGCTTTATAAAATGAAGACGCCGTTCGAGTTTAATAGAGACTGTACGAGGATTAATTTAAATATAAGCCAAGCCAGAATATTAATGCAGAAGACCGCGGACTTAGCATAATTTACAGTAGCTACCTAATAGTGGTCCTTCTAACTCATTATTAAACTATTTATAACATTCTTGATTATTTTCATTAAAGTGACAAGAATCTCATTGGGATCATCGTTACTCAAAGTATAATACCAAAATTACATAAATATGACAGCAATGTAAATATATTAGGATCTAATATCAACGTAACTTGACATAATGATTATGATGGTATTAGCAAATTTACTCAGAACTTTTTGGTTTTGTTATTTTATTTATTTAGTTGACAACCCTAAGTTTTGAGACTCGTGTACGTATTGTTTCACCTACGGCCCAGTGCACACATGTACAGCCAAGAAAGTTACAGTTACAGAGACGGTTTAGAAATGCATTCAAAGATCTATAAGTACATATTTCTTTCATCCGTACATCTTGAAGTTTACACTCAACTCTCAGTCCTTGAAGAAATAATATGTAATATGTGGCCTATATACGTTCCACTGGCCTCCTCTCATAGACGAGAGGGATCGGGCTATAGTTCCCACGCTGGCCCAATGCGGGGGACTTCACATACACCTTTGAATTTCTCCGCGGATGTATGCAGGTTTCCTCACGATGTTTTTCCTTCACCAAATAGCGATTGGTAAATATTTCATATATACGTTCCGAAAAACTCATTGGTACGAGCCCGGGGTTTGAACCCGGATTGAAAGTTAGACGTCTGTCTTACCGCCAGGCTACAAACGCTAAATATAAGTAATAAATAAATATACAAAGAAATGGGATAATCTTACACAAATCAACCTAGTTCAACAGTAAACTAGACAAGGCTTATGTTGTAGGTACTATTTAGGCGACGATGCATATAATAGAGATATATAGGTTTAGATAAATACTTAAATAAATAGAAAACATCCATAACTTAGGAACAAATATCCGTGATAAACACACAAATAAATGCCCTGACCAGAATTTGAACCAGGGACCTCCTGCTTCTTAAGCAGGGTCACTACCGACTAGGCTAGGAAACCGTTAGATTATCTGATTAGGTTATTAGCAGATTTCAGCTATAGTAGTCTTATCTTAGTCGAGCGCATCAGCGATCCGTAAAGAAGCGTCCAGCGATTTTCCATCGGCGACTACCTGAATATTTATGCACTAGTAGATACACGCAGAAAAGAGAAGTTTAGTTTATTCTGGCTATGCTACATAAATTCGTATTTCGTCGTGAATTTGACCCCTCGCTACTTTTTGCTCCCTTGTCTGTTAGTGAAGTTTTGGTAAAATATGTATGTGGTTATTTAATAGGGGTAACCTACAGTCACCGGCAATAGTATCTTCCTACACGAAGGCCGCAGAAATATGTGACACGCTCTTATTTGTAGGGTCATAAGATTAGAGTGTGTCACATATTTTTGCGGCCTTCGTAGATACTATTGCCGGAGACTGTACATATTTGATAACAGAAAATGAGTGCAAAAAGTAGCGAGGGGTCAAATCCTTGTATACAAACGGGCTACAGTTGTAGATTTATCCTTTACCAGCAAATAACCTGAAATATTGTCGGTAAAAGAAACCCTTTCCTTAAAAAACATTATTATAATTGAATACCCTAAAGCTAAACGCAAACAAAGGAAGCCTATATTATACTGATATCTTCCTTGGATATAGTTATGTATATTATCTACTGTATCATCGTTATTCCATTACGCTACTGCAATAACCAAATTAAGTTATAACCTAATTAATGCAACCATGCAACCGAGCTGCAACAAAGCCCCAAAATTCATTATGGCAAAGCGTTGCAGTATAAGCAATTTAGGTCGTTTCTAATTTCGTCCACCTACAAGCCAGTTAACCGCTGTTGAGACGACGGATCCACGTCCGAGGATCTCCTGTTCATTAAGTGAACTGGGAAGGTCGATGGCTTTATGGCACGATTTGCATTTACACGACCCCGGCACGGATTACACCGACACTTATCCGCCTGCCGAAATGAGCAAGCCACCAAACAAACCTTTGTTTATATACAACGAATTTTTCACCCCCATTCGTTTTGACGGGCTATTTCTAAAGGTTTTCACGAAAATGCTTTACGACGCGTTTTTTGTGAGCACTTTGGTTTCTCGTTGGCTCTTTTTTGGTGATTATTTATCTATTTTGGCCAGAGAGCGACTGATTCTATGAGGACGAATATCTGTATTATTTTCAACTGGTTCGGTTATATGTATAAAGTATTATCACATGTAGGCGGGAAAACGTAGCCAGTAATAAATTATTTGATCAATTTACATTAATCTAACTTTAGATTCGGGTTTGAACTGGAAAACACACATACAACTTATCATATCCAAGCTTGCTTCGCTTAACTACGCGCTCGTTGTATTAAAAACAACAACTAACCTGGAGACCGCTTTGTCGGCATACTACGCGTTCGCGCATTCCTGGCTGAAATATGGTATAGTCCTATGGGGAGCCAGCACAGACGCACACCAACTATTTCTCATGCAAAAAGAGTGTGTCCATACCCTAACAAATACATGCTTACCAAACACTAGTTTACCGCATTTTAAAAAACTTAAAATATTAACTTTACCCTCTCTGTACATAATGGAGGCGGCACTTTTTGTTAGAAAACACCCATATATGTTCGAAGGAACGGTAGTCTACAGACCTGAAACTAGACGGAAAGTAAGAATAGTGTTACCGCCTTCTAAACTTGAATTAGTTAAGAGTGGGCCCCTCTACCGATGTGTCCGAATAATGCATAACATACCAGCGTCAATTAAACAATTAAGTAATGAAAAGACATTCAAAAATATATTAAAGAAAATGCTTATTGAAAAAAGTTATTATACAGTAGACGAATTTTTTGAGGATAATTTATTAAATTATAATTTTAAATCTTAAATAAATATCGTTAATATGTTGCATTGTAAATAAATATACATGAATTGGAAATATAATATGATAATTACACGTAAAAACAAAAAATAATGATAATAATAATAATAATTGACATTATCTATAACCTATGTATTAGTTACTTCTTGACATGCAACTACATATTTATATCTGTTAAATAATTGCTAAACTGTAATTTAATTTAATTTAATATGTTAGTATGTAAGCATAGTATTAAGCAATTTTATGTCCAATATTGTACGCCCTAACAGGGTATCATGTACCGACTAAAATTAAATTTAAGACCACAATTTTGTACTGATGCACATGATGACAATGGATTAAATGAATATGAATATGAATATCTTTATGTATGTATTTTGGAAGACGATAGTTTATAATACCTTTTAATTTATCTTGATCAAATTATTGTACCGTATATATTTGCTAAATAATCCAGTTAGTTAATACCCACCCCTCTAATGCTCAATAAACACAATATAGCGTTTGATTTCACACAATTTACCTACGGCTATCGCTTCCTGTGGCATCCTTTGTTCACATTCCTGAATCAACTGCAACAGATAACCGTTGACTTTTAACAAAGCGCATATAACACCTACCCACTTCAAATAGTTGTCCGAAACCTAAACATGAGAACAAAGGACCACTAGTGCTAGAGTTTACGTGTATAAACAGAACGTTCAGAAATCCCTGCTGACCCACTTTCAGATAACCACCTTTGAATCGCCCTGACAAAAGCATGTCGATAGAGGAACATAATGTCTGTCCGGCCGTCGAAGCCTCAATTTAGAGCCCGCATGAGCCTATCGACAGATCAGGCCGTAGAACTACGAGCAATGGCACGAGGGCAATCGCCCGCAAGCGTTACAGAATAAATATAACCATTGGCCTTTGGAAGGTTCGACTTTGGAAAAAATATGCTACATAAATAAAATAAGCATTTTAGTGGATGCAACTGCAAAAATGTATGAAGATTAAAAATCGGTAGCGGTAGCGCAAAAAAAAAACAAGTTAATGGAATGCATGAATTTTAAAAGCCAGCTCAAAAGCTGTCTAAACGTGTTCTCGGATAAGAAGAGCCCTTTGTTTATCTACACACAAACATGGTTCGTGTACCGCATCGAAATTTGTTAGCAAATTGTGTATGTTATATGTATAAATAAAGGTAGCTATTCATTGTGGGACACAATCGCCCTATTTGCCGGGCTGTCGCCGCCGCACACAGCGATACCCTTAATCAGGGAAATTGCTTAGTAATAGAGCCCAACTAAAATTTGTATGATAATGAAACTGGGCACCGCTACCGAGCTTCCACGGTGATTTTCTGTCGTTAACAAACCTTACGTAATGGGTTTGCTTCGCGGAAAAAAATAACGACACTCCATAACTGCTTAACGTTTAACGTCGCTAATTGGTTAATTATGATACGTTACTTTTATGTGCTACATCCCTAGTGCTGCATGTGCATCTCATAATAATAAAGCTGGATTATATTATGTAATTGAGTACCTGGTTATAACTATAGATGTGTAGATTCTAGAACCTCAATGGCGTTATGTTAATACAATTAACGGTAATACCAGCACTTTAACGGCCAATTTAGATTAATCCTCGCCCCGGCAACGAGATATGTGGAATTACCGAGAATTTTGACGGATAAAGATATATTCTATTGATAAACATATGAATGTTACTAAATTATATTAAGATTTCCGTGTTCTAAATAATTTAAAAACTTATAATGTGAGACGAGCGTCAAGTTTCCTCGACTTTGTATAATTTTAAGCCTTTAATATGTAGGTATGCCATTAAAGTTGTACCTCGTACATTTTATAGCGAGTGAAGTAGTTTAATACATGTTTAATAACCCAGGAGATACATTACGACGGATAAATTCGTTGTTATATCTCGCTAAAAGCAGTGATCCATAAAAGCCATCGCTGTCGACATCACTTCGACGACACACAGTGTCAATTAAGCATTATTCGATTCGCTCACCCTCAAAAAATGTCGACTGGCTCCGACACGTCGATCGCATGTAAGCCTCGCATGATCATTTGGCATCTCCCGTGATTGACGCATTGGGTATACGCATCACTCACGCCAACCGCTTTAAATCTGTCATATGTGTCCAAAAGGGTTGTCATTGAAAAATTATTGGTCATATTTCACCGCACGGTCGCGTGGTATGTACGTACTCGTAATATGTTATGTTATATACCTACCGATTGTCAACTGTTTTATTAGATTAAGGGTTTTCATACCGCGTTTTTTTACTACAACAATTAGAATGCTACTAGGCGTATTTTTAACCGTCTAAGCTTTGCATTGGCCTGTATAAAATTGTCTTACTGGATACCTGTACAATTTTTTCATGTTTTCAGATTCTAATTGGAAGTTTAATTTAATGAAACTCAACATTTTCTACGAGGTGATAACTCAGTTAATCCAATTTCTTTTTTAATTCTTGTACGGCTTAATAACAGAATGGTATAATACTTATTACTATTTGTGTATTAAAATTACTTTACAAATCTTGTAAAGTTTACGACATTTTTTAATGCTAAATTGGCGACAAGATTGTGACACTTCCTATCAAAACGAAACTTTGTTTCCGTGTGCAGTAAACTTCCCCATCCACATGATATATTAGGAGCAGTGAATCCAACAAACTGTTGCAGTCGGTATACGAAACAGTTTTTCAATCTCACTACAAATGGCCCAACATTTACAAGGTTTAGCTTAGAATGGTGGAACAAATCGTGCGGGCACAGGTGTTGGTTTATTGAAAAAAGATACAAATCACCCCTTTCTTTAGCTTTGATAGGGGTTGATCCCCGTTAGGCGCCTAGGCCTGAGTCAGGTTTATTAAGCTTTGTAAAGGGTTTTTTATATTCTGTCTAGACTAGGCATTCTTGGAACTCTAATTGGATTTGATTCATATTTGAAAAAATACTCTTTAACGAACAATTTTTGTGTTTCTATTTTAGATACAACTACATAGTAGGTATATATACTTAATTAATACCTACTAGTTTGTTATTTCCATTGTTGTTACGAGTGTACAATAGACTGGCTTACGTACTTTTTAGGGTTCCGTGGCTAAAATGGCAAATTAAACGGAACCCTTATAGTTTCGTCATGTCCATCTGTCCGTCCGTCCGTCCGTCCTTTGTCACAGCCATTTTATTCGAGACGTATCTTAATAAAATTTTAACAATAAGGTGTATTTCGTATGCCGCTACTTAGTTTTGTAGTAAACTTGCTGGATACAAATATTTTTAGGGGGGCACTCCATACATATTTACTACATACATACTAATAAATGTCAAAAAAAAATTTTTACCAAAAATTTACATGTTGCACAGCAATCTAGGTTTTAAAAAAAATTACGTTTTCAGAAATAATCACCCCTGAAAGACTAAAAATTGTGTCCCCTCCTGTAACTTTTGAATCGGAGATCAAAAAATTATGAAAAAAATTGAGAAGATACGTTATTGCATATCCTTTCAATGAAAATTGTTTTGAACATTATCGGTTAATGCGTTTCGAGTTATCTCCAAAAAAACTTTTTTCATAGGTAAATACAACCTCTTGATATTAGGTTTTTCGATAGTAGGTATTACGCGTGGTCTGACACGCACTTGGCCGGGTTTTTGGTACAATTTGGTTTTCAGACTTTTTTATTCTTAATGAACTTCATCAGTTATTTTTAATTGAAATAGCCACGTATTTTATTTACTCACCTAATTGTAGGCAGCTCAGCTTGTTGTTATGACGCGCCGTTACGTCGAATCATGAGTGCAAGACACGAGTAAACCCCCTCCTGCACATATCCTAAAACAAATAAAAGAAAACACTTTTAACAAAAGCGGCATAAAATCACACCCCACCATGACAATCACGTCTCGCAACCCAACATAAACACCTTTATTTACAAAACCGCATATCAATGAACGAAATACAATTCCTTTACATTTGTAACGCATTAAATTCAGAAACTTTATTATCTCTTTGGGTAACAGTTACTACCATTATAAAGCATCGATAAAGTAGATTCTCCCTTAGGGGCCTTCATAAACGAAGAAGAAGACCTTCATAAACAAGCAATACCTCTTTTATACAACCTCGTAATTCGGTTTCGTTCTCATTTCTAAGCACAAGGATGAATAAACAAATACAAAAAGAATACTTTCATAATGCAACATTTTCGAAATGTATAAAGTGATGAAATTGTCCAAGAAACGAATTTTGATTCCTGCTGTTTCCGTTTCCGTAGGAGCAAGCTCGGACGGAGCCCGCATAGCTCGAATCTAACGATAAAACTTCTCCGGTAAACGTCCCGAATTCCGAAACAAAACGTGCAGAAAAGCCAGGTCACAGGCGGCACAGGTGTGCGGGGAACTAGTACCCTCTAATCAAGCGGAAACGTAGACCCAGTGCCAGCTGACCGAACCCACCAACCAAAATGCTGCCAACCTTCGCAATAACACAAATCGACTCCTTACTCACTCAGTTGTTACAAAACCTATTTGACAAATCTAATTTTATAAAATGTAAAAGCCTTGCCTCAAAAGGCCAGGCTTTATCGCCGGCCAGATAAAAAAAAAGGAAGCGATATCGCGGAGAATAATTCGAGCATAAACACTCTTACAATCAATTTAACAATGCCACGGGGTTACATCACTGACTCAAATTAATGTAGTGTTTCAAACAAAGAGCCTGAGCACTCGGCTTATCTAAGAGAAAGCGGCGGACCTGCAAGCGCGCCCGGCTCGTCCGCGCAAAATGCGCGTCGATGTCCGGATAACAGAGTAAGCATTCTTTTGTTTTCATTATGGATAACCGCGCCTCGTTACCGCGAAGATCTTCGTAAACCTTTTGACATTTCGCTAAAAGGTTCATTTCGGCTGATTAATGTTGTAATTCCTCCGGTTGCTCGTACAAAAAAAGACACTCGAAGCATTTATACGGCGACGGCTCGTGAGCGCGAGAAAAATGGAGGGAATTTATCTAAAGCCGTGTATCGTAGCGGAGCGGCCGACGGGCATCTATTTTAATACGGGTGCTATAGTTGAAAGGGGCACGTCGGGTCTGTGTACGAAACTAAAAAGTGGAAAGGCCAATTTCGCTTCGCGGCGTTTGAGTATGATACATGTAAATAAATGGCGACCCTGTTAGACTGCACGAGTTGTTTCCATTATAGGTGTCTTCAGGCAAAGCCCGCAATCTAAAATGGGACTAAATGGGAGACCTATTGGCAGGACGGTATATTTAGATCGAGTTCCTGAAGCAGATCGTTCGGATACGCGCCTGTCGACTGTTCCCCACATTAACAAAGGTTTAAATTTCAGCGACCACCCCCATACGTTACACGTTTAATTGCATTAGGATAATGTGTGGCGGTTGTTACAACTGTAGGATCGATCGTCGTTAGATAAGCGCTTGTTTGGGGTACCTCGCCGTGGGGCCTTATAATGTGCCTTTTATGTTTTTATTGCTCAATAACAGTCCTATCCATGAACTGATGGGGCGAACGTACATTATTAACTAAACGTTTGCTCTTACGGCCAAACAGAGTAAATGGTTAATTATAATATAAAAAGTTTATCACGCTATTCAGGAAGTTTATATTAGTTTTGCACCTAATTTAAGTTGTAATAAGCGGAATTTTAGCTGCAGCAGCTTTAGTTGCCAACTCCGCGCCAATTATCGGCTAACTAACTCAAATGCGGTATTGTCGCTAGTCGAAGCATTTGTTACCAATTTTTATTCATGACGGCGCAACTGAAACTTGTTATATACAGAAATGCTCGTACTTTTAATATTAATGAAGTTTGCAGCGCAAAGCTAAACAGAAACACCTGCCACAAAGGCGACGCCAGGCGCGAGCTAACAATCTAGCTCATTAGTACAGAAAATTTTGCTCTGCATAACTAGAAAAAATCCATCGCAGCTTAATTCCAGTTTAACTTGTGTAATTTTTACTGCGCCGGTAACGAGGTAACTCGCCGTGCCTAACAAAGTTGTGTTGCAGACGGGCTGGAGCGCTTTTGGAATCCACACCGTCGCGGAACGTTCATTAATTTTCTTTGAAAACTCTTTAAATATGGCATCGCTTTTAACTTTTTAAGAATTAGGGACCCTGAAAATATACTATGCTAAAGTATCTCATCAAAAACGATACATGTCTCGCAACGCAATTCTCCTACTTCAAAAAGTATTGAAATCTAATGTAAAACCAAGCCGGTGTGCCGGAGTTTACTACCTCTAACAACATGTCATTGTGATCCTTTGTATATTAGGTGTCTATATTTTTATAATAAATAGAATGACCATTTATATAGCCTAGCACTATGATAGTATTCAACTACAAATATTGTTATATAATAATCACGGTAATTTTAATTAATTACTTAAATTTATTATACACGTCATGTAACTTATTATTTTTAAACACTTGAGAGATATTAAAGGTGTTTAATACAGCTTCGTGGTGATGGTTACGTTAATATTTATGTCCATGTTAAAACTTACTTATATACTAATCAGTAATCACTAACCAAGAAATCAAGAATGTGTTTGTAACATAAACTTTTTTATGTGTACTGTGAATGGCAAGGCAACGTTGCGTATCAATGGACGAAGCCCATATTCCAGCAATGGCAATCATTTTATTATACTGAATGGTATAAAGACGTAGGCATGTAAGTAATAGTCCGAGTGGGCGTTCTTTGCCCATTCACGTGGTTTACTAGCGTTCGGCCGAATGCAGAGCATTTTCTAGAACAGGTAGTTTTTCATTGATTTTATCGAAGAGACCCGCGGTTTATAGTGAACGGAATTTTATATAAAGACGGATGAAGTAATCAATGTTGATAAGTTGGTAAACTATGACTTTCTCTAATAGTCGTTTCATTTAATCTGTCTACATTCTACCTACACGTTGCGAACTAATAAAGTTATGAAAGCACTTTAACTAATAATAGGTAAATGATCAAAAACCATTAGGTAAATATTCCCATGGCCGTCAAAAAAACATTATCTACTTAAAAATAATTGGGCATGGCGCACGGCTTAAGTATTTTATACCTCATACATGGCATGAGGCATAAAATACGCCGTGCAGTAATCTTATAAAACAGTATCGTGATAAAATTCAAATTAAACATCGAAACATTGGGAGAGTTTATTTAGCGAAAGTGTAATCTTGGAGTGGCAGAGTGCGGTATCAGAGTTGAACTCTTCTGAAGTTCTAAGAACACTTGAAGATCCCCAACTTGAGGGTCATACCACTCTGGTGACCTTTGGTAACTTTATATTAGCATAATTCATTTTCCGAGTTGAACCACATGTTTATTATCCATGAATCGGGTATGTCATTGCTTTCCGCGAAATCTTCATATTTTTTGGAAATAGAAAAAAATTGTATTATGGCGAGATTATGCCAAGTAAGTACCTATTATTGATTGATATAATTTATCAAATTAGTCACGATATATATGATATATTGTGGACCATGTTAATTAAAAAATTACTTATTTCAATTATGTATTTTTGTCACTTTCGTATTAATACCAAGTTGGACAGGATTCCTCAATTTTATTTACTTACCTATAATTTGTTACTCGTACATCCAGCTTATCTTACTGTGTAATCAATTTAATTTACTAAAAACTAGTTTTTAACTCAATCAAACAAAGTATTAGTAATAATGAAGGCATCCTGCCGATTCTTCATGTTTTGATTAAATTTTTTGTGTTCAATTATTGAACTCAGATTACATAAATTGTGATTTCTTGTTCCCTGATTAAACATACAGTAACTACCTACTTGCATACTAGCTATTTGTTCGACTACATATAACAAAGCTTGTTCATTTTCCGATACGTAAATTATATTTGTTTTGTTCATTTGAAATCATGTATTATTTGGTTCGTACATAAATTATTATTTCCAGTTCAACTTCTATGCAACCAGTCAGAACAACTTTTCCCATCTATTACCAAATTAAATACAATATACGAGTATGTACGTAATTTTATGTGTATAAAATATTATTGCATCTGTATCGCGGAGGTAAGATTTATTTGTATACAATTGCCAAGAATACTCACTCAGATTCACCGTGTATATATATATACGGTGAATCTGAGTAACCCGAAAGATTTTAACCATAAATTCCTGATCATAATTGGAGACTAAAATGTCGTATAAACTTTTCTGGAATTGGCCTAGTTTCAGAGTTACTACCATCTAAATAAAAAAACATTTTTTATTGTGACTCAGTGCAAAACGATTTTTTGATGGTTGATTTTGATTTCTTATTAAAATTAACAATTTTTTTTAATCGACAGTTTTAACAATAACATTTATGTTTTTATGTTCAAAAGCATTTAAAAAATCGAAAAAAAAAGAAAAAAAAATTTTTTTTGGCCAAATTGACCTAAATTCATATAACATATGAATCTTGAAGCAAATCAAATTATTTTGTTCAATATTTAGCCTAGCCGTTTCAAATTCAGAGATTGCATATACATGAGAAAAATTGTCAAGTTCCGCCGTGACCGGGTGGTCTAGTGGTCAGGACGTCAGCCGCGAACGCTGAAGACGCCAGTTCAAATCTGGCCTCGGACACCGAAAGGTTTGGTCACTTTTTCTGAAGTATATGACATCTATTTTCAGTTTATATATAGTAGTGTGACTACTTAAAAATTGCAAATCAAAAAAATATTGAACAAAATAATTTGATTTGCTTCAAGATTCATAGATGGCAGCACCATCTCTCTCGCTATACCAGAATCACGTAAGAGATTCGGATAGGAGGTGCAAGCACGTACTGCGCATGCCCTTAGAGTATGGTCAACGGCGCCTAGCCGTTTCAAATTCAGAGATTGCATATACATGAGAAAATTTGTCAAGTTCCGCCGTGACCGGGTGGTCTAGTGGTCAGGACGTCAGCCGCGAAAGCTGAAGACGCCAGTTCAAATTTGGCCTCGGACATCGGAGGGTATATAGATACATGAGAAAATTTGTCAAGTTCCGCCGTGACCGGGTGGTCTAGTGGTCAGGACGTCAGCCGCGAAAGCTGAAGACGCCAGTTCAAATCTGGCCTCGGGCATCGGAGGGTTTGGTCACTTTTTCTGAAGTATATGACATCTATTTTCAGGTCATATAACATTTATTACTCCTTATGACCTCAGGAATTTATGGTTAAAATCTTTCGGGTTACTCAGATTCACCGTGTATATGTGTCTATTTTTTTTTATTATGCCCGATCCACATATAGGACTAACGCTGGCCAATCTAAGGGAAGCAGCTATACCTATGGCGGAACGAGATAGCAATATTGCTTGCTCCTTCTAACGCATATCTGAGTTCCACAGATAAGGCGAGTCCCTTAGATTGGTTAACGTTGGCCCAATGTGTGTATCGGACATTAGAATTTTGTGTAGGTATATGTCGTTAAAAAAACAATTATTTTATAACAAACAATGTTGTAGATTACTAGTTAAACATGGGTACCTACTAAACTATATGATTATAACTTTTCCAATGAAAAAGCTTCCTCGCGTGTCCTTCTAAACGCACAATAATATATGTTTAAGACAGCCTTTAAGTTACATACACAACAATGACGACCTTTTACCCTTTGGCATACTTGAATGTCAGGTCTAATAATTCGCAGATGCAGGTCACATTTAAGGGAAAAGTAATTATAAACCGTCATCTCAGGGTTGCCATAAAAAGCTAAGGGATGTGCGTTAACCTTTACTACCCTACGCAACATGTAGCGGTGGTAATAACGTAGTAATGTGATGTAGACAAGTGATATAGCGTCCCCACCCTCGCAGGTAGCACGCGACGGGTGACAAGTGCCGCCCAGCACACAAGTGTTAGGTGGCAATACAATTAATTCGGATATTCACTTTGTACCTGCTTAAACATGTATGTTATGTTTAGAATTAGGAATTAATTATTTATAATATAATTGTTACTCATATTTATTAATGCTATAATATAATTATATAATTTTTAACACTAAACTGTTTAATAATTTTCAAAACGTTGCTTTTTTCAAAGTTAAGAAGTCTTTTTGAAATATAATTTGTCAATGTCAAATAACAGTTTCAAAATTAAACTTTGCCCTTCGATATTAACACCAAGCTTTGGAAATCACACACTTTGCTTAGCAATTGTTTAAATAGATACATACATGTATTATTCTACTACTTACCTTATAAGTAACTTCTAGAAAACTTTTTTTTTAAATTACGTAGAAATAAACAATTTACTTTAAACATTTTCGTTCCCAACATTCCGCGACACTAGGTAGGTATTTTACGAGTAGATTATTATTAATTATAACGCGCGACTGCCGGCACGCGGGGTCGTGGGGGTGAAAAAATGCAAAATACACATTTAATTTCAACCCTCTGATGGTAAGGGGGAACCCTACTAATTAATAAGACCACCTGCCTAGCAAAACACCCTGTGTAAAATTGTGGTGATGTGTAGTGGGTTGAAATAAAACTGTTTCACTCAGTTTGTTAATTATGAAATTATGGACTTGAACGACGTGATGTCATGGCATGACTCATGATTGTCATGCGATGTCATAACGTATTTAAAAGGTTAGCATAAATGCAGAACCTTTACGCTCCTAAGCTAACCTAATTTTGGCATGAAGCTGTTAATGTTTCAAAGTAATTTGCATGTTTGTATATGCACTCTAATTTTAACCTCATTGTAAAACTGCCTCGACCCAGTCACGTCACACGTCCGTCACTCTAGTCGTTTCCAAGTTTTTATTCCCGGTAAAAAATTGCTCCTACATCGCATGGGATAGGCAAATTTGTAAGTAATATTTATGAGAAAGCAGGGTAGAATAATGATATGTATATTATTTGGGCCTCTGAGCGAGCACCCCAGGAGCTCGGAGAGCAACATTTGTCAATGCCTTCCAATGCAGGTGGGCGGTAGCTATGATCCTTGTTATTACTTTATTTTTTGGCTCATTTCAATAATCATTCTGGCTACTAACATATGCACGTCTGGGGACCCGTGTTGTTTATTTTTTAAACCTGAACAAGTTATTAGGTTCATGTGTGGTCTTGTTTATAGCCACATATCCTGATGATAAACGTTTACTGAGTAATGAATTTCATTGTACTATAATATTATTTGTCATGCTAAGTTACATTTATACTTTATATACTTTATGTATTTATATACTTACACACAATAAAGTGACAAATTAAGTAGTAATAATGTTATTGTGTATTTACTAAGTTATTATTTACATTTATGTAAAGTATTTAACATAAATTTGCATATGCATCACTTAACACAATTTGAGTAGTCTTTATGAAATTAAGTAATTATTAACGGAACCAGGTAGTGCTTGAACAATTTAATAAATGTCAGTTATAAGAGTTTTAATCCCCACCAGTCATTGACCGGATCATAACCGAAAATCTTCAGTAAGTCAGTAAGCGTAGTCACGGAGCGCAACGTGAAAAACGACGTCCATTAAGGAAGTGAATACATTTAAAATAATCGGCTTAGTCGTCCGACGTTGACGTATATTCGTACTTATCTCACGAAGATACCGGCACAGATATCCCCAACTAATCCCTTACACAAACATCTGAAAAAGTCTCGGTACTCCTTGTACGGCTGAGCCGAGTAATTGAATGGCCGTAGTCATCTCTTTCACATGAACAAAAGTGCCCAATAATTTATGCCTATAATCTGACGCGCGCTGCGCGTACTCAACTCATGTTCGTTTTTGGGATCGGAACTATATTCTCCCGGCGGTTCGAATATTAACAGTACAATGGCGGCGACAGTCACAATATTACCCGCATGCGTTTTCTTTATACAATTCTTTACTGGCTGTCACGCCCGCGATGTGATATTTATATGCTCCCGGATTAACACTATATTTACCAGAATTTATGTCCTTTGCTTAAAGAAGAAATTCAAAGTCACTAAGCCGATAAAGCCCGTAAACTTGTCTTTGGTCACGAAAATAGATGTAGTGAAGTATCCCGAACATAACGCATACCACGGATCTTTTAAGTAATCAGGATGTCTCCATTAATTTTTAAGGGCTTCCTTTGAGACGAAACGCTATGTTTACTTTGAAAACAAGGAAACTTTTAATGGAGTTAGATTTCTTTGACCCTCAATCACGATTCTTGAACAGTAAGTTGTGACATTATTTATTAAGTGCCTTCAAACATCGTCACAACAAAATCCTAGAATAAGTAAAATACCTTTTCACAACGCACATCATGCGTAATTTTTCCGTTATGGAGAGTGCTCCGAGGAATTGTTCGGATTAATCCCTGCCGCTTCTTTCCGCCATCGTCCTACGCGACAGCATTACCATCATCACCACTTAGATGGTTGGCAGTCCTCAACTGTGCGTTTCTCGAGAAACTTCCTGCCTCGCACAACAAAACTGTGGAATGAACTGTCGTCTGCGGTATTTCCGGACCGATACGACCTTCAAACCTTCAAGAAAAGAGCGTATTCCCATCTTAAAGGCCGGCAACGTGCTTGTGACCCCTCTGGTGTTGCGGGCGTCTATGGGCGGCGTTAATTGCTTACCATCAGGCGATTCGTCTGCTCGTTTGCCTCCTATTTCATAAAAAAAAAAAAAAAAATGTTTATAAAGCGGAAACCGCCGACAAATAGCAGTGGTTCAGTATTCCACCAGCGTACATTCAAACACGATTTATCAATTGCGACTTGAAACTATGAACATGTCTCCAATTAAAGGTTACATCTAAGATTCTAAGAATGTATGTATACAGGGTGATTCATGAGACGTGAGCAGGAACAACCCTACACACTTAGTTAACGATAATGAATCGGCCGCCATCATGTTTAAGTGAAACAATAACGCCTTTCAATTTTTTAAACCTATTTTGTTTGGTAGAAATTTATTTTCTGTAATCATGGTCATCCTACATAAACAAATCAATAAAGATAAAACCTCTTTAACAATCATGACAGCACTTTGATTATGAAAAAAAAAAATTGTCAAATTCAGTGAGATACGATGTTTCCAAAGTAACCAGACATCAATTTGACACATATCACAGAAAAACAAGAGAATATCAGTACTCGACGGAGTATTCTAACTGTAGAGTGACCATGCGTGTCGTAAATAATTTTGAACTTTTTATTTTTACTTTAAATTTTTTTTTTGGGTTTATCACACTAATACTGATATCAAACAATAGCTTATTATTAACTGAATCCGTAGTGTTAAGCCTGCTCACGTCTCATGAATCACCCTGTATAGATGGGGTTTACTTGGCGCCCGGCGCTGTAGATATTTTTAGTGTTATAAAAGTGTTAAGGTGAGTCTTAGTGACACTTAACAAGTTAGTGAAGTGGCTTCCACATCGGCGGAGCGCGCCGGGATATGAATTATTACGAGAGGGGCTTGACAGTCTGTATCTAAATTTGAAGTAGTGTTTTGACACGAACATCTCTCATCGCACTCGAGTCCGCGTCACTGTGGATGTGTACAAATAATTATGAGGACAGTTCTCACCGGAACGACTGAAGCACTCTCAAAGATGAGATGAGGAGGCGGGACTCCGGAATTTCAAACTTCGAATTAATAATAACTGTCACTCAATTTGACTGGCAACGTCAGGATAATATAAAATTTCGAGTTGTCTGTCACGTAGTTTAGCGTAGAACCAAATACCAAATAAATATCCTGTCACATTAAATGCTTTTCAAGCTATAAACTCTTGATGTATGGTTCGATAGTTTGATGAATTGTGATCGCTTTTAACGTCGATTAAGAGGGCTTCTTAAGAAGACGGCAGTAAGCACAAATCGTTCAGCGGGAGCACTCCGGCGTCGCATCGCACGTCAAGAGTGACGTCTTCATCCTCGACACGGTCGCGCATTAACTGTAACATTTCCTCGGCGCCTGCGCACATGTAGCGACATTTAAAAACCCTCTTCCCGTGCCGCCGCCTCAGACGAATTAAGTTATTAACGCTTCAGGACAGCTGCTCTACACAAATCAATGTGCTCGAGAGCTCCAAGCGCACGCTCTCCACTTCTCACCAGTTTTATGACCATTTTATGAACCCTTTCATATTCGACTTTCAGTAGTTGAGTCGAGGGTAGCAAGACGGTTGCCATCATAAAGTGAATGGATGCGGGTACCTAATTTGTAATCTTACGCTAGCCGTCGATTGTTCTTTGAAGTATTCGACTTATTAAGTGTACGACTTCGATGTTTCCTTTGATGTTCCCTGTATAGTAATACTCGTATCACATCGCAGGTATTAATATCATAAATTCAATGCTTGACAAGTGAGGCGTTAGTTTGTTTAATGCCTTTAGCGGAATTTGTTTACGCCAGTAGTGAAGCTTTGAAGTGCTTGCGTAGCGAAATTACTAAACCCATAACGAGGTGTACTTTGACTGCCTCGTCAGCAATAATTTTACTTAACGGCGGTATATTTCGCAGGAGCATCTTCGCGTTATCTCCCGACTTGTCAGCACCGTGTTAGAAACGTACAGGGGGGTGGTTATAAATTATTTACCGTTTCCGTGTAAATTCCGTGTATTTGTCACCCCAGGCCAAGGCGTGTATTAAGATATTGCTTCGTATTCCCGCGAGTCTCATTACTAGCGGGGCGGGCAGCGACACCTCTAATACTTCATCTTTAGCAAGGGCTCGAGAGAAGCGCGACTTCCCGTAACGACTCCGGCAACGATACAAGAATCTCGCCGGGGCTCTCTCATTTTCATAAAACGTCCATAGCGACGCTCTTCAGTGCGTTCTTTTTTGCCGGGTAATATATTTACCTTTAATTTCATTAGGAGCAAACGTTCCGTGGGAAAGAGCGGGAAAGCGATTCGCTAAAAAGGTTGTTTTGATGGTAGTTACATTAAGGTAATTGGTGTACGGCTGCGAAACACCTTTATAGCCCATCGTAGCGGTCGTTTGGGGCTGCGCTAGGCCAATCATTGTCAGTCTTCGCCGCCGGCCAAATTTAATACGGGATACGATGTTAATGGAACGAATTTAAGTATCCTACGGATAAATTGGCCCTCAAGATTTATAGAACACCAAACTGCCTAATATACATACATTCAAATTAAATGTGTTCCGAAATGTTGTATCTTTTACGGTGAGGGAATTTCGTTAGCGTGTATTTTTATTCATAAAGCTAAAGGTCAATCGTGATAACATTTTCCATGTAATAACAGCCCTTTGATTGTTATTAACTTAATGTATGTAGACATAAAAAAGCATCACTGAGAATAAAATGACGGAGATATTGTGACCTTATCAAAAATATTTCGACACACGCCGGTGATTAAGCCAGGCGTAATCGAAGCGAGATGTCATCATTTCACTAGCACGATAACGTTTGCGTCCGCGCTCGACGAGGGCTCACAGATCAATTTACTCTCACAATGACTTTAATAAACTCATTCACTGCCGGATAGAGTAATAACTCTATATGAGTGAAAGATATTCTATGTCGATGCTATCTCGAGCGTGAGTCGCGTGTGCGAGAGGAAACTGGAGGCGACGTTATTAAAAAAACACATGTGCCCGAGATGCGTATCGCAGCGTCTGTTAATTACTTTTGACACGCAGCATATGATTCAATTATCATTATGATTTATTCCAAAAGAACGGTCGGATAGGCGCGGGGCGAGACAGAGAGGGCTCCATCAGTTTATTTAAGCGTTAACTATCGCATTAATTTCAACGACGGATCGCCTTTCCACCAGATGGCAAGCCAATTCTCACAGGACGGTAGCTCGCTTTTTTTGCTGAGAAACGTCTTGTTAACACGCTACCGATTTGTGTGGGCTGCAATCTCAGCTCCGGCGTTCAAACGATGCTAAATATTTCTAGGAAACCTTTTGGATTGAATACAAGAGGAACGTCAAAAGTTATTCCCATTTTGATTGAGGTATCCAAAGTGACGATTATACAAATATTCCTTAGAGATATGGCATAGCTATAAATTGTATAATTATCGCATGCCGTATCTAAGGAGTTAGTGTTAAACACATAAAAAACGGGCATTAATTGCTTAACTCTTGCGTCCCGTAACCACATAATTCAAGTTAAGCTCGCTTTCACACGAAAGATCGCCCGGACTTCATTATAAGCCCCGAGCGTACCACGACCGGTTGATAATAAATACTAATTACATGTAAAATAACACGATACCATCGCAGTCAAAATGTGAATCGACATTCCTAGAACTACAAACTACAAGCTACAATGTTGTCGGGTGCGTCGAAAAAAATTGTCGTTACCATACATACTAAATCTCGCGTGACACGTAATGGTTTTAAGAGCTTATTTATCGTCGTCGGTCGCTTCTAGTGATCCATTTAATATATATTATCACACTTTAAGTCGTCAACAAACGTGAGAAGATAGCCGTTGACCCGGTTCGTGATATTTGTCTCATTTCGAGGATTATAAGTGATCGCAGCGAATGGCAATGTCTTCCGTTTGTTGAATCTGCCTTTACAGGAAATAACGTAGTTGGTTTAAGGCTCTTGGCTCCGTACGAGTAGGCACCGTGTATACATATTTAGACCCGGTTTATAATGGCTTTGCTTTTCGAGTGTTCTTGAATGACAAAAGGGGACTTAGCCGGTCCCGTAAAGAAATAAAGGATCTTAAGTTAATTCAGAACACGTTTCAATGGCGCTTTTCTATTGCATTTGATGGAGCTAATGTTTTCTAAATTCATATCCGGTTTTGGTAAAAAATGTACTCGAAATATCACGGATTTTACTAAAAAGGATAATCGATGTATAAGTGGAACCACCTGGAGGTAAACTGAATGACATAGGTACCTATATAAAATGACGAGTGTACACAAGAAGGTAGGTAAGTGCCTACGTAAGTACCTATAGAAAATTTTCAAGCGAAAAGCATTCGTATAATCCGTATGCTCAATTAAAATAAGCAAAAGATATTTTAATCTATTTGGTAGGTAATTTGTATTCCGTTACATTTTAACATAACAACAATGAAGTAACGAAGTCATTAGTGAAGCAACATCTTGGCGATGTTCCCACATTCGCCACCACATGGTCAGAATGGATACTCGTCTTTTGTATACCAGCCTGCTTTCAATAAATCTGGATTAGGTACCTACCGCTCGTTTAGATATAATGCACACGAAGCTATTCTTAAAAGCCAAAGACATCAATTTGAAAATGGAAGAGATTAGAGGGTTGCTATATAAAAATAGTCACTAGTCTTTACAATTCAAAATTACAGTAATGAACGTGCAGCGATGATAGCCCAAGTTTTTTTAAGCATAGAGGAAATGCGTATTATTGCAGCTTATGTTTCCAAGTCGCCCGCTGCGATATTCGAAACACCCGTCTGTTTTTTGTGACAGACCAACTCAGTGCCATAAATAATAGGTAGGGGTTCCAAACCATACGAGCTTTGTAATAAATTCGTTGCTCCTTTTGGTAGCAAAAGAGCGGGCCATCCTCGATTGAATTATGGTGATGCGTTAAGCCAGGGAACGCTGCTGGAATCCAACGTTTTTATTTTCTTTTCATTTCGCACTAAGCCTGCTCTTTGCATTTGTATCATTACTTTCGTATGTTTTCTTCGAAGTCACGTCTTTGTAGTATTGGAAGCCACTAAGAACGTTTCTTATTCCTCTATCCCTCGAATGAGGCGCGTATTAAGTTACATATACTACTCACGGCCATTTGAAAAAGACAACACGCAGATGGTGCATCCGTATTGGTTTTCTTTTAAAACATGGAACGAAATCACATGGGACCGTCAATATTTCCTTTCCAAGTAAAACAAAGCCGTGTTTCGTTTTAAAAGGAGCTAGGGACTTGAAAAAGTAAACTTGACGTTTAACGAGGATGTACAAGATTCAATTACATATTTTTCTTTTAGGTTTGTGAACTCTTGGACCGGGAAGTGAATTTAAAAATACTGAGAGTATTTGAGTAAGGTAAATGTGAAACGTTCTTTAATAGATATTGCTCATACGTGTGAATTATTGAACGAAAGCTTATTTAAACAAGAAAAACGACAGACTGCGCTGCAGGAGGCAACGGCTTTTGATTACACTATCACTATTACAAGACCTCTTATCGCTGAGAGCTGTTTGCGACACGACGTATCTATGAAATAATGCTCCACTGATACCGAACCAGGATTGGTTTTATTATTGTTGCGTGCGACGGCAGCCATTCAGAACGGAGTTGATGGAATTGCGGTATTCTATCGCGAATAAATGACACCCAAGTTTGAAACAATTAAGTTCCAACTTTATTCAACCGAATAACGGTTTCTTGACGACTAAAGCCGACGTTGAGGTGTTTCTGCTTTTCATAATTCAGTAGTTGAAAAGTTTGACTCGATCTTAAAATATAAATTTATTTGTGGGTACTTATTTCGTCAACAGGTACGAAAATTTGGATATTTCGAAGAGCTAATGACATTAAGAGTTGTCACGGCACTTTAAAGCGGCTGGTCGACTGAAAGCAATCGGTGTAGAGTTACTGAGGCGACTCGGAGCTGCAGTGCAACGGTGACGGCGTCGGCCAGGGTTGGGCGGCGCCGCTCGGAGCGCTTGACAGCCCGGCAGGTTGCGAGAGCCTCTCAAATTACCCCCGGATAAGTCAATCATTGGGAAACGT
This sequence comes from Pammene aurita, assembly GCA_947086415.1. Classification (NCBI taxonomy): domain Eukaryota; kingdom Metazoa; phylum Arthropoda; class Insecta; order Lepidoptera; family Tortricidae; genus Pammene; species Pammene aurita. The sequence goes on along the minus strand of OX352296.1, from coordinate 12,808,747 downwards.
CCACGTTTGCCCGAAATAAAACACTGTTCGAATGTTGCGTGTGGCGCTTCGGGCATAATGCGTAGCGACAGCCGACATGTTTTGTGCGAGAAAATAAAATTTATGGTGTAGGGCCCGCTCCAGACCTAAATAGCACAGTATTCGTGTTGCAGTTACACTTTTGTCTATTTTATGACTGGCTCGCTTCGGTTTTCTTTTGTTTTCATTTCTGCGTGTAGCGTTATTAGCGCTCTGACAAGTATTCGTGTCAGCCGGATATTGCTGTCACAAATTGTGGCGCATTAACTAAACGGTGGCGGTGTTTTATTTAAATGAGTGTCTCTTTTGTATGGATACTTAACTGTTAAGCAGCCTTAAAGGAAGTAATTGGACAAGTGTTGGTTACGTTAGCCATGTAGAAACCGGCGGCGAGGTCCAATTTCCTGCTCCGGCCGCAGTCTTCGACGAGCAAATAGCTCTTTGCAAATCAAACAAGGGACCGTCTGGCGAATCCACATATCAACTTCGCATTGTTTCTCCCATCATTCGGGGCTAACCAGAGGCGTTTTCGATTATCCGCCCTGCGGAGAACAAAGCCTCTGACCGCAGAACCAAGTCAATTACATAGTTCAACAACTCAGCCCTTATAACTTTCATGGGCTGCCACCGGAATACAGAAAAGGGTATCTGTTTTCAATATATAGGGCGCGCGATGCGATTGACCCTTTCGAGTGTCCGCATTGACTTTTAAATTACTAATCCTGCGGGAGTAAACAGAAACAGTGCCTCTGGGGCGCTTGTTTACACGCTCGAGAACACTCTCATATCTTCATTACCGTCCAGCAGCGAGCTCGGCCTGCTTGCATAGCACTCTTGGACTTCCATCATAGGGCTACCTGGGAAACCTCATTACCATTCTTTTATTCACATAACTTGACTTGAATTTCGATTAAGATTATAAATGTCCAAGTTTATGACAAGAATTTATACGAGTTTATTATAATAATATAGGCCTACGTAAAATATGCACGGTGGGCACCATGCGCAACAAATTGACACGTATTTAACTGAACATAAACAGGCGGTCACGCTTAGTGAAAAGACAATCATTTACGTTGGACTTGAACTGTTGGAATGTTCATCCGGAAACAATTTATTTAACTTAAACGCGCACTATTTTAGACGCTAAGGGATACCGTAGGGACTTATTAATGTTTATCTAAGCATCGGAATAAGAATGCATCGGACGGGAGTGGCTGACGGAGCCCGCCTGTTGGGAGCAGCCAAGCGCACCTATTTCGAATGATGGCTCTATACCAGGCTTTTTTCTACGCCAGATACAAACCGTCTACCCTTTCAACTCCAATGAATTACTTAATTTTTGTGCGTCGGGTCTGTACCCTCTGCAATTCGATGTCGAAATAAATTAACGTTATCCATTGTGAGCCAAACGCTATGAATTGGGTTTGGAATTTGTGGTCTGTTGAATTGTTAGCATGGGGCTCAATATTATTTCATCAAATTTTCATGTCAGGTCTATTTTGACAGATCGTTGTATAAACCCGGGCCTACAAACACGTTTCAGCCATTTGTAAGACAAACGCAATGGATGGGAGCCATTTAAAAGAATAGGTATATGTGTAGGCGTTCCGCTAGTACAAAGAACTTATTTAAACTAAAAATAATCAAGTCATTCCAAGGCTCTTTTATATAATGTTCGTTCTCAGAATGGAGAACCTGATTGAAGCTTTGAATTTAAAACATTGGATAAAAAATGAGAACTCTTTGTTTCGAGTACGGTAGTCCGTATGAGAAACTCGAAAGTTATTGAAGATTTATTCAAATCTATACCTATGTATAGAATGTTTGTAAAAGGTATCGTTGACGTTGTGTGTGTATGTGCCACTATAAAACTATAAAGCGTACTTTTATATGTATCAGTACCTACTTTTTAAATTAGGCATTGTCGTAAATCATTTTAGATGTTACCCTCTATCATCGATATCAATAAATGAAAATTGACTGTGACAGTTCAAAAATACCACCAATATTACTAAATTGAACTACTAACTAGTGCATAAAAAAATTATTAAATAATGCAAGGTTATTTATGGCCGTTTTAGTATTGAATTAAATAAAACTCGTGCTCTCTGCCTTCTGCTTCGCTGCCTATTAATGAGGCGAAATAGTCAATGACAATGGATTCACGAAATAAAAGTACCGATTAAGAGTGTTAAACTGCCGTGACTGATTGAAATTCGGTCCGCCAGTTCTGGACGCCCATTGTATTCATAATAATGGAACTGTTTATATTTAGGTAGCTTTTTTTACTTTACGTCAAAAAAAGTTAATAATAAGCATCCGTTTACCTGGAACGGTAACCCATCCATCATGCCCCATAACGAGAAATTATAGTCGTTATTATTGCTTCTAGGAAAGGCTGATAGAATAGAGACTTTATATTATTTGCAAACATTGTAGGGCAATAGCTTGAATCGATCATACTAATAAATAAGCTACATTGACTTGTCAACCTTTTATACAATAGAACCTTTTAGAAATCAAAACGAGATAAAATCTTTTAACGACTGAATAATGTTTAGACATAAATTACAATACGTATCTTATTTATAAATGCGAGTACGCTTTGGGACTGTGTGTAATGAAGAGAACACGAACAAAGCGAGAACGTGAGACAAGTACGGTTTGCAGCTCGAGCACTTAATTATTCCAGATGGTTGATACTTATTAACATAATTCATAAAGGGCAGATTTCAATGTGGTGTTGTTTTGACGGGCGTACATGTTAAGTTGTCGGTACATCTAATATGCAGATTAGTGAACGGATACGCTGACCGAGCGTTCCGATCCGCGGGCACCGCGGCTGGCGGTTTATGTAGAAATTATCATTGTTCAACTCAGCGTATGTACCTGAATCTGGTTAATATATGTATATACAACAGTATGCAGAAGCATAATAAAAAGTTTGAAGTTAGATTTTAACGAGCAAAAGCACTGCTTTACTTTACACGAATAATGGTTAAACAGCGAACTCATGCACATCATGCATAATGTAACAAAATAAATAGATTCAATGTTGCAAACAAATTGGCTGTTAAACATTTGTCATTTACATTCAAGATTTAAATCGTGTTAGAACAATAATCTAGACGTTGTATGTACAGCGACATGTAAATCTTAACAGCAAATACGACGTTTCAAATAAATGTGCATATGATTACACTAACAAGAGATGTCGCGGGCGAGCGGGTGTGTGGTCCCAAGTCTTGATATACATACCTCCATTTTATTTTTCCGTTCTCTCAAAAACCGATTTTATCCCTATCTATTAATGGCCTACACGCTTGTAAGCCATTTTGGTCGTTTGGATCATTAGGAAAGAATATTCGAGAGCTTTAATTAATTAACAGCTATTATCCGAATGAGAGTTATTACAGCGGTGTAGTAACTTATAGGAACTGTGGCTTACTGTTCTGTGGAGTACCTTCCATGTCGGGTTACTTATTAAAAAAATTATCTAAACTTAATTATACCAAGCAGTTGAATTTAAACTCGACGACTTCCTAAAATTATAACACTGATATTTAGGTAGCTAATAACCTAGTATGTACATAATAAATTACACGTTACGGGCTAAACTTAAAATAAACAGTTTCAAAGAGAGTATTCGTCACAGCAAGTACAATAAAGAATGTGATACATAATGCATCGTAATGACTTTGCAGAAACAGCAGATCTCTTGCATTATCCGACTTTTGTTTATTCATGCTATTCTTTTACCCACCTGGTGGACTGACGAACGTTAAATGTTAGTTTAGAATTAATATCTCATGACTCCGCTACAGAAAAAGCAGCGTCATTCTTGACTGAGTCATTTGTCATAATACTGACTGTAAAAATGTTCTTTTAAGTTCCATTTGATATTATTAAAAGTATTTTCATTAGAATAATATCACGAGAAGTTATTAGATCATTTATGCACATGTAAATGTACTTTGTGTTTTGATTGTAATATCGATAGCGCGAATATAAGCAGACAAGGGGAACAAAAAAACTATATGTAATCACCACTCAATCAAACTATAGGTCTACTTATCAATTCAATTATAAAAACATGTAGCTTAAGCATGCATTTATTGGTTTATCACTCTGACTAGCAACTCATAAAACAGAATGATCCAATTGCCGAACCGCAAAAACAGAATGATGCAATTGAACAACCAACGAGCTGAACCCCAGATAGCCAAGAGAAAGTATGTACTAATAAGAACTATCTGTATAAAAGCAAAAATGCTAATGTGGCTGTAACGTACCATAAAACAATACAGAGGATAGGTAATAGAATTCCTAAGTAATATCGAACGGGGTCCATCAATCATCCGAGATACCCGATATGATCTTATCTGAAATGAAACTCATCATTTATAGATCTGTCCGTCGGCGCTGGACGAATGTTATTAATAGATTTCTATCTGGTCATCAACTGAATCTGGTAACGGTAATCCCGGTCATTTTGTCGGTTCACTGATATCGGTAACAAATTGTATCTCCCGTCACTCGAATTCGGTATGTGGCGGTGAGTTGAGCGAGCCTAGTCGGTTCGATTTATGACAGATTGGCTTTATAAATGAGTTGTTCGTATATTACTTTATTAACTCGCATTCGGCTATAAAAAACGATGATTTTATGAGCAGTAATGCGAGATTTAACATTAGCTTATACACATAAGCCTATACGTAGGTATGTATATTTAACTTGCCACATATTGTGGAAATCAGAGATTTGGTTTATTTAAAATTTTACAATTGATTACGTAGTTGATAGTAAGATTATTTTTTCTAAATAAATTTCAGGTAGAACATTAATATTACCGTAAAACTAGGATCCATGTCTTATAGCTAAGATAAAAATAAAATATCCGTATAATAGGATTTAGTAAACGTAATTTGAGCTTTAGTCCTTAATGACTCGGTTGTAAACCACTAAAATGTTACGACACAGCATTAACGGCTAATAATTCGTCTGGTGACGATTTCGAAACGGACGGGCATTCCGTGAGATGCAAGATTAGTGTTACTGACAGCAACGATAACTTAAAACTTTTTTCTTGTACGCATGATAATCGCAGCGGTGAGTGCCGTAGATGGAGGCGTATGATAAAAAACTTGTCAATATCGTTATTACGTCTATCAAAAATGGACTTACTTAACGAGATTGTGGGCTTCTTATCCAGTTAATGATTGTAATATCTAGTTTCGTCTATAAGGTTTTTGTGGGTATGTAGGGATGTAGCTGAAAATACACGATACTGGTTCTTGTATAGGCAGGCTGTGCTTGTTTAATTACGCGTCCGAGCAGGCTGCGGTATCGGTCGAGTTGCATGCTAGAAATGGTTTCAATTCTAATTTAGAGCATGCAAACAAGGCTGGTAAATACAGACATTAAGGCATTTTAAAACGCGTTAAGTAGATGTGGAAGTTAAGTTTCGCAATTGTTTGTGATTTTAAGAAAATTACTTTCATATATTATTTATAGTACAAATGTATTAGATAGGTACTTATTGTTATTTGCCTAGCATTTTTCGGTTTATAAAACAATTACAACGATAGGATGATATGATGTAGTCCTTAATGACTCGGTTGTAATCCACAAAAATGTAAATCATTTAATTTTATTTATTTTTAGGCCTTCTTTATATATACTCGTAGTTTGATAATATTTTTAAGTTATAATATTTATATTTTTTTTAAGTTTATGTCTATAAAAAACCATGATATTGGAGTGTGACGGCTAGAGGATATGCACAATAAACGTGTTAAGATAGATATTCGTTTGCGATATGCATTACAACGTGGGCCGATTTGATTGATTAATAATAGAAATCTTCTTTCAGTTTACGATGAACGAAATACTATACCGTCGCCTATCAAAATAGAGAATCAACTGTGGGCGGCGTTATTTTAATGACAATCGCCTAAACTCCCTATAAGTTGTCAAGTTAGCAATTTACATAACACATCAAGGCATAAAGCTGGTGTGTCCATATTAATAGGTTTACATAGTGTAGTGCACTCGGCCAAGCCTCAAACGCGTCTCGTGGACGGACGCTTATACAAATATATTCAGCAGGTGTCCACGTATTTACATACAATTTCCTAAGACATACAGCCGATAACTGCCTCTCAGCATTAAAGCCGGTGTGATCGGTTTCATAAACGATTTAGCCGCACATTGTGTGTATTTATAAGGGATTAAGCTGTTTACAATTTTTAATGGCAATGAACTCGGTTACAAGAACGAGTTCTGTATCTATAGTTAACCATACATATGTAACTTGTAAGTATCAAACAAAACAGGTGTAGATGTAAACTACTTATAAACCGCAAAATAACATTTCCGTATTCACTCGCACCAATTCTAGGTGAGACAATATCTTATTCAATAGCAACACTTTAGAGAATTAATCTGTCAACTGGATTTTGCTCGCAGGAAACGTTGAGCAAACAAAGCACATTTAGTGAATTGTGGCCACCCCAGTGTGGGGCTGCGCCCACGGTGTCGTGACGGGGCCTGCCCTCGACCGTGTGGTCGCGGTTCGAGAGGGCCAGGCAATAACTTTATGATATACATATTAAATGTGCACTTGACTCTAGCCTCCGAAAGGCTAGCACGATACAACCGGGGTCTAACTTATATTTATCCAGTGCATATCACACCATATATCCAGTTTACATGGACTAGTCGTTTGGATTGATGTGATCGTGCACCCATTATGAAATAGTTACCAAAGGATCTGTGATCACCGTAAACATAAAGCAACGAAATTGAGTTACTTCATTGTTTCCATATTATGTAACGTTATATGTAAATTACATTTCTGCTATCAATTTAATGACATCTATTTATTCTCTTTCTTATAAGAATATTCATCGATTTTATTTATTTGTTTTATATGTTGCAAGCTGCAAGGTTGATTTTTTTTAATATAAAATACGTACATAAATAATGTTTGCCATATTTTGTTTTGATCTTGACATTCTTGACATATTTATGCCGCTTAGATTTACCAGTCGCAGTGATAGAGCGAATGGCGGGAGTGCATCCGTCCGGTCGCGTGCTACATCCACTATTTCAATACATCAACTTCTATTCAAGGCCAACGTGAAGTTGGCAACATTAATATTTTGCTATTATTTACATACAAATAAAAGCAGCAGTTGGGTTAAACCTTAATTCCGGAATGTTTCCTTTTCAAACATCTGGAAATCTAACATAACCTGCCTAGGGATCATACCTGGTGGTAACGCGTAAGCTGCGTGGCCGGATACTGCCGATTCTTATCATTTCCTGTCATTATTTTATTTTTGCGATATTGACTATATGACGATAATACCTAATTACGATTACTATTATTACTATGAAGGCCATTATAAGGCGCCAGAGACGTGCAATTTTTCTACAATTCGCAGCTCTAGAAAATGTTGATTATCAATTGTTAAAGTGGTTCAACAAATAAAATATTCAATTTCTTAGCAAAATCTTACTAGAGTGTTTTTATGCGGAAAAATATCAACATACAAAAATTCTTGGCCGTTTCTCTTCCCAGAGCAACTAAGTTGCCAGTTCGCGGCCACTGGGGACCGCCTGCGATATCCACTCGCTCAAACTCACGCAGAGCGCGGAGAATACCAATAAGAGCGAAAAGAAATAGATACACCGTGTTGGCGACGTGCTTATTAACTAAATTCAATGTATTTCTTTTTACTTTGCCGTAAACATATGTTTTGTGTCTGATTGTCGTAATTATATTGAATATTATATAAATGTTCCGTTCCGCTTCTTCATAATTCCATTAGGCAAAAACAACTACTAAAATGGGGAGTAATTAAGCTCAAATATTATGTTTTCAGAAATAAAGAATAGGGACGAACCATAAATTTTCGCACTCATGACAAAACGTGTGTTTGGCAATTTTACACTTGAAATATTAATACTATAACTGCAATTTCTCCGCGTCTTGTATTAGAATCCATGTGTTTGGTTTCAGCTCATTAGATTTGCATACTAATTAAACTCGCATTTTACATTCCGTGTTACCACGAAATTAGACGGATCTATACATGTTTTGCTTCGTAGCAGAAAGTAGTTCTAAATTAGCTTTCGTTGCCATTGGTAAGTGTATTGATTTAATCGACAAAACCAGTTCATAAGCATAATTTAAATTGTACGTCATAGGCTCTTCCATACAAAATATAAATATTAAATGCAGGCAAGTTTTTTGAATTGATGCTATTTCAATAAGCCGAAAAAATACTAACTTACTAAATTTGCATTGTACGAGTATCACATACACTACACGTACGTATACCTTCTACACAGTGCTCCATATAATTTAAAATACTGAGTTTTGCATATTCCTGTCTAGCTTTTAACATTATTTGATAACATACAAACGTTGTGAAATGTAGCGATGAGACAATGTGTCAGAGAACAGCCATAAGCCGTCCTCTAATGATGTCGAGTGACATTTGCGCAGCTGAGCGCTGTTAGGTTAGAAGCGTTCAAACTAATGGAAATACATACAACAATACATTATTTCTTAGTATACTAATATATCAATCACAAGAGCTTTCAGTTTTAATCTGCACACGTAATATAGTTTCATATATTTATTATGAACTACAAGAATTAATCTCAACTAAACGTAAAATAATTTAAGTTAAATTTACAATTTAATCATGGTCTGTATACTAGCGACGGAAACATATTTTTTTTAAATATCGTATTAAAATATAATATCAAACAAATAAAAAAAAATAACACGCGTGGCTTCGAAGTTATGAACAAATATTACAGTTTACTGACACTACACGTAATTCTCAGAACGACATCTGTACGAGTCGGAGTCGCTGCTATGCGGTTACCAACATAACACAAACAGAATCTGACAATGCAACCGACAAATATCACTGCTCCGTCTCCAACTTTCATTATCATTGTTATTAGCTTTATTCCGGGGACGCCTTTTATTGTGCTGTAAATATTTTATTCGACGATAACAGCTATCCATAGATAAAACAAATTGATCGGGGATAGGCTAGAGTTTAGGAAGGTTTACGAGATACGTGGGCGGGTTTAATTGATAGGATGAGATTGTGCGAACGACGCCTCACATATATTAATATTTAACGTCTCCGTTCCAAACACTAATGCATAATTCTTTAGATAAACGAGCGCTACACAAGCTATTAGTACAATGAAAAGCTTCGGATACCACCTTCTTTATGGCCGCTTCGCATAATCTGAACTGATAATGTTGTATTGAATAGTCGAATGACTTTATTCTCCAGTTACAGCTTTGGTACGTGGCTTGAGCGACCCTGATAAATCACCTAATTTAGTCTAATAGGGATTAAAGTGACTATTTGAACTAGATCCAGCTTAGCATAGCTACATACTTGGAATTTTATATTAATTTAGTTGCTATGTCGCACCAACAATGCCTCAAGACACTTGGATGCTAAGACATGCATAATTATCTTACTTAATACATAATTTATATTAGGTACATACCAATTATCATGCTAACTGTGTTGTTTAGGTACAATCAAACAGTATCAAGTAACATCCAATATTGTTTCAAATATGTTACAAGAGCATAAAGCTGCAAAATCAATATAATCAACCTTAACTGAACGTACATTTACTGAATTTGCGTTAACATTAATCTCATCAGAATCCGATGCTGCCGTGAGCGTTAACATTGCAAACATTGCCGTAGAATATTGAGATACGTAGGTACATATTCTTAGTATAAACAACATTATGAATTCCCCTTTTTGTTAATATAATGTAGATTTTTATTAGTATTTAATTAAGTGCTAGGCGGAAGCTTGGAACATTAGAAGCGTGCGTTCAAGATTACCAAGTGGAGGCGAGGAGGCTCGCCCCATATTGCACGTTAATGGAAAGCCGTATTAAATGTGCCTTAACCCTAATAGTACGTTATCGAGCATCTTATGTTTTATTCAGAGGAGATTAGCAGTGGGCCGGGCCGCGTGCCTCACAGGATTTTTCTTAACTATTCAAACCTTTTATAAAAATAGAAATAAATATACTCGGGTATTAACATAGACCCGTCCGTTTAACCTATATTGAAGGTTGTGGTTGTGGAACTGGAACACTTAATTTACGTATTTGACTCTAATTGAATTTGTAGATCTAGATTAATCTTATGACAATATGGCCAATTAATTTATTAAAAAACACATATTATGCTCTTAATTTGTAATAAAATGATTTTGTCTTTGTAATAACAAATCTACTTACTCAATTGTGTTACCAGGTCGGTGTCTGCGGGCAAGTTTGTCGTACCCAGAGTCGCGAATTACTACGGTGATAGGTGTCTTCACAAACGTTTACCCTATATACTTAACAGCCTGCCCGCTGACATCAGGCAGGAAGTCAATAAAGTTAAGTTCGGAATAAAGCTGCGTACTTACCCTGTAAATTGCATAAGTTAATTTTTCATAAGCTTAATGTATAGATGTTACCTTTAGATAAATAAGAGTAGAGACTGCACGATCCCACAGTCAAACCGTGAAAACTGTTTTGTGGGACCCTTTACTTGTGTAAGCTGTATCTTTTTCATGTTAATAAATAAATAATAAAAAAAAAAAAAAAAAATTAAGGAATTATCCTTAGGCATTAAAATAATCCACACGAAAGCAATACGTTATTGCAATAATTATTATAGAGAAAGCAAAGACACGCAATGCATGAAATCAAACAAGATAAAACGATAACCTTTGGGGTCGCACATAATACAATGTGACTTTCATCGTTTTCACCTTTGGGCCCTTCTGCTATCGTGTGCAGACTATCGGGTTTAAAAACTTTTCCAAATATTTAATGGGAGATTCGCGTCTAAACTATTAATGGAATCCATTGTTATGAAATTACTTTGGAGTAATTTAAGTAAATGGTTAATTTATTTTACACAGCATATTCTAGAAACACACACTTACTTTTATAAATAACTAACGAAAACACCGTTACTGTGATTAACTCCACAACTTATTTCATACAAGTCCCTTGAAACCTCCAGTTAACGTTAAATTACATCGCATGGTTAATTAAATTAAATGTAAAATCTTTTACAATTAACCTTTGCGTCGGGCACGCACCTTGACCGTCCCAAATTAATAATAATTACTATGACGTCCAATTTGAGATGGAATCCGGCTCGAAAAGGACGAAGCGGTCTCGAGCCGACGCTCGCTTGACGGGCAGCTGCAGACTGAAATTATGAGCATTTTTATCCACGGCCTACACCTGCCCGGCCCGGCCACGATTGACACCTACCCCATTATAAAGATACATCGGCCCAACGATGCCCCGGGACAAAAAAAATCCCAACAATGGTTCGATAGCAGCCGCATGAGAACTTATTATTAGCCTTTATAAGCTCAGCCATTCATTTTTACTTCTTCATACAATCCTGGCCATTAACGCAGGCGTGGGCAGTGTGGGCTCACGGCTAAATAAAACTATTGTTACGCCTAACAAAACGTCCAAGTGAACATCTTCATAAAACTACATCTCACTCGGTCTATTGTTACGAAAGGTTGCGTTCGAAGGGCCGATATTTTAGATGGGAATTTATTGCCAATTTCGAAGAATGTTTACCGAAAAGTGACTGAATGGGAGGCGAGTGAATTACTTTATTGTAATGATAAAGGAAGTCAGATTGAAAACGTCCGATGAAAGCCGACGTCAGGCGACGGGGTTTGTTTGATGATAATGATTTATGGCGACAGGAGCGCGACGCGATTTTAGCACGTTAATGCTAAGAAAGATAAATGTGTCAGATGTCTTTGTCGGGGGCGGGAAAAATTACGTCGCCGTTGCTCAGATCACAATACGTGACGATTTTATAGGCGGGAACAGATGGCTCTGTTTATGTAAACATATTGGAACCTTATTGCTAACAACATGAAGCAAAACGCCTACGTACTTATTACATAAAGTGATGCCATTCTCCGTCCCCCACATGCCTCGCCATACGCCACTTACGAGTAAAAGGGCTTGATGACAATTGCTTGCAGTTCACACGCCTGAAACTAGACACATTACCTACGCGATGAGTATGGATTTCTGTTAGGAGAGATCTGCCGGAGATCGTCAATTAATAGATGAGCATTTACATGTACTTTATAATAAGTATTATATTATGTATAATGTATACTCAGATTTACCTGAGCGAGATCCATTTATTTAGGTAGGTATTACTTACAAAACTATGGGGATCAATGTTACTCTGCGTCCGTAGGAAGCACCTTAAACAACCCTACACGTGATCCCCGGGTGGTGCTAAAAGAGTAACAAACTTGGCAGCTGCACTGTCCCATCTGGACCTCGCAGCACTCACTGGATTTTCTTCATCCACTGCTTTCCCACTACTACTAACCAAGAGAATAAATACCTATTTATATCCAGTGACATGTAGCCATACGATAAATAAATAAATAACTTACAAAAATAGGTTAAAAATTACTTGCAGAAAGCAAGCCAGATGTGCACAAAATGTAACCGCAAAGTGGTCACAGTCACAGACGAGTCGGTACTCCGCAGAGGTTCATCTTGCGTCTAAATTTAGACCGACTGAACTGGATTAGTGACGGCACAAGGTGTCAACCACACGCGCTGCGCTCTTAATGCGCGCTTATTGGAAACATAAACAAGTTAGTGCAGTAGGCGGGACTGGTTACAAGCGGCTCGTTGGCCAGTCTGTATTGTTTCTTTGGAAATGATCAAACGCCTTGAAATAGTCGCGCGGAATTGATTTCAGGAATATTTCGTAAATAATACATATGTATTACCTAACGTAGACGTGTAAAATACGAAGGTTGTAAACAAAAGAAAATCTGGGGGGCCCCGCCTAGTCGAGGAAAACAACCCCCTCTAACTAATATGCATAAATAGAATGACTTGGCAATCGCATAGGACAATAAACCATCTAATAATATCACATTGTGTAATGATATACAGGGTGGAATTTTGTAATGCCACCTGAAGGGGAAGTACTCTTAATACTGTAGATAGTAAATTTTACTCAAAGAAAACATTCCTTTATTTTTTAAAAGAAAGAAAACTGCATTCATAGATTTTTAAAAATTCGCTTGTCGCACCCGGTAATCGAACCGACTAAAATCTTAAAAGTTGCACCCTGTACTTTTATTGCATCGATCGTTAGGGTCAATTATTAGGATGAAATCTCTCTAACAAACTTCATAAATTAAATAAAAGGAAAACAATGAAATCTTAAATTATTAATTCAATGGATAATTCAATGGATTCTTTTCAGTACAAACCGAGTTGGTGCCTGTCGATCTCGATATTTCTCTCCATACCACCGCAGAGCACGACTCACATCTTTGTTATTTAAAAAATAAGCTTCCATTAAATCAAATTGTTCTTGATAAGCCATTTTTACCGTGAAACAAATATGAAATGATTTGTTTGTGACAATCAAATGTGAATAACAGATGAAAATCTATTTTCAAATGTAACATTCCATATTTAAACTACGTCACACACGGAGTTATGTCGCATCTAAGAAAGGAGTCTGCATTACAAACACGTGCAAATCGCAAACGTCTTATCTAAAAAGTAATACGTCATTTTAATGGATAAATGACGTCAATGATAATTATTAATTAATAACATAAGTAAACAGATGGATCTTTGAGTAAAAGTGCTTTAACTTGATCCATTGAATTAATAATTTAAGATTTCATTGTTTTCCTTTCATTTAATTTATGAAGTTTGTTAGAGAGATTTCATCCTTATAATTGACCCTAACGATCGATGCAATAAAAGTACAGGGTGCAACTTTTAAGATTTTAGTCGGTTCGATTACCGGGTGCGACAAGCGAATTTTTAAAAATCTTTGAATGCAGTTTTCTTTCTTTAAAAAAATAAAGGAATGTTTTCTTTGAGTAAAATTTTCTATCTACAGTATTAAGAGTACTTCCCCTTCAGGTGGCATTACAAAATTCCACCCTGTATATACCCATTAATAGGCCGGCTAGCGCTATACGATATTCAGCCGTGCGAAGGTGATTATATTTATTATAAAAATATAATATTCAAAGGGTCACAATGACATGTTAGTTGAATCCAGTGGGGATTGAGTTCTAAGGTCACCGGCTGGTTTTATTTACGTTAGATCTCAATACTCTTTGCAGTAGGATAAGTGCGTTGCGTTGCGAGACTCACATTTTTGTTCATGTAACGTTCTTTACTTACTTTTACAGAAACAACAGTTTTGATATAAATGTACGATTACGTTAAAAAAAATGGTACTACTTGATAATAAACCAGAGCTTTTGACGAAACAAATGTTTGGCTACCAGCCGTTTATGAGAAAAAATAAAATTTCCGTCGTTCAGATACCAAGTTAACAACGCTGAATATTTTTGCTACGGATGTTAAAAAATAATTCAAGTATCAATTACAGACAGAGTATATTTCAAAGAAATGTCAGTAATCTTAAAAAACCTCAGGCGTAGTAATTACCGACGCCCATCATCATTGACCAAAGCCATAAAAAGTATTTACCAGCGCGCACAAAATTAGTACGTTATCTGAAATGTACAGCGATGATCATTAAGTAGCACAAATGAAGCCACCGAAATTGTCTTCTGTTAACGGCAGCACGTTAATGATCGCGGTGTTCGGGGGCGAAACTAAACCTTCCGGTTATGAGGCGAGGCGAGGCGAGGCGAGGCGTCTCGCAGGCCGGGACCAAGGCATAACTAACTAGTTTAACACAGTACCTGAACTTTATATAGATAAGCAATCGGGAAACATCTGATCTTATCTGTCGTCTGGTCGGGTGGTTAGTTTACAAAAGATCGATGATGATTTCAGTAGTAAGGATCTTGATAAAGTGCGAGCTTTGCATTCAGAAGTTACGTATATGCTCTTATATTATTAAAACTAAGATGTCAGATTTAATACGTAGTCTTGTTGGTAATTGAAAAATCCTAAATCATAAAGTAAATTGTTTAAACAACTGATTATTCAAACAGGCGGTCGTTTTTATCGTTAGTTTTACAAATTGGCTAACTACCTAATTTGTCTCGTGATAATAATATGAAAACTATAAAGTTTTATGTATTTGAGACTGCCGTGTAATATTTATGTGAAGTTAGGATGATGATTATAGCTCTATACTGTGTAGGGACTTCGTTAGCCGTCGCTCCTGTAATGACTCGCTTAATTCGAGATAATTACGCTCCCAGCAAACGTGGGTTTGAGAAATTTATCGAGACGTCTCCAGACGGAATGGAACTTGTTTCGCAATATTTCGTCCAACGTCCCACTTCTTTACTGCGTTTACACTGCCTTAATAAGCCTATAAATTACAATGAAGCACAATTATGACGACTAAACTGCCAGTTTATTTGTTTTTAAATGCACACCCAAATTTAAATGCGCTGACCGTGCCGCGCACTTCCTATCACGCATTTTGTATTTCCGCTCATATTTTAATAACCAACATTAAGGTACAGAATCACGAAACGGCAGTCGTCCTGTCAAAAAATCGCTTCTTTGTAATCGGGAGTGAGTCAAGCAAATTCTTAGTCAGGTGCGCCCGCCGCGACCGCTAACCTATTTTAATATTCCCCACGAAACAAGGCGTTCGCTTTATTTGAAAGTTTTTTTATTCTTGTTGTTTTTGTGAGTGTCGCTTAGACATTCTGTCAGGAATAATTCACATTAAATACACCTACCGCGCGCCGCAGCGGCGCGGGGCGCCTACAATCGTGATGGAATTGGAAATGAGTGCGGTTGATGTTTTGTTTTAATAAACTCACATATTTGCCTTCAAAGTAAAATGTTTTATTTGATTTGTTCTCCCGGCCAAACGAGTTTCAGTTATACAACGATTAGGGTTCCAAGCCTTGCAGGCAAAAGGCAAAGTTGAGTTTGAATTAGAAAGTTTGGCACAAACGAAATTGGACTCGCGTTTGCCCATTGTGTGTGCCGTTTTCTTAAATATATTTGCTCAATAAATTGGATTCGAAGTAACTATATCTAGGATAAAAGGTTTCGTTGCGGTCAAATCGATTTAAGATTATTTTTAAGCACTGTGAGATAGCTTTATATTATTGTTTTTATTAGAAATATTACGTCTAGACTGTTGGAACGCGATGGGAGCAAAACGAGTGCAGTTCAGCGGAGATGCTATATGCCGACACAGGCCGGCCTATTGTTAGCGTGTTCTGTGGCGGTAAATCCTCTACCAATCCCATCATAATATCTAGATATAATTGTGCCATAAATAATTTGCTGCGGCAGCACTAACGAATGCTACCAATATTCACACATTTTTCAGTTAGCCGTATAGCAGCTAGGATTTAGGTGCTTAATGTATGAAATATTAGAATGAGGCTTTCGGCGACTTTTCCACTAGATGGCAGCACCGTTTTCGACAGCAGCTGTCAAAATCCACCAATCAAAAAAAGTTATGATTAAACATGTTTGATGGATTATGACAGCTAGACCTCTCACCACGGTGCTGCCATCTAGTGAAAATCACGATCGCGGAAACCCTCATTGCTGCCTAATTTCACAACACAAGAACTAAATTAGTTATTACTTCATTTTTCGTATTTTCGAATCGCGACTACGCGCGTGACTACACTAGTTCGTGTGTCACGAGAGATAATATTTTTTCTAGTCTAGCAACTCCGGCATGCGTGGCTGAACCACCATAGCTCCTGTGCCAACATTTTATTTCTTTTTTGTTTAATTAAAACGAGAATACTTATTTGTACCGTGTCGAGTTGCAGCTGCCCGCTGCATACTTTCAGATAGACGTGGGTAAAAATAAATCATGATTAACTAAACCAGTTTTTGCATATATGGTTTGGATTATTGTGTTGGCTTTTAATAAATTATATTTATCTCATGTCTACCATCAAGATTGGATTTAGCAATTCGGCTGAAGATTGTTAATCAAGCGACTTAATTAGCAATAAACAAAACACATTTTCAACCTTACAACGTATACGACATGCACAATTGCACATATTCATGTACGATGTAAAACATAGTCCCCACCCGGCAGGATGACAAGCCATTGGCGATAGTTTACCGTGGCGATCTGCCTTGAAAGAAGCTAATGACAGGCGACACAGACGCTTAAAATATGACGGAAATATATATCGAACAGAGAGCAATAAACAATGTTAATTTAACCAACTACATAACTGTAAATTACTCGTTATTTGATAGAAATTGATACAAGTGAATGATGGTAGGCTTAAATTGATAAATAATCTAAGTCCTGCAACACGTAGGACCGTTAATTTTTAAACAGTAGATATAGCGAGCACGCTCCCTTATTGATTTCGTGTTGTGATATCGCTGTTAGACTGTGCCTATTAATTCTTCAACAATGCTACAACTGATGCTACGTCATGGTTTTTTATCTTGTTCTCTTTGTTGTTATTTGTAATTGATTTTTTATTTGTAACACCGACTGAAAGGTTAACCGTTCGACCGAGATCGAACCATAACAACATCGAGTTTGTTCCGGCTCGTTCTGATAAAAGAATGTTAAAAAGAGAAAGCAAAATCCAATCTAAACTCACAAGCAAACACCGCGGATCCACAAGACAGTAGACAGAAGAAAAACAAAAACTCTCGCTGCGATCAATCCTTCGGGGCTCAGGCAAGTGAAAAATCAAAACTCAAAAGGAACAAAGGAGATAGAATATCCCAATAAATTACACCTGCTTCACATAAAGGGAAGATATTGTTTTAAAAATAAGTCCCGGGCGAGTGATTACGGCTCGGCAGCTAACCCAGACTAGAAATTCCGATAGTTTTTGCGGCGGTAAAAACTGATATTCCGTTCGGCCGCATTCTGTCCATACATTGAGTTAATGCGGGTCGTGATTGTGCTTGCGTCCCTGTCCGGTGTAGGGGTTGGAACGAGACAGATGTTTGTTTTACGCGAGGAAGGTTGAATCGCATTTTATGGTAAGTTGGCGGGACAGGTGCATCGCGTACACCTGCGGACGCGGAGCCGGTGGCGTGGCCGAGCGAGATGCGATCGAAGGACATCGAACCTTCCCCGCCGCGGTACCTACTCGTATCTCCAGATATTGCCGTCCCCATAACTCTGCCGCGATGCTACATAAATTAGCAGGTGATATGTGAGGAAATGCGGGCGGGATAAGAACATTTCTATAAGACGCTCTACATTCAAGATCGTTTAGATAACGAAATCGCGCGGCACTGATTCAGCCGAGGTTCTCGGTAATCTCAAAACACGAACTGTTAATTACCTGCTCGAGTACTTATCGTGTATTTTGTACCGCTGCGAACTAACCAGGCAACTATACTGTTGTACAATGGTACGAGACAATCTGAATTTTTAACAACAGAGCAGTACATTTGCATTTTTAGTTTTAATTAAAACAGCTTGAATGTAACCGCAGTCAACAACAAAAACGTGGAAACAGCAATTGGAACAGTTCTGATGAACATTGTTAGTTTGTTTGGGGCAGGTTAACATTGTATTGTACGTACCGAAAACGTTTGCTTAAGCACACGACCTAACGTTCCAGAGTTGTAACTACTTTTTAATCTATGGACCTACTTCAGAAAGAAATAAGCTCATCGTTTGCTGAGCTGTTGTTAAGCTCATTGCTTATTATTATGTGCTTTAAGTATTTGGAGATAAATAATTTTCCCACCAAATATTTCCAATATGAAACGATTCACACCCCATCAAGCATACTGAAGAACAACTAACGATATGACGAATCATATTTTAAGCACCATACGAATAAACAATGACAGCACCCCTTGAGTGAATGGTGAAGCATTTAGTGTAGTGTTATGGCTAAGTCGAGTGCGTGCCAGAGAGCTCGTAACCTTTTATGAGACTCCGTTCAGCTAAAGTTATCTAATGTTTTTCTCGTGCTATAGTGATAATGTCAGACAGGTATAGTGTAATTCGCTAAACAAGACCGTTTACAAGCAACAAGCTTGCTATTTGTAGGCCTTATCGAATTGACACACTGTTTTGTTGCAATTGAGACCGGTGAGAAATGTAAACGATTTTAACTCTACAAACGTTTATGTGACAATGTTTGTTATGTTGCAGATGAACAAGTTTTTCAACGGAGTAACTCTAAGGTTAGCTCAAAGATTAAATTAGTTTGCATTTATTCAACTTGAAGAAAAATGTATCTGTGATGTTTTAGTGAAATAAAGTGTTTTACAACATAAATCTATGTTTATAACTACGTTTATCGAAATAAAACACCAATTTAAAAGGAAGTAAAATATGAAGTTAGAAATAGAAGTTTGAACAAAACGAGTCTTTCTTTGAACGTACTTGATCTAAAAGTAAATACGTATTCGTTTTGTTACTTCGCTGTAAACAGAATTCTTAGAGTGCAAATATATTTTTAGCGCTCAATTCTTCGTAATTTGAAATTGTTTTTAATCGTATGAAGAATAGAGGTAAACAATAAAATACGGTAAGCATTTAACAATATAAATAAATCTACTTACGTCATGCCTAAAATAACTGCTTTTTAGGGTTCCGTACCTCGAAAGGAAAAAACGGAACCCTTATAGGATCACTTTGTTGTCCGTCTGTCTGTCTGTCTGTCTGTCTGTCTGTCTGTCAAGACCATTTTTCTCAGGAACGCGTGGAGGCATCCAGCTGAAATTTATATCAAATATGAGTATTTGATATAAATTTCAGCTGGATACCTCCACGCGTTCCTGAGAAAAATGGTGGTGAAAGTTTGATTTTTATAATAATAATAGACCTGAGGGTCTATTGTTCCTTGGAGCTGTGAAAAAATCAAACTTAAAAGCCAACGCAATCAAAAGATACACAAAGATGCACTCGCAAAACCTACGGGGTACTTCCCGTGAACTCAGAAACTTGAAATTTGGCATTGAAGCAACGTCTTATAGTACAGATAAAGGAAAAATTGCGAAAACCGTAACTTTTTTGTTACATCATATAATTTTTTTTTTTAATAATTTTAAAGTTACTACCCCTATATACCTACACGTTTGTACGGAACCCTCGGTGCGCGAGTCCGACTCGCACTTGGCCGGTTTTTTTTCGTGGGGGAACCGTGTTTCAGAGATTCGGAATTAATAATATTCATAGGAACTTCTTAATGAGCAGAGAATCCACGCAGCGTCTAATAAAATGACCAAGTACCTGAAATAATAAAAACTGGTTTAGAAATTTATATCTATAGCATAAGCCACATTTGATTTAATAGTAGATTAGTAAAGTGACATGCGATCAGCTACGACATCTAAAAATAAATAAAATCTATCTGCTCTCTAAATATACCTAGTACTTACCTATTTTTGGGAGGAAATTGTTCCATCTACTATGTTCTAACCCTACATACTATTAATATACCAAAAGTATATACGCTAAAAACAGCCCGACGGATATTAATAAACAAAAGTAACGGTAAACGGTACCATTTAATTAAGATAGCTAAACCGTAACCGTTTGACAAAAGTAGAAACATTTGGCAAAAATAGAAACATTTAAACAGACTTCTAGCAGTTAAACCGATTCAATTGTAAAGTTTACAACGTATCTCTTAGTAGACTTTTTAAAGTTTAAGGTAGGTAAATCTACTACCAGTATGTGACATGCAAAATATGTTTAGTTTATCAAAGGATCTAGTATGTATTGCAGTTCTAATATACAATAATATGTATAACTTAACCTCAGCACATGAATGCACAGTTGCAAAATTGCATGAACACATTATGAATCAATTCATTTCGCACTTGAGTGTACACTGTACAGTCAGCAGCAGAAGTAGCTAAGCGGGTGCCGGATTCTAATTTAAAAATACATTAACAATACAATAAAAATACAACCTATCTCAAACATAACTGCAACACACAACAAACATTCAACCAATATTGAAGCTGTATTGGAGTTGCGTTGGAATATTTCTCAAGCAAATTCTGATATTTCTGATTCAGATGTTTATGCCGTACCTGTATTGCGTTGTTAATGCATTGGAGTTGTGTTGAAGTTGGATCGTGTATATACGTGTTTTAAAGTTAGAATACGGCCCCGAGTGAGGTCTTCAAAATGTCCTTCACTCGCTCTTATTCTCTTAATAATAAAGTTGTGTCAAGCTCATATTGAACACCTCACCCGCTTAGCTACTTCTTCTGCTGACTGTACCTACGTATTTATATATTTTTTCGACCCGTTTTCAAATATGCGATCGCCCGGCATATTGCTTTTATATTTGCCAAAATACGAGCGGTAAGTTTAACCAAGCAAGTATCGGTAAATCCGGACAGTAGTCTGTAGCCGGTATATCCGGTCGGAAGAGGCGAATTTGGTCCGGATATTGAATATCGATCGCACACCCTTAACCCTGATGTATCGCAGGTCGTTCAGGCCCTCTAGGGCCGATAAAGGGATATTTGCCGATTATTCAATTGTGTTTGGTAAAAATACAATAACGATTTTTATGGGGTAATTGGCTATTGATGGCTTCTAAAACGGTCATTGGTTTTGCACTGTTACTACTTGACGTCACTTTTTTCAGCATTTTTTTATTATTATTTATGTAAGGAGTTCCAACAGCTAACACATACACGGTGCTCGTGAGCATTGCGAGAGATTTTAACCACGAATTTCTGAGGTCATAAGGAGTAATAAATGTTATATAAATTTAGGTAAATTTCGCCAAAAAAAAAATTTTTTTTTTGTTTTTTTTTTCGATTTTTTAATGATTTTGAACATGAAAACATAAATGTTATTAGTAAAACTGTCGATTAAAATAAATTAGTACATTTTTTTTCGTAAAAAATAGTTTACGTAAAGTATTCCTTGGCACTTTGATATCTGTCAATAAGAATGTCTAGACTAGACCCCATAAAGGGTGAAATCACCATCAAAAAAGCGTTTTGCACTGAGTCACAATAAAAAATATTTTTTTATTTAATTGATAGTAACTCTGAAACTAGGCGAATTCCAGAAAAGTTTATACGACATTTTAGTCTCCAATTATGATCAGGAATGCACTGTTAAAGTCTCTCGCAATCCTCACGAGCACCGTGTATACAATTAACATCTTAAATATAAATACAGAGTCAATTACAGGAACTCACAGATAGAAAACAGGGCATGATAGTAAACACTACACACTTTGTTACTAAAGTAATAAAAAAAATGTTTACTTGTATAATATCTGAGCGAGTACTAGTACAATAAATATTATATTTATTTGTAATTATAATCAAACCCTTTTAACGTATAGTCATTTCATTATCGATGCCTATCATAGACAATTATGAATTTATAGTTGATTGTGATTTGAATTTTTATTATATTGTTTTTGCTTTTAAGTGAATTCTCTTTAGAAAGGGTCGGCAACGCGCATGTGATACATCTGGAGTTGCAAGCGTCTACAGGCTACAGTAGCTGCTTACTATCAGGCGGGCTGTATGCTTGCTTGCCACCGTCGTGGTATAAAAAAAAGTAATTTATATATTGAATTAAATTAACGACTTCATGACATGTTAGTTGCATGCGATATCGGAATGTGCGGCAGTGTACGAGTAGAACCCAGGGCCTCTATTCGACATGGCGTAACTGACAGTAGGTAGCGAGACAACTATGAGATCACACATTTGTGACAGTTGAAATTTGGGGTGGAATCACTCAAGAGTGACATCTAAAATGATGGCCATAGCCATTGACAAAACGCTCTAGCGAGACCTACTGACAGATTGACAGTTAGGACACGTGTGGACAGATGGATTTCACTCTATCACCTAGCGAGACAAGTGTGAGAGCCACGTCTCGCAGTTTGGCATGTCGAATCGAGGCCCAGGTAGAAACGAAACGGCAAAGTACACAAATGACATATTCATGAAGTTCATAGCTCAGCAAACGTGGTCAGCGTGCTAATTTTACAGGACGTGCGAACCCTTCGCTTATACCTGGGTTTGCTAAAAACTGTGTCAGCAGATTATGACAAGGAGCTTAATTTAACTTGTTTAACACCTCACAAAGTACTCTATTCGAACAATTAAGAAATAGTGACGCGTTCCATATATACGTATTTCTAAAACCTTTTTTTTAATCAACTCGATTTTTTTATTTTAATTTAATTTAATTTATATAACATTTAGATGCTATCAATTAATAATTGCTGCCTTTTCTATAAGAATAAACCGTTCGACTAGTATTTTTGTTAGATTTATTTAAATATTGTTTGCAGCCGGAAAATCTAATATTGAATACAAGTATACGTATTCCCGGATATATATTGAACTTACAATCAAGTTATTGTTTTATTTGGCCATTCCTGCTATTGAGAGCGCTATAAAGTCCGCTCCACGATTACATTCAGTAACGACGCGCTCTGTATTGCCAAGCCGTGGCAAGACATAAACTTTTCGTAGCGAATCGTTTTGTATTCAGTAGTAATCCCTTTATGTCCGCTAGGGCGACACCGCCTTAACGATGATAAAGTACTCTTCAGCGTACCTACGAATGTGCCGCGAAGCTATAAAATATTAAGCCGTCAGCGCGTTTCAGTTTTAAGTGTAAAATATCAAGTGTCTCCCTAACCGCGCTCGCAAAGTAAAATGTTTATGAATGTAAGAAAGTTTGAGTTCGGTAGCGAACTTTTAACGTCTCTTGGCGGAGCCCGGATTACACGGGAACTGCGTTAGGTCAACCGCTGAGACCGGATAATGGAATAAAATTGTGGACTTTTCACACCGCTGTAATTCGAAACCGCCGATGAAGGCAATTGTATATGAAATAGGGGGAATGCGTGCAGATGCTTAAAAACGATGATAATAATAACTAGAAGTTTTATTCTATTGGAAGCAAAGATGGTGGAAGAAACTGGCAAATTAGTCTAACAATAAATGATTTACCTAGTTGTATACCTATAGATTCGTCGCAATTGAAAATAAAGATAAAGATTATTCTTTACCCTTCGGTCCTACCTATATTTATAAAGTTAAAGTAAAAAAACACGCTTGTCTTTAAATAATAAGAAAGTGTTATAAATACATTAAAGATATACATAGGTAATTACTTAATTTGTTTTCATGACTTGTACCTCAATCGTGTGATGTCGATTGTCCATTGGCAATTAGCAGACCTAATAATGATTGATTTAAGCGATCCGCGACCAAGGAACTAGGAGTGCGTGCGCAGCTTTTAGTTTACAGCTGCATTTAATTGTCAGTGGTCACGCAACTCTGCATCTGCCTTAATCTTCGAAACGCCTACTAATTTTCCATTCCAGCGAGTTGACAGCTGGCGCTTTTGAAAATCATTAGCGTTACATTGTAAGTAACAAGTTAATGTTAAAAACTAACTCATTTTTTCCATCATGATAGCAGAAACGTTACTTGGTCGATAAAATTAAAGTAAAGTATTTTCCACCTGTTTAATAAATTAACATAATGTTATATTGTCTTCGGTTGCCGCGATAGTTATTCATGAAATAAAACAATTAAAAACGGATTTTATCGCGTGTATTGAGTTTAAATTACATCCCGACGTTTCAAACACTTTACAGTGTTCAAGGAACATATAGCCGATGTAAAGCACCGTCGACCAAGGTCAGCAGTCTGTGAGCATGTCATGGATAGACCCAACCACTCAGTTAAATTTGACAAACCGCAAGTCCTCGTCAAGGAGAAACGATACATTCCCCGGATGTTGCGAGAGGCAATCGAGATTAAAAAATATCCAAATTTCAACAGAGAGGATGGTTTTTCGGTACCACCAGCTTGGGATCCAGTTATTCATTTGGTTAAGGAGCAAGCTAGACATAGGACTGTGAGACCGTAATGGTGGACAGTGTGGACACTAATAATAATTTAATACTAATTTAAAAAAATTAAAAATTAAAATGAAAATAATAATTAATAATAATAAAATAATTTGTTTAATAATTTGTTTTGTAATAAAAAATAATTTGTTTTTATAAAGGCCCCTCCGGCATGTGCAAACACTAAATTTGTTTAATATTTAATATGTGGGTAGGTTTGCATATTGAGATAGTTTTTGAACAGAGGTAATTGTACATTTTTCCTCAGTCGACCCGTTGACCACGAACACTGTAAAGTGTTTGAAACGTCGGGATGTAATTTAAACTCAATACACGCGATAAAATCCGTTTTTAATTGTTTTATTTCATAACCTAATGTTACTTTTTATAATTAGATTTTAGATCGAGTTAAGAGTTTCAGACCGCACCGGCATGATTTGCTCTATATTAAATTCCTAATAAGATCAGGACATAAACATCACTTATACAACGTGTTACAACCAAGACTAAAAACCTGAAAAGTGTTTGTTCAGAATCGAGAGTGGAATCGATTGCAGTGTATCTTATTATGGGTATACTTTTTTCTTTAATTTTTAAATTTTTTACGTGTCGAGTCTAAAAGTTTCGAATACTACAGTTTACCATTCTATATATCTAGAGGTTAAGAGATAGTTTTATTATTTAATAAAGACTGGCAGCTTAGACAAATTTGTTTTTTCACTGTACATAGTGTCATGGTCAAAGTATGTCATCTTATGTCATGTCATACAAATTGACAAGGTAGGTTGATAGGTTAACATGACATGACACATGTAGAGATGTGACAACATCGAGTGTTGAGTTAACAATTGAATATAATTGCAAGGAAAACTAAACATACGAATATCTTTCGAAATAAATAACTGATTGAAAAATAAATACTCTAGATTAAACAGCAATAATAAAAATCGTTTGGGGTGTCTGCGGTTTTTAGTGGCTCAAGTAACACGTTGTACACATCATTAAATGTACAAACGAACGTAAATTTAAACGACCGGTAAAACGCCTTTTGTTCGAAGACGGACGTGAAATACGAGTTAAAAAACGTTGCTCTATTATTTCTGCTGGTAAACTCTGCGTAGTCTTAGATTGGAAGTATAAATGGCCAGCGGCCGAAAGAAAACAAACGAAACTCGCGCAAGTTTGCGTAAGCATTTAGCCAACCATAATGGTTTATAGGTTCATAATAACAGACAAACCGAAACCAATCATGTCGCTCCTGACAGGCCATTAAAAATCGTAATAATTGGAAACGAAAGCAGTTTACCGAAATATATTGCGCTATTTATTTTAACCACCGATGTATATAGCCCCGAGACAAATGGAGGATTAGCTTCTCGCTACATCGGCCTACACGATCCTTGTCAGACTATTATATAGCCTAATAACGAACGTTGAATTATAGAACTGTGAATAGGAATATATACATTTCAAGACAGGCTAGTATTTCGTTCATACAGAGTGTAATCGTTAAGTGTAGGCAGGCGATTATTCCGGAAATATAACAGATATTTATCAGAAAACTTTAAACTGGTATCGAAAGTACGTTACCCAATGAGTAAAATCACATCAATAACTTTTTTTAATAAAAACAGAAATATCCCAAATATTAAGTTCGCATACATTTAATACGCCGTTCGTTGAGAGGCTTTAGTATAAAAAGCCTAGTCATTTCATCATTATCATCTGGATTCATGAATTGTTTTATTTTATCTACTTACCATATCAATCAATTATCATTACAGTTTATTCGTGTAAATTTATGAATCTTAAACAGGTTTTTTTATCTGTTACGTTAGGGAAATTACAGCCTCAATAAACGTCACCATACTAAATGTATGGGAGCGTATAAACTTAATTATGTATTTCTAATATTACTACTTTTCTTACACAAAATTTTTTATGTGATTTTACTCATTGAGTATCGTACTTTCGATATCACTTTAAAGTTTTCTGATATCAGTTATATTTACGGAATAATCGCTTGACTACACTTAACGATTACATCCTGTATATTACGATTTATTTGAGAAGTTTTGTTAAGCTTTTGCAAATATTTTAAGGGATCTTGGTGATCTTGTTATTTCAATATGGTTATTTAAACAAAGCAAGTCTGCTTTAAACAAAACATAACCAGTACTACAAAGACTTTTAATTAAGAAGGTGAAGACATAAATCTGATATGTTAATTCGGCCTCAACCACCAGATTACTTTCGGCCGTTGGGTAGAATTGATCAAATGAAAGGTGATATACATATGCCGAATGAACGGGGACGGGCAGCGGCCGGTCAGATCAATTTTCTGTTTACAACCGCCGGCTATCAAAGAAAACCGCCTCAGACCCACTAATTGGTAGTAATAGTACCGCGTAAACACAGCCCGAGAGACCTCCCTGGCTGCCTTGCTTAGGCCATCCGAATCGATCAAACAGTAAATCAACTAGAAGTATAGGATTAGCGTCGTTTATAAAATACGGCCGTACATAAATCAAGTTTAAAAAAAATTGTTTGAGGAGGCTCTTCGGATTGTGGGAATTTCGCATACGCCTGGTGTTTAAAATGTTTTTACATGGGCACCTCAATATACGTATCCATTTGCTTTTGGCATTGTGAACTTCTGTATCTAAATATCTATGTGGAAAGAAAGCAGATTTATATAGAACAAAGCGCAGGACTAACCGCTATGGGTTCAGTCGTAGATAAATAAGTAAGAAATTTTTCTTTGGTTCAGTGCAAAAAAGAAATGTTTCCTTGACTGGACAGTGCACACTACAAGAGACATAAAAGTGCACACAAGTTTAATTAAAACGATGATTAAGTAGACTGTGGTAGGTACCTATAGGTTTTTTAGGGTTCCGTACCCAAAGGGTAAAAACGGAACCCTATTACTTAAGACTCCGCTATCCTTCTGTCCGCGTCTGTCACCAGGCTGTATCTCATGAACCGTGATAGTTAGATAATTGAAATTTTAACAGATGATGTATTTCTGTTGCTGCTATAACAACAAATATTGAAAAACAGAATAAAATAAATATTTAAGGGGGCTCCCATACAACAGACATGATTTTTATAGATAATGGTACGCAACCCTTCGTGCGCGAGTCCGCACTTGGCCGGTGTCAAATGATGTGTTTTTAATCATGATTCTGAAGTGACTTTTTTTAATTTATTCACATTGCTTATCGTAATTTTAGTAACATTTCTGAAGCCACCTAAACCTTTGTCAAAATTATACTAAATGAGTAGACAGATAACGTTATACTCGTAATGTACTCGTATATAATGTTTGTACGAAAGAAACTGAAGATATATTCTAAGTGATTGTTATGGATTAAGAAGACATCGGACATGGCAAGTAAAAACATAATTGGTTTAACGCAAATACTACAAGTAATCCGAATAAGGAAAGAGAGCGACATTGCGAAATCCACCTCGGAGCTTTAGTGGAAATTGTTTTTGCAAAGAGAAATGGCAGATGTTCGTAAAAAGTTAGAATTTCGTAATGGGGAACTAGAAACAGATGATAAAAACAAAGTTGCTTTGCAAACATGATTTATGCTCGCTTTTTTACAATACATTCGTGAAAGTATCAGTGTTTATTTTCTTAATATGGAAGAAACAGTATAATATGATACATTAAGTTGTTAATACTCTACTTCTACAAACAGCTATCGTGAAAGTTCAATGTTACGAGTCGAGCACTCGAAAGTTAATTTAATATTAAAGCCATTCTTGTTTTAATAGTGTGACCTCTCTTAATCTAACCGCTGTTCAAATTTGAACTGAGCACCGAGAGGTTATAGGGCTAGGTCCTGGTCACGTCGATTACATTAAATTAACTCTTGACGACTGGCTCAGTTCACTTCTGGCCTTTTATTAATTACTCTTTATTACAAAAACGTTAAATATCAGAAAATTCTCAATAACAGAGTGATTCGCGTTTTCATAATAAACTGGCGAAGTGCATGTCGGACCACGTATATTGGAGGGTTCCGTACCTTCAACGGAATAAGAAAAAAATTTTTTATCAATCTTTAAGCGTTAATGTTCAAAACAATTTTCGTTGACAGAATATTCAAAGATGTAGCTTCTCATTTTTTTTATTATTTTTTGAATCTCCGGTTCAAAAGTTACAGAGGGGATGGGATACATTTTTTTAGACTTTCGGGGTGATTATTTCTGAAAATATTAAATCCAAAAATGTTCAAAGAAACCCCAATGTAATTCTTAAAGACCTATCGATTGATGTACAAAATGTTGATATTTGGTAAAAAAAAATACAATTTGTTGCATGTGAAAATCCCTCCCTGAATATATTTTCAGCAATTTTCCTACTAAACTGAATAACGGCATACAAAACACACTTAAGATACCTCTTATAGTTTCTAAATAAAATGGCTGTGATATACGGACGGACAGACGGACATGACGAAACTGGGTTCCGTTTTTGCCATTTTGGCTACGGAACCCTAAAAATGGTAAATTGTAAATAACGAATCACCTCTTATTACTCAAAGACGATGTCTGAACGGTATTTATCCTCATTTCCCAGATTATTTTTTAATGAACAAGCCGTGATGACTTCCGTTGTAGAATTAGCCAAAGTGACTGACTTTGTCTAATTCTACAACGGAAGTCATTATTTCAACAGCAATTAACATTTCGTAAACCGGCTAATATAATTTAGCTGCGTCAACCTTGTTTAATATGCTTCCATGTTTTTTTAATAATCACACGAGAACCCGAATATACATCAGAAATACTTATTAGTTTTAAATTAGACATGCATCAACGGTGAACTTAATAGAACATCCAAGGATTTTTTACCCGAAAAACCCTCGTGAAATTGGTCCGGGCGGTATAGCGGTAATTTAGAAAACAAGGCGCGCTGCCCTCATATTTAAATATCTTCTAATCTCCGGAGAAGATGCGCAATTTTCCCGACAGCGGGAATCCCTTGTCTGTACAGGTACAATTATTACCCACTAGCTTTTGCCCGCAGCTTCGCTCGCGTTAAATTCGGGTTAACACGGTTCCCCTTTCCTGATTTAAAACACAGAAGAGAACTCGGAACAGAATGAACCGCACACAAATAGTCCGCATACCAATTTTTAGCTTTCTACCTTGAAAATTGCGGAATGCTCCATACAAACTTCCACCCCCCATTTTAGGGAAGTGGAGGGTTAGAAAGAGACAAAAAGTAGCCTACGTCACTCTCCATCCCTTCAACTATCTCCACTTAAAAAATCACGTCAATTCGTCGCCCCGTTTTGCCTTGAAAGACGGACAAACAAACAAACAAACAAACAAACACATACACTTTCCCATTTATAATATTAGTAGTATGGATTTTCACACTAAATACCGCTTGCAATTTTGGTCCGTAATTAGCCGCGTATAGCGAGATTTCCAAATATAACCACGGTATAAAGTTTTATGGGAGCCCAAGTTGTAATAGACCTAGTTATGAAAACAATCAACCAATATTGATCTGTCTTTTAAACAGTTTAGGGATAAATACTACGCAATAATCTTGTTAAACTTAAAGGGAATATGCACTATATACTCGTATTACCTACTGGTGTGACAACATCACTCTAATATGCTGAAAGGTCCGGTGACCGGAAATATCTCGGTACAGTCAAAAGCCGTCTAGAAAATTTTCCGGGGTTTCGTTTAGTGGAAATTCCTAGCGTGTTTCAACAGACACCGCTCGCCCACCGGCACCTTCCGGCAGTCTCATCTTACACGAGATACATGCTCAATAAATATTTCTACCGTCACACGATTCGCGATGTCTAACGAATACAAATCATAACGTTCGGCCGCTGCCTTTTTGTTGGAAATCACAATTCATATCCCTTTATTTGAATAATAATACATGCGCCATAAAAGTATCGCGTTTCGAAGCGGTCAATTCTGATTTGTGTATTCGTCTAACACAAGTGGGCAGGGAATGAGTAGTGTAGTTAAGTCTTAAGTAAACTTTCCTCGAAAGACTAATATAAACATTGAATTCGAGTAATCTTTCCAAGTAGCCAGAAAGTGATAAGACAAATAAAAAACTATTAAGTGCCTTTTTATCGATCGTTAGGATACTCGTAGCAATATATAGCAATTATGTGACATTTAGCTAGTAGTAGTTAGTAGTAGTAGCACATTTTGTTTAGTTAACTTAACTTTTAATTGATAATTACTTATAGCTATGGCCACTTAATCAGATATATAACTTGCTACGGAGCAATTGCTGAAAAAGAACAAATTTACAGAACATTTTCTGAAATGTTTACATTGATCAACTAAACTGTGTCCGTGTACTAATGCAATAAAAGTAGGTATCAAGTTATATCTACATGATAGTTACATTAAATTAACATACCTTTTATTCATGTACAAATGAGCTTTTTCAATTAACGTCCATTCAGCTAAAAACGACAGCCACTACAACTGAAAAAATAATAAATCAACGAAAAACGTCTTTTAATAACGGCACAGTCACGTCCAAATCCAGTTCGGGCACAGAACACACGTAACGAAGCTTTGTTAATTATCTATCGTTTATAATATCGGGATCGAGCGCGAGAGAAGTGCGGGGAAGACTGGGACGCGGGCGTCCTCTATGCGCGCTCGGCGGTGACTGGTCCACGGCCCGCGTGGCGTGTGTACACCCCCAGTGCCCGCGCACCCTGGGCGCAACGCGTGTTCCATGCAATTTTCCATAAATTTTCGCATAAGCTCCGAAGCCAAGCTGTCAAAAGCTGTTCCTGGAGCTCCCAACGTTTAGGGTTTACCGCGTAATTGAATTACCTGTAATACTGTTTTTTCAGTTATGATTTAGGGATCCTCACTCAAATCTTGTATATCCCACAAGATTTGAGTGGACCTATTAATGGATTTTTTACTTAAGAAATTATATATTTGCTTATAACAACAACAAAAAAACATTATTTAGGCATTAATATTTAATAATATTTGCTTCAACCTTAGAGTAAGCTGGGCCTTAACTTTTCTCGTTTTTCTTGCTATTCATAAGTACCAGGTACAGTAGGTACACTACACTAGGATGTAGCTACCCTAACTAGGCACTTATACCTACCAGCTAGGCATAACTAGGTAATAAACAGCATTTACTAGATCTAGTTGTATTGGCACAATAACATTTTGTTATATAAAATAGTAAACAGAAAATAGAATCAGTTTGTTAATCCTATTTAATTAAGGAACACCCTGGCGCCAATGACCTTCGATCTGAATCCCTTAGTTTTCTAATGATTTTATAGCTTATCATATTATCAGTAACGGCCTTAAACAATATAGTACCCTATATTTAGTTCAATATTCATTGTCTTCGAGATATTTGACATCAAATTCGAACAATTTTAGGCCAAAAAAGTGGTTTTCTGGTCATAATTTTGTGTTAATTACTTTAAAATGAAAATCTCTCAACAGTTTTTAGAGACGTCAAAGAGGCTCCCTAATACGTAGATATCGTATATTTAAGATTCTTCACAGCATTCGAATATCGATAAGTGTTTTTTAGACCATATTTTAAAAAATCGTAAAAAAATAAATGCTAATTTATTTCAAAATCCGGGTCAACAGAATGGAGAGAGAAAAGGTTCAAGAACCGATAGCAGTTTGCCTTATAATTCTTTCTGTAGTGCAAATGTTGGAATATCGACTCAAAACTGGTCAAAAATTTATAAAAAACGGGTGGAGCCCCTTAACCTAATCGCTTAATACCATTGCGGCTGTAATGCATTTATAACGAGGGAGAAAACAATGTTTAGTATACGTTTTACTAAATTATAAATTGCTTTAAGAGGAAAATCCTGACTAGAATTTGCAAAACGAAGAAATACGCAAAACTTACAAATAGAATAGTGTATATTACCTATTTATTTATATTTCTACTCGGTGTTTATATTCTTATGAACTCTTACTAATTCCTCCTTTTGCCTAATTTCATTTCCCTAACAATTTATCGTAGAAAGTTTAGTTATAATACCAACGTTTACTAAATTAAATGTTTCGCATAGTTTTTTAATTTGGGCGAATTTTTATTTGGCATAGGTTAGGTTAAATTAGTATGCCAAATAAAAATATGTGAAAAATAGGTATGCGAAACGATATTATGCCCTCTGATAATTCTGCCAAATGAAATTATGGGAAAAATTGTTTGGGAAGTTATTATTTGCAATA
Organism: Pammene aurita; assembly: GCA_947086415.1. Lineage (NCBI taxonomy): Eukaryota > Metazoa > Arthropoda > Insecta > Lepidoptera > Tortricidae > Pammene > Pammene aurita. Next base: position 12,775,604 of record OX352296.1, on the reverse strand, counting down.
TTTTTTTCGGCCAAGTAAACCCCTTGAATCTGGTATCTATGATATCTGGAAAAGTCTGTGGAACTTGTGCCATATCTATGGCGTCCTTGCCTAGCCGGTAGTGTATGTAAACATAACACATTATTGTAAATAGACTATAGAATACAAAATCATGCAAACATGATAGAAGAAAAAAACCCAAATACTAAGGCGAAGTGATCCCCACCACTGATACACATGCGGTACCTATTTACGGCAGGTGTGTAAATTTTATAGTATTTGGCCGGAACAAAACTAAATCGATTCGATCGTAAATTTTACTATTAGTTTTTTTACGACTACAACTACACTGATGCCTCAAGATGCGTGGGAAATACGATTTTGTTCGATTAAATATACACTAAGATACATAATATGCAATATAGCGCAAACCTTCATCAAAATAAACATACGCACCATTGAATAACAGGAGATGCCTCGCAAGAAATTCAGTGTTGCATGAGTGAAAATCACTAAAAGTCCTTCATTAGCCACTTTGGACCATTCACATAATGCTACGAAGGTTCAAAAATAAAATTCACCGCGTCGAGCAAGATTCGAACTTGCGTCCTTTCGGAATTTAACACCGGTCTCTCAATTATAAAATTGAAATTTCGCTCGCAGACGTTGCTACTTCGTAAAAAAATTTATTCTAAAATAAAAATAAAAACTACTAAAAATAATGGATTTATAAAGGAGATCGTCAATTTTTGTTAGGTGATCTGGCCCAGATTATTTAGGACCGTTTAGGAATGACTCTAACCTTTAAAAAATCGTCATAATTTCTAGATCAGGACGGTGGTAAAAAAATTTCGAAATGTAATGGGAAAATTGAAAAGCATACATTTAAAACTTGAATCTGACGAGGACAATTTTTGAAAGCGTGCATGCCTATGATTTATACATTAATGTAAAAAAAGTACTGGTTTTTTAAAGAAAATGTACAAAAGCGGACTTAAAAACAAATCGGGAATCATGATGAAATAATAGAAAGTCATATTTTGATCGTATTTATAGTTCCTGTATTTCGGTAAACAAAGACGGCTGTCAAACCATCGTTGATAAGGTTTACTACCGTTAAGTGCGATAGCACTAGTATCTGACATTGCAAAATTGAAAAAAAGATGCGTTTTGTTATCGAAGGAGCATGATATTATGCCATTATGAAACCCACTTTTAATATTCAAACTCCGATCAAAAATGCAAAAATACGCATTTTCAATCTTTAGGCGTTTTAATACAGTCGATTTCTAATTTAAACTTCCGTATTCGTAGGCTTAGATATTATTTTAATATTACAATGTTGTAACTTACCGAACAGTATCAAAACGCAGATTATGTAACGGTAGATATTGACAGTGTCAAACAAAAACACAAACCCGTTTCAGTCCAGGTGAAGTTAAACTTTATACCAATGCCATAAGGACGTTAACGACTTGTCTTGCTGTATTTTAATCGCGGAAAGATCAACATAATGTTTATTTATTTAGTATTTCTAATTCCCATTTCATTTTTTTGTAATATTTTGTCTACTTTAGTAATAAAATGAGTATTTATTTTACATTGTAGTACAAACTGTATACAGTTTATATCAGGTGGCCCAGAATTGACGATCTCCTTTATTGTTTCCCTGATATGCATTTTTTTCGTTTTTATTTTTGAGCCAAGAGTATCCCACCGCTGGGATGGGCTGCCACTCTCTCTCCTTCTTCAGCGTACCCCGGTCTTGAGCAGTCTCTCACCAGTCAGTACGAAAGGCGTCAGGTTCGGCTCTCTAACGTTTGTTGGTCTGCTTTGACGCCGAGTTTGGTTTTGTGAGACCCAAAAGGTGGTTATTTTTGTCCACAAATCTTCCGGCATGCGGCTGACGTGTCTTAATCATAATCATACTGTTCCTAAATTCATTCTTAATTATTAAGTATTGTTTTTTAGGGTTCCGTATCCAAAGGGTAAAAACGGGACCCTATTACTAAGACTCCGCCATCTGTCTGTCACCAGGCTGTATCTCATGAACAGTAATAGTTAGGCAGTTGAAATTTTCACAAATGGTGTATTTCTGTTGCCGCTATAACCAAAAATACTAAAAAACAGAACAAAATAAATATTTAAGGGGGCTCCCATACAACAGACAAGATTATTTTGCCGTTTTTATAGATAATAGTAGTCCGACTCGCACTTGGCCGGTTTTTTATTTTTTAGTTCATATACTTTGGTAAAATTATTTGTGATATTGGTGTCGTACACTTTTTTGTGTGCAATTTAATGAAGTTTAGTTTGCCATACACATTAATTGCATAACGATTACATTTTTTGTAAGCGTGCAAAAAAACTTAAAAATGGATATACTTGCCATGATGGCAACCGACTCTGGTGGTCCTGGAAGCTCTTTTTTTCAGACATGCATACTAATAGGATCCCAACGAACATAGGTGTAGAGTTTCATTGCTGCCACTATTGATTGACCATTAATTAAGACCAAAAAATTAGTTAGATGTTAACATGTAATTATTCAGTCTTAGTAATTTATCCCTCATACATTTTAGAAACTTTGCATTGCATGCCACTGGTGTGTTGATTACAAACCTCCTGGTGTATCTTTCATTGAAATCTGCGCAATAGTTTAGGCACCATGGAAAAAACATGAATTCATATTTGGTGACCTCTTGCGGCCGCCATATTTTTTTTTTAGATATATAATTGTGGGTTCATTGTTCAGATCAACTGCAATTAAGGGATATGTCACTTGTAGAAATCCGCTTAGCATCCTAGGCTACAGGATGTTTTCAGTTTTGAAACCATTACCCTACTTACTTTTTTTGTCGCAGTCGGTTAAAATTGTGATATTGGTGTAGCTGACATACAAGACTATAAATAAATGTTAACATTGTATACTCACAAGTTTCATATTATGAGAATATCCCTGGGAAAGGCATTGACGATACACATCACTTCCTCAAGTGCTAACTATAAGGAGGTGCATTTTTCAGCGAAAGTGTATGCATGTGTATGTATGCTGGCGGTTCCTCGAGGTCCTGAAATGTCAAATGGGGTGGACAATAAAACGGGACCTCCAATCAACATATACACTAAATTACAAATCTGTCCGACGGATTTCGAGTTTTGTCGTATTTTGATTGTATTACCAGCAAAGTGGAACATTAGACGGAGAGCTGGCCACGTCAGATATGACACAATAATGAGTGCAAAGAAACCCATGTAGTTAGTTTGCTATACTATGCTTATTTCTAGATCCGGACATCTGGCAGCTGTAAAGTGGTGGAGGTCAAAGAAGAAAACAAATCCTAGAGTTCTGGGTTTAATGAAATATTATGGGAAATCATGTAATGAATTAGGTTATATCATATCCAGAAGGTTCTGTTGGGGGAAAGTAGTGCCAAATTATGTAAAATGCAATTTTTAGTTAGTCGCCTACTGTTTTTGTTTCCGCAATAATAGACAATGGGTTTTAATCTTATGTTAAAATATAGGCCCTGTCCTCTATAAATTACACAACATTGTATTTTTTTTCCTATTTTAGTATTACTTTTTTCCAACTTAAAAACTTTGTTGGTGTGTCACTCTGACATCCACCCATTAAAAGCTGCCAGATGCCCGGATCTAGCAATAAGGATGGTAAAGCAGTCTAACTAGACAGGTTTCATTGCTCCCATTATTGTGTCACATCTGACGTGGCCAGCTCTTAGACCACATGTTGAGATCTGGGAAGCTCTTACTATGACTATTGATTTATATTTAAAATTCTTCTTAAATGTACTCATTGCCTACGATATTTAACTAAGATATATCACGCCTATGGAAGAAGATACTTATTTATGTAATAAAGGGTAACAATAATTTACTTTAATTTACGTATGACCGATAAAAATACGTCATTGTCATTTCTACGTGTAGGTACTTATAACAAGATACGGATATAAATATTTATTTGTAAACTTTAAAATGCATAATGCTATTACATTTGCATTCTATCGGATAAAATGTTTGCTCAAAGTTCAAGTCAATTCGTCTTAATAACATGACTTTAACTAAAAAAATGCTTAACATTCTTGCATACCGTAAGTAGGGTGTTACATTACAAGTCCAAAATTATTCATTTATTACGACTAAAAAGGGGTTTAAAGTATATTCGCTAAGGAAATGTTACGGTTGACACACAAAATGGATTACGCTACTTAACAAGCACAAAGAGACTGAAGTGCCCTCCTCGTAATCAAACCGGACTGAACTGATACCCTTTCCGTATTTACATTTTCATCTCACTGCTTGCTCCGTGCCACCTATCGGAATTTTCCGGAACACAAACCCCACACAAGTCCTTTACATTTCGAGGTTTCCACACTAGATGGCGCTAGTAAAACAGGTGTTAATTGAAACATAAGGCGGCCACTATACTCGTGTCCTAGAAAATAAACTACTATTATTTAGATTTAGTATTACACGTTATCTTCATGCTGCCCAGAAGTAGAAACTTAATATCGGGTTAACTAAGATGAAACATTGTAGTTTCTACCAGTTTCATTTTGTTGGAGTAAAGTGGCTTTAACTTTTGACATATAGTGTAGCAATTGTCATCGCAATTGACTAATTATGTAAGAAGAATTTGTATCGAATTGTATATGTACGTAAGTAATTTCTTAGGTCGTTGCTAAAAACGTTAATTTACTGTAGGAGTTAAAACTTTCAAAAACAGAGCCTATTTATAATAAGTCTTCATTTATTATGATCGTACCTTATTGTTCCATCCCGCGAAAGGTAACGATTTCGACGTTAAAATATGTGTGCCTAATAAAAAAAGCAATAATACAGTATTGACCGATGTTGTAACATACTCGTACCTTCCAACTCCGTTCTCACGCTTCCGAGGTGTCGCCTAGTGCCACCTTTACAATTTAGTACTATTCCAGCAATTAGGTACTGCGACCTTACACAAAGTTCATGCAAACAATACTAATAGTAACGAAGAAAATGAGCCGAGGCAATTAGAAGGAACACTATAATGTGTGAAGACGTCAGCTCTCACGGGTACAATGGTAACCAAGTAGGTAAAATGAGTCTGTGCCGAGTTTTCGCAAACTTATTTGGGGTGAACTCGCTTTAATAGTCAGGATAAATAAATAGGAAAACATATACTCGCGATAATATTGTTTAGTTAACTTTAACATTGTTCTAACGAAGGTTTGTCGAAAGATTAAGGAGGATTAAACTGTTTTTGTAACACATTTCACAATAATAAGTACCTAAATATTTATTGTTCATTTAAAATGGAATTAAGAACACGATAATCAATATTTTTGTTAATTATGAACTTTTTTGATAGCAATCAATCATATATATCAAAGCAATAAATATAACTAAACAAATGAATCATATTATTTTATCAAATATTTTTGCCGTGAATGCAGGAGATGCTGATTCGATACCAGTGGCCTATTTAATAAACCTACAAGTGACAATTTACAAGCGGTAGTCTCTTTCTAACACATGGGATTAGAAAGGGACTTGCGCTTGTAAACAGTCACTAGAAAGAAGAACTCGTTTATTTCATACCATCTATGAGACCGATTTTCACATCCATAAGGTAAACCAGTAGGTACTCCACCAGTTCCACCATATAGTATAACCTCTTATTAGCTTAGCTTGCTAGACCCTCGTGATAGTTCCAAAGTGTGAGAACAAATGAAGAATTTTTGTGATAACAAATTTATCAAATTCAGTGATAATATCGGTGTCGTAATCGGCCACTACCGCATCACAAAGTCTTCTTTTGATTGCAAACCTGTGATAAATTAGTAACACATTCTATTATAATCTCGAAATCATTGCAAATCTATGAGTGCTTTTAAATTGTGTTTAGCCAAAGCATATCCGTACGTAACTATTTAGTAATTAAGTTGCAAATCAATTACATATGCCACTACAGGTGTAATTCGATTATCAATAATTATCTAGTAATATCTGTGTAAGTGGCGCTTAATCATCGATACGTGTGCTGGAGCTCATTCATCGTTCGTTCCTAACGGGCACAACCAAGACGAACGCTACGGAGTGCTGTGAATGTGTTAGTTTTTCTTCTTCGTGAGTGTTATAATGAATAAAACCTTCTGACAATGGTACGTTTTTAAACCACATATTTAATACCCGAAATTCACAATTATTAATATTTTGTGGTATAATAAGACTTTGCCCGCGCAATGTTGTGATAAGGACAGCTACGCAAACAAAACATGTTATATCTCTGCCTTTTTTGTTATTCAACGGTGTAGGGTATGAAACGATGGTGTTATTTTTGATATAATGTTATACTACAAAAGAGTCAATTTCAATTTGTGATCCCCGTTTCTAGAGCTTAACTAAATTATAGAAAACAATAAAGAATTGAAGCAACAAACCTTTGCGGATACAACCATTAAATCTGAACAATAGTATTTTTCCCCCAAAGCATATTTTCTGAAATAAAATATTTAAAAAAATCATGGCATTTATTCAAATTTTACAATTCATTTACGAAGTTAGACGAATGTTTTATATAACTTATAAAATATTACTGCAGTGATCCACGATTACATTTGAAATTTTGCACAATCAGTCTGCAGATATTCACAAAACGGAACTAGGCAAAAATAATCGGTGGAACTACTGACTGATTGCTGATTAGATATGCTGTTTATGTTAACCGGCTTAAACCGGTGACAGGAACTCGAGAGATTTAAATAATGTACCCTCTCAAAACCATATAAATGTGAAAGAACGCCAAGTTTGTAAACAGTTCCTCTAATAAAAGAAGTTAGCTCTAACTGGAAACAAAGTTCTTTCAAAGCTCCTTAAAATTAGGTTAGATTACAGCTACTGTCATGCACAAATTCTTCAATTTCTTAAGTTTTTTGTTATACCTATTATTGCTACTCACACTGCAACTCGGCAAGTCTTTGAACATTGAAAACCATAAAACATTAAAACACTTGTATCACAGTAATAATTATTCCGATTTAAAGCTATTATTTCCCCCAGTTCTAAAAGCACTACGTAAAATTTAGTTACGTCTGTCTGTCACACTGCAATGTAATGATAAATACCAAAACAAAATGTATTGCCACAAAAGATAATACTATAAACATTAAGCTTCTTAAATAAAACATAAAATAAACGTAAAATAAATATCTATCATTTAACCTAACTAATGATAGGTTACAGTTGTCGTTATATTGTTGTAGCAAATGGTTATGGCATCATAATGTTGATATGGTCATTTTGGTGCGTCGGGTGCGAAAGACACTTTAGCGGTGGTTTACGGGATGCTCATAGTGATTTTATGGAGCACGTCACACGGTGGCCATTAATTTTTAATTTTAAACTTGTTAGGTATCCAACTAAAGCCTGACCAGAAATATATGATTATTGTCAAGAAGGCGCTATTATTCTCATTTATATGGCAACAGTCATAGAGCGTATACTTGTCTATGGTATAGTGACATCTTGATTTGTTTACCTGTCAGCTCTGATGTTAATTTGAAAATGCTTCACAGCGAAATAATTTCATTTCCCGAGTGTATTATTTCCAGCACTTTATTGTCTTCTTCTATCTATCTATCTATACATATAATAAAGCTGAAGAGGGACGAAAGTCTGTACATGGAAGACAATCGAAAAAAAGTTGGCTGGGGATACTTAGAATCGATAACAGAACACGTTCCGACAATTTTTAGAATTTTCGTCTGTTTATCTGTTTGTCTGTTTATCTGTTTGTCTGTTTATCTGTTTGTCTGTTTATTTGACCGCGCATCACGTGAAAACGGTTGAACGGATTTTGATGAAATTTTGTATAGAGATAGTTTGAGTCCCGGGAAAGGATAATAGATAGTTTTAATCCCGAAAATCAACCCTGGTGGGGGTGAAAATGGGGTTGAAAGTTTGTATGGAGAATTTTTAACCGCTGAAACGATTTAGATAGAAATGAGTATGGAGATAATTTGAGTCTCGAGAAACGTCATAGGATAGTTTTCAAACCCTTGTGGGTGTGAAAAGGGGGTTGGAAGGTGGTATGAGGATTTTTTTACCGCTGAACTGATTTAGATGAAAATTGGTATAGAGATAGTATGGATCTCGAGAAATGACAAAGGATAGTTTCTTTTTCAAACCCCCCCCCCCCCCATCTTACTTTCGAACCGTAAGTCCAAAAAATTGAAAAAAAGAATGGAAGTGACGCCTGTTACCCGTCGATGCTTTAAATTTACCTTTACCCGCTCTTAAGAAATATTTGAAAATGTCATGAATGTCAAAGGGTTATTGCAGGTTCGAGGACTATATATGACGTACAAAGATGCATGGCCCAAACCAAAAAACTACTACAAAATCATCTAACATTTATAGGACACCGTTTAGGTAGGAAATAGTAGTTTATGTAACTGTTACGTAATAAGGGTCCTTAAAACATGAGTGTGGTTTTCATAATAAGATCACACGAGTGTTTTAAGGCCTAATTACGTACAGATGCATACACTGATTTATCTACACTCATATTATTTATCCTAAATGCATTATTCGGAAACCATAGAATGGCCGCCATTGCACCGCCATGGCCAACTCGATTGTGCCGGCGGTCGCGCGGGCGCGTATCGGCGGCCGCGCGGGAGCGTGCAGGTGTACATTATGTTATCAAAACTCATAACACATCAATATTTGAGCATGTAAAGTAAAAATTACGTTACTGATACAGATAAAAAGCTTATCATAGTAAAATCGGTTGTGGTAATGCTAGCATTGCCTACCGTTTTCGAATACGTTTTAGAGAACTTACAATGTGGGAGAGGCAGAGTACACGACAGATTGGGCCCGAGAAATTGCAAAGAGAAATATAACACTGGTTTTACTTTATCTGCTTTAAAACATTATAGGAATAATTTGTGATAAATCTATACATATAATAAAGCTGAAGAGGGTCGAAAGTCTGTACATGGAAGATAATCGAAAAAAAGTTGGCTGGGGATACTTAGAATCGATAACAGAACACGTTCCAACAATTTTTAGAATTTTTGTCTGTTTATCTGTTTGTCTGTTTATCTGTTTATCTGTTTGTCTGTTTATTTGACCGCGCATCACGTGAAAACGGCTGAACGGATTTTTGATGAAATTTTGTATAGATATAGTTTGAGTCCTGGTAAAGGATAATATATAGTTTTAATCCCGAAAATCAACCCTGGTGGGGGTGAAAATGGGGTTGAAAGTTTGTATGGAGAATTTTTAACCGCTGAAACGATTTAGATAGAAATGAGTATGGAGATAATTTGAGTCTCGAAAAACGTCAAAGGATAGTTTTCAAACCCTTGTGGGGGTGAAAAGGGGGTTGGAAGGTGGTATGAGGAATTTTTTACCGCTGAACCGATGTAGATGAAAATTGGGGTCTCGAGAAATAACAAAGGATAGTTTCTATTTCAACCCCCCCCCCCCCCCCATCTTACGTTCGAACCGTAGGTCCAAAAAATCTCTTAAGAAATATTTGAAAATGTCATGAATGTCAAAGGGTTATTGCAGGTTCGAGGACTATATATGACGTACAAAGATGCATGGCCCAAACCAAAAAACTACTACAAAATCATCTAACACTTATAGGACACCGTTTAGGTAGGAAATAGTAGTTTATGTAACTGTTACGTAATAAGGGTCCTTAAAACATGAGTGTGGTTTTCATAATAAGATCACACGAGTGTTTTAAGGCCTAATTACGTACAGTTGCATACACTGATTTATCTACACTCATATTATTTATCCTAAACGCATTATTCGGATATGCCTGTTTTGATATGTCTTCTTGAAGAACTACGCCTTATTTTGTATCTTTAAGATCTAATAATGTATTATTACTGTTTTGAAAAAAATAAGTCCCGTCGAATTTCTTTTCGGTCATAATACTTCTTGGGCCAGAGGTGTAGGGTTAGAACCGGTGGTAGTTTTGGAACGAAGTTCCTTATCGGACGGTTCGCGGATCCGGCCAAGTCGAAAAAAAGTCACGTGACAGTCACGAAAAAGCGTCACGTCACGAAAAAGCGTCACGTCACGAAAACGCGACACCCATACGATTGAGAAACATGTAAATTGGAATGGAATAAAAAATATATAGAATAGAATAAAGCGAAGTGTAGTGAAATTGAGAAGTGACAAAGTGATAAAAGTCGAGAACCTTAAAAGTTGAGAATTTTAAAAATGTCAAAAATGTCAAAATTTCCAAAATTTCCGAAATTTCCAAAATTTCCAAAATTTCCAAGGTTTCCAAAATTTCCAAAATTTACAAAATATCCAAAATTTCCAAAATTTCCAAATCATCCAAAATTTCTAAAATTTAAAAAAAATACAAAAAAAATTAAAACCACAAAATTCACGAAAAAGTCAAAATTAAATAAAATTAAATAACATAACTTCGTTCCAATCGCACTCGATTCACATACTTTGCACGACACTCACGTATTTTATTTTTCTCTGACGTTCATTAGTGCATTGTAATGTGCTTACATTGACGAATAAATATCTTGATCTACACCAATATCATAAATCCTCTATTCCGCGTTCAGAACCGTATGTAATTAATTACTAACATTATTGCAACCAGTAACGTAACATCAGTGTATTATCTGTGACAGTGTGGTAAAAACGTATGAAAATTCATTACCTACGGTAACGTAATGAAAATTCGCCCCCCCGACCGCCGGCGCAATAATGTTGGTCATGGCGGTGTAATGGCGGTCATTCTAATGGTTTCAATGGATTTTTAATATGTGTGTAGGTAAAGCAGTGTATGCTTCTGTACATAATTAGGCCTTATTACGTGACAGTTATATCGCCATGTCCGTCCGTCTGTCCGCGGTCTAGCTCAGTTACCGTTCGCACTAGAAAGCTGAAATTTGGTGAGGCCTGATAAGAACTTTCAATAAAAACTATATTGAATAAAATCGGTCCAGCCGTTTTTGAATTATTAGTCAAAAACGCATAGTGAAAGGAAGTGCCGAATAGTAAAATGACGTAAGCGCCGCCAAATAAACGATCTTTTGAACGGATGTTTTGTAACAGGGCAGCATCTATGAAATTCATCGGAGCATCGCCCGACATGCTCTTGGCCGGTTTTTTTTTCATTGTTATCCCGGAAATCACCCCTTAAGGATTACTAATTCCAATTCCAGAAAATCCCCAGCCAGGTTATACGTAGCCTATAAAAATTCAACGTTTAAAAGGGGGGGCGGAGCCACTACACTCAATTGAGTTAAATTTGCATGGGTCATGGAACTCCCTCCTCCAAGTGCACCTCAAATAGAAAAAAATCATTTCTGCATTTGTGACCCCCCCCCCCCCCAATTTCAACCGCGCCTGTTCTTACCTTTCATGCTTTGACTGATTTGACGGGAGGATCGATTTGGATGATATTTGCAGTAGACATAAACGTATAAAAACAAAAGTGGTCCTGTATCGTCCGATATACACCTACTATACTCTCTATGTCGTTTAAATCATGCCAATAAAAGTGTAGTTTCATTTAGTGGTAATTGTAAAATATTTTATTAGGACTACTGTCCTCTAGCGTATCCATCTGTCGACTTTACTTCAAGTTCCGCCTCCAGGGTAGCGAGAGAGAAATTAGGGGTGAATTAGCCGCTTACTGACACAGACCGAATTCCACGCGGGCGGAGCCGCGGACACAGCTAGTACGTATAATAAAGCTGAAGAAGGTCGAAAGTCTGTACATGGAAGATAATCGAAAAAAAGTTGGCTGGGGATACTTCGAATCGATAACAGAACACGTTGCCACAATTTTTAGAATTTTCGTCTGTTTATCTGTTTGTCTGTTTATTTGACCGCGCATCACGTGAAAGCGGCTGAACGGATTTTGATAAAATTTTGTATAGAGATAATTTGAGTCCCGGGAAAGGATAATATATTGTTTTAATCCCGAAAATCAACCCTGGTGGGGGTGAAAATGGGGTTGAAAGGTTGTATGGAGAACTTTTATCCGCTGAAACAATTTAGATAGACATGAGTATGGAGATAATTTGAGTCTCGAAAAACGTCATAGGATAGTTTTCAAACCCTTGTGGGGGTGAAAAGGGGGTTGGGAGTTGGTATGAGGATTTTTTTACCGCTGAACTGATTTAGATGAAAATTGGTATAGAGATAACGGGTCTCAAGAAAGAACAAAGGATAGTTTCATCTTCAAAAAATTTCAAAAATTTTAAAATTTCAAATATTTCAATAATTTCAAAAATACCAAAAATTTCAAAAAATTCGATAATTTCAAAAATTTCAAAAATTTCAAAACTTTCAAAAATTTCAAAAACTTACAAATTTAAAAAAAAATCAAAGATTTAAAAAAATACAAAAAAAAAACCACAAAATTTACGAAAAAGTCAAAAATGATATAAAATTAAATAACAACTTCGTTCCAACCGAGTGTTCCGCGACACTCACGTATTTTATTTTTCTCTGACATTCATTAGTGCATTGTAATGTGCTTACATTGAAGAATAAATATCTTGATCTACACCAATATCATAAATCCTCTATTCGGCGTTCGGAAACCGTATGTAATTACCACCATTATTGCAACCAGTAACGTAACATCAGTGTATTATCTGTGGTAAAACGTATGAAAATTCATTACCTACGGTACGTAATGACGGCCGGCTCAATAAGGTTGGTCATGGCGGTGTAATGGCGGTCATTCTAATAGTTTCAATGGATTTTTAATTTGGTGAGGCCTGATAAGAACTTTCAATAAAAACTATCTATACTAATATTATAAATGGGAAAGTGTGTGTGTTTGTTTGTTTGTCCGTCTTTCACGGCAAAACGGGGCGACGAATTGACGTAATTTTTTAAGTGGAGATAGTTGAAGGGATGGAGAGTGTCATAGGCTACTTTTTGTCTCTTTCTAACCCCCCACTTCCCTAAAATTGGGGGTGGAAGTTTGTATGGAGCATTACGGAGGGCAAAGGGGAACCGTGTTACCCCGAATTTAACGCGAGCGAAGCCGCGGGCAAAAGCTATACATATAATAAAGCTGAAGAGGGTCCAAAGTCTGTACATGGAAGATAATCGAAAAAAAGTTGGCTGGGGATACTTAGAATCGATAACAGAACACGTTCCGACAATTTTTAGAATTTTTGTCTGTTTATCTGTTTATCTGTTTATTTGACCGCGCATCACGTGAAAACGGCTGAACGGATTTTGATGAAATTTTGTATAGAGATAGTTTGAGTCCCGGGAAAGGATAATATATAGTTTTAATCCCGAAAATCAACCCTGGTGGGGGTGAAAATGGGGTTGAAAGTTTGTATGGAGAATTTTTAACCGCTGAAACGATTTAGATAGAAATGAGTATGGAGATAATTTGAGTCTCGAGAAACGTCATAGGATAGTTTTCAAACCCTTGTGGGGGGAATAGGGGGTTGGAAGTTGGTATGAGGAAGTTTTTACCGCTGAACTGATTTAGATGAAAATTGATATAGATATATTATGGCCATTATGGGTCTCGAGAAAGAACAAAGGATAGTTTCATCTTCAAAAAAGCCCCACCCCCCCATTTTACTGAAGAACCGTAGGTCCAAAAAATTTGAAAAAAATAATGGAAGTGAAGCCTGAAAGGTACTTTCAATAAAAAACTATCTATCTATACATATAATAAAGCTGAAGAAGGTCGAAAGTCTTTACATGGAAGATAATCGAAAAAAAGTTGGCTGGGGATACTTAGAATCGATAACAGATCACGTTCCGACAATCTTTGGAATTTTTGTCTGTTTATCTGTTTGTCTGTTTATCTGTTTGTCTGTTTATCTGTATGTCTGTTTATTTGACCGCGTTAATTTGAGTCCCGGGAAAGGATAATATATTGTTTTAATCACGAAAATCAACCCTGGTGGGGGTGAAAATGGGGTTGAAAGGTTGTATGGAGAATTTTTATCCGCTGAAACAATTTAGATAGAAATGAGTATGGAGATAATTTGAGTCTCGAAAAACGTCATAGGATAGTTTTCAAACCCTTGTGGGGGTGAAAAGGGGGTTGGGAGTTGGTATGAGGATTTTTTTACCGCTGAACTGATTTAGATGAAAATTGGTATAGAGATAACGGGTCTCAAGAAAGAACAAAGGATAGTTTCATCTTCAAAAAATTTCAAAAATTTTAAAATTTCAAATATTTCAATAATTTCAAAAATACCAAAAATTTCAAAAATTTCGATAATTTCAAAAATTTCAAAAATTTCAAAACTTTCAAAAATTTCAAAAACTTACAAATTTAAAAAAAAATCAAAGATTTAAAAAATTTCAAAAAAATACAAAAAAAAAACCACAAAATTTACGAAAAAGTCAAAAATGATATAAAATTAAATAACAACTTCGTTCCAACCGAGTGTTCCGCGACACTCACGTATTTTATTTTTCTCTGACATTCATTAGTGCATTGTAATGTGCTTACATTGAAGAATAAATATCTTGATCTACACCAATATCATAAATCCTCTATTCGGCGTTCGGAAACCGTATGTAATTACCACCATTATTGCAACCAGTAACGTAACATCAGTGTATTATCTGTGGTAAAACGTATGAAAATTCATTACCTACGGTACGTAATGACGGCCGGCTCAATAAGGTTGGTCATGGCGGTGTAATGGCGGTCATTCTAATAGTTTCAATGGATTTTTAATTTGGTGAGGCCTGATAAGAACTTTCAATAAAAACTATCTATACTAATATTATAAATGGGAAAGTGTGTGTGTTTGTTTGTTTGTCCGTCTTTCACGGCAAAACGGGGCGACGAATTGACGTAATTTTTTAAGTGGAGATAGTTGAAGGGATGGAGAGTGTCATAGGCTACTTTTTGTCTCTTTCTAACCCCCCACTTCCCTAAAATTGGGGGTGGAAGTTTGTATGGAGCATTACGGAGGGCAAAGGGGAACCGTGTTACCCCGAATTTAACGCGAGCGAAGCCGCGGGCAAAAGCTATACATATAATAAAGCTGAAGAGGGTCCAAAGTCTGTACATGGAAGATAATCGAAAAAAAGTTGGCTGGGGATACTTAGAATCGATAACAGAACACGTTCCGACAATTTTTAGAATTTTTGTCTGTTTATCTGTTTATCTGTTTATTTGACCGCGCATCACGTGAAAACGGCTGAACGGATTTTGATGAAATTTTGTATAGAGATAGTTTGAGTCCCGGGAAAGGATAATATATAGTTTTAATCCCGAAAATCAACCCTGGTGGGGGTGAAAATGGGGTTGAAAGTTTGTATGGAGAATTTTTAACCGCTGAAACGATTTAGATAGAAATGAGTATGGAGATAATTTGAGTCTCGAGAAACGTCATAGGATAGTTTTCAAACCCTTGTGGGGGGAATAGGGGGTTGGAAGTTGGTATGAGGAAGTTTTTACCGCTGAACTGATTTAGATGAAAATTGATATAGATATATTATGGCCATTATGGGTCTCGAGAAAGAACAAAGGATAGTTTCATCTTCAAAAAAGCCCCACCCCCCCATTTTACTTAAGAACCGTAGGTCCAAAAAATTTGAAAAAAATAATGGAAGTGAAGCCTGAAAGGTACTTTCAATAAAAAACTATCTATCTATACATATAATAAAGCTGAAGAAGGTCGAAAGTCTTTACATGGAAGATAATCGAAAAAAAGTTGGCTGGGGATACTTAGAATCGATAACAGATCACGTTCCGACAATCTTTGGAATTTTTGTCTGTTTATCTGTATGTCTGTTTATCTGTTTGTCTGTTTATCTGTATGTCTGTTTATTTGACCGCGTTAATTTGAGTCCCGGGAAAGGATAATATATTGTTTTAATCACGAAAATCAACCCTGGTGGGGGTGAAAATGGGGTTGAAAGGTTGTATGGAGAATTTTTATCCGCTGAAACAATTTAGATAGACATGAGTATGGAGATAATTTGAGTCTCGAAAAACGTCATAGCATAGTTTTCAAACCCTTGTGGGGGTGAAAAGGGGGTTGGAAGTTGGTATGAGGATTTTTTTACCGCTGAACTGATTTAGATGAAAATTGGTATAGAGATAACGGGTCTCAAGAAAGAACAAAGGATAGTTTCATCTTCAAAAAATTTCAAAAATTTTAAAATTTCAAATATTTCAATAATTTCAAAAATACCAAAAATTTCAAAAATTTCGATAATTTCAAAAATTTCAAAAATTTCAAAAATTTCAAAACTTTCAAAAATTTCAAATATTTCAAAAATTTCAAAAACTTACAAATTTAAAAAAAAAATCAAAGATTTAAAAAATTTCAAAAAAATACAAAAAAAAACCCACAAAATTTACGAAAAAGTCAAAAATGATATAAAATTAAATAACAACTTCGTTCCAACCGAGTGTTCCGCGACACTCACGTATTTTATTTTTCTCTGACGTTCATTAGTGCATTGTAATGTGCTTACATTGAAGAATAAATATCTTGATCTACACCAATATCATAAATCCTCTATTCGGCGTTCGGAAACCGTATGTAATTACCAGAGCTCGGATTTTTCACGGCAAAACAAAACACTAGCGTAATTTAGCCAGTGCTTGAAATATTATTTTATCGATATCGATAATTCAGAACTAGAAGAAATAAAAGTCACCAAATAAAATTAATATGTAATAAAACTAATAAAAACATTTGTATAAAGTTACTATATATTAGAAACAGACGCAATTTCTTCTTCAAAATCTACGTCAGTACCAGAGCTCGGATTTTTCACGGCAAAACAAAACACTAGCGTAATTTAGCCAGTGCTTGAAATATTATTTTATCGATATCGATAATTCAGAACTAGAAGAAATAAAAGTCACCAAATAAAATTAATATGTAATAAAACTAATAAAAACATTTGTATAAAGTTACTATATATTAGAAACAGACGCAGTTTCTTCTTCAAAATCTACGTCAGTACACACAGCAGCACAAGACATTTTATTTGGGTAATAGTGATAGGAGTAGATGATCATTATCTTTTCAACATTCTCTGGGAGTAAACAGTTGCGTTTATCACTATAAATCCATTTATGTACACTAAATGTACGTTCAACTTCAGTTCACGTCAAGGGAGCAAATTTATAGAATTCATTATCAGTTCGGGTAATATTTTCAGATGTCTCTTAAAATTTCGTAATCAGGATTTCGTTCGAGCACGGCTTCAAATTTACGTATCACTGGTAAAAGTTTACTCCAGTTTACGTAGCAACGAACAGTATCCAGAATGAGGAAGGATTCCGCAATGGATAAAGTCGAACATTGCAATTGTTCTATTGAAGAGGCTATTACTTCGTAGTTGTCGCGAATGAAATTTAACTCCGGTCGTAGTTTGCGTGTTTGAAAACATTTTTTTGCAGCTCTTATAGCTGCCGAGTCATTAGCAAGTATGGAGACGACATCACGTATTTGCTCATAGTATTGAGCAAATACCGGGTATATTAATACCGCAGCAGATATCCAAGTTCCCCATCTGGTGATAATTGGCTCGGGAGGTAGGGGAATGGACGGATATTTTGCCTTAAAAAGGCGTACACGCTCTGGAGATTTTAGGAATATCTTTTTGACATTCGATATCAACCCATCCACACCTTTGAAATTATCTCGCACTTCTTCGGCAACCCGGTGCAGACCATGAGCTAAACACGTAATGTGTTTCATACGAGGAAACGTTGCTTTTAAAATACGACCGGCTTTAAGCATATATGCGGCACTATCTGTGCAAAGTAAAAGCAAATTGTTTACGTTGTCATTGAAAGAATTTTGAAACAAAAATTTTAATTGGTTTATTATTAGGTTTGCTATTGTTTCCCCATTTACCTTCTCTAAAACCTTCGACCCCAAAAGATAAAATTGCTTAGAACAATTTTTTTGCAAAGACCGAATCACCACGTTTGTCACACATTTTCCCATGAAATCTGGTGTTTCGTCTATAGATATCCACAAATAATTGGTTTTGTTTACCTCTCTTATACCCTGTATAGTTTTTTTGTACACGAGATTTAAATAAATTTTTCGCAGGGTCGATTCGTCCGGTAAAGAAGTCATAGAGCAGTCGCAACATAAATACTTGTTAAAAAAATGACGAAAATTATTGTTGTTGACTGTTGCCCATGGTATGTTGCATGAAATAAGAAAAATAATTAAATCGAAATAAAATTGATGTTTCCTATTTGGTTGCCCCGAACGGTAATTGTGGCGGTTGCTTTTCACATGATTCTCAATATTGCATTTCTTCAGTTTTAGATGCATATCGCACATAGAGCAGTATATAGTGGAGGTCACTTCATTATAGACTAACTCAGGGTGATTTTCAATCCACGTTTTGATCCGATCTTGTACATTACTCATTTTTGTATTAATTGATACCTTGCAATATTAAGTTATTATACGTATATCCAACACGTCGGATTCAATGCGTTGCGAAATAAATAATACCTAGATGCAATTTACGTTTTATACGTAATGAAATGACAGTTAAAGTGTGAATGTCATATGTCATGTGAGATGAAATTTGCAGTCGTTTCTATCATTTTAAATGAGGTGGTATAGTTACTTCGTTCTAAGTTGTACATGCAGACCTACCTCTTTGTTGCTCGACTATGGCAAAGCTAAAATGAAAAGTTATTTTATTACTTATACAGGATGTCCGGTAATTAATGCACAACCTTCTAACCCCCAGTAGGTCACCTTAGACTGGTCAAAAATATTGATTTTGAGTTCTAGTAAGTCTCCTGTTTTTCGAAATTTTCGCACGTTTGTTAGTTTTTAAATTTTGACATTCACACTGATAGGTGTACCATCGAATAAAAAAAGAAAAAATGTACTGAGGCAATACCTGTCATATACTCTAGTAAGACTCGATAGGTGTCGATAAAATAATATTTCAAGCACTGGCTAAATTACGCTAGTGTTTTGTTTTGCCGTGAAAAATCCGAGCTCTGGTCAGTACACACAGCAGCACAAGACATTTTATTTGGGTAATAGTGATAGGAGTAGATGATCATTATCTTTTCAACATTCTCTGGGAGTAAACAGTTGCGTTTATCACTATAAATCCATTTATGTACACTAAATGTACGTTCAACTTCAGATGACGTCAAGGGAGCAAATTTATAGAATTCATTATCAGTGCGGGTAATATTTTCAGATATGTCTCTTAAAATTTCGTAATCAGGATTTTGTTCGAGCACGGCTTCAAATTTACGTATCACTGGTAAAAGTTTACTCCAGTTTACGTAGCAACGAACAGTATCCAGAATGAGGAAGGATTCCGCAATGGATAAAGTCGAACATTGCAATTGTTCTATTGAAGAGGCTATTACTTCGTAGTTGTCGCGAATGAAATTTAACTCCGGTCGTAGTTTGCGTGTTTGAAAACATTTTTTTGCAGCTCTTATAGCTGCCGAGTCATTAGCAAGTATGGAGACGACATCACGTATTTGCTCATAGTATTGAGCGTAATATACCGCAGCAGATATCCAAGTTCCCCATCTGGTGATAATTGGCTCGGGAGGTAGGGGAATGGACGGATATTTTGCCTTAAAAAGGCGTACACGCTCTGGAGATTTTAGGAATATCTTTTTGACATTCGATATTAACCCATCCACACCTTTGAAATTATCTCGCACTTCTTCGGCAACCCGGTGCAGACCATGAGCTAAACACGTAATGTATTTCATACGAGGAAACGTTGCTTTTAAAATACGACCGGCTTTAAGCATATATGCGGCACTATCTGTGCAAAGTAAAAGCAAATTGTTTACGTTGTCATTTAAAGAATTTTGAAACAAAAATTTTAATTGGTTTATTATTAGGTTTGCTATTGTTTCCCCATTTACCTTCTCTAAAACCTTCGACCCCAAAAGATAAAATTGCTTAAAACAATTTTTTTGCAAAGACCGAATCACCACGTTTGTCACACATTTTCCCATGAAATCTGGTGTTTCGTCTATATTTATCCACAAATAATTGGTTTTGTTTACCTCTCTTATACCCTGTATAGTTTTTTTGTACACGAGATTTAAATAAATTTTTCGCAGGGTCGATTCGTCCGGTAAAGAAGTCATAGAGCAGTCGCAACATAAATACTTGTTAAAAAAATGACGAAAATTATTGTTGTTGACTGTTGCCCATGGTATGTTGCATGAAATAAGAAAAATAATTAAATCGAAATAAAATTGATGTTTCCTATTTGGTTGCCCCGAACGGTAATTGTGGCGGTTGCTTTTCACATGATTCTCAATATTGCATTTCTTCAGTTTTAGATGCATATCGCACATAGAGCAGTATATAGTGGAGGTCACTTCATTATAGACTAACTCAGGGTGATTTTCAATCCACGTTTTGATCCGATCTTGTACATTACTCATTTTTGTATTAATTGATACCTTGCAATATTAAGTTATTATACGTATATCCAACACGTCGGATTCAATGCGTTGCGAAATAAATAATACCTAGATGCAATTTACGTTTTATACGTAATGAAATGACAGTTAAAGTGTGAATGTCATATGTCATGTGAGATGAAATTTGCAGTCGTTTCTATCATTTTAAATGAGGTGGTATAGTTACTTCGTTCTAAGTTGTACATGCAGACCTACCTCTTTGTTGCTCGACTATGGCAAAGCTAAAATGAAAAGTTATTTTATTACTTATACAGGATGTCCGGTAATTAATGCACAACCTTCTAACCCCCAGTAGATCACCTTAGACTGGTCAAAAATATTGATTTTGAGCTCTAGTAAGTCTCCTGTTTTTCGAAATTTTCGCACGTTTGTTAGTTTTTAAATTTTGACATTCACACTGATAGGTGTACCATCGAATAAAAAAAGAAAAAATGTACTGAGGCAATACCAGTCATATACTCTAGTAAGACTCGATAGGTATCGATAAAATAATATTTCAAGCACTGGCTAAATTACGCTAGTGCTTTGTTTTGCCGTGAAAAATCCGAGCTCTGGTAATTACCACCATTATTGCAACCAGTAACGTAACATCAGTGTATTATCTGTGGTAAAACGTATGAAAATTCATTACCTACGGTAACGTAATGACGGCCGGCTCAATAAGGTTGGTCATGGCGGTGTAATGGCGGTCATTCTAATAGTTTCAATGGATTTTTAGTGTGTGTAAAGCAGTGTATGCTTCTGTACATAATTAGGCCTTAACAGTTACATAAACTACTATTTATCTATTTTTAGGGTTCCGTAGTCAACTAGGAACCCTTGTAGTTTCGCCATGTCCGTCCGTCTGTCCGCGGTCTGGCTCAGTTACCGTTCATACTAGAAAGCTGAAATTTGGTGAGGCCTGATAAGAACTTTCAATAAAAACTATCTATACTAATATTATAAATGGGAAAGTGTGTGTGTTTGTTTGTTTGTTTGTTTGTTTGTTTGTTTGTCCGTCTTTCACGGCAAAACGGGGCGACGAATTGACGTAATTTTTTAAGTGGAGATAGTTGAAGGGATGGAGAGTGTCATAGGCTACTTTTTGTCTCTTTCTAACCCCCCACTTCCCTGAAATGGGGGGTGGAAGTTTGTATGGAGCATTACGGAGGGCAAAGTGGAACCGTGTTACCCCGAATTTAACGCGAGCGAAGCCGCGGGCAAAAGCTAGTATATAATATAACTACTGAAATTTTATACAAGCATATTAGTCTACCTACATATAACATCCCAAAACTAGTTAATAAAGGAGTGCAAAGCAAGCTTCCTATTTTGTAGTACTTTTAAATGTAATTATACAGGGTGTTTGGTCCATCGTTGGCCAAATTAAAATGGCGGATAGGTGGGGTCGTTCCCTATCTCACCACGCTTTCTAAAAATTTTTTTGACTGACGTGCATTTTTTTTTTTTAATTTTTTTGTTGTTTTTAAAAGAAAATCAGGACCAACTCGTTTAAAATTAAATTTTGATAAAAAATAAGTGCTAGAGACATGCAATTGTTATTGCATCGTGATGTGCAACGTTGCACTGCTTTATTAAAGTGAAAATTTCGGACACCTAACGCTTAGTTTATTTTTTATTGGCCCTCGAAGGTTTTACAGCATGTAAAAATTTTGCCAAAGGTCAACTTTGATTTGCAATGAAAAAATAAATAAAAAAGATTACGTTCTTAAAATTCTTTTACTATATTGTGTGTTTTATCCTCTTTCTAATGATGTAAAATAATCCCGGAAAACCTTTCATAAACTTGATTTTTCCGCGGTTATTGTAACGGACGCGACAGGCAAATCATCATTGCCCAAACATTGACGCCTCTTTTTTGAAATCCCGTAAGTAACAAGCGGGTTTGTTTTCTCGATGACCGATGAGGTTTGCAGGTTATTAAGATTTAAAACTTATCTTACGTTAATTTGGCCTTGGAGTTGAAGGTCAACTTTCACATTTCAGCGTGATAAGATAAGGAAGTGTTTTTGAAAACAACACGTGCAAAGCCGGTAAAGACTGCTATCTCCCTCTTACACAGCACAATACGTGCAGTTGTCTCTCTCTTTCATGGGTTAGACGTCAAACTGATCTATCAAAGGCCAGCAGTAGGGCTAGATAAGACTGTGGGATCAGATTAGACTTTAGTCGTTATTTGACTGTCTCTGGTGGCTAACCCATTTCCAATCCTGATGTTGTTTTTTGTTGAGTTTTATAAGTGTTATTGTTAATCTCTGTTCTGTTTACTTCGTTTATTCGAGAATGGCAACATTTACGAATGAAGAATACGCGGATATTTTGATGGTGTATGGTAAAGCTGATGGTGTTGCACGAGCAGCGCAAAGAATCTACCAGGAACGATTCCCTAACAGACGCTTACCACACCGGAACGTGTTTCAAAACACTTACCGACGCTTACGGGAAACTGGAAATTTGAACGTGAATGAACCAAGAGGGATTGTGGTGCGACACAATGTTGAAGTTGATAACCGGATTTTGGCAATGATTGAGGAAGACCCGACTAGAAGCATAAGAGATGTAGCTGCATTACTCGAACTTTCTATCTGGAAGGTGTGGAAAGTTCTTCGCCAAAATAACCAGCACGCATTTCACTACACTCCCGTACAAGGTTTGAACGTTTGAACTGAATTTCATACATTTTAACATGATGTTTGATAACCGTAATTAAAAACTGAAATCCGCCGCAGCGAGCACGTCTGTTTTTTCACGCTTTTTATGCAGGTAGAGGCCGTAAACCGTGAAGAAACAGGCTTGCTTATGTCATTTGTACCTAACAATCATTAAACATGTAGGTTCTTATTCGATTTTTGTTTCTTTTCAGGTCTTGAAGATAACGACTTTGGGAATCGTGTTCAGTTTTGCCGTTTATTGCTGCACACAGATTTAGAAGACCGTGACTTTTTAAAAAGCATTCTGTGGACAGACGAGTCAAAATTTACAAGAGAAGGAATTTTCAATGTGCACAACCTCCACCACTGGTCACCTAAAAATGAAAACCTACGCCAAAAAAGACATAGGGGGTTTCAGAGAAGATACTGTGTCAATGTCTGGGCAGGAGTTATTGGCGATCAAGTCATCGGGCCACATTTCCTGCCAGACAATTAGAATGGAGACAACTATCTTCATTTTCTACAAAATGATTTACCTAATTTGCTGGAGAATGTGCCGCACTTTAACGAGGATAGGCATATCATCTTCCAACAAGACGGATGTCCGGCCCATTGGAGGATAACAGTCAGGGAGCACCTTGACAACGCTTTCCCTAATTCATGGATTGGGAGAGATGGCCCTATTCCATGGCCTCCACGTTCTCCTGACCTAACTCCGTTGGACTTTTACATCTGGGGACGGGCGAAGGAACTTGTTTACAAAACGGAGGTGGAATCGCAGGAAGATTTGTCTCAACGAATATTGGCGGCCTTCGAGGTGATCAAAGCAGAAGTTCGATTGCGAATAACAACAGTGGAAATAAGAAAAAGGTGCTATGCATGCATTCGCAACGGAGGTCGCCAGTTTGAACAAAATTTGTAAAAATAACACGTGTAATAAAAATTTAAAAAGAAAATGTTTTTTTTTTAACCTGCATGTCGATACTTTTCTGATGCTTCCATACAAGAACCGGGAAAAAATTTATTTCAGGAAAGGTTCAGGATTAATGTACCATAAGATGGTTAAATCACGTCTCAAGTCTAATCTGATGTCACTACCTAAGTAAAGTGTAGTCTTTTTATCTAGCCCTATTGCTGGCCTTTGATAGATCAGTTTGACGTCTAACCCATGAAAGAGAGAGACAACTGCACGTATTGTGCTGTGTAAGAGGGAGATAGCAGTCTTTACCGGCTTTGCACGTGTTGTTTTCAAAAACACTTCCTTATCTTATCACGCTGAAATGTGAAAGTTGACCTTCAACTCCAAGGCCAAATTAACGTAAGATAAGTTTTAAATCTTAATAACCTGCAAACCTCATCGGTCATCGAGAAAACAAACCCGCTTGTTACTTACGGGATTTCAAAAAAGAGGCGTCAATGTTTGGGCAATGATGATTTGCCTGTCGCGTCCGTTACAATAACCGCGGAAAAATCAAGTTTATGGAAGGTTTTCCGCGATTATTTTACATCATTAGAAAGAGGATAAAACACACAATTTAGTAAAAGAATTTTAAGAACGTAATCTTTTTTATTTATTTTTTCATTGCAAATCAAAGTTGACCTTTGGCAAAATTTTTACATGCTGTAAAACCTTCGAGGGCCAATAAAAAATAAACTAAGCGTTAGGTGTCCGAAATTTTCACTTTAATAAAGCAGTGCAACGTTGCACATCACGATGCAATAACAATTGCATGTCTCTAGCACTTATTTTTTATCAAAATTTAATTTTAAACGAGTTGGTCCTGATTTTCTTTTCAAAACAACAAAAAATTTAAAAAAAAAATGCACGTCGGTCAAAAAAATTTTTGGAAAGCGTGGTGAGATAGGGAACGACCCCACCGATCCGCCATTTTAATTTGGCCAACGATGGACCAAACACCCTGTATAATGTGTAATTTTTCCAATTTTATCTTTATTAAAAAAGTTGGCGATGCGCGCAAACGGATGGCGCGCGTAACAGTAAACGTTTATGACAATCGTGCATCTTTTTTTTTATGGAGAATTAGGCAGACGTTTGACCGCGATCTCACCTGAAGGTAAGTGATGATGCGGTCTACGGTGGAGCACGCTTACCTATGAGATACCTATTTACTCTCGCTTTGAAGAAAATCTCGGTAAAAAGGAGAATTTTAAAATGCACTGTAACCGATACAATATTTTTTTTTTAAAAAGCTCTTCCTAAATACTTCCTAAATGGATTACCATACATTTTGTATTTACCTATAGGTCGCTTTTATACTTTTCCGTGGATGTCCACGACACACGGCACGGTAAAACTCTATGGTTTAATTCTTAATTAGTGTAAAGTCTATAGCCTATGGTCTATTTATAAATGAAACCATAGAGTTCTACCGTGCCGTGGACGTCCACGGAAAAGTATAAAAGCGCCCATATAGATCAAGGTTATCATACTCCTTTTCTCAGGGTGAAAGTTCCATGTCGCAGACTACCGGCTCCGTGGTGCTACAAGTAGGGGCGTTAGAGCTGCTAGCCAGGTATTCTATGAACAATGGGCGAGCGACGAGTGTGCTGTCATCGCTGCACGAGTTCAGAGTACAGGAAGCAGAGCAAGTCGGCGGCAAGCAGTGGAATTGGAAGTACTTGAGGGTAAGTCGCAATGATCGAGAAACGGAAACTTATGGCAATACTTATATCCGCACAAAGGGTTGTCAGAAATTGGTATTTAGCGACCTGCCACCAGCACCCCTAAATTACTCTAAGCTTTATACTTGACAGTGTAAATATGTTTAAGAATGGTCAGATGGTCACTGTCATCAAAAAGCCCGGCACCGCGAATCACTTCATTCGTTGACCCTACGAAAAGCCTTATTGAGTTTTTTTTATACTGAAACATTATGAAACTATCATCCAGATAAATATTACGATTGGTATAAAATAATTATTCAAATTTGAATGTTTATGAGCAGGAAGTGCCAAGAATGTTTCTTATTGGAGGAAAATTATGAGCACTGATAAAGATGAAGTGCTTCGACGGACTCATTGTCTTAGTAAGTGCTGTTCAAGTATTCATGTTAAAAAAGCGTTATTTCTCTTTAATTTCTCAAAATACTTCAGAGGCCACCACCACTACCGCTTTGACATAGTATAAATAACTATTATATAACAGGAAACTAAAAATACCTACAGCCCATATTTTTTTTATAAGAAAATTTAGATTTATATTTATTTTTAGTAGATAATTTTTGTTTTAGCTTTATATTTAAGTAGATAAGTTTTTAGTGTTAGTTTAATCTATTAAATTACTGTAAATACAGCCCATAACTACTTATCCCTCATCTCCGCTTTTTAGGGGTAACCAGATATTTGATTCGAAATAAGACAAATTTATTTACATATACTTACCTATTTATTTATATATGCATGTCATAGCACAGGTAACGTTTATAACGTTATAAGCGTGACAAGAATTATTAATTACTCGTATTGATTTTCATTTTCGATAAGGCAGGAAAATCTGATCTGATATAGATTATTGTAAAGGGTTTACAAGAACTTCAAAAGATGGATGACTTTTATTCACCGATAAATCCTGAAAGGATAATATCCTGAAAACAGCTGAGTGCAACTTGATGAGCGTTTTCGCGATCGAGATTTTCACTAGATGGCAGCACCGTGGCGAGAAGTATAGCTGTCATAATCCACCAATCATGTTAAATAAAAAAAAAATATTGGTGTATTTTGACAGCTGCTGTCAAAAAGACTGCCATCTATGATGACATTGACAAGTTTAATGGTTAGTATTCACCATCTGAGCAAAGAAGTGGATCGGTGCACAAGAAAAACTTAGTGTATGGCCTCAATATTTGGTTGGCCAAGCGTTTGGCAGGGCGTTAGGCGACGCGACCGACGCTGCGTCGAACTTCCAAGCATTCACTCAGGCCACATCCATACGGTCGCATTTTGTTTTGAACGCGTCGCTGGTGGCGAAGTCGGTCGCCGCTGCTCGAGCGGCCACTCAGTTTGTACTTACACTAATACTCGTAGTAAAGCCATTACGAACGCGCGCACCAATGGTCGGTAATGATTAATGAACTTTTGTACCGTGCCGCAACTGCTTACAATTCTGCACATGTCAGGTGAATGCTCGCCAAATTTACACAAAGAGATTTTTTTATAATATGCATTTATGGGTTTCTGACATTTTATTATATTTTAAAGAATCTTATTTCAGACGTTTCGCAAGTCCATCTAAAGACTGCCAAAACGGCTTAATTGGGTTTTTGAACTACCCGCACATTCCTACTGTTGTCTTTGAAGAAGAGAAATGGACACCAGTAAATAAATATTTTTTTTGCTTGTTGCAGGATCAATTTGACCAAAAAGACTTGGAAGGTCTATACAGAAAATATGACGACAAATTAAGAGAATCGCTTATCTATATTTACATATCATTGTTAGTTTTTTTTTCAACGACTCACATTTGTTTAGTTATTGTTAGCACGTACTCAGAGGTAAGTGAACACTTGCAGTATTAGATCAATAAGTATATTATATGATAAATGCATTTATTAAAACATGCCGAGTATTGCCGAGCGTACTCTGTGACGCATCCACTTAGGAACTATCTGGAGTGGCTATCGCGTTGCGGTACACTACCAATCAAGAAAATTTGTATAATAGTCGAAATTATTTCAAAACATGAAACAGATTTGATGTTTTCTGCTTAAAGTCTACATAATATATCTTAAACTGTAACAACAGTATATTTATATTTGAATACAATTTTGAAACAATACGTCAAAACTGACATCATTATATTCGTTATCGGCTCATGACGCCACATATACATAACGACCATTGCAGTAAAACACAGCGTAATTTGCATTAACCCGTTTAATTTTGCAGATTTAGTAGATTATTTAAAATTAGCAATTTGGTCTTTCGAGCCGGATAGAATGTAATTAAGAACAATAATCAGATTGTTTAAAATTAGCACTTCACATAAAAATGACGATAATGACATAGATATAAAGATATTTCACATTCAATAATTTCCTTAGTATCGTAGACCCGGATAAAATGTAATTAAGAATAATAATCAGATTATTTAAAATTAGCACTTCACATAAAAATGACGATAATGATATAGATATAAAGATATTTAACATTCAATAATTTCCTTAGTATCGTAGACCCGGAGAGAATGTAATTAAGAATAATAATCAGATTATTTAAAATTAGCACTTCACATAAAAATGACGATAATGATATAGATATAAAGATATTTAACATTCAATAATTACCATAGTATCGTTGACGTCTACTTTCCGCACGAAAGGAAAATAAAACGAGGGAGTACTAGCAAAACTAGTAAGTACAAGTAAAGACTCGGCTGGTAATTTGGCTGCGGGGAAAGTAATGGATTAATGAGGCGAGTGATATGGATGGTGACAGATGATTCGCTGGATGAGAGTAGCCTAAATTCAAGAGCCAGGCCTTTGTACGCCCGTCAAATGAGGCAATTAGAATTTTGGGGATTTAGGGGTAATATAAAAATGCGGATCGCAGATATGTAAGAATGGTAACAACAATATAGAACTCAAGCACGGCAAATAAAATGCGAAGTCCCCAATTAAACTCTAGAACACTTCACGGAGCGACACGCCGCTTTCACCTGGTGAACCATGCACAATGCGGGCTCAAGTCCTTCGGAGGCAACTGGCGGCCGTATCCTAGAGCGACACTCCGGTTTCACCTGGTGAGCCACGCGAAATGCGGGCTCGAGTCCTTTAGGGGCGACTGGCGGCCGTATTCCAGGGCGATACGCCGGTTTCACCTGGTGAGTCACGCGAAATGTGGGCTCAAGTCCTTTGGAAGCGGCTGGCGGCTGTATCCCAACCGCGACAGGTGATATCCAATATCTGCGTTGGACAGTATCGCGGGTCCCGCCGCAAACGCTTGACGCCCCTCCGACGCGGTACACGCACGCACTTGGCGTTGGATATCACAAAATACTAATTCCAATCACGCCCAAAAAAAAATCAAACTCAGATTAAAATAGGAAAAATGGGATGTCGAAAATGGATTATGACAACTGCACAGCTCAAGGTGAACCTCGAGCTGTGCAGTTTTCATAATCCATTCTCCACTCTATCTGTCTTCTCGACTAAAACAAAAACTATTCCAATCTCCTACAAAATTTGAATTTAAAATTGATGCGAATATCCTCTTTTCTTAGTCGTCAGCTTCTTTCAAAATAAAAAAGGACACATGATATGGTGATCATATTTTGATATCGGCGCCACCTATCTACAAGTAGACGAACCACGATCTAATCTACCCTGACTCGCGCAACTTGGCCGGTAAACAAACTAATCGCGCGGATAGTCCCAAGGGACGCCGCGAGATGTAGCTGGCGTTCTTTCGGCATGCTACACCATGTTATATATTTTCTGTCATATGTTGATATAAAATGCAAAAAATAGACATTAATTACGGTAAAATCGGCATCGTCACATGCGTTACACCTAAATATTATTATGATGAACGAGCTCCTAATAATAAATAGTACCTACATATTGTAACAGGGTGCTCTCTATTTGGCATAATATTAAATTTTCTCATCTGAAAACGGATAACAGAGTTGGCATAAGCTTATAGCACATAACGCTTGTTTGGCATAATCATTAAAACGCATAATCTTTAATACGCATAATTGCAAATGTGCATAATTTTAATAGGCATAACAATTCCAATATTTTCCATTGCTTATATTGATACCTGAGCAAAGTAAAGATTCCAAAAGGGAATTTTAGCAAAAATCCATTATTTTATATAACGTAATAAACAACTCAAAAACTGCGCTTTAGTTCTCCGTCCAAGCGGATATCCAAGTTTACTCACTGATTTCAAAGAAAAAAACAGGATCTTTCCGAGGCTAGTGTGGTGCAAAATCTATTATGTAATCTCTTTGTATAAGGAATAGAATATGTAGAATAAAAAGAAAGTTCTTACGGAAAACATACGTTTCTGTTCAGTGAGTTAATACTAGTGATATACAAATTCACTAGTGATTTACTGGGTTGAATAGAGCACCAAGATAGTATAGTTAAACAGTTGTTTACGAGAAATAATAAGTGATTGTTTTTGTAAGATTGTGAAACATTCTTTTTTATAAGATTTATGATGATAAATGGTATACTTATGAAAAGAAATGTTTCTTTGTAGTTCATATCTATTAAAAAAATCAAAATTATTTATTTCTGATAATTTTATACGATCACAGTTTTATTGACCACTCTAGGCAATGCCTGTCCCGTGGAGGAGAAAATTCCTAAGTTTAAATTTATGCGAACTAATTGATATGCCAATTAATATTATGCGCAGTTAAATTATGCTTCTAGAGTTATGCGTTTTAATAATTATGCTTAAAATTTGTATGCGTTATTCTATTAGGACACTTAAATTTATTCGTTTTAATATAGACCCATTATAACAAGCTAAAACATTTAAACTACTGTGAATAATACAATGAATCAAGTATGTATCAATCTATAATTTGTTTAGCAGGTGTTATGGAAATCAACATATTTGTCTTTTGGGATGTACATATTGCGAATCACGATACCAATGCTGTTTTTGTGCAAATGTTTCTACAACCCATTGAAGCAGAGGTGGTTCTGGATACCTATTTTTGTAACGTTTGTCATCACGCTTGACCTCGTGCTCACCGGTAAGGAATGTGATTAATTGTAGTCAATAAAAGACATTTTAAGTCTTGATACAGATGAAAACAGAAATCAACCGTGAGTTCTGACTCATCATTAGAGCGTAGTTTTTCTTTCCGATAACACCAAGTGGCGCAAGATACAGCATAATATGCGGAAGTGTGAAAATTACTTTCATATCGCTCAGACGTAACAAAAGACCTTGTCTGAAAATTCATTTTTATCTCAAGACGCGACAAATGTGAGAAAAACTAAAGATGGTGCTTATTTGTGGCGTTTCCAATAACGCTAACCATTAATCATAGAGACGCACCCTCCCTAGGTCTCATATATTCTGCAGAAATACAAAAACTCTTTTGTTTTTCTTTCCGCGCTTAAGGTAAACTATTTATGTTGCCCTGCTATTTCTTGCTTTTGTGAGAAAATGTTAGTATTCACGTAATACCTGTTGGCGCAATGTAGGCGTTGTAACTAATAGACGTAGATTGTGGAAATGGAATAAAAAAGATGCGACTTCTGCAGTATACTGAAATTCAAGAAATCTAAATACCTTTTACATACCTTGGTTTTAATTGTAATGCGGCAGGTACTTAATTTTAACAGTACCGTCCTTTTTTATTTTGCAGATATTGCAGTACCAATATTTAGCAACTATGAAGGATTGTCACTACGACCTGCGTACTCGACGATGGCACTGCTCTCGATATACATCTTTCTACCCATGAGAAACAATTTCCTTGCCATCCTCCTCGGCATCCTAGTCAGCGTGATATACATACTTATCTTCGCCTGTGTTACTTACATTGATGATCCACGGATTCAAGTAGTGGTAAGTACACGTACATTAAGTGCATTAGTATTATTTTATTTATATACTGTTATACCAAGCATTTTACCACTGTGTACTTCCCATCATCACCTCTGACTTCTAATTAACGTTTGACGATAATAGATAAACCTGTCTGGCCAGCCGATATTTTGAATAAGCAAGCCTATATATAATATGTACAGTGAGATTCATAATTGCATGGACACATTACGAATGAATTTATTCATAAAATGTTCAAATAAAACAAAGTCATGTCGGTAACACCATTTATAACTTACGAGCGAATTAACCGATTTTAATGTTGATTGTTTTTTTTGGATTTATCTTCGCCCCGAATTGCAGTATAAGTATAACCATTCAAATATACAAGAAATAAAAAAGAATCTAGTTGGCGGCACGAAGTTCGCCGGGTCACCCAGTTTATAATATTTTCGAGCATTTTTTATACACATGAAGCACACGATAAGACTTCGAAGATATTTTCCAAATAAAAGAAATATTACTCTAAGTGCGACTAAACTAATATGTTTTAGATACACATTCGTAGCGACTTTGCTGAAGTAGCGGGATGCTTAGGACCTCTTGTAAGTTTGTGTTTCAACATTTAGTGTGAATATTAAAAGTTAGTTTTTGTGACAATAAATCATGTTGTACATTCGACGCCAAAGACATGTTTACACTTTTGCACCAATGGGGATCAATCTAGGAAACACCTTATTAGACAACCCTACACGTGATCCCTGGGTTGCGCTAAAAAAGTAACAAACTTGGCAGCCGCACTGTCCCATCTGGACCTCGCAGCACTCACTGGATTTTCTTCATCTCTGCTTTCCAACTAATACTACCACAGGGAATAAATTCCTATCTACATATATCCAGTGACATGTAGCCGTACAATAAATATAAAATATACTTTTGCACCTTGCTCCTTTGTAAGACGGTGCAAATATGTAAACATATCTTTGACGTCGACTGTACATAAAAAACAATGACAGATTTACATAACCTAGTTAAATTGTCCGATTAAACACGGATTGAAACCCAGAATTCTCTTGCATAAATCACGATCAATCATGAGTTGATAACAGCCATGAACAAGTAATGATATATAAAAATAATTATTTATCATTTGGAATCTAATAATAACAAGTTAACAAGCATTTATCAATTTTATGTAGGTACTAGCTTTTTCCCGCGGCTTCGCCCGCGTACTAAAAGTACTAAAAAAGGAGGTTCTCAGTTAGACTCGTATGTTTGTATGTAGGAATGTATGTTTGTCCGCGATCATCTTGCGTTTCGCTGAACTGATTTAGAAGCGGTTTTCGGAAAAGTATTCGTTACATTCTGGAGGTTTCGGTATACCACGTTTTGAAGACGGCGGTTCCCTCATTTTTTATTTTAAAGAAATTATAGCAATAATTGTTTAATTGTTACGCCATCAACTACTTACTACTGAGAGATTATGATTAATACAGATTTCTACTCTTGAATAGAAGCTTCTCCCCGCGACTTCTTTTGCGTGGAATTAGTAATCCACCCTCCTTTTTACCCGCTTAAGGAATGACTTCTGGGATAACAACTATTATATATCCTTCCCCAGAACGCAAAATATCTCCATACCAAATCATCTAAATAGGTTCAACGGTTATTAATTTCCCATACAAACTTTCAACCCCCGTTTCACCCCCTAGAGGGTTGATTTTCGAGATAAAAACTATCCTATATTGTTTACCGCGACTCAATCTATATAATATGTACCAAGTATCATTTCAATCGTCTGTTCAGCGGTTAATAATTCGCTATACAAACTACCAACATGTTTTCTACCCCTCTAAGATTGATTTTCGGCTTAAAAAATATTCTATATTGTTTCCTGGGACTCAAACTATATCCACAACAAAATTATCTAAATCGGTTCGCAGTAAAAAAATCTCCATACAAACCTCCAACCCCCATTTCACCCCCTTAAAGATCGATTTTCGAGATAAAAACTGTCCCATGTCGTTTCCCGGTACACAAACTATCTCTATACCAAGTTTCATCTAAATTGGTTCAACCAGCGGTTTGGGCTGTGCGTTGATATGTCAGTCAGTTTCTTCTTTTATATATTTAGAAGAAGATTGCAATTTGGCACAAATACTTTCAAGAATTTTTATGTCCACAATATTAAATTTCAAAATCGATGCCATTTTCTTAATTAACGTCCCAAAAAATCACAAAAACGACACCCATATGGATATTTAGACATTTCAACCCCATTGTACCCTAACAGGGGAGATAGTATTTCACGACCGCCACGTCGGATTTTAAAATCGTTGTTGTTTTCGTAATCAACGACCCGATAAACCATAGAAACAATACCCATGTTGATTTTCAGACTTTTTGACCACATTTCCCCCTTTTAGGGGTTGAATTCTCAAAAAACCTGCAACACGTATTTACTCATTTATTGTTAGGAATACTTCTGTGTTGTTTCGAATAAAATAGACTAACTAATCTTGTTTCCCCATACAAACTTTGGACCCCCATTTCACCCCCTTAGGGGATGAATTTTGAAAAATCCTTTCTTAGCGCACCCCTAGACCTTATAAGGAACCTACGTGCCAAATTTGGAATCTCTAGAACCAGCGGTTTGGACTGTGCGTTGATAGATCACTATGTCAGTCAGTCACCTTTGAGTTATATATTTATATATATATAGATAGATATTTCGACATACAACGAAATTACAACTTAATCAAACATTTTGTGAGTTAGTATCCGAAATAAGTTTACGAGGTTGTTTCTCATATTCTCTGTTTCTGTGATTTTACATGCATTTAACTAGCTTCAATCACTCTTGCTTAGGTACATTTCCTCTCTATTAAAAGGATAGGCAGAAAAATCTAATACGATCATAAATACTAGTTCAAAAATCGATTACACGCATTTCGGTCATCGTTTTCAGTGGATGAAGAGGTCCGTTAAAATGCCTTTATGCGCTGTTTTTAGGTGTTAAAAATGTTCTACTACGTCTAGTTTACAAAAAGATATAATATAATTTCACATGTAAGTAAGTATAGTTTCATTTTATTTATCACTACGTCAATGATAAACGCTTTAATCCAAATCGGAAATCAACCTTCGTTTACACCATGTTTTTATTCTGACGGGCAGTAACTATTTTGAAGTTTGACACTTATCCATATAAACATTTGCAAAGACTGCAAACTGCAACCGATAATGAACCATGTGTTAATAATTGTAAATTCGACTACCTATTGCTCCCCGACTACTTATTGTTCCATTTAGTGTGCGTGGTACTTTGTTTTAGCGTGGTTATGACAGAGTTTTTAATTTTTTCATTCAGGTTTTCATTCTCAGATTTTATGTGTGCTGCCTACGGACAATTAAGTTAGGGCCAGACGTATGGTTTGCTCCCGGTACTCGTTTTCTATACAAATCCAGTACTGGAACCGGGAATTCCCGGTTCTCGCCATACAAAATCAGAACCGGGAGCATTCCCTAGCCAGACGGCATACAACCACAGCCGTCTGCCACGGGACCTTGGTAGAAAACAGATTTTAAACCATATAGCCCGCGGTTGATTCCAAATTCTACATGACCTTTAAACGCCCTTGGTGGCTAGGCGTGCTCTGCCAACCATTGGCTTCGAACACACTGAAGTTGGGCGCTTGTCAACCATGTAGACGCTCGCTTCAATAACTCGCTTCAACCAAGTTCACATGGCATAATCTGCGGCTATCTGCCGTCTGGCCTTAACTTAAGTGAAGTAACAAAACTCTAAGAAACGTTTGATCACTACTTACGGACCACACTTTAAACTCGCAAGTCAATTACTCCGTAAAGATGGCCCTTGCAACAGTGCCAAAATACCGGAACGAGATTTAACATTGTCCATTCCCTGGTTTAGGTTGTAGTTAAACTTGTGGAAACCGTAGGTTAAAAGTTTCAAACGATCCATAATATCTGAGGCAAAAATATAAATCACAAAGTAGTAACTACCTATCTGCCACCTGTAGCTACCTTTCGACACCATTATAATTGTTTTAAATCAGTACTTGATGGGTACAAGAACATGTTACCTTTGATATTACTTACAAATATAATTGTAATGTGCCTAGTTAATGTTTTGTTCGATTGTAGAAAATATGAGTAATGATTTTCACCTTTTAACAGTAGGAAATCATCATAATTAAGTATACTCGCTTTAATTAAACCCTTTGTTAGTTCATTTTCATAATAATAATTAAGCCTTTATTTCCAGTAGTTTTACAATATTCATGCATTTTTTTATATAAGTAGAAACATTAATTTCTTAGCTGTTAATAATGTATGCTTATTAGGGAAACTATAATTTCATTTGTATACAATAGTTATTAAATTCCACTTCAGTAATCTATAATAGATAACTTATTAACTCTGGGGTTCCCCTCGTTTCAGGTCGCTTCAGATACGCTGTACCTTATCGGCGTGAACTTGATGGGCGTGTACTTCAGGCTTATGAACGAGATAGTGACAAGGCGCTCTTTCCTCGATCGCCGAGCCTGCGTTGAGAGTACACTGCGGTTGAAATTCGTTAAAGATCAGGAAGTAGGTACAAAAATAGTGTTAAGCGCGTAATAATCCATATTCCGAGTCCATTTCATGCGACGCACTGCATGCACTCATATTTGGATGACCAGGAAAACGGGTTATTTTTGTATAGATATATCCCGAGAGATTAGATACAACTTAGTAATATTTTAAGTTGTTAACCAAATATGACATGTCATGACATATGATAATCTTTAAAGCTTTTCAGTAAAAATATTTTTTTAAGAACTTGCAATTTTCTTTAATACATTCAAGTGTCGAAACCCGCACTGAACTAACTTAACATCTGTAGGTATCCGAAACGCTTTTGAGGGCAAATACTTAATTTATACATACAGGGTTTAACAGAAATACTGGTGTTCCGTTTAAGGGCATAATTGGTATCGTATTGCCACTAAGAAAAAGTAGGAGAATAGTAGATTGTACAACAAGGGCATAAACCGATCCATTTTTACCCGAGGCAATTTATTGGTCCGAGCGCAGCGAGGACCAATATAGTTGAGGGTAAAAATGGACATTTATGCCTGAGTCATACACTCTGCTTTTCACTTCGATTGCGAGGAAAACTTCGGTTGTGAGCGAATAAAACAAAGACATTACATATATGAAAGAGTATTTAATTAAAATTTAACGTAAAATTGGCACAATTAGAAATATTAAAAGAAATCGTCTTTCCTGGCATATTGACAGTGTTTATTTGAGAGAATGCTACATTACGATTATGGAATGAGGATGTTCCCGATCCCGATCTAACGGGATTTTCATCAGCGGCGGGTTGTGGTCGAAAATATCCATCATTGTTAACGCCCGATGGACCTGGCTGCGGCTCATTCGGAATTAAATGAATATCTTCTGTAATACAGTCTGTTATCTTTGCTTTATTTTGCACAGACTCCTCAATGTAGCCTTCGGCTACCTGGTCCGACTTCCATCCGCCATGGCGTTTTATAGTTGTTAGGTTTGCTCCCGAGTCTGCAAACAGAGTGGCTGAAGTTCGTCTAAAACAGTGGCCAGTGTAATGCTCTGGATTATCTAATTTTAGGAACAGAGCAATTTCTTTAGGCATTGATGCAAATTTATTACGGCCTATTACTTGGCGCGTGCATTTACCCTTCTGGTAGTTCAAAAAAAAACGAGGTGTTAATACATTCTCGGGGCGTAAAGCTTGATATTATTTTACAATATTTAGATATTCGCCTTTTACAACGAATGTTCGTTCCCGGTTATTTTTAGTATTTGGCAAGTTTATAGCTTGCAATATCGAGTCTGTTTTAACATCATTAATTGTAATATTTGTTAATTCGATACCGCGGCATGCGCCACTTATACCAAATATTAGGGCAACCTGCAACAAAAACAATAATAAAAACTTTTTACAAAAAAAAGATAAACCGACTTCAAAAAGTATAAAATAAATTATTATATTATTTATATGCGTTACAAACTGATATGTTTGAAGTCGGTGCCAAGCCAAAAAGTTACAATACCGGTCAAATCAGCTTCAAGTCTGAAAATCACAAAACAGTTAATATGAACGAGGCGTATTTGGTCAGTGAATTGTTCTTCATACTATAGAACTATTCTAATACGGTATTGACTGCACGTAGGTTCTCATTAAAGTACAGAAAGAAAGTATAATCATGCGTCTTATGATGATTCTTAATAAACTTTTTTACTAGTTTTCGGACTAACCATATCTCGAACGGAGCCCGTGCTTCGGTTTGAATTATTTATCCTACTTCATTTAAGGTGTAATATCGAAGTGTAAAGGAATTCAAATTCTAGATTGATCTTTTAAGGAGTAGATCTCGGAAGTAGGCTTGTTCGAGCTGCTGAGGTGAAAAATTATTTTTGACGTCATCCCAGCCGGCCGATCCTCCATACAAACTTTTTCGCGTGAAAAAAAAGTATGTTTTTTTTTTCGTATTTAGAACCAGTTATGCCCTTAAACGGATCACCAGCATTTTTGTTGCACCCTATATATGTATAGCTTGATGTAGGTATATATAAGTAACTCGTACGTACTCGTAGTAAAATAAATACGTAAGTGCATGTGCCGCCCGACGCCCGACTAACATTTAAGTTATTTACTGTTTTGGAAATTTAATTAAAATTATTTTTTTTAAATGCAGTCGTGATGAGCCAAAAATATTAAAGCTGGAAATGTATATTTGTTATGTAGTAACGCAAACGCATTTATATTTCTTTGCATTTATCGTATATAACGCTATCTTTAGACGCTTTACGATAGTTTATAATACTTGAGTAACAATTTGCTTTCAAATATTTCCAGGAGCGCCTTATGCTGAGCATCATTCCCGAGCACATAGTATCAAGAGTTCGGCAAGATATTCGTACTATGTTTCTTGATATCCAGTCCCATACTCTAAGCTATACGATGAAATCATTCAAGTAAGACTTCTTTTTTATTAAAGTATAAAGTATTAGGTACATAATTATTACTATTTTAAAAAAGAGAAATCATTAAACTTAATTGTCACGCAGAACCATGTTTCTTGATTTGATATACAGTCTCATACTTTAAGCAATACGATGAAATCATTCAAGTAAGACAAATTTATTAAGTAGTTTTTTTAGTAAGTAAGTAGTATTTAAAAAATAGTTTTTTATTTGTGTATTACTATATTACTATTTAAAAAAATAAAGCATTAAACTTGTCACGCAGAAGTGAATGTAAAAGAATATCGCGCCAATTTGCCAAGTTATCAAATATTATCAAAATTTTCGTAACAAGGAAATAATAATCACACCGGAATCCCCCTTTTTGCGTTGCGAAGTTCTAAGTACTGACCTTCCTTTAATCTCTTCCGAGGTACAAGATAACTGAATTATTCGCAAAAGTCCATTTAATCCTTAAATTATAGTCACCGATAACTCAAATCCCCAGATTCTCCAGAAATACCAGTTAAGTGATTCAGGAGTGACAGTGACTAGTATGATTTTTAGG
This sequence comes from Pammene aurita, assembly GCA_947086415.1. Lineage (NCBI taxonomy): Eukaryota > Metazoa > Arthropoda > Insecta > Lepidoptera > Tortricidae > Pammene > Pammene aurita. Next base: position 12,736,369 of record OX352296.1, on the reverse strand, counting down.
GTTCCGTAGCCAAAATGGCAAAAACGGAACCCTTACTTTCGTCATGTCCGTCTGTCCGTCCGTCCGTGATGTCCATCCTTACGTATATCACAGTAATTTTACTCGGAAACTATAAGACGTATCGTAATTAAATTTTAACATAAGATGTATTTTGTATGCCGCTACTTAGTTTTGTAGTAATATTGATGAAAAAAATATTATTAGGGGGCACTCCATACATGTAACTAAATGTCAAAAAAAATTGTTGACCCAATATGTACATTCTGCACACACGATAGGTCTTAAAAAAATATATTGAGGTTTGTTTGTATCTCCAAAAAATTATTTCATAAGGTAGATACGAGATTCTGTTATTTGTATTTTAGAAATTAGGTACGAAACCCGTGGTCAGCGTGGTTCGACACGCACTTGACCAGTTTTTTTTACTGTAACTGCCTATTTTATCTTTACCTATCTTCTATAGTGTTATAAACCAGCAATCATTTTATCTAACATATTATTTCAAATACATTTTCAATAATTTACAACTGAATCACTAGCACGATAACCCTTGAGTCCTTACACTAGGAGTCACCGATAAGTTAAATCCCTGGAATTATCTTATGTAGCCGTATAGTGATTCAGTACTAACCTACAATATAAACATTATCTTTATTTTTATGTTTAATTCTCAACATCGTTACTGAACGCGCGATATTTATATGTTATAAAGTGTCGTCCTGTCACCATTTACGATTTACCATGAATTGTTATAAAATTTCAGCCAACTGTACGTGGAAGAGCATGATAACGTGAGCATTCTTTACGCAGACGTCGTAAATTACACCATGATCTCCACCACGCTATCTCCAATGCGGATGGTGGAGCTCCTGAACGAGTTATTCGGCAGGTTCGATGAAGCTTCTGAGGTAAAATATTGTTTTTGGGAATTGTTCGGTTCTCTAAAATGCATCTTATATAATTGTAATGAAATGAAAATGTTTTATTCCAGAATAAATTCCATATATGTACAAATGTAATTAAAATTTAATTAAATTAAAATAACACAATAAATCTGCATACGTTTAAAACAATTAAAAGTAAAAATTCTCGTAGTGGACTGTAACCCAGGAACAAATTTCATGACCAATCGCGTCCCAGGCGATTACTTGTGAAGTGGTTAAGGGTGATATATAATGAAGCCTCGTGAAGGTTAGTTGCCGCTCCGTTGGTGGGTTGAGGAACGGCAGCTATTTAATCGCTTAAAAAAAACTGTCATCGCGTCACGATAGAAAATTCGTCAGATGATAGTTTATATGCTCTCACAAACATGTAAAATCGTCAGCCGGCTGTATCTAGTTGGAAAGACCGTCAGCTGATGCCCTAAAGATCGTATGTTCACGTGACCAGCTGACGGTGTTTTCACTGCGATACAGCTGAAAACTATCATGTGACAAAGTTTCAATCGGGACGCGATGGCCATTTTTTTAAATCGATTAAATGTCTGCCGTTTCTCAACCCACCAATGGAGAGGCAGCTGACCTTCACGAGGCTTCATTACACATCGCCCTTAACCACTTCACAAGTTGTAGCCTGGGACGCGATGACTAACGAAATTTGTTCCTGGCTTACGGTCTATGAGATCTTTGAAACATTTATTTTCATTATTAAATTTGGTAGCCTTGAAAATCCTAGATTACTTACAAAATTATTCAAACTCATTAAATTTTTAACATTTTCGGCCACAAAAAGGTCAAAAGGTTACTAAACTGCTAGCATTTTTGCAGTAAGCCCTTCACTAATGTCTACCTAACTAAGGAATAGCTCTTTATTTCAATATGAAGACGAATAATCGAATTGCATAATTTCAGGAGTTTGACGTCCTGCGAATAAAGTTTTTAGGCGACTGTTACTACTGCGTCAGTGGCATCCCAAAGCCCACTACTCAACATGCCAAAAACTGCGTAGATTTGGGGCTTGACATGATACATATCATCAAGGACGTCAGGTATATTTGATTATTCTAAAATCTAATCAAAAATAAAACTCGATCTTATTTGCTACTGTTAAAGTGTTGTTGGAAATTTCTGATAATATATATGCACATTTTAAGCTTAGGAACAATATCATACGATATCGATTGAACATAACATTCCTACATTTATCACTTTTATCAGTACTAATTGTTAGTGTTTTGTTATTCAAGTCATTGTTCATTAAAGTCTATTAAAAAAAATAAAAACAGGCTTATCTTATTAGAAATTATCTTTATACCTACAAAGGTCAAGTTCATTATCGCCATATTTATGGCCTATTATGATGCAAACATAATTTGATCCAAATCCTATATTAAGTCAAAGTTTTTATTTATTTATTTGGAGAGCCAACAGCTGTGACATAAACATTATAAATTGTAGTAAATACATGAAGCCAATTATAGAAATTCACAGGTAGTGACAAGATACTTAACTAATAGATACTAAGGTTACGCACTTTTTTTATTAATATTCATGATTGCAGGGAAAAGCGATCATTGAACATCGACATGAGAATCGGGGTCCATTCTGGGCGGATTTTAAGTGGATTGATAGGCATGAGAAAGTGGCAATTCGATATCTGGTCGAAAGATGCCACGATAGCTAATAAGATGGAATCTACAGGGAAAGCTGGGTAAGAAAATCCTTACTCGTATTTAGTTAAACACGCCAATTGCGTTAATGATATAAGCATTATCTCTATCTTTCTACTATAAAACTACTATCTACTTAAAAAATATGCAGCCTCGTGACGCCACTGAGTTAGTAACTAATTAACATTTAACTAATTTTGTTTTAATCTAAAGCTTTTTGCTTTTCAGAAAAGTTCACGTGACCAAACAAACCCTGGAATTATTGATAGACTACGCAAGAGAATATATAATCGAACCGAACTTTGAATCTCAAAATCATCCGTTTATCTTAGAAAATAAGTTAGAGACATATTTACTTTCAAGACCTGACAGAGTAAGTTTTCCCAGCATCTACTAACTCACCGATTATTTTGAATAGCATCATCATTTGCTTGCCCTTATTCCATTTACTCGGGTTCAGCGCAGCATGTCTTTTTCTTCCACACTTTTCTGTTGCTCGTCATCTAATCATTCACATCTTTTCTTTACATATAATCTCTCACACAGTTCATCTACCTTTTCCTAATTTTACATAGGCCATATGCCTAACGCGCTTTAACGTATGTGAAGTGCCTAATTTAGTTTATGAAATTAATTTATTTGCAGCCTATTACAGAATACAAGCCGTATCGGAGAGCATCAGTCGGATTCAGCAAAATGATTAAAAAGAGAGTAAGTCAAAATTTATTTTATTACTTACGGTGCGGCCATGTCTGTCATTTTCTATACAAAAAGACTGCCGTTTTTTGCGGGGGAGGGGAACGCTAAATCTATGGCTATTCGTACGTAACGTACAAATAGCCACGTCAGATAAACGTCAGTCTATACAATAAAAATTACCACTGGTCATATGTTTTCGGCAGAGGGGAACGCCTGTCAATGTCAGCTCCGGTTGGATGAATTTTCTAAGCTTAGTATGAATAACTTAAAATCACATTTTTTTGACGTTGATATTATGGTACAGTCACCGGCGATAGTATCTTCCTACACGAAGGCCGCAAAAATATGTGACATGCTCTTATTTGTAGGGCCATAAGATTTTAGGGTGTTGAAATGTTGCTAAGTACCAATTCCCAGCATTCAGACATCGTAAACAAATCTAGTTATACAGTACAGTCACAAACCCGGATTGTTGAGCCACTCGCCATTGTTCGTAATTTAGCCGTGTTATGAATGTCCGATTTTACTACACGGTAAATTACAAACAATGACAAGTGGCTCAACAATCCGGGTTCATGGCTGAACCTACCATGTTCCTACATACTACTACTAGAGCATCTTTTATACTTAAGTACATATGTTGGTATTCAAATTTGCTTACTGTTATTTGCGGGCTTGGGAAATAACTCAATACTGTATTTCCAGTAGCGGTCGGAAAATAAAAACCAATCAAATTATCGGAGAACCACAACTTTTATGGACGAAAATTTGGTAGAATATCAACAAATGTTGAAAGCTGCCGACGCTCAAATGGCTAAGGAAATAGAAGACATGACCAATGGCAAGTAAGTAATAAGAACACAGAATTCTTAGTAGGAACTTATAATTGTTCTATGTATTCTCTATTATATATTTATTTTATATTTCAGGGAGCACTTACAAAAAGAATCAAAGCTAAACAGATTTACGTTGATGTTCGATAACTACAAACTTGAAAAATCATTTTTGTTACTACCGGACCCGCTTTTCAAGTATTACATCACATGCTGTCTCGTTATATCTTTATTAATAGCGCTTATAAATGCTTTGACCACCGATTGGTAAGTACAATTCAGCGACGATAAACAATTGTAACTTATTTAAATAAATCATACTAGGCAGACAATAAAATTAAGTTTAAATGTTTCAGGTATTGCTGTTTCCTTTGGTACACATTTGGCGCCATATTTCTACTAATAACGGGCCTAATAATTATGCAGCCTCTAACTTGGTTTCAATTTTTCTGGAATAAATATAGAGGACTGGAAGAGCCCCGTAATCCCTTCTTAAGGAGAATATATGACATATCGGAGAGTATAACAAGATCAGCAAAACTACGGACAGCTATATACTTGCTGATCAGTTTCACGTTAGCGGCAACCTCTATGGTCAGCGTAATGGAATGTAAAGAAGTTGAAACCGATGACCCTGATGTTCATGCAGACACCGTTTTATCGAACTGCTATTCTTCGTGGGTAAACAAACATATTTTTTATACATTTCTTTAGTACTTGTATATTTTTGTATGGCAAATAGTAACTTGGTATAATGTTTGTTTTTCAGCATGTGACACAATGTTGGGGTTTGGCTTTGCTATTAAACTTTTTGTTTAGTAGAGTATTTTTTATTTTCAAATGGATCGTGGCAGGTGGAATGACTATGTTCTACTTATGGGTAGTGTGGGAAATCAAAACCTCATTTTTTGCAGAAGATGCAACTTTTAATGTGGGATTGGATCCCCGCGTATCTCACACACTATCTGTCATTTTTATTACCATGACACTGTATTTCGTTGATAGAACCACTGAATATAGAAACAGACTGGATCACTTATGGCAGTTACAACTTACGGAAGAACAACAAGAAGCTGAGACTATGTTAAAAGTTAACAATATGCTTCTAGAAAACATACTGCCGGCACACGTAGGTTGGTATTTGACTTTCAATAAGTATACTAATAGGATATAGTATGCACTATCTCTAGATAAATTTAATTAATTTTTTGTTTTGCTTTTAGTGCAAGTTTACTTAGATTTGAACAGATCTATAGACGAACTTTATTACGAGAATTATGATAACGTAGCTGTAATGTTTGCATCTCTAACAGACTACAAATTAGGAGTTGAAGATAACAGTGACGACAAGTTAATGTTAAGTATATTGGATGAAGTGATATCAGATTTCGACAGACTCCTTCTGACGGGCACGTCTGTGTACAAAGTGGAAAAGATTAAAATGGCTGGTTGGACGTATATGGCCGCCTGCGGCTTAGATCCTAACAGAAGAGAATCCATAGATTCCGAATCGTTCAACGACCGTCGGCAGAACACTCCGTACAATCGTACGATAGTTGTCACCATGGTTGAGTTTGCTGCTGCAATGATGATGCAACTGCACAACTTTAATCGCGGATCTTTCCAGTGTTTTGAAGGATTAAATCTACGGATTGGTGAGTATTCCTATAACCCGACAAGACGAAGGGCGTGTAAGTCTTAAATGTGAAGGTTTACGTGTACTTGTTAATCTGTGTAAGGCTTTGTAGCAATCGTAGCAGACAGATAAACCGATTATGATATGTTTTTGATTATGATAATGTACCTAGTTTTTTATTAATTGAACAATTTTTGCGTGAAAACTTGCCTTAACTCATTTAAAATTTTATATGTTTAATGTGTAAAAATTAAAAATACTGTTAAAATTGTGTTAATTGAATAATCGGAGTATATTCTAATAACTAACAACAAAATAAGTAATGCGGTATTTTTATAGGTATCTCTAACGGAAAGGTCGCAGCCGGCGTAGTTGGTTCTATTAAACCATTATACGACATTTGGGGACATGCCGTCAACATGGCTTCGCGAATGGATTCTACAGGTTTAACTGGCAAGATCCAAGTAAGCAGCACTATAGAAACCTATATAAAATTGAGATATTGGTATATGTATATATACATATTCTAATGTCAATTACCTTACCTTTCAGGTAACAGAAAACACAGCAAATATTTTAGACGAGTGCGGAATTGTAACGATGTATCGTGGAGAGACATTTGTCAAGGGAGCTGGCTACATCAAAACATTTTTCGTCCCACTTGACGAACATTACGACTTGGTTAAAAGGGACTTATGTACAGGCTACAGAAATCGACACTACAGTGCGCGCAACATCACCTCATCAGAATCAGATCATGATCCTGATTTTCCTGTTTGTGGAACTAGACATCTCTCAATAAGCAGTGAGAGACGGTTGTCAGAAAATAGCGAAAGGCAGCATTCTGTAAATAGCGATGGCAACTTTAAAGTATCGTCGATAATGGAAGATTTAGAAGATGAAAACGACACTGAAGTTCTTACTGGCGTCACATCAAGTAATTCTATTACTGATGATACTATATCAATGTTGTCAACAGTACACAGTGACACATATTCAGACTCAGAACATGAAGTTCTGGATACTCGTTGTTGATATTTTAAGTAATCTCGGGAAAGCCTTATGTGTTTTAATGTCTAAAGTCTACGATCCGATAGGATCTTACGGAAAAACGGGTCTTCGATTAGAAAATTAGAATGTCTCATGTAACCAGTGATAGTGCCTTAGTACGATTAATAGTTGTAGAGTAGTGTATATAAGTATCAAATAAGGGAAAGATAGAGAAATAAAGTACTTATTGTAAAATTTAAGTATTTATTGTTAAAAAATATATATATTTATCCAAAATAAATTTAAGTGACTAATGGGTTTCTCTTTTAGCCTTAATTACCATTTTATATAATACCTACCATTTACCATGCGATAACAAACGTATTATACATGTCAATTTATTTCGATTTGCGTGATAAAACTTAGATTGTCACGCTAACATTGCTTTTATCTTTCAAGCACCTAGAAACATTGTACAAGACATCGATGCGATCCTTCCCTGGTTCCTTATTGCATTCCTCTAGAGTTTTCCTAATAAGCGCTTTGTGCTGTTTCGGTATAAACTTCACAGCTTCTTCTTCAATGTAGTATCCATTTTTATTTACCACCTTAAGATCTTCAAGAGTGCAGTATAAGAATTTGAAGAATTTCTCATCTTTCGTTCTCTCTTTGCTTCTTAATCTTTCCAACGCATTTAAGTCGAATCCATACTTGCCAGTACATTTTAATGCACTTTCAATGACTTTTGCAGTTTTCTCTGGTTCTAGTTGTATTACCTAAAAGTCAAACAAAATCATATTTTTATTTGATGAAAATAAGTTTATATAATAGAAAAAGTAAATAATTATATATGCTTTTGGTGCGAGGTTTCAATTCTCGAACTAATAATCTAAGAGCTTAAATTTATTAAATTAGTATCGTTTAAGCCATGGGTCTCATAATTAGATTCAACTAGGCCTAAGTTAAATAGTTCTCAATGTAAATATAGAGACCGGACTACCACATCCTAAAAAACATAATTTGGTATCAAACTAGGCTAGATACTTGATAATACTATGTACTAGACAGATGATACACAACTGTATTTACTGTCACACCGATCAGTTCTACCAAAAACTAAGTTGTTGGGCACTCTAATTGTACCTGATGGTACAATAGCCATGAGGATTTTTTTATTTATGTACCTATAGTATCAATCAATTCGTTTTGTTGTGAGGATCAAATGTCTATATAGGGTCAATTGCGTTAAATTAACACAAAAGTCAGATATTAGAGTCAAAGTCTGACATTGGCACTTGTTTCTCAAAACGCAAAAACAAAATAATATGCAACCGTGACGACATGGTTATGATCGTCCGGGCGACTGTGCCTGTGCGGTATGCGCCCTCTTTAAAGTATGGAAAAAAAATGAAATTGCTATTTTGACATTCAAATATTACATACAAATATAATGGTATCGCTGTTTTTTAAATTTCGTAAATACTTACTTAAAAAAAATTGAGTTAGTCTTTGCTTCAAAAACCAATTAGAACAGAAGATTTTTTTAATTTTCTCTTTATTAAGATATATTGTTCATTTTGCAGTCATTCAATTGAATATTACAAAATTCAACATGTGCATTGTTCAGAATCCTATTTATACGCATAAAGTTAACCCATTTGCTAGTTTCAACATAAAATAATAATGTATGTGTGTATATAGAGTACTAAGTAATAAAACTCTAATAAGTAGATTAAGGCTATCTGTACATACATAGATAACCTAATTAGGTATTAAAACCAGCCAGCAGCTTAGGTACAGTTGACTACAAAAAATGTATAGGTACACTTTTTCACCCTATCGCGTTGTCATTAGGTCCAAAAGTGGATACATCTTTTTGTAATCTATTGTAAGTGATTAATCTTACACATTATTCGTAAGTTTTAAGGTTTTCATCTTTGTCATAAACGTTTTAAAAATATTGAGGGCTCGCCTTCACATTTGGGCTTAAGAACCACCCGTAAGCCTGAAACTTATTTTGGGATTTTTCTAAGTTTTTCAAGGTTGCAAGCTATAGTTACCCAGGATGACCCAGGTAAAAGTATAGTAAGTACGGGTTCTTAGCTTGACATACTGTTCATCCAGATGTAAGCATGAAAATTGCCATACAACACAGCAGACAGTATCTTTACCGATACCATAGGCCGTATTCTAACTTTAAAACACGAATAGACACGATCCAACTTTAATACAATTCCAATGCATTAACTACGCAATACAGCTCACGCCTAAACGTCTGAATCAGAAATATCAGAATTTGCTTGAAAATTATTCCGACGCAACTCCAATACAACTTCAATATTGGTTGAAGATTGGTTGATTATTTGTTGTGTGTTGGAGTTATGTTTAAGGTTGATTGTGTTTTTAATGTATTGTTTATGTATTTTAAAACTAGAACACGACACCATGAGTTGATGCCGACTACCAGATCTGATCATGATTGGATCTATACACGGTTAATCTGAGTAACCCGAGAGATTTTAACCATAAATTCCTGAGGTCATACGGAGTAATAAATGTCATATGAATTTAGGTCACTTTCACCAAAAAAAATTTTTTTTTCGATTTTTTTAATGCTTTCGAACATAAAAACATTAATGTTATTGTTAAAACTGTCGAATAAAATAAATTAGTACATTTTTTCCGTAAAATATAGTTTACGTAAAGTATTCCTTGGCACTTTTTGATATCTGTCAATAACATAAAGCTCTATGTCAATAAGAATGTCTAGACTAGACCCCATAAAGGGTGAAATCGCCATCAAAAAAGCGTTTTGCACTGAGTCACAATAAAAAAATGTTTTTTTATTTAATTGGTAGTAACTCCGAAACTAGGCCAATTCCAGAAAAGTTTATACGACATTTTAGTCTCCACTTATGATCAGGACTTTATGGTTGAAATCTGTCGGGTTACTCAGATTCACCGTGTATGCATGCAAAGTTTGATGCTTTAATCAAGCGGAAAAAATGCCGTACGAATACAGGAAAAGCTTATTTTCCGAAAAATATAAAAGAGCACTTACCACTTCACAGGTACACTCCAAGGCAAATATCAAGCAGAAGGCGGTTATGTAACGCATTTTAGATCGCTGTTCGTAAATGGAAAAGCAAGGTTTGTGGATGCAGTGTGACCTTTGAAGCCTGACTGAGGTTTAATTTATCCAAATCCTTTTTATATAGCCTACATGGGTTGAGGATAATTTAGTGCTGCTATTCGCTATGTTACCTTTGAAGTTAATATGAGCTAAGTTCGGAAGGTTATGTCATATGAATTTTTCCTTCCTATTGTGACGTCGGTAACTGCTTATTAACAAAGCTATTTACCTACATTTACCATGATATTCGTTACCTCGCGGTCGTTGATGTAATTCATTATATTTTGTATGAATAACCTGATAATGTATGGTCCATACCTAAATTGCATTTGAGGATATCGGGTAAATATTGCGAATAGAAAGTGCTATTTCGGTTTATACTGGTATTAACAGTCCAGGGACGGCGTCACTCGGCAGGGTACTATGAAAATTTCCATACAATGAAATTTAAATAACATTTTAACGGTGGCAGATGGTTTGGTGCAGTGCAACCGACCCTTACTAAAGATTATTTTGAACGAAACACCAGAAAAAAAATCGAACACCCCATCCAAAGCAAAATAAAAGCAGTGCGAAAATACGAGGAGCTTGAGCTTTTAAGTAATTCATTTTATTTATTTACATTTTACAAACAATCCATATAATAGCAACAAGTAGCGAATATAATTAAAAACAGAAATTAAAAGCTGATAATAAATTACAATGAAAATTATGTACAAAAAATCCTTTATCGGATAAAATAAATATTAATAAAACTATTACTTAGTCCTATATTTTGAGTTATACTCGTATGTACAATGTCAATATGAGTATGAGTTTTCCTTAAAAAACAACGTGAGTGGGAGTAGCGCGGTGGTAACACTTGAAAACTTCAAATGCAGTATCGGCGGAGTCTCTCCCTTTCTTTGCTCTGCATTCCTCCAGAGCTTTCTTAACTCCCACCTTATCAGCACCCTGTGGCAATTTCGACAGAGCAACATCGACGTTCAACCTTCCATCGCGATCCATAATCCCAGACTTTTGGAAGAAGCAAAGCATGAATTTCTTCAAAGCTTCATCGTCCTTGAAGTTTTGTTTTTTTGCTTCGGCCAAAACCTCTGGTTTGACTCCGGATTCCTTCATGCATTCTACTGTGTACTGTTGAACCTTGTCCTTTTGTGATTTTGATAAATGAACGTTCTAAAAACATAAAAAATATTGCTACTTTAATTATTCAAACTACAATACCGCCGAAATAAATAATGAAAATGAGCCTTTCTTGTCTGGATTTGTTTAAACGAAGCAAATTTTACTCTATTAGTTGATTTAAAAACAATATTTACCTGGATGACATTTAAGCATTTTACGACTGTTTCAATAGCTAAAAACATATTGACAAAGCCAACTTACATTAGCCCAAGCCACTGCAACAAACGCAGCCAAAATCAAGAGGGTCTTCATCTTGTCCGAGTAGTGGTGGTGATATCCCAAAGCAACTGAAGCAGTTACTGAATGAACTGACTACACAATAATCCCTTTTATATAGATCACGAAGGAAATCGAGTCGGGCTCTATACATAGGTGCGAGGAAATATATACTATGGAAATCATTAATACGCTATGTCAGGGTTGACATCTTTCCGGAGGTTCAATAAAATTGTTGTTAACACAAGTAGGTACTCGTATTTATTATAGCTAAGATCCATTCGATCGGTCGATATATTTAGTTATAATTTGTTTTTAATCTCTTCCTCCCCCATCCCTGATTCTGTTAGTTAGACTAAAGTTTTCTCAAATTTTGGGACAAATAACTGCCTCTTGAGTTCTCATTTTTTGGAATGGGGTCTGCTTGAAGTAGAGTCGACGTCGGACAGCCTCTACCCCTGTTTCGTTTAACCAGGTTTTACGCTATCTGTACAATACGAAGTACCTACCAAAATAGTATTTACTACGCCATTTTATCGAGTTTTTTGGTAATATAGATAGTTGATATTAGGTATACATAAGAATACCTTCGACCAACTAGATGGTCTAACAGCCAACTAACCAAATCCGAACAGCCCTGGACACCAACTTTCACACCGCACTTCATGAGGTCAGATTGGAATAAATGGCGGACACCATCCGAAACCAAATTACGCAAGGGAATCACGACCCTCAGCAATAAAGAAAACGACACAGGGGGGAGGAGGAAGGATACCTTCGATGGGTAAAATTATATTTATGCCAATGCCATATTTCTTCTAATTCTGTTTAACAGCCCGCTCTACTAAGCCAGACCAGAGGTCCAGGTTCGCAAATGAGTAATTTAAATCTACCTACGTGCCAATTTTGCTTACACATACCGGGATACCCGGTGTAGTCCGGATTACGACGCACATTTCAAACAAATACATGCATAATATTCATTTAGTATAAAAAATGTAAACAGATCGAAAATGCCCTCTTATATAGTATAACCTACAATGTACTGGTCCGGTTAGTAAAATATGTAACAGGGTTGGTATATAAATTAACAATTTCTTGCAAAGCAAGGTGGCCGGTTGGCAGTGACACGTCAAGAGTCAAGTTCTAGACTTGGTCGTAACAGGACAACTAGGTCACACCGATTAGACGGTTTTAACGCATAAATAATTTAAATATGTTTAGTACGGAACGGCATTTTCCTTCAAGACACACATACATATTTAAATCAAACAATTCTTAATTGCTGGCACAATTTTCATGTAAAAATTGACGCTTATTTGTAGATTAAAATAACAATTCAGTGGAACGATGAAACCTTATAAAGGGCAGGGTAAAATAACTGTTGGCTTCAACCGCAATATTACTCGTAACCTTCACTATGCTCTACAAATAAAAATAAACTTGGTCTATTTCTTTGAACGTATATATACATGTTTTTGTTGTTATTTGGCGTCTATATCATTTAGGTATATAGTAAGTTGGATTTTAGGTTTTATCTTATCGAGAGGAGAATAAATTAAAAACTAACCGATTTTGTCATTAACTGCCCTACTATTATGTATATGGGGGTATACCCTATTATGATCTACTCGTACCTACATCATCATCATCCTCCTAGCATTTGTCCCGGCCTCTGCCACGGCTAACTGAAGCCTGAGGTCCGCTAACCAACTGGCGTAGGCACTTGTTTTTACGAAAGCGAGTGCCATCCAACCTTCCGACCCAGAGAGGAAACCAGGCCCTACTAGGTCCGGTTTTCTCGCAATGTTTTCCTCCAAGCGACTGGTAAATATAAAATAATATTTCGTACTTAAGTTCCGAAAAACTAAGTGGTATACACGAGCCGGGGTTTAACTTCGAAACCTCCGGATTTGAAAGTCTGACATATTACAATCAGGCTCCCATGCCAGCGCTTCTATACCTTATACGTATTTTAATATGCAACTAGAAGAGCCACCAGTTAAGCTACCTGGTTACAATGGGACCAACTGTGAATACTCTTTCAAACAAAAAAAGAATTTTCCAAATCGGTCTAGCCGTCTTCGAATCGAAATCGAATCATCAATCAATTCGAATGAACGGTGAACATACTTAAAAAAAAATTGCAAAAACTAAGATCCAGACGAATTGATAACCTCCTCCTTCGAAATCTTGAAGTCGGTTGAAAAGGCAATTCCACTCTAGAAAATTATTTAAAAAATTTCATGCTATCCAAAGAAATCTAGTAAAAAAAGGTTTTCCCTCACTGACACAAAACCCTGCAGATTAAGTTGTACGGCTTCGGTAGCATGAGTGTCAGTAGGAGCAGTGCTAGCAGTGTCCACCCACAGCGATAATACCTTACGACGTCAACACTCAAGGTAGTCATTGTTAAGTAACGACGAAACACTTGAAGACGGATTGGTCGAAAATTTGCTGTTTTTTGTAAGTGCAGTGTTTCTAATTTGCAGTTAACAGAACTTGATACGCATCCTTCGGTAGAGGTAAGTCTTTGCAGAGGAGTAAGGCTATGTTCACACGGAGTAATTTTTCCCATTTATTTAATAATTTTTTTGACATTTAGTTAGGTACGAGTATAGGTGTGGAGTGCCACCCTATGTTAAAATTTCAACAACGACACGTCTTATAGTTTCAGAGTAAAATCGCTGTGACATACGGACGAACAGACGGACATGACGAAACTATAAGGGTCCCGTATTTGCCATTTTGGCTGGTTTTGTCAGCGAGGATGCTAGACTTTCGAAATGATTTTTTGCGAATGCTATGCTCAGTGTATTTACGTTGTTTCATTTACATGAACAAACTGGTATCTCGTGTACGTAAGTACCTAGGTTATATAGCGAGTTCGCTATCAGTTGTTTTTGTGGGAAAGATTGGGAAGCTGGGGAAGATTGTCAATAAAGTATGGAGCCAATAACATCTTTACGCCGTTGTTTCCTTCTAAAATACCAACATAAAATAAGAGGATCCACGATGGCGTGCACTCAAAAAGTGGGCGGTTCATTCGGCAAAATCGAGTCGAATAGGTTAGACGTTGTTTGAACAGCAATCTCGTGTAAAGCCGCCATCAAATATATCGGAGCGGCCAAGGTACCTACTCAAAAATATCTGAACATGCACTCTATCGCCTTATTAACAATACAGAAAGAAAGTACGAGTATAGTTACGCGAAAAAATCGAATCGAAGCGCCGCCGTGTTAACGTAGCCTTCAATTTTGCTTACAGCTGATATAATCCCATTAAGTCGTATTTTATTAGAAAACTAAAGTAGACAGCTACTTTCGTCGCATTGTCGACTATGATGTACAGTCAGCTGCATAGAAAAGGACCCCGCCCTGCATACAAACTTTGTATGTAGGCCGGGCAGTGTAGTTTAGGAACAAGGTTTTAAGCACGCCATGGACTGCTAAACAAATAGAATTGCTAATCGTCGAAACGCGTTAAATCGATTTGCCTAAGAAGGATTTTTACATAGTTTTGATGTTGTTGGTGATGACTTATTCCTATTATTCCTCATTAGGAACAAACAGCTCGCAGAACAGTTTTCCGTTTTTCACGATCTTGAGCTCTTTCCAGCCGAGACCAGTTGAGCCAAACTCCTTCTCAACTCCCTCCATGTGGTGCGGAGCCGTCCCAACCGCTTACTCCCAGTAATTTTACATTTTTTATTGCAAAAAATCCTGACTTACTATTGAAAACGTCGTTTTATACATGACGTCCACACGACGAAATTACCACATACGTACCTAAAATCTTCAAAAAACTACTTCGATATCGTTTTAGAATCCACACCATGGCAGACGAGTCATCTGAACCCACCTGCCAACTCCGTCGACGCCGTTCCGCTGGCAACCCAAACTTACCCCTTAACCTCGAGGTGGGGTACCAGGTGAACGAAGGAGGGCCCAGCCAAGGAACCCCGTCTCCGTCTCCTGGGTGCATCAAGTTTGCTCCCTCGAGGGAGCCAGGGAGGGAACCTACTTCGGCCCTTTTAGAGTTCAGGAAGAAGCAACAGTCTTTCGATATACAGGTATGATTGTACATAAGACGTAATTCTTATTTACGAACGTTTCAACTCCCCTTGGTCTCCCCTCTACATACTCAGATAGACTGCACCGTTATAACCCCTTATTTTCCAAAGTCTAGTAAAAATTACACCATTTGACCGATTAGTTACGGAGGTCCATTCCTTTAATTGGAATCCACTCGCAATGTCTGATTGATGGTGATTTTCGTGAACCTAGTGGCTCGAGGCTCTTAGGTAGGGGAAGGCCGGGTAAAGCGAACACCCCAGGCAAAGCGAATACTGCCTATCAGACTCAAAATATTTGTCCTTGAGGCGCTGCATGCCTGTTCCTGTGCCACGGTGTTCGGCAACCTTCACTCAATGTGCGGTAAAAGCCGATAGGAACTACCGCTCCGTGTCGCCGCGCGAAGTTAAAAATAAATGTTTTTGGTGAAAATTTTCGATTTTGAAGATAAGAATGTTGATTATTATTTATTATACTATAGTAATATTCTTCGATTCTGGTTTCCGATGCTTATATTACCTGTTAAGGTATCTTATTCTATCTATGATTTATTTCTTCTAAAATATAGCAACGGTATTTTTTTAACAGGTTATTCTTGTAAACGTAGAAATGGGGCAAAGTGAATCGGGTAGAGTGGATAACATATTCGCAAGGATGTGTATTCAAAAAAAAATAAAAAATGTTAACCGAACTAAATCCTAAAAGACGACTGAGAAATTTAATAATACCGTGTACCTATTTTGTG
Source organism: Pammene aurita (assembly GCA_947086415.1). NCBI lineage: Eukaryota > Metazoa > Arthropoda > Insecta > Lepidoptera > Tortricidae > Pammene > Pammene aurita. The sequence goes on along the minus strand of OX352296.1, from coordinate 12,720,248 downwards.
GACAATTGTACATAAAATAAGATGGACAACCAACTGAAAATTGGATTCGCTGTGATAAATGTCTGCAGTGGTGCCATGAAAATTGTACAGCCTATGAAGGTTGTACAGCCTAATGAAGTAGTTTATAATGTTCCTGTTAATTGGATCTTCATTAATTATTAGTTTTTTTAGATTTTATGACCGTATTCTCTTTGCCCAAGGGCTATATCCAATTTACCCGGCAGTCTGGGCAAAGTGGATACTATGATTTTTTTACTTTTTGTTTCAAATGACCTAAATCGTTAAATATTATGGCCAATCTTTTATTTTTATCTAAAGTCTAATATACAAAGACTGATTAGAGACATTTGTTTTATTTCTTAGTTGTACATATTTTTTATAATTTGCGAACAAAGGTAAAGTATCTACTATGCCCGGACTTCCCCTATACATTTTTATAAATCATATTTCGTATAGAGAACGTGAGGCCTATTCGATGGAACTCGACGCGACTCGTAGTGCATCTTGCTCACGCTAATTGGTGCGAAAAAAAAAATACCCTGCCAGAGACTGCAAAAACTAACCTGTAACCATAATAATAAGTTGGTTATTGAAAAAACCTTAGCATCTAATTTTTATATCTATCCATAACTACTCGTAACTTTTAGTCTAATGTCACTTTGTTGTTGGTAGATCGAGGAGTGTGAAGAGGAAGAGATAATAATAGAAAGTGACGAAGAAACCGAGCCAGGCATCCCAGCTCCCATGATCAACCGAGCCGTGACGCCGACGCCTATCCAAGACTTCGCCGGCAGCGTCGTTTACACTGAAGGTTTACATTTTCACTTCTTGCCCCTTAGTACTTAATTGTAAAGAAACCACAGATCCGAGTTTGGAAGCGAGCCGGGCACCCCAGCCTCCATGGCCAACCGAGCCGTGACGCCGACGCCTATCCAATACTTCGCCGGCAGCGTCGTTTACACTGAAGGTTAACATTTTCGCTTCTTGCCCCTTAGTACTTAATTGTAAAGAAACCACTGATCCGAGTTTGGAAGCGAGTCGGGCACCCCAGCCTCCATGGCCAAACGAGCCGTGACGCCGACGCCTATCCAAGACTTCGCCGGCAGCGTCGTTTACACTGAAGGTTTACATTTTCACTTCTTGCCCCTTCGTAGTTAATTGTAAAGAAACCACAGATCCGAGTTTGGTAGCGAGTCGGGCACCCCAGCCTCCATGGCCAAACGAGCCGTGACGCCGACGCCTATCCAAGACTTCGCCGGCAGCGTCGTTTACACTGAAGGTTTACTTTTCACTTCTTGCCCCTTAGTACTTAATTGTAAAGAAACCACAGATCCGAGTTTGGAAGCGAAGTCGGGCACCCCAGCCTCCATGGCCAAACGAGCCGTGACGCCGACGCCTATCCAAGACTTCGCCGGCAGCGTCGTTTACACTGAAGGTTTACATTTTCACTTCTTGCCCCTTAGTACTTAATTGTAAAGAAACCAGAGATCCGAGTTAGGAAGCGAGCCGGGCACCCCAGCCTCCATGGCCAGCCGAACCGTGACGCCGACGCCTATCCAAGACTTCGCCGGCAGCGTCGTTTACACTGAAGGTTTACATTTTCACTTCTTGCCCCTTAGTGCTTATTGTAAAGGAGCCCGGTCCGATTTTGATCGAGCAGTGTGAGGAAGAGATAGTAAATAAAGATGTATTACAATCGTTTACAGATAATCACAAAAATCGATGTGGTTTATTTTTATATATAATTGAGAGCATTCACCCGTGTGCACACTGTGCACAAACAAACATGACGAGAGGCCTCATCCCAAATGCCGCAAAATATAATCTCAGGAGTCGCAATTCGGAGAAGAATTAGCCAATCGCGCCCGCGCCTATAGCAGCCTAGTAGCAAAGTGTTGGAGCGCCCGCTATGTGATGCGAGTAACCAACCGTAGATATATAAAATGAAGGTACCTAGGTACTTATTAACTAATTGGTAGTTGCCAATTAGCAAGTCTTGCCCGAACCAGGAATTTTGTATATTTTACTTTATTTGAAACATAGCATAGTAGGTTTTAAAACTCACCGCTTTGCATATACCCTGTGAGCCCGGGTTGCCTATAGGGGTTATTAGGGCATCTGCCGCGAATGCAGAAGACGCTGATTCGTTCCCAGGCGTGGGCACCGGAGGCCTTGATCACTTTTTCCTTTGTATATGATATCTATTTAAGTTTTTACTCGGTTTTATTGAGTTTTGGGCCATTTTGACTATTGTAATGGTCACAGTACGATGGTTTGAATGGATTTGGTTAAGCCACCAGATGATGCTGCTGGTAGGAAAACTCAGGTCAAATATTAGTTCTCTAAGTAAAAAAAAACACTAGGTAGAAAAATTTAAAACAAGGTTCAAGAAAATATGATTTTCGTAATTACTTTAAAGGTAAAAAAACAAAGACATAAAATAGGAAGGAAGACGTGGTCCCACGAAGATAAAACTGTGATTCCATAATAAGGCGCGGTCTCGTGCATACACACGAGTGCACTTTCGACGTTTGAACCAATCACCGCTCGTCCACAAGTTGTATATGTGTGCGTGTCGCGTGTAAACACGAGGAAATCGGCTAATTATGAATCACAATTTTGTCTTCACGGCACCGCGTCTTCTTATTTTGTCTATGGTAAAAATGAACATGATTTCTTTTTACAGGACCTCAAGTAATGGACTTCCTGAAGGTCAACGCTATAGAACAGGACTGCCTCACAGACGTCTCCGACGCGGAATCGGAGGCCGAAGGCGAGGAGTAAAAATAATTCTATAACAGATATCGTTCTATTTATTCCTATTCTTCGTGTATTATTAATTATGTATGTTGAGATTATCGCAAATAAATAAAATGAGTTGTTGATGATTTATAAATTTATTCTCAGGGTAGTCAAATATAACTAGTTATATCATAAATACTGTGCTGATACATACCGTACTTAACCCTTTGACCGCCAAGCATCGGACGGAAAAATCGTGCCCTCAGCGCAAGCGCGCAAGGCAAACCGGTTTTATTTTGGACGTGATATCACGTGCTGGCACTAAGGGCACGACTTTCCGTACGCGTGATTTCACGTCTTTGGCGGTCAAAGAGTTAACGATACAAAATACATATTTAAGATCACCAGAAAATGCCTAGTTAATTCCGGAATTCATTTATTTTCTCCAGTAAAGAACAAAATCGCCATCGCCAAATCGACCCTATGTTGACATTCACTTCACTGCTAACTAGCTACTCCAATCCTGGAGTGCGATTTTTGAAACTCACTGGTGATATCAAAGTCACCGGTGACTAAAATTATCACCGATGACTTTTATGTCACCATTTTCCAAAAGCCGTATTTTTGAAAGTCACCCGCTGTTTACCAACATGCAGAAATTTTACAATATCAAATTTACAATTTTACAAATTTTACCAATGGTTTCGTAAGCCGATAATCGCAAATGCTTGCCATTTTTAGGGTTCCGCAGCCAGAATGGCAAAAACAGAACCCTTATAGTTTCGTCATGTCCGTCTATCCGTCCGTCCGTCCGTATGTCACAGCCATTTTACTCGGAAACTATAAGACGTATCTTAATAAAATTTAGACAGAATGTGTATTTTGTATGCCGCTATTTAGTTATGTAGTAAAATTGCTGAAAAAAATATTTTTAGGGGGGGAGCGCTCTATACATGTAACTAAATTTAATTTTTTTTTTACCAAATATCAACATGTTACACATCAATCGATAGGTCTTTGAAATTAACATTGAGGTTTCTTTGAACAATTTGTGATTAAGTGAATATTTTCAGAAATAATCGCTTCGTAAGTCAAAAAAATAGCGCCCCCTGTGCCCTGTGACTTTTGAACTGTACGTCCAAAAAATACGAAAAAATTTGAGAAGATGCGCATTATCACAAACATTCTACGAAAATTGTTTTGAACATTCGGTTCATCGGTTCGGTGCGGAACATCGGTTAAGCCATTTTTGAGTTATTTCCAAAAAAACTTCTTCATTAGGCATCAGTTACGACCTTTTGGCATTAGTTTGGTTCTTATTCCATTGAAGCTACGGAACCCTCCATTATGCGTGGTCCGACACGCACTCGGCCGTTTTTTATATTTTCAATAAATCGTCAATCGCAAATGTCACAATCGAGCCCCACTGCCAATGAGGGTTTCCGCGATCGAGTTTTTCAGTAGATGGCAGCACCGTGGCGACAGGTCTAGCTGTCACAATCCACCAATCATGTTTAACCATATATTTTTTGATTGGTGGATTTTGACAGCTACTGTCAAAAAGACCTGTCGTCACGGTGCTGCCATCTAGTGAAAATCTCAATCGCGGAAACCCTCATTCTTCCGAAAAACATACTTTGGCGTTTTTGGCAGATGTCACATACGTCAACTGTCAAAAACAATCGAATGGTGATTTCAATTACGAGTGGCTAGGGGCACTCGTAAATCGATATCATAGGTATGACAAACGTAAGTCACCGATGAGTTTCAAAAATACGAACTTTCGGAAATCACTCACATCGGTGAGAATTAGTCACTTGGTGAGATTCAAAAATCGCACTCCTGGTTAAAGTTTATCACCTTGCAACAGAGGCGTTATTCAGATATTTGTGACCACCTTGGCCGCTCCGATATATTTGATGGCGACTGTACCTATACTTACGATGTATCCTTGTTAGTAGTTCAACCTTGATAGAGTTGAAGGCCAGTTCGTACATCCGTAGTAAACCAAGTATTAGGTATGTACAGTCGATGACAAAGATATGTTTACACTTTTGCACCCTATTGCAAAGGAGTAAGGTGCAAAAGTATTAAACATATCTTTAATGTTGACTGTACATTTAATGGACAGTCAAGAGCTGGTTACGTCAGATATGACACAATAATGAGAGCAACGAAACCCGTCTAGTAAGATTGCAATACTATCCTTATTGCTAGATCCGGGCATCTGGCAGCTTTTAATGGGTGGAGGTCAGAGTGAGACTAGCAACATTTTTCAGTTGGAAAAAAGTAATAACAAAATAGGTAAAAAGTAATACCAAACTAGGTATAATCAAATTATTTAGATAACCTCTCATAATACTGCTTCAAAACCAGATTTGTATTCTTAAAGTGGTTTGCATTCTTTGACCTCCATTACTTTACAGCTGTCAGATGTCCGGATCTAGAAATTAGCATAGTATAGCAAACTAACGAGAGGGGTTTCGTTGCTCTCATTATTGTGTCATATCTGACGTGGACGATCTTCGTTTATAAGCCATCACATCACAGACGCCTTATTTTGGCAATAGTCGCTTATTAGATTATTCAGCGACAGACATGGATCAGACGATCTATTTTTATTATGGCTTCACTGTCTAACCTTTGGAACGCCAATAACACCTAAAGGTGTCATGCATAGCTCGGACATTTCATAGCAAAAATAAATATTGTATAGAACATGATGCACACTTTTTGACACTTTTTGGGTTCTGATTATGAATGTAATATAGAAATATATTATTAAAATACTGTACATAATACGAATTTAATGAATTGAATGAATGAATTATTTATTTATTCCATGTAACCAAGACACAATATTATTAGTGGATCTTATAGACTAAGGGGTTAGTAGGCTTAAAATAGAACAACACTGACAGGGGTATGCAATCCCTCGCAGTGTGACATGTACAGACAGTCAAACCTATCCGCAATCATGCTCAGGATGCTGTTGGGACTGCGGCGCACCCGGCGCACCAGGGATGCTGCGCGCTTGCGCAAGGTCGCGTAGAAGCAGTCCACGCGCGCCGCCGCGAACATCCCTGATGCGCTACAGAAACGAGGCAGTCCCATCAACACCCGGAACGCATTGTTATACTGGACCCTAAGGGCCCCATAGGCCCGCTGCGTATACTGCGCCCACAGATTGCAGGTGTATAGGGATGTGCAAAACGCCTTAAACAATGTCACCTTAACCTCTTTGGAGCACCTTGCAAATCTTCGGGCGATCATATTTGCTCGGACAGACAGGGCCCTTCGTTCCCGTTCTATGTCCATGTCGTCTTTGAGGTCGGTTGTAATGACATGGCCTAGGTACTTGAAATGGCTCCCTCATCTGTCTTGCGACCGCACTCAAACACCATGAACTTACTCTTGGTATCATTGTATTTGAGGCAATGATCTGTCACATACCGTTCACAGATTCTTAGCAGCCTGCGCAGCCCACATACCGACGCACTCAGCAGAACCATGTCGTCCGCATAGGTTATGTTATTGACACAAACTCCATCAATATGGCAGCCGACATGGGTCCTGCTGAGCTCCTCGATTAGTCCATTAACATACAGGTTAAAGAGCGAAGATGAGGTCAACCCCCCCTGCCTCACCCCGCACTCCAACCTGTAGTCGTCAGACTGGGCATCCGCCCATCTAACGCTGTTGACCTGGTTTCCATACCAGTACTTAAACATTCGAATGGTTTCCTGCGGTAAACTGGTGTTTTGCAGCTTCTCCCACAGGAGATCATAGGAAACCAGGTCAAAAGCTCTAGATAGATCGAGGAAACAGGCTACAAACCGGGGTTTTACTACTGGCATAATACCTGACAGTGCTCTTAAGACACAGGATTGCAGATTCTGTAGATAACTGTGGTCGAAAACCCATTTGGTTATCGTGCAGTTTTATATGACTTTTTAGCTGTGAATTAAGCACACTATCAAGTACTTTTGCCATGATTGTTGCCAACGAAATTGGTCTGTAGTTGTTTCTATCTGCCAGGTCCCCAGTTCTGTTTTTAGCAATAGGTACAACAATCGTCCGCATTAGGTTATCTGGCAGATAGGAATGCCTAATACACAGTGTATAAAACATTGCCAACACTCGAGATATATGCGGACCTGCATGCTGGAGGTGTTCGATAGATAGACCGTCGAACCCGGGAGATTCCTCTAGACATTGATTTAATAATTTTGGCAATGTCCTTAGCAGTAAGGCTAGGACCGACGCTCTCAATCTGGGTCTTACCCTCGAACCCCTCCAATTTCGTTATATGTGAGGCTGATTGTATAAAGAAATGATCCTTAAAAAGGTTGGCTATGCTTTTAGGGTGGCTAACGCCCTCTACGCTTGCCGGGTGGCCACCCAAAGGTTTCAACTTGTTTGTGGCCTTCCAAAAGGCGCGGAAATCCTTTTTTGAGTGGTGAGACGCAATAATATCCATCTTTATTTGCGTCTCATGATCTTGGCACCATTTCAAGCGCGATCAATACATCTTGTTTTATCAATACATCTTGTCAATACATCTTGTTTTATTTCGGTGTTATACTCGTTTTGCGATGTTTTGCGCTATGAAATGTCCGAGCTGTAGTCATAAGAGTCGTTCCCACAGAGCGCCAAGGACACCTATAAGTGTTATGACGTACGCTGTTAAAATAACCTTCTTACTTTCAAGTAAGGTTTGTATTGGCTCGCTTAATCGCGTCTGGGATGTTGGTGTGTGAGTGGCGTTTTTGTAAGCTCGGCACAATTATTTGAAGTATTTTATTGCACTTCATAAAGTAACAATTCGTTTATTTTATAACTAGCTGTGCCCGCGGCTCCGCTCGCGTGGAATTCGGTCTGTGTCAGTAAGCGCCTAATTCACCCCTAATTCCTCTCCCGCTACCCTGGAGGCGGAACTTGAAGTAAAGTTGACAGATGGATACAGTAGAGAACAGTAGTCCTGATAAAATATTTCTGTATCCATGACTCTTGCAAATTTAACTCAATCGAGTGTAGTGGCCACCCCCCCTTTCAGACGTTGAATTTTTATAGGCTATAACCTGACTGGGGATTTTCTTGAACTGAAATAAGTAATCCTTAAGGGGTGATTTCTGGAATAACAATGAAACAAAACCGGCCAAGAGCATGTCGGGTGATGCTCAGAGTAGAGTTTCGTAGTTGCCGCCCTGTTACAAAACATTCGTTCAAAAGGTCGTTTATTAAGGGATATTTGGCGGCGCTTACGTCATTTTACTATCCGGCACTTCCTTTCACTATGCGTTTTTGACTGATAATTCAAAAACGGCTAAACCGATTTTATTCAATATAGTTTTTATTGAAAGTTCTTATCAGGCCTCACTTCTATTATTTTTTTCTATTTTTTTGGACCCAGGGTTCAAAAGTTAGATGGAAGAGACGCCCTTTTTTGAACTTTCAGATCTAATATTTACGAAATTATCAGTTTCATCCAAAAAATGTATTAGAAGACCTGTGTTCTATTTTAAAGACCTATTCAATAATACCGAACACGATAGGGTTGAAGCGAAAAAAAAATCAATTTATGTGTACCCTAATAAAAATATTTTTCCAGTTTTTATTCTAATACTTTGGCGGCGTGATTTTTGCACATACTGATACCAAATTTCAGCTTTCTAGTGCGAACGGTCACTGAGCTAGACACCGCGGACAGACGAACAGACAGACGGACGGACATGGCGAAACTATAAGGGTTCCTAGTTGACTACGGAACCCTAAAAAGAGATAAATAGTAGTTTACGTCACACCTGGCCATAATGTGAGTTTTACCGCTCGCTACGCTTACGGTAAAACTCGCATTATGGCCAGGTGGGGACGTAAAATTGTGTACTCACCACGGGCAGTAAAAAAGAAAGCCCTCTATCGCATATTTACAACCCTCGCCTGCGGCTCGGGTCCCAAATACCTGCGATTTCGGGCTTTCTTTTTTTTACAGCCCTAGGTAAGTAATGTACTATTATGTAACTGTTAAGTAATAAGGCCTAATTACGTAAAGAAGCATACACTGCTTTATCTACACACATATTAAAAATCCTAAATGACGTGTTCGGAAACCATTAGAATGACCGCCATTACACCGCCATGACCAACCTTATTGTGCCGGCGGTCAGGAGGGGGGCGTGCCGGCGGATTTTCACTACGTTACCGTAGGTAATGAATTTTCATACATTTTTACCACACTGTCACAGATAATACTCTGATGTTACGTTACTGGTTGCAATAATGGTGGTAATTACATACGGTTTCCGAACGCGGAATAGAGGATTTATGATATTGGTGTAGATCAAGATATATTATTTATTCTTCAATGTAAGCCCATTACAATGCACTAATGAACGTCAGAGAAAAAAAAAATGTGAGTGTCGTGGAACACTCGGTTGGAACGAAGTTATTATTGAATTTTTGTGGTTTTAATTTTTTTTGAAATTTTTGAAATTTTCACTTTTAGGACTTTCTCGAGATTTTTCACTTTTTTCACTTTGTCACTTCTCACTTTCACTTTTCACTACACTTTACTTCACTTTATTCTATTTTACATGTTTCCTAATCGTATGGGTGTCGCGTTTTCGTGACGTGACGCTTTTTCGTGACGGTCACGTGACTTTTTTTTGCCTATACGCGAACCGTCCGATAAGGAACTTCGTTCCAAAACTACCACATAAATATGAACACCTTGACCAAAAAAATACAAACTATTTCAATACCAAATTTCATCTAAATACGTATAGCGGTTATTGGTTGTTTCTTCCCCATGTAATGGGTGGACCCATTTTGCACCCGCTTAAGGGATAATTTCTGAGATAAAACTATTTTATTTCCTTTTCCAGAGCTCAAATTATCTTCTTACCAAATTTTATCTAAATCGATTCTGCGGTTAATAATTCCCTATACAAATTTCCAACTCCCTTTTCACCCCTTTAGGGTTGATTTTCGGGGTGAAAACTATCCTTTGTCCTTTCTCGAGACCCATACTATCTCTATACCAAATTTCATCTTTATCAGTTCAGCGGTAAAAAAATCCTCATACCAACTTTCAACCCCCTTTTCACCCCCACAAGGGTTTATTTTCGGGATAAAAACTATTCTGTCGTTTTTCGGGACTCAAATGATCTCAATACTAATTTCTATTAAAAATTCTCCATACAAACTTTCAACCCCCGTTTTACCCCCACCAGGGTTGATTTTCGGGATTAAAACTATCTATTATCCTTTCCCGGGAGTCAAACTATCTCTATACAAAATTTCATCAAAATCCGTTTAGCCGTTTTCACGTGATGCGCGGTCAAATAAACAGACAAACAGATAAACAGATAAACAGACAAAAATTCTAAAAATTGTTGGAACGTGTTCTGTTATCGATTCTAAGTATCCCCAGCCAACTTTTTTTCGATTATCTTCCATGTACAGACTTTCGACCCTCTTCAGCTTTATTATATGTATAGATACTATAATATTGAAATGTTTATTGGCATAATTAGCTATTTATGTACAATATTTGGTCTTCATTTTTACCAAGTAAATCCAATAAGTCTTCAATTCAGCTGTACACAATTACGCACAATTATAGTTCTCAGCAATTAGTTGTGATAGATAGAATTAATATAAAACAATGGAATAAATTTCTAAAAATGGCATTAAATTATAATAAGAAACTTTAGGTTAGAGATTTTATATCACATTAAAAATAGGATACACGTTTTTTTATTACCGGAAGGATCTTTTTATTTATACCGATAAAAGAGGATACAAATAGAAATAATACCAAACAAAAATTGAACGGCATTAACTAAAAAATTTTTTTTACAATTCTGAACTCTTCCATAATTTACGAAGGTCATTTACGTTTTCACTTTCCCTCATGTATCAGACTATGGCGGTTTAAAGGTTAAAATATCGATCCATGTGAGTCTTAGAGAATTCAACCAACCGGAGCGGCCATTGTGGTCATATTTATTGTATGGAATGACGTTTATCTGGTGTGCCTATTTGTACGTTACGTACGAATCGCCATACATTTGACGTTCTCCTCCCCCGCAAAAATCGGCAGACTTTTTAGTATAGAAAACGACAGACATGGCCACTCCGGTTGGTTGAATTCTCTAAGATGTGAGTATTGTGAGTAATAAAAAACTGAGGGCTTACCGCGAACTTCAAAAAATCTAAGTTTTTGTAACTGCATCTGTCGTTAGTATAAGTAACTGTGATAGTTATGGAGGTAATGAAATTTCGATTATCGGTGAACTGAAAGTAAAATGACTGAAAAGGCTGGGTATACTTTTAGCCATCGTTTATTACCTTTGTGGCCAATAAGTACCTTCTCAGTTATGATAGGTAATTACTAATTAGGTATTCCTACACACTTGTTCAACAATCCGGCTAGACAAGGTTTTACAATTATACAAGTTTGATAATGGGAAAATGTCTATGTACAGTGAAGTCGAACTCTGGCGGTGTTGTCGAGTCTCGCTTGTGCCCGCCGGCTAACAGTTTTAACACTACGAAATTTGTTTTTGCTACTTTTAGAAGATCGGTTATCTGTAACAAATGAAAGTAAAATTATTGAGTTGATAGATTTATGTTAAAAGCCAGTGAAAGATCTAGTTACAAGCTCTACACTATACTCTACAGAAAACCACTATACAGGGACTAGCGTATTGGATTGGGTATTGATAGAGTTATTTTTAACCCTTTGACCGCCAAAAATCGGACGGAAAAATCGTGCCCTCAGCGCCAGCGCGCGCGACCGCGCTAGGCAAACCGGTTATATTTTTGACGTGATATCACGACGTGAAGTCTAAATGACTTTCCGTGCGCGTAACTTGACGTCTTTGGCGATCAAAGGGTTAAAACACTATCGATTTGGTAAGCTTTTCATTGACTTACCCAAAGGTAACAGTTACCGAAATCAAAACCCCGAATGACGTTTCGCTATCAAGCTATTTTAATCTCTATTTCTAAGACATTCGACAGAAAAACCACATTGATTATGGTTTACCATGTTCAAAACGGTTACCCTAACATTAGAGTTATCCAATGACAGGGTAACCATATCATTGGGTAATCATTTAATAGGGTTACTCTATCGAGATGATTAATAAAAAGAGGGTTTTCCGGTCCCTGACTATATCAGAAATAAATAGTTACAGTTACCCTATGATGGGCGTTTTCAAAGGTGTTGAGGCAGTATTTTAAGCTATAACGCTAGTTGAATAGACCGTCAGGTAAACAGACATTACTATACAATACAATACAAATACTCTACGAATTCTAAATAGGACTATTTAAAACTACAAGCAATTATTAATAAGCAGACAACACTTACGTTTTTATGCTTTTTTCACTATATTACTTTATTGTATTGTAAATAAAATACAAAATTCACTATTCATATTTCATTATCAAAAAATATATATGTTTATTTCATTTTCAAAAAATCGACAAAATTTTTATGGTTGCATATCAAACAAATATAACACACCACTAAAATAAAGGTTATTAGTGTTATTACTATAAATAACTAGGTTAATAATAATAACTTACCTCTTGATCTGGAATTGTGATGGTTTCTAAAAGGGATCTGGCTTGCTGAAAGTGCTTGCATCCCCCTAAATATAGTATCACAGGGTTTTCATATCTGAAACAAAAAGAGGACATATTATTTACTAACGAGATTGCTTGTAACTTACTGTACCTACGGTGCGAAGCGGTGCTTTTAATGCACAGCTTCGTTGTCGAACTGGGATTGCTTGTAACTTACTGTGCCGGCTGCGTCATCTCCGTGAACTCGTGGTAGTGCACTTGCGGTGGCGGGAGTACGGACAGCGGTGCGAAGCGGTGCTTGTAACGCACGGCTTCGTTGTCGAACTGGAATTGCTTGTAACGCACGGCTTTGTTGTCGAACTGGGATTGCTTGTAACTTACTGTGCCGGCTGCGTCATCTCCGTGAACTCGTGGTAGTGCACTTGCGGCGGCGCATAGCCTAATTATAAAGGTCATTTAAATTTTTGACAGCTCGTCCGAAAAGACCTCACCTACGTCACATAATGATGCCATTCGTTGACATCTTCAATTCAGTCAGGGAGTTTAATTAATACACTATTCATGTTCAAAAATGTTAGCGTGCCGTTACTAAGTTTATTTTGTTTTTTAATTATTTTATACCTAAAATAAGCTTCATATAATTTTAGGTAATTTAATATATTACTTTTAGTTGGCAATTCATTTACGGCATGTAATTTAATGAGTACTTTTTTTAACATTGTGGCAATACAACTATTTGGCGAGTATTACACTGACAGACGGCCATATTGTATTATCTCTGTTTCTTTTAAACTTATCACGCCGTTTCATTTTTGTCTGAGATTCCCAAACATTTGATATATAATGTATATAATAAATATAATAATAGTTGCTCGTAATAAATATAGGTGGAGTGTAACTGCGTGTAAAACTTCATACCAACGCACTGAATGTGGAATTACGCTAAAATATTTTATAAGTTACGTTGTAATTGTAATGGAATTACATTGTAATCTTTAGTAACATATTTATGAGTTTAATTTCTTTTTTCAATGGACTAATCCGTTTAGTAGAAATCAATACGCAAATTTAACAGTATAACGGCATGTCGTTAACTTTGTATAACGGGGAAACTATAAGTAATAGGAATAAATCAAACGTTGGTAATATTGTACTTACATAGACTAATGATATTTTTTTTTTTGGATTGACCCATTAATGAAGAATATCCCATAGGCGCACCGCACCACACATTAGAGCGGAATTTACCTATTCATAGACAAAAGCGGAAATTTGTCTATAGTAGGCTGAATTTTTGTATGGAGGCCATAGACAAATTTCCGCTACCATAGCCCAATTTCCGCTTTTGTTTACGAATAATAAAAGCTAAATTCCGCTCTAATGTGTGGTGCCCCTTAAAAACTATAACATTTTATGGCCGGCCATGAATTCCGTCATAGGGACACCATATTCATATTCATTTATTTCGTAAATGCACAGATACAATATACACTACGGATACACTAATAATACGGATAGCATAAGTAGATAATATTCAATACTGTGCGGAAAATTGTCTATGGTTTGTGGAAATTGTGGTTTGTGGAAACCGCGGATCTTTCGCATCATTTTCAAAATCCGCATCCGCCTGCGCATCAAATCGATCCGGAGCTCATGCGGATGCAGATGTGGAACAAGTCCGTACAGGAACGTCTCTGTGACGGCGCACGTGCTAGGTAAAGTAACGTAGGTAATTTCACCATTACCCCATCAGAATATTGTTACATTTTCGTGATTCGTCGATCGAGCTCTATGTCCTTGACGGATAGCGACAAGAAATGACAAGTTTGTTTTGTTTTGATTTTAGTGTTGAAATGCTATTGTAGGGCGAAGGGCTTTGTATCATTTGACTAGTACAAAACTTTAATATTTGTTTTTTTTTGTGTACTTATCTTACATCCGCATCCGTATTCCAGGGATTGCCTTTTAATATCCGCATCCGCGGATGTCAAAAAATCAGAATCCGTAATATCCCTGATACAGAGCTCTTTCTTTGACGTTACGAATCATGTTGTCCCTTCTTAACGTATGACAAGTTCTCTTTCTCACTTAGGGAAACGTATCGGATACTAAACGTCAAACTAATTTTTTTTGACAGAGATGCACACTTGCACACCCTTGGTATGGTGTCGTTTAGATATACCCAATGATTTGTTTTTTTAATGGCACGGCATTTAATTTGCATTCTTATTATGTCTAGTATAATTACTAATAATAGAGGTAATCCTCTATTAAATAATTTTCCCTATTTTAAAAGTTTGAGAGCCGCATCGTTCCCTGATGACGTCAGTGTGGTCACTGACGTCACGAGGTGTCAAAAATTTAACTGACCTGTATAATTAGGCTATGCGGCGGCGTGAGTACAGACAGCGGGGCGAAGCGGTGCTTGTAACGCACGGCTTCGTTGTCGAACTGGGATTGCTTGTAACTTACTGTGCCGGCTGTGTCATCTCCGTGAACTCGTGGTAGTGCACTTGCGGCGGCGTGAGTACAGATAGTGGTGCGAAGCGGTGCTTGTAACGCACGGCTTCGTTATCGAACTGGGATTGCTTGTAACTTACTGTGCCGGCTGTGTCATCTCCGTGAACTCGTGGTAGTGCACTTGCGGTGGCGTGAGTACAGACAGCGGTGCGAAGCGGTGCTTGTAGCGCACGGCTTAGTTGTCGAACTGGGATTGCTTGTAACTTACTGAGCCGGCTGTGTCATCTCCGTGAACTCGTGGTAGTGCACTTGCGGTGGCGGGAGTACGGACAGCGGTGCGAAGCGGTGCTTGTAACGCACGGCTTCGTTGTCGAACTGGGATTGCTTGTAACTTACTGTGCCGGCTGTGTCATCTCCGTGAACTCGTGGTAGTGCACTTGCGGTGGCGTGAGTACAGACAGCGGTGCGAAGCGGTGCTTGTAGCGCACGGCTTCGTTGTCGAACTGGGATTGCTTGTAACTTACTGTGCCGGCTGTGTCATCTCCGTGAACTCGTGGTAGTGCACTTGCGGCGGCGTGAGTACAGACAGCGGTGCGAAGCGGTGCTTGTTATGAACGGCTTCGTATTCGAACTGGGATTGCTTGTAACTTACTGTGCCGGCTGTGTCATCTCCGTGAACTCGTGGTAGTGCACTTGCGGCGGCGTGAGTACAGACAGCGGTGCGAAGCGATGCTTGTAACGCACGGCTTCGTTGTCGAACTGGTATTGCTTGTAACTTACTGTGCCGGCTGCGTCATCTCCGTGAACTCGTGGTAGTGCACTTGCGGCGGCGTGAGTACAGACAGCGGTGCGAAGCGATGCTTGTAACGCACGGCTTCGTTGTCGAACTGGTATTGCTTGTAACTTACTGTGCCGGCTGCGTCATCTCCGTGAACTCGTGGTAGTGCACTTGCGGCGGCGTGAGTACAGACAGCGGTGCGAAGCGGTGCTTGTAACGCACGGCTTCGTTGTCGAACTGGGATTGCTTGTAACTTACTGTGCCGGCTGTGTCATCTCCGTGAACTCGTGGTAGTGCACTTGCGGTGGCGTGAGTACAGACAGCGGTGCGAAGCGGTGCTTGTAGCGCACGGCTTCGTTGTCGAACTGGGATTGCTTGTAACTTACTGTGCCGGCTGTGTCATCTCCGTGAACTCGTGGTAGTGCACTTGCGGCGGCGTGAGTACAGACAGCGGTGCGAAGCGGTGCTTGTTATGAACGGCTTCGTATTCGAACTGGGATTGCTTGTAACTTACTGTGCCGGCTGTGTCATCTCCGTGAACTCGTGGTAGTGCACTTGCGGCGGCGTGAGTACAGACAGCGGTGCGAAGCGATGCTTGTAACGCACGGCTTCGTTGTCGAACTGGTATTGCTTGTAACTTACTGTGCCGGCTGCGTCATCTCCGTGAACTCGTGGTAGTGCACTTGCGGCGGCGTGAGTACAGACAGCGGTGCGAAGCGATGCTTGTAACGCACGGCTTCGTTGTCGAACTGGTATTGCTTGTAACTTACTGTGCCGGCTGCGTCATCTCCGTGAACTCGTGGTAGTGCACTTGCGGCGGCGTGAGTACAGACAGCGGTGCGAAGCGGTGCTTGTAACGCACGGCTTCGTTGTCGAACTGAGATTGCGGCTGCCGGATCTTGCCTTGGAGTTTGAACGCTACTAAAGCCTATTGAAAAAAAAATGGTATAAGTACATGTAGCACAATCAAAATACGACAAAACTCGAAATCCACCGGACAGTTTTGAAATTTGGTGTGTATGTTGATTAGAGTCATTTTATTGTCCACACCATTTGACATTTGAGGACCTCGAGGAACCGCCAGCACCTTGGAAAATGTCCTCCATCCTGAAGAAATTCGCTTTTCCCTCCGAATCTACGCACTCTATGAAAATATGATCTAGGACAATATTAAATCTCTTTAAATTCTACATAGAAACATGTGTACTCTTTTGCTGAAAAATGCACTTCCCTAGAGATATCACTTGAGGAAGTGAAGTGTATCGTCAAAGCCTTTCCAGGGGATATTCTCATGATATGAAACTTGTGAGAATACAAAGTTAACGTTCATTTATAGTTTTGTATGTCAGCTACACCAATATCAACATTTTAACCGACTGCGACAAAAACAGTAAGTAGGGTAATGGTTTCAAAACTGAAAACATCCTGTAGCCTAGGATGCTAAGCGGATTTCTACAAGTGACATATCCCTTAATTCCACTTGATCTGAACAATGAATCTTCACTTATATATTAAAAAAAAAAACAATATGGCGGCCGCAAAAGGTCACCAAATATGAAATCATGTTTATTTCTTGGTGCCTAAACTATTGCGCGGATTTCAATGAAAGATACACCAGCAGGTCTGTAATCAACACACCGTGCCATGCAATGCAAATTTTCTAAAATATATGAAGGATAAATCACTAAGACTAAATAATTTGATGATGAAACCCTATTTTTGCTCTTAATTAGAGGTCAATCAATAGTGGCAGCAATGAAACTCTACACCTAATTTCTCTGGGATCCTAGTATGCATATCTGAAAACAAGAGCTTCGAGGACCACCAGAGTCGGTTGCCATCATGCAAAGTATATAAATTTTTAGTTTTTTTGTACACTTACAAAAAATGTAATCGTTATGCAATGAATGTGTATGGCAAACGAAACTTCATTAAATTCCACACAAAAAAAATGTACGACAGCACATCACGAAAATGGCTTCCTTCTTTTAGAAATATAGTTCAGAAGTCAAAATTTTGTGTTGGTGTCCAAACTATTAGCAGATTTCAACTAAGGATACATTCGGCAATTGGTAGGTTTTTGATAACCCATTACTACAAGAAGGCTAAGTTTTTGAGATATGCTGTTATACACTTTTTTGAGTCGAATTTAATGAAGTTTCGTTTGCCATACACATTCATTGCATAACGATTACATTTTTTGTACGTGTGCAAAAAAACTAAAAATGGATATAAGTGCGTAGATTTTTTTAAGTCTCATATCATGAGAATATCCCCTGGAAAGGCATTGACGATACACTTCACTTCCTCAAGTGATATCTCTAAGGAAGTGCATTTTTCAGCAAAAGAGTACACATATATGTTTCTATGTAGAATTTAAAGAGATTTAATATTGTCCTAGATCATATTTTCATAGAGTGCGTAGATTCGGAGGGAAAAGCGAATTTCTTCAGGATGGAGGACATTTTCCAAGATGCTGGCGGTTCCTCGAGGTCCTCAAATGTCAAATGGTGTGGACAATAAAATGGGACCTCTAATCAACATACACACCAAATTTCAAAACTGTCCGGCGGATTTAGAGTTTTGTCGTATTTTGATCGTGTTAATGGATAGAACTACTCAAACAAAATGATGAAAGAAAGAGGCCTCACGCACGGTTCACGTTCTGCGATATGTTTAGTCAAAAAATCCTGCAGTGATCAAATAACAAAAAACCTCAGTCAGATTTCTCTGTCATTTTGAAAGGCCGGCAACATAATCTATATGAACAAAAGCTCAACGCTATGGGATGCCTTTTTTGTAACACACATCATATATACTCATTCCGTGATTTTGTCGTGCCGCAGCAGGTACATGTAGACTTCGGAGGCCCGTAATTACAGGCCCGTTCGGTCAAAATCCGGCCCCAAATATATAGACAATTCGATAGAGGAAGACGGCCACGATTAGGCACGCTTGGCATTCCTGGTTTTATTGCACATCGAATTTCATTACGTATTTTATTATTTATTCACATTGAGTAACAGGAGATGACAACCCTAAGATTTTTTTTGTCCTAAAAGTTGCAGTGAAAATCACTACAAGTCTATACTACTCTTTGATTCAATCATAATCATAGCTGTCAACCGCCAAACATGGCATTTGTCCTAGATGCCACATCTAGTAGAATCCATACTAATATTATAAATGGGAAAGTGTATGTGTGTGTTTGTTTGTTTGTTTGTCCGTCTTTCACGGCAAAACGGGGTGACGAATAGACGTGATTTTTTAAGTGGAGATAGTTGAAGGGATGGAGAGTGACATAGGCTGCTTTTTGTCTCTTTCTAACCCCCCACTTCCCTAAAATGGGGGGTGGAAGTTTTTATGGAGCATTCCGCAATTTTTAAGGTAAAAGCTAAAAATTGGTATGCGGACTATTTGTGACTAACGAAAAAATCGTGCATCATTTTTTTTTGGAAATCTGCACCCAACCCCTTAAAAGAGGGGGTGAAATTTTATATTGGTGTTACCCCGAATTTAACGCGAGCGAAGCCGCGGGCAAAAGCTAGTACTTAATAAATCAATTTTTATTCCGTGGTAAAGCGCAACGAACCTTATAATATCCCCCGCACATATTCTGCATGACCTGGCACATGAGCGCCTCGCGCGCGTACGGCCTCGTGCGCTTCTTCTTGCGCGCGCCCTTCTTGGCGTCCGCGCGCCGCGCGCCTGCGCCCGCGCCCTCCCCCGCCAGGCCCTCCGCTCGGCCGAGGGCTGACACTAGCCAGCCGTACAGGAACTCGTATAGGTACCTGAAAAGGAAACAGATTTGAAAAAGTATACGTTTTTTGCGACGATAGATTCTAGCAATTAATTACCTATGGAATCTGCATGTACAAGAAAAAAATTTAGGTACAAATAGGCAAGATGCAATATTTTCATTTTTGCTTTCATTTGAAAGAATTGCACGTAGAATAGACCACGAGTGTATAAAAAAAATTAAAATACTATAATTTATAGTAAAAATTGCTGTTACAAACTGAAAATTTGAATTTTCGCGCCTCAACTGATCATGTATGTCAGTGTCATTCGCCATAGTCGCCATATTTGTTCATCCTTGGTTCTATGGATGGTAGAAGGTAAGGATGACAATATCTATGTTCAAAAGTGTCCGTCAAAAGGCGTTAAAATCGTGGCACCACAATAGCTACAGAGATAGTAGCTAGGGAGTAAATTTCTGGTCCGGTCGGTAGTGACCCTGCCTACGAAGTAGGTTTGTAAAAATCCGTACATATTTAAGAATAAATATCTGCAGAGGAAAAACACTCGGCATATTAATTTTATAGTTATTTACACAGATCTTAATATACCTAGATAACTTAAACACTTCAATCTGTATGAAAACCAACCGTGTCACTTTTTTTCTACCTACTGTGACGTCACAAGGGCGAATTAGTGATGTGAATTCCCCGTTGTCCGCACAAAATCGATTCAAAGGCGACGCCCCGCTGCCGCACGCGCCGTTCGGCTCGACTTGATTCAGCCTGGCCGCAGATGCACGGAATTTCGGTACGGTTCCCATATGACAGACATAGACAGAGACACTTTTTGACGTTATTCCGTTCGGAACCCGAACGAAAATTCCGTGCGTGTGCGGCCAGAGGGCCTACCGCGAAACTAAAACGAACTCCGTTCGTGTATCTCCCTCTCTGTTGCACTTGCTAGTTCAAGCGACAAAGACGGAGATAACCTAAAAATCACTAATCGATTCACATGAATGACATCGATTTTCTGACAGACGAATGATATAGACAGACGAATGATATTAAACGGAATTATTAAATACAGGATATTTGAATTACATTTAAACAATAAAACTAGTAAGACTATTAGCTCTGTGAGCTGTAGACCTCGCTTTGTTTTGAAATGGTTGAAATTTGTAATTTTTTAAGTTTTCTACCTCCATATCTCTCCATTTTTTTTAATTTCGAAAAATTGTACATAGTTCACAAGATTTTACGAGAATCGGCTGAAAATGCAAAGTCTAGGCGAAAACAGAAATCCGGACATCCTCCGAACATCCAAACATTTTTGGGCCAAGCTGAAACTTGACAATGATGAAGGTTGTTGTGGCGTATCTTTATTCTGTAAAGCACAAATAAAATGAGTATATTATATCAGATATTTTATACGGTAATAATAAAAACACTGTTAAACATTAAATTTATTCACTAACCTCATTATCATTGTCAATGTGTTTTAGTATATTAATAGTGGGATACGCCGTTTTTCAACTATCTCAACTTCTTCACTTCAATGAAACTGCTATTTTCAAAGTGTTTAGAATAAATAGTACAGTCGCCATCAGATATATCGGAGCGGCCAAGGTGGTCACAAATATCTGAACAACGCCTCTATTGCCAAGGGGATAACGTGCATGTTCAGATATTTTTGAGTACCTTGGCCGCTCCGATATATTTGATGGCGACTATACTATGCTTAGTCGGGAACCAGTCTTTCCGTCCCGTGGCCGCAATGCATTTTTCTTTTGTGATAGGATCATGTGGGAAACTAAAAAAAATTAAGTGTTTCTTAAGCACAATAGAAATTTATAAACGTATTATACATTCAAAGGATAAACATGTCACATACATGAAGAACCCGAAAATATTACCCTCCATTTTTAAAGCTGTCGTGTAAAATTAGGATATATTTCGAGCTTGTTTGTATCAATAACTACTAAATTGGCGTTATTAAAATGGTAAATATCATTCGTCTGTCCGATATCGATTAAAATCGATCATCGAAATAAGGTTGTAGAACGAACAACACTAGTTGCTAGATTTGACAGACGAATGATAAGTTCCTTTGTACCACGAACTCCAAGTGATGCGCGACAGTATCGCTTGTTCTGATATTCATCGTCTCTTAACACACAACGTTAGATTAAACGCTCAAAGCAAACGCGGCAATGTAATGTGAACATAGTTTACTTACCGATAATCTATAGTTACTTAGGTACAGTCTTGGAATCACACCTCGGAATACTTAAAAAATAGATTTAAAATGAATTTACGCATAATATAATTTGAAAATAACTTACGTGTGATAGGAAAAATGTCCTTGCGTTTGGGGGCTTCAAATTTTTGGGCTATTGCACTTTAATACCATGCAAAAAGGCATTTTCTTAATTTTCACGGACAACCGGCTACCACAACAGACGCGCGCGGAATGTCAGTAGCGACGGCCAACTCGGAGACCTACTCCGAGTTCCGACACGCGAAGTAGATGCATTTGCGTGATCTAGGTATATTAAGATTTGTGGTTATTTAGATAAGGTTAAGGTTTTTTACTTACTCTAGTGACCTAAATTTTGAAATTTCCAACGCAACGCATCCACGGTCAATCACAGTACATTTTTGAAATAGAAATAGAAAACATTTATTCGCGACAACAACAACATGCAAACAAACATTAATAATTATTTATATGGTTGCTACGAAATGGCTCCAACTCAGCATGGTGCTAGCCTGGGAGGCCAGCGCTGGTGTTCCGCCGGGACCACACGTGAGTAATGTCACGGAACATGACACAACAATGACAAATCACTTAATACAATAAAAATAATTAAATAAGTAAACAAGAAGAGCATAAAAGGCCAATGGAGCCATTGATTGATTTATTCCATTGTTCAGAGAATGACTTCACTAAATTGACTTTGTTTGTACTGTGTTATAAATGTATAAATGTCTGTATATATATTTGTATCTAGGTTAAATTTACTACACTATCGCATTGGGAAACTGTAATGTTAGTTGTATTGTTATTGTGAAATAAAAAAAAATAAAAAAAATTAAATAAAGATAGAAAAATAGCAGAGAGCTTTAAGTTTTATAGATCTTTATGAAAAATAGCCACGAGTAATATTGCGCAATAATTTGTTGTTTTTTTTATTATTATTATTATGAACGCTACCGTAATTGTTGGCAACATTTATCGTTGACACTGTTGACAGCGTCAAGGATATATTCTCTTTGGTCACGTCACAGCGAGCAAAACATTTCATACTCTCTAGCTATACCAGCGCACTTTTTGGAGGGATTTAGAACGGTTATTTACTGCTTACAGCTAGACACTGTTCCGCCATATGAAATTGTCATCCTTTACTATACCATCCATAGTTGTTACAACTTGGATTGTTGGATTAAAATACGTTCCGTTTCGCATTACTTCAAATCTTAATTATTGTTTGAAATTAGTATAAACTAAAGTAAAAACGTTAATTTTTTTTTTGTTGACAACAGATATATAAATTGGAGGCCAATTATAGGTTTTCACAGATAGAAATATTTTAGAAATGAACTTCACTAAATATTAATATAGTGTACAAATATGCGTAGACTTAGCAAGTACATACATCATTAATAGAAAGAAAAACAAAAATTACAAAAAAAAAAGTAATGAAGACAACAATCATGAAAAATCGTGAAAAACTAATTAGCATGGGCAAGCTCACTCAAAGAATTTACGCGTTAGATTACTCCGTATAGATTGTGTATTTATATTAAACACATCAATATCATGCTCTCTTGACAGCCTGTTAATTGAACTACCCGGGCGAATCAGTTTTTTTCATTTTATAGTTATTATTTTATGTTTTTTCAACATTTTGTTTACAAAATAAAGGTAAATATTATAACTGCATCTTCTCTAGACGTCACGTTTGAATTGCCGATAGGACTGAAAACGAACAACTGCTTTCAAGAAAATTAAATGGTACTCTGCTACTTTCAATAAAAATTTCCTATAGAAAAACCAAAGAACGAAGCACGGATAAACACTAACTTAATCCAAAAACATATTCTAAGTATCTACTTAGAATATGTTTTTGGATTCTTAATGCACGAGGCTAAGGCTACAGCTTACTCTAGTAATCCGAAAACATTGTAGCTAGCTTGGAGTGTATAGGTTCTTAAAGTGTAGGCAACGCGCATGTGAATCATCTGGGGTAGCAGGCGTCTATAGCCTACGGTAACCGCTTACCATCAGGCGGGCCATTTGCCGTCGTGGTATAAAAAAAGTTAACGTATGGAAAAAATGCATCTGATTTTTTTTTTCATATGTTAGGTACAATGTTTTCGGATTCTAGTAAGCCGTGGTGCCAGGTCAAGAAAAATTTGACGCTCACCAGAATATGTAGTGGTACTCGTGTACACTGTAGAGTTCCAGTTCGAGCCCGGACAGCAGGTAGGCGATCATGACGCGCAGCACGTGGTACAGCAGCCAGGTGCCGAAGCATGCGCGTGGAGCCGTGCCGGCCGCGCCGCTCACCACGGCGTCTACGCTCTCTGCCTGCAATTGACAACATTTCATTTTTTTGAGTGCTACTTTTTATTGTATGGCCCGAAAGAACTCACAATTTTAAGAGACCCGTATTTTTTTATTTTTGCGAAAATCCATGTTTTTAGTGGAAAAATCCATTTATATTATTACTTGGGCAGAAAGGGCGTATGTAACAGTCGTCAAAGTATCGGCTAAATGACGTCACATGTTGTGTTTCATACACTGAAAAAAACGTTCAAATAGTTACATTGATTGACATTTACGTAAAAACCATAGCGTGACCATAGTGCGCTTAAACAGTTTGACATTTGAAGCACAAGATAAACGTCAAAACTTAAAATGTTGAAAATGCCTTGCATTAAATATTACCTAATGAAAACTTACAATAGCAACACATCTTTATAGCCCAGTTATTTACTGTTCTACCATCAGCTGAGGGAAGTACTATCTGAGACTATATACAGATGGACCTGAGGAGAGGCCCATCTTGTTGTTTTTCTTGCGCCGATGTGTGTCATTCATTATGTTGGTTTGTTTATTATATTGTGTGAGAATGTATATTTTATATTAGGCCACGTTTCCACCACAGATGTGCTAGGTATATGAAGGTATCCGCCTAATGAATAACTGAACGAAATTAAAATATTTTAATATAATATACCTTTTATTTCTCCCCTGATTAACACATGGTGAATTTTACTTCTCCAGTAGTAACATTCTAAGTACTTACAGGAAAGATATTTAACTTATTATTGACAAGTCATCAGAAAGTACTTAAGGACCTACTTAGGATACAGGTTTAAAAATGACAAGTGTTCAAATAAGTACTTTATTTCCTATAAAATGTAATTTATTTACCACATTCCAACAACTTTGGCTCGTGACATTTTAATTGATATAATTTCTCAGTTTCTATGTTCTTAGCCGTCAACACAGTGAATCCTCCTTTTTGTAAAGGGTCGGCAACGCGCATGTGACTCCTTTGGAGATGCAGGCGTCCATAGGTTACGGTAGCTGCTTACCATCAGGCGGGCCGTATGCTTGTTTGCCACCGTCGTAGTATAAAAAAAAAAAAAAAGTTTTATCTGTAAAGGGACATTTCAACTTGAAAGCCAAATCGTCACAGATTCCGTTTGGAGGAGCACAAACAGTCATCCATTTTATGATTGTTGGCTTCTTAGAGAAACTCTTGAAGATTTGGGACGTCAGCATCACTTCTATACTGTTTTCGTTTACAAATATTAAAGCAACATGAGGCTGCACTTAATAAAGGCCTTTGCCAGTTTGTACATAAGAACTCCGCGAAGATAACGAAGCTTCGGTACCTCTTGTGCCAGGCAAATTATATTTATCCGAGCTTTGCAAAACTCACACGCGGTAAGCTCCTGCTGTCAGCTTTGACAAACCTTTGAGTTTCTCGGGTCCGCTTCGTTATAGAGGTATTGGTCAATACCCAACCGGGGTATTTTCCGAGGATTCCCTGAATTCCATCGTCAGGTCGTCGTAGAAGAAAGCAGTCCGGGATCCGTGAAAAACAGAAAATCGTAGTCGTCGTTGAAGAATGCAATCCGGGGTCTGTTAGAAAGCGAGTTGTTGTCGTCGTAGAAGAAAGCAGTTCAGAGTTCGTGACAAATCGCAACACGTATATAATTAAATTAATCCAAGGAAACGTAAATTACAAGCAAATATTCGAATTGAAAGAATTAACTTTCAGCTGTCCTGTCCCTGTCAGTAGCGTTGTAATTGTCAAAGTTGTCAAACGGAAACCCGGAAGATAACGTTTTTTCATAGTGGTAGTATTGAATCAGCCGTGTGACGTCATTTTCCGGTTTACATATTTTGGTGATTATTCCAAAAAATACTGAAAAAAAAAATGGTTTTTGTGTTCTACAAGTGTATTTCTCGAAATGGTTTTGAATTTATAAAACTTGGGAATTTTGAAATATTGTCAATTTAGACATTACCATGATTCGTTCTTATAAATGTAAATCTGGGCACAGAATTTTTATTAACAAGAAAATACGAATTATAAACATAAACAGATGTCATATACTTCAGAAAAAGTGACCAAGTCCTCCGGTGTCCGAGGCCAGATTTGAACTGGCGTCTTCAGCTTTCGCGGCTGACGCCCTGACCACTAGACCACCCGGTCCCGGCGGGACTTGAGAGATTGCATATACTTGAGAAAATTTGTTATGTTCCGCGGTGATCTCTATGTGCGGCTGAACTCTATGAAAGCTGAAAACGCCAGTCAAGCATCTTGAAGCAGATCAAAATATGTTGGTAAGGAACAGAAAATAAGGAGCGATAAACAAGGAATATGTGAGATTTATTACTTCGTCAATCAAAGGATCCAGCTGGTAATCGCTAAATTGTCTCTACGACCAATAATAAAAATATCGTTTAATTTTTCTATACTTTTAAATACTAAATTAATCACAACTTTTTTTTCATACCCGCCCCTTTACAAAAAGGAGGATTAGTGATATAGTGATATTGACGGCTAAAGAAACAAGAGTGTCTCTCGTCGTCAAGACACTGGATCCTTTTTGAGCTCATTGGCAACCTTACTCACCAGCAGGAACACAACACTATGAGTAGGGTCTAGTGCTATTTAGCTGTTGTTTTCTGTAAGGTGGAGGTACTTCCCCAGTCGGGCTTCGCTCCAGATTTGAGCGAGATGACATTCGCTGTGCCCTACCACACATAGCGAGATAACATTCGCAGTTCCCATACCTCTCTTTTTGGGACGTGTCCGTACATACCCGTGTCCGAACGTAGTTTAAGGACATACCCGGGTCCAGACTGACCTCGGGTCGGGAACTGTAAATTTACTCTAGTACCAACCTCTTCTTGCAGCGCAGCGAATTCATCAAGCAGTAAAGCCAGCTTATCCCGCTGGCGCGCGCGATTGTGGCCACACACTTGCAGGAGCACTGCGAACGGACGAACGCAGCGAGCGAGGAAATTCTCTACGAATTCGCGGGCCTGTAACCAAAATTAATGCATATAGTGGTATTCAGAAAAACTCTTAGGTGTACTTACACAGAGGTTAAATTCCAGCTGGAATAAAATAAAAATAAGTGTCTAATTAGTGTAATAAATATTAAGCTACCTATGTCTATGTCATAGACCTAGTACAGTCGAAATTAGATATGTCGGAGTGGCCAAGGTGGTAACTTATATGAACAACGCGTCAAGGCAATAAAGTGCATGTTCAGATATTTTTGAGCTTTTCCTTAATACTATCCACATTCCATGGCGATCCTGCCAGAACAATAGAGAACATGCATGAAAAATGTTTAATTGAATTTGTTCCATAAACACGTTCAACAACCCCAAATTAATATAAATAAGTGGAAATCCGTAATAATTTTTAACAGTTTTTCAAAGATATTGCGGTTTAAAAACTTAAAATTTTAGGCATTTTTTTTATACCTCAAATATATTTTCGAAAATTCAGTTCGATTACTTATGTTCTAACAAGAAAAAAAATGTACGACAACTATATAGCTAAAAGCATTTTTTCTTGCCTAAAATTACAAAAATCTTCCAAAAACTTGTTCCTTCCAAACAGTTTTCTGCAACTTTGTGGTCGGTGACGTCACAAACCTCACACTTTTGTATGGGGCGTTTTGACGCGCGGCGCAGACGCCTAACGTATTTTCACATTTTTGACGTTTCAGGTACTATCATAGATAGTAGGTTTATTAGAGACATTTGAATCTACAGGGAAATAGAATCCAAAAAAATCATGCATATTCCTAATTACGTCACCCCGGCAATGAGGGTGTCCGCGATCGAGTTTTTCACTAGATGGCAGCACCGTAACGAGGTCTTTTTGACAGCAGCTGTCAAAATCCATCGATCAAAAAATATATGATTAAACATGATTAGTGGATTATGTCTCACATCGGAAACACTCATTCCATGAGAATGTAACGCAAGTTTAATCTCTAGATTAGAGATACGTTTGTTGTTAGTTATATTAATTTACACTTAAATTTGTACCATTAAGAAATTAACAAGCGAACAATTGGTAACTTACGTTACGTTCTGCTGTGGATTTACGTACCAGTCGTTAGAGACAAGCAAGCGCGTCTGACCGGAAAGGAAGTAACAGTCTTATCTAATCTTATACCTAGTGATTCCTAACACTATCGACATATCATGGCGACCCTGCCAGAGTAAATATGTCGTCAGAGCTGCAGGAGACGACGAAGCGCTCTCGGACGCGAAGAAAGCTTTGGTACAAACAGCAACCCTCTTAACTGTACATCGGTGGACCTTATTACAAAAGGCATAAGATTCACCGATGGGCAGTTAACATTGTGGGCAATGGTACCTGCGGTGTGGACATGGGCTTGTTGGGCGTCAGCGCCGGCGGGTTGACGAAGCTGCGCACGGACTCGCGCAGGATCTCCACGAAGGCGTGCGGCGGGCGCGGCGTGCCGGGCGGCGCGTTCATGGCGCTCTGGGCCATGCTGGCCGTGCTGGCGGGCGACGGGCTGAGGTACAGCAGCTGCAGCGCCGAGCGGGACAGGATGCAGGCACGCGCGCGGCTGAACTCCATGAAGAAGTCCTGTACGAATACAAAACTATTCTTTGTAAATTGTAACCCATAGTTCAACACGCTTGTCAGGTTTGGCACTTTCAGTCTTATGTCCTATGTTAAGGGAAAGTATAGTAGGAGCGGATCTTCAGGAGCTCGGCGCCGGTGAAAGCTGGCGTGAAATAGCGCAGGACCGAGCAAAATGGCGTGCTCTTGTGTCGGAGGCCAGGAGTCATTTTGGGTCGTTACGCCAAATAAGGGAAAGTAGCTACAGGTAATGCGTATAGTTATATCCATATTTACGAGCTTGAATCTTAGAGGGGAGTATAAAAATTTGATCCTAGAGGTGAGCATGTGGCGCTTCACAGTCGAGACCAGTTCGTGGCAGTAAACCAATGCCTCGGCCCGCGACTTGCTGCGGGTGTAACGTGGGGAACTAACAGCTTAGTTCAGTGTGTACCTACCAGTGCCGTGTGGAAGTTGGTGCAGGAGGTGATCTTCCACGCGCGCCGCAGTCGAGAGACCAGCTCGTCGCAGTAAGCCAACGCCTCGGCCCGCGGCTTGATCCGGGTGTAGCGAGGGAACGTGGGCGGGAGTAGACGCTGGTTTATCATCGGCTCGAACCCCATTGGGTTTGGAGAGTCAGCTGGAAATAGTACATTGTTGCAGAGACCGGAAAGCTGGCTATAGATGGAAGAGTGGGTTTGAGGGCCGACCCGTAAGAGGCCCTAGAAGATCCAAACTTTCCCACTTGGATTTAGAACATCTATTACCACATTTCCGAGTAGTGGGGTGAAAAAGACATCAAGAGAGACTTGGAGTTCAATCATCAACATAAGTTGACTTATTAATAGATTAATTAATTGACTCATGGACATAGTTATTTTTATTCGTCTTTTGATAAAAAGATTTTGAGACGAGATAAACCCTGGTAACATTTATTTACAGTAATAGTCGGTGGTGCACACGACAACAAAGGGCATTATACGGATTTTAGTGATGATGGGATCTCCTTTTGCATAGTGAGACTTTAGGACCCATAGGTCATTTTAGGAAGCAGAGCCACCTAAATTTATGGTGCGGTGGGGGTAAAAAGGGGGGGGGGTTAAAATTTTCGCGACACATAGATTGAAAACTATAATCCTTAGCAACATACTTCAGAGGCAAGAATTGTAGAGAATTTCATAAAGAATATTTCCTTCATTGAAAGTTTTGTAGTAACTTCAACCGTTTTTGTGAAAAAAATATGAATGTTCCTACTTTTGTGGGAAGTGGGGAAAATAATTGTTATATTTGTAACACATTCAGTGATCGTACATTTTTCAGCAAAATTGGTACAAAGACGTTTTTTTATTAAATTGTTATTTAATTACCAACCATCTCTACATTATTACTTATTTCTAAATGGCTTTGATTTTATTTGATTCTTGGTTCAAACATAAAAATAGCCTCAAAATAATAATAACCTTAGCACTGCACCAAAAATGCTGGAAAATGTACGATCACTGCACATTATAGTGTGAAGTTTAGATTTGGCTTGAAAGTCTCGTATCCAGGCCATAAATAAAATGTTTTGACTAGATACTATTAAAATATTGTTATTGGTATGGTATTTATGCTATACCATGTCTATTTGAGTTAGGTAAATACCGCGTTTCGAACAGTAGTTAAATTAGTATGTTATACGTCGTATATTAAACGGTTTAATTGAAAATAATGATGCAGGTAATGTACTCAAGGCTAAAATAATCGATAGGTCCTAGGTAATCGATAGGTTCATCACACCACTAGCGTAGCGTACCTAAGGTCATATATAATATAATGATATTAGGCGTTGTCCGTTGATAAAAGATTCAAGCGCCCCACGATTTTAGTTTTTTGTCTTTTCAATGCTCTAGCTACATTTCTGAGAAGAATGGTGTGATGACTGGTACCTAGAACCTACCGAATTATTTTTATAGCTTTTTGTATATAATCTATAGCATTGTTTATTTTCAATAAAAGCTTTTGAATTTACCTAAACAATACTTATTTTCTTTTCAAGTTGTTATGTTACTAAAACTGTCTAAACTCCGCTTACTTTATGATCCGCAATGCACTGTGTTCTACTAGTAAATCCCTTTCATTTTATACTTGATTGACGGGGTTGTTAAGAAATATGTAATACGCGGCATTCTGTAGCGGCAGCCATCTTGGATTTACAGTGATACTGAATCTATTAAAATGTAATTGTCATCAGAACTTAAGGTGTGCACCAGATATCGGATCAATTTGTCAACAGGACGAGGGTAATATTTCAACCACAAAATTATGGAGATATGGGATGAAGCATATAGATATGCAGACTTGCATTTAGTTATGTAAATATTAGTTATAATAAATTAACAAATTTTCAAATAAGTTTGTGTAATATCTAAGTAGGTATAATACAAAATTGTTATTTTTATTTTAGAGCGAACTATTCGCAAACAGACTGTCCTCAGTTGAAGATGTATACCTACCACTTAAGTTTTCTCTCTAAAAAAATTAACGGGCCCTTATTGATAATCCCCAATGATGTACCTTTCACTTGAAAACGTCACTAGATAACAGGGACCGGAAAACTCTATTTGATAACTCTTTTCGATAGGGTAACCCTATTATTTGGTTACAAAATTATATGGTTACCCTATATTCAATGTTATATCCCTGTCTAATGTCTGAGCAATATAGATGAAATTAGCTTGATAAGTAAACGTCATTTTGGATTTTCATTTCGGTAAGCGCTACATTATCATTATTAGCAGCAGCAGTAGCAGCCAGTATCAGTCCACTGCTGGACATATGCCGTACCCTACAAGCGCTTACCTTTGGGTTACGCAATGATGTGCTTACTAAATTGATAGTTTTTTAAAACAACCCTACCAAATACTCACTCGATCTAATACCCCTTTATTATTGATAACCGGTTCCGGTATCTTCTAAACGATCTCTTTATTTCACTTACGGATTATAACAAGCATACGCATAAGGTAAATAATAGCGTTTAAAATGGTTGACGTCCATTTAGTTGTGAAAGATATAATTAGGCAAGCATTAGAGCTCAAACCACATCGTTTTTCCTACATAATTATATTGTGGTTCATAACAGGCATATTAATATTATTATTTTTTCGTTAAAAATATTATAACCCATATAGGATTTATATACTTTTCATAAAGAGGAATAACAGGGCTTTATCATAAAAATATATTTTTCATGTTACGATCATAAATAAAAAAAATATAGGCATTTATTCAAAAAAATATCAAACATTGATTTCATATTTTTTATGTTTTCTCAGTTTTCTTATATGGAAAGGTATAAATAAAATACGAAAAATGAATCCGACATCCTTGCTTTACACGAAAATGATATCAAACTTGACTATATAGCTTTATTTTATTTTTAATTAATTATGGGGGGCACCCCCTTATTCGTCAAAAATTTGCATCAGAAATTGGATTGGCTACCCTTCTTAAATTAATCTTAGAGCTTAAATGATTAGCTCTGCAAATGGAAATTCCATCATCATCATTTTCCGTATAAATAAGTGTACACCACCGACTATAACATTTCAATAAATTTGAGATAGGATTTGTTATCAGTCTTCTGCTAATGAGTCCACAAAATCGATACTAGTCATTAATAAGAAATTTTCTTCAAAAAAGCCCGTGTTACTTAAGTATTAAAGCCATAAATAAAGTAAAAAGAGTGTAAGTGAGACTCACAATACAAATACTACAACCCAAGTCACTTCTAAGTAAGCTAAATGTCTAATACTCCTAACTAATATTACATAAAACTCACAGTTATCTACAGGTTGAGTCCCCAGCCCGGCAGTCTTGATGATAACTTTCATCATTTCTGAGCAGCCATTGAGCAGGGCCACGCAATCAGCACCAGACTGAGGGTCTTTCTTGGTGATCAGCAGGAGGGCCTGGTAGAACATCCTGGTGAAGCGGATGCGGGCGGCTAGCGCGGCCCATACGTTGTCCTGGAAATGTAGCTGTTTTTATTCCGAATTTGTATGCAAAGTCACAGAATAACTAATAGTACTACCGTACAGAAAATTCACTCCTTCACAAAAGTCAGATTTAGGTATAAAATTAAACCTATACTCGCCGCCTGCAAGCAAAATTGAAACTTATAACCGCGCACGAACCATGAATCTTCTTTGCGCGCCGCAGTTTTATGACTGAGCTGTGAGGGTTGTCACTTGACAAGTTTTTGTACCTAAAATACCTAAGTACTGATTTATAATTTTTAAGATAAATAGAATGTAGGAATACAAAGGAATTACAAACGTTGATTCTGTAAACATGAAATTTTTATCCGAAGATAGTATGTCTGATTCTCATGGAAGTAGGTATGCCACATACGGCTGTGGCATACCTACTCACAGTGTATTAAAAACCCCCATTTTGTCTCATTCTGTTTTTATTCCAAAAATGTATAGTTTTAATCATTTTCAGCAGCCTACAAGAACTCCGGTTTGCCAAAACGTTGTAGTTTTTATGTAATCAAGGGTCATAGTTGACCCGGGTATAGATGGAAAAAAATGCAAAATAATTATAGTCATAAAACTAAGCAGACTATATTATTTTAATCAATACACCAGTATTGTAAATGATATGCCTAATATTTATAAAAAAAATTGTTACTGTACCGTGAATAGTCACGAAGAAAAATAGGTTTTTATGATTTTTCGTTTTACTTTTTTTACAGCCAAGTTCCGCCGTATTATTAGCCTGTGATTGTAATACTAAACGATTGCTCAAATATGTCTTAATTTACAGAATTAAAATCACGAGCTAATTCGGTGGAACCTGGAAGTAATATGTATTTTAAATTTTACCCGGATTTTCCGACCCTAGGGTTGTCTCGTTCCGTAAAGTCGATCCGGCTTTATATTTTTATTACTAAGTTATAGAGTTGAGGTGAAAGATTACATCAGAGTCTTGAAGAACCTTTTTGCTGTTTCTTGCGACTGGCTGTTGAACTTGCTTGTCGTTATGTGACATGTATGTCAAGTAAGGACTTATGGTGATGGTAATTGTAATTCTTGTTGTATTATAATTAGAAGAGAAATGTATATTAATGCTTAAAAAGGTTTGCGTCTTTGTATATAGTTTGTATTATTCATAAAAATGGTGGTGTATATAAAAGTGGTGTTGTTCGATAAACTTTTTATTTGTATTGGAATTTTATAGAATTTTGTAAAACTATGGATAACAGTACACAAGGTGTGGACGATCTCCCATCTACTTCCGGAACTAAACGACTTACACGCCTAGAAGCTTTTAAAATGTTTAATGAAAAATCAAATCATTTGACACCATGTGAGCGGATAGAAGTCATCAATAATTACTTTGGCCCCGAATATAACTTGTCAAAAACAAACACAGAGCTCAAAAGAATATTATCGGTTTTTTTTAAGTAAATGCTCGGCGTTGTTGAAGCAGTGTAAGAAAAATAAACCATATTTTTTTTCAAAGCATGCAAACTGGTTAAGTGAAACTCTGGTCATTGGTGAGCCAAAATCGAACATTGCTGACGAGGTAGAAATATCTCCAAAGTCTAAAAAATTTAAAACATTGAGTCGAGGTCATCAATATAGGAGTACAAAAAAACTTGAAAAAATTTTGGACGATAACGCAACACCGAACAAAATAAAAGCTTTTGTAAATTCTTTAAAAATATCTGATAAACCGCTACCACGTTCATCTGCTAAAAGTTTAGAGACTATTATCAACATGTGTCTTGAATCTGAAAACTCGGCTACCGATATTTTAAAGAAACTTGAACGCTCGCCTGAGGCTAAGCCTATGACACCCGAAGAAGCAGTTTCTATTATAATTGGCTTTGATGTGTATCCGCCATACTATAAGGTAAAAGAGGCAAAAAGTGCATGTTACCCAAAAAATATCCAAGTTTCTGAAAGAAAAGCATGCAGAATTCTATCAAAAGTGTGTTGCAGCACAAGACTTGCTGCAACACACTTTTGATAGAATTCTGCAGCTCACAGATGAGGTTTTCATCAATTACTTCACTAAGAAACATATGGATTCAGTGGAATGTATTATGTTTGCTAATTGGGGGTCTGATGGATCATCTGGTCAATCTCTATACAAACAGTCATTTTCAGATTCCAATGGTACCGAAAATAGTATGTTTGCGACAACTCTTACCCCATTGCTCATCAAGACCAACACCGGCGACACAATATGGATAAACCATTCGTCGCAATCATATAGATATTGCAGGCCAATACATATACAATATATGAAAGAAAGCAAAGAACTAATACTAGCTGAAAAACAAGTTATTCAGAGCCAAATCGATAATATTGAGCCGCTTGTCGCCAAAACATCTAAGGGCCACACAATCAAAATTATTTTACAATTATATTGTGGAGCTATTGACGGAAAAGTATTAAACGCAATTACAGGCACATCTTCCCAAATGCGATGCCCATACTGTGATTTGACATCGAAATATTTTAATAACTTGAAATTAGCCCTATCCCAGCCAGTGTTTGAAGATCGCTTAATTTACGGCTTGAGTCCACTACACGCTTGGATCAGAGCTTTAGAATTTGTTTTGAAACTTGGATACAAGGCTGAAGTTAAGCAATGGCGCGTTAGTAAAACCATACTGGAAGAACGAAAAACCAAAATTCAGGCGGAAATTCGAGAAAAACTGGGCTTACTGGTAGACGTAGTTCGTCCAACTGCAGGTACAACCAATGACGTAAACACGGCCAGGAAAGCGTTTTCCGATCGCCATCGTGGTACCTTGGCCAACATTTTAAATGTCAGCAAGTTGCTGCTAGATGATCTCTACATTATATTGACGGTATTGTCAAGCAATATGGAAATTGACGCTAACAAGTTCGACACATTTTGTAAAGGTGTCGCAAAAAAGTACGTTGAAGAGTATGGGTGGCTTAATATGACCGTAACTATTTACAAAATCTTAATCCACGGAGCAAAAGCATAATAGCCTTGACACCTGTCCCTGTGTCAATGATCTCTGAACAAGGAGCAGAGTCGCGAAACAAATAGTGGCGATTTGATAGGGAGCATCACTGCCGCAAAACAAATCGGTTGGCAAACATGAGTGATCTGTTCCACCGAGCTCTAGCTTCATCTGACCCAGTTATTTCAAATTACACTATGCCTGAAAGGAACCGCAATACAAAAAAATTACCTCTTCCGGTTGCTGCTGTATCGTTGCTGAAACCCGTCAACTTGAACGCGGAACAGTGCACAGAAGTATACGAGTCTGGAACTTGTGACGAAGACGATAATTTAGTACTTCAAAACGAAGATGAGTCCGCTTCTTAAAACTCGCGGAGCCTACGGTGAGTATATTACTGTAGGAACTCGCACTTAACACTAATCAAGTAATCATAATCAATGTGTAAACTGGGCCTCATATAAAATCTAGTAACTAGTAATAAGATTTTCAATCTAAAACTGGGGCTTTTGTGAACTGATAAGTGATGTGTGTTTGGTTGACTGGTAGAGAATGCCCTATGGCATTAAGTCCGCCCTTTGTACTATAAAACTTATTTTATAAAGTCTAAATAAATAAATAAATCACCATCATCACCATCTCAGCCGAAAGACGTCCACTGCTGGACAAAGGCCTCCCCAAGATTCTCCACAAAGAACGATCATTGGCCGCTCTCAGCCAACGGTTTCCCGCCACCTTCACCAGATCATCGGTCTATCTAGTTGTAATGTTGACAAACTATTTAAACCCATCAAAATTTACCGGGCATCCGGATATACGTAAGTGACAGCCCTGAACAAAAATTTGAAATTGTAATATCTTCCAGGTTCCACCGAATTAGCTCGAGATTTTAATTCTGTAAATTAAGACATATTTGAGCAATCGTTTAGTACCAGAATTACAGGCTAATACGGCGGAACTTGGCTGTAAAAAAAATAAAACGAAAAATCATAAAAATATATTTTTCTTCCCGACTATTCAAGGTACAGTAACAATTTTTTTTATAAATATTAGGCATATCATTTACAATACTGGTGTATTAATTAAAATAATACAGTCTGCTTAGTTTTATGACTATAAATTATTTTGCATTTTTTTCCACCTATACCCGGGTCAACTTTGACCCCTGATTACATAAAAACTACAACTTTTTGGCAAACCGGAGTTCTTGTAGGCTGCTGAAAATGATTAAAACTATACATTTTTGGAATAAAAACAGAATGAGACAAAATGAGGGTTTTTAATACACTGTGCTACTCTCCTTTGAAAATATGTCGGTCAGTTCTTAATATTGTTTCTGGGCATCAATATTCAATAAATTAAGGATGTTTATTATAACTATTTCTAAGTATGGACTTCGGGACCTTTCAATATCGTCCGGAATTTAAAAAAAAATCTGTTTCCTTGTTGTTCCGTTTATTCACACATCCGTAAACAGAACAATATCTTTTATACGGATTAGATCGAGATTTAGGTTTCGAAGCCATTGTGTATTTTCAATTTTGCGCGAGCGCCACGTGACACGACTATCGTGCGAGCCGAGCGGCAGCCTTCCTAATATATTACAATACTCTTAGGCGGCAGCCCACTGCCATACATACGCCTGTCCGGGAGGCGCACTGTGATTCCGCCCAAGGCCATAAATTAAAATATTATAACCCATATAGGATTTATATACTTTTCATAAAGAGGAATAACAGGGCTTTATCATAAAAATATATTTTTCATGTTACGACCATAAATAAAAAAAATATAGGCATTTATTCAAAAAAATATCAAACATTGATTTCATATTTTTTATGTTTTCTCAGTTTTCTTATATGGAAAGGTATAAATAAAATACGAAAAATGAATCCGACATCCTTGCTTTACACGAAAATGATATCAAACTTGACTATATAGCTCTATTTTATTTTTAATTAATTATGGGGGCACCCCCCACTTCGTCAAGAATTTGCATCAGAAATTGGATTGGCTACCCTTGTTAAATTAATCTTAGAGCTTAAAGGATTAGCTCTGCAAATGGAAATTCCATCATCATCATTTTCCGTATAAATAAGTGTACACCACCGACTATAACATTTCAATAAATTTGAGATAGCATTTGTTATCAGTCTTCTGCTAATGAGTCCACAAAATCGATACTAGTCATTAATAAGAAATTTTCTTCAAAAAAGTCCGTGTTACTTAAGTATTAAAACCATAAATAAAGTAAAAAGAGTGTAAGTGAGACTCACAATACAAATACTACAACCCAAGTCACTTCTAAGTAAGCTAAATGTCTAATACTCCTAACTAATATTACATAAAACTCACAGTTATCTACAGGTTGAGTCCCCAGCCCGGCAGTCTTGATGATAACTTTCATCATTTCTGAGCAGCCATTGAGCAGGGCCACGCAATCAGCACCAGACTGAGGGTCTTTCTTGGTGATCAGCAGGAGGATCGAAAAAAGTCATAAGCGTATCCCGGTTTAAAAGGTAAGTAAAATGATTCACTAATAGACAATCTGTAGAAAACTATAAATTTCACCATAATACATTGCAATTATCATTTGCATTTGTGCAACGAAAGTGATAACATCTCAACCCTCATTAGCAGTACGCCGTTGACGCCAGAACTTAATCACTTTGTTATCGTGTATTATTATTACTATTTATTTATTAACACGTGGTGAAATCATGGAAATCCAAGAAGAAGGTATGTACTTTACTTTCTAATATATTTTATTTATATATGTGTGTGTTTGAATTTTATACATATTTTCTACGAGATGCTTATACTTTTGTAAAAAATATTCTTAACTTCGAAATCAATTTGAGTTATACTTTGATGCCGACTTGTGCCGAGGTAGAGGCATACGTAATTTTGTAGATCTAACTATCCTTAATAAGGGCTGTAAGTTTCATTTGCGTCTGTTTGCTCCTTTTCTAGTTATATGTGTATCAATAAACAAGTGTCGTTGGCCAAGAATAATGAGATTTTTTTCTAACATATTTATATGTTTGTTTTAGGTACTTTTATGAGATGTGCTATTTCAAGGCGTGCTATTTTTGATATATGGCACTCCAAAGAAGGCACGGAAAAAGAAAAAAGCTCAACATGTTCTTGTTACTCTGACTGAAATGTCACCTCTTTCTGAGCACATTGAAAATGTCGATATGAAGATTTTAAATGACAAAATTTGCAATTTGTGCAAACGATTTTCATGTTATTGGAAAAAAATGTATAGAAGTCAGTTTAAAGTAATAGAAAAATATGCAGATTGGCTTGCTGTAACGGAGTATATTGAAATAAATCGAAGTGTTGAGCCGCGTATTTTACAGCAGAATGATAACGTCGATTCGTTCCCTTCTTGTTCGCGTGGCCGTCCGAAAAAAGATTTTAATGAGTGTAGTAAACGTACTAAAAGGAGAAGACTTGCTGATCTATCCAACTTAGATACGTCTGCTGTTAGTACGTTGCTCAATACTTCCGCTGATGCCAATTCAAGCTCTACAAAATTCGACGAATGTTATGCTTTGTCGCTTATTACAGAAGCTAAGTTGACTAGGCACCAATATTTATTAATTAAGAATTTTATAAATACTAAGATATTAAAAGATTGTATGCCTTCCCACCAAAGTATTGTTCAAGCTAAAAAACAGTGTTATCCTCCTATTATAACTGTAACCCAGTCATCCGCCGAAGTCGAACTTCAGAGTTTGTTAGACCACACTGCCACTCGGATTCTTGAGACTCAAAAAGATGTTTTAAATAGAGTGCCATGCCAATCTCTAGATAAAATATCTTTAATAGGTAAATGGAGTTTCGATGGCAGTACTGGACATGGCGAATAAAAGCAATGTTTTTCTGATCCCAACCTTAAAGATAGTAGCTTGTTTGTTACCTCGTATGTACCACTTCAACTTATTTTTACGCCTGAAAATGAGAAAAACCCTGTGGTTTTGTGGAAAAATCCTCGTCCATCGTCAACTCGTTACTGTAGGCCAATTCGTTTTCAGTTTTTAAAAGAAACCGCTGAGGTAACAGTTCAGGAAGAGACTTATTTTAAACAAAAAATACATGACTTACAGCCAACGATCTTCAAATATAATGATCGCGAATTTTGTATTACGCATAACTTACAACTTACTATGGTAGATGGTAAAGTCTGTAATGCCTTAAGTGAATTCTGTTCATCCTCTAGATGTTATGTTTGTAAAGCTAGTCCTAACGAGATGAATCAAATTGATCTTTGTTTAAGTAAACCAGCTGATGCAAGCAAATATGAATTTGGTTTATCTCCTCTACATGCAATGATTTGTTTCTTTGAATATTTTATTCATATTGCTTACAGGATGGATTTTAAGAACTGGCAAGCATCGAAAGAGTTTAAACCGTTGTACGAAAGTAGAAAAAAAGAAATTCAGAAACAATTTAGGGAAAGATTGGGCCTCATTGTCGATAAACCAAAAAGCGGCGGAAGCGGGACATCGAATGATGGTAATACTGCTAGACGTTTCTTCATGAACTCAGAAATTTCGGCTGAAATAACTGGTATCAAGAAGGAACTTCTAGATCGATGCTGGACTGTACTACAATGTATGAACTCGGGATATAAAATTGATTCGCAAAAATTTCACGATTTCGCTGTAGAAACTGCTAAACAGTTGGTTCATGAGGATAACTACAAATGGTATAAAATGCCCCCTTCCGTTCACAAAATTTTAATTCACGGTGCTGATATTATTAATCACAGTTTGCTGTCTATAGGGGAGCTATCTGAAGAAGCAGCTGAGGCGACTAACAAACACATTAAAGCATATCGACGAGACCATACACGAAAGATGAATCGCGTTTTGACTAATACAGATTTGATTAACAGGCTTCTTCTTCATTCGGATCCCCTAATTTCAGATCTAAGAAAGTTACCTAAAAAAAAATTACTGTATTATCGAAATCTGTATTAAAATTGTTATCTTAAAATAAGTAGTTTTCTGATTAACTGTTATTTGCTTTATTATTTATAAGTTTACATTTATACTATTATTACAAATTATACTGTTTCTTATTTTAGTTTTTTGGTTTTATTTAATGTTTATTATAAACAAGAAACATTAATACCACAATTTTTCCACTGAAAATCGCAGTATAAAATATTTTAAAAAATCATTGT
Organism: Pammene aurita; assembly: GCA_947086415.1. Taxonomy (NCBI): domain Eukaryota; kingdom Metazoa; phylum Arthropoda; class Insecta; order Lepidoptera; family Tortricidae; genus Pammene; species Pammene aurita. Next base: position 12,679,600 of record OX352296.1, on the reverse strand, counting down.
CTCGAACATCATTTCTGGACATCAAAAAGAAGTATGGGTCTAATATATATACATAAAAATGACACAAATATATCAATTCATATTACTTTCATGGTATTTTAACCTTTATCATAGATAAAAACATCTATTTCGCGATATAGGTATTTATGGCCGCCCTTGTATGGGAGCGGAATCACCGTGAGGCGCGCCGGCCAAATGTACCTAAACTGCGTCACTACGCACATTGCCAGGGGGGTGTCACTACACCCCCCTGGCAAAGCATGTGTTTTACTTTTTGAATATCAGGCTGTTATTTCAGAAGACGGCTGTGCATTTCGATGGCTTTTTGATTTTGAATAGTTGTTCCGCGATAACTTTAGTAACGTTTTTCTGATCTTTATGAAATTTGTTGGGGTTGTAGTAGACCTCAATTTGAGAGTTCGTTTAAAAGCAGGATCGGTCGAGGGGTTATGCAGCTAGAAGGCTCGAAACAATCATCATTAGGGTCTTGTTATATTGGTCAACTCGTTTGCAAGGAAATCGCGAGTTCTCAGTTCGAGGCGGACTATGTAGTTATGTGGAACAAGTTCCAAGGGGAAATAGGTTTTATATCTCCTTACCTCATCACCAGAAGCCCTAGCCTTTTTATTGAGCTCCTCTTCCTGTTCCCGGAGCAAGGCAATACATTTCTGCTCCGGAACCTCCAAGTTGGGATCAAAAGTGTTGCCTGTCTGCGGGTTTGAGCCCAGACGATAACCGTAGCCCATTGGTTGGAAATCCTCTTCCTCAAACACTTGGGCTCTGCAAATTATTTACAAGAATTACAGTATGCACAATATCACAGAAAATATATGAAGCTAGAAGCAACAAATGCTTATATAACACATAGAAAAAGATCTATTAATTGAATGAATTCATCAATAATGTTGGTCATCCAGGTGATGTTTTCTTACATTTCGCTATTAAAATGCGTATCAAGAAAGCACGCGCGGTTTAATACTATTGAGGCTGCTTGCTATTTCTTTAATATCTGTTAGTGCATAAGATTCACAGGAAAATATAGGTAGGATTTCGGTTAATAGGTATGTCATAAATTGAGCTAAGCACAATGGTAGACTTGATAATTTAACACTTTCGCAACCGGCCAAAATGAATACCCCAGAAACCGACAGAACCCGCCAGGCGGGCTACGACATGCAACGCAATGCCGCACGCCGCTTGCCCGGCATCTGAGCTAACATTACGAGTGCCTACGAGGCGGGTTCTCGGTAGTCAAAGTGTTAATGTTGTTTTTATTTAAAATTATGTTTTGTTTCAACAATTATGTGTTATAAAAAGCTAACAGAATTTATAGACGTCAGGCTAATGATTCATAATATTAACTTGATGGTTTGAATAAAATATGGGCCTTCATAAGGTCGCAGCTATGCGTTAGAGGGGGCAAACGGTATTGCGTTCTCGTTCCGTCGTATAGCTGCGTCCCTTACTACGCCAGGCCATGAGGCCCTACCACTACCACCTACCCATCCCCATGCCACCTACCATACATAATTTTGGCCCTCGAAATTTGAACCAAATTACTTCAAAAATAGAGGTGATTTTCCTTTATTTCTAATATTAAGCAAACAAAGGAAAATCCACTTTGTAGCACTTACAAATGGTTTAAATTCCATTGAAATAATATGTACATCCTGTTATACACTGGGTAGCATGAGCATAAAAGGGAGATAAGAACTTAGAAAAACGTTTAACATTCTACTTACTTGTTAATACAATCTCTTATACAATCCAGCAGCTTATAAACAGCAATACAATATGCCTTCAGTGTCCTGTTATTTATTGAATGGGGCTGATGCAAGTACAGGTTGGTGAAGACTGTCTGAGCCAGGGAATGACCCTCCAGCCATGACACGATGCAGGCCATTGTGGCATCTATTATACCGATCAATTCACTTGGTTCTAGGTCATCAATCTTTAGTTTTCCTTCCTGAAATCATTGATTTATTGAAAAATCGAGTTTATTACAATAACAAGCAGGTATAAATCTAAGTCTAGATTAAGTCTAACAATAAACTACCTCCTATTTGAAAACTATTATCTAACCTAACCAACTGGACAAGTAAAAAAAATCAATGTCAATAGAAAAATAAAATAAGGTAATCAAATATGACTGCGTTTCTAGGCAAAAAAAGAATTTTACATATGTCAAAATATTATTTAAGAAATCCGTTTTCACTTAAATATTGTAACTGATTAATGGATATCTTTACTAAAAATGAATATAAATAACAAGTTTATGGTGTAGTTATAAGCTGACAATTACACCATGGTTGATCTTTAACACATTTAGTGCCACCTAGTGCTACGTGCTACGCTCGTAGCCAGGTATTTTCGTATGTAGCGCGTATTAGCCACAAACAGAGAACCCGACAGTCAGGTTGTCGGCCCTGAATGTGTTAAAAGTGTGTGATTGCGAAGCAATGAAGGTAAATGGATTTATTTATATTATTTTTGTTTTTCAATTGACGCTGAATATAGTAAATGAAGTTACTTTATAAGCCTCAATCAACAGTAAAAAAAAATTGTTCACAAATAAGTGATGATTATTATTTAGTAACCTGGACAGCCTGCTGAAAATTGAGTGGCTTTGGGTTGCCACGGTTACAAAGCATCCCAGCATCCATCTTGGGATCCATCATTTCAATCGCCGACATGGCTTCAAACAAGCCAAACAAATGCCCATCATGTAGGAGTTCACCCAGTTGTAAATCTGAAAAAAAATTGTGTGCTAACATTTATGCTATCAAAAGTAATAACATTTTAACCCCCACACAAAACGAGGGGTGTTATAAGTATGGGCGCTATGTGTGTCTGTCTGTAGAACTGTTGTGCTAAAACAATTAAATAAATTGAAATGTAGTGTTTTAATTTGAGAGCTGGCTTTCTTGCGAGTGATCTTAGACATGTTTAATCAAAATCGGATACTACCGTTTCGGGGGTTTACCAAAATTTTTTACTTATAATAGTAGTTCTAAATTTGACACAAATTAGACATAAATTCATAAATAAATTTAAAAAGATAATGATTTTATAAATTGTTACCTTGTATATGATTGAAGAAGTCAGTGGTCACATCAACCCAGTTATATGTGACTTCGGGTGCATCAGGCATGGACTCCATGGTCCTATTGGAAACACGGTTTATTACTGGTGGTATATAGTTTGTTCTTTAAGTTATTTAGTTGCTTACCTGTAGTTATAAATAATGGTCTATCCCGTTTTCTAAGCCAGGGGTCTCCAAACTTTTACACCTGAGTGTCACAGTGGACCTATATTTCCTCTTCACAGGCCAGTATGTAAGGAATTTAGCTCTGGCCGGATCTGGTAGTTTGAAGACCCCTGCTCTAACCCATGCAATATATACAAAAAATGTTGTGAAAAAGCTTTTATGAATATTAAATTCTAAAGATGTAATAAAATAAAATATATTCGAAAAAAATAAAAGAGCGCATGATAGTCATTACAGAGAGAAAATTTTCAGAAAGTGAGATTTCGTAATACGATTTAGTACAGAACGACAAGCCAATAAGTGGAAATATGAAGAGTGCAATATACCTACGGTGTTCCTGAAGGTTACACATACACAATTAACTCTGGCTATGATTATATAGGACATAAGACTCCCGTGAACAGCCCACAAGATATTTACAACCAAAACATTTACACAAGTCTAAGGCAACTTTCACACAGCTGCGGTTTCCGCCTGCGGCGCCGGTGCGTGAGCGAGATAGCGCTCTGCATGTGTATAGCGCTGTCACGCTTGCACACCGTTGCTGCATGCGGATGCGGCTCCAGTGTGATTACGCCTTATACAGAAAACAAACGAGAAAAAGAGAACACAGAAAAGTCATGCATATCTTACTAACCCAACACCATCGAAATAATCGTCACTGTCACCCATGTTATAATAATTTATAAACTAAACAATGCTAAAGGTAATTTACCATCAATTTTTATAATGAAACCGGTCTGAAAAATCAATATGTTCGAATTTTCCGACCCAAAATAGGATTTACCCACGGCGAAAACGAGAATGGAATACATTGAACACAGATTAGAAAATTAAGCAATGTCAAAATTGTCATTGATATGTCACGGTGGCTCCACAGATAAGTACTAAAAACTTAAAGTTCTGTTGTCGTAATGTTGGCTAACCTGAAACCACGGACTGAAACTTAGGACTTTTATAGAACTTAAACCGGTATTATACTTTACATTTAAAATGTCTCGGGCCAGATCTGTCGAATACTAAGGTACAGTCATCTGCAGAAGTAGCTAAGCGGGTGGGCTGTACAAAATGACATTCACACGCTCTAATCTTAATTCCCTTCACAATAAAGTCGTGTCAAGATCATTTTGAATACCTCACCCGCTTAGCAACTTCTGCTGCTGACTGTACAATAAAAGTTAGGGCACTTATGGAGCTATTAAGGGAGGATAGGGAGACAGGGTACACTACAGAAAGGGCCCGAGAAATCGCAAAGTATATTGCGGTAACATAACAAAACTAAACATAAATACTCTTTATCTACACTCATATTGTAAGTTCTCTAAAACGTGTTCGAAAACGGTAGGTAATGGCTAGCATTACCACGACCGATTTTACTATGATAACCTTTTTAACTGTGGCAGTAACGTAATTTTAACTTTACATGCTCAACTATTGATGTGTTATGAGTTTTAATAACATAATGTACACCTGCACCCTCCCGCGCATCCGCCGACAGCTCGTAACGCGCCTCCCCGACCGCCGGCACAATCGAGTTGGCCATGGCAGTGCAATGGCGGCCATTCTATGGTTTCCGAATACGGCATTTTGGATATATAATATGAGTGTAGATAAAGCAGTGTATGCAACTGTACGTAATTAGGCCTTAAAACACACAAAAACCACACTCATGTTTTAAGGACCCTTATTACGTAACAGTTACATAAACTACTATTATTGCACACCTCATAATAAAGAAACATAAAATATAATAAAAGTAACAAACAGAATAAGCAGAGGTAAAACAATTGGCGGTATTATCGCTAAAAAGCAACCTTTGGGAAGCGGAAACCATTGTGCTACTGCAATTAACTGTCCGACTGCAATTAATATTAACATGTAGTTACAGATTTAAAGAAAAAACACTAAAATTTGTATGCCCTGTGGCCCGACATGGTGATGCTACTCTATTTCTGTAAGACCTGTACCTCTGTTTGTACTATATACCCATGTTTTACAAATAAACTATTTGACTTTGACTTGGACTTTGCTAGTTTTTGTTCAATTATCGATTTTGCCAGATTTGTGATGCAAAAAAGCATTTTAACGGCCTCCTAGCCCAGTCGGTACGGTAGTGACCCTGCCTATGAAGCAGGAGGTCCCGGGTTCGAATCCTGGTCAGGGCATTTATTTGTGTGTTTATCACAGATATTTGTTCCTGAGTTATGGGTGTTTTCTATGTATTTAAGTATTTATTCATATTTATCTATTATATATATCGTTGTCTAGTACCCATAACACAAGCCCTATTGAGCTTACTGTGGGACTAGGTCTATTTGTGTAAGATTGTCCTACAATATTATTATTATTATTAATATCTTGAAGTTCCCTTACTTGAATATATTATTATTTATTATTATATCGTTCTACAGCTTACGAGTATAATACATATTAAACACTTAAAAACATAAAAACATCCATAACTCAGGAAGAAATATCCGTGATAAACACACAAATAAATGCCCTGACCAGGATTGGCACCCGGGACCTCCTGCTTCATAGGCAGGGTCACTACCGACTAGGCTAGGTGGTTGTAGAATGTATGAACTCCCATATAAACTACGACACTTCTCTTTCCGGACATACTCTAAGTAAAGTTTTTTATACCACTACAGTGGCAAACAAGCATAAGGTAAATGTACGTTTCCACGAACGCTTAAGACCTGGATGTACGTTTAATTTTTTCATAAGGTCTGGCATTTTCATACGGTTATTGTCAATACTATACATGTAACTTAAATACATTTGTAATCATTTTATTTCATTTGGAAATTAATATTGTCTTCGGTTGCCGCGATAGTTATTCATGAAATAAAACAATTAAAAACGGATTTTATCGCGTGTATTGAGCTTAAATTACATCCCGACGTTTCGAACACTTTACAGCGTTCGTGGTCAACGGGTCGACTGAGGAAAAATGTACAATTACCTCCGTTCAAAAACTATCACAATATGCAAACCTACCCACATATTAAATATTAAACAAATTTAGTGTTTGCACATGCCAGAGGGGCCTTTATAAAAAACAAGTTATTTATTATTACAAAACAAATTATTAAACAATTTATTTTATTATTATTAATTATTATTTTTGTTTGTACTGCTGCACCGTCGACCAAGGTCAGCAGTCTGTGAGCATGTCATGGATAGGCCCAACCACTCAGTTAAATTTGACAAACCGCAAGTCCTCGTCAAGGAGAAACGATACATTCCCCGGATGTTGCGAGAGGCAATCGAGATTAAAAAATATCCAAATTTCAACAGAGAGGATGGTTTTTCGGTACCACCAGCTTGGGATCCAGTTATTCATTTGGTTAAGGAGCAAGCTAGACATAGGACTGTGAGACCATAATGGTGGACAGTGTGGACACTAATAATAATTTAATACTAATTTAAAAAATAAAAAAAAATAAAAACAAAAATAATAATTAATAATAATAAAATAAATTGTTCAATAATTTGTTTTGTAATAATAAATAACTTGTTTTTTATAAAGGCCCCTCTGGCATGTGCAAACACTAAATTTGTTTAATATTTAATATGTGGGTAGGTTTGCATATTGTGATAGTTTTTGAACGGAGGTAATTGTACATTTTTCCTCAGTCGACCCGTTGACCACGAACGCTGTAAAGTGTTCGAAACGTCGGGATGTAATTTAAGCTCAATACACGCGATAAAATCCGTTTTTAATTGTTTTATTTCATCATTTAGAAATTATTTGTAAAGTTAGACATATTTAAAAAATATTTTTAAAGTTTTTTATACCGCCTAACTTGATTTGTACCATTAAGCGAACTAAGAAACATGATTTGCATATATTACCGAATCCGGTGACCGCTTTACCGAACTAGAAGAAAAATGTATGGGAATAAGGAGTTGAACGATTCTCAAACTTAAACTGTCTCATTGTTTAGATAATGTCATCTAACTGCGCAAAATTTACGTCTCCATACATTACTGAATTACTTCATACAAAACAAAAGTAACCTTTATTTTTTTTATCATTAGTCAAACAAAATACCTAACCATTATTTTTATATAAAATAAATAAATATATAACATAAACATCATTATCGTTTTTTGGGGTATTTACGTAATAGAAGTTTTTACAATATGAATTTAAAAGTTAAATTTTATCTAAAAATGAAAAAAAAAACACAATTTAATATTTTATTATTCTAAAATTTATATTTATACAAAATGACCTATCAACAGCAGGCCCTTGAACATGTTCAAATGTTTAGAAGCGCTGGACTTTATAAAAAGGCAGAAAAAATAATACATTTTAATGTCGACCTAGCTGTGAGAGAAATAAGGATGACATTTTAATGTCTATCGAATACAAACGAGGCCGAGGCAGAGACGAATTCGGTAGCAGAGACTATGGGCACGATTTACCGAACGCGCGTTCGGTAAATAAACCATGCAAAATATGTGGAACCTAATACGCGAACAAATTTTGAAAATAGTACCTAAATTGCAATGATTGTGACATAACCACAAATTTAACATTGAAACTAATAATTAGAAGGATTACGAATCCGTTCATGTATTTCGTCTTTACTAATATTGCCGTAAAATAACTATAAAAAATTGTTAAAGATAGCTTTGTCGAAAGGTTTATTTTGAACTCAAAATATCGTAAAACTATAAAATTTCAAACGCGGATTTACTATAGTCTTTGCTGTCTAGATGTGTGCGCCGCGCCGGCGTGGCGTAGCCGCGCCGTGAGACCCACGCCGCCGCCGCCGCCGCGGATTTCAATATCCACGCCGTTGGCCAAAATCGGCAAAAAATTGCCAACGCCAATGGCCTACGAAGCATAGTATAACAGTCATGGTGAATACTTAACAGCGTATATTAATAATTTAAACCATAAAAACATCTATACATTGACATAGCTAGGGTTTGGTCAATTCTTTCTGTTACGGGAGATTAATAAACTGTATATATATTGATAACTAAAGAAACTGTAAGTGAGTGCAACAATTCGCCGATAAACGTTACGTTTGGCGAAACTAATTATAAATGTATATTGTACCAATTTTGTTGATAAATAAAAAATAGAGATGTACTGTATTTACGAAGATAATGCGGAGATTCTGTTTGCACTAAAAGTGGTTTACTAATTTGGGTTAGATATTTAAAATTGTGATAAAAGACGTGATCTTGACGGGAACTTCCTCCGCCATCCTGCCCCGGTCACAACACACACATTACTTGCTCCACGAAATAGCGGCACCACGTTTCTATTTGCGAAACATCTTCTAATAGTTCTAATTCAGATAAAGCAGGATAAAGTAGGTAGCTATCAGGTTTCCTGAGGTTATGACCAATCCAATGCCATTTCCGTGATTGGATCTGCTTCTGTATGACTGTTTACCTGGTGACCCTTTATAGCTAAGCTATTTGCCGTAAGCATTTGTCCACAAACATTTAATATTCGTGGATAAATCAGGTTTCACATCTTCTATTGAAGGCAGAAGAGTTCCACACCGATCGGAATAAATTATTGCAGGTATAATTGATTTCTGTGCACCTAGGTGACTGTTTCCAGTATTCCACTATACATAAAATACTGCTCAAATATCAGAACTTTCCTAATTTACCGACCTAGTTCCCTTTGATTGGAATAGAAATGAAATGAGCGGTGGTTTCGTGCATTTCCGTATCACTATACTATATGAATATGCTACCACTATGTATTGTTCCTTAACAGTGACTGCTACTAGATCTTCCCCTTATTTCAAAATAGAACACGAGTATTTCTGTATTTTCATTTTTATTTCTGTCAGAATAAGTGACCTGACTTAAAATCAAGACTGTTGACAAAGCCAATTTTTTAGCACAAGTTGCGATTTTTTAATTTATGGCATTTCATGAATTAAGTACCTTAATGCTGTTTCAAATGAATTTAAAGGAGAGTTTTTGGCGTGTACGTATCATGCATTTCGTAGTCCCGCCACACTAGCCAGAGTAAGCGAGTGTTTTCGGTGGCAGGGTTGATCCTTAATGCTAAAACCATGCTAAAACGGTATTTTTCAACGACATAAATGCTAATTCCAAAAAGAAGACTAGGTTAAGGTGCACTAGAAAAACACCCTTAAATATGTTGACGACATTAAAGATTTGTTTTAAGTCCCCTGTTTCTAAAAAAATGCTTGATTTTAGCATATTTTTATGTGAATCATTACACAACGTAAAGTGACCTTGACGCCGGCGTGGCGCAACCACGCCGTCAAAAATTCCCGGCGCGCCGCCGCCGCGGTTTTTTATGGCGGCGCACACGTCTATTGCTGTCTACAGGTAAATGCTCATAAAATTACAAATACTTTTCATTATTTGAAAAGTAAAGAAGTTTATATTAATAGTTTATAATAAATCAGTAAAAAAATAATTTCATAGACATACGCTTTCCCTGATTCCATACGCTGTTCGGTGAAACCATCCAGTCAAAAAGTTGGGTCTCACATCACCGGATTCACATTTATCTCAAATTCTGAGAATATAACTGCACTAAAATCACTTAAAATACTAAAATACATAAACTTATTAAATAACAACACTCGAAATCCACAATTTGGAACCCACATATAGTTTTAAACGATTCTATGATCTTAAGAAGTGCACGCGATTTCTTAACGATTTTGTTAAGGGCGCCCATACAAAGTGGCACTCAACCGACAAGATCAGTTGTCATGTCGCAACTGAGCACCAAAATGGCCGTCTCTGACGCGTCTTCGTAAGGGTAGGTATGTAGCTCACAGAAAAAAATATCACAACGCAGTATCTGCTGTAAGTAATCGACTTATAGCTTAAAATGGAATATATTCCGCCGAATATATTCCATTTTAAGCTATAAGTCGATTACGATACGGCACGTTCGCTGAAGCGTACATTTACCTTACGGCCTGTCTGGTGGTAGCTAGGACACTAAAAAAAGTAAAGTGTAACAGGCTAACAGGGCTTTTACACAACGTGCGTATAGTACATAGGGTTCGAACTACGACGGTGTACACGGTGTAATCAATTCGTCTCAACAGGACATAACGCTACCTAACCAGTTAAAGCAATGGGGAAATAAAACAGCCTTGTAAAAATTTAAATATATTTGACAAAGTTGACAACCGGGGTTGCTGTCGTTGGCGAGCTTTCGGTAACGGTGTCGAAGACATCACTGTCTATTTGTTCTGGTTCCGCAGTAGAGTTAGCTCCGTCGGAAGCTGGCTTAGGTGTAGTAGCACTGCCAGGTTTAGATAGCATAACTCCCTTTAATCCCATGTCCATGCAATCGAAGTGAAGAATCTGATGACGAAAATAAAATATTACTAGTAGTCCCCTTGAACTAAGAACTCGCGATTCTTGCAAACTAATTGACCAGTATAACAAGATCCCTTAGCAAAACTCTTTTAGGCCTGATTCCAGAACCGTCTGGTCAATCCAGTTTGTATATGAAGTCTCTAATTATATTTATCTCTGATGCAATTCCGTAAAAGCGGAACAAACACTCAAAATAAAAATAAACTATCGAAATGCGCGGACGTCCCATAACCAGCTGACAGGTATATTGTGTCCGCAGACTCCGAACTTCTGTAAGAACTTCGCTTAGCTGCGCTTGCTCATTCGAAAGGCAGTAGTACTTCGATTGGTAAGTACTCACCAATACAGGAGCTTTGTCTATACGAGTGTCCATGTCCATGCACATATGTAGCCCTTGGTCTATGAGGGTGATATCGAAGAGGCGTATGCACATGTCGACAAGGCCAGGCGGCAAGTAGGGAACTGGGATGGGAACGCAGAATGGCGGGGCGTTTGTGGCTGTAAATCGAACAAAAATAATTAAGTATAGCCACAAAAAATATTTTAGAATAACAAAATTAGGTGAGTCCGGTTGGCTCTTAAGCCCGTTTCCACTTGTTGGATTTCGGGTCGATTTTAATCGGGTGTCGGCGCCTCAATCGCCTGATACAAAATCGATTACGGGCAAGTTTGAATAGCTTCTTCATACTTATATTTAAAATGTTCTGCCACTGGAACATCTCATTAAAATCCAGGTCCAACATAAGTGGGAACATTTTTCCATTATAAGGTTTGCTACCACTTCACTATCTAGTATGTAGTAGTAGTAGTCAAATCTGCAACCACTTTTGTGATTGCAAAGTTCATGTCGAACTGGTTGAATTCTAGGTACGTATTTATACAGATTTTTTAGTGCTATTCAATTACAAAGTTGACTATTGTAGGCACAGCGGATGGAAATGAAAACTGAAGTCATCCTCATCGTCATCAGCAGCATGTATGAAAAATTACTTATCTACTTACCTGAAAATGAAGTCTTGTAAACTGTAGCGTTGTTCATTTGCACGTCCATTTCAATCATGGTCTCCGTTGGGTCGAATGTCAAGACTGTGCAAGCTGTTAATTTAAAAAAAATCATGAGGTAATCAAAAACCAATAACGATAAGGGCACCTACTTAAGTCTTTTAGGTCTATTAGTTCTGGTGCTGCCGAAATAGTAGATTGTTAACCAAGGGTTGAAAGTGACCCATATCACCTGAGATATTTCTCACGCATTAATGAAAATAATGAAAGGTGTAGAAAATGAGATAGATAACAAATCTCCTGTGGGTGTGCTCCTTCTCGATATCTCTAAAGCATTCGATTGTGTAGACTACTCGATATTACTTAACTTACTTGAGAATGTAGGTATTAGGGGTATCGCACAACATCTTATCAAGTCGTATTTGCTAAACCGTGTTCAAGCTACCCAGATAACATATTAGATAGACAATAGAGAAAAGTGCTTTCAAGCTAAACTATCCATGTTTACAGAAAATAAAATCAGGGTACCTCAGGGCAGTATCCTAGGACCACTGTTTTTCCTAATTTACATTAATCAATTTTCTAAAGTAAATCCGCAACTTAGCGCACTTTATGCAGATGATGCCTCTATCTTAATTTCAGGGGAAATACTGAACAGAACAGAATACGAATTAACAATAAATAAAACTCTAGAAAGAATTGTACATTGGCTATCCACTCTTAATCTTAAAATAAATTTGAAAAAAACCAAATATATACAATTGAGACCTTACCAAGCTAAACCAATTCAGCTACATATTAATTATGAAGGCACCCAAATTGAAGAAGTAACGTTTTACAAATTTCTAGGTGTCATAATCGATACTCACCTGAATTGGAAAGAACATATTGACGTTGTTAACAGTAAAATTAGGAGATTTTATTACGGACTGCAAGTCCTCGTAAACGTAGCGAGCAGAAAAACAGCTATATCAGCATACTATGGCTATGTGTATTCCATCCTAAACTATGGTATAATTTACTGGGGAAATTCTGTAGATGTGCCGTCAACTTTCATACTACAAAAAAGATGTGTTAAAATTATCTTTGGTTTGAGTATTGATGCGCCATGTCGGGAAGTTTTTATAAATGGACGGCTTGATGACTGTTACTGGTATTTATATTTTGCAATGCTGTATTTTTATTAAAAACAAACCCTCGGAATTCCATAAATCAAACAATCAAATAGACCTGTTAGAAGTAAGTTTTTGCTAAATTTACAAATTCCGGACTGGACGGTAACAATGGTGCGTAAAGGGATGTATTATAATAGCATTAAAATATACAATCACCTGCCTAACTACATCAAAGAAATTACAGGAACTAAATTTAAAATGTCGTTGAGGAAACTACTCATAGATAATAGTTTTTATAATTTAAAAGAATATTTTGAATTTAAGTTTAACAAATAATATGTTATTATAATATTAAATTGATTTAGTACATGTAAAAATGTTTATCATGTACATAGACTCTATTATCAAGTAGGTACATATTAGGTACTTGTTGTAGTTTACTTATAATGTAAATGAACCTATTGCATGCTCTGTTGGGTAGATTATGTGTTCTTAACATTTTTGTAACATCTTCACCACTGTGAATGTACCATAATCTTGCAATAAAGACGATTTTTCATTTTCATTTTAATTTTCAATTAACACAGCTAATTACTTTCCACCCTAGGGACGGAAAAGCAATTTTCCACCAGGCTACCAGGAAATTCATCTATCCAGGAAAATAAAATTTTCCGAGCAGGAGAGATGAAAATATTTTTGAGGGTAGGTATACCGGGCTTACTTAAGTACAGTCAGCAGCAGAAGTAGCTAAGCGGGTGAGGTGTTTAAAATGACTTTTACACGCTCTTATTTACTTAACAATAAAGTTGTGTCAAGCTCATTTTGAACACCTCACCCGCTTAGCTACTTCTGCTGCTGACTGTTTTTTTTGCGATTACCTACCTTTATAAAAGACAATAGAAGTACCTAAGTAAAAGTATTTGACTTACTTTTCCTATCAAAGTTGAGGCTCTGTATCCTAATGCCAGTGCAACATGTGCATCGCAGTTCCTCGCACGAGCAGGGTCCTCCTGTGAACGGGAGCCTCAGCATCCAACCAGGCTTGTACCATGGCCGGGGCATCATCCTTGTTATAGTCTGAAAACAGTTATCAAAGTCCTTAAGCACTACTACAATCTGAAGTTTTAATTTCCTAGGAATAAAAAGGTTAAAGTCCAAACACACTACTTCTGCACCGACTAAGCAAACACAATGTGGAGGGCCATAATAGTAGATTGTACACCAAGGGGATAAAGCACTGTTTTATGTCACGGGCGCAATATTGAATCCTGAACGTAACGAAGGACTCCAGATTTTAATCCCGAGCGTAGCGAGGGGTTTATGAGTTAATTCCCGAGCGAAGCGAGGGAATTAAGACTGAGTCCTGAGTGCAGTGAGGGGTTCAAGCGCGCCCGTGACAAAAACAGCTTTATCCCCGAGGAGTATACTCTACTTTTCTCACCTCTTGCGAGACAATAAAATAGCTAAGGCTACTAGAAACGGATTTTTATTAAAGTAAATCAAAAGTAAAAACCGGCCAAGTGCGTGTCGGACCACACATAGGAGGGTTCCGTACCTTCAATGGAACCAAACTAATACCAAAAGGTCGTATCTGGTGCCTATGGTTTTTTGGAGATAACTCAAAAATAGCTAAACCGATAATGTTCAAAACAATTTGCGTAGAAAGTATATGATAAGACGCATCTCCTCAATTTTTTTCATATTTTTGGAGTTACGGTTCAAAAGTTACAGGGGGGGGCACAATTTTTCTGACTTTCGAAGCGATTATTTCAGAAAATATTCACTTAATCACAAAATGGTCAAAGAAACCTCAATGTTATTTTTAAAGACCTATCATTGATGTGTCACATGTTGATATTTAGTCAAAAAAAATAGTTACATGTATGGAGCGCCCCCCCCCCCCCATTTTTTTTCAAATCTACATAACTAAGTAGCGGCATACAAAATACACCTTATGTGTAAATTTTATTCAGATACGTCGTATAGTTTCCGAGTAAAATGGCTGTGACATACGGATGGACAGACATACAGACAGACATGACGAATCCATAAGGGTTCCGTTTTTTGCCATTTGGCTACGGAACCCAAAAAATTTATTCTTGATACATTAGTCCATTTTATTCAAATTTTATCTTCAATTTTTATAGAACCTGCAGTTTTACTCCGTATACTGCAGCGTCTTATGACACTCGCGGCATTTGTTTTAGGTATTTAAAAAAGGTGGCCAGCACGATTTTCCGAATAAATTCGATTTTCAAATCAGTTCGACGCGGCGGCGCGGGCCCCGGCTGGCGTCGCGGGGCTGTGCACCGTGCGGACTTTACCAAATTAGACTTTAAGCACATAACAATAAGAACTATGGGAAGTGAAATCACATTATTAACCAGCGGGTTATAATGAGATTTAGTACAACATTATAACCCGGCTAAAGCCAAGGGCTATAATGATTTGCTTTCGGTGAGGTTTGCATGATATATAATTTGGCATTGTCGAGCAGGTGGTGTGAAAACTTTGTTTTATTAAAAATAAAATGTTTATGACGGGAGTTCCACACTTCGGACTCTTATGCACGGCTACTTTATAATAACAAACAATGGACGGATAGAAAAAACGTAAGGCGCACTGTTTGTTTTATACAACCCAAAAAAACACCCTAAAGTCCATTAGAAGAAAAAAACACGATCATTGCGATCCTCGTGTAATGCTACCCATCCGAAAAGTATCCGCCTAGCCCGCTAATTTCACCCTTCAGTTGTTTCAGTTCTCAATTAATTCGATAAGTACTCATATTTATACTCGTATACCTACTAAATAAATTGTAACTTTTTATTAATTACTCATGAATATTTTTATTTTTTTGCATTAATTACCTTGTTTGTTTCTAAATCGTAATACACTGAAAAATCCGTCACGTCCATGGCATCATTGGAAAAGAAATGCTTTGCAATTTTCTTCTGCTTCCATGACGATGCTAAAACATAAAAATACACCAGGGTAAGTTTTTTCATATTATATAATATTATTATTTTAATACTTTACTTTATGTTTTAGTTATCTTAAGTGAGTATTTCAGGTATACCTAAAGTAGCTTGATTTGCCTGCCTTAGAAATTGTAAATAAAATATTACAGAAAACTAAATTTAGCCACGATCGTATTAATATTAATAGATGTATTTATAAACACATATAATAAATCGATTGTTATCTTGAAATTTTAACATTCACGTGACCCAGTTCTAAGAGAATTAGAGGTAATTTAGTAGGTACCTACCTATTGTTGCGTTCTAACGTCTATCATCACTGTTTGTAAATACCTACTTACTTTAAAAAAACAAATATGCAAAATGCTAATAAACCGATCTACTCACCTGCAGCTAAACTGGTGAATCCCGCCAAAATCAAAATCACTACTGTCGTTCTCATTTTACTAAAACTTATCACCGACTCAAGGGACACCATTCAAATAACTAGACACATGTGTTATATCGGCTAGGGTTCGATTTGCGCTTAGTATGCGCGAGCCGCCGCGTGCGTCTTGCGGTACTTTCTAGTGAAAACGTCCACTGCCGATCGTAAAGAGCTGTGTTTAAATGCACGCTGATTCTCGCTCATAATACCTACTTACTTCATGATCGTGTTTTCCAGTAAGATCTAGGTAATTTCTTTATTATTTCCTTACTCTCTATAGTTAATTGGAAATATATCCAAAAATTAAGATAAATTAGAAAATATTTGTTTTTGGTTACTCAGTTAAATTTCCCTATCAATTATATAGTAAGTTATCTATTAAAACTTAATTACTATTAATAACTTTGTCTGCCTTGGGAGTCTTGGGACATGAATAATTTTATTAAGGACTTCAAAAATACATATTGATAATTAAATAAATAATTTACTTAAGCCATTCTTCAATCTTCAAGTAATAAATCACTAAATGAAATAAATACACCAACTTCTGCAAAATGGTGACAAATAAGTAACTATTTTCAATGGTCATCATCAAACAAACAAATAAGTTACTATTTTCGATCGTCATCGTCAAAGAAATCAAACAGTGACTTGACATTGTTCTCGTCGTACTCTTCGATGTCGTCATCGCCAGAATCTATGACTGCGTCCACTCCTCCTCCTGGATTTGGTATCGGGAGCCCCCCATTTTCTTCTGGCTTTACCATTGCTAGGCCTTGTGCACCCATTCTGAAACAACAAATTGAATCATAAGTAAGTACAAAATTTATTTCTAACTTAAAATATGTATATTTAAATATTGTTACTGTTTAAAAACCTAACCCAAAGAAAATCTTTAAATCATAATTACCCTAGTTGTAGATGATATTTAGGTTTTAGTAGATAGCTATGAATTTGATTTCAATATGTACATTTCTGAAGAATTCATCATTTTTACACAGATTGGCCAAATAATATCGAAAATTGGCGTAAAAGTAATCGAAAGTAAGGTAAAATTCCCCAAAGAGTAATTTACAGTAAAGTTCTCGACCTATTTCGATGAAATAGGTTCAAAAGACCAAAAAGCAAACATAATCACTAATTGACTACCACTGTACTGTGGTAACTAGTTTCCCAAATGCTATATTAAAGATCTTTTGATAGCCAAGGGAAGCGATTACATAGTATGTAAACCGACGAAATTTACAAATTTTTATCATTTAAATTTCTACTCACCTTAAACAATCGAATGCCATGTTAAAGAGTTCGAAATTGCGCCATTGACCCGTCATTGCAAGGCAAAAGTGAAAGTTTCTTCCAGGGAAAAATACATTATAGAATTTGGCGCACACTTTCAAGTTTCCTAGTCTTGGTGGACTTATGCATATAGGTTTCGGGTTTTTTCCTGAAAATAATGTTTTATAAAAACTTTTTTAAATAGGTAACTTATTTTAGCGACTAAGTCGTACATACAGTCAATTCAATAGTCCAGCGTTTTTTAATACAAATTGGCGGCAGCTAAAAAATATTATTGTAATACATTTATAATTTAAATACGAGATTAATGTTTGATGTGTTGTCGTATAATTTTAGACAGTAAATACCTAGCCGTTGCTGCATTTGCTATTGTTTTATCTAATTCCTGTCTTAATAGATCTGCACATGTCTCTAATTTGGATACATAAGAATGGACTTAAGGAGACTATATTTTTTACTTCGCCCTGTAACGATTTTTGCTGCTCATTATTCTCTATTCGAATATACTACTTACAGACACAATCCAGATTTTGATAAAATTTAAATAATATTGAAGTTATTAATTTACCTGACATGGAGTTTTCATAAAGTACCCTGTCGTTCATAGACATGGCTACATCAAAAGCGAAATCCCCGGGATGATAAGTAATCTTCATACAAGCTTTCTGATTAAACAAATCCAACACATATCCTGTACAACATTTGCAGATGCCATAGGAACATATGCACCTTCTAGAAGGTTCATCGTCTTCTTCTTCTGGTGAAGATGTTGTGTTCTGAACTTCTGGGCTCTGTCTAGATCGTAGCAATAATTCTGCTACACGTTTAGATTTTAATCGCTCTAGGAATATCAAGGCACTGTTGGGAACTTCTAGATCTTCCAAATCTTCTGAATGTAGAGTAGATAATGTTAGGTTTGTTTTTTCTTTAACTGTAAATGTTAAATGAGATATAAAGGAATGTTTTTAATCGATAACATATAATGCTTAAAATAAATATTGATATGATATGTATGATGAATATAAAAGAAATAT
The DNA here is from genome assembly GCA_947086415.1 of Pammene aurita. Classification (NCBI taxonomy): domain Eukaryota; kingdom Metazoa; phylum Arthropoda; class Insecta; order Lepidoptera; family Tortricidae; genus Pammene; species Pammene aurita. Next base: position 12,661,118 of record OX352296.1, on the reverse strand, counting down.
TAAAAAAATTACGGTTAAGTATTTCTAATAAAAATTTGGCGCAAACTTTCCTTATATATTAAGTATCTCTACGTAAATTTTATTAAAACCGAGACTTACTAGGTGTTTCCTGTAAATATATACACAAATGAACATAAATAAAACTAAAATTAGTTACCATTTCCGCTCGCTTGTGACACTTGTATAACTAAAACAATTGACACTAAAAACACAATAAGATTCTCCATGACAAAAAGCTTTCGACGCGAAGCGACGCGGGCGGCGCGCGAAGCAATAGTATTCACGGTTCATTTCGCCAGCCGATTTGAACCGGTTAGCAGCGAGAGAATATCTCCTGGAGCTTAATATGTACCTAATATGTATCTAGATGTACTGGTTACTTTCACAAAGGCCTCCATTGATTAAATAATAATATAATAATAATATTGTATACACCGTGGGCCCACAGAACTAGACAGATTTTAACAGTGTATTCCTGATCATATTTAGATACTAAAATGTCCTATAAACTTTTCTGGAATACGCCTAGTTTCAGAGTTAATACCAATAAAAAAATAAAAAAACTTTTTATTATAACTCATCACAAAATGCCTTTCTAATGGCATTGTTGCCACTATTTGACATAGTTTACACGTCCTTATTGACAGATATCAAAGTGACAAGGAAAACTTTGCAGAAACTACATTTTTACAAAAAAAATATACCAATTTGTTTTAGGCGATAATTTTATTAATAACATTTGCTTTTCATGTGCAATAAACATTCAAAAATTCCTTTTGGTCTTAGAAATAAGTACGTGGTTAAGATCTGTCAGGTTATTCCAGCCCACGGTGTATACATGATGCTAAGGAGTTCAATTTATAGGAAAATAAAAGGATTCTCTGAATTGCTGGTATTTATTTTTATATTGATAATGTATCTTGAAGCAAATCAAATTATTTTTATTCAATATTTTTTTGATTTGCAATTTTTTTAAGTAGTTACACTACTATATATAAACTGAAAATAGATGTCATATACTTCAGAAAAAGTGACCAAACCCTCCGGTGTCCGAGGCCAGATTTGAACTGGCGTCTTCAGCTTTCGCGGCTGACGTCCTGACCACTAGACCACCCGGTCACGGCGGAACTTGACAAATTTTCTCATGTATATGCAATCTCTGAATTTGAAACGGCTAGGCGCCGTTGACCATACTCTAAGGGCATGCGCAGTACGTGCTTGCACCTCCTATCCGAATCTCTTACGTGATTCTGGTATAGCGAGAGAGATGGTGCTGCCATCTATGAATCTTGAAGCAAATCAAATTATTTTTATTCAATATTTTTTTGATTTGCAATTTTTTTAAGTAGTTACACTACTATATATAAACTGAAAATAGATGTCATATACTTCAGAAAAAGTGACCAAACCCTCCGGTGTCCGAGGCCAGATTTGAACTGGCGTCTTCAGCTTTCGCGGCTGACGTCCTGACCACTAGACCACCCGGTCACGGCGGAACTTGACAAATTTTCTCATGTATATGCAATCTCTGAATTTGAAACGGCTAGGCGCCGTTGACCATACTCTAAGGGCATGCGCAGTACGTGCTTGCACCTCCTATCCGAATCTCTTACGTGATTCTGGTATAGCGAGAGAGATGGTGCTGCCATCTATGAATCTTGAAGCAAATGAAATTATTTTTATTCAATATTTTTTTGATTTGCAATTTTTTTAAGTATATGACATCTATTTTCAGTTTATATATAGTAGTGTAACTACTTAAAAAAATTGCAAATCAAAAAAATATTGAATAAAAATAATTTGATTTGCTTCAAGATTCATAGATGGCAGCACCATCTCTCTCGCTATACCAAAATCACGTAAGAGATTCGGATAGGAGGTGCAAGCACGTACTGCGCATGCCCTTAGAGTATGGTCAACGGCGCCTAGCCGTTTCAAATTCAGAGATTGCATATACATGAGAAAATTTGTCAAGTTCCGCCGTGACCGGGTGGTCTAGTGGTCAGGACGTCAGCCGCGAAAGCTGAAGACGCCAGTTCAAATCTGGCCTCGGACACCGGAGGGTTTGGTCACTTTTTCTGAAGTATATGACATCTATTTTCAGTTTATATATAGTAGTGTAACTACTTAAAAAAATTGAAATCAAAAAAATTTTGAATAAAAATAATTTGATTTGCTTCAAGATTCATAGATGGCAGCACCATCTCTCTCGCTATACCAGAATCACGTAAGAGATTCGGATAGGAGGTGCAAGCACGTACTGCGCATGCCCTTAGAGTATGGTCAACGGCGCCTAGCCGTTTCAAATTCAGAGATTGCATATACATGAGAAAATTTGTCAAGTTCCGCCGTGACCGGGTGGTCTAGTGGTCAGGACGTCAGCCGCGAAAGCTGAAGACGCCAGTTCAAATCTGGCCTCGGACACCGGAGGGTTTGGTCACTTTTTCTGAAGTATATGACATCTATTTTCAGTTTATATATAGTAGTGTAACTACTTAAAAAAATTGAAATCAAAAAAATATTGAATAAAAATAATTTGATTTGCTTCAAGATTCATAGATGGCAGCACCATCTCTCTCGCTATACCAGAATCACGTAAGAGATTCGGATAGGAGGTGCAAGCACGTACTGCGCATGCCCTTAGAGTATGGTCAACGGCGCCTAGCCGTTTCAAATTCAGAGATTGCATATACATGAGAAAATTTGTCAAGTTCCGCCGTGACCGGGTGGTCTAGTGGTCAGGACGTCAGCCGCGAAAGCTGAAGACGCCAGTTCAAATCTGGCCTCGGACACCGGAGGGTTTGGTCACTTTTTCTGAAGTATATGACATCTATTTTCAATTGATAATGTAACTTATTTTCAATTTTGTACATTGATGTATTAATTAATGAACTATTATTTAATATAGATCTCATTAAAAATATAATGGTTTTAAACATTAAAATAAATAAATAAATACTTATTTCTTATACTTAAAAGTAATATCAAAAACATTTACTAAGGAAAATTTCTTCCACCAAAGAAATCTCCAACGGCATCTCCTATATCATCCAGCGGTCCTCCATCATCATCATCAGATCCGCCTCCAAAGATGCCTCCACCGCCACCAAATAGACCCCCTTCTTCCCCTCCTCCAAAGATGCCCCCAGCAACATTGGAGAGGAAGCCATCACGGTCATCGTCATCATCGTTATTACCAAAAAGACTAACGGGAGCAGGGCCTGGTGATATTGGTTTTGGTTTTAGTCCAGCTTGAACACCTTTCGTACCTAACCTGTAAAAATAACGTAATATAAAACAGCTGAAACGGTACAGAACTAACTTTGTAAATAATCTGCAGGCGAGCAAGCCACTAACTTCAGCAAACTTATGCCACCATAAGTTTGCTGAAGTCAGTCAGAAAGTGGCTTGAACTACCTATTATTTGTAAGATATTTTTTATTATTATAGGACAGGGGTAACCAAACTGCGGCTCGCGAGCCCTTTGCGGCTTTTTAAAGGCTCAGTTGTGGCTCTTTAAGTTCCGCTATATATATAAAAAATCAAATATTACAGCGAAAAACAGAAAAATGCGGCTCTATGAACTTCCGAAAATTCCATAGTTTCCGTCATCAGGCTCTTTGTCAAAAAAGTTTGCCGACCCCTGTTATAGGACAATCTTACACAAATCGACCTAGTCCCACGATAAGCTCAATGAGGCTTGTGTTGTGGGTACTAGACGACGATATATATAATAGATATATATAGATAAATACTTAAATATATAGAAAACATCCATAACTTAGGTACAAATATCTGTGATAAACACACAAATAAATGTTCTTTCCAGGATTCGAAACCGGGATCTCCTGCTTCGTAGGCAGTGTCACTACGAACTGGGCTTCCGGAGGCCGTTATTATATTATTATATTACTTGGCAAGTTCATAGATTAAGGCAAGTCAACACTTAATGACCAGTAAAAACATAATAGACAAATTACCCGAAACATCTGAAGGAAGCGGAGTATATTTGAAATCCAGCAATATCCGCAGTGATATCCAAGCAAGCGAACGCGTTGCTATTCCGAATCCTAATATTAGAAATCTCTGCGCAGATGCGAACGAAAGGTGCTCTTCCGGGGTTGAAACAAATTGGAGGCGGGTTGTCAGCTGAAAAAAATGATTTATTAAAAACATAGAACGTAAGAAAGTGCTTATAAAATAAAGACAATAAAATATATAACACGATAATATTACCTGAAACTCGGCGACGAAGAACAGTTCTATTATTGACGCTCATTTTGACGTCAAATACAAAATCTTCAGGCACAAAGCTTATATTACCACATGCCTTCATCCTAAACCTTTCCATGATAGTTCCCGTACAGCATCCACATTGACCCTGGACACACGAACAGGGGAATCTAAATACGGACCCATTTACTTTATCTGGCGCTACTGTTGTAGAAGCTTCTTCATCAAGAATAGGCGCTTCTGTGATATTGGATACGACTGCAGGGGTCGGATTTATTATTTCATCTTGTACAACTGGTTCAATAACCGGATCACCTTGCACTTCATTTGGTTCTGTTACTTCTAGGTATTCTTCGTCTTCTTCTACATCGTCAACACTGCCCTGCGCAACGTGTATAGGTAGCACGACAGTAGCTTGTTGTCTTAATACTGGTGTAGGATTTAACGCTTGTTTCCAAATTGTCTTTGGAATTTGAAACTGTATTACTTCGTAGTTTCTGTCATTATTATAAATTATTTCGCCTGAAAATATAAAAGTTAGTAATAACACTTCTTTGTTATTAAGTAAATTGAAACTTAGGTACTTACATATTCCATTTAAATATAAGTTACTACAAATATATAATAGTATGAATAGATTCAGTTTTATCATGGCTTTGCCTTACAATGCGGCTTGCTAATTTCACTTTCTATAAATGAGTGTCCTGGCAGGCTTACGGGTTTAAATTATATGTGAAGTGAGACACCACAAAGTATTTAAGTGATGTGTGTGACTAAGAACCAATACTCATTTTAAATGCACAGTCTACAACCGCAAGAAACAAGTTTTAAATATTTAATGCCGGAACAGGAGAAAGTTGGATGTCATTAACTATATTTATAGGCACTTGAGTGTTAAATGTTTCGGAGATTGGAGACGCGTTTTCCTTAAATAATGTCTTATATTAAATTAAATTCTAATATAAAGTGATAAAGAGAAACGTCGCTTAAGTCTCGGTGCACAAAAAGTGACAGACTATAATATACGAATACATTCATTATATTTTTTTAGAATTCATCAATTTATTAAAAAAATGGTGTAGCACATTGAAGTCGTCAAATTATTATTTAAATCCATTTTAAACAAAGGTACTACATTTATGTATTAGTATTTCATATCTTTGAAATCGACTTATTGCATGTACTAAAAGGGATGTCCCTACTTCTACCTTACATATAGTTTTTACACCTTCAGTAGCGTACTTTTTCAGTAGGTATAATTTTTTGAGGTACGTGCATACTCGTACGAATATATTGCATTTATGTCAGTAATTTGTTTGGGACATTCCACGAGCTGTCTCATATAAACGCATGTGTAACTCTGTTATTAGAGTTATCTTTGCAATTTTAATTATGACCATATTTGACTATATTGTCGCAGAAAAAGGAACTCCAAAGCCTACCAATTTTCTTAAAATTCGTGTTCTTACGGAACAACGGTGGACTTTCGTGGAATGCTCCTTTATGTTATGTTATGATACGGGCTCTGTTGAACGCACCGGAGCAGTCCTAGGACTGCCCATTTATAACCTAGTTATACAGGATGTAACAAAAATACTCGTTATCCGTTTAAGGGCATAATTGGTATCGTATTGCGAGTAAAAAAAGTAGGAGATCATTTTTTTGGACGCGAATAAGAATACGGTAGGTACCAATTATGCCCTTAAAACTTGGAAGAATAATAAGTAAGGAAGCGTAATCAACGCTCAAAATGTGCTCCACTTTCCTGGTGCCAAAGTGGGCGGAGCTTGTGACAGCGGTGCCCTAATGTCATGTCAAACTTTTTGAAATTGTCATGTCGTCAAAATATTAGTTTTTTCGGTCCATGAAATTTCGATAATATATCGGTATTAAAATGCCGGCTTGTGCCGTGAATTAGTGCAGGAGCCACACAGGCGCCAAAGATGGTGATATTTCTTTTCATCGGTAAGTAAATCACGCATAGATATTCTGACACATTACGGACTTGGTCGATGTTATGCAATATAAGTTTTGGAAAAGTAAACATAACTCATTTGAGGAAAAGTATAATGAATGTTCATTTATAAGTATTACCTAGTAGTAATAAATCGACAAAACAAAACCCTTCAAATTAGTACCTACTATACTTACTCTGGTAAAATCATACCATTCTGGCCGTGCCATTTCTAGTACAACTGGCTAATAGGTATGACTCTTATTTTTCATTAATAATGAATGCTATAACTTCATATCATAGTCTTTAATTATCAAATCTAGAGCAGAGCCCGACTGGGGAAGTACCTCTACCTTACAGAAAACCACAGCCAATTAGCACGAAACCCTACTCATAGCGTTGTGTTCCTGCCGGTGAGTAAGGTTGCCAGAGAGATCAGAGGATGCAGTGTGTTGACGACGGGGGATCCTCTTGTCCTATCGCGGAATGAAAAGGTTTATCACTTTTCGATCTTAACTCGTAGACATAGAGTTGAAAAGTGATAAACCTTTTCATTCCGATGCTATCCCTTTAGCTGTCAACACAGTGAATCCTCTTTTATATGAAAGCGTCGGCAAAGCACATAAGACACCTCTGGAGTTACAGGCGTCCATGGCTACGGTAGCTGCTTACCATCAGTAGAGCCGTATGTCTGTTTGCTACCGTTGTAGTATAAAAAAATTGATACAAAATGTAAATTTATCTTTGTATTTCCCTAAGCCTGCTAAAATAAATAGTAAGGTGCATTCTGATAATTTCGTAATTCGGGAAATTCCGAAAACTACAAATTTCTACTAAACGCGGCATTTTAATGCGCGCTAGCAACAGTCCTCTTGACGCTCATTTAACTGCCCCCCCGCATCCGTCAGCTCGGATCACCATCGATGGAATCACGTGAGTTGCGCGCCATTTTTGTGAGCGAGCGCTATTTCCCGCGTTTTTGATCTTTCGGAATTAGCCGCACATCAGTAAATCGGAATTTTGGTAAGTAAATGGTTTTAATCCTTTTGTATTTAATAGATTTTCGATTTTTATTACTATTCAATGGACTAAGAACCTTCTAGTTTGAAAATTTTGAAATTTTCGGATTAACCCGCACTGGGGAATTCCGAATCAAAGAGTGTTTCGGAATTAACCGACTTTATTACTCCATAGTAATAGCCAATGGTTCTAAAACAATCAATTGTACTATACTATGAATATGAATTTTCGTAAATATTCTAGCCTGTTAGTAGTTCAATATTTATAAGCATACCTGTGCTAACTCGGGTTAAGTTCTAGGGATTTGATATCGATAAAAAGATATTGATATATATTAATACGGGAAGTAATTAAATGATCTGCCGTTTTTAAAACTAATTCACAAAAAAATAGCCATTAAATCATTTGGTCAGCATACAAAACTCACAATCGGATAACGTTATAACCAGAGCTCGGATTTTTCACGGCAAAACAAAACACTAGCGTAATTTAGCCAGTGCTTGAAATATTATTTTATCGATATCGATAATTCAGAACTAGAAGAAATAAAAGTCACCAAATAAAATTAATATGTAATAAAACTAATAAAAACATTTGTATAAAGTTACTATATATTAGAAACAGACGCAATTTCTTCTTCAAAATCTACGTCAGTACACACAGCAGCACAAGACATTTTATTTGGGTAATAGTGATAGGAGTAGATGATCATTATCTTTTCAACATTCTCTGGGAGTAAACAGTTGCGTTTATCACTATAAATCCATTTATGTACACTAAATGTACGTTCAACTTCAGTTGACGTCAAGGGAGCAAATTTATAGAATTCATTATCAGTTCGGGTAATATTTTCAGATATGTCTCTTAAAATTTCGTAATCAGGATTTCGTTCGAGCACGGCTTCAAATTTACGTATCACTGGTAAAAGTTTACTCCAGTTTACGTAGCAACGAACAGTATCCAGAATGAGGAAGGATTCCGCAATGGATAAAGTCGAACATTGCAATTGTTCTATTGAAGAGGCTATTACTTCGTAGTTGTCGCGAATGAAATTTAACTCCGGTCGTAGTTTGCGTGTTTGAAAACATTTTTTTGCAGCTCTTATAGCTGCCGAGTCATTAGCAAGTATGGAGACGACATCACGTATTTGCTCATAGTATTGAGCGTAATATACCGCAGCAGATATCCAAGTTCCCCATCTGGTGATAATTGGCTCGGGAGGTAGGGGAATGGACGGATATTTTGCCTTAAAAAGGCGTACACGCTCTGGAGATTTTAGGAATATCTTTTTGACATTCGATATCAACCCATCCACACCTTTGAAATTATCTCGCACTTCTTCGGCAACCCGGTGCAGACCATGAGCTAACCACGTAATGTGTTTCATACGAGGAAACGTTGCTTTTAAAATACGACCGGCTTTAAGCATATATGCGGCACTATCTGTGCAAAGTAAAATCAAATTGTTTACGTTATCATTGAAAGAATTTTGAAACAAAAATTTTAATTGGTTTATTATTAGGTTTGCTATTGTTTCCCCATTTACCTTCTCTAAAACCTTCGACCCCTAAAGATAAAATTGCTTAGAACAATTTTTTTGCAAAGACCGAATCACCACGTTTGTCACACATTTTCCCATGAAATCTGGTGTTTCGTCTATAGATATCCACAAATAATTGGTTTTGTTTACCTCTCTTATACCCTGTATAGTTTTTTTGTACACGAGATTTAAATAAATTTTTCGCAGGGTCGATTCGTCCGGTAAAGAAGTCATAGAGCAGTCGCAACATAAATACTTGTTAAAAAAAAACCGGCCAAGTGCGAGTCCAACTCGCGCACCGAGGGTTCCGTAAACACCGTATAACAAGCAAAAACCTCTACGCGTTTACGAGGAAAAAGGTAGTAAGTAAAAAATTTAAAAAAATATTTTTTGTATGATTTTACTATGATTTTTCCTTTGTCTGTGCTATATGAAGTTTCTTCGTGCCAAGTTTCAAGTTTCTGAGTTTACGGGAAGTACCCTTTAGGTTTTGAGTTTCTTGCGAGTACTCAGTTTCAAAATATGCGACTTAAATTGCTATTTCTTTTGATTGCGTTGACATAAAAGTTTGGTTTTGCTACATCTGAAAGGTCCTATAGCCCTGAGTATTTGACACGAATTTCAATTTAATACCTCCACGCGTTTACGAGGAAAAAAGTAGTAAGTATAATATTTAAAAAATATTTTTTTGTATGATTTTAATCAAAATGTCTACTTTTGGTAATTTTTCCTTTGTCTGTGCTATATGAAGTTTCTTCGTGCCAAGTTTTAAGTTTCTGAGTTTACGGAAAGTACCCTTTAGGTTTTGAGTTTCTTGCGAGTACTCAGTTTCAAAATATGCGACTTAAATTGCTATTTCTTTTGATTGCGTTGACATAAAAGTTTGGTTTTGCTACATCTGAAAGCTCCTATAGCCCTGAGTATTTGACATGAATTTCAATTTAATACCTCTACGCGTTTACGAGGAAAAAGGTAGTCAGTTTAAAAAAATTTAAAATATTTTTTTGTATGATTTTACTAAAAATGTCTGCTTTTTGTAATTTTTCCATTGTCTGTGCTATATGACGTTGCTTCGTGCCAAATTTCAAGTTTCTGAGTTCACGGGAAGTACCCCGTAGGTTTTGCGAGTGCCGAAAAACTCTAAAATTTGCAGCATAAACGACTGTATCTTTTGATTGCGTTGGTTTTTAAGTTTGATTTTTTCACAGCTGCAAGGGACAATAGACTTGAGTATTTGATATAAATTTCAGCTTGATACCTCCACGCGTTCCTGAGAAAAATGGTCTTGACAGACAGACAGACAGACAGACAGACAGACGGACAACAAAGTGATCCTATAAGGGTTCCGTTTTTTCCTTTCGAGGTACGGAACCCTAAAAATGACGAAAATTATTGTTGTTCACTGTTGCCCATGGTATGTTGCATGAAATAAGAAAAATAATTAAATCGAAATAAAATTTATGTTTCCTATTTGGTTGCCCCGAACGGTAATTGTGGCGGTTGCTTTTCACATGATTCTCAATATTGCATTTCTTCAGTTTTAGATGCATATCGCACATAGAGCAGTATATAGTGGAGGTCACTTCATTATAGACTAACTCAGGGTGATTTTCAATCCACGTTTTGATCCGATCTTGTACATTACTCATTTTTGTATTAATTGATACCTTGCAATATTAAGTTATTATACGTATATCCAACACGTCGGATTCAATGCGTTGCGAAATAAATAATACCTAGATGCAATTTACGTTTTATACGTAATGAAATGACAGTTAAAGTGTGAATGTCATATATCATGTGAGATGAAATTTGCAGTCGTTTCTATCATTTTAAATGAGGTGGTATAGTTACTTCATTCTAAGTTGTACATGCAGACCTACCTCTTTGTTGCTCGACTATGGCAAAGCTAAAATGAAAAGTTATTTTATTACTTATACAGGATGTCCGGTAATTAATGCACAACCTTCTAACCCCCAGTAGGTCACCTTAGACTGGTCAAAAATATTGATTTTGAGCTCTAGTAAGTCTCCTGTTTTTCGAAATTTTCGCACGTTTGTTAGTTTTTAAATTTTGACATTCACACTGATAGGTGTACCATCGAATAAAAAAAGAAAAAATGTACTGAGGCAATACCTGTCATATACTCTAGTAAGACTCGATAGGTGTCGATAAAATAATATTTCAAGCACTGGCTAAATTACGCTAGTGTTTTGTTTTGCCGTGAAAAATCCGAGCTCTGGTTATAACCAATATTGATCTGCTTTTGTTATAATTTATCTGCTCAATAAATTGTTGAGCTGCAAAATAATTACTTGGTCAGCAAGATAAAAAAATTGGTGGGTAGAAAAAACATTGCTGTAAGCAGTTTAATTGAAAAGTACGGATATTAACGCAATTGTAATCTGATATAATAAAGTTGGTGGCGTTTAATTTGAAAAGTCGGCAGAGAAATTAGTCCACGTGACAAGGGCAGCCAATCGTGTGCGTGCATCTTTTTCGTATTTTTGTTATTTTTTATTGATTACAATTTTTGGTTTAACTTGCCCGTCTAAAAACTAAAGCGGTCCAAAGTTGCGAATTCGGCCATATAATTACTAATACGGAGCCAGGGACTTTAAAAATTATATTATAATTAAATTTAGCTTTAAATAAAGTGGGTTAGGTTAGGTTACAACTGTGACCCTCAACCCCCCGCATGAGAAAAAAAAATTAGGATCCCTATTTTTATTTCGTTAGGTTCGACAGTTATATTCTACCCCATAGAGCGAAAGTAGAAGAACCGCTCTACTTCGTAAACAGTTAAGATTATGTAACTTTACTTGACGTCAAAATGAAAGGAAAGTATTTAAATGATGCCTAGATTTTTTTTGTTTCAAAAAATCAGCTGCTCAGCAAAAGGTTGGTTAGGTTGGTAAGACATTTGCTGATCAACAAATTTTTAGCGAACCAATTTTTGCGGATCAGTTCAATTGTAATTCAAAATTGAATAATTCGCTTACCACTGATTGCTTAAAGAAATCTGATTAAAGGCGGATTGCTGAAATAATTGCCAACCAAATCATTTTAGAGCAGCTCAGTATGACATTAATTGTGAACTGGTATAGAAATACTTGCTGACCGTAAGTTGCTAACCAAGTGTTTCATTTTGCTGACCAAATATATATTTTTGCTTACCAAAATAGGAATATTCTGCAGATCGATTAAATGACACCCTATTAATACATATGCTAATTGAAAATCCTCGATTACTAACTATACCAAAGATAGAGCCTCTTAAGATAATAAAATTATGCGGATGTCATTTCAATAAAAAATAAGACAATTTTCTGTCAGTACCACTCAAATGCTAGAGTAAGAATAATATATGAGGTAATATTCCGCTACGATTGCTACGAAGAAAATAAATAATACTTAAATAAGTACTACATAAATATGTTGACTAACATCTAGATGTTGACAGTAACATCAATAGAATATTTTGCTACATCACTTTAGTACTGGTGCTCCAAAGTAGTACACGCATAAGTAGAAATCGGTAAACTCACAAATTCACTAATGTTTCCGGTATCTGTATGTGATGAAAAACAAGTATTCTAATTTTCAAGCGGTTGTCTGACATTTTTCTTTCTTCGCTCACGTACAGTGCGCCAGTCCAACCAGGAGGGATGGCATTAAAATTTTGTTATATAACCAGCATACATTCTTTCAGGCAACCGCTGTTTCATTCGGTTGTCTCGCGATAATTATTTTTTGCAATGCATGTATGCAACTGTACGTAATTAGGCCTTAAAACACTCGTATGATCTTATTATGAAACTCGCCTGCAACTCTTTTCATAAAACCACACTCGTATTTTAAAGACCCTTATTACGTAACAGTTGCATAAACTACTATTGTATAGAACACTTTAAAGACCTAGGGATATTAACGTTTGTTTCGACATATATACTTCAAATTGTGCTATGTGTGAAGAAAAATCCGAGCGATTTTGTGCGTATTGGCGATGTCAGTAAACGTCCAACAAGGTACCCAGAGAATTTAACACAGACCGAATGTAGGTTAAAAATGGCGAAAAAGTGTCCCAAGATAATGGCTCAGAAATTATATAATAAGCTACCTAAAGTATTAAAAGCTGAAACTAATATCAACATTTTTCGCCACAAAGTAAAAACTCTGCTGCTAAGTGAGACATTGTATAATTTTAAACAATTCTTAAACCACAAATATTAATGTGTTCATGTTACGAGTACTTTAAATAAGATAATCCTATGTTCAAAATAAGGTATTGTACTATCTAATAATTCTGTAACTCTATTTAAATTATATACCATTATTATCGATAAAAATGGTTAATTGTTAAACTTATTATAAATTTAATTGTTACTTTTAAATTATTTGACATAACTTGTATTGAAAATGTTATTTTAATGTATTTTGACGATCTCAGTATGTATCCATATTTATATTACTTAGGTACTGAAATATTATTGAGAGAATAAATAAATCTAAATCTAAATATTGTGATACTTGTATCATTAAAGTTTAAGAACCACTAACTTCATGTCGGATAATAGAGAACATGCGTGAAAAATATTTAATTGAATTAGTTGCATAAACACGTTCAACGACCCCAAATTAATATAAATAAGTGGAAATCCGTAATAATTTTTAACAGTTTTTTAAAGATATTGCGGTTTAAAAACGTAAAATTTTACGCAATTTTTTTATACCTCAAATGTTTTTTCGAAACTTCAGTTCGATTACTTATGTTCTAACAAGAAAAAAAATGAAGGGATGTTTACAAAAACAACATAACTAACATTTTTTTCAGATTTGAGTTATGGGTATCATTGTGTTCGTATATGATAGGGCTACAGATTAGTCAAATAAAATTTAAAAAAATGACACGTTTCGTCCGAGTATCAGCCCAAAAAAATTATTTTTTAAGATAACGCTATTCAAATTTAACACAATTTGATAATATAGAAGTGAAGTGGTACGTAATCAAAGCTAAGATACAGTTTGCATGCAAAAAGATACAAAATGCAAAAAAGTATACAGTAGCCTTGTAGGCAAAACTGCTGTGTTTTCGTACAAAAACGACACAACTAACAAATATTTTACAAAAACAACGTAACTGGCGAAGTTATTTACGTGCTTTTTTCAATAACCAATGTTCATTAAATTAAATTAATGTAATATTTCAATGTGTGTCATCATAAACAAACATTATTAACAAGAATCTAACCGTATCGGGTAATTCTTGGAGAGTTACTAAGTTTTATTCGTTTCCTGAGAAAACATGTCGGGTGTAGTTATGTTATTTTTGTAAACATCCTTTCAAATGTATGACAACTATATAGCTAAACGCATTTTTTCGTGCCTAAAATTACAAAAATCTTCCAAAAACTTGTTCCTTCCAAACAGTTTTCTGCAACTTTGTGGTCGGTGACGTCACAATCCTCACACTTTTTGTATGGAGCGTTTTGACGCGCGGCGCAAACGCCTAACGTATTTTCACATTTTTGACGTTTCAGGGCTATCATAGATAGTAGGTTTATTAGAGACATTTGAATCTACAGGGAAATAGAATCGAATGACATCTTCCAAAAAAATCATGCATATTCCTAATTCCGAACTAAAAGTTTGTTAAATACCTGTTAAGGTACTTCTATAGGCACAATCGAAAAAAAAGAGAGGGAGGGTAAATCTGATTGAAAAGCGAATATGTGCTTTATGTTTCAAGCAAATAGGACGTAATTTAATTGTATTCGGATTTACCCGAGCTAATTCGGAATTGCACTTTTATAACTAAAATAAATTATAGATTTGTAACACATATATCTAATAAATCCAAAGTCATTTATGAAAGTTCGTGACAATGAATACATGATTACTCCATCCAGTAAATATTTTTTTCATTCAAGGTCTCAAAAGATCTACCCATACCGGATGGTTCACGAATTTCAAACTCAAACTCAAACATTTATTCAGTAAGTAGGCCACAAGGGCACTTTTACACGTCAAAGTAAAAGAGAGAGAGAAAAAATCAAACTACACCGGTTCTAACCCTACACCTCTGACCCGAGAAGAATTATGTCCGGCAAGAAACTCGGCGGGACTTATTTTTTCAAAACAACAGTACATCAAAACTAAACAATACATATAAGTGCGTTGTTCTATAAGAAAACATATCAAACCAAGGTTAGATTAACCAACAATAGGTTATAGTTTAAGAAAAATACCAAAGAAAAAAGATGAGTCCAAATCTGACTATTGAAAATAAATTACGTACAAGTTTGATATACTTTCTTACCTGAACTGTGTCTTCTACATAAATTTCCAAATTATAATAATCCATCATCAACAGTTAGAAACAAACTTTGAATTTAAATAATATAAAAAAAAGTACTTAAGTGATTCTAGTATACAATAAACATACTATTTCTAAATTATACTTAGAGATGTATAAGGTCTCCAAGTGTCTTGATCTATATATTCTATATAATAAAAAAATATGGATAATCAAGCACCGAATGTTGTGTCTAAAGCCAATTAAACTAAAATTAAATATGATTAATAAAAAGTTACGTAAATGTGTTGCCTCAGTTAGCCTAAACAGACCGGTCTCCACAAACAGCACCCGTTCACGAGTATGACGCATATCTCAGCCATCGCCTCCCTCAACCTTTCTTCGGGAAAGTGGCGACCCGATCAACGACGCCACCATAAGCAGAGCCTTATAAGCGAGCAAAATAAACGTACATACCAGCAACTAGTGCAAAAATGTTTCGTAATTACCCGAATGCACCTTACACATAAACGAACTCATCCGTTATTTATTTAGTTCTAAAAAACGAGGAAGCGAAGAGAATTTTAACTATTTATATTGAAGGTATGCTATTATTTTCTAGTCTGGTCATAAATAAAGTTAAAAAATAATCGTTTTTCTTTTGCCATAATCAACCTTAATTGCTTAACATTATGTTGATTGAGACCAAGAGGGTCTCCCTATGTAACGGATTTATAAAATTGTAAAAAAAATATGTTAATTTATGCTTATTTTGTAGTATGTAAGTCCCTATATTGTAATTAAGCACTTTAATTAAATAAATGAAAGATGAATATTTTACATTTATTTTTCATATTTATTTCATATTCCTTATTCCAAGAACGATTAAATTTACGTATATTACATAAGTAATGAAAAATGCACTAAAAATAAATTGTTAATTGATTGCATTAAGTATTATTTATTACGTGAACACATCCACGTCAAACTTAGGCGTATTTAATATACGTTAACTTGACATTTTCAGTCATTTGATTTGAATGTCTCCTGTCCAATTAAACTTCATTGTCAAATTGATTTTGACCACTCACAACACGGCAACTTTTCTTATTGGTGAAATGGCATGAAACCTTTGCAGAATTAAGGTTAACACAAAAAAATATGCTTAAAGAATGAGTACTTGATTGGTTAACAAGACATAAGACATTTTAGTTTTGTAAACATGAAAATGGGTCGTGTTTTCACATGAACTTTGCTTGCCTTTACTCGTCTTGATATTATATGTCGATGCCTTAAAAGGATAATTTTTGTTATAGACGGAGAGCTGGCCACGTCAGATATGACACAATAATGAGAGCAACTAAACCCCTCTAGTTAGTTTGCTATACTATGCTTATTTCTAGATCCGGACATCTGGCAGCTGTAAAAAGGTGGAGGTCAAAGAATGTAAATAACTTGAAGATAATAAATCCTAGAGTTCTGGGTTTGATGCAATATTATGGGAAATTATGTAATTAATTAGATTATATCATATACAGAAGTTTCTGTTGGGGGAAAGTAGTGCCAAATGATGTATTATGCAATTTTTAGTTAGCCGCCTACTGTTTTTGTTTCCGCAATAATAGACAATGGTTTTTAATCTTATGTTAAAATATAGCCCCTCTCCTCTATAAATAACATAAGTTTGGCAGTTTTTATCTATTTTGGTATTACTTTTTTCCAACTTAAAAACTTTGTTGGTACTTAAAAACTCCGACCTCCACCCATTAAAAGCTGCCAGATGCCCGGATCTAGCAATAAGGATGGTAAAGCAGTCTAACTAGACAGGTTTCATTGCTCTCATTATTGTGTCATATCTGACGTGGCCAGCTCTTAGACCATTACACCTTCTATTATATTATATAGGCACTCAGCCTAGCTATAATAAAAGTCAGATAACCTATTTAGCGAATACTCTTATAACCCCTATCCATATTTTTAATCAATCTCAGTAGGGTGAAGTGATGTAATAGTTAGTTACAGAAAAGATGGCAACTTATTTATTCTTTTATTTGTTTCATTCAGACTTTCTAATTTTAAAGAAATCGTAGGATCCATGTACTTGAATCTCAATACAGAAGTAAATGTTATAAATAATAATACCATACGTTATTTATTACAAAATGTATTCTTTATTTTTAAATCAGTCAACATAAATAACCACTAACATATTATAGTGCTATTTACAGCGATGTTCAATAAGTTAAGAAAAATAAATAATCTTACAAGTTACCTACTTAGATCTAATTGTCTTTAACGTCATACTTGATCCCAATCACCTCGCATCATTTTGTTTTGCCTTCCTCTGGGCTTTTTCTTCTTTTGGTTATTATTTCCAGAAAAGCCTAGTGTATCACTCAATGCATCTAATCCAAAAATATCATCATTGTCTTTATTTCCTTTCTTTCCATCTTTAACTTTTTGTTTGTCTTTTTCCTTATTATCGCGATGTTGATGATGATGTTTCTTATTTTTTCCGAATAAACCTATTTCCTTCCCGACGGTTTCACCAATTTCAGATAACCCGATAACATCTAAGTCCTTGTAATCAAAATCGCTCCCTCTATTTTTTTTGGGTAATTTTAATCCTTCATAGAAATCATTGGTTACGGCTTCACCATTTTGAGACCGACTCTCGTCAGATGATTCACTAGGTTTCTCTGAAATACTTTCTTCGGAGTGAGAATCTAAATCATGAACTATTTGCACCAAATCATCGTTGACAGGATCTTCAGAAGAGGGGCGCAAAGCGACAGTAGATGACGTTTTAGGTGTGATGGTTTCAATTTTCTCGTAATTTGTCTGTTCCCTGTTCGTAGTCATCATGCTTGATGATACTTTAGCACTAGTCGGTAAAATAGGAGTTACAGGTATTACAGACAGCTGTCCAGTTAGTTGCGCTAATGACATTTCAAGGCCAGGATCACCGAACTGCGTTTCATCTTTAGAAGCGAGATCAGCTAATGTGGACATAGGCTTTTGTGTAACTATTAACACTGGTTCGAATGTTTGTTCCTTTTCAGGGCTCACCAAAGGAATGTTTTCTGTTGATGGAAGTCCTACGGTGGGCGTCATGAATGTGGACGAAATAGTCGAAGGTATAGTAATCGGTACGACTTCCACAGTCGAGGTAGGCGGTCGTCTAGATGGACGGGACGGACGCCTTCCCGGTTTACGTGTAGGCCTTCTGCTGGCGGCGGGACGAATCCTCACGGTAGTTGTTCTAGCGGTGGTTGTCGAGATAGGTCTAGGAGTGGTAGTTCTAGTTGGCCTTCTGGTTGGTCTTCGGGATGGCCGAGGCCGACGAGTGGTCGTAGTAGTCGTGGTTGTTGATGTGGGAGCTTGTTTCTTATTTTTATTTTTATTTTTTGACTTTTTCCCTCCAGACGAACCACCAAACAGGTCGCCTAATATGTCATCCCCTAAAAGACTAAAACCCGTGTAGTCTGCACCATCTACGTCATTAACAGCGTCGAGACCTGAAATTAAGAAATATGATCATGTTTATTGAATTACGGTAGGAAGCTATCTGATAGTCCAGGAATACTTGTATGTAACGGCAATACTACACAAAAATGAAAAGTGGATTCTTATCGTAATTCCGGATCTTAGTAATTTATCAAAATTGGAACGTAAGGTGGGTGTATTATTATAATCAAAGAAAGAAATAGAGGGTCACAGTCTAACCTCCTTATTCATAAACGTCTCTCAGGCCTCAATAGTTAATTAATATTTTGTCTCTTTCTAACAAATACAACTGTCAATGTGACAGACAAGGACAAAAGATAAATTGACAGATAACTAATTGAGGACTGAGAGAAGTTGATGAACAAGGGGGTAAGTGTAATTCAGATGGCACTTCAGAGTTAAAGCTATCAAACTTGGAGCCTCAAGAAGTTCTTAGACTGTGATCCTCTATTTATACATCCTCTCTGCAATACTAGTATCTTTCAGTAAATAGTAAAGTGCAGCTATTACTGCACCACTAAACTATATTTTGACCATGTCGTAATTTCCAGAATATCAAGAACGAATTGTGCAATGCAATCCTATTGGTGAGATATGTCTGGCGGACGTATCTGGCCGAAAACTCCATCAATATATGGCGGGAATTAGACACATATGTCTGCTGAAGATTTTTCCCCAGACATCTGCGTTCTATTTCCGCTACAGTGACGGATTTCTCAGTCGAAAATATACGTCTAAAAACTCATTATGCCTAGGAAATGCACATTTTAAACTATTAAAATCATGCTTACCATCGTCATCGTCGTCATCATCATCATCGTCTCCGACAAGTCCGAAGTCATCATCGTCGTCATCATCATCGTCGTCGTCATCATCATCATCAGCCTTCTCATCCTGAGGAACCAACGGTAGCGGGTCAGCCGCCTCTGACGTCACTCCTCTAGGGCCGAACTTAAAGCAGGATACCCTCACAGCAGCCTCAACAGTGCTTTTAGACTGGAGCTCTAGGCCTAAACAGGCTCTGAATTCTTCACCGGCACGGGCAATATTGTAAACTCTTCCGCAGAATTTTGAAATGCCCCCTGGCAGTGGCATGCATACTGGGGTCGGCTTTCGACCTGTCATCAAAAAGAAAAACATTTTACAACTGTACAAAGCTCAGGGGTTTCTGATGCGGAAAATGTTATATTGTTGTTGTTTTTTCACGCCACTGCTCGAAAATTTTTCAATACAAAGTCTAAATCCAAGGAATTAGTTATTCGCTGTGTGCATGATTTTGGCGCCATCTGTAGAGGCGGGGTCCCAAACATTTTTTTTTTCTTTTTTATGATAGGCTTGTACTTCTTGCTTATAGAAATGCCTCTGGCTAATTCACTATTTTCACAGTTGACTTAGTTGAGTTACGTAAATTTTTTTGAAATTTTATTTTGACAAGCGATCTTTGCAGTTTCATTACTTTCATTTCTTGTCACATTGTGCACGGCGATCGTTCACGTTACCCCCACCATGTACTTTGCACATGGTGAATACACTCACGAGTCAACCCTCGAATTAACTGGTGCAGGTGCACCTATAGCTCACTTCCAAGCCTCTACAATAATGTACAATTATTACCTGTTTTTTTTGACATGGCATGTATTGTATGTGTGTATGCGTACGTTATACGTTTATATTTACGTGATTTTGTTCGATTGGCTGCCTTCCATGTGAGGTATAAAAAAGCAGTTACTTACTAGAAAGGGTCCGGTTGGTGATGACCTTCTTTCCGAAGCTCAGTGAAACCGCCATTTTATCGCCGCTTAGATACATGAGAGATGCACAACCTGTAATGAAATATAGTCATAATTTAACACTTATCATTTATTTTGTTATTTCCGTATAACATCAAAATCAATCAGTTTAAAAATACACCTATAAGTATATCAATAATGTGTCTAAATTAATTATTAATTTTAGGTACAGTTTTCAACTTGTATAGGTAAATACCAAAATAAAAATAAATAAATATTTTAGGTACTCCTATCATCCAATTTCACATTCTAAATAAATATGTTGAAAAACTTTACAAATCAGCTTAATTAATCTCACAGTGAGCTCAATTAAAACACTCATATTTTTATTTATTATCTTAACGGGTTCGAACCTAATATACAGGGTAACTACCCGACCCATTACGTACGCTACACAGGTTGATTGTAAATAAAATACCAGTAGATGTACGTACAGACGTACATAAACTTTTGTCACTATCTTTTGCACATTTTTTCTTCTGATCAAACTGGACTCTAAACCAGTAAGTAGCCTTTAAGAACTAGTCACGAATGTAATTTTACCTGGTCCATCTAAGCTGACAACTGGCAGGTTGAAGTCCCGGCAGCAGTTGCAGTACGACTCCGAGCATTTGCAGTATTTGTTGATGCTGTTGTTTGCGTCATCTTGTTTCTCATCGCTTCCGATACGGACACTCTTTTTGTTGTTCTTCTGTTTCTCTATAAAACACATACAATAATTAAGTATAAAAATCTTCGATTTTCTACCACTGGTATCTACATAAAAGCACGATTAGTGTGCCGTCAGCAGCAGACGTTGCGGTATTTTTAAAGAATTGGCGTGTGGAAACACTTGAATATTTCTGCTGCCAACTGTTCATGCTATTAGCGAAATCACAATAAACTATTAATAACAATAAATTATCATAAATTTTTATCGTTGACTATTTTAACGACCTAGACATTTCCGATATATTGCTTGAAGTTAGGCGATTACACAAATATTTATGATTTTCACGTGATAAATGAACGTAATCGTAAACTTGTTATGTTTTTGGGTCATACACCCGTATATGATCATCATTTGGCTGAAATAGTAAACTTCTTTTTTAGGCCGCATTGCGTGTTTATAGTGTAACACACACGTCTCTTTAATTAATAATACATACTGAAATGAAACACAACATGCACGTTGACTTCAAAGCCTAAGCAATGCCAATGCGTTTATTAACACTCACTAAACGTGTAATTAAAGTCATTGAGTTGTAAACTAATTTGTTAAATAACTTTATTTCTATTTGGTCTTATAAATGATGATGTGAGGCGAGGTAACGTTATGGCTAGGTTAATTGCTAGACGTTGTTCATTTTATATGTTTTATGAATCAAAAATATGTTTAGGCGACTAAGGATCATCATTGATTTTGTCGAAATCAACTTTAAACAAATTTACTTTTATAATAATAAAATACATTAACATTACCATTTAAATAGCAAATAAGCAAATTTCACGCAAATAAATGAAATAAACAAATATTTAAAAGCAGGAACTTAATGTTATTAAAAAAAAATTTGATTCATAAACACAATTTATGCTTATTTAATCCGTTTATTTCAGGTTTGTAGGTACATTGTATTAATTCGTTTTCAACCGATTTCAAGATTTCGAAGGAGGATTTGTGCAATTTTTTTTTAATGTAGTTTCACCGATTATTCGAAGACGGCTGGACCGATTTGGAAAATTCTTTTTTTGTTTGAAAGAGTATACTTCACAGTTGGTCCCATTGTAACCAGGTCAGTATCTGATGATGGGATCCTGGAGAAATCGAGGGAACTCTTCAACTATTATATACACACCTATAGTGATTTGAGTATTTTTTACCTCAGCTCGATTATTTGTTTTTGGAAAGGTGGAGCTAAGTGATGTCGGTTCTTTTTTGTTTAAAATTATTAGATTTATTTATATTTATGTAGCCTGTCCTTGTTATGCTTGTTAATTAATCGACTTTTACTTGCACTCACCTTATCAGGGCTAAAATAATACCTATTTTTTTGGTCAGCATATTTAAGTGTTACTATGTAGTATGTAGTACACTATACTTACTTATACTTTTCGATGCGGCGAAAGCCAAGAGCACGAAGATAAGAAGAAGCTCGAATACCAGGGAGAGCCTCATGGTGAAGACTCAGTCCCCGTCTAAAACAAAAAATACATCGAAATGTTTAAATAATGAAAAAATATATTATACATTTCACAATGCATATCGAATGAAAAAAACATAGCTATCCTATATCATAATCTAAAGCATCTTCGGAAACCTATTTATGAGTAACTTATACTATTAAAATAAGGTATTTATAATATAGATTTGTGGTTTTGAGTTCCCGATTTTTCTACACAGTTGCATGCGTCATTATCACGGAGTAATACATACCCTGTTTTAATAATGATTTGTAATGTTAGTGACCATGTTAGCATAAAATTACAACTTATTAGATGAAAAAGTGACAATGACCTTCTGTGACCCCTTTCTTGAGTTTGAAATATTTTTATTATAGTCCTAAATATTATTATAAAAAATTATTGCAGTAGTAGTATTGCTATCAGTTAAAAGTAACTGGTGTTTATTTTAAGTTTTTTAAAAATAGTTTGGCGCAATTCGTATTGGCCACCCGATTTATTTTTCTAGAAGATCTACCAAAAGGTTTAGTGTAAGCTCAGTAGAAGGAAAAAAGGTGTTACTAGTCCTTTCAGCACAGAGATGTGCAAAATGGTTTAGAAAAAGTATTTAAATACAAAATAAAAATACTTTCATGATTTACTATTTAAAATGCAAAATACTTAGCAAAATTGTATTTCAAATACTAAATACAAAATAGGTATTTTCAAAATACTTTTTTAAAATACAAATGCTTTTTAGAATTCCGTCGCCAAGATGGAAAAAACGGAATCCTTATCTCGTCATGTCCGTCTGCCTGTGATCATATGTCATAGTCATAGCATAGCCATTTTACACAATAAATATAAAGCAAATGTTAATCAAATTTTAAATAGAGGTTAGTTTTGTGTGACACTAATTTGTTTTGTAGGTAAATGGTTAAAATATTTTTTAGGGTCGGCACTCGATACATGTAATTAATTTTTTTTTTCCTGCTCTGAAATATATTTTTTTTAGTTTCAATGCAATGTAAATTCGATACAAAAATGGATTGCTATTTAATACGATTTCCACTCTTAGAAGCGCTGGTATCCTGGCGATAAGACGTCCGACTTTCAATCTGGAGGTCGCGGGATCGAATCCCGACTTTGTACGTACCACTGAGATTTTCGGAACTTATGTACGAATTATCGGTTGATATTTATCAGTCGCTTTTCGGTGAAGGAAAACGTCCCGCGGAAACCGGAACTAATCCCAATAAGGCGTAGTTTCTCCTCTGGGTTGGAAGGTCTGATGGTAGTCGCTTTTGTAAAAACTAGTGTCTATGCCAATTCATGTTATTAGTTCGCCAAGCCGGGACAAACGCTAAGAGGATGATGATTTCCATACTTATCTTAACTCTCCATTTCAAAACAGACGACTAGTTACAAAATGACGAGATCGTCAGGAATGAGTGCCTTTTTTCCCTTGGTTACGCGGTGTCCTGTCCTACTAATCACCCACGTAGGAGCAATATAACTGTAACCTGTTAAACCTACCCTTTCTACCAACATTATGTTAAATTACAAAAAAAAAAGTATTTTGTATTTTCTAAATAGAAAATGGGTCCCGAAAAGTATTTCAAATAAAATACAAAATGCTTTTGTTAAAAAGGTATTTAAATACAAAATAGGAAATAGGTATTTTGCATTTTGTATTTGCATTTTAAATACAAGTATTTCAAATAAGTCACATCTCTGTTTCAGCATAACTTATAAGTTGAGCTTTTAGTGATAATAAATTTATGTAAAGATTTTGGTAAGCCGTCGAATTGTCCTCGAGTTGATATCCTGTTACTTGTGTACAAATCAGTCCTAAATGTATTTGCAATTTGTGCTGAAGACCAGAGCCAACATCCTCGCCAGTAAGTATTACTCTAAGCGGCGATCTGTTTCGTGGTCTGTTTTTATTTTGTTTGTCTGTAAATTTATATGTAAAAATTGTGTACACTATTAAATAAATATATTGAATCATGTTGCATGAATGCATACACCGTTTGTTAATGGTACCATAAAGCCATAAAGTTAAATTACTACTACTGAACTAAGTTTCTGCTTTACTATTGATTGATCGAAAGTAGGTACATGAAAGCATTATGTTGGCCATTGGTTTATTTTTTGTGTAATAAAGATTAAATAAAAATAAAAAACAAATTCGTCATTTTCTTCATTGATTATCAAGATCTGATGTAACCCATGTAACTCCGGGCCGCGACCCAGATTGCGCTTTCACGAAAGTCGTCGGTCATTAACACGTTAGTTACGCGTTTCTTGTTTGTTAACAATTTCACCAATTTGATATGCCTTTTCTAGAAATTTTACGGAAAATATCTAGTCATTTAACTTTTATTTGTATTAAATAAATAAAACATAGGTACGAATACATTTTAACCATAAATTATTATTATATGTTTACTTCAAAACAACAACTCGTTTAGGAGTTTAATAATGTGTATTTAAATACCAACTGATTTCTTAATTTATAAACAAAGCGACACTTTCTTATAAAAAAATCCAAATCCACATTTAATATTTATGAATGCTTAAAATTAAGTTATAACTAAAATATTGGATGAAAATGTAAAGATATAAAACTCACACGATTTTCACTCATTATTTTGACAAACTTAATCGCGTACCTTACGTAAGTGTACGCGATTAAGTCCCGTTTTTTGTCAAAATAATAAAAACGTAAAGTTTGAAAACACCGTGTGTATGTCCCTGCTGTACACCTAATTTCCCTACATTCAAAATAATGTAGATATGTTATGAATTCTATTTATGCCGCATCGCGCGTTAAAGTTATACAACCAGTAAAACTGGAAACTTACCTGGTTTAAAAAACTTTGATTGATATTAAAAATCAAATCCAATTTAAAACAGAGCCGCCTTTCCACTGTCCAAGTCCACAAATTAATAAATAATTTGAATAACACAATACTTTTCTAGGAACGCAGAAGACACCGGCTTAACACCAGCACTGATTTGATATTACCGCCTCCAACTCGGGCCCAGAGAAATGTGCAGTGACGTATAACACTCTTCGAGAAAGGAAAACTGGCGATCGTACGTCCCGTTCGCTCTTCAATTAATGGAATGAGATAGATGATTATGAAGACTCACTTGGTTGCTTATGTAGAATTTAGTGTCAAGTCAATGTTGTTGACGTGATTCAATGCAGGAAAAGAACTCGGCGTCCATATATCGTACATGGTGAAATGGTTCAAATGCAATGGTCGTTCTAGTACAATCAAAGATATTGAACGTTTATGTAGTGATATGTTGTTGTGGGGTTGTACGTTTATGTACTTATACATAGTTATCACATACCTCTCGATACCCCGGTAGTAAGCCCCTCAATTAGAGAAAAATTGGTCAAGTATTCCTACAGTCGACTACAAAAAGATTATTACTTACAACGCTATAAAGTACATTCTATTGAAAAAATTATATATTTGTTTTTCAATATGATTTATTAATATCTAGGTTTAAAGAATTAGTTAATTTATTTTAAGAGGATAGAGTACTGATACTTGTACTTTTTTTTATGTGCAATAAAGTTTAAATAAATATATTACTAATTATTTAGAATATTAATTATATATTTGTTAACTACATGTATGATTTACTCCATTTCATATTATTAAAGGTATGTTTCATATCAAATTATATCTTAAATAACCGTAACATAATACATTAACCGAATTATTAATAACCGAAATTAGGTTCTATTTCAGCAAACCATAAGGAAACGGAAACATTTACGCTAGCTGGATGTTGATCGATTCACGTAACGCAATGCCGACAGCGTTCGCGCATTGGTTGCACACAAAAACGGGTAATTTTTAATCAGTAGGTACGTTATGTCTGTAGCAAATGTGTTAGTCTGTCCATTAGGACAGTCCATCAGGTAGATTATTAAATCTACCTAAAACCCCTGCAAATATTACAGCTACGCCTCGGTAAGTGAAATTAAAACCTATCTAAGGAGCATCGCTGATATTACAGAAATCTTTTACATATAAGTAATTTTAAAACAAAAAAAACCGGCCAAGTGCGAGTCGGACTCGCGCACCGAGGGTTCCGTACAAACCTGTAGGTATATAGGGGTAGTAACTTTTAAATTATTAAAAATATTTTTATTATATGATGTAACAAAAAATTTACGGTTTTCGCAATTTTTCCTTTATCTGTGCTATATGAAGTTTTTTCGTGCCAAGTTTCAAGTTTCTGAGTTTACTGGAAGTACCCTTTAGGTTTTGAGTTTCTTGCGAGTACTCAGTTTCAAAATATGCGACTTAAATAGCTATTTCTTTTGATTGGCTTGACATAAAAGTTTGATTTTGCTACATCTGAAAGGTCCTATAGCCCTGAGTATTTGACATGAATTTCAATTTAATACCTCCACGCGTTTACGAGGAAAAAGGTAGTAAGTTTAAAATTTTAAAAAATAATTTTTTGTATGATTTTACTAAAAATGTCTACTTTTTGTAATTTTTCCATTGTCTATGCTATATGACGTTGCTTCGTGCCAAATTTCAAGTTTCTGAGTTCACGGGAAGTACCCCGTAGGTTTTGCGAGTGCCGAAACTCTAAAATTTGCAGAATAAACGACTGTATCTTTTGATTGCGTTGGCTTTTAAGTTTGATTTTTTCACAGGTCCAAGGGACAATAGACCTGAGTATTTGATATAAATTTCAGCTTGATACCTCCACGCGTTCCTGAGAAAAATGGTCTTGACAGACAGACAGACAGACAGACAGACAGACAGACAGACGGACAACAAAGTGATCCTATAAGGGTTCCGTTTTTTCCTTTCGAGGTACGGAACCCTAAAAAAGGACCGTCTTTACTTAGACTCCACCTTTCCAAAAGGAAATGCCCGAGCTACTGTAAAAAATAGTTAAATCACTATACTCCTATAATATTTGAAGAGTTCCCTCGAATTCTCCAGGATCCCATCATCAGATCCTGAGCTGGTTACAAACGGACTAACTATGAAACTCTTTCAAACAAAAAATAATTTTCCAAATCAGTCCAGCCGTCTTCGAATAATTGGTGAACATACATACATTTTTTTTGCGCAAACAGAGATCCCGAAATTCCCGACGAATTGAGAACCTCTTCCTTCGAAATCTTGAAGTCGGTTTAAAACAACAGTTTATAGTACCTGCATTGTGTATCGAGGTGGATAAGTGGATAACGATTGTATAATTGTGTAAAAATATCTTAAACGGCTTTTAAATTATTCAAATCCATTTTTTTATCATACAAAGCTATCAAACCCGTGGGAGTAAAACGAACTTAAGCTCTCGCTTCAATTGCGTCAAATTGCACGCTTTATAAGCAAGTGTAATGAAAAATCGTCACTTCGAACGGAACGTTTGTTTCCATTTTACTCACCCTGGACCTGGACGCATGTATATGATCTCCATCACAGATTACTAAGTAGATAATATGTACATATATGTCTCCATTACGTTGTAACTCTTACAAAGCCTAAAATATTACTTAAACCAGTATTTTCATATAAATTGCAAAATTATTGATTTTCCTCAATTGCTTCTTTCGATTGGTAAAATAATAATAATATATATATGTACTGTATGTGCCTTTTAACCTATTATAGATGATAATTTAGGACTTAACGAGATAGGTAAGAAAGCATTTAAAAGTCATCATTATTAATTTGGCAAACCTGTCTGTCGGTTCAGGTATCCACCTTGTGTTAACAGTGTAAAATGATTAATTCGTGTTTTTTGTTACTTGTGCTAAAGAAACAACAAAGTAGTTATGAAGCTTGTAACGCGTTGCCTATTCAATTTTTTATCGTGTAAGGAAATAAACATAGTAAACAATGTTGTATTTATGTTAAATTCATGATATCACATTAAAGGCAACCGACTTTCATGTATTACAAATTAAATAATCATACCAGGCAAAAATATGCAGTTTTCGAGAGTTGTGACTAGCAACTTGATAGACCGTAGTGTCTGTAGTCTTAGTGTTGTATCAAAGGCAATTGGTAGGTGTGGAATGGACCTAGTTCAATCACATATGAAAGACATATACCAGAATAAAATACACCGTGTTTTTTTTTATTTCCCTTAATTTTAGCATATGGTTAGGTACGATTAAGGAAACGAATTGGCATAAATCGTTTTTTTAATGTTTTTTTTCATACAATAATATATCGGTCACTAATGTGACTGGAGTATTAGGGTGTTATGATTAACTCAACCAAACAATTGAAAATTATGATATGTCAATTAATTTCGAACATTATAATACTCCGAGATACAAAGGATACATTTTTTATTGCCGTAACATAGCGGTGCATCCTTTATTGTGGTGTCTCACAATTTAATGTAGGTTTACGCAATCGGAAAGATAAAAATTAACTATATATTATCTTAGAACTGAAGCTATATATGACACTGGTGTCTTTGAGAAATATACTTAATTTAAACTCAGGAACGTACTCTTGCAGTTAAAGCAATACAAAAAAACACGGTGTATAAATAGATAGGCATTGTGGAATATTCGTTTCTGTAACAGATTTTCTTACGTGGGTCTAGAACTAGATATCAAAGCCGTAACATAGAAAAACATAACACCTGTTAACCCTTCATGTAATAAACTGATGATACGCTGTATTATATTTAGGGTTAGGAAACCAATACTAAACTAGGCACCTAATATGTCTCGAAAATAAATAGCAACAACAACAATCTCAAAAAAGTTGTAACTAATTTGAAGTCACACGATTTTCACTTATTATCTATACATATAATAAAGCTGAAGAGGGTCGAAAGTCTGTACATGGAAGATAATCTAAAACAAGTTGGCTGGGGATACTTAGAATCGATAACAGAACACGTTTCAACAATTTTTAGAATTTTTGTCTGTTTATCTGTTTGTCTGTTTATCTGTTTATCTGTTTGTCTGTTTATTTGACCGCGCATCACGTGAAAACGGCTGAACGGATTTTGATGAAAATTTGTATAGAGATAGTTTGAGTCCCGGGAAAGGATAATATATAGTTTGAATCCCGAAAATCAACCATGGTGGGGGTGAAAATGGAGTTGAAAGTTTGTATGGAGAATGTTTAACCGCTGAAACGATTTAGATAGAAATGAGTATGGAGATAATTTGAGAACGTCATAGGATAGTTTTCAAACCCTTGTGGGGGTGAAAAGGGGGTTGGAAGTTGGTATGAGGATTTTTTTACCGCTGAACTGATTTAGATGAAAATTGGTATAGAGATAGTATGGGCCTCGAGAAAGGACAAAGGATAGTTTCATCTTCAAAAAAGCCCCCCCCCCCCATCTTACTTTAGAACCGTAGGTCCAAAAAAATAGAAAAAAAATAATGGAAGTGAAGCCTGAAAGGTGCTTTCAATAAAAACTATCTATCTATACATATAGTAAAGCTGAAGAGGGTCGAAAGTCTATTCAAAAATTTCAAAAACTCCAAAAATTCCAAAAATTTCAAACATTTCAAAATTTCAAAAATTCCAAAAATTTCAAAAATTCCAAAAATTCCAAAAAGTTCAAACATTTCAAACATTCTAAAAATTTAAAAAATTCCAACAATTTCAAAAAATCCAAAAAACTAAAAAAAAAAAAAAAAAAAACATAAATTACGATAAAGTCAAAAGTTAAATAAAATGAATAACATAACTTCGTTCCAACCGAGTGTTCCACGACACTCACGTTTTTTTTTCTCTGACGTTCATTTGTGCATTGTAATGTGCTTAAAAGAATAAATATGTTGATGTATATATGTATCGTATGTAATTACCACAATTATTGCAACCAGTAATGTAACATCAGTGTATTATCTGTGACAGTGTGGTAAAAATGTATGAAAATTCATTACCTACCCCCCCGATGACACAATAAGGTTGGTCATGGCCATGGCGGTGTAATGGCGGTCATTGTAATGATTTCCGAACACGTCATTTAGGATTTTTTATATGTGTGTAGATAAAGCAGTGTATGCTTCTGTACATACTTAGGCCTTATTACGTAACAGTTACATAAACTACTATTTATCTCTTTTTAGGGTTCCGTAGTCAACTAGGAACCCTTATAGTTTCGCCATGTCCGTCCGTCTATCTATCCGTGTGTCCGCGGTCTAGCTCAGTGACCGTTCGCACTAGAAAGCTGAAATTTGGTATCAGTATGTGCATTAATCACGCCGCCAAAATAATAGAATAAGAACTAAAAAAAAATTTTATTACGGTACACATAAAATTAGGGGTTAATTTTTTTTCGCTCCAACCCTACCGTGTTGGGTATTATTGAATAGGTCTTTCAAAAAAATTAAGGTCTTTTAATAAATTTTTTGGGTGAGACTGATAGTTTTGTAAATATTAGATCTGAAAGTTCAAAAAAGGGCGTCTCCTCCATCTAACTTTTGAACCGTGGGTCCAAAAAAAAATTGTTGCGAGGACTGATAAGAACTATATTGAATAAAATCGGTTCAGCCGTTTTTGAATTACCAGTCAAAAACACATAGTGAAAGGAAGTGCCGGATAGTAAAATGACGTAAGCGCCACCAAATATCCCTTAATAAACGACCTTTTGAACGGGTGCTTTGTACGAAACTCCCCCCCCCCTCCCCAAGTACACCTCAAATAGAAGTAATCATTACTGATCCCCTCAAAAAATCATTTCTGCATTAGTGACCCCCCCCCCCCCCATATTTCAACCGCGCTGTAACCGCGCCTGTTCTTACCTTTCATGCTTAGACTGATTTGACGGGAGGATCAATTTGGATGATATTTGCCGTGGAAATGAACGTATAAATACAAAAGTGATAGGTACTGTTTCGTCCGATATACACCTACTACTCTAAATATGTCGTTTAAATCATGCTAAAAAAAAATTTATAAGGACATAAAAAAGTATTGATTTTTGAGTGTAGTTTCATTTAGTGGTAATTGTAAAATATTTTATCAGGACTACTGTCCTCTAGCATAGCCATCTGTCAACTTTACTTCAAGTTTCGCCTCCAGGGTAGCGGGAGAGAAATTAGGGGTGAATTAGCCACTTACTGACACAGACCGAATTCCACGCGAGCGGAGCCGCGGGCACAGCTAGTTTAATAAATAAAAGTACTATGGCACGCTCACAACTACGTTATTATTGAAATAATAAGTAAAGTTGTAACTAGTATAGAAATAATCCAAATGTTGGTCCAACCAACAGCTAGTCATGAAGTGTCAACTGTGTCTGCGCCTGAAGAAAATGTCTGGCAATTCGAAGTCACGATCCTCTACTGGCTGAAACGTAACTAACTAACTCCACTAGCTTAGCGACCCAAAGCGAGTCTTGGAAGGGAGTTGGCGCCAACGCGCCCTGTTTTATGCGATCTCCTCCCAGTTTTCTGCGTGTAGGGTGCATAGATCTCTCTCGACCTAGTCTCTCCAGCGGTCCTAAGTACGGACGATCAGATGGACGTCGACCTATATGGCCTCCAATGTAGGCCCTTTTGGTCGCCCTATCAAGAGACATTCTCTCAAGATGTCCAAGCCAGCGGAGTCATGCTGAAGATTTCTATCAGCTAATTTCTACGGATTATCCAGCTACCGTCATCTCTCTATGTGGGCCCCAAAATCTTACGGAATATATTTCTTTCGGCAATAGGGAGCTTATTTTCTTCCTTCAGAGTGAGTGTCCAACATTCGCAACCTTACATTGAGACTGGTCTAATAACGGTTTTGTAAACACGAATCTTGGTTTTTCGGTTTTTAATCTTCGACACCAATATTTCATACATAATTTAAAATTTGAAAACCATCCACGTATGACATATTTTTTCTAGATACTCTGAATGATATATTTAATTTTTCTGTACGCACATCGAATATAGAACTTTAGTCGCGGTAGTATGTATAATAAAGGCGCTCGTTTTGCCCCTCTTTATGAGTGGTAAAGCTAGTCAAAAATGTAAATTACGTTATATAAATAAATAAATATTATGGGAAAATCTTACACAAATCGACCTAGTCCCACAGTAACGACCACCAAGGGCACGGTATATATTACGATATTAACATTTTAATGAGTGATTCATTACTTAATTTTTTAATAGTCGCATCAGACTTGTCATACCTAGACACCTATCCGTCACATGTGTACCGATACCGACCGCATTGTGCCTATACCTAGTTGTAATGATGTATTTTGTAGTTAGCATATACAGTAAGAGTGCCAACTTAGATGAGAGCGAAATGGCTGATAAAGCAACGCAACAGTTTTATTGTATTTTCTAGAAGCTCGACGAAAGAAAGTTCGTTTAAGTTTACTACCTTCCATGGATTGGTACTTAGTAATAAACCTGTTTTTTAGAGAATAAGCTTTATTTTACTAGAAAACGAACTTACCTTTTTTCATATTACTAAAAGCTGACGTTAATTCTTACAATAATCATAACAATGACCTCTATCCGGATCTTATTATACAACGACTTTACCATAACCATGTCAAAATAACGTGTATAGGACGGGCGCCCAGTGCTGCGACGGTCACTTTCTACAAGAGAAAGTAGTCAGGATCGGGCGAGACTTGTTTTTATTTGTTTTACCAGCTCTGTGGGCTTGGAGAAATTGTTAGCATTGTACCTACAGTGCTAACTATTACACTGCAAAATATTACAGTCTATGCTAATATTTGCGTGCAATGCAACGGTATCTATAAGTAGGTACAGAACACGGACTAGATAAATACTAAGTACAGAAATTAGAAATGAATTTGAAACTTCCGCGAGAATTAACTTAAATCTTGAAAATTGTACATAATACAAAGCAATTTTATATTGTACCAGTAAACTATAAGTATGTTATATAATTCAAAATTTTATTAATTTATAAAACACTAGCTGTGCCCGCGGCTCCGCCCGCGTGGAATTCGGTCTGTGTCAAACGGCGTTAAACGGCTAATTCACCCCTAATTTCTCTCCCGCTACCCTGGAGGCGGAACTTGAAGTAAAGTTGACAGATGGATACGCTAGAGGACAGTAGTCCTAATAAAATATTTTACAATTACCACTAATTGAAACTAAACTCAAAAATGAATACTTTTTTATCCTATTTTTTTTTGGTATGATTTAACGACATAGAGTAGTAGGTGTATATCGGACGATACAGGACCACTTTTGTATTTGTACGTTCATGTTCACGGCAAATATCATCCAAATCGATCCTCCCGTTAAATCAGTCTAAGCATGAAAGGTAAGAACAGGCGCGGTTGAAATTGGGGAAGGGGGGGAGGGTCACAAATACAGAAATTATTTTTTTCTATTTGAGGTGCACTTGGAGGAGGGGGGGGTCCATGACCCATGCAAATTTAACCCAGGTACCAACGGTGGGGGGGGGGGGGGGGTGAATTTTCATTACGTTACCGTAGGTAATGAATTTTCATACGTGTTTACCACACTGTCACAGATAATACACTGATGTTACGTTACTGGTTGCAATAATGGTGGTAATTACATACGGTTCCGAACGCGGAATAGAGGATTTATGATGTTGGTGTAGATCAAGATGTTTATTCTTCAATGAAAGCACATTACAATGCACGAATGAACGTCAGAGAAAAATAAAGTACGTGAGTGTCGTGGAACACTCGGTTGGAACGAAGTTATGTTATTTTATTTTATTTTATTTTTGACTTTTTTGTAAATTTTGTTGTTTTATTTTCTTTTTGTATTCTTTTAAATTTTTGAAAATTTTGAAATTTAGAAATTTTGCCATTTATGACATTTTCGACATTTTTTACTTTTAAGTTTTCGACTTTTTTCACTTTTATCACTTTGTCACTTCTCACTTTCACTACACTCACTTCACTTTATTCTATTTTATATATTTTTTATTTCATTCCATTTTACATGTTTCTCAATCGTATGGGTGTCGCGTTTTCGTGACGTGATGCTTTTTCGTGACGGCCACGTGACTTTTTTTCGCCTAGCCCCCCATCCGCGAACCGTCCGATAAGGATCTTCGTTCCAAAACTACCACCGGTTCTAACCCTACACCTCTGGCCCAAGAAGTATTATGACCGAAAAGAAACTCGACGGGACTTAGTTTCTTATTTTCAAAACAGTAATACATTATTAGATCTTGGGGATCAATGTTACTCTGCGTCCGTAGGAAACACCTTAGACAACCCTACACGTGATCCCTGGGTGGTGCTTAAAGAGTAACAAACTTGGCAGCTGCACTGTCCCCTCTGGACCTCGCAGCACTCACTGGATTTTCATTATCATCTGCTTTCCCACTACTACTACCCCAGGGAAGAAATGCCTAGCTATATCCAGTGACATGTAGCCATATGATAAATAAAGATCTTAAAGATACAAAATAATGCGTAGTTCTTCAAGAAGACATATCAAAACAGCTTGAGAGACAGATAATGTAATTGTTTAATTATAAAGTAAAATAAATCTTAATCTGAGTGCTTCACAAAACGTTTGATATGTTTTCCTACCTAAACGGTGTCTTATAAATGTTAGATGATTTTGTAGTAGTTTTTTGGTTTGGGCCATGCATGTTTGTCCGTCATATATCTATAGTCCTCGAACCTGCAATAACCCTTTGACATTAATGACATTTTCAAGTATTTCTTAAGAGCGGGTAAAGGTAAATTTAAAGCATCGACGGGTAACATGTTATAAATATGAACAACTTGACCATAAAATTACAAATTATTTCAATACCAAATTTCATCTAAATACGTACAGTGGTTATTGGTTGCTTCTTCCCCATGTAAACTTCCACCCCTTTTGCATCCGCTTAAGGGATAATTTCCGAGATAAAACTATTTTATTCCCTTTTCCAGAGCTCAAATTATCTCCATACCAAATTTTATCTAAATCGATTCTGCGGTTAATAATTCCCTATACAAATTTCCAACTCCCTTTTCATCCCTTTAGGGTTGATTTTCGGGGTGAAAACTATGCTTTGTCCTTTCTTGAGACCCATACTATACCAAATTTCATCTTTATCAGTTCAGCGGTAAAAAATCCTCATACCAACTTCCAACCCCCTTTTCACCCCCACAAGGGTTTATTTTCGGGATGGAAACTATTCTGTCGTTTCTCGGGACTCAAATTATCTCCATTCTGATTTCTATTAAAAATTGTCTATACAAACTTTCAACCCCCTTTTTACCCCCTCCAGGGTTGATTTTCTGGATGAAAACTATTCTTTGTCCTTTCCCGGGACTCAAACTATCTCTACACAAAATTTCATCAAAATCTGTTCAGCCGTTTTCACGTGATGCGCGGTCGAATAAACAGACAAACAGATACTTAAACAGATAAACAGACAAACAGACAAAAATTCTAAAAATTGTTGGAACGTGTTCTTTTATCGATTCTAAGTATCCCCAGACAACTTTTTTTCGAATATGTTCCATGAACAGACTTTCACCCTCTTCAGCTTTATTATATGTATAGATAGATAGTTTTTATTGAAAGTACCTTTCAGGCTTCACTTCCATTATTTTTTTCAAATTTTTTGGACCTACGGTTCTAAAGTAAGATGGGGGGGGGGGCTTTTTTGAAGACGAAACTATCCTTTGTCCTTTCTCGAGACCCATACTATCTCTATACCAATTTTCATCTAAATCAGTTCAGCGGTAAAAAAAATCCTCATACCAACTTCCAACCCCCTTTTCACCCCCACAAGGGTTTGAAAACTATACTATGTCGTTTCTTGAGACTCAAATTATCTCCATACTCATTTCTATCTAAATCGTTTCAGCGGTTAAAAATTCTCCATACAAACTTTCAACCCCATTTTTACCCCCACCAGGGTTGATTTTCGGGATTAAAACTATATATTATCCTTTCACGGGACTCAAACTATCTTTATACAAAATTTCATCAAAATCCGTTCAGCCGTTTTCACGTGATGCGCGGTAAAATAAACAGACAAACAGATAAACAGACAAACAGATAAACAGACAAAAATTCTAAAAATTGTTGGAACGTGTTCTGTTATCGATTCTACGTATACCCAGACAACTTTTTTTCGATTATCTTCCATGTACAGACTTTCGACCCTCTTCAGCTTTATTATATGTATAGATAGGTAGGTACAGCAGTAGGTCTTAAATGTATAAATATGTATCAGTATGTTTCGCCATTTAGTAGTTAGCATGCACTTATACATACTAACATTTTTTAAGTATTATTATTATTATTATTTTTTTTTTTATACTACGACGGTGGCAAACAAGCATACGGCCTGCCTGATGGTAAGCAGCTACCGTAACCTATGGACGCCTGTAACTCCACAGAAGTCACATGCGCGTTGCCGACCCTTTACAAAAAGGAGGATTCACTGTGTTGACGGCTAAAGGAACAAGAGGGTCCCTCATCGTCAACACACTGGGTCCTCTTTGAGCTCTATATTATAACTTAACTAATTAAATACTTATACTATTCAATACACATACTCGTACAACTAGCTTTAGCAACTAGCTACACACACACAACATACATACAATACTATCTATACATATAATAAAGTTC
This sequence comes from Pammene aurita, assembly GCA_947086415.1. NCBI lineage: Eukaryota > Metazoa > Arthropoda > Insecta > Lepidoptera > Tortricidae > Pammene > Pammene aurita. Next base: position 12,624,059 of record OX352296.1, on the reverse strand, counting down.
AATATACATTTACAAGAATTACATACTCGTAATGACTACGACTCGACAAACTAATGGGTAACGAAGTTTCCAGAGTCCGACATTGTTTGTATGCCTTGGTCGTCTACATAATTAAATATTATTTTCTTGCGTACAAGCTTGCGTTACTATACCCTACAATGATACGAGACATTAGCCATGAATGCGATGCGATCGCTGAGTACATCACAGGTGGCTAGGCTATGTATGGCCAGTGATCGGACATTGACCTCGATGTGGGGCAGTGGGCCGTATTGCACTGGACATGCAGCGGTGTGCAGCTAGGAAACAATCGGGCCTTCTTCAAACTAATAGCCTCAACGTGTTTCATTAAGGGGCGAGGAGAAAGCTGGGAGGAATTCATTAAGAGAATTAGTGAGTAGATTAAATGAGAAAATGTTAGTACTCATGAGAAAATGTTAGTACTCTACAAAAACCAAATGACTGGAAAACTAAATGAGATCAAACGAAAACAATTTGTAGTTAACTCAAGATGTGAGATGCGTGCAAACTTCTTTTAAGTCACTAGGGTGACTGCTATAGTTATTGCCCACTGAAGAGGCTTCGATAGCTTAGTAAATTAGGTTTAATTATTGGGAGAAAGAATTAATCAAGCATTTGACGTGAGTAAAAAAATGTAGTGGATAAAATATATGACAGGCTTCAGATTCAAATACAAAAAAAAAAGATATAAAACCATAGACAATACATATCAAATAACAATATACAAACTCAACAGCCACTCCTGATAAGACGGAAAGAAACAAGGCAAGAGAAGCATGCACTGGAATGGACGAGACCAAAAATTACGTGTATTTCTCTTGCATTCATTTTAGTTCATTGCCAATAACTATAGCAGTCAGTTTAGTTTATGGCCAATGACTTTATCAGTGGCCAATAACTTGCAGTCACCCTACTCCACTTTGTTGGGTAAGGACTTTGCTGGAAAAAAACCTTTGTCATTTTCCAAAATAAGAAGTAAAAAAAAACATTCATCAGAAAATATACACCGCTCTCATTCTTTTGAAGTCGGTTAAAAAGTAAAATTAATTAGAGTTCTGAATTTGACGGCCTTCTAGGCTAGTCGGTAGTGACCCTGCCTATGAAGCAGGAGGTCCCCGGTTCGAATCCTGGTCAGCGCATTTATTTGTGTGTTCATCACGGATATTTGTTCCTTAGTTATAGATGTTTTCTTCTATGTATTTAAGTATTTATCTATATGTATCGTCCCCTAGTACCCACAACACAAGCCTTATTGAGCTTACTGCAGGACTAGGTTGATTTGTGTAAGATTGGCCCATTTTTTTATTTTTTATTCTGAGAATGTAATTTTGAACCGCTAGTTCAACAGAAGAACAAATCAAATTATTTTTAATAAATATTTTGATTTGTTTATTTTAAGTAGACAAACTACTACATAAATTATAAACTTATATAGATGTCATATACAAAGGAAAAAGTGACCTAGGCCTCCGGTGCCCAGGGCTGCCAGGGGTGCCAGGGCGGGTTTTTCCTTTGTATATGACATCTATATAAGTTTTTTTGAACCGCTACTGTGCATAAATTAAATTTTGATTGAATATTCAAAACTCAATCAATCTGGGTCCTTAAATTAAGAGTTATTTACCATACATAGGTACATTTACTATTACGTAATTCTAAAAATAACTCGAGTGTAGCCAACCCAAACATTTACGTAAACGAGGCATAATCTTGCCGCTTTCTCGATGCATCTCACCAGTGCATGTCATTATATATTGCTTTATGCTTTATTTAAATTTCACCTTCTATTGTGAGGTGAAACGGGCTGGAGCGAGATCGGAGGAAAGCAGTGTTCGCTCGGCGTCGGTGACGACCGCCTCTTCCTATCCTACCGCTCACGCAGCCTGCCTAAGTACTTACCGCGCGCAAGATTGAAAAAAATTGTATTCATAATTATTGGTTACATTAGTCGATATGTCGGTCAAAGTTGCTCTTGCGCTGGTTCTAGCCATGGCCGCAGTGGCACACTCGGCGAGCATTTTAGGTGAGTACTTTGTTTGATTTGTAAGTACTTGACGTTCGCGACGCGTCGCCGGAATCGATACGATGAGTTAACTATGTAGATGCTTAATGAGAAAGCGTGAAGTGAGATTTGTATGCACATAGTTAAACGGTGTTTGTTTTATTGAATAATGCTTTGATGACTTTGATTTCGTGCACATTATTCTGAATGTATTATTCAATCAATTTCATTTTATCGTCGTATTTTATCAGTTATGCCTCTTATATTACCCATGCGTTGCATTATATTTTTTGTATTCCCTATTAAAATAATAAATTATAATATTAGTAGTGCATTTATTATCATAAAAAGTTAACATAACACAACACCTAATTGACATTATGATATTTATTTTTACTAACTCGATGAGTAATTATAGATTTTTTTTAATCATAAATAATTTGTTAAATTGATTACACTAGACATATGTACTTGCATATGTTTAACTGCTTAATGTCTCGTTACAGTACCTTTAACGCAACGGAGCTAGTTTCTACGCATGATTTTACATTACCATAATAATACCTTTACTTACTCTTCCATAATGTTTAAATCTAGTTCTTATTATAAACAATAAGAAATTAAAATTTTATTACTTATAATAATGGTATGACTTATAGGACGTATTGTTATAGTAACATTTTCTTTTTAAACTTTGGTTAATAAAAGCTTCACTTCTCAAATTCAGCAAGCGTCCATACTTACATAGGTACGTCATATTAGAAGTTGGTAAACTCACACTCTAACAACTGCTGTCTAAATATCACGTAATTCAAAAATGTAGGGGTGGTATATTCAAAAATGTAAATTAAGTAATATTTTTATAATATTAAAAAAGTTACATGATATCTAACAACCGTTACAGTTATTACATCACACCATGACCAACAACATAACAAGACAAAAAGACAACGGTCCGGACTTTCATCAACCTTCGTAATAGGCAAAACGAAATTCAAGCGCGAGTGAAAGTAGAAACAGCAAGCGTGAAAGTGACCACTAAAATATGCAAGTAAATTTGGACGTGTAAAAACTACATATTGTGCAAAATTGAGACAAAGTTATGTGCTAGTAGCTAGGTGCTGTGTTTATTATTCTATTTGTCATGCTCTTACGTGACAACAGTGTTTGAGCTTTCAAAAATTTCTCTACCTACTCATATTAAGTACCTACTTTATCTAGCTGTATAAAATTCACGATTTCTCTGACTTGAACTTTTAACTGTGATGTTCACTTGTTTCACTGACTGATCGTGATCATATAACATGGAAATTTTATTCAATATTATCTAAAAAAACCTCCAAATCAAATATTCTGTGGGTATCGTAAAGCATTAGAACTAATTAAATCTGAAATATAATAACGAAATTTGTTATGAACATTTAAGTATGTTTACAAGCTTAACTTAAACACCTAAATAAACTACTGTCGGATTAAATCATTCTTAAATATTATAGACCAAAATACATTTGCATAATTTATGTTTCGTTAACAGTGTAAATACAATATACATAGGTACAGTCGCCATCAAATACATCGGAGCGGCCAAGGTAGTCAAAAATATCTGAACATGCACTTTATCGCTTTGCCAATAGAGGCGTTGTTTAGATATTTGTGACCACCTTGGCCGCTCCGATATATCTGATGGCGACTGTACACATCCAAAACTTTTTCAGATTTCATAGACAAAGATGTAGCAAAACGGCTGATCGACACGCCTGAGCTGCGCCAAGAGCAACCGAACCGCAACTGCATGTGCAAGGGCCCGGCTTGCGTGTGTTGCGTTGACTTCAACATGACCCTCGTGGACCTAGGAGGACCAGGTACTTTCTTATTTTACTTCCCATCTGAACGTAAGTCTGTTTTATTTCATACTGTTATGCATCGAAGTCCAAGAGCCGTGTTCGAAGTTTTAAAAATACCAAGATGTAAACCCTCAGAAATCAAATGGTGCCAACTGTGTTTTCTCCCACTTATGTAAAATATGACTGTATTTACCATGGGCTGTATGAGTTTGACTTATTCAAAGCATAAACAACATAGTTTTTTACGATTGCAGTGCCATCTACGTATCATTTAGCTCGTTTATCGTCATTTCATTGATTATTGATATGACATAAATTTAAAATGTTGATTAGATCTCAGAAGACAACTGACTTTTATAATCTGTGGTGTTCAGAGCCAGCCTTCAGACCTGTCAAAACAAAGGGCTTGTTAAAAAGGCTTTGTAACATCATTGAGTAATTGTATGAAGTACTTTAATGAAGAAATTGTAGTTAAGAAATAGATAAAATTCTCTCGTATCCAACAGAAGGGAGAAATATCAGTAGATCAATTAACCACTACGATTAAGTTTAGTAGCTATTTGTGTCCGAAGATTTCTCTAATAGAGTTTCTCTTGATATTTTATTACTTAAGGCCCGTGGACGTAACCACTTATCGAACGAGCGAGCGAAGCGAAGTTCTTACTGACAACTTCGGACACAACTGTCGCCTAACTACATAGACGTCAACGCAGTTCGATGGCTTTTTGATTTTGAATAGTTGTTCCATGATAACTTTAGTAACGATTTTCTGATGTATATACAATTTATTGTGGTTGTAGCAGAGATAAGTATAATTTGAAAGGTTTTATAAAAGCAGAATCAATAAGAGCTATATAATAATAGCTTCATGACCCCTTCATGAAGCTAGAAGGCGCAAAAGCGATCTTCATAGGGTCTTGTTATGTTGGTCAACTCGTTTGCAAGTAAATCGCGTGTTCTCAGTTCGAGACGGCCTACTAGTAGGTACATAAATCGTATACATATACATATATACGTACATGTATCGGGCCTAGTTAAAAGAAGAGGCCGTACCCCACTGAATATAATATTAGGATTTGATTCGTACGTTAAACGTAATAGATAAATAACTCAAAATACATTAACTAAACACATAGGTCATCAATGTTTCAAACAAATTAAAGTGTTTTGTTTGTACATAGTCGTACGTAGAGCCATGTTTGTAATTTAAATGTCGTGTTTCTGAATTTCAGGATGCGTCCACATGAAGTACGTGTCCCCAGAGGAAGGGTTTTCAGTCAACGTCTCTTACGGCAAAAACCTTATCCACAGCTCAAAAATTCAAGGTAAATTCTATATGGACATAATATTATTTATTTAAAAATTAAAGCTTTAAGTTTTCAGAATGTTTACTTTTGTAGGAAGATTAAAGACGAAAGTAGTTATTTTCTTCAAGAATACTAATAATTTGCTACAAATATGTATTACTTCCTACATACTTACAATAATATAATTCTCAATTTATTTTTTTTATTTAAAGGAGCCAATCCTGCTCCAATCTGCTTGGAAGTGTTCGGTAAATTCGCCCAGGTCTGTGCCAAGTTTAGTGACCTGGCACCTACCGCTGATGGCCTGCGAGGCTGCTTGGAGCTGGAACCCCGTCTGCTGGGGGAGACTCAGTTGGAGTTCCCCATTGGCTGCTTCAAGTCCACTGCTGGGGGGATGGAAATGGAGGAACCGCCAGCGGAGACCGAAGAGTAAGTTTTTTGATTTTCTTGTTGATATTTTTTAGTATATTATATCGATTCTGTCTACTAAATAATGATTAATAAAACCAACTACAAGCCAAACAAACCAACTGGGGCCATGGGGACCGGGCGCGCGCAGGGTATATAAAAACCTAGCGTCGCGCCTGATTGAAACAACAGGTGACCAGAGGGCTGGCCAGTATTTCGCTCAGCGAATAAGCATTGCCATACAACGTGGCAATGCGGCCAGCCTTCTGGGCACACTACCCATTGGCAGCGATCTAGGTGATATTTTCTAGTTGTAGTTTAAGTTTATAGTGTTTATTATTTTTATTTTAAGATCATTTAATTTTTTCGGAATCTTGATGTAACTACAAGCCAATAAATATGTTAAAAATATGTATTAAATGAAAATCGTCTTTCAGAAGGTTAAAATAACATATCTATCTTCATATGATTACATTAGTATACCTAATATTTAAAGCTTATGCTTAGTCTAAAGAATTGCCCGATTGAGAATAGGGCATCGATTTAATGGCATACGTTAGTGTCAAATTTCCACATTTAGTTACATATTTTATGAACGTTTAAGTAAGTAGTGACTACCTAATGATTCGCTTTAGATGCTGAATTAGAGCATTAACCTTTTAACAACTTTATTAATCTAAATATATCTTGTTCTAAATAACCATCAAAACATTTCCAGGACCACCGAAACCAGCACCGAAGAGAATACTGAAGAAACCGGAGGTTTCGACGCCGAGACCTTCCTACTCGGTGTCTACCAGACCGCTGAGCAGGGCGTCGCCTTCCTCAGCAGCATCCTAGACCTACCCAACAAACTGAATGCCACCAGAACCACAACGACTACCACTACTACTCAGAAACCAGATGAAACAAGCCCAGCTGAGGTTTCCCAAAGAAGAGCCCCTAAGAACCTTAAACATCCCAACCAACTGTGATAAAAGCATATGAAATAAAATGTGATCGTATTATCAACGTTTATATGAAACAAAATACGATCGGTCGGTTACTCTTAAATACCTATGCATATTTTCAACTCATTCCTAGTTTAAAACTAAGTACAAAACAGCATTTTTAAAGTTCGCTTTTCGCACTTCAGGAAAAAGCTTCTGAACTGCGATGTTTCCTATTTATTATTACTGTAAAGTATTAAGAGTTTTAGTAATAAATGAAACTTTATAGACATTGTCTTTAATTACTTGTTAACTGTTAACTAACTAACCTGTTAACTAATAAGTTGTTAAATGTGAATCGCGATTTTCTTATCCTTGAGAAAACGGAGGAGCAGCATTCGTTTCAAGCAGATATACACCCTCGGAACTGAAAAAAAAAACCGTTTTTTTCAACCGTTATATTAAAAGCATGTCATCATGAGGAAGTTGCAACCATGAACTCTCAGATTCATAATAGTGGATTTTGGCTGGCATGACAGGCATTGTTGTAAAAAGAAAATAATTTCATTCTTGCTGATGCCACATCAAATCCAAATTAGTTTTTAAATATTTTTAAACAGTAGCTATCTATTCCTAATACAGAGAAAAGTCTTACCCAATCTTTGGCCTCAAACCACCCATCTGTAGTCGAAGCGGCAGTAAATTGCATTGTTGCAAAACAGCAGCCATGTAGTTAATGCACTGTCTACCAGTGAAACCTCCACTGACGATGGACTCTGCGAAATAGTGTATAGCTCTTTCATGGTCGCAGGCATGGGAGTTGCAGCCAGGCATGGATTCCCCGCCATTGGGGTAGATGTCCACGTGACCCAAACTAGATAAGTAGCCGTTGATTCCGCAGTTGGTGTGGATGACTTCGGTGTAGGTACCATCGGTTTCTTGAAACCGGTCAGGGTGGTTTATCCAGCCGACTAGGGATGGATCCAAAGCTAAAGAACAAAAAAAATCAACATAAGTCTTTCATCGATGATAAGGAGTACTTAGACGATTCAAACATGAGTATTTGCTCATAAAGATATACAAACTGCGTTTTTCAACGTAGGTATAGCAATACTTATAGTTACCTACGCTGCGAAGCTAAGTCATCTTACTGAATATTTGTTTGTCCCATAGAAATCGACAACATACATATTATGTCAGTCGAAGTGAATGAAACTTATATATTATGCAATTTCGGGGTTGAGCCCGTAGTAAAATTGTTTAGCATGAGCATGACACATTTACCACACATGCAGAGTTTGCACACTAAAAGTTAAGAAAATACTCGGTATACGGATTGCTCTTCATAAACTTACCAGTAACATAGGGTACATTTCCATCCACACTCCTACCAGCGACTCCAGCTTGGTGTCCCCCATACCATGTCCCACAATATGGTACTGCGCAGGGCTAGAGAATGTCTGTTGGTTGAGCCAGTTGATGAACGCTCCTACAGCGCGACCCGAGGTGACCGTGTTGTCGAGGGCAGAGGTGAGGAGGCCGCTGGAACCGGCGCTCCAGTCTACGACGAGCACGTTTACATCCTCGGCGGTGAGGAAAGCTAAAAGATAAGTGATACTGGTGATTGAAAGGTCCAAATAAATTACTGTATTTTTTTTTATCTAAGTGTCAGTTTAAGCGGCGAAATAAGACAAGATTTAGGGACTAGTTTGTTTATCAGGTACCTACTTACCTACTTGTAACATTCTCAATCCAGTGTCTATGCCCAATTGCCCAGAAATAGTAGTGCGTAAGTAAGTACATTTCATACAACGAAACGCGTTAGGAGAAGAATGACCCTGATATTAACTTTATTTGTATAATATTGCTCCAAATATTTTATTTAAATTTTAATAACAACATTAGATAGGAAAGTGATTTTTCAGTCTTCAAGGCCCCCCCCCCCCCCTTTGGTATGAACGAATAAAAGCACATTTTATTTTAATGATTCATAACTGTTTATAAGTTATGGATAGTGACATAGGGAATTCAAAAATAAGTGATTTTTTGTATTTTACATGTTTTTGCTTTGGAACGGTGTCAAAGGGATACCGTAATTGAATTCGGCATCCCCGATTTATACGAAAACGATACCAAACTTGGCCTAGTAGCTTAACTGATGTAGATATCAAGATAAAGTTAAGAGCCCCCCCTCCAAATTTGTACATCAAAATTCTTGGTGGCTCCACTTCTCAAATCTATCCTTGGGCCCTAAGGAATAATCATACCGAAGGAAATCTCTTTTTCACGAAAAGCCGTATGTTTTCTGCTACAACAGTCACTAATATTACATTAGACACTAATTGTTAAATCTAAATATGAAAACCCGCTTACCAGGTACAAGAGTGGTTACAAAAGCTGAGGCAACGCCGCCATCCCTCCATCCATGAATAAGTACGATAGTCCTCCTAGAGTTGCTGAAGTTGGACTGCTGTAGCAGAGTTGGATTGTTGATCAAAAAGGGCTAACTCACTGACGGGTTCTCCCTGGAGTATTTACCTTAATATTAATACTTGATCAAATTTTAAAACATTCAATTGTTATTCTTTATAATGAAGGAACTCATAATTATATTTTAGATCACAGTCTAAATATAAAACAATTTGGAGACTAGAGTTAATAATAATATTAATAATTTAGTACTATAAATTTAGTGCATACATTGGCGTAATTTAATTTACAAAATACCTATATCATTCAAGGATTATTAAAGTGATTACGTAAAAAAAAGATAATTAGTTATCAAACATAAGCCGGATACTCGAGATTAAAAACTTACACATGTAAACAAAATTCTACATTGACAGTAAATTCAAATGTTATAATGCTATTCAATAAAAAATCACCCATGCAATAAGCACATCTCTTAAAATATTATAAGTTCGAGGGTAACTTTGTCTGTCTGTTATCTCTTCATACTCATCTTTAACCTCTGAACCGATTTAAGGCCGAGCTACACCGGCTCAATTTGTTCCTGTTGAATTTTGGGGTGACCGTATTCTATGGCTCGTATCTCTATACAAATTCTTAATATAATTGCCGATGAATCGCCGTATCCAGAAAATTGTTGAAAAGTAGTACCGAAAAATTTATATGGGATCGCCGTGGGACCGCTGCCGTATACTTTAGCTTTTACTTTAAAGCCCCAGAATTGCCGTATCGGGGACAACACTACAACGGCTCCGTGTGCGTAGACGTGCACGTACTGCACGTTCCACTGCGTTGTAAAATAAGAATTCTCATAATAAATGTCACGCCGCTTGCGTGACGTGCGTGACGTGCACGTGTGCGTGCAATGTGACATATCTTATGAGAATTATTATTTTACAACGCAGTGGAACGTGCACGTCTACGCACACGCAACGGGTGTGGCTCGGCCTTTAGATGAAAGTAGATATTGAAATAGTTTGAGCTCCGGAAAAGGATGTAGGATAGTTTTTATCACAGAAATCATCCCTTAAGAAGGTGAAAAGAAGGAGAATTGTATGTAATTTAATTGAATGTTGGTCATTACCTACATTTAGGCGCGTACGAAGTCGCTGGCTATAAAGTATTATAATAAAAAATTGTAATCGTTATATGCCAACAATAACTTAGAGTTCGAGGTACCTAAGCAGCCATTACAATACCGACAATATTACAGGTACTACGTATCTAAAGATTGAGGACTTTTTACTAGTATTTTTGTAACAAATAGCTGTAAGTATAGCCTGCCGGATAATAAAGGCAATTTAAAGGGTTTAAAAAAAACATAAGCTAACTGTATCTAGACATAGTCACGGTCTTTAATTGTTAAGCCATTTACGGTACAAGCTTTTTTAATTCAAGTTTTTGGTCTTACTAACTAAATTGATGTGAACACTGATTATTCACCTCGTACACAGATGATACACATTGGATATCAAAGGATCGAAACGAGCGACATCTCAATCCGTATTCCCTGATAAATACGATCTCGGTATTTTTAAGGCAAGAGTGAATAGGCTATTACTGAACCGGTGAGCTCCATCTTAGGCCCTGTCTTCACTTTCCATCAGGTGAGACTAGGGCCAATCGCTGGTCAGTCCCATAATAATAATAGAAAAAAAAACATCTACAATGTCGTCCAAAGACATCCATATGTCCACAAGGTGGTAGTTGCCTGCCGAATCCCGCGCATGCTGGTAGCGGAGGTCATCCAACTTCCTTAGAATAGGTTTCGGTGCCAGAGCTGAAAATAAAATATATAATTTTATTTTATACAGGGTGTAACAAAAATAGTGATGATCTGTTTAAGGGCATAATTGGTATGTATTGCGACTAAGAAAAAGTAGGACACACATTTTTACGACGCAAAATTTTTTGTTGTATGGTACTCGTCATCCCACCCTTCATACAAAACGATTTTTTTTTTGCGTGAATTTTTTTTTTGTGTTTCATCATTAGAATACGATACTAATTATACCCTTAAACGGATCACCAGCATTTCTGTTGCATCTGTTTATAATTTTTTTATTTTTTTTTATTTAGGTAAACAAACAGTCACTACAAGAGGGCTTAAGTTAAAAATACTACGTAAATGTGTACAATATGTGTGACCAACACCGTTCACCAATTATCTTCTTCTAAATATATAAAAGAAGAAACTGACTGACTGACTGACTGACTGACTGACATATCAACGCACAGCCCAAGCCGCTGGTTCTAGAGATTCCAAATTTGGCACGTAGGTTCCTTATACGGTCTAGGGGTGCACTAAGAAAGGATTTTTCAAAATTCACCCCCTAAGGGGGTAAAATGGGGGTCCAAAGTTTGTATGGCGAATCAAGATTTGTTAGACTATTTTATTCGAAACTTCACAGGAGTATTCCTACCGATAAATGAGTAAACACGTGTTTCAGGTTTTTTGAAACTTCAACCCCTAAAAAGGGCAAATGTGGTCACAAAGTCTGAAAATCAACATGGATACCCATATCCTTTTTGAGTACTTATAGTACGCGGGCGAAGCCGCGGGAAAAGGCTAGTTATATATAATATACTAATTTAATAAAAAGGTAGGTAGCGTAAAGTTGTTTAAGTAAATGTGATTAAATTAACCGCAGACGCAGATGTTAATAAGCATCCCTAAAAAGGGCATTGAATGCGATTGCATTCGTCTTTCGGTTCGTCGGTTGAGCAAGGAAGTACGGGCTAGTGTTTAAGGAATACAATCTCGAACCGAAAATGACAATTCGAGATCTCGTGCGAAAAATCGAAGTCGAGATTGGTCTATTCGAGATCTCGCCAGTCAGAACGTCGAGATCGAGATTTGGTTACAAATAAGTTATATTGATCAAAATTATAGAAATACATATATTCGAGGACCTTGAAGGTCGCGGACATCCGAAACAAAATACGCGAAAGCAGGCTACGTTGGTCCGGGCACGTTCAACGTCGTAGTGGCGACCATGTCACAAAGAGTGTGACCATTGATCATGAAGGCAAAAGGGTAAGAGACCGCCCACCGACAAACTGGACTTCGACCATCAAAAAAGACTTACTGACCTGACCTGGCCTGGATATGACCAACAACCGCCTAAAATGGCGCCCGAGTGTTAGATATGCCGACCCCAAGTAAATGGGATAAGGCAAGGATAATGATGATGATCAAAATTATAGAGACTTGAATATAATAATGTATGAACCACTTTTTAGGGTACTTCCTGTTATTTTTACTAAAGAAACAACATATTGAGTGGATTTGGTTGAGTATTTAACATAATATCAACTTCTTTTTCAATTCAACAGCTTAACACTTTCACGACCAGGAACCCGACTGTCGGGTTCTCTCTTCGTAGCTACTACGCGCTACATACGAAAAATACGTGGCTACGGGCTACGAGCGTAGCGCGTAGCACTAGGTGGCACGGAAAGTGATAATTGTCAGTAGTAGTAGGTAAGTCAAAATAAGAATAAAAAAATATTTATAAGACCTACTATGATTGATAGGGTACACCGTAAAAAAAGCACAAAAATGCATTTTTTTCTTACATGGTGATTTAGGTACTCAATATTTTGTGAGAAATTTTAGGTGATAAGCCTTTAAATCTCGTTCGAGATCTCGGTCGAGATTTGTAAAACCGTGATCTCGTGCCATCGAAGTTGAATCTCGCAAATTTGGACGAGACCTCGCAGTTTCAAGATCTCGCGAGATCGAAATTGTTAACGCAAAGTATTTTAATATTGACAGTTGTAAAAAATATTCGCCAAACATTAAATTACAAACTTTACATAAAAAAACTTACACGAGCCTAAACCTAGACCGACAAGAAGAACAAATGCGTGTCTCAGCATTGCGTTCATACAGCGAATGTGTGCACCAACTAAAACTATATTAATTTAGACATTCCTTGGAGATAATGAGTCCATCAATCAAAATACATAAATATCTGTAATCGGCTATCAAGCTAGGTACATTAAGGTAAGCTTGTCGTATTTTGGTGAACTGAAATGCACCTAACTAAAGAACAAATCAAAATATTTTAATAAACATTTTATTTGTTTATTTTTACGTAGACATACTACTGCTTATATAAATTATAAACTTACATAGATGTCTTATACAAAGGAAAAGTGACCTAGGCCTCCGGTGCCCGGGGCTGAGATCGAACCAGCGTCTTCTGCATTCGCGGCAGACAGCTAGCCTTTGTATATGACATCTATATAAGTTTATGAAATGCACCTGCCTCATAAAACTCCCCGAATTATAATATTTGGAGTCAGTTGATAATATTGCTATATTGTGGAGCGAGCTGAGCGTAAGCGAAGTTCTTACAGACAACTTCGGACACAACGGTAATGCCAGCTGGCTCCTGGGACGTCCGTGCATTTCGATGAATTTTTGATTTTGAAAGTTTGTTCCGCGATAACTATAGTAACGATTTTCTGATCTTTATAACATTTTTAGGGGTTATGATAATGATGATGATGATGATGGTATTCTGTTGTCCCTCATCAGGGACATAGATGGCTCTTAGAAGGGATTTCCATTGATCACGGTCCTGTGCGGCCTCCTCCATACATGTATTGGGGTTATAGCAGAGATAAATATAATTTGAGTTCTTATATGAGCAAGATCGAATAAGGGGTTATGGAGCCAGAAGGCGCAAAAGGTCTTGTTAAAATGGTCAACTTGTTTACAAGCAAATCGCGAGTTATCAATGCGAGGCGGACTAATAGTTATTTTTAAGTCAAAATGAAACTATTAATTAATACTTACTTACTTACTTACTTACTGCAGTGGCGTAGCGACCCAAAGTGGACCTTGGCCTCCGACACCAAAGATCGCCAGGCTTCTCTGTTCACAGCCGTCGCTGTCCAGTTAACGGCGCCCAGCGCGGTGAGGTCCTTCAGCACCTCGCCTTTCCAGCGGTGCCTAGGACGCCCAGGTGGTCTTCTACAAGTTGGCTGGCCAGAGTATGCTCTCCAGACGGCACGATCTTCACCCATACGAACTACGTGTCCGACCCATCGGAGTCTAGCGGCTTTTGTTTCCCCAATGATGTTCGGCTCGGACACCAGATCTTTGATTTCCTGGTTCTTACGGAGCCTCCAAGTTTCATCCTCTCTGCGAATGGGTCCCAGTATTTTGCGGTAGATTCTTCGCTCAGCCACCAGCAGTGCCTGTTCTTCTTTTTGTGTTAGTGTCCAAGCTTCGCAGCCGTATGATAATATTGGCCTTATAATGGTTTTGTATATGCGAAGTTTCGTCTTTCTGTTCATTAGCTTGGACACTAACACTATGTGTAGGGCAGCCGCGCAACGAAGAGCGCTCTGGATCCGGACCTGTATCTCGTGTATTAATTAATAGAAATTTCATTTTGACTGCATGTGCATTGTAATTTTTTAATCAAACGGTCCATTACAAGCAAGTCTGATGATAAGGTCATTTATATGCGTAGCTACTGCTTACTACATCTTTATCTCCTGAGTAGATAACTATAGACAAATAATCAATTGAATTTCGCTGCTTCATAAGTCGATAATAAAAAATATGCTATTAAGCTGATAAAATCATAGAAAAGATTATTAAAAAATCATATAGATCGATAGCCGTGGAAACCCCAGAGGTTAGCAAAGAACTACTGTCACCAATGAGAGTAGTTCTTAAGTAACTAATCGATGCAACAAAATGAATAATCAGTAGGTAAGTAAATATTAAAGACTCGATGACATTGGTATAATATTTAAAACAACATAGCTACTATTTTCACTTCGTCATGCACATGAAAGTAGCATCATTTTTATTGTATTAAGTGATTTGTCATTGTTGTGTCATGCTCCGTGACATCACTCACGTGTGGTCCCGGCGGCGGAATATCAGCGCTGGCCTCCCAGGCTAGCACCATGCTGAGTCGGGACCATTTTGTGGCAACCATTATTCATGCGTTAATTATAATTACCTAGTTGTTATTCTTGAACATACTTAATGTTTGTTTGCATGTTGTTGTTGTCGCGAATAATTGTTTTCTATTTCTATTTAAAAAAAAGATTCGTTATAAAGATTTCATGAACGAGAAAAATAAATTCAGGTATTATTGAAGCTTTTCAACGATTTTTTTTGCTATAAAACAATTTTGGCATTATAATCTTTCTTAGTTCTGGTCTTCTACAAGATAAATCTAACCCGATCAAATCTAATACTACTTTGACAAAAATGATCGATAATCGATCGATTACCCGATCAAAACTATGATATGTAGAGAAGAGAAGTGAAAGAGAAGTGTTGTTGTTTATATGGAACTTATGAATTCTTCTGGAGTTAGTTACCTATCTTTTCGCACAGCTCTACTTATGATTAATTACGTTATTTTTAGGGTTCCGTAGCCAAAATGGCAAAAATGGAACCCTTATAGTTTCGTCATGTCCCTCTGTCCGTCCGGACTCACTCACAACCACATTGAATTTATATTGGAAAATTTGGTTTATCTAAAGCTGGAAAAGAATATATTTATCAAAAACAAGTAGCACTGGGAAATACAAATATTTCCGATTGTTTTATTGCTGTATGAATCAATAATTTATCAATGGGATTAAGTGTTCTTAGAAGCAAAAGATAAATAGGTGTTAAAACTTGTGGGTTTTGGCAGATATTGTTAATTTGGGTTAAACATGTATATCAAGTGCGCGTTGGTCTTGTGTGCTGCTGTGGCAGGTAGGGAATCTATATTTAACTGCTAAAAACTAAAATATCGTGCAGTAACATGTACCTGTCCTGTAGTCATATACAAGTGTAACAAAAATGCTGTTGATCCGTTTAAGGGAATAATTAATAATTAGTATCGCATTCTAATTATGAAAAACTAAGAAAAAAAAATTCAGACACAAATATTGGTTTTGTATGGAGGGTTGGAACGGATTTTTTTTTCGCGTCGAAAACAATTTTCTCCCCCTTTATTAAGTCGCAATACGATAGTATTTTTGTTACACCCTGTATTAGTGAAGTATTGGGTTTATTTATTTATTGTGAGCCTATACTGTCCCACTGCTGGGCAAAGGCCTCCGCCCACTCTTTCCAATTATCCCGGTCTTGTGCAGTCTCTGGCCATTTTTTCAAGAAGGAGTCAAGCTCGTCTCGCCACCGCCGGCGGGGTCTGCCGGATCCTCGATTTGAGCTGTCGGGTTGCCACTCAGTGACGATCTTAGCCCACAAGTCATTCGGCATGCGGCAGCCCAGTGCCACTTTAACTTAGCCGCCTTCCGAGTTACGCCAACTATTTGAGTTTTGGAGCGCAGCGTAGTGTTCCGGATGCGATCCATTAGTTTTACACCTAATATGCTGCGCTCCATAGCTCGTTGGCAAACCCCGAGTTTGGACTTTTGAAATAATGTCAAAGACCAAGTATTGGGTTAATAAATATAAATTGTATAAAAATAGACACCAAGAGTTTAACCTTATAAACCTATTACCGTACATTGGGACGGACCCCTAAGTGTAATAATGGGTTGGTTAAGGTCAAAAATAATAATATCCATAATGCGAGCTACAAGTATGTGTACTCGTGGGACACGGGACAGATTCAGATCTGTAAAATATATCTTCGGCCTCAACGACGGGGCAGCTCTACGGTAGAGCCTCTACCCAACATCGCCTCCTAAGTCCCTCCATAAAGATGGTTTCATTTTAATTTAGATTTTTGGGGGACTATTCGACTCTGTATAAGTAACATAACCGCTTTATACTCGTATCTGTACTTAACAAACTTTGATAATTTTAAATTGTGTTCCATTTTTACTACTATACTCTTATTGACTTCAAATCATTATGGATCTCCTAAGCAATTATAGTCATACACCGACCTAAATATTTGTTACAATTAATATGAACGTATTTACTTATCTAACCTAAACGAAATTCAGTGATATCCAATCTATCCATCTAATTATACGGCCAGAGTTGGGCATTATTTGAATAGTTTTTCATTTAAATAATCATCCGAATAAAAAATTGTTCGTCGAGATTTTATTCGCGAATAAATAATTCGACTGCCCTTTAGAATAATAAATGATTTATTCGAATAAATAACACGAAAAATATTTTATTACACTTTCAGATTTGCTATTAAACAGCAACTCTAGCTTATTTTTGGGGGTCAAGAGATTGTTTTTGAGGGGTGTGACGAGTTTTGTTGATGATCATGACGATAATTTTCAGTGCAGTAGATACTATACGATATATACGGACTTGAGTGAAAAAAGTGATGCAGTACAATAAATTACATGAAATCATAATCAACTATAATTATACTACATGGAAATTTCTGAAAAAATGATTTTGAGAATTTAGATGAAAAAAGTGTTGTAGCGACCTGTGTTGGGTGTTCACCTAAAACTGCCAAAATAAAAGGACTATCTCAACGTGACACGTGGCTGTGAACTATATTAGAAACTTAATAATTATACCTAATACACATCTCATGGATCATTAAAACTTTCGACATCAAATAAACTAGACAAACCGTCAAAACAGAATACATGTTTTAGTTTCCGAAAGAGTCATCATCACGGTGACAATTGTCATAATTTCTTACATATACAATTTATTAACATCACAGGCGTCCATAGGCTACAGTAACTGCTTACCATCGGGCGGGCTGTATGCTTGTTTGCCACCAACATAATATTTTTTTAAATAAAATACAACTTATTTTTATTATATCGTCAATAAATAGGTACTATTTTGGTGAAAAGCTCATGACAATTTTCACGAAAATCAATTAGAAGAATTGTCTATATTTTTCAACAAAAGATTATAGACGGAGAGCTGGCCACGTCAGATATGACACAATAATGAGAGCAACGA
The DNA here is from genome assembly GCA_947086415.1 of Pammene aurita. Lineage (NCBI taxonomy): Eukaryota > Metazoa > Arthropoda > Insecta > Lepidoptera > Tortricidae > Pammene > Pammene aurita. The sequence continues at coordinate 12,606,189 of OX352296.1, read as the reverse complement.
AACCCCTCTAGTTAGTTTGCTATACTATGCTTAATTCTAGATCCGGACATCTGGCAGCTGTAAAGTGGTGGAGGTCAAAGAATGCAAATAACTCGAAGAAAACAAATCCTAGAGTTCTGGTTTTGATGCAATATTATGGTAAATTATGTAATTAATTAGACTATATCATATCCAGAAGTTTCTGTTGGGGGAAAGTAGTGCCAAATGATGTATAATACAATTTTTAGTTAGTCGCCTACTATTTATGTTTCGGCAATAATTTTAATCTAATGTTAAAATATAGGCCCTGTCCTCTATAAATAACACAACTTTGGCAGTTTTTACTTATTTCGGTATTACTTTTTTCCGACTTAAAAACTTTGTTGGTCTGTCACTCTGACCTCCACCCATTAAAAGCTGCCAGATGCCCGGATCTAGCAATAAGGATGGTAAAGCAGTCTAACCAGACAGGTTTCATTGCTCTCATTATTGTGTCATATCATATCTGACGTGGCCAGCTCTTAGACCATTAGGCATGTGTCGTAGTTTCGAGACAATTGTCGTGATCTTTGAGACATATGTCAAAACAGCTTAGTACGAAAATAGTAGTTTTAGTGATAATATTTAAATGATTTTTTTCTATAAATATCACGCTGTGTGGACGCCTGTCAAGTCAGTAATACATAACGGACGATATAGACGCTGTTGTAGCTTGGAGTGATGCCAACAAGCTGCAATTTAACGTATCTAAGTGCAAAATCCTCACTTTTACTCGGGCTCGTGCTCCTGTTTATACTGCATATCGTCTTCGAGACACTGTGCTCGAGAGAGCCAACGAAGTGTTGGATTTGGGTCTCAACTTGGACGCGGAGCTGGACTTTCGCTCGCATGTAACGCAGATGTGTAAAGCCGCTACGAAAACACTCGGGTTCATTATGAGAGTATCCGCGCAGTTCAAAAATATCAACGTAGCGGTATTGCTATACAATGCTTACGTCAGAAGCAAGTTGGAATTTGCGGCTATAGTTTGGGACCCCAGTGAGGAAAAATATAAGATGATGATAGAGCGCTGCTCCCGCGGCGGCCTCAGCGCCTGTTCGCGGGCTGCCCCGCGCGCACCCGCCGCGCCGAGAACGCGCCCACGGCTCGAGCACTTTCCCTACTCAATATCGTGTCCATTGATGTTCCACAGATTGACATTTTTGCAGATAGTGTTGGTGGGTTTGGCAGGAAGATTGTAGTGTTCCTGAGCGAATATTTTAATCGTTTATAACTTTTTTTTTTTTTGTGATTTTTAAGTGTTTTATTTATTTTTGAGTTTTTCATTATTTATTTTATGTTTATTGACCAATGCAATGTAGATTGTAATTTTTGACATTGAATTTTATTTTATGTTAATTTTAACAATTTAATGAATACTAGTGTGTAAGCGATTTGGTGATCTGTGAACTGTTATGCTTGTATGTTTTAATGAATAAAAAAAAATAAAATAAAAAATAACATATGACACATATGTCAGCGTGGTAAAATAGGGGCCAGGCCACCTATGGTTGGTAACTACTTTTAATACTACGACGGTGGCAAACAAGCATACGGCCTGCCTGATGGTAAGCAGCTACCGTAACCTATGGACGCCTGTAACTCCACAGGAGTCACATGCGCGTTGCCGACCCTTTACAAAAAGGAGGATTCACTGTGTTGACGGCTAAAGGAACAATAGGGTCCCTCATCGTCAACACACTGGGTCCTCTTTGAGCTCTTTGGCAACCTTACTCACCAGCAGGAACACAACACTATGAGTAGGGTCTAGTGCTATTTGGCTGTGGTTTTCTGTAAGGTGGAGGTACTTCCCCAGTCGGGCTCTGCTCCAGATTTGAGCGAGATGACATTCACTGAACGTGCCCTACCACACTAAGCGAGATGCCATTCGCAGTGCCCATACCTCTCTTTTTGGCATAGTTTAAGGACATACCCAAGTCCGGACGTAGTTTAAGGACATACCCCGGGTCCGGGTACTTAGGTAAAACATTTACAAACAAATAATATTTGGGATAGAAAACCGGCAAATAGTTATTTTAACTGCCCTACCAGCATACATATAATCCATGAATCTTTTATTCGCAGATAATTTACTTTTAATTTATTCGAGACGAAAAATGTATTCGAAGGAATTATTCGTCAAATAATTTATTGGACGAATAAATAGTGTCGAATGATTATTCGAAATTTTTATTCGTCAATCGCGAATAAAGTCATTTATTATTCTTCTTTATTCGTATTGGAATAAATTTTGCCCATCTCTGTATACGGTACATGCATATTATATGCGTTTGTTATAAACGTTATCTTTTACTTCCAATTATAATCCACTTATCACATTATGTGAGGATTAAACTTTATCGACATTAATACAAATTAAAGACATTTGAATTAATTAATTAATTCGATATAATAATCTTACCTATAATATTCCGAATGCATACACATTGAACTATTTATTATTGACGTCATCGTCAACATTTTATGATAGTTTTAACAATTCTATTGATCCCGCGGTTTATGAAAATATTTTGGGGTTTACTCTATTAGTAAGTCACAAATGATGTTTTCCAAACAATTTGTGATGTCGATTCCAGTCCAGGATCTACACATTCGATTTTCCATATGGCTCTACATATTCCACTTTACATATAGCTCTACATTATGAAAATATAAAATTATTTCCTCGCACTAGTCGTGAAAAGCCACTGAAAAGCACTATGTAATATTTCGGCCGAAAGCGTTATACTTGGCTTCGTATCTTCGAGGGCCTACCCTCGAACTAACAAGGCAACTATAGCTAACTAAGGGAAACTTAAAATTAATAATTAGAGTGCTAGTGATAAAAGGCGGTCTTATCTCTTATTATTATTAAAGTCTTATTATTATAAACATACGCCTCACTGTTCAATGACGTACGTTGAAGTGCGTTTAGTGTGCTGTTTTTTTAACGGCCTCCTAGCCCAGTTATTATTATTTTTATTATTTATTAATTATTAAAAATATAAGGGTATTTCTTAAATCTAATACATAGCCCCACAAAACTCTAGAATGAGTTTGTCTGTGGGATCGACAGTCTCTCATTAGACTTTTATTATTATTTATATTATTTTAAGCTTATGTTGTACAACAAGTCATCAATCTACAGGTAATGTGTGCAAGTGCTTTTTTAATAAACGTGTGAATACGTTCTTTTTCTTTTCGAGCCTGATGGTTTCAGGCAGACCGTTTAAAAGGTATGGGATACGTTTTTTTAGGTTTGGTAGTAGTTGGTAGTGACCCTGCCTACGAAGCTGCCTGGGGTCGAATCCTGGTCAGGGCATTTATTATTTGTGTGTTTATCACAGATATTTGTTCCTGAGTTATGGATGTTTTCTATATATATGTATTTATTCATATCGATCTATTATATATAGTAACCATAACACAAGCCTAATTGAGATTACTTTGGGACTAGGTCGATTTGTATAAGAATATCCCATAATATTTATTTATTTTAATTTACCTGACATATGTTGTCGTTTTTTTATCGTCGCCTAGTACCCACAACATAAGCCTTATTGAGCTTACCGTGGGACTAGGTTGATTTGTGTAAGATTGTCACTCAATATTTATTTATTTGATTAATACGAATATGTTTTAAATTTCAGCACACGGGTTTAACTTATTACCCACCGACTGCGAGTTCCATCTCTACACCAGGTTTGTTAATAAACACAAGTCATAATTATAGTAGCCATTGGGATGTATCGCGTACCTTACTAACCGGTTATCAATACATTCCAATTTTAAAAAATCTTTATTAATTGTAATAGTGTGATTATTGTGAAGTAGGAACTAAAAAACACCTCATGTTTTAAGAAATAAATTGCGTTTCCTGATTGGTCGATTTTAACATTGCTGTATTCTGATTGGTTGAATTGAAATGCAATATTTTTTAAGGACTTAAATTATTTAAACAGTATACGCACCAAAAAGATCCAGAATCCAGCGTTCCGATTAACTTCGATATGTGTTGTGATTGGTGGATTTAATACGGTGAAGTGTTCTAATTGGTAATTTTAAAATGTTTTGTAAATCATAAATATGTATACATGTTGTCCCTAGAAGCTTTAGTTCACCTTGGTAAGCATAATATAAAAACACTTTTTGAGCATGAGAAGTGAAAGATCTATAATGCCGCATGTCTAATCTACTACTACCAATCATTGATATAACTACAAAAGGAAACCAGACGCAGGTTATGAAGTTATAATATAAATCGATATCGCAATAAATATTTAGTTAACTGTTAATTAACATAGAGTAATCAATTTTTTTTTAATACACATCAATTGTGACTGAATGAATGAATGATTGGATGCTTTAATGCACACCTCAAAAAATTACAACACAGTAGAATAAATACATGATGAACATAAAAAAACCGGCCAAGTGCGAGTCGGACTCGCGCACCGAGGGTTCCGTACAAAACTATAACAAGCAAAAGTTGTAGTATGTTTATTACTAATTTCAATTTAATACCTCTACGCGTTTACGAGGAAGAAGTTTAAAATTTTAAAAAATATTTTTTGTATGATTTTACTAAAAATGTCTACTTTTTTGTAATTTTGCCTTTGTCTGTGCTATATGAAGTTTCTTCGTGCCAAGTTTCAAGTTTCTGAGTTTACGGGAAGTACCCTTTAGGTTTTGAGTTTCTTGCGAGTACTCAATTTCAAAATATGCTACTTAAATTGCTATTTCTTTTGATTGCGTTGACATAAAAGTTTGGATTTGCTACATCTGAAAGGTCCTATAGCCCTGAGTACTTGACATGAATTTCAATTTAATACCTCCACGCGGTTACGAGGAAAAAGGTAGTAAGTTGAAAATTTAAAAAACATTTTTTTGTATGATTTTACTAAAAATGTCTACTTTTTGTCATTTTTCCATTGTCTATGCTATATGACGTTGCTTCTTGCCAAATTTCAAGTTTCTGAGTTCACGAGAAGTACCCCGTAGGTTTTGCGAGTGCCGAAAAACTCTAAAATTTGCAGCATAAACGACTGTATCTTTTGATTGCGTTGGCTTTTAAGTTTGATTTTTTTACAGCTCCAAGGGACAATAGACTTGAGTATTTGATATAAATTTCAGCTTGATACCTCCACGCGTTCCTGAGAAAAATGGTCTTGACAGACAGACAGACAGACGGACAACAAAGTGATCCTATAAGGGTTCCGTTTTTTCCTTTCGAGGTACGGAACCCTAAAAAGAGGCAAATAACAGGCGGTCTTATCGCTAATAAGCGATCTCCGACTGAAATCTTAAATATATAAAAGAAGAAACTGACTGACTGACTGACTGACTGACTGACTGACTGACTGACTAGTCAGACTGACTGACATATCAACGCACAGCCCAAACCGCTGGTTTTAGAGATTCCAAATTTGGCACGTAGGTTCCTTATAAGGTCTAGGGGTGCACTCAGAAAGAATTTTTCAAAACGGGGTGAGTTTTGAAAAATTATTTCTGAGTGCACCCCTAGACCTTATATTTCACCATTCTTTAAGGGGGTAAAATGGGGGTCCAAAGTTTGTATGGCGAATCAAGATTTATTACACTATTTTATTCGAAACTTCACAGGAGTATTCCTAACGATAAATGAGTAAACACGTGTTTCAGGTTTTTTGAAAATTCAACCCCTAAAAGGGGCAAATGTGGTCACAAAGTCTGAAAATCAACATGGGTATCGTATCCTTTTTGAGTACTTTTAGTACGCGGGCGAAGCCGCGGGAAAAGGCTAGTATTTTATATGGAAGAAACATGTCGTGAAGTTTTAATATGTTAGGGTCTACCCTTATCGTATGTGGTTATATCAAAAATATACACTGTATATTTATTATACGCATATTTTTAAAATTTTTCAGAACTAACCCAACAGTGAGTCAGCCAGTCACGCCAGACATCAACTCCTTCCTGACCACTAACTTCCTGCCCTCGCGCCGCACCTTCGTCACAATGCACAGCAATGGAGAAGGCGTCGGTGGAAATTTCAACGCTTTTGTGGTTTCAGGTTAGCACCAACACCAAGTTTTTTAATTTATTAAATAAGGGCCGGTTGCACCAAACCGTCTGTTAACGTCAACGTCATCGTTAAAAAAAATTGTATGAAAAGTTTGACAGTTTTCTATGGGATGACAGCTCCGTCGACATATTTAAATATTGTTAGTTATGCGTGGTGCAACCCACCCTAAGATAAAAATAAATACGATGTTAATTTTTTTACAAGACTCATCAAAACGGTAGTAGGCAAAACCTTTGAGAGGTTTGTGAACTTATTTACTAAAATCTTTATTTTTTGATCATTTATCGGGTCCTGGAAAAATGGCAACTTTCATCTGTGTGTGGATCTATACCCGTCAGCCGAAAAGTGACCAAGACCTGAGGCTTCATGGTATCCGCCATGAATGCAGGAAATGCTAGTTCGATTTCAGCCATAGAAACTTTTTCTTTCGCATATGACATCTGATCTGATTCGGGCTCCAGTTATATTGAAAATAACCACGGTAATTAATACAGGCTTTGCCTAGTGTGGATACCACTGTACCTTGACTCTGTTATACATAAGATTAAGAAACCTTCATTGTGTGATGCCCTATGGTTGTCAACTATATATTGAAAATAAATTATTCTTATTCTTTTCTTATATGTATACTATAAGTTTATTTTATTTATTATTAATTATTAAATCAAATACAAACCACGAAAACCTTTTTAAAAAAATCAGCTGGACTTGAACCAGCTCATTCACGTTATTTTTTCAATGTTTTCGATTAAGTAGACGGAGAGCTGGCTACGTCAGATATGACACAAGTTAGTTGTCTATACTAAGCTTATTTCTAGATTCGGACATCTAACAGCTGTTCATTGGTGGAGGCCAAAGAATGCCAACCACTTCAATTATTTATTTATTTATTATTTATTTTTAGATTACAAATCAAATTCAAAGAATTTAACCTCGAATATAATCGCACATAAAAGTTTGTCACCATTATTTACGCATAAAATTAATAGTATAAATAATAATGATTTTAAATTACTATCGCTGATACTTTTTAAAACATCATTTCTTCGTTTTATTCAGAGTTTTAAATATCATATTCGAGTGCTCGAATCTCAAAAATCGCCCCCCTGGAGTTCTGGTTTTGTGTGAGTTTCTGTTGGGGGGAAGTAGTGACAAATGACGTGTAATAAAATTCATAGTTTTATCTCCTCCTGCTTTTATTTCCGCAATAATAGGCAATATTTTTTGTTCTAATTTTAAAATATAGGCCCTGTCTTCTATAAATGAGACAACTTCGGCAGTTATTACTTATTTTGGTATTACTTTTTTCTAATTGCAAAATTTTGCCGGTCTGTCACTCTTAACTCCATCCATTTAAAGCTGCCAGATGCCCGGATCTAGGAATAAGAATATAATAGCAAATTAATTAGACGGGGTTCGTTGCTCTCATGTAGCTCTTAGGCTAGATGTTTGTATTTGATTTAATAAGAAACAAGTGTGTTAGTGGAATGACTCACTCTAAAAACATACAAAAATAATTATAAATATATACTTACTATAGTTTGGCCAGGGATTGTTTTACTTCAATCATAGACAGAAAGAATCATACTGTCTCTTTCTTACGCTCGCTACTAAAAAAGGGATGAGTGTAGCTTATAACTTCCACCGTTACTGCACTTTTTGGCCAGGCAGACCATAATTTTAATATTGGCCTAGGTTTGCTTGCCGCTGCGGACGTCAACGTGATCGCCGTGGACTGGAGCCGCGCCTCGTTCCTCTACACCGTGGGTCTAGCCAACGCGCCCGAGGCCGGTCAAATGATCGCAGACATCATAAACGTCCTCATCGTTAACTTCGGCTACAGTGCCGATATGGTCACCATTGTTGGTGTTGGGCTCGGAGGACATCTTGCCGGTATCACCGCAAGACATATCAACGGAAATGTCGCTCATATTGTTGGTAAGAAAGTGCTTTTTACATTTTATTTGGTTGTACGATTAGGCGTACCTAGTTATATCGAACCTATCTAGATTTTATATTTCAAGATATATTATTTAATCAAATACAAACATTGAAACATTGAAAAAATAATCAACCCAGTTTGACTTGAACAAACATCGATACGCCTTACCGGGGCTCGATATCGCTTTACCAATTAAGCTATGGGTTCAGTTTCTGAGCTGACGAAATTCTCAATGCCTTCAATCATCTTTTTGCATTTATTTTTACATCGACTTTATAGCTGCCGTAAGCGACGTCTAGGTGCCAACTACTACAGTTAGCTACCCTTCCCGCCGACTCTCTTACAAGTGTCACAACGGAAATAACAGATGGGGATGGATGGATGGATAACATACTAATGTATGAGTGGAATACCCACTTTAAAAAACAAGTAAAATAATTATTTTAAGATATAGTTTTAGACCTAGAAGGCTTCATCACTTAACTGGTTTTTGTTCCAATTACGAAATTCGAAATAGGCGGACAGCATTGAAAGAGATGTAAAAATTTAATATCCTCCCACATTATTTTGCTGCAACTAATATTCTCAGAGTTAAGTGCATACATGAATATCTATTATATGAATATCTTCCCTAGAACTGCCAGTAATATTGAAGCTAATTTCCTACGAATTAAGTAAATATTTGGTACCTGGGAGTACAAATTTATCGTTTAACGCTGTTTTCTAGCAATTGATCCCTCCTTCCATGGCTGGACTCACCACCCCGACATCCTCAAGCCCGAAGACGCGGGCGTAGTTGAGGTCCTGCACGCTACCGCAGGCCTTCTGGGTTACGACTATCCTTTGGGCACCATCGACTTCTACCCCAACGGTGGATCGTACCAGAACGGCTGTGGAATCGACATCTCCTGCGGTCACGTTTACTCATATGCTTTCTTCGCGGAGTCTCTGTCCGCAGAGTCCAGTGGTGCCAACCAATTTGTTGGTACTGCTTGCGAGAGCTACGAGGACGCTGTTGCAAATCGCTGTTCTGGCGTCAGAGATGCTATTTTCGGCGGCACTACGGTGAAAACTAGGTAAGTTTAAGGTTTTTTTTGCCAATATAATTTGGTATTGACGTTGATTTTAAGTGTCATTGCGTACGTTATAGCCAGGTTTAATTATTACAACGTACATAATCCATTAATTTTACTACTAAGGTGTAACAAAAATGTTAGTGATCCGTTTAAGGGCATATTGGTATCCTCATTATGAAAAACTAAAAAAAAAACAATTTTTCGCGCGGAAAACAATTTTTTTCTTGGCCGGCTGTGACGATATGTCCAATACAAAAAAAAAATCTCCTACTTTTTCTTTGTCGCAATACAATACCTATTTTTATTACATCCTGTATTTTAATATTAGCGATTATGACTAAAATCTGTTTAGTTACAGCGTTTTAACTGTCTTTTGTTTTTGTTTCAGTGAATCAGGAATCTACACCTTCAACACCAATCCTACTCAGCCGTTCGCTCAGGATTAAAAATACATGTATTATTTCATATGATGAGAATAATATATACCTACTATATAATATATTTAAATTATTTCATTTTCAATTTATTTACTTAGTCTGAAACCAAAACAAAATCGAACAATTTAATCATTTCTATAAGAATATCAGACGTCATATTTGACAGCCTCCTAGCCTAGTTGGTAGTGACCCTGCCCATGATGCAGGAGGTCCCGGGTTCGAATCCTGGTCGTGACAGCCAGGCTGCGTGCTTCTGGGATAAAAGTCCGCATTGCCATACAGTTTCTACTTGCTTCCCGAATTTTACACGCATGTAATGTGCTAGAATATGCTGCCTTAAAATATTGTCACCTACTCGCCGAGTATAGAGGTATAGTATAGACAGTACGTGTTGCTAGATCCACATCTGGTATTTAGCAACGCATGATCGATAGGCTCTTGCAAATCTACCAAATGATTTTTCCCTTCGCATCAGGCAACCAAATATATCGGCTCTCGCTCTCTACATAGTGGCTATTATCTCGTGGCACAGTCGGAACTGCATTACCAGCACACCCTGAAACACAAAAATATGACAGATAATGATGATAAAACAGTTATCACAATCACAATAACGCTTATCACTTACACGCTACGATGAAAATCAAAACCACTAGAATCCTCATGGCTACTATGCTAAATTAAAATGTAAAGAACCCAGCTGGAGTATTAAACAAATATTTATCAGGGAGGTATTTGATAAGCTTCGTGAATGCCATCCACATCATGCATCAATTATCATTATCAGATCAGCATCTATACATATAATAAAGCTGAAGAGGGTCGAAAGTCTGTACATGGAATATATTCGAAAAAAGTTGGCTGGGGATACTTAGAATCGATAACAGAACACGTTCCAAAAATTTTTAGAATTTTTGTCTGTTTATCTGTTTGTCTGTTTATTTGACCGCGCATCACGTGAAAACGGCTGAACGGATTTTGATGAAATTTTGTATAGAGATAGTTTGAGTCCCGGGAAAGTCCCAAAAATCAACCCTGGAGTGGGAAAAAAGGGGTTGAAAGTTAGTATGGAGAATTTTTAATAGAAATTAGTATGGAGATAATTTGAGTCCCGAGAAACGACAGAATAGTTTTCATCCCGATAATAAACCCTTGTGGGGGTGTAAAGGGGGTTGAAAGATGGTACGAGGATTTTTTTACCGCTGAACTGATAAAGATGAAATTTGGTATAGAGAGAGTATGGGTCTCAAGAAAGGACAAAGGATAGTTTTCACACCGAAAATCAACCCTAAAGGGGGGAAAAGGGAGTTGGAAATTTGTATAGGGAATTATTAACCGCAGAATTGATTTAGATAAAATTTGGTAAGGAGATAATTTGAGCTCTGGAAAAGGAAATAAAATAGTTTTATCTCAGAAATTATACCTTAAGCGGATGCAAAAGGGGTGGAAGTTTACATGGGGAAGAAACAACTAATAACCGCTGTACGTACTTAGATGAAATTTGGTATTGAAATACAAGTGGAATAGTGACCCAATGTCCTAAAAATAGTACATCATATTTTAAAATTTCATCTTCTGGAACAAGATCTAATTTTGAATAAAAAAAGTTGACCTCGTGGGCCATTATGACGAAATTGTATCGTCCTAATAATTAAGCGGATGCAAAAGGGGTGGAAGTTTACATGGGGAAGTAGCAACCAATAACCGCTGTACGTATTTAGATGAAATTTGGTATTGAAATAGTTTGTAATTTTTTGGTCAAGGTGTTCATATTTATAACAAGTTACCCGTCGATGCTTTAAATTTAACTTTACCCGCTCTTAAGAAATATTTGAAAATGTCATTAATGTCAAAGGGTTATTGTAGGTTTGATGACTATATATGACGGACAAAGATGCAAGGCTCAAACCAGAAACTACTACAAAATCATCTAACATGTATAGGACACCGTTTAGGTAGGAAAACATATCAAACGTTTTGTGAAGCAGTCAGATTAGGATTTATTTTTCTTTATAATTAAACAATAGGTACATTATCTGTCTCTCAAGCAGTTTTGATATGTCTTCTTGAATAACTACGCATTATTTTGTATCTTTAAGATCTAATAATGTATTACTATTATGAAAAAAATAAGTCCCGTCGAATTTCTTTTCGGTCATAATACTTCTCGGATCAGAACCGGTGGTAGTTTTGGAACGAAGTTCCTTATCGGACGGTTCGCGGATGGGGGGGGGGGGGGGGGGGGGTCACGAAAATGCGACACCCATACGATTGAGAAACATGTAAAATGGAATGAAAAAAAATAAAAAAAATAGAATAAAGTGAAGAGAAAAATTTCGAATATTTCAAAAATGTCAAATATTACAAAAATTTCAAAATTTCAAAAATTTCAATTTTTTTTTATTATTACCTACGGTAAGTAAAATCCAACCTCCTCCCCGACCGCCGGCACGCCGGTAACAGTTACATGAACTACTATTTATCTCTTTTTAGGGTTCCGTAGTCAACTAGGAACCCTTATAGTTTCGCCATGTCCGTCCGTATGTCTGTCCGTCTGTCCGCGGTCTAGCTCAGTGACCGTTCGCACTAGAAATTTAAAATTTGGTATTAGTGTGTGCATTTATCACGCCGCCAAAGTAATAGAATAATAACTAAAAAAAATATTTTTATTAGGGTACCTACACATAAAATGGGGGGTGAATTTTTTTTTCGCTCCAACCCTATCGTGTTGGATATTATTGAATAGGTCTTTCAAAAAGAATAGAGGTATTCTAAGACATTTTTGGATGAAACTGATAGTTTCGTAAATATTAGATCTGAAAGTTCAAAAAAGGGCGTCTCCTCCATCTAACTTTTGAACCGTGGGTCAAAAAAAATAGAAAACAATAATGGAAGTGAGGCCTAATAAGAACTTTCAATAAAAACTATATTGAATAAAATCGGTTCAGCCGTTTCTGAATTATCAGTCAAAAACGCATATAACTACGAAACTCTACACTGAGCATCGCCCGACATGCTCTTGGCCGGTTTTTTTTGCATTGTTATCCCAGAAATCACCCCTTAAGGATTAATAATTCCAATTCAAGAAAATCCCCAGCCAGGTTATACGTAGCCTATAAAAATTCAACGTCTAAAAGGGGGGAGGGGGTAGCCACTACACTCGCTTAGTACACTTCAAACCGCGCTGCAACCGCGCCTGTTCTTACCTTTCATACTTAGACTGATTTGACGGGAGGATCGATTAGGATGATATTTGCCGTTGACATGAACGTATAAATACGAAAGTGGTACTGTATCGTCCGATATACACCTGCTACTCTATGTCGTTTAAATAATGGCAAAAAAAAATTATAACGACAAAAAATGCATTGATTTTTGAGTGTAGTTTCATTTAGTGGTAATTGTAAAAAAAATATTAGGACTACTGTCCTCTAGCGTATCCATCTATCAACTTTATTTCACGTTCCGCCTCCAGGATAGCGGGAGAGAAATTAGGGGTGAATTAGCCGCTTACTGACACAGACCGAATTCCACGCGGGCGGAGCCGCGGGCACAGCTAGTTCTTTAATAAGACTTTCGCTGCAAATCCTGTAAAAAAATTAAAACCTGGTAAAAATGTTTTGTTGTCAACAGGGATTTCGAAATATTAGTTAGCACGACTTTGCTAGTGTGTGAGGGAAAGTAGCACTTAATTGTCTTAATTTTTTTTTTTTTATTAGTTTTTGGGCGTGGAATATTAATTTGTTTTGCAATAAAATTCTTAAATTAGGTACAGTCAGCAGCAGAACTAGCTAAGCGGGTGAGGTGTTCAAAATGAGCTTGACACGACTTTATTGTTAAGACAATAAGAGCGTGTGCAGGTGATTCTGAACACCTCACCCGCTTAGCTACTTCTGCTGCTGACTGTACCTATAAATGAAGGGTACACGGAAAGAACATGTCTAGTCACTTTTTTGTAAAATGAGATTTTTATATCAAAATGTAGACCTTGCAATGAACTATTAGTAACAAATTCTGTTACAGATGTAAGTCTTAACGTATATCCACTTCTTAACTCATAAAACCGGCCAAGAGCGTGTTGGGCCACGCTCAGTGTAGGGTTCCGTAGTTTTCCGTCCGTCACAGTAAGTGTCCCCACTTAAGAGTTAAAATAACACCGCCATGTACGATATGTTATGAGCGTTCCACGTACAGCGACATCTATCGGCAAATTAAGTAAACTATTGCGCGCGAGCTTAAAGTACGGAAGATGATTTTTATGGGATAATTCTTTAATGCGTGAACCGAATTTTACCGTTTTTACTTTATTTGAAAGCACGTCATTTCATTGTGATTTTGTAGAAATTACAGGTACAATAAACACCTGCTTATACGGTTATATTACAAACTTAGTTCAGAAATTATTTTGTAATTTTTTTTCATAAACTATTCAACCTATCAAGTTCAAAATAATTTTCCTAGAAAGTTTTTATAAAGTTCTACTTTTGTGATTTTTTTCATATTTTTAAAACTTATGGTGCAAAAGTTAGAGGGGGGGGACACATTTTTTTTTATTTCTGGAGCGATTATTTCCGAATATATTTACATTATCAAAAAATGATTTTCGTAAACTCCTATTCATTTTTAAATACCTATCCAACAATATATCACACATTAGGGTTGAAATGAAAAAAAAAAATCACTCCCCACTTTACGTATAGGGGAGGTACCCTAATAAAACATTTTTTTTCACTTTTTATTTTACCACTTTGTCGGCGTGATTGATATACATATTAGTACCAAATTTCAGCTTTCTTGTGCTAACGGTCACTGAGATTATCCGCGGACGGACGGACGGACGGACGGGCAGACATGGCGAAACTATAAGGGTTCCTAGTTGACTACGGAACCCTAAAAACCATCTAGTTACGAAAATAGATGGTGAAAGGTTGTTATCATTTTAATGCAGCAATTTAGCGATTGAGGCCCTTAGATGGTTTTGTATGGCAGTCGTTTGCTTGTAAGAAAAAACCGGCCAAGAGCGTGTCGGGCCACGCTCAGTGTAGGGTTCCGTAGTTTTCTGTTCGTCACAGTAAGTGTCCCCGCTTAAGAGATTTTGAAAGCACGTCATTTCATTGTATTTTAAAGAAATTACAGGTACCATCAGGTTCAAAATTGCATGGTCAATTTATCAATGAATTCATTCATAAATTGGCCATGCAATTCTGAACCCGATAGTACAATAAACACCTGCTTATACAGTTAAAACAAACTTAGTTCAGAAATTATTTTGTAATTTTTTTTTCGAAAACTATTCAACCTATCAAGTTCAAAATAATTTTCCTAGAAAGTTTTTATAAAGTTCTACTTTAGAATTTTTTTTCATATTTTTAAAACTTATGGTTCAAAAATTAGAGGGGGAGGGGACACATTTTTTTTAACTTCTGGAGCGATTATTTCCGAAAATATTTACCTACATTATCAAAAAATGTTTTTAGTAAACCCCAACATGGTCATATAAATGCGTTTTCCTTTCTTTTTCCTCATCTAAACCTATAAACGTCCCATACATTACTATTTAATCGACAGTCACTATAACTATTGACACTAGTGTCTTCACGCCTTTTTTTGCAGACCAATTTCTTCTATAGGACATTGTTTAATTGCATGGAAGCAGTTCAAGAGGCCTCCATATCTGAAACAACAAATACGAGAGAGATGAGAATCCAAAAAATAGACAAATGATTATGATAGGACACACACACACTACTATACTAAAATTTATAAGATATTTGAGTATCTAACAGTTGTTGTTATTACAACAGATTACTCGTAATAAGGCGGAATCCTGGACACAGGATGCATAGACTGGCGGTTTCTCTCTACATAAGCATTAAGCAAAGTCACTTAAAAGTTTCGTAGTACTCATGTTTATATGGTTACACATTATTTTTGCCAGGCAAGTAATTGAATCGTAAATACAACTAAAAGGTGAAAAAAATACACTTAATCAAAACTAAGAGCAGTACATTAACAAATGACGATGCTGAGGATTTTATTTTGATTGTTAACTTATATAAATAACTTACCCTCGTTTCGAAAGGTTGCCGTTGCCCATTTGCAGTGTGCCTCCCGAGCACTGGTTGTTTTGAGCTTGATTGAGGTTGCCGCATAGACGTCCATTCAGATGGTTGTGGCGGACAGTGGAGGCGAACAGCTCATAGGCTCGGCTGTGGGAACAGGTGTTGATCCAGCACCCAGGCTGGGGGTTTCTGCCACCGTTGGGGAAGAAGTCAGCATTTCCAATAGGACTCCCAATACCGAGGAGACCGCCGTCGGTGTGAATACATTCAACGTAGGTGCCAGCGTTTGGGGCCAAGGCGTTACCGTTTCCAGCCCACGTGGGCCCAGCGGGATCTAAACCTGTGGAAAATTATTTATAGAGTACCTTCTAAAATATTGTCTCGAAACAAATAGGGCTATAAATAATTTCCTAAAAATCGCCCATCTTTTTCTTGTAAAGTGTATTAAAACTCATCGTAATCAAACCACGAATTTATGTAAGAACTATCATATTTATCCGTTATATAACTATTCATAATTTCTCAGCGAACAAAGTATCCTGCAGAGCAAAATAAGACCGTTTCACGTCAGCTTTTTTAGATTAAACATACCAGTTACACGGACAGGTCGCCCGCCTGCAGTTCGGCCAGCGGTTCCAACGACGTGAGCTCCCAGACTAAATCCGACCAGATGGACATTGTTCCAGTTCCCTCCAGCAGTGTTGATCAGCCAAACAAAGAAATTTCCAAGGAACTGTCCTACACTGGGAACACCAGCGGCGGCAGTGCTATAGACACTGTTAGCCAGGGAACGCCAATCAACGACGATGACGTTGGCGTCAGAAACAGCCAGGAAAGCATCTCTGATTTGAGGGTTGATGTCACTGTTTCCATTGCTGTTCCATCCGTGGACAATAACCTTCAGCGGGCGACTGGCAACGTAGTTTGAAGACCAAATGGTGTTAGCATTGCCATTAACAATTACTTGCGGGTTGGTGGGGTTTGATCTGAAAAATAAAGGTTAAATATTACTTGAGACCCGATTGAGTACACAAAGTTTAACTGATTGACTTTGGACGAATTGGCGTTTTATATGTATATTATATTTTTCTATTTTGCTTACCTGGTGTAGAGCCAGTACGCATTGTTGGCACCGTTTCTGGTGAGCAGGAGTGCTTCATCCACTGGGGCCTACAGGTCTACTAAATGGGGTACTCCTTCGCCATCAGGCATCCAGATATATTGGCTCTCGCCCTCGACATAGTGGCTGTTATCCCCTGGCACTAGAGGAATAGCGTTTCCAGCGCACACTAATAAACAGAGAAATCACTTTAAGTGATTTATAGCACGAACAATCTCCTAATTATGATCGTAAATTACTTTTTTAAATACTACTGTTATAGATAAATTAACGAGAGCATGGAATTGCATATGTAGTAGTATTGTATGTTTACAGGCATTCTATATTTGAATTTTCTATTTTCTCGTACTATCAGCATAAAAAGAGGTTTGTTATATATTGAAGAAGTAAATACCAAAATAATGTCAGTGTCAAATTGTGAATATTATTTACGTTGTGCATATATTTTTACGTCTGATTTTATTGTATTCTCACAATTATCAGAATAATTTTGTGTCAGCCCGTACGACTAAGTGTAAGTTAAATAATTTTCAAAAAATATGGCAGTGAGTAATTTTGGTCCGATTGAGAGTCAAAGTAAGCAAATTATTTTTAACTGTTATAAATATTTTGAACTTGAACTGAAGAAAAATTTAAATTCCCCTAACACCGCTGCCCAGTTAGTTGAAAAAGCTACAGGTGTTTGTCTCTCTACTGTTTATAACGTTGTGTCTGAGAGCAATAGTGAGAAATTCGCAACAACAAAGAAATTCACTTCCCCGAGAAATAAAAAGTTACGTACTTGTCCGTCATCAGCAGTAGACGATTTTGATCAGGAAGTCACCCGGAGAACTATATACAATTTTCATCTGTCCCATAAGCAATTTCCAACCTTAAAGGCACTCCACTCTGTGTTAAAATCCGATATAGATTACAAATTTGGCATTTATTTATTTATTTATGAAGGTAATTAACAATACAATAACACTTTGATACAAGAGTATCGGTAAACCGGTGTGGTTTGTCTCGATACCGATTCCGCAGTAATTTATATAATTCAATTTTTGCACCTTTCCACCTTTACGAAAACAAATACAAAAATTAGGATTTAAATGGAAAAAGACCGAGGACAACCGAAAAATATTAATGGAAAGACACAACATACGACTGCTAAGAATAAATTACCTTACCGAAATTGCGGAATATCGGTCTGAAGATAGACCACTAGTTTATACTGATGAAACCTACATCCACACTTCACATGTGTCCGGAGAGGCTTGGACCGATGGAACAGAATTTGGTGTAAAAAAACAAATCAGTACAGGCCAGCGGTTAATAATAGTGCACGCAGGAGGAAAAGATGGTTTTATTCCCAACGCTTTGTTAATGTTTAAGGCAAACCAAAAAACGGGAGATTACCATGACCAGATGAACTTTGTCAAGTACGAAAAATGGTTAAAAGAAAAATTAATACCGAACCTTAAACCGAATAGCGTGCGAATTATCGTAGATAATGCGTCCTATCACAACAAACTTTTGAATCATGCTCCAACGTCAAATTCTCATAAACAAAAAATGATGGATTGGTTGACAGAACACAACATTTCGTATAACCCGTTGATGTACAAAACCAGTTTGTATGATTTAATTAAACAAAATAAAGAGCGGTTTCGTGAGTACCACATAGATGCAATTTTAAAAGAACATGGCCACTCCGTTTTACGATTGCCACCGTATCACCCGACATTCAATCCGATCGAAAATATTTGGTCCATGGTAAAAGGATATGTAGCGAAAAGAAACGTTTCATTAAACATGCAAAGCATTATGAGTTTAGCAACTGAACGAATGAATACTATTACTGCTGAGGACTGGGAAAATATTTGTCGCCATGTCGAAAGTGAAGAAAATAAATATCGATGTCAGGAAGGGGAAATGGATCGAATTTCAAACAATCTTATTATCAACTAGCTGTGCCCGCGGCTCCGCCCGCGTGGAATTCGGTCTGTGTCAGTAAGCGGCTAATTCACCCCTAATTTCTCTCCCGCTACCCTGGAGGCGGAACTTGAAGTAAAGTTGACAGATGAATACGCTAGAGGACAGTAGTCCTAATAAAATATTTTACAATTACCACTAAATGAAACTACACTCATAAATGAATCCTTTTTTTTATTAAATTTTTTTGGCATGATTTTAACGACAACATAGAGAGTATACTAGGTGTATATCGGACGATACAGGACCACTTTTGTTTTTATACGTTTATGTCTACTGCAAATATCATCCAAATCGATCCTCCCGTCAAATCAGTCAAAGCATGAAAGGTAAGAACAGGCGCGGTTGAAATTGGGGGGGGGGTCACAAATGCAGAAATGATTTTTTTATTTGAGGTGCACTTGGAGGAGGGAGTTCCATGACCCATGCAAATTTAACTCAATCGAGTGTAGTGGCTACGGTACGGCTGGCACCGGTCGAATTTTCCCGTGTATATGCAATCTTTGTAAATGCTCAGGCGCATTTTAGCCAATCATCTAAGGTAGAACATTATGAGTCCGTACCTCCAATCCGAACTCGTAGGAGTTCATTGAAAGCGAGAGAGATGGCGCTGCCCTCAGTACAACTGAAGAAAAAATCAAATTATTTTTAATAAATATTTTGATTTGTTTATTTTAAGTAGACACACTACTATATAAATCATAAACTTATATAGATGTCATATACAAAGGAAAAAGTGACCTAGGCCTCCGGTGCCCAGGGCTGGGATCGAACCAGCGTCTTCTGCATTCGCGGCAGACGCCAAGTGGTAAGCCCTGGGCACCGGAGGCCTAGGTCACTTTTTCCTTTGTATATGACATCTATATAAGTTTATGATTTATATAGTAGTGTGTCTACTTAAAATAAACAAATCTAAATATATATTAAAAATAATTTGATTTGTTCTTCAGTTGGAATTAATAATCCTTAAGGGGTGATTTCCGGGATAACAATGCAAAAAAAAACCGGCCAAGAGCATGTAGGGCGATGCTCCGTGTAGAGTTTCGTAGATGCTGCCCTGTTACAAAACATCCGTTCAAAAGGTCGTTTATTTGGCGGCGCTTACGTCATTTTACTATTCGGCACTTCCTTTCACTATGCGTTTTTGACTAATAATTCAAAAACGGCTGGACCGATTTTATTCAATATAGTTTTTATTGAAAGTTCTTATCAGGCCTCACCAAATTTCAGCTTTCTAGTGCGAACGGTAACTGAGCTAGACCGCGGACAGGACGGACATGGCGATATAACTGTCACGTAATAAGGCCTAATTATGTACAGAAGCATACACTGCTTTACCTACACACATATTAAAAATCCATTGAAACCATTAGAATGACCGCCATTACACCGCCATGACCAACATTATTGCGCCGGCGGTCGGGGGGGCGAATTTTCATTACGTTACCGTAGGTAATGAATTTTCACGTTTTTACCACACTGTCACAGATACGAGTAATACACTGATGTTACGTTACTGGTTGCAATAATGTTGGTAATTAATTACATACGGTTCTGAACGCGGAATAGAGGATTTATGATATTGGTGTAGATCAAGATATTTATTCGTCAATGTAAGCACATTACAATGCACTAATGAACGTCAGAGAAAAATAAAATACGTGAGTGTCGTGGAAAGTATGTGAATCGAGTGCGATTGGAACGAAGTTATGTTTTGGAAATTTTGGAAATTTTGGAAATTTTGACATTTTTGACATTTTCGACATTTTTAAAATTCTCGACTTTTTTCACTTTTATCACTTTGTCACTTCTCAATTTCACTACACTTCACTTCACTTTATTCTATTTTATATATTTTTTATTCCATTCCATTTTACATGTTTCTCAATGGTATGGGTGTCGCGTTTTCGTGACGTGACGCTTTTTCGTGACTGTCACGTGACTTTTTTTCGCCTTGGCCGGATCCGCGAACCATCCGATAAGGAACTTCGTTCCAAAACTACCACCGGTTCTAACCCTACATCTCTGGCCCAAGAAGTATTATGACCGAAAATAAATTCGACGGGACTCATGTTTTTTAAACAGTAATACATTATTAGATCTTAAAGATACAAAATAAGGCGTAGTTCTTCAAGAAGACATATCAAAACAGGTTGAGAGACAGATAATGTACCTATTGTTTAATTATAAAGAAAAATAAATCCTAATCTGACTGCTTCACAAAACGTTTGACATGTTTATCTACACTCACATTGTAAGTTCTCTAAAATGTGTTCGAAAACGGTAGGCAATGCTAGCATTACCACAACTGATTTTACTATGATAAGCTTTTTATCTGTATCAGTAACGTAATTTTAACTTTACATGCTCAAATATTGATGTGTTATGAGTTTTGATAACATAATGTACACCTGCACGCTCCCGCGCGGCCGCCGATACGCGCCCGCGCGACCGCCGGCACAATCGAGTTGGCCATGGCGGTGCAATGGCGGCCATTCTATGGTTTCCGAATAATGCATTTAGGATAAATAATATGAGTGTAGATAAATCAGTGTATGCAACTGTACGTAATTAGGCCGTAAAACACTCGTGTGATCTTATTATGAAAACCACACTCATGTTTTAAGGACCCTTATTACGTTACATAAACTACTATTTCCTACCTAAACGGTGTCCTATAAATGTTAGATGATTTTGTAGTAGTTTTTTGGTTTGGGCCATGCATACGTACGTACGCACGTACGTTACGTACGGTACGTTATATATAGTCCTCGAACCGCAATAACCCTTTGACATTCATGACATTTTCAAATATTTCTTAAGAGCGGGTAAAGGTAAATTTAAAGCATCGACGGGTAACAGGCGTCACTTCCATTCTTTTTTTCATTTTTTTGGACCTACGGTTCGGAAGTAAGATGGGGGGGGGGGTTTGAAAAAGAAACTATCCTTTGTCATTTCTCGAGACCCATACTATCTCTATACCAATTTTCATCTAAATCAGTTCAGCGGTAAAAAATTCCTCATACCACCTTCCAACCCCCTTTTCACCCCCACACGGGTTTGAAAACTATCCTTTGACGTTTCTCGAGACTCAAATTATCTCCATACTCATTTCTATCTAAATCGTTTGAGCGGTTAAAAATTCTCCATACAAACTTTCAATCCCATTTTCACCCCCACCAGGGTTGATTTTCGGGATTTAAACTATATATTATCCTTTACCAGGACTCAAACTATATCTATACAAAATTTCATCAAAATCCGTTCAGCCGTTTTCACGTGATGCGCGGTCAAATAAACAGACAAACAGATAAACAGATAATCAGATAAACAGATAAACAGACAAACAGATAAACAGACAAAAATTCTAAAAATTGTTGGAACGTGTTCTGTTATCGATTGTAAGTATCCCCAGCCAACTTTTTTTCGATTATCTTCCATGTACAGACTTTCGACCCTCTTCAGCTTTATTATATGTATAGATACTTGTGACAGCTCAGATGAAGAACACGATAGCGACTAAAAGCAAAAAACAGAGGACTACTACTTATTCCATTTCTTAAGGGTATGTAATTTTATTAAATTAAGAGAAAATTATTCTCCTTTTGTTGCAAACGGTAGAACCACTACAAATGCAATTCCATGATCTCCATAATTCATCTACAGTAATGGCAGTTTTTAAGAGTCCGGTAACGATTTGAAAACGAAAACCGTTAATAATGAAATAACGCACATGAATTGCATTTGATAAGATAGTTTCAAGTCTAGTTGTTGCAAAAAAATACTTTTGGTACACATTTATTATTATTTAACTAGCGACCCGCCCAGGCTTCACACGGGATCAAAAAATTGTTATTGTTGGTTATCCCTAAGAGGTAGACACATGCCATACGTTTTTTATAGACCTTTTTAACCTGTACAATACTTTAGTACATTATTTTGATCTATCTCGTAGGGTTCAGCCAGCGTTTGCAATGTACGCGCAAAAAAATTAGTTTATTTACGACATCACATTAGAAACCTCAAAAATTATCACTGTTTCTCTACTATACTATGCATGTATTATACATATAAACCTTCCTCTTGAATCACTATATCTATTAAAAAAAACGGCATCAAAATCCGTTGCGTAGTTTTAAAGATCTAAGCATACATAGGGACAGACAGCGGAAAGCGACTTTGTTTTATACTACCTACATGTACAGTCGAGGTCAAAAATACCTTTACAGTTGAGTGTTACAAAAATACCTTTACATTTAAATATGTTTACACATTGCATGACAAAAACATGCTTACAACTCACATGACAGTTTCTGCTTTTCAGTTAATGCTCCAAATTTCAGTTTACAATCTGTCTTCCATAAAAACATTTACAAAAATTGTGTCATAAAAGATTTACATTGCATGTTACAGAATAAGATTTACTGCCAATGTGCCGTAAATACGTTTACATTTTCAGTGACATTAGAAACTTTGCGATCAAGCTTACTTTTCGATTACGTACACCTATCTATACATATAATAAAACTGAAGAGGGTCGAAAGTCTGTACATGGAAGATAATCGAAAAAAAGTTGGCTGGGGATACTTAGAATCGATAACAGAACACGTTACAACAATTTTTATAATTTTTGTCTGTTTGTCTGTTTATCTGTTTGTCTGTTTATTTGACCGCGCATCACGTGAAAACGGCTGAACGGATTTTGATGAAATTTTGTATAGAGATAGTTTGAGTCCCGGGAAAGGATAATATATAGTTTTAATCCCGAAAATCAACCCTGGTGGGGGTGAAAATGGGGTTGAAAGTTTGTATGGAGAATTTTTAACCGCTGAAACGATTTAGATAGAAATGAGTATGAAGATAATTTGAGTCTCGAGAAACGTCATAGGATAGTTTTCAAACCCTTGTGGGGGTGAAAAGGGGGTTGGAAGTTGGTATGAGGAATTTTTTACCGCTGAACTGATTTAGATGGAAATGTGTATAGAGATAGTATGGGTCTCGAGAAAGGACAAAGGATAGTTTTTACCCCAAAATCAACCCTAAAGGGGTGAAAAGGGAGTTGGAAATTTGTATAGGGAATTATTAACCGCAGAATCGATTTAGATAAAATTTGGTATGGAGATAATTTGAGCTCTGGAAAAGGAAATAAAATAGTTTTATCTCGGAAATTATCCCTTAAGGCTCCTTATTCCCTAAAAGGTCGAAAAACTCTATTAATGAAAAAAGCCGCATAAAATGCTATCTATAAGATAGTTTGAAGTATTAGTAATACAAAAAAATACTTTTGAACCATATTTATTATTATTAAGAACCCAAAAATACGATTCTTACAGAAAGTGTCCTGTGAAGTGTGATTTATAGGTCATTTTTAAAAATTCATACTAAATTAAAACGTACCACTATAGTAGGTAATGATATTTTTTATCGTGATAGAAATATAGTTTAACTTGCATATGATAATCTTTTTAGGGCAAAATATTCATAGAGTTTTCGTGGAAAAAATTAAATGTAAACGTGTTTTCATCAAAAAACTGGCATATAATCAGGAGGTATTTTGTCTATTATCCAAGATGAATCTTCGATATTTATGGCCGTCTCAGACATGATATACTCAATTGAATTTTATTCAAGTTGAATAAGAATTGACACCCTTTTTTGCGTAATTAGGAAATGAACGGTACATCTAACTGGAAAATCCGGAAAGGCCTTCCAAGACGACCAATTTTTTTCATGTTTTATTACTCTTTAAAATTTCATATTTGCTCCGATGGCCGTCTATCTATAGATAAAGAAATGAAATATTATATGCATCAATAGTTGATTAAAAAAAACTAAGTACTTTAGCCATAGCCTTCGAAGAAAATGAAGCATTTTAAGAAATTCGCGCGTTTTGGGATCGCCTCTTAAGCGGATGCAAAAAGTTTACATGGGGAAGAAACGACCAATAACCGCTGTACGTATTTAGATGAAATTTGGTATTGAAATAATTTGTAATTTTTTGGTCAAGGTGTTCATATTTATAACATGTTACCCGTCGATGCTTTAAATTTACCTTTACCCGCTCTTAAGAAATATTTGAAAATGTCATGAATGTTATTCCAGGTTCGAGGACTATATATGACAGACAAAGATGCATGGCCCAAACCAAAAAACTACTACAAAATCATCTAACATTTATAGGACACCGTTTAGGTAGGAAAACATATCAAACGTTTTATGAAGCAGTCAGATTAGGATTTATTTTTCTTTATAATTAAACAATATCTGTTTCTCAAGCTGTTTTGATATGTCTTCTTGAAGAACTACGCATTATTATGTATCTTTAAGATCTAATAATGTATTACTTACTGTTTTGAAAAAAATAAGTCCCGTCGAGTTTCTTTTCGGTCATAAATGTCATAATACTTCTTGGGCCAGAGGTGTATGTAGGGTTAGAACCGGTGGTAGTTTTGGAACGAAGTTCCTTATCGGACGGTTCGCGGATGGGAGGCTAGGCGAAAAAAAGTCACGAAAAAGCGTCACGTCACGAAAACGCGACACCCATACGATTGAGAAACATGTAAAATGGAATGAAACAAAAAATATATAAAATAGAATAAAGTGAAGTGAAGTGAAGTGTAGTGAAAAGTTGAAGTGAGAAGTGACAAAGTGATAAAAGTGAAAAAAGTCGGAAACCTAAAAGTAAACAATGGCAAAATTTTCAAAAATTTTCATAAATTTCGTAAATTTCAAAAATTTCCAAAAAAAATTAAAATTAAATAACATAACTTCGTTCCAATCGCGTGTTCCACGACACTCACGTATTTTATTTTTCTCTGACGTTAATTAGTGCAGTGTAATGTGCTTACATTGATAAATAAATATTTTGATTTATCTGTTACCACACTATGGTAAAAACGTATGAAAATTCATTACCCCCGACCGCCGGCACGCCCGCCCCCCCCCTAGATTTTTAATATGTGTGTTGGTAAAGCAGTGTATGCTTCTGTACATAATTAGGCCTTATTACGTAACAGTTACATAACTACTATTTATCTCTTTTTAGGGTTCCGTAGTCAACTAGGAACCCTTATAGTTTCGCTATGTCCGTCCGTCTGTCCGCGGTCTAGCTCAGTTACCGTTCGCACTAGAAAGCTGAAATTTGGTGAGGCCTGATAAGAACTCTCAATAAAAACTATATTGAATAAAATCGGTTCAGCCGTTTTTGAATTATCAGTCAAAAACGCATAGTGAAAGGAAGTGCCGAATAGTAAAATGACGTAAGCGCCACCTTTTGAACGGATGTTTTGTAACAGGGCGGCCTCTACGAAACTCTACACTGAGCATCGCCCGACATGGTCTTGGCCGGTTCTCATCTCATCATGCTCAAATTCAACGTCTAAAAGCCCCCCCCCCCCTTTTAGCGGCGGTGTAATGACGGTCATTCTAATGATTTCAATGGATTTTTAATATGTGTGTAGGTAAAGCAGTGTATGCTTCTGTACATAATTAGGCCTTATTACGTAACAGTTATATCGCCATGTCCGTCCGTCTGTCCGCGGTCTAGCTCAGTTACCGTTCGCACTAGAAAGCTGAAATTTGGTGAGGCCTGATAAGAACTTTCAATAAAAACTATGTTGAATAAAATCGGTCCAGCCGTTTTTGAATTATTAGTCAAAAACGCATATTGAAAGGAAGTGCCGAATAGTAAAATGACGTAAGCGCCGCCAAATAAACGACCTTTTGAACGGATGTTTTGTAACAGGGCAGCATCTACGAAACTCTACACGGAGCATCGCCCGACATGCTCTTGGCCGGTTTTTTTTTGCATTGTTATCCCGGAAATCACCCCTTAAGGATTACTAATTCCAATTCCAGAAAATCCCCAGCCAGGTTATACGTAGCCTATAAAAATTCAACGTCTAAAAGAGGGGAGGGGGGTAGCCACTACACTCGATTGAGTTAAATTTGCATGGGTCATTGACCCCCTCCCCGCTCCAAGTGCACCTCAAATAGAAAAAAATCATTTCTACATTTGTGACCCCCCCCCCCCCCCCCCCCAATTTCAACCGCGCCTGTTCTTACCTTTCATGCTTAGACTGATTTGACGGGAGGATCGATTTGGATGACATTTGCCGTGGACATGAACGTATAAATACAAAAGTGGTCCTGTATCGTCTGATATACACCTACTACTCTATGTCGTTTAAATCATGCCAAAAAAAATAATATGATAAAAAAAGTATTCATTTTTGAGTGTACTTTCATTTAGTGGTAATTGTAAAATATTATATTAGGACTACTGTCCTCTAGCGTCATCTGTCAACTTTACTTCAAGTTCCGCCTCCAGGGTAGCGGGAGAGAAATTAGGGGTGAATTAGCCGCTTACTGACACAGACCGAATTCCACGCGGGCGGAGCCGCGGGCACAGCTAGTTGTTACATAAATATCTTTACAGATTTGATTAGCCCGTTTTTAATTTTAATAATGACATGAAATCGTCATAAATATAAATTTCGGCTTTATAAAGAGAGCTTCATGATTTATTAACGCTAACTAAACTTTACTAACTTTCGGCTTTATTATTTATTGTTTATTAAGGGAGTTCAAAATAGTACTATTTTTTTTAGCTGTAGCTTTGTTTGGTTTAGTGTTTTTACATACATTATATAGTATTTCGACGAGAAATCCTTAGTAGTAATTGGACGGTTTCTTTATATCATATTCTAACACATCTCAAATTATGTAAGAGTTCCTTTTAACCCTTTGAACGCCAAAGACCCATAAAGTGGTCATGAGATGGTAGTGGTGGTGCCTATCATGCTATTGACCCCCTAAAGTGGTCCGGACTAAGATGTATTGCGATCATGCTAAAAAAAGAACAATATAAAAGCATTTTCGTTTATTTTTATTGGTGCTTGTGTTGCATTAAATTTATGGTGGTTAGCGTCTGACTGACCATTTCATTCGATCTTTTTATATGTCAATGAACTATTTTGCACGTCAGTCAGTTTCAATTTGGGATTGTAAAAATAATAAATTATGTGACAAAAAATATTTCTGTGCTGAAATTCCTGATTCAGTGATGTTACTTCGTAAAACACCCGGATGGAGTTCTTGTATATTCGGCGGGTGTCCAAACACAGAAATTTATGATGTTCCTATACTTATGAAGGCAAAAATCTTAATGAAGTTTCATTTATATATTTCTCCAACAACAAGAGCGTGCTTATTTCATTTGGGAACGCCTATTGATGCTTGGGATCAAACAGCTGAGGCCGAAGAAAATCTCATGGATTTTAACGCTGACCATACGAACGACATCACTACATAGTATAAAACAAAGTCGCTTTCCGCTGTTTGTCCCTATGTATGCTTAGATCTTTAAAACTAAGCAACGGATTTTGATGCGATTGCGGATTTTTTTAATTGATAGAGTGATTCAAGAGGAAGGTTTATATGTATAATGCATGCATAATATAGTAGTAGTATAGTAGTAGAGAAACACTGATGATTTTAGAGGTTTAAATAAATAAATAAATATTATATGATAATCTTTCACGGTAAGTTCAATAAGGCTTGTGTTGTGGGTACTAGACGACGATATATATAACAGATAGATATTGATAAATACTTAAATACATAGAAAACATCCATAACTCAGGAACAATTTTTTTTTTTTTATACTACGACGGTGGCAAACAAGCATACGGCCTGCCTGATGGTAAGCAGCTACCGTAACCTATGGACGCCTGTAACTCGACAGGAGTCACATACGTGTCACCGACCCTTTACAAAAAGGAGGATTCACTGTGTTGACTGCTAAAGGAACAAGAGGGTCCCTCATCGTCAACACACTGGGTCCTCTTTGAGCTCTTTGGCAACCTTACTCACCAGCAGGAACACAACACTATGAGTAGGGTCTAGTGCTATTTGGCTGTGGTTTTCTGTAAGGTGGAGGTACTTCCCCAGTCGGGCTCTACTCCAGATTTGAGCGAGATGACATTCACTGAACGTGCCCTACCACACTAAGCGAGATGCCATTCGCAGTGCCCATACCTCTCTTTTTGGCATAGTTTAAGGACATACCCAAGTCCGGACGTAGTTTAAGGACATACCCCGGGCCCAAAAATATCTGTGATAAACACACAAATACATGCTCTGACCAGGATTCGAACCCGGGACCTCCTGCTTCGTAGGCAGTGTCACTACCGACTAGGCTAGGAGGCCGTTAAAAGGTTTCTAATGTGATGTCGTAAATAAACCCATTTTTTGCGCTTACATTGCAAACGCTGGCTGAGTCCTAAGAGATAGATCAAAATAATGTACCACAGTATTGTACACCTGAACTGTAAACTTGGTGCATTAAGTGAAAAGATGAATCTGTCATGTCTGTTGTAAGCATGTTTTTGTCATTTAGTGTGAAAACTTTTTTAAATGTAAAGGTATTTTTGTAACACTCAACTGTAAAGGTATTTTTGACCTCGACTGTACTGATAACCGAAAAATTATTACAGAGCTTTAGTGAGGTCGTTGATTTGTGCAAACTTGTAGCTTGATTTTTTATTATTATTTGTCTGATTAAAGCATAAAGCGAAGTTTATTTCGGCATTAATTTTTTTAATAAATACTTTAACACATTCCCAAAAATATCACCTAAATTTCGGCAATATTTCTTAAAAATGCTCTAGGTAAACATGCTCGTGCCACCGTATTTATATATTTTACATACTAGTTTAACATCATTTTTATTAATAAAAATCTTACTCTTTTCACCCCCCTAAGCGATCGCGATATAGCTTCTACATTAAGGTGATTTTTTTATACATGAAACATAAAATGAAAAAAGTGTTCCACTTATGTAATTTAAACAGAAATTATCTTTTAACATATGTATTCAAACGAATATTAGTCTTATTTATTATTAACTGTAAAATAGTATTGATAATTTGCGCGAAATCAAAAATAAATTTCTCTTAAAAAGTGGAAAAAACGACTAATAGCGAGTGGCTACAACTATTTAATTTTAGTTTAAATACTGAGTACAGTCGAGGTCAAAAATACCTTTACAGTTGAGTGTTACAAAAATACCTTTACATTTAAATATGTTTACACATTGCATGACAAAATCATGCTTACAACTCACATGACAGATTCTGATTTTCAGTTAATGCTCCAAATTTCAGTTTACAATATGTCTTCCATAACAACATTTACAAAAATTGTGTCATAACAGATTTACATTGCATGTTACAGAATAAGATTTACTGCCAATGTGCCGTAAATACGTTTACATTTTCAGTGACATTAGAAACTTTACGATCAAGCTTACTTTTCGTTTACTTACACCTATTGTTACAAAAATATCTTTACAGATTTGATTAGCCCGTTTTTAATGAGGAGCCAAACTAAAAGGTCGGGGCAGATGTCGCTACTGGGCACTGTACCTTGTTTACGTTTTGTGTGAAATGTCATTGTGAGGAAATTTAATCTAATTCTTGCGGTATAAGAATAAAATCTTCGGCTTCATGACCGTACGTAAACCGCAAGTTGAGCTGCGAAGGAGGAGCGCATCGATGGCAGGAAAAAGGCTGATTTAACACAAAGGTAAACACTAACAATATTTGAGGTTATGTTCTGTACTTTTAGCATTAATTTCAATTATCAAAGCTCACGTGCTGTTTTTATTTTAGATAAGAGGCGTATGATCGACACTAAAACTATGGTGCACAGCTGGATATCCAGGGGGACCGTTTATATGCGTGCTCATCTTCTGATACTTACAGGGATATAAATGCGGATTCGTCGATTCTCAACATAGAAAGCATGAAATATAAGAATATTTTCAAAGATTTTGCACTTAACCAAAGGGATAACTCCTATATGAGTCTCGTCATCTTATCGTTATCCGACGGTACATTTACGTGTTTGCGTGGACAGTGTAAAGCCAATATGAAGAGTGTAATGTAACATATGTTGTAGAGCTCAGTAGTCACTAGAGCTGTGTCTCACCTCACGGCAAAATACAGGAGCCATTTGCCTTACAAATATATGAAGCTACTTATGGATTGGACGCGCAGAAATGCATAATATTAATTTCTAAAGAATATCCATTTCTTGTCGCCTCACCAGATGGGTTGCTAAGTGAGGATACTGGTATTGAGGTAAAGGGTTCTGCATATGCTGCAAGGTACTGTTTAAGAAACGAGTAAAATAAGGTAACAGTATCATACCTAGAAAATAAAAATGGATACTTATTTAAAATTATGATCTAATACAAGGAGAGCTTTATTGCAGCAAGATAAAATATTGCAATTTCATTGTCTATGCTTTCAAAGATATTACTGTTCATATCGACATGGATAAGTCATGTATTAACGAGATGCTCACTGGCTCAATCAACTTTTGTGTTCATGATCTCGAACCACAAAAAATACATTAAGCTAGAAGCCACAAATGCTTGCTGCAAGTTGTTGCTTCTGATTCATATTTGTTATGTGTCTTTAACACATATTATGATACTTAACTCATGTATATATTATATGTATATAAAAAGATTACTTGTCTTGAATAAAAATGCATTAGAATGTTAAAGTTTTGTTTTATTTATTTTCTTGTTCATAATGCATCAGCATCTTCATCAAGAATAATTGGTTTTCAGTAGACACTGCTGCCAAAATATCTGATTTAATGACCCAAACACACTGATGATTTATGAAAATTATTGTGGTCAACTTGAGTGCTCTTTAAATGCTGTGGGTCCGTGTGTACTCTTTGATCTAGAATTCTAGAACATCAATTTCCTCAGTAGTACATATGTCTTCTTCTCGCCTCACTTCAGTGCTATGGCTTACGGTTGGTTCTGTCGTTGTTCTGTGTTATATTGCTGTTTCGTGTTCTGTCACTTCAAAATCGTTAATAAGGAGCTTTCTTTGAGTGTGTGATGCATATAACTTCTCACGTTCAAGAGCTGCTAGTTTTCTTGTTTTATTTTGGTGACCCAGAATATGGATGGTACAGCCCATACCTCAAAAAAATGGCAACTAGTTCAGCACCTGAAAGTTCAATAAGCATTTAAATAAAATGAAATGAGATCTGTTATTACTAACAAGGTAATGTTAGATATATTGTTGAGTACCTATACTTTTAAGTACTTACAGATAGCTTTGAAGAAACTTTTAAAGGCTTGGCGTACAGGCACACAGTGAGCATTTTTAATAGATAACTTTCCTTACTCCTTTACTTAATCTTTCCGAAATTATCATCTTATTCAAATGTAGCCTTAAAAAGGGCTACAAAAAAGTCCGCTATGGTATATATCTATCTCTTAGGGATAACCCACAATAACCATTTTTTATCCCGTGCGAAGCCGGGGCGGGTCGCTAGTAAGAATTCTATTAAACGTTCTTAATTTCACTACATCGGCTATTGTGAATTAAATAGAAAATTGGTAATTATTCAAATTAAGAACGGGCCCATCAAATCTGTAAACATATTTACGGCACATTAACAGGAAATCTAATTCTGTAACATGCAATGTAAACGTATTATGTCACAATTTGTGACAATGTTTCTATGGAAGACAGATTGTAAACTGAACTTTGGTGCATTAAGTAAAAAGATAAATCTGTCATGTGTGTTGTAAGCATGTTTTTGTCATGTAGTGTGTAAACTTATTTAAATGTAAAGGCATTTTTGTAACACTCAACTGTAAAGGTATTTTTGACCTCGACTGTACTAACACGCTACGAGAGCAGAGAGTACCACCAACAGCTTCATGGTTCTTGCTGACAACTTCGGTATCATCTTTTTCTGCACTATTTATTCCAAATGTATCATGCTAAGATTCGATATCTTTATTAATTGCTTTTGTAATAGATATGACAGTTTTACCATAATCATTATCTATATTGATACGTGTCTTTCTTTCGCCCATAATATTGTTTTCACACTATAATTCCGTTGTAGTAGATAAAATAACTAAAACTGGAACTCGGGGATTGTATTTTTATTTTGATGCTATGATTTTAAATTTGGACCTGCTATATGCTCAAGTCATATAGCAAGAGAGTCACCCATATCGCAATACAGTCGTCAGTTTCACCAAGTTTTGCAAAAACCTAATGCCGTAGATAATATTGCTTAAATGAATAAAACAACTATATATGCTCGTACCACTTAATTATTAAAATATACATATGCCTACCGAAATTATACGGATTTAATTACATTTGAATACGCCTAAATACAGAAAAAAACCGGACAAGTGCGAGTTCGACTCGTTGTTTTAAATCTGACCTAAATTACTTTGTGGGAACTAAAAAAAGTATGTAGGTATAGTTAGTACCGGATTGCAGAGGGAGATTGTTGAAGATTTATTGTCTATTGTTGATTTTTTCTTGTGGTGTATTCTTGAATACGTGGACTTGGACTGAGTGATAGAAAGTATTCACTTAATTTGTCCGTAAAATTAATATTGAAGATTTCTTGCTTTAATCATTCAACGGCCTCCTAGCCCAGTTGGTAGTGACCCTGCCTACGAAGCAGGAGGTCCCGGGTTCGAATCCTGGTCAGGGCATTTATTTGTGTGTTGATCACAGATATGTGTCCTGAGTTATATAGATGACATCTATGTATTTAAGTACTAATCCACATTTATCTATTACTATACAACGTGTCCCATAATTCAACGATAAGCTGGCACCTGAAAATGGACATTCTTACTACTCCAGAAAAAAAAATCTTGGATAGTTGCGTCAACTTTCGAAAACACTTGCCATAGTAGTGCCAGTACTTTTTTTGTACACCACGATGAGTGAAAGTGGACTGAAAGTTAAAATTTTAGGGAAAAACTAACTTTGATTAATTTTTGTGTAAAAACTTCATGTATTCTGGTACTTTTAAGGGTTGTGATTGATAGCAGTGCTACTTAGGTTGCCGATACAAAAAAAAAACAGAAATATTTGAAAAATTGTAGACATGGTCGTTAAATTAATAATAAACGTTTATTTCAGGCTAACGCCCATATCGTTGTTAGTAAACACAGAATTCATGTTAGTAGTATACAATACTACTTACAATACTAAGGCTTTTTTTTCCTCGAGTAGTCATGAGCAGGTCCATCTTCTAGTGCCAACTTATCGTTGAATTTTGGAACACGTGGTATATAATCGTCGTCTACACAAGCCTTATTGAGCTTACTATGGGCCTAGGTCGATTTGCGTAAGATTGTCCTATAATATTAATTCATTCATTATTTAATTATAATTATAAAATAATATTTTCGTTTGCACGTTAGCCTTCCGGATGCATTCGACAGCAATTTTCGAAAGACGTTTTGGTGATTTGTACGGTAAATCATTTTACACTCAAGAATAACCAAGAGACCAAGCCAATAAACGATCAGTGTATTATTTTATTTATTTTAGTTTTAGTTTTTAGGAAACCCAACGACCCAACCAAGCAACGACAACTTCCAAAGAACTGGAACGAAAGAAAGAAACCTAATTATTTGTTATTTATTAATAACTAGCTGTACCCGCGGCTTCGCTCGCGTTTGTGGGAGGTTTTGTCATTTTCATTTACTATCCAGGCCATTAATGTAGAATTTACGCGTTCTACATATAAATATCTATCTAAATTTATTAGTTCATCCGTGATAAGGATAACTGACTAAAAGGCGTGCGTTGAGACCTGCGAATGCTAATGGCCGAGTTCCTGCAGGAGAACATGCTTCGAACAGAGGGTCAAACGCTGAAGGTATGAGCGCGAGGTAGCGTGTGAGCGCAACGTCCCAGCTAAAACTGCTTTTGCAGCAGCAAGCCAAAATCTAATAAGGCCAAAGGCAGCAAGAATTGTTTCAGCAGGAGCATGAAAGGGTCCCCACAAAACTCAATGGCCAAGTTTTTTGGTGAACCTGAAGGCCGAAGCCGTGACGCGGTGAGCAGCCATATCGCGAAAGCCATAGGGCGAGTACCGCGCAGGTAGAGTTGTGCCGGCGAGAACGTTCTCGCTCTCGAGAATTCCTTCTCCTGATAATTTCCGCACTTTCTCGAGAACGTTCTCTCTGAACGAGAATTAGTGAGAAAGTACATAAAATCTGCGCAAATTCAGATTTTTTATTTTTTATATATCTTTTTGAAGGTGTTTGAAAACTATTTACAATCATTCTAAACCGGCCAAGAGTATGTCGGGCAAAAGGTCGTTTATTAAGGGATATGTTGCGGCGCTTACGTCATTTTACTATGCAGCACTATTACGCCTTTTACTATGCGTTTTTGAGTTATAATTCAAAAACGGCTTAACCGAATTCCTTCAATATAGTTTTCATTGAAAGTACTTATTAGGCCTCACTTCCATTAATTTTTCCAAATTTTTTGGACCCACGGTTCAAAAGTTAGACGCCCTTTTTTTAACTTTCGGCGCTATTATTTAAGGAACTATTTGTTTTAGCAAAAAAATGTATTAAGAGACCTTAATTATTTTTGGAAGAACTATCCAATGATATCCAACGCGATAGGGTTAGAGCGAAAAAAAAATTCACCCCCCACTTCATGTGTACGGGAGGTACCCTAATAAAAAATATTTTTCCAGTATTTAATCCGTCACTTTGTCGGCGTGATTAATGCACATACTCATACCAAATTTCAGCTTTCTAGTGCTTTCGCGGCAAACCCCGCATGCGATGGCGGGATGAACTAGACTCCTTTTTGAAGGAATGGTCAGACACAGCACAGGATAGGGATCGGTGGAAAGATTTGGGAGAGGCCTTTGCCCAGCAGTGGGACACGATAGGCTCTATATAATAATATAATAATGTCTTAATAATTTTAAAAAATATGTGTTTTATTGATAGATAGATTGACTGGTAAGCAATTTTGTCTAAAAAAGATTTTATTCATTAAAAAAGCATACTTAGTTCTCTTTGCTCCGGAGAACTGCCTCGGAAACGTTCTCGGC
The DNA here is from genome assembly GCA_947086415.1 of Pammene aurita. Taxonomy (NCBI): domain Eukaryota; kingdom Metazoa; phylum Arthropoda; class Insecta; order Lepidoptera; family Tortricidae; genus Pammene; species Pammene aurita. The sequence goes on along the minus strand of OX352296.1, from coordinate 12,570,558 downwards.
TAAATTTTATGTCACTACAAATTTTAAAACAAATATGTTGGTAATTGATAATGATAACGAAATATAAAAGTTGTCCCAATAACTCAAGATTTGAATTTAATAAAGGTACCCTTTTAGTTTTCTAGTACTAACCATCACTGTTTTTTCTTTTTTGCATAAAATAAACGCGATTTCATTCCATTACATTTTTGGTTTTTATTAATAATTATTTCAAATAAAAAAATATTATATAGATAATTAAGATATTTTAAAATATAAACAAGTTTCGTTTTTTTTGCCAACGTTTTCGTTTCAATTAAATGCTTGTTACATATTTTGGGACATTACATATTTATTTTTAAATTAATAGTCACATAAAACTTATTCGAGAACATTTCCGAGAACGTTCTCCGGAGCAAAGAGACTTAAGCTTTTTAAATGTAAATAATCTCAATTGGTGACAAAATTGCTATACCAGTATAAATAAAACATATATGTTAAAATTATGAAGACAAGAAAATACAAAAATATTAAGAAATAAATGAGACCTCTTCCAATAAAAGTACAAAGAAATATGTGAGAAAGTTCTCGAGAATGTTGTCGTGAAAACATACCCGAGAACGTTCTCGGAAATTTCCCGAGATAGCAGAGATTTTTGCACTTAGAATCTTTTTTTCGGTTTATAATGATCGTGAATATCTTTCAAAAACCTTTAGGACCGTTTATATAAAATAAAAAAAAAATAATTTGTACAGATTTGATGTACTTTCTCGGAAATTCTCGTTACAGAGAACGTTCTCGAGAACTTTCTCGCAACATTCTCTCGTTCGGGAACGTTCTCGAGAACGGCACATCTTTACGCAGGACCCAGGCCCGGAGGATCGCAGCGAGAATTGCGCGGCTCTCGGAATCAGTTTCGCGAGTCGGGCACGAATAACCGCATCACTTCACGTACTAATTCAACGCTATCAACTTTGTTGCGCATAAAACCCAACACAAATTTGACTGTCGCCAGGGATCGTCTCGATTCGAGTGACCCGTACCCCAAGTAGCCTAGGAGAAACTGAGTTGGGTAAAAAACGGGAAATATTTGAATTGTTTTTTATACAAATTCCTTAAAAACTTCATTTGCACCTTTTCCAACATTAAGATGTACTTTTTCTCGCTGGGATTCCATACAACCGCATTGGTCTTAAGTGTACTCTGAACCAACGCTGCGTATAGAGTCCTAAGGGCGAACGGAGTTAGAGACTGGGAATTGCGCAGTACGAAACCCAACTTTTGCATACCATTTTTTGTCACCTATGTACAATGATCACGGAAGGTCAGATTGGGGTCAAAGTGAACTCCCTTGGGAAACACGCAGCACACCCTCCCCACCGAGACATAACTCAATGGCGAAGTGTATAAGCAAATCTGAGGGTCGGAGGCCCGATTGTGAGCGGCAATGTCTGCGAAAGCCATAGGCCGAGTACCGCTTAGGCCCAGGCCCGGAGCATCGCAGCGAGAATTTCTCCAACAGCAGCGTGACAGCTAGCAGCTAGTAATTGCTAGAATTATGACTACCCTTTTTATTGCAATCAGCTGTTAAAGCGATAGAAAACATGTTGCTCTCACAAACGGTACAATTTTTGCTGTCAGGTAAATCGAAATGGATAAATCTTAACTACCTGTTTTAACAGTTTTTCAACCGACTTCAAGATTTCGAAGGAGGAGGTTATCAATTCGTTGGGATCTTTGTCTTTGCTTTTCTTTTATGTATGTTCACCGATTATTCGAAGACGGCTGGACCGATTTGGAAAATTATTTTTTGTTTGAAAGAGTATACTTCACAGTTGGTCCCATTGTAACCAGGTCAGGATCTGATGATGGGATCCTGGAGAAATCGAAGGAACTCTTCAACTATTATAGCGGCACACCTATAGTGATTTTGATTTGAGTATTTTTTACAGCATCTCGAGCATTTGCTTTTGGAAAGGTGGATGCTAAGTGAAGTCGGTTCTTTTTTGTTTAAAATGATTACGTATTTTGTAAGTAGGTTTCATGTATTGATAAATTTTTTATTTTTACGTTGAGAATAAAGTACCTCCAGGTATTAATGGATCACAATATATGTCCGAATACTTATAATTACCAAAAAAGTAAAAGTTTAAAAATATTTAACGCGCAATCCTTAAATTGGGAAAGCATTTAAAAATCCGTGGTTTAAACCTCGGCAGAACGAAACAGACCGGATCGCTTAATTTAATCTAAAGACGTCCTTAAATACAGCGCCATCTGTGACCACTTTTGAGAAATATTTTTTTATGAAAATTATGTTTTTAATAAGCAGAATAAAAACTACCCTATATGTTGCTCCGGGGTATAAACTGTTACTATACAAAATTTCGTAAAATTCTGTGCATTAGTTTTTACGTAGGGGGCGTCAATTAATCGCGACATACGTTTTTGGCTTGTTTTAGACCCCCCCCTCCCCCATGGTGATCTTTGGTGATATTTTCAGGACCCCTCTCCCCCCCCCCCGTCCAATATGACGTGTAATTTTTTTTGCTAACTAAAGTAAGTACAGTAACCTACGTAACGTACGTACACGTGAAGGGTAAATAAATGAAACTACATGGATACCTCACCATTTAATTAAAATTATCTTTAATAGAAAAGAAACTGGCCAAGTGCATGTCGGACCACGCATAATCGAGCGTACCTACAATCGAAAAACTAATATAAAAAGGTCGTATCTGCCTATAAAAGAAGTTTTCTTGGAGATAACTCCATAGTTCCTAAGCCGATAATGTTCATAACAATTTTCGATCAAAGCATATTTACGAGTATACAAAGAATGTATCTTCTCAATTTTTTCATACTTTTTGGATCTCCGGTTCAAAAGTTACAGGGGGGCACAATTTTTTAGACTTACGGGTGATTATTCTTAAAATATTCACAAAATTAAAAAAAAAAATTTAAACAAACCTCAATGTTATCAACCGACTTCAAGATTTCGAAGGAGGAGGTTATCAACTCGTCGGAATCTTTGTTTTTGTATGTTCTCCGATTATTCGAAGACGGCTGGACCGATTTGGAAAATTATTTTTTTGTTTTAAAGAGTATACTTCACAGTTAGTCCCACTGTAACCAGGTCAGGATCTGATGATGGGTTCCTGGAGAAATCGAGGGAACTATTTTAGGCACAGCCATAGTGATTTGAGTATTTTTTACTGCAGCTCGACTATTTGCTTTTGGAAAGGTGGAGGCTAAGTGAAGTCGGTTCATTTTTGATTAAAATTATTTTTAAATACCTATATTACCTATCGAGTGATGAGCAACACGTTGATATTTGGTAAATTTTTTTTTGAGAAATATTTACATGTCTGGAGTGTCCCCCCTAAAAATATATTTTTCAGCAATTTTACTACAAAACTTAGTAGCGGCATACAAAATACACCTTATGTTAAAATTTTATTAAGATATGTTTCATAGTTTCCGAGTAAAATAGTTGTGACATACGGACGGACATAGCGAAACTATAAGGGTTACGTTTTTGCCATTTTGGCTGCGGAATCCTAAAAACCTACTTTACAAAAGAATATTTCAAATGCCATTAATTAAAATTATTAACAACCATAGTGTGCTTAAGGTTGCAGGAGTTCCCTTGATTACTCGTGGATCCCGTCATTAGAAATGGATTTTAACAAAAATGAGATCAATCTAAGAGACGCGAATAAAGCATAGCGACGCCCCCGCCCGCTCAAATGAACGCTGAAAAAAATTACACGTGATATGTGTCCATACCTATGTATAATAATTTTATTAATTTATTTATTACGTTACGGACATGGTTACAAATATAATAAAACTTCAATACGTGTTACGTACGCCCATAAAACAAAACGGACCTTACTGAATATTTTCATTTTTAAAGGTTTAAATGTTTGGATTGCTGATTGTATTATAGTTACCCTTACTTCGATAGACCCTGTAATGCAGTGAACGTGGTAAATCAATTGAAATAATTGAAGACAATTGTCGTTTTAAAAGCAATTTATGCAGTACACCTAGCGCCATCTAGTCACTAATAGATATATTACATTTGTAAACGTTGAAATAATTAAAGGCAATGGTCGTATAAAAAACGATTTAGGCAGTACACCTAGACCTGTATACTAAAATTCATTCAAAACGATGCAGCGGTTTAAGTAGCTCCATACAAATTTTCATCCCCCATTTCACCCCCTTAGGGGATGATTTCCGGGATAACCCCGGGACTCAAACTATCTCTATACCCAATTTCATCTAAATTGGTCCAGTACTTTTTGAGATTAATCGGAACGTACATCCATCCATACATCCAAACTTTCGCATTTGTAATATTAGTAGGATATACTTGAGATGCTCACAATGAGCCCTTTCATTCGATATGTAAGACGACATCGTTTGCATTTTTTTTTTCATTTTGTTTAAAATACATTATTTTACGTTATACGTACGTCTTTGGGTCACCGACTTACATATGTGTACCCAATTTCAACTCAGTTAGTCCTGTAGTTTTGGAGTAAATTTGCTGTGACAGACGGACATACAGACATTCGAGTGGTCCTATAAGTGTTCCATTTTTTCCTTTGCAGGTACTGAACCCTAAACACCGATAAAAGGATTTGTAATTTTGTATGATAACATCGCAATAATAGAAAGACTAATTATGCATTCTTGGCTTAATCATGAAGTCGCTGGTGATAATACTTACCTTAACTGCATGTAAGTACATAAAACATATAAATATCATTTAAATGGGGACACATACATACAAGGGACACATACACATATCTGTACGCCGGGTCTGTCTTCCGGGTATATCCTACGAGAGCTGCGGGCAGATGGATGGTGTATGGCGCTATTCACATTTGTGCCCCATTCTTGCCATACATTGACGAATTTTCCCGCCGGTGGGTAGATCTGTGCATGTATCCTGGGTTAGGCTAGTGTCTTTTCTTTAATATGATATTTTTTTCCCTTTACATACTCGTAAGGTGCTCCAGGACTGTCATCCCATCGGTGCCGGGAAACAATAGTCGCTATGTGGAAGGCGAGAGTCACTATATGTGGATGCCGGATGGAGAGGGCGAGCCCGTCCTTGTAGACTTACACGAACCTACAGATGAAGATGTTTAAATGATACATGCTATTAAGTAACATAGAACAGAACAAAGAATGAAATGCTGAAGAACTCCGAGCCGAAGGGTTTAAAAAACAACCAACAACAACATTGAATCTAAGTTAAAGTCACCAATAATTAAGATCTTATCATGACTATAAAGTCTATAAACCATGGACGGAATGGAGTTAGGTAACATATATAGTACCTATTTTGTAGCACTGCTTTGTTTGTCGATCTTGCACTACGACCCAGATGTCTTCACCTTCTCCTTCCCAGTTACTCAGTCTTGTAGAAAAAAAAAATTTGAAACCGCTATAAGGCAGCCACCGCCATCCTTTTTACCTGATCTTTCGTATTGTCGGTCGCGACGGTAATATAATATCTTGGGTCTAAAAATTCAGCGTCCCTGATTCCATCGTGCAACCGTTTCAGTCATAACAATTATATCGAAATTAGATGCCAACAATGCTGCAATTTAGTACGAACACCTCTTATATTTTGATAGTACACAGTGAAAGTGACCAATAAATACACGGACAGGGATAAAAATACCGGTGCTGCCCTAAAGACGCGCTACGTCAGCATACATCTTCGGGTGAATTTTAGGGGAATCCTCTGCTTTATGGATAAATCACATGTCGTCGCGAGTCTACACATTTTTATATAATTATTCCCGGGCAGCGACGCGAACTGCAGCGTGAAGATTTCTCCTAGCATACCGATCAGATATCTCTAAGTAATCTCAAGGACGTCGGGAGGGGAACCCGAACCGAAATAATACATAATAACTTACTTAGGTACTATTGTAACAACAAAAAACGCAAGTTTTGAGTAAGTTATTTATTTCAGTGCTTACAAAATCATAGATCTTTAGAAAGGCCAAGAGTTTCCAGTAGATAATCCGTATATTCCAGCTCTGAAACAACAAATACGAGAGAAATGAGAATAAAAGTATTAGACAAATGATTATGATAGGACACACTACTATACTAAAATTAATTAGATATTTGAGTATCTAACAATTGTTGTTATTACAACAGATTGATAAGGCGCTAACCCTGGGGTCCATAGACTAGCGATTTCTCTCTACGTACGGCCCTACTTAAGCATAAAGCAAAGACGCTAGTAAAGTTTCGATAGTACTTATATTTACATGGTTACACTACACGATTACATAATCTTTGCTAGGCAAATATTTGAATCATGAATACAATTGAAAAGTGAATAAAATTGCCCTTTATCAAAACTAAGGATAGTACATTATCAAAGGGCGACGATGAGCATTTTATTTTGGATGTTAACTCATATAAATTAGTTACCCTCGTTTCGAAAGGTTGCCGTTGCCCATTTGCAGTGTGCCTCCCGAGCACTGGTTGTTTTGAGCTTGATTGATGTTGCCGCATAGTCGTCCATTCAGATGGTTGTGGCGGATACTGGAGGCGAACAGCTCATAGGCTCGGCTGTGGGAACAGGTACTGATCCAGCACCCGGGCTGGGGGTTTCTGCCACCGTTGGGGAAGAAGTCAGCATTGCCAAGAGGACTCCCAATACCGAGGAGACCGCCGTCGGTGTGAATACATTCAACGTAAGTGCCAGCGTTGGCGGCCAAGGCGTTACCGTTTCCAGACCACGTTGGCCCAGCGGGATCTAAGCCTGAGGAAAACTATTTATAGAGTACCTCCTAAAATATTGTCTCGAACCAAATAGGGCTGTAAATAATTTCCTTGAAACCACCCAGCTTTTTCTTGTAAAATAAACATTTTAAACCACGAATTTATGTAAGAACTACATGTTTATCCGTTATATAACAGAGTAGAATAGGACCATTGCACGTCAGCTCTTTTAGTTAAATTTAAACATACCAGTTACACGGACAGGTCGCCCGCCTGCAGTTCGACCAGCGTTGCCAACGACGTGAGCTCCCAGACTGAATCCGACCAGATGGACATTGTTCCAGTTCCCTCCGGCAGTGTTGATCAGCCACACTAAGAAATTTCCAAGAAACTGTCCTACACTGGGAACACCAGCGGCGGCAGTGCTATAGGCGCTGTTAGCCAGGGCACGCCAGTCCACAACGATGACGTTAGCGTCAGAAACAGCCAGGAAAGCATCTCTGATTTGAGGGTTGATGGCACTGTTTCCATTGCTGTTCCATCCGTGGACAATAACCTTCAGCGGGCGACTGGCAACGTAGTTCGAGGACCAAATGGTATTAGCATTGCCATTAACAATTACTTGCGGGTTGGTGGGATTTGATCTGAAAAATAAATAAATTTTGTATTAAGCAGAATGTCTACTAAAGATAATGTTTAGAAATAAAGGACAATTAGAAAAATCCACATATAGTGGAGAAATTCCATCTGGTAAGTTTCAGTTCAGTTGGTCAGAGTGATGGGCATGTATTACAGAGTCGCGAGTTCGAGTCTCACGCGAGTCAGTAAAGTCAGTTTTTCTACTTTTCCTTTATTTATAAACATTGAATAATTAATATTAAATTGGCGTTCTATTTTTTTTTAATTCTATTTTGCTGACCTGGTGTAGAGCCAGTACGCATTGTTGGCACCGTTTCTATTGCGCAAGAGTGCTTCATCCACTGGTGCCTGCAGGTCTACTAAATGGGGTACTCCTTCGCCATCGGGCATCCAGATATATTGGCTCTCGCCCTCGACATAGTGGCTGTTATCCCCTGGCACTAGAGGAAGAGCGTTTCCAGCGCACACTAATAAACAGAAAAAAAAACATATGAAGTGAATTTTTAGCACAACCAATTTTTCCCCATAATATTGATCATAAGTAACTTAAAGCTGAAAGAACGACTTCTTTTTTTATACCACGACGGTGGCAAACAAGCAACTCCAGAGGAGTCACATGCGGCGGTCATTTGACGGCTAAAGGCACAAGAGGGTCCCTCATCTTCAACACACTGGGTCCTCTTTGAGCTCTTTGGCAACCTTACTCACCAGCAGGAATACAACAATATGAGTAGGGTCTTATCATGTTATTTGGCTGTGGTTTTCTGTAAGGTGGAGGTACTTCCCCAGTCGGGCTCTGCTCCAGATTTGAGCGAGATGACATTCACTGTGCTGTGCCCTACCACACATAACGTGATGACATTCGCAATACCCATACCTCTCTTTTGGGCGTAGTTTAAGGATATACCCGTGTCAAAACTTAACTAACGACTAATAGCGAGTGGCTACAACTATTTAGTAATTAATTGTAGTTTAAAGATTTAAACATTGAGTACTTACACGTTACGAGAGCGGATAGCACCACCAACAGCTTCATGGTTCTGACAACTTCAGATTCACCTTTTTCTCCACTATTTATTCCAAAATTATCATGCCAAGATTCAATATCTTGATTAATTGTTTTGTACTAGATATGGCAGTTAAATATAATCATTATCTACATTGATACGTGCCTTTCTTTCGCCCATAATATTGTTCACACTAGAATTCTGTTATAAAACTTATAAAATAACTAAAAGTTGTGTCGGGGATTGTGTTTTTTTTTGATGCTATGATTTAAAATAAGGCACGCCAATGCTCAATTTAAAAAGCAAGAGAGTAACCGATTTGGCAATACAGTCGTCAGTTTCACCAAATTTTACGAAAATCTGATGCCGTAGGTATTTGGACCAGGACGTTCTTGATTGCTTAATTAAATTAAACAGCTATATGCTCCTACCACTGATCCTATACGGATCTGATTACATTTTAATACGCATAATTACAGAAAAAGAACTGATAAAAAGGATTTGTATGATAACATCGCAATAAAAGAAAGACTAATGATGAATTCTTGGCTTAATCATGAAGTCACTGGTGGTAATACTTACCTTAACTACGTGTAAGTACATATTATATTATAACATATCAATATTATTTAAATAGAAGGGCCGAAGGGCCCTTGTCAGTGCCAAACTGCCGGCAGTCCTGGATCCTAGCGGTTTGACCAGGGACGACGGCAAGAGGCCCGACGGCATGACACTGGTGCCTTGGAGTATGGGCCGGCCGCTAGTTTGGGACGCTACCTGTTGATACCTTGGCACCGTCCCATATTCCAGGCACCAAAATTAATGCTGGCGCTGCGGCTTCCTCGGCCGAAGACTTCAAGCGCCGCAAGTATGCTGCCCTAGGAAGTAGCTACATATTTGCGGCGTTCGGGGTTGAAACTTTCGGGCCGTGGGGGTGGGGGCCAAGCGCGCGCCGACTATACAAAGATCTGTCGGCGCGCCTAATAGAGGCTTCTGGTGACCAGAGGGCTGGCTACTATTCTGCACGAGTGGCTATCGCCATTCAGCGTGGCAATACGGCCAGCCTTCTGGGCACCTGGCTCATTGACAGCGATCTGGGCCAAATTTTTTATCTCTAATTTTAAGTAGTTTAGACCGCTAGAGTAGGGAATCTGTTTAGTTTGTTTTCCTTGTATTTTACTGTATTGTGTTTCTAATAAATTTCTTGTGTTTAAATAGATTTAACGACCTAGAAAGTATAAAATACCTACCTGCTCCTAGTAGGTAGGTATTTTAAACATAAATACACAGATCTGTACGCCGTATCTGTCTTCCGGGTATGCTTCGCGGGAAGATCCATCAGTGTATGGTGGTATTCACATCCGTGCCCCATTCTTGCCACATTTAAGAATCTGCCCGTTGGACATACCCGCCAAACAGATCCCGTGGGTAGGCTAGGCTAGTATATTTTCATTAATTTTTTGTTCTTACATTTTACATAGGGTGCTCCGGGACTGCCAGCGGGAATACCAGCGGTGCCGGGAAACAATAGTCACTATGTGGAAGGCGAGAGTCGCTATATCTGGATGCCGGATGGAGAGGGCGAGCCCATCCTTGTAGACTTACACGAACCTGCAGATGAAGAGTTTTTGAGAAGTAGGAATGGAGCTAACAACGCTTACTGGCTATTCACTAGGTACTCAGAAACCAGGTAACTTAATTACACTAGTACACACAATGATAATTAACCCTAAACGTTTTGCCTATTTGCAGGTCAAACCCCACTTACCCTCAAGTAATAGTGCACGGCAACGCTAACACAATCTGGAGCTCCAACTACAACGGTGCTCTCCCTTTGAATATCATCGTGCATGGCTGGAATAACAATGGGTGGAGTCCTATGAATCCTCAAATAACAGCTGCCTTTCTAGCTGTAACAAACTGTAACGTCATAGTGGTTGATTGGGGCTTGCTTGCTGGGCAACTGTACAACACAGCGGCAGCGGGCGTTCCGAGCGTAGGCCAGTTTCTTGGCAACTTCATCGTTTGGCTGAGGAACACGGGTGGAGGTGCCTGGAACAACGTGCACTTGGTTGGTCTCAGTTTGGGAGCTCATGTCGTTGGAAATGCTGGACGAACGGCAGGAGGACGGGCTGCTAGAGTTACCGGTGAGAACTAATGTGCAATTTTTTTTTTTGCAATTTTGGATGATTCTTTTCAAATATTATCGCATTTAAGTGAAACACTCATAGGTTTTATAATTTTCAGGTCTGGATCCAGCTGGTCCTGGCTGGGGAGGCAACGGCAACGCATTAAACAACCGCGATGGCGCATACGTAGAAACGATCCATACTGACAGCAACATTCTAGGCATCAGGGATGCTATTGGCGACGCTAACTTTTACCCTAATGGTGGCAAACACCCGCAACCTGGTTGTTGGATCAACACCTGCTCGCACGGCCGTGCCACGAAAGTATTTGCAGCAACTGTGCGCTACAACCATCTAGTCGGAAGGCAATGTCCAAACATATGGGAAGCTGAATTAAGTACATGCTTTGGTGCTACGTTTCACATGGGCAATGGAGACTGGAATAAACGAGGGTATGCAATTGTGATCACGTCATTAAATTAAACTTAACGCAGCGTTTACATCTAGGTTTTAATGTAATAGTACATTACGTAGTAAAATAAAGAACGGTCCAGATTACAGGCATTTATGTCTCCCCTTTGGTTCGGGCTATAAGAAAGCGGTCTGAGGCCTTCTCTATTACCGTCTGTGGTGCGTACACTTTACGTCATCCCGACATCCCGACCGCTGCACGCGCGGACGGCCAATGTCACTTTACAGCCGAAGTGACGTGAATAATATTTATGTTACAGAAACGGGATCTTCCACGTCTTTACAGGCGCAAACTACCCATTTTAAGCAGAAAAAAGAAACTTGCTTTATTGACAATGTGCGGCAGAAAACGTTCAAGTCTCATCTTAATTAAATTATATAAAAAGGAAAACAAATATTGCTTTTTTTTTTAATCACAGTTCATATGTTTTTTTTTGTTAAGGATGTACATAAGAAAATACTTTTTAGGGTTCCGTAGTCAACCAAGAATCCTTATAGTTTCGCCATGTCCGTCTGTCCGTCCGTGGATCTGTCCGCGGTCTAGCTTAGAGGTCGTTAGTACTAGAAACCTGGGTATGATTATATGTATTAAATACACCGACAAAGTGGTAAAAGAAAAACTGAAAAAATGGGTGTATTGTGACGAGCTGACAACTACTGAACCCTACATTGAGCATGGCCCAACATACTCTAGGCTGGTTTTTTAAATATCAATTTAAGCATATTTAACCAGTACTGATAAGGTTCATGTAGAGATTGCAGATTTTATTTTTAGGTTCGGCCTTGGTTGGATTCTGAAGAGCCTGACGAAGTGACTAAGGTAGAGTTCAGCGTTCAGTATAATTCAGCGAAGTGATTTGACAGCTTCTGAAATACAAAGCGGTTGTCAAAAATATGTAAAGTGCTGTCAGATTACATCACTGAATTATGAATTCTACCTTGTGGTTAGAGAAACTTTATTTTTTCTCAAAAGAAATGTACCTACATTTCACTTATTATTATTATTTTTATTATGAGCCCATTGTGTCCCACTGCTGGGCAAAGGTCTCCCCTCTTTTCTTCCAGTCGTCCCGGTCTAGCGCTACCTCTGGCCAGTCTCTCAAAAAAGAGTCCAATTTATCCCGCCATCGCCGTTAATTTAAATAAAATTTACATTTCACTTAAATAGAGAAAATATTTAAACTTAAAATTATGTTAGAGATAGCATGCAGTTACGTAACTAATTAAAATTACTAATAATATACTATTAAACTTACAAGCCAAACAAACAAATAAAAACCGGCCAAGAGCGTGTCGGGCCACGCTCAGTGAAGGGTTCCGTAGTTTTCAGTCCGTCACAGAAAGTGTCCCCACTTAAGAGTTAAAATAACACAGCCATGTAGGATATGATATGAGCGTTCCACGTACAGCGACATCTATCGGCAAATTAAGTAAACTATTGCGCGCGAGCTTAAAGTATGGAAGTTGATTTTTATGGGATAATTCTTTATTGCGTGAACCGATTTTCACCGTTCTTACTTCATTTGAAAGCACGTCATTTCATTGTGATTTTGTAGAAATTACAGGTACAATAAACACCTGCTTATACGGTTAAATTACAAACTTAGTTCAGAAATTATTTTGTAATGTTTTTTTTTAAACTTTTCAACCTATCAAGTTCAAAATAATTTTCCTAGAAAGTGTTTATAAAGTTCTACTTTTATGATTTTTCATATTTTAAAACTTATGGTTCAAAAGTTAGAGGGGGGGGGGACACATTTCTTCTGGAGCGATTATTTCCGAAAATATTTACATTATCAAAAAATTATTATAGTAAACCCCTATTCATTTTTAAATACCTATCCAACAATATATCACACGTTAGGGTTGAAATGAAATAAAAAAACACTCCCCACTTTACGTATAGGGGAGGTACCCTAATAAAACATTATTTTCCACTTTTTATTTTACCACTTTGTCGGCGTGATTGATATACATATTAGTACCAAATTTCAGCTTTCTAGTGCTAATGGTCACTGAGATTATCCGCGGACGGACGGACGGACGGACGGGCAGACATGGCGAAACTATAAGGGTTCCTAGTTGACTACGGAACCCTAAAAAAGGTAGGTATGTGGGTATGTCCAAACTACAACAAAATGATTTTATTACCTATTCAAATAACTACAACGTGTTGCTATGTCCTTTACAATTTAGGTGCAATGCATTATCTACATTATACACATGCGAGTCGAGCGACATTACCGATAATCATTCAATCATAATCATTATTAAGATTGTATGGGTAAGATATCAATTCATTATCTTTTATTTCCATGTGGATGCGCCCAGGGCCGGGTTCAGATATTATGAATTACGAAGTCCAATGATTTGCGTTTGTAAATACTGTCATTCTTGCAGTCATTAATATCTCTAGGTATACTGTTCTACAACTGTGCTCCGCAGTGCTCTTTCATAATTTAAATTATTTTTTCCCCTTTATTTCTCGCTTGTTGAAGACAACGATTGTTAGAATTCCGTAGGGGACGTAAGCCTTTTTCTAATTTAGTTTGAAAGGTTAATAGTGAATTTTGTTATACCTGAGGTTGTTATCCAAGCTGCCAGTTCTAAATTCCGTCTGCTTTTCGCTTAAGGTAATCAACATAACATGCCAATGTTACAGTTAACCTAAGCAACAAACAATTGCAATTTACAACCACTTGGCTTGAAAGAAATTAATTAGAGTTCCTTATACTGACTTGACAGTTTTACTGTACCGTTTGCTTGTAGGTATATTTATGTGATCCTAATCCGTACCTTATTTTTCAAACGCAATGTGGGTTTTTATTATTAATTACCTACCTACTGCGCTTAAATTAACATTTTGCTAGAAAAACAAATCAATATTCGCAAATTCACGATATTGAAATTTTTAAAAATTACGATTTGTTTATTGATAATCAATAATAGCTATTCCCTTTTAAAAGGTTTCCGACCTTACTTCCTAGGTGTTTATAAAACAAAGACAAAAATAAGTATTTTTCCAAAACGAATAGCGATTCTAACATTTCTTACATATACACATACACCGCAATCCGAAATTATTCTTATTCATTTAAATTTCTAAACGCTTTATATCTTCCATTTCATTTGATGAAAAAAAATACAATAAAGTTTCAGGTACTTACGTAAATACCAAGACGCGCCGCGACCGCCGCGTCCCGCAGTCTCGCTCCGGTGAACGAGATGGCGCTATACACATGCAGAGCTATCTCGCTCGTACACCGTCGCCGCATGCGGAAACGGCTGCAGTTTAATAACCATCGTACAAAGCCTATTGGTTATTGATAAAGATAGTTATCTTTTGAAGTTTACAGTATCATGATCCCGTTTGTTCACACTAAACATGCCTACTGTATTGCTTACTACATACCTTCTTACTAGTGACTACTACTGGAATCATTTTTCAAACGGTATTATACTAATATTATTAGTGTGTTGTAAGTGTAACTTAAATCATATGAGTTTATGGACTAATCTATACATATAATAAACGCGTAAGGAGAAAAAAAATGTACATTCAAGATATTTTAGAAAAACTTATTCGGGGGTCTTAGAAACGTTGACTGAATACATTTCAGTGATTTTTGGAATTCTTGTCTGTCTGTCTGTGAATTAGTCCGCGCACTACGAAAAAACTACTGCGCAGAATTTTACGAAATTTTGTATAGTAACAATTTATACCCCGGAGCAACATATAGGGTAGTTTTTATTCTGCTTACTAAATACATAATTTTCAAAAAAAAAATAGTTCTCAAAAGCGGTCACAGATGGCGCTGTATAGGTACCCTGTATACTGTATACAAACATTATTTAAGGACGTCTTTAGATTAAATTAAGCGATTCGGTCTGTTGCGTTCCGCCGAGGTTTAAACCATGGATTTTTAAATGCTTTCCAAATTTAAGGATTGCGGGTTAAATATTTTTAAAACGTGTTACTTCGTTTTGGAATTTGTAAGTATCCGGACATATATTGTGGTCCATTAATACCTGGAGGTACTTTATTCTCAACGAAAAAATAATCTTTTTATCAATAAATGAAACCTACTTACAATATACGTAAAAACAAATAAAACAGGTAGTTAAGGTTTCTCCATTTCGATTTTCCCGACAGCAAAAATTGTACCCTTTGTGAGAGCAACATGTTGTATCTCGCTTTAACAGCTGATTGCAATAAAAAGGGTAGTCATGAGTCTAGCAATTACTAGATGCTAGCTGTCACGCTACGGCTGAAGAAATTCTCTTTGCGACGCTCAGGGCCTGGGCCTACGCGGTACTCGGCCCATGGCTTTCACAAACATTGCCCCCCACCATCGGGCCTCCGGCCCTCAGATTTGCTAACACTCTTCGCCATTGAGTTTTGTCCGGATTCTGTCATGCTGCCTGCTGCTGCTGAATAAATTCTGGCAGCGACGCTCCGGGCTTGAGCCTAAGCGGTACTCGGCCTATGGCTTTCGCAGACATTGCCGCTCACCTTCGGGCCTCCGGCCCTCAGATTAGTTAAGATTCTTCGCCATTGAGTTTTGTCCGGATTATATCATGTTGCTGCTGCTGGAGAAATTTTCGCTGCGACGCTCCGGGCTTGGGCCTACGCGGTACTCGGCCTATGGCTTTCGCAAATATTGCCACTCATCCTCGGGCCTTGAGACACTTCACCATTGAGATTCGTCCGGTCCCTGTCATGATACTGCTGCTGACCTGGGCCCTATACGGTACTCGGCCTTTGGCTTTCTCAGACGTTGCCGCTCACCCTCGAGCCATCGCCCTCGGGTTCGCTAAGACACTTCGCCTTTAAGTAATGTCCGGTCCCTGTCATGATGATGTTGAAGAAGTTCTCGCTGCGATGTTCCGAGTCTGGACCTTACGCGGTACTCGGCCTTTGACTTTCCTGCCTGGGTCCTGCGCGGTACTCGCCCTATGGGTTTCGCGATATTGCCGCTCACCGCGTCATGACTTCGGCGTTCGGGTTCACCAAAAAACTTGACCATTGAGTTTTGTGGGGATCGTTTCATGCTCCTGCTGAAACAATTCTTGCTGCCTTTGACCATATTAGATTTTGGCCTGCTGCTGCAAAGTAGTTTCCGCTGGGACGTTGCGCTCACACGCTACCTCGCGCTCATACCTTCAGCGTTGGACCCTCTGTTCGAAGCATGTTCTCCTGCAGGAACTCGGCCATTAGCATTCGCAGGTCTTGACGCACGCCTTTTAGTCAATTATCTTTATCACGGATGAACTAATAAATATAGATAGATATCTATATGTAGAACGCGTAAATTCTACACTAATGGCCTGGATAGTAAATGAAAATGACAAAACCTCCCACACACGCGGGCTAAGCCGCGGGTACAGCTAGTATATAATATTGGTCTAATACGTTTCGAGAAAATACCCTTACCTTACTATTAATAATTGTATGAGATGTTCATCACGCCAAACGGCTTCTCGATATCGACTAAAAACGCGCTTCAAAGCACCTAATACTTCTTCGTCAAAATAATTAAGAATTAGTAGTAGGCACCATATACTGGTTGTTTAATCATAATGTTACTAATCAAATTATAAACGCTTAATGAGCATTGCAAAAACGAACACACATCTCGATATTTAAGAATATGAATTAATTTGTAGTAGTATAGTATAATACTTTACGTCACACCTGGCCATTATGTGAGTATTACCGCACGCTACGCGTACGGTAAAACTCGCATTATGGCCAGATGGAGACGTAATATTGTGTATTCACCACGGGCAGTAAAAAAGAAAGCCCTCTATCGCATATTTACAACCCTCGCCTGCGGCTCGTGTCACAAATACCTGCGATTTCGGGCTTTCTTTCTTTTACAGTCCTTGGTAAGTAATGTACTATTATTGTACAACAAAGAAAAATACAACAGAAAGAATACAAAATATTTGTACAAAGGCGGACGTATCCCTTAAGGGATCTCTTCCAGTCAACCTTTGAGCAGTTGAGGGAGAATTAGAACTTTTCTCATGTCATATTGGTTTTGTGTATTCGTTTTTGTATTCGTCATTTTGGCAGGTAGGCAGCTGTACCTTTTATTAGATACCACCACCATACTTATATAATAATCCATAAAGCAGGCCCTTATGGCGGCAGGCGCTTACGTTATAGTTGTTGTGCATATTTTATATAGCTTTCAATTCAACTTTCAAGCAATAAACGCGTAAATAAGTGCCGGCCGTCCTATTTATGATACTTACTAACTGAATTAAGGTAAAAATGTAAATACTTAGGTATAGCTGTGTCTGAAAGGAACAGCAAAAATGTAAGATTTGCACACCGGAAGGGTGACAAGGAAGGTGACAAGTACCCCGGGAGCGACGGTAAAAGCTACAAAGTCGACGCCTCGAAATTAATGGATAGACGCCATACGCAACTATACTGGCATCCCAGTAAGTAACGGGTACTGGCTGTATACAAGGTAATAATGTATTACATAATTTTCTTTATTTTTTACTAGAATGCGCCCGCGACTTCGTCCGCGTATAATACGGTTCCCAAACGGAGTTTTATTCCCTATTGTATCTTCTTAAAATATGTTTTTGGTATTCAAAATTTTTTTTTGTCACAAAAAAAAGTACAAACTTAAAACCCGTTTTAACCCCATTAGCTGCTGCACTTTTGTTATTTTTTTATTAGCAGCACCTACGAAGTCTCAAGTCTCGAACTTAAAATTTTAAATCTTACCATGATCTTACCCATACAAAATTTTAACTCCCTTAGGGGTTGAATTTCCAAAAATCCTTTCTTATCCCTTGCCTTCATTATAAAAGAAAGCCCTGGTGTAAATTTCAAGTTTCTATTCTAGTTGTTTCGGCTCTGCGTTAATGAGTCACTCAGGAGAAGAAGCTATGATACAAAACACGGAGTATATTGAGACGGTATCGGCCGTAGTTTGTTCCAAAACCAGCGTAGCCGGCATTTACATGCACACATTCTATTTTCCTGACTTGGGCATTATGCTTCTGGAGCGCTAAAGCGGCCGGACTGTTTGGTGGGATGGTTGCCGGGGGAAAATCCAGGACCCTTCCGCGACCAGACGTGACGTGGTTGCTACGCTGGAATCCTCCTACCGAGCTTGCGCTTCCAGCGAGATCAGTTGAAGCGAGTTCAACCTGATCTGGGTGAGTGGGGGGGGGGGATCGAGCTAGTGGGAGTTTTGTCGCTGGTTCGCTACTCCTAGCCTAGCTGAGAAGACTCCAGCAAGAAACTCAGCTAGGCCCGACGACTGTCGGGGTGACTCTATCCGGTATGCGGCGGTATCGGGTGGATAAGGGACTGAACGTGTCGATGTGGTCGCGACTGTTCCGAGGTGGGCGTCCCGAGGTGATACACACAAAGAAATGTCAGTCTATCATTCGCTGTGTTGATGTGTCCGTACACTCGAAAATACGTAACCGCGGTAATGTAAGCACATTAGAGGGATGGTGGCCTGTCGATATATATATTTTATCGATATCGATTATCGATAATTAACTCCATAATACCGCGCCACACCTCATATTAATAAAACAATGCCGATTTTTATTAACAGCTGGATAAAAATCTACCCTAATAAGGGTTCATCCATTAATTACGTCAGATGTTAAGGGGGTCGGAGGGATCAACAAAGTGTGACGAGTTCTGATAAGGGGAAGGGGGAGTTTTATTTCTTGTGACATCACAAATAAAAATATCGTGTACAGTCACCGGCAATAGTATCTTCCTACACGAAGGCCGCAAAAATATGTGACACGCTCGTATGGCCCTACAAATAAGAGCGTGTCACATATTTTTGCGGCCTTCGTGTAGGAAGATACTATTGCCGGTGACTATATACATATATACACATAGTACAGTGTACACTTTTTTTTATGGAAAGGAACTCTTTATGTCTTCTAGTCTGACATTCAAACACTTTGTATTATTATTTTTCTTGCTTTGATTTCATTTAATATATTATTTAAAATGGGAAAAATAAAGAAATAGTAATTTTAAACATTATTGTTGAAATTTGTTTGACGTAGTTTGTGGATGTTATCTATCTAATTTATGTGTCTCCTAAAATACTAAAAAATAATCGTGACTCAAACTATCTTCATACCAAATTTCATCTTAATGGGTTCAGCAGTTTAAGTGTGAAAAGGTAACAGACAGACAGAGACACTTTCGCATTAATAATATTTGTATGGTTAGAAGTACCATTATACAGTTATCGTATCTATAAAATAAGTTGATCATTGGATTAATTAATCCAGTCAATCCCGGTATTTTGTTTTCGAAAGAAATAAAATTATTTTCTACTATAGGACAGACAAGTTACACCTTAAACAATGTGTTCGAAATTATCGATAATAAATAACGGGCCGCACTCTCGTGGCGGCAGGCGCGGCAGCCATGTTGCCCACCAACGTGGCTGCCGATCGTGTGACGACTGACGAGCGACCTTCGTATTTCCAAATACATTGCGCGTCACTCGCGTAATCCTGCGACCAGCAGCAATAGTCAGCGAGCAATTGATATGAATACTGTTGTACCATCAGATAATGGGTGAATGTCGTAATAAAAGTCTACAATTTTTGGAAATAATGTGAAATAGTCGGTTTTTATACTTACCGGCGGAAAGCAACTACTCCAGGGGCCTCCTTTAATTCGTTGCTTTGTATACGACACGACAAAATTGTACAACACGGCATTATTATATGTTTTTTGGCACTAAATTCGTCGTGTAGTAAAGTGTAAAGCTACCTTTAGAATTACCTGTGTAAACCCTACTTAACAATGTCTAGTCTTGTCTATGACATCTAGCCCCGCCCTCTTCCTATTCTGACAGCCACCTTGGGAACACGGTATCTGATCTCTGTTTAATGTTATAATTAAATATAACCTGTGTTTATATAAATAAATACTTCGTGGACCTCAAGACATCTTTTATTAAAACATATAATACATGGCGCAGCCGATGAAGAACCGGTAAGCAAGATTAATCCAGATTAAAATAATACGAAGCCATTGCCTGTTGCCGGCCGGTACGGTACACGAAATATATTTCAAGAAACATTTATTTCATACGAAGCTTATTAAGAGAAGAAGAACGCTTCCAGATATGTCGGACAACGAATCGAAAACTCACGAAGTCGACACCATGACATGTGCGGTTGAATATAAAATGCCACACGCCTTAAATTTGGACAATATTGTTGACTGTTGGCCACAGTGGCAAAGATTTAAGCAGTCTTTCCGCATATTTTTGCTAGCTTCTGGTTTTGAGAAACTGGCTGAAACCAGAAAAGCGGCAATACTTTTAAACTGCATTGGGGAGCAGGCCCAGGAGCTCTACCTCAGCGTGCTGCAAAACGAAGAGAAGCCTAAATTAGAAGACATAATAGCACTGTTTGATGAACACTTCAAACCTAAACAAAATGAGGTGATTAACTGTTATAACTTCAACAAACGCAATCAAGAAGATGGGGAAAACTTTGACGCCTTCTACACAGATATTAGGAAGTTAGCAGAAAATTGCAACTACAAAGAAAAAGACAGAATGCTTCGCGACCGGATAGTGATGGGAGTCAAGGATCAGCGAACCCGGCAGAAACTTTTAGAAGTCAAGGAGCTAACCCTGCAGAAGGCTGTGGATGTCTGCCGCTCTGTTGAACTCTCCAAAGAACACCTCAAGACCTTGAACAACCAAGAAGTGCTGACAATGCAGGCGAAGACGTCATCACACCAGTCATCACAAACTAAAGCTAAGTATTCTCAGAATAGTAATGGGTTTCAACAAAATATTAAAGCTAAACAATATAACAGGAATTACTACATGTGTAGAAAGTGTCAAACTGAGCATGGACCTAGAAACTGTCCAGCTTTTGGGAGAATTTGTAATAAATGTAAAGGACTTAACCATTTCAGTGTAGGTTGCACTATGTCTGATAAGCAGGTTCATGAAATTAATAATAATAATAACAATGATGACAGTTACAATTATGTACATGAATTGTGACTAGTTTATTCTATAGACTTTACTAAGTGTGAATGGACGGAGAAGATTAGAGTTGAAAATAAAAGGGTGTCTTTTAAGTGTGACACGGGTGCAGGAATTAATGTCCTCTCATTAAAAGATCTCAAACTAATTGTCAATGATGATAGCAGAATTAAATTGTCTGAGACAAGATCATTAATTGAGGTCTACGGGGGTGGAAAATTGGTGCCATTAGGCATCATTACTCTCATGATGTATACTAAAAATGAAGAAAAATTTTATGAAACTAAATTTGTAATTATTAAGGAAAATCTTCGTCCTATTTTAGGATTAAAATCATTATTAACAGTTAAGTTATTAAAAATAGATGGAATTAATACATTAATCGAAGAATCTCAAAGCTGTAGCAAAGATACTATTGCTAATGAAAATTGTGAACTGTTTCAGGGAGTAGGGGAATTCAGGGAGCCACTGGAGTTGCGCACCCAGCCAGGAGTCCAGCCAGTAGTCCGGCCCCCGCGACGTGTGCCGCATGCACTAATGGGTCGCCTTGCCGAGAAACTTAGGATCCTGGTGGAACACAAAATCATTGCCAAAGTCGAACACCCTCGGAGTTTTGTAAGCAACCTTGTTATTATTGAAAAAAAAGATGGCTCTCTGAGAATTTGCCTTGATCCACAAGATTTAAACAAAGTGTTAATTAGAGAACATTATTTAATCCCGACTTTAGATGAAATAGTACCAAAATTGTGTAACAAAAAATATTTCTCAGTATTAGACCTATCTGATGGGTTCTATAATATCAAATTAACGGAGAGCTCAAGTGATCTGTGCACTTTTAACAGTCCGTTCGGATGTTATAAATTTTTAAGGTGTCCGTTTGGTATTTCCGTGGCCCCGGAGGTCTTTCAAAGGTACAGTGAAACTGCCTTTGGGGACATCCCAGGTGTTATAGTGTATTGTGATGATTTATTAATATGTGGTGATACTGAAGAAGAGCATGATGCAATATTAAATAAAGTTTTTGAACGGGCTAAAAAACATAATGTGCGCTTTAATAAGTCTAAATTCCAGTACAAACTAAAAGAAGTAAAATATTTTGGCCACATTTTTTCTGAAAGCGGCATGAAAATAGATCCAGAAAGGGTAAATGCTATTAATAATATGAAAAGCCCCACAAATAAAAAAGAGTTACAAATATTCCTAGGAATGGTCAATTATCTAAGAAAGTTTATCCCTAACATGGCTAATATTGCATCATCGCTTCAATTATTGTTAAAAAAGGACGTGACTTGGTTATGGACGGACATTCATGAAGATGTTTTTAAAAATATTAAAAAGAAAATTACTGAAGCTCCAACCTTACAAAATTTTAACCCTAAACTGCCCATAGTGATTCAATGTGATGCATCTAAGGATGGCATTGGCTGTTGCCTTATGCAAGAAGGAAAGCCAGTATGTTTTGCATCTAGGAGCTTAACTCCATCTGAACAGAATTTTTCACAAATTGAGAAGGAATTGCTTAGTGTTTGTTGGTCGACCCAAAAATATCATTACTACATATATGGGCAGAAATGTAAAATTTTAAATGATCATAAACCTCTGGAGGCATTACTAAAAAAACATATTCATGAAGTCCCTTCACCAAGATTGCAGAGAATGAAGTTACGACTGTTAAAGTATGACATAGAATTCAAATATTTGAAAGGCAAATACATGTATATAGCGGATCTCCTTTCTCGTGCATATATGAAGTATGATGGTACAGATGACCCTTACATTAACGAAATGGTCCACTGTGTAGGGCTTGCAAGTCGCTTACAATGCACTACAGAGCAAAAACAAGAACTGATTCAAGAGACTACTAATGATACTGAACTTTCTAAATTAATAGACTATACTAAAAAGGGATGGCCAGGCAAAAAACATGTGTTAGATAACTTGCAGTATTATTTTAAATTTAGATCTGAAATAACCGTAGATGAAGGCCTAGTGTTTTTAAATCACAGAATAATAATACCTACCACACTACGCTTAAAATTTATGAAACTTTTACATGAAGGGCATCTTGGTACAACTAAAATGAAACAAACTGCCAGAAATATATACTATTGGCCGAAAATAGATGAACACTTAGATACATTTGTAAGAAGATGTTTTGTATGCCAAACCTACCAAAATAAAAATATAAAAGAGCCCCTATTACCTCATGAAGTACCTAATCTGCCTTTTTATAAAGTAGCCGCAGACATAATGGAGTTTAAAGCAAAAAGTTATTTAGTAGTATATGATTACTATTCTAAATGGTTAGATATTAGACTAATATCAAATAAAAGTGCCAAAAGTATTATTACTAGCCTAACTGATGTTTTCTGTAACTGGGGCATTCCGAATGAAATAGTATCTGACCATGTGCCATTTGACTCGAGAGAGTGCCTCCAATTTGCTCGCGAATGGGGTTTTACATTCACATATACTAGCCCAAGATATGCTCAATCTAACGGTATGGCGGAAAGGGGTGTTCAGATAGCTAAGAAAATACTACTCAAATGTAATGAAGATAAAACTGACTTCAGATTAGCACTGTTACAATATAGGGCTTCTCCAGTGTCTGGCACTAATTTCTCACCGAGTCAGTTAATGATGAATAGACAGCTTAAGACAAAAGCCATTGTTAATTATGAATATTTAAAACCAAAGCTTAATAATAATGTTGAAGTACAATTTCAAAGAACAGTAGATAGGAATATTAAGTCTTATAATAGTACAACTAAATGTAAAAGTAATTTTTATATTGGACAGCAAGTATGGTTTAAGAAAGACCCAATTAAAAATGTTTGGTTACAAGGAAAAATTTGTAAAAGTAATGGCTTTAGGTCATACAATATATTAGATAGTAATAATGTAGAATATACAAGAACATCTTATCATATTCGTTCGGCTTGAGGTTTTGTGTTCCACCCGGGCCTTCATGGCTGGCTGAGGGCTCAACTCCCTTGGTTTCTTTGGGCATTTGTTATAAAGGGGAAGAAAATTAAGGCAATTAATACTCAATGTATACATAGATTAAGTAATATAGTTAAGATAGCAAAACTTATATTTGT
Organism: Pammene aurita; assembly: GCA_947086415.1. Taxonomy (NCBI): domain Eukaryota; kingdom Metazoa; phylum Arthropoda; class Insecta; order Lepidoptera; family Tortricidae; genus Pammene; species Pammene aurita. Next base: position 12,546,442 of record OX352296.1, on the reverse strand, counting down.
AGAGGAATAGACTGAGTTAATATAGATATGTTGTAGATGCAGTTATGTGCAATTTTGTGATAATATATTGTTATATTTGGAAAAGGGGGAGATGTAGTAAAGTGTAAAGCTACCTTTAGAATTACCTGTGTAAACCCTACTTAACAATGTCTAGTCTTGTCTATGACATCTAGCCCCGCCCTCTTCCTATTCTGACAGCCACCTTGGGAACACGGTATCTGATCTCTGTTTAATGTTATAATTAAATATAACCTGTGTTTATATAAATAAATACTTCGTGGACCTCAAGACATCTTTTATTAAAACATATAATACAACACGTGGTCGAACGACGACTGAACCGCGCGGCATGAGGTTTCGACAAGTTTATGCGCATCTGATCATAAACCATGTAACGCGCACCCCGCCCATTACCACGTCCAGTATTTATCTAGTCCGTGATACAAAACTACGGTAGTACTATTAGTTATTCTGTGACAAAACTTATGTGACGTCTTGTCGTTTCCAGCGGCGTTTCCATACAGCGTATGTCAGAAGTCATATAGTGACCATGATTTTACTTAATTTAAGATTAATTTCACTTGAAAATAATAAAAATTTAATGATGTCTGTTTTGTGAAAAATTAAAATACTACCATACAATACAATAATACTGATCAGTTACCGAGTCAGAAAAAGTGGTGCCGGATCGCGACCCAGAAATCACCCAGTATAGATAGATAGAATAATCGCCCATTGTTACAGATTATGATGTTTCGCCAACATTTAATTAAGCAATTGAATTTATATCTCCGTGCTTTTAATGATAATTAACTAGTATTAATGTTGTATTAAGCAGAACGTCTGCTAACGATACCACAATGCTTAGAAAAAATGGAAAAGTAGAAAAATCCACTGCCTCAGGCGAGACTCGAACTCGCGACTCTGGGATACATGCCCATCAACACAACTCAATACAACTTGGGACTCCGATGGCCGGTTGAGAAGTGTAAGACTTCTTCGGCAGATGTCGCTAGGCGTCCCCCTAAGACGCATATGGGATATAGTGGAGAAATTCGCAGCCATCAGGTGTGTCTCAGTAGCTCAGTTGGTCAGAGCGATGGGCATGTATCCCAGAGTCGCGAGTTCGAGTCTCGCCTGAGGCAGTGGATTTTTCTACTTTTCCATTTTTTCTAATTAACTAGTATAGTCTTTCCTCCCGTTCTTGGCCTGTTACGGATTAGTGTTCTTTCTACTTTTCCATTTTTTCTAATTAACTAGTATAGTCTTTCCTCCCGTTCTTGGCCTGTTACGGATTAGTGTTCTTATCAGTTAACTCTATTGTAGCAAAACCGCAAGCGCACGCGCCACGACAAAAAAAAGGATTTGGGCTCATGTTAGCGTTTATAGAATATCTACCATATGGACCACGCAATAAGATTCAATATGAACTAATACAAAAAAGCTGTATATTCTTAACGGTTGCGCCCAGAGTAGGCGACTTAAACGCTCTCCATCCAGCATATCTTGACACCGAGATCCGAAACAAATATGCGTAATCGGAGACCGCGCTTGCACTGGTATTCCGAGCGCCCGACTAGGCAGCGCTTAGGAGACGATTGGAATTATTCCTCACGGACAGGTAAATTCAGGGTCGGATTTTGATTGAAACATTTGGGTACGTGTACGATTTATGTATATTTAATTTTAATAAATATACAAACATTGGGTAAGTATATTACAATAATAATCGGTTAGTTATAATCAGTTATACAAATAATCAAGGAATTTTAAAAACATTTTTTTTAAATATTACTTTTAACATACAGCAAATTACTTACTAAGAATAAATAAATTTAAATAAAAATAATATTAAGATGCTACATTAAAACGTAATAAAACGTCAATGTTTTAGATAGTTACAGGTACATTTTAAACATGTGTAGGGGCTAGTTATAATCATTTATACAAATAATATATATGTATGTATATATAATAATATATGTATGTATGTATTTTTTGTTATATATCGTATATTATGTATATATTGTATTGTATATTGTTTTATTCATTGTTTACTTGTAGTTAACTCTTCACCTTTTGTTCTCGTAAGCACCGCCCACAACTTCTCTGCTTTGCCTTAAGGTTGACTGGTAGAGAATGCCTACTGGCATTAAGTCCGCCTTTTGTACATCAAGTTTTTCTTTTGTGCAATAAAGTTTAAATAATTAATAATAATAATAATAATCAACGAATTGTAAAAACATTTTTTTTTTATATTACACTTTTAACATACAGCAAATTACTTACCAAGAATAAAGAAATCAAATAAAAATAATATTAACATGCTACATCAAAACCTAATAAATCTTCAACGTTTTAAATAGTTACAGGTACGTTTTAAACAAGTAGAGGTTTACAATATTTTGATCGTTCATGCACTATAGTTTAAGGTCGAAAATTACAATACATAACAACATTTAGTATAACATAATAACTAGATTTGTAACAAAATAACATGTTTTTGAATATCACATTATTATGTAGTTTTAACAACGGAAAAATCAACTTTGATAGACTTAAAATTATTAATTTGGTAGAAAATAAAAATGCACTCTATTTAGTACCGCCTCGCTAAAGGAGATCGTCAATTCTGGGCCACCTGATATAAACCGTATACAATTTGTACTGCAATGTAAAATAAATACTCATTTTATTACTAAAGTAGACAAAATATTGCATAAAAATGAAACGGGAATTAGAAATAATAAATAAATAAACATTATGTTGATTTTTCCGCGATTAAAATACAGCAAGTCGTTAACGTCCTTATGGCATTGACATAAAGTTTAACTTCACCCTGGCCTGAAACGGGATTGTTTTTTGGTTTGACACTGTCAATGTATACCGTTACATAATCTGCGTTTTGATACTATTCGATAAGTTAGAACATTGTAATATTAAAATAGTATCTAAGCCTACGAATACGGAAGTTTAAATTAGAAATCGACTGTATTAAAATGCCTAAAGATTGAAAATGCGTATTTTTGCATTTTTGATCGGAGTTTGAATATTAAAAGTGGATTTCATAATGGCATAATATCATGCTCCTTCGATAACGAAACGCATCTTTTTTTCAATTTTGTAATGTCAGATACTAGTGCTATCGCACTTAACGGCGGTGGTAAACCTTATCCCTTCGCAATAGGTCTTATGGTCGATAGTTTGACAGCTGTCTTTGTTTACCGAAATACAGGAACTATAAATACGATCAAAATATGACTTTTTATTATTTCATCATGATTCCCGTTTTGTTTTCAAGTCCGCTTTTGTACATTATCCTTAAAAAATCGGTACTTTTTTAAATTAATATATAAATCATAGGCAAGAAAGCTTTCAAATATTGTCCTTGTCAGATTCAAGATTTACATGCATGTTTTTTCAGTTTTCCCATGAGATTTCGCAATATTTTTACCACCATCCTGATCTAGAAATTATGACGATTGTTTAAAGGTAAGAACCATTCCTGAACGGTCCTAAATAATCTGGGCCAGATCACCTAACAAAAATTGACGATCTCCTTTAGGATCTGTATTAATTTTCCTTACGCTTGTTTTGAGGTTACCCCACATTAACTCATGGGGTTAAGTGTGCAGTAATATGGAGGCAACCTCAACACTTTGCAACCTTTTGCTTTTGCTTTCTTGTCCACGTAGTATACTTTGTCAAAGGTATGGTTTCGCAAAATACTTAATAATCCTTTCTTCGTTATTTTTGATGGGTAACTAATACCGTGTTTCGTTAGAAATGATTGAATTATGGCCTTTTTTGTATTTGTGCAGGGTACTAATTCTTTTTGTCTCGAATGATATTTAAGACGCGTTGTCCATTATTATGATGCTGTCCGTTGGTATGTTTGGTAGAAGTTGCTCCTCAAACCACGTTTCGAACAGACTTGCTGTCATATCTTCGTGATAGTCGGCGCTGCAATTTGCTATATTTTTGGCGGATAGCAACAATGCTCCTTCCACCCAGCCACTTTCAGAGCCCGCGTGTAAAATTATTATTCGCTTGCCCCTCGACGCCGAAACGTTTAATGCGCATGTGGTATTTTCTTTAGTCCATCCTTTTTTGACGACATCGTGTTTCATACCATGTTTCATCTAAATAAACAATAGGTTTCCCTAGTTGTCGGTATTCAGTGTTTTTTTTTCAAGTAATCGTCTCGAAGGTTTTTCAATCCTGGTGAGTCCATTAACTTTTTCCTCGTGTCCAACGTCATGTATTGGTAGCCCATGTTCTTCAGAATTTCATACAAACATTTCATTTTGTATGGAAAGGTACCACCTTCGTTTGTGAGCTCTTCATAAATCATCGGCACCGTAGGTGAAATATTTTTTTCGCAAAAATTATGTATTATTCTTTCTATAATGTCTTTTACAAACCCGTCTATTTTTTGAAACTTTGGTTTAGTCAATCGAGGTTTCGTTTGTTGACCGCGTTTAGCGATTACACGCTTTACAGTCCTTATGCTGGTGTTAGTTAGATACGAGGTTCGTTTCACTGAGCCACGTAGTCCAATTTCAACTCTCACTCTATCGTAGATTTCAATAATTGTTCGTCGATGACCGGCATCCAATGGCCGCGACACTTTTTTATTCTTACTTGCATCTTCTAATGGCCGAAACATAACGCTATTAGTAGCGCCTCCGCATGGTTGAAAAGCGATACTATTATTGACGCTTTCCGATGCTCGGCACAAAACACTTGTATGAGCATCTTCCCATGGTCGGAACATTACATTCGTAACAGCATCTTCCCATGGTCGAAAAATTACACACGTAACGGCATCTTCCCATGGTCGGAACATTTTTACATTCGAAATGTAAAAATCCGATCGAAAGTCCAGATTAACAATGCCAATGGTCAAATAAAATTTAATACTAAAAGTCCAAACAGTAGCAAACAAAATCCAAAAAAACGTAGCCAGGTCGTCATGAAAAGGGTGGTATAGAATAAAGAGCACATGTACTTAAAGAGAGGCTTATAAGACACTGGGAAAAGATAACCCTTCCGCCTTGAACTACGAACTCACGATTCTTGCAAACGAATGTCCAGTATAACAATACCCTTATGATAATCGCTTTCCCTCCACAACGCCTTTGACATTCCTGAATATTTTAATTTTTTTGATATACTAGTCTTTTCCCGCGGCTTCACCCGCGTACTATAAGTACTCAAAAAGGATACGATACCCATGTTGATTATCAGACTTTGTGACCACATTTGCCCCTTTTAGGGGTTGAATTTTCAAAAAACCTGAAACACGTGTTTACTCATTTATCGTTAGGAATACTCCTGTGAAGTTTCAAATAAAATTATCTAACAAATCTTGATTGGCCATACAAACTTTGTACCCCCAGTTTACCCCCTTAGGGGGTGAATTTTGAAAAATCCTTTCTTAGTGCACCCCTAGACCTTATAAGGAACCTACGTGCCAAATTTGCAATCTCTAGACCCAGCGGTTTGGGCTGTGCGTTGATATGTCTGTCAGTCAGTCAGTCAATCAGTCAGTCAGTCAGTCAGTCAGTCAGTCAGTCAGTCAGTCAGTCAGTCAGTCAGTCAGTCAGTCAGTCAGTCAGTCAGTCAGTCAGTCAGTCAGTCAGTCAGTCAGTCAGTCAGTCAGTCAGTCAGTCAGTCAGTCAGTCAGTCAGTCAGTCAGTCAGTCAGTCAGTCAGTCAGTCAGTCAGTCAGTCAGTCAGTCAGTCAGTCAGTCAGTCAGTCAGTCAGTCAGTCAGTCAGTCAGTCAGTCAGTCAGTCAGTCAGTCAGTCAGTCAGTCAGTCAGTCAGTCAGTCAGTCAGTCAGTCAGTCAGTCAGTCAGTCAGTCAGTCAGTCAGTCAGTCAGTCAGTCAGTCAGTCAGTCAGTCAGTCAGTCAGTCAGTCAGTCAGTCAGTCAGTCAGTCAGTCAGTCAGTCAGTCAGTCAGTCAGTCAGTCAGTCAGTCAGTCAGTCAGTCAGTCAGTCAGTCAGTCAGTCAGTCAGTCAGTCAGTCAGTCAGTCAGTCAGTCAGTCAGTCAGTCAGTCAGTCAGTCAGTCAGTCAGTCAGTCAGTCAGTCAGTCAGTCAGTCAGTCAGTCAGTCAGTCAGTCAGTCAGTCAGTCAGTCAGTCAGTCAGTCAGTCAGTCAGTCAGTCAGTCAGTCAGTCAGTCAGTCAGTCAGTCAGTCAGTCAGTCAGTCAGTCAGTCAGTCAGTCAGTCAGTCAGTCAGTCAGTCAGTCAGTCAGTCAGTCAGTCAGTCAGTCAGTCAGTCAGTCAGTCAGTCAGTCAGTCAGTCAGTCAGTCAGTCAGTCAGTCAGTCAGTCAGTCAGTCAGTCAGTCAGTCAGTCAGTCAGTCAGTCAGTCAGTCAGTCAGTCAGTCAGTCAGTCAGTCAGTCAGTCAGTCAGTCAGTCAGTCAGTCAGTCAGTCAGTCAGTCAGTCAGTCAGTCAGTCAGTCAGTCAGTCAGTCAGTCAGTCAGTCAGTCAGTCAGTCAGTCAGTCAGTCAGTCAGTCAGTCAGTCAGTCAGTCAGTCAGTCAGTTTCTTCTTTTATATAGCCTAGTCGGTAGTGACCCTGCCTACGAAGCAGGAGGTCCCGCGGGTTTGAATCCTGGTAAGGGCTTTTATTTATGTGTTCAACATAAATATTTATTCCTAAGTTATGGTTGTTTTCTATGTATTTAGGTATTTATTTATACATATATATTTATTTGTAGCAAGCCGCCCGGCTTCGCACGGGATAAAAAATGGTTGTTGTGGGTTATCCCTAAGAGATAGACATATACCATTGCGGACTTTTTTGTAGACCTTTTTAAGATGTACAATACTGTAGTACATTATTTTGATATATCTCGTAGGACTCAGCCAGCGTTTGCAATGTAAGCGCAAAAAATGGGTTTATTTACGACATCACATTAGAAACCTCTAAAATCATCAGTGTTTCTCTACTATATTATGCACGTATTATACATAGAAATACTTCCTCTTGAATACTTCCTCTTGAATCACTCTATCTATTTAAAAAAAACGCATCAAAATCCGTTGCTTAGGGGGCGTCCATTAATCGCGTCATATTGTTTATGGGGGGGAGGGGGTCAAGAAAAAATCACCAATGATCACCACAGGGGGGAGGGGGGTCTGGACACATATCACGTGTAATTTTTTTGTTCCTTGTGCTATACTGTATTATGGCCAATAAAATAAAAATTATCAACTTTGAAATGGATCAATCGGTCAAAAGCAGAGTAAAATTGCACTAGCACTATGATTGTAAATAATTTTTAATGGCATTTGACATATTATTTTGTGAAGTAGGTTTTTAGGGTTCCGTAGCTAAAGTGGCAAAAACGTAACCCTTATAGTTTCGTTATGTCCGTCTGTCCGTCCGTCCGTCCGTATATCACAGCCATTTTACTCGGAAACTATAAAACGTATATCTTAATAAATATTTAAATATAAGGTGTGTTTTTGTATGCCGCTACTTAGTTTTGCAGTAAAATTGCTGAAAAAGATATTTTAAGGAGTAGCACTGCTCCATACATGTAATTATTTGTCAAAAAAATTTTTTTTACCAAATATCGACATGATGCACATCACTCGACAGGTCTTTCAAAATAACTCTTGTCTTGTTGTCCTGAACATCAATAAAAAAAATAACATTGACGTCTGTTTGAATTTTTATTTATTTAGTGAATATCTTAAGAAAAAATCACCCCGTAAGTCTAAAAAACTTGTGTCCCCCCTGTCACTTTTGAACCGGAGATCCAAAAAATTTAGAACATTATCGGTTTAGGAATTATTGAGTTATCTCCTAAAAACTCATTTCATACGCAGATACGACCTTTTGATATTACTTTTTCGATAGTAGGTACGAAACCACGTGGTCCGACACGCACTTGGCCGGTTTTTTTCTATTAAAGATAATTTTATTTTATATGTATACATGTAGTTTCATATTTTTACCATTTACGTGTACGTACGTTACGTAAGTATGTAGGTTCACGTCTTAGAATACTGTACTTACATTAGTTAGTAAAAAATTACACGTCATATTGGACAGGGGGGGGAGGGGTCCTGAAAATATCACCAAAGATCAAGGGGGAGGGGGGGTCTAAAACAAGCCAAAAACGTATGACGCGATTAATGGACGCCCCCTTAGTTTTAATGATCTAAGCATACATAGGGACAAACAGCAGAAAGCGACTTTGTTTTATACTATGTAGTGATACTAGTGATATAGTATATCGTCCTCTAGTAGCCACAACACAAGCCTCAATGAACTTATTGTGGGACTAGGTGGATCTGTGTAAAATTGTCCAATAATATTTATTATTTATAGAGCTCAACTGCCCTTCTACCAAGTTTCATTTGAATTTGAACAGCTGTATCAAAAATCATCGAAATGCAAAGACGCGCCGGTAGCCAGGTGACAGAAGTTAAATGTAAGAACTTACTTCGCTTCGCTCCGCTCGTACGAAAATTCACTTCGCTACACACCTAATGCACCGTTCATTTGATAGTAAAAATAGGGGCCGGCGTATTATAACTTTGGTCAGAAATATCTGATATTGTTTGAAAATTATTCCGATGCTATTCTAAAACTAGTAGTTCGCCTCGAACGGAGAACTCGCGATTTACGAGAATTCGCGAGAAACGAGATACCAATATAACAAGACCCTTCCGAAGATTTTTTTTCGCCGTCTAGCTCCACAACCAATGATCGATCCTGCTCATATACGAACTCTCAAATTGTATTGAGCTCTACTACAACCCCAACAAATTTCATATAAGTCAGAACAACGTTACTAAAGTTATCGCGCGACGACTATTCAAAATCAAAAAGCCATCGAAATGCACAGACGTCTAGGTAGCCGAAGTTGTTTGAAAGAACTTCACTTCGCTTACTCTCCGCTCGTTCGACAACTTCATCTTCATACATAAAATGGTATTGTATGACTGTATACTTTTATAAATATATTAATACGGGGCGTAACAAAAATGTGTACTAGTGATACTGATATGTATTGTATGTTTAATCAAAATCAAACCAGCCGTTTAAGAGGTCACAAAAACCCGAATGCAGCGGCACCTACCGAATTCCATTGTAAATTTAAATTATTTAGTGATTTACTGAAACAGGTACGGTCATAGACTTGAATTGGTGAGCAATTAAGGTTTCATTTTAAATTGGACATTTCTGATGATGGAGACCGAAGGTCATAAGAACCCTCTGATAAAACAATGGAAGCTCATTATGTTTGGGTTTGTTGGAATCATCTCATTGTGCAGTAGATAACTTTTGCAGGAAAAGTAGGTACAGTCGGCGTTAAAATCTTGTATTAAACAAAATCTCTTGTTTCTTTAGTCGTCAATACAGTGAATCTTCCTTTTTGTAAAGGGTCGGCAACACACATGTGACACCTCTGGAGTTGCATGTGTCCATAGGCTACGGTAGCTACTTACCATCAGGCCAGGCGGGCCGCATGATAATTTGCCACCGTCGTGTTATTTAAAAAAAAATCAAAAAAACTTTTTTATTCGAAGTTATGCTACTCGTTGTAAATGAGTGTATTCTGCTATCGTTGTCTTCTTAGAGCTATCAATAAGGCTTCTAGGCTTTGGCTTCTGTTCAACATTGTACTGAAAAATATACAAATCCTTTTATAATTTATGGAAACCTTAAAATTAACCACAATATTAACAGAATGAATACAAAGAATAAAAAGGTTCTAAAAATGGGAGACAAAAACAGCGTGCAGCATTCCCATTTTGATCCGAATAAAATTACTTTCTTCACGTCTCACGGATGGAGAAGTGACGGTAACAGCGAAATGAATAAACTTCTTACTCAAGGTCGGTGTACTTTAAATAAATACTGAAAACAAACCTTATACATTATTTAACTATTCATATTAATAAAAACGAACCTTAAATCATATGTGTACACTTACTTTTATTATTTTGCCTAACGTTTCGAGCGTGACTTTACACCCGTGTTCACTGTGGTCATAATTAAGACCGAGTGCGAGTAGTTCGATTCGAAAAACCCGCGCAGCTAGAAGATACTGACACTATTCCTCGCCAGTCGGCCAGTCGCTGCGATTAAGTGGCGTTTTTATTAATTAAGTATATAAATAATAACCTGATGAAGTCAAAAACTGACACTAAAGTAGAGAACATGCAGTATGTGGGTAACTATAAGTATTATAAAAGGTGTAACAAAAATAGTGTTCATCCAGGGCTTAATTGGTATAAAAACTAGGCGAAAACAATTTTGTATGCGAATAAAATATGATCATATGGGACATGTAATAGACAACCTAGGGGAGAAACCCCATAAGATTAAAATTATTGTTAAAAAAGCTCTGTTTGAGCAGTTATAGTTTATAGTCAATTTGTTAAAAATATAATTTAATGAAGAAAACATATTATGTAAAGCATGAAAATATTAATACTTTGACGCTTGGCAAAAAATCTCTATAAATTGAGATTATGCTAAGGGTATCATGTAAAAATTGTGTTTTTTTATTGATAATAAACAGCTTAAATTTTTTTTTATGTAATCCTAGCTGACCAGCTGCATACAAAACCATTTTTTTTCGCGTGATTTTTTTTTCTTAGATTTTCACAATTAAAATACGATACCAATTATGCTCTAAAACGGATCACCACTATATTTGTTACACCCTGTATACTGTTACGGCATTGAATTTGCAAGTAGGTATAATAGATACACAAATATCATTAACATGAAAATAATCTTGCAGATATTGAATTTTATAATCAATTTCAGTGTTCCTCAAAGACGCTGATATTAACGTCATCGTCCTTCACTGGAGCGGACTGGCCAAGATGGGTTATGCCAATGCTAAAGCATCAGTTCCACAAGTTGGCCAAATCTATGGCAAGTTCATTCTATGGCTCCATCAGAATTTCCATATGTCCTTGGAGAAAATTCACCTAGTAGGTCATAGTTTGGGAGCACACGTAGCTGGAATCGCGGGAAGAGAGCTTAAAGGGAGAGCTCAAAGGATATCAGGTTATAATGATACTTAAAATTATTTTGCCAATTTTCTGCGACCATACATTTTGAGCGGGATGTTTGAGGTAAACATATCTAGCATAAAATGCAAATACCCAATCCCCTATCCATGCAAATTAGTATGTGCCTATTACAAACCACGACTTGACAGGAGCAAGTAAGTAATTAAATATCGGCTCTTCTTATCCTATGAAGCAATCTATACATATAATAAAGCTGAAGAGGGTCGAAAGTCTGTACATGGAAGATAATCGAAAAAAAGTTGGCTGGGGATACTTAGAATCGATAACAGAACACGTTCCAACAATTTTTAGAATTTTTGTCTGTTTATCTGTTTGTCTGTTTATTTGACCGCGCATCACGTGAAAACGGCTGAACGGATTTTGATGAAATGTTGTATAGAGATAGTTTGAGTCCCGGGAAAGGATAATATATAGTTTTAATCCCGAAAATCAACCCTGGTGGGGGTGAAAATTGGGTTGAAAGTTTGTATGGAGAATGTTTAACCGCTGAAACGATTTAGATAGAAATGAGTATGGAGATAATTTGAGTCTCGAGAAACGTCATAGGATAGTTTTCAAACCCTTGTGGGGGTGAAAAGGGGGTTGGAAGTTGGTATGAGGATTATTTTACCGCTGAACTGATTTAGATGAAAATTTGTATAGAGATAGTATGGGTCTCGAGAAAGGACAAAGGATAGTTTCATCTTCAAAAAAGGACCCCCCATCTTACTTTAGAACCGTAAGTCTAAAAAATTTGAAAAAAAATAATGGAAGTTAAGCCTGAAAGGTACTTTCAATAAAAACTATCTGTACATATAATAAAGCTGAGGAGGGTCGAAAGTCTGTTCATGGAATATATTCGAAATAAAGTTGGCTGGGGATACTTAGAATCGATAACAGAACACGTTCCAACAATTTTTAGAATTTTTGACTGTTTATCTGTTTGTCTTTTTATTTGACCGCGCATCACGTGAAAACGGCTGAACGGATTTTGATGAAATTTTGTGTAGAGATAGTTTGAGTCCCGGGAAAGGACAAAGAATACTTTTCATCCCGAAAATCAACCCTGGAGGGGGTGAAAAGGGGGTTGAAAGTTTGTATGGAGAATGTTTAACCGCTGAAACGTTTTAGATAGAAATGAGTATGGAGATAATTTGAGTCTCGAGAAACGTCATAGGAGTTTGTATGGAGAATTTTTAATAAAAATTAGTATGGAGATAATTTGAGTCCCCAAAAAACGACAGAATAGTTTTCATCCCGAAAATAAACCCTTGTGGGGGTGAAAGTTGGAAGTTGGTATGAGGATTTTTTTATCGTTGAACTGATAAAGATGAAATTTGGTATAGAGATAGTATGGGTCCTGAGAAAGGACAAAGGATAGTTTTCAGGGAGTTGGAAATTTGTATGGGGAATTACTAACCGCAGAATCGATTTAGATAAAATTTGGTATGGAGATAATTTGAGCTCTGGAAAAGGAAATAAAATAGTTTGATCTCGGAAATTATCCCTTAAGCGGATGAAAAAGGGGTGGAAGTTAACATGGGGAAGAAACAACCAATAACCGCTGTACGTATTTAGATGAAATTTGGTATGGAAATAATTTGTAATTTTTTGGTCAAGGTGTTCATATTTATAACATGTTACCCGTCGATGCTTTAAATTTACCTTTACCCGCTCTTACGAAATATTTGAAAATGTCATGAATGTTAAAGGGTTATTGCAGGTTCGAGGACTATATATGACGGACAAAGATGCATGGCCCAACCCAAAAAACTACTACAAAATCATCTTACATTTATAGGACACCGTTTAGGTAGGAAAACATATGAATCGTTTTGTGAAGCAGTCAGATTAGGATTTTTTTTTCTTTATAATTAAACAATGGGTACATTATCTGTCTCTCGAGCTGTTTTGATATGTCTTCTTGAAGAACTACGCATTATTATTATATCTTTAAGACCTAATAATATACACTGTTATGACAAAAATAAGTCCCGTCGAGTTTCTTTTCGGTCATAATATTTCTTGGGCCAGAGGTGTAGGGTTAGAACCGGTGGTAGTTTTGGAACGAAGTTCCTTATCGGACGGTTCGCAGATGGGGGGCTAAGCGAAAAAAGTCACGTGACCGTCACGAAAAAGCGTCACGTCACGAAAACGCGACACCCATACGATTGAGAAACATGTACAATGGAATGAAATAATAAATATATAAAATAGAATAAAGTGAAGTGAAGTGAAGTGTAGTGAAAAGTTAAAGTGAAAAGTGACAAAGTGATAAAAGTGATGAAAGTGAATAAAGTCGAGAACCTAAAAGTAAAAAAAGTCGAAAATGTCAAAAATGGCAAAATTTCTAAATTTCAAAAATTTCAAACACTTCAAAAACATCAAAAATTTCAAAAATTTCAAAGATTTCAAAAAAATTAAAACAACAAAATTTACGAAAAAGTCAAACATGAGATAAAATTAAATAATATAACTTCGTTCCAATCGAGTGTTCCACGACACTCACGTATTTTATTTTTGTCTGACGTTCATTAGTGCATAAATGTCTTGATCTACACCAATATCATAAATCCTCTATTCCGCGTTCGGAACCGTATGTAATAACCACCATTATTGCAACCAGTAACGTAACATCAATGTATTATCTGTCACAGTGTGGTAAAAACCTATGAAAATTCATAACCTACGGTAACGTAATGAAAATCCGCCCCCCCGACCGCCGGCACGCCCCCCCCCCCCCTCGACCGCCGGCGCAATAAGGTTGGTCGTGGCGGTGTAATGGCGGTAATTCTAATGGTGCATGTATGCTTCTGTACATAATTAGGCCTTATTACGTAACAGTTACATAAACTACTATTTATCTCTTTTTAGGGTTCCGTAGTCAACTAGGAACCCTTATAGTTTCGCCATGTCCGTCCGTCTGTCCGCGGTCTAGCTCAGTTACCGTTCTCACTAGCACAGACTATATACTAGCACTAGAAAGCTGAAATTTGGAGGCCTGATAAGAACTTTCAATAAAAACTATATTGAATAAAATCGGTTCAGCCGTTTTTGAATCATCAGTCAAAAACGCATAGTGAAAGAAAGTGCCGAATAGTAAAATGACGTAAGCGCCGCCAAATATCCCTTAATAAACGACCTTTTAAACGGATGTTTAATAACAGGGCGGCATCTACGAAAGTCCACACTGAGCATCGCCCGACATGCTCTTGCCGGTTTTTTTGCATTGTTATCCCGGAAATCACCCCTTAAGGATTATTAATTCCAATTCAAGAAAATCCCTAGCCAAGTTATACGTAGCCTATAAAAATTCAACGTCTACAAGGGGGGGGGGGGGGGCACTACACTCGATTGAGTTAAATTTGCATGGGTCATGGACCACCCCCAATTGTCCAATTGCACCTCAAATAGAAAAAAATAATTTATGTATTTGTGGCCCCCCCCCCCCCCCTTCTCCAATTTCAACCGCGCCTGTTCTTACCGTTCATGCTTAGACTGATTTAACGGGAGGATCGATTTGGATGATAGTTGCCGTGGACATAAACGTATAAATACAAAAGTGGTCCTGTATCGTCCGATATACACCTATAACTACTCTATGTCGTTTAAATCAAGCCAAAAAAAAAATATGATAAAAAAGGATTCATTTTTGAGTGTAGTTTCATTTAGTGGTAATTGTAAAATATTTTATTAGGACTACTGTCCTCTGGCGTATCCATCTGTCAACTTTACTTCAAGTTCCGCCTCCAGGATAGCGGGAGAGAAATTAGGGGTGAATTAGCCGCTTACTGACACAGACCGAATTCCACGCGGGCGGAGCCGCGGGCACAGCTAGTAAAGAATATCCTTACGAAGCAATTTTTGAATGCGTGAAGATAATTTTAATATTTATAATATAAATGTAATCTTATCGTAATAAGCGTTGCTACTCGTAAGTGTGCTCGAGCTGCTGTAAAAAATACGCAAATCACTATAGGTGTGCCTATAATAGTTGAAGAGTTCCCTCGATTTCTCCAGGATCCCATTATCAGATCCTGACCTGGTTGCAATGGGACCAACTGTGAAGTATACTCTTTCAAACGAAAAAAGAATTTTTCAAATCGGTCCAGCCGTCTTCGAATAAACGGTGAACATACATAAAAAAATAAAAATAAAAAAAATAGCAAAAACAAAGATCTCGAACAATTTAAAACCTCCTCCTTCGAAATCTTGAAGTCGGTTGATGATGATTCATTTATATTTATATGTATAAGATATATGTTTACTTAAGTAGCATAGCAGCTCTGAGTGCCCCCTACAGTAAATTTCACCGGCCTTCCCCATAGGTAAGTATCGCTTTATTTAATCATACACCTACATATTTACTTGTTTAGCTCTCGACCCAGCCAGCCCGGGATGGTATTCAGACAAACGTCGTCTATCCAAAAGCAATGCGCGCTACGTCGAGGTCATCCATACTGACATTCGCAAATTCGGTTACTCCAAACCTTGTGGCCATTCAGACTATTACTCAAATGGAAGCAAGCACATGCCAGGCTGCCAAAAGAGGGACGTATCGTGTCCTCATGCTAGATCCTGGCGATATATGGCGGCCAGTATTGAATACAATCAGTTCCGCGCTAAGAAATGTTCGAATACTTCGGAAGCATTTAACAATCGGTGTTCTGGTGCCAAAGGCCTGATGGGCAACGCTGATATCGATAAAAAACAGTGAGTAATCTCTTTCTTAGTCAATAATTATCTTAGTACTCTGCAAAATTAAATAGGTATACTCGTATTATACAAGGGAGTTAGAGTCCGATAAAGTTTTTTTTCGATTTCGCTCAACTTTTTGATACTATTATGCTGTAACTGACAAAACGTCTATTATTTTTTATACCATATTGTGAAAAATCGTTTCTTTTAAAACTGTATAAGTGTAATACTTTTTCGGTTTTCTGTTTCATTAATTCACCGCTGTTTCGCAATTTTGGCTAGGAGAGGTGAAACTAGTAAGATTTATTTGATTAAAATTATGTTAAACTAGTACATCAAATATATAAATACTTTGGAAAATTAGTCGTCTGAAGAAGTTTAGGTGGTATTTATGAGAATGTTATAAATTATTTCATAAAAATAAGAATGTAGAACTAAACTTTATTTTATGCTTTAATTAGATAATATAAAACATATAAGAGGACATAACAAATAATAATCTATACATATAATAAAGCTGAAGAGGGTCGAAAGTCTGTACATGGAAGATAATCGAAAACAAGTTGGCTGGGGATACTTAGAATCGATAACAGAACACGTTCCAACAATTTTTAGAATTTTTGTCTGTTTATCTGTTTGTCTGTTTATCTGTTTATCTGTTTGTCTGTTTATTTGACCGCGCATCACGTGAAAACGGCTGAAAGGATTTTGATGAAATTTTGTATATATATAGTTTGAGTCCTGGTAAAGGATAATATATAGTTTTAATCCCGAAAATCAACCCTGGTGGGGGTGAAAATGGGGTTGAAAGTTTGTATGGAGAATTTTTAACCGCTGAAACGATTTAGATAGAAATGAGTATGGAGATAATTTGAGTCTCGAGAAACGTCAAAGGATAGTTTTCAAACCCTTGTGGGGGTGAAAAGGGGGTTGGAAGGTGGTATGAGGATTTTTTTACCGCTGAACTGATTTAGATGAAAATTGGTATAGGGATAGTATGGGTCTCGAGAAATGACAAAGGATAGTTTCTCTTTCAAACCCCCCCCCCCCCAATCTTACTTTCGAACCGTAGGTCCCAAAAATTGAAAAAAAGAATGGAAGTGACGCCTGTTACCCGTCGATGCTTTAAATTTACCTTTACCCGCTCTTAAGAAATATTTGAAAATGTCATGAATGTCAAAGGGTTATTACAGGTTCGAGGACTATATATGACGGACAAAGATGCATGGCCCAAACCAAAAAACTACTACAAAATCATCTAACATTTATAGGACACCGTTTAGGTAGGAAATAGTAGTTTATGTAACTGTTACGTAATAAGGGTCCTTAAAACATGAGTGTGGTTTTCATAATAAGATCTCACGAGTGTTTTAAGGCCTAATTACGTACAGTTGCATACACTGAATTATCTACACTCATATTATTTATCCTAAATGCATTATTCGGAAACCATAGAATGGCCGCCATTGCAACGCCATGGCCAACTCGATTGTGCCGGCGGTCACGCGGGCGCGTATCGGCGGCCGCGCGGGAGCGTGCAGGTGTACATTATGTTATCAAAACTCATCAATATTTGAGCATGTAAAGTTAAAATTACGTTACTGATACAGATAAAAAGCTTATCATAGTAAAATCGATTGTGGTAATGCTAGCATTGCCTACCGTTTTCGAACACGTTTTAGAGAACTTACAATGTGAGTGTAGATAAACATATCAAACGTTTTGTGAAGCAGTCAGATTAGGATTTATTTTTCTTTATAATTAAACAATAGGTACATTATCTGTCTCTCAAGCTGTTTTGATATGTCTTCTTGAAGAACTACGCCTTATTTTGTATCTTTAAGATCTAATAATGTATTACTGTTTTGAAAAAATAAGTCCCGTCGAATTTCTTTTCGGTCATAATACTTCTTGGGCCAGAGGTGTAGGGTTAGAACCAGTGGTAGTTTTGGAACGAAGTTCCTTATCGGACGGTTCGCGGATCCGGCCAAGGCGAAAAAAAGTCACGTGACAGTCACGAAAAAGCGTCACGTCATGAAAACGCGACACCCATACGATTGAGAAACATGTAAAATGGAATGGAATAAAAAATATATAAAATAAAATAAAGTGAAGTGAAGTGTAGTGAAATTAGTGATAAAAGTGAAAAAAGCCGAGAACCTTAAAAGTCGAGAATTTTAAAAATGTCGAAAATGTCACAAATGTCAAAATTTCCAAAATTTCCAAAATATCCAAAATTTCCAAAATTTCCAAAATTTCCGAAATTTCCGAAATTTCCAAAATTTCCAAAATTTCCAAAATTTTTAAAATTTCCAAAATTTCCAAGATTTTCAAGATTTCCAAGATTTCCAAAATTTCCAAAATTTCCAAAATTTCCAAAATTTGCAAAATTTCCAAAACATCCAAAATTTTCAAAATTTTCAAAATTTCCAAATTTTCCAAATCATCCAAAATTTCTAGAATTTCAAAAAAATGCAAAAAAAATTAAAACCACAAAATTTACGAAAAAGTCAAAATGAAATAAAATTAAATAACATAACTTCGTTCCAATCGCACTCGATTCACATACTTTCCACGACACTCACGTATTTTATTTTTCTCTGACGTTCATTAGTGCATTGTAATGTGCTTACATTGACGAATAAATATCTTGATCTACACCAATATCATAAATCCTCTATTCCGCGTTCAGAACCGTATGTAATTAATTACCAACA
Source organism: Pammene aurita (assembly GCA_947086415.1). NCBI lineage: Eukaryota > Metazoa > Arthropoda > Insecta > Lepidoptera > Tortricidae > Pammene > Pammene aurita. The sequence goes on along the minus strand of OX352296.1, from coordinate 12,527,971 downwards.
TTATTGCAACCAGTAACGTAACATCAGTGTATTATCTGTGACAGTGTGGTAAAAACGTATGAAAATTCATTACCTACGGTAACGTAATGAGAATTCGCCCCCCCGACCGCCGGCGCAATAATGTTGGTCATGGCGGTGTAATGGCGGTCATTCTAATGGTTTCAATGGATTTTTAATATGTGTGTAGGTAAAGAAGTGTATGCTTCTGTACATAATTAGGCCTTATTACGTAACAGTTATATCGCCATGTCCGTCCGTCTGTCCGCGGTCTAGCTCAGTTACCGTTCGCACTAGAAAGCTGAAATTTGGTGAGGCCTGATAAGAACTTTCAATAAAAACTATATTGAATAAAATCGGTCCAGCCGTTTTTGAATTATTAGTCAAAAACGCATAGTGAAAGGAAGTGCCGAATAGTAAAATGACGTAAGCGCCGCCAAATAAACGACCTTTTGAACGGATGTTTTGTAACTGGGCAGCATCTACGAAACTCTACACGGAGCATCGCCCGACATGCTCTTGGCCGGTTTTATTTTGCATTGTTATCCCGGAAATCACCCCTTAAGGATTACTAATTCCAATTCCAGAAAATCCCCAGCCAGGTTATACGTAGCCTATAAAAATTCAACGTATAAAAGGGGGGGGGGTAGCCACTACACTCGATTGAGTTAAATTTGCATGGGTCATGGAACTCCCACCTCAAATAGAAAAAACCGCGCCTGTTCCTACCGTTCATGCTTTGACTGATTTGACGCGAGGATCGATTTGGATGATATTTGCAGTAGACATAAACGTATAAAAACAAAAGTGGTCCTGTATCGTCCGATATACACCTACTAGAGAGTATAGTCGTAATGTCGTTTAAATCATGCCAAAAAAATTTAATAAAAAAAAGGATTCATTTATGAGTGTAGTTTCATTTAGTGGTAATTGTAAAATATTTTATTAGGACTACTGTCCTCTAGCGTATCCATCTGTCAACTTTACTTCAAGTTCAAGTCAAGGAGAGAAATTAGGGGTGAATTAGCCGCTTACTGACACAGACCGAATTGCACGCGGGCGGAGCCGCGGGCACAGCTAGTAATGAATAAAGCTACAAGTTTGCACGAAAAAGCGTCCTCACTTAACAAGCTCTGCAAGAATTGAGTTTTCGGGTATTCAATTATAACATATACAACTAGATGAAAAGTATTTTTGTGCAATTACAAAACTTCATATCTTATTCATTTTCAAATCGTTACCGGACTCTTAAGTTTGCCTCTTGTGGTTATACCGTGTGTATCTTTGATATAACCGCAAATATAAATCGATATCGCAATAAATATTTACCTAGTTAACTATTAAATATCACAGAGTAATAAATTTTTGAAATTTTGCGTGCAGCAATGTATTTGACGAAAAAAATCCTCAATTCTATATATTCATATTCAATAGTATAATCCTAAAAATTCTATACAAGAATAAAAATAAACAAAGATGATGTTACAAGTGGTCTTTTTGAGACCGTTGCCCTATAAAGGGTTAAAGGCAAAGTTATGATACATTGCGTACTGAAAAAAATATTAACATTTTTTTAACTACCCTTAAAATATAAAAATAGTTCAGAGACTCTAGTAAACATATAAAAGTTTTGTTTACTAGGGTCTTTACTTACTACCCTTAGCGTATGCGATCATATCAAATATACACGCTGTATAGTGAGTGGATCCCATCAAAATCATAATTTTAACCTATAAAATAATTGACTCTATGGGTGCCAAGTTGTGTGTAGAAAATCCTAAACTTCCAGTTTCAAGAACATGCAACATCTTAAAATAAATTTACACAATGTAATTATTAATTTGACTTGGCTCCAAAACATTGTTCGGGTAACACACGGCTGCTACGTCGCCAGTTCTATCCTTTGAACTTGGCTTGACACGCTACGACGTGTTTATATCCAAGAAAGGAAGCTTGAGTTGAGCGTAAATTCGAGACAATTTTTATTCTTTCATTCTTAGTACGTACCCAATTTAGATTCTCAATCAATATTTTATTTTGATAAATAATGCGTTTGCGTAATTTCCTTAAATGATTTGCCATTGTTATTAATTGTTTTAATATTTGTTATTTACAGATCCGGAATTTATAGAATAAACCTTGCTGAATACCCTTACATAAAAATAAAGTTTATTAATTTTATTCTTTAATAAACGTCTTAACGTGTATTAGACTGAAGATTGCATATTTCATTATAACATAAACAAGTCTTAATTTTTAAATATTTTTGATCCGTAAAATAATACATCGTAGGTACATTTCGAGTCAAGGGTGGAAAGTGCGTCATGTCATTACCTACTTGGAGAATGACATTTCCGCGCGAGGATCGAACGACGTTTTGAAATACAGTTGCGAAAAAAATTACAAGAACGCAAATATTTGCCTATGTAAGTTACTGTACTACACCTACAGTCATGAATTTTTACATCAACCAAATTGAACATTTTCTGCATTAAGTAAAATACACACCAAAAATAAATCAGAACGGTATCTGAGCGGTGGTTGGCTGGAAAAGTAAAAAGCACTAGAGCGAGAAATCGAACTTTGAGCACGCTTAACCACTACCTACCAGCAAAACTACGTTTTGGGCAACTGTATTAAAAATATATTTCATTTTGTAATGTAATGATTAAAACTCACACTATTTCCACTCATAACTTTGACAAAAACGGGACTTAATCGCGTACACTTACTTTTATTATTTTCTGACGTTTCGAGCGTGTTGTAACGCTGCCTGCGACCACGAGCGTAATAATGATAATTTAAAAATGTACTTGAAAATTGGTATCGGTCCAACTACGAGTAGTATACTTATTTAATTTCCCAATATTGAACGTAGTGAGGTAATTTATAAGATAAAACAACTCATTGTCACAGTTACTTTTCAATTTTTTTCTTTATTTCGCACTACACAGCGGAGAGGACAAATCGCCAGACGTGAACTATGCGTCGCACAGTGATGCGTGTAGAACATCGCAGCTGGACAAAATATTTTTTTCCTATTATTCGTGTTATTTGTGTATGGATTGAAATGAAATGAAATGAAAATGAAATGAAATTAAAGCATTTATTTCGGACCACGATACATCCAAACAATTACAGGGATCAAAACTAATTTTGGTATTTTGGTACATATTTTTGAAAAAGGCGGGAAAATCAAAAAAAATTAATAAAAAAGTTTATAAAAATGTATTTTAAACATCAAAACAAATAATATATGTAATATCAAAATAAATAAAATATATTAAAACGTTTAATCTAGTCTAATCCTATAATTACAAAACATTAATCATCATCATGCACTTAGAAACTAAAATTACAAACAATTAATGTTAACAATAAATTATTATTTAAATGAATTACATTACTAATTACTCATCGTCAGTGGACTCATCATCATCATCATCATTATTACTACTATCATCCATATTATGAAAACTAGAAACCGTATTTACATTTGATTTCTTAATACTAGGATGAACTAACAAAGATAAAACTTCAGGGGAGAGTTTGCCTTTTTTTGCCTGGGAAGAGCTCTAAAACTATTTATGTAGGAATCAGATGTGATTAACAACATGTTCAACAAATCTCTATTTGTGGCGTTGCGTGACTTCTTCTGAGTATCAGTCAATAAATCGTTTTATTCGTGATAATGATAAACCATAATTGCATGCAAAAGTATTAAAAATAAAAACAAAAGAAATGTAGAACATAGTACACAGTTTACCACGAAATGGACCTGCCTCAGCATTATGCTGACCCGAAAGCCAGCGCTGATCTTCCGGCGGGACCATTTGTGGGCCACGATCGCAGCTGAGTATGATGATGATGATGGCATTCTGATCATGTAGATGGCATTCCGGGACACACAGATACCTTTAACTTAATATCTTCTCCGTGAATCCATTCACATTACTTTAAAAAAATATTTTTTCGCATCTTGTGGACACTTTCCCATCTTGTGTGAATTTTGTATGAAAAAATCACTGTTTTTTTTCTTGATGTCAACAATTGAGCTTTCAGCTATACCACTTAGGTTACATTTATCCAAAACAAGCTTAAACAGTTATTCACACCTGGATTCTTTTGGATGTGCCAGCCATGTATTGCAGAAATCCATTCTCGATACTGACACTTCCGTATCAGTAAAAAAAAATATAGCATGGAACCCGGCGAAAACCGGCCAGTAATTTCACTTAAATACACAGCTATATGGATAGAGGAAAGACGTGTGTAAATATCTCCTTGGAATTCTGTGGCGTTCAATTAATTTCAACCCGATAAACTTTTAGTTAAGGGTAAAAGAATACATATCTCCAAATATATTGTACTATTGATTTGTATAAATCAGCAATAATCTTCGTAAAAGTAATTTTAAAATATACCTTTGCGATTACAATCCATGTCAAACACAACACCTCACGATTAATAAGTACACAGTAAAAATGTTTTCGTCAAGAGTGATAAAGCGAATAATTGCATAAGAAATTGCACATTGTCTTACCCTTATCTATCACTCAATACTGAAGGAGTGGGGGTGAAAATGGCACGCGGTAATCTTAATGTATAGGTATTAACTATTACTTGTAATAACATTTTTTGGGATATTCAATGGGGACTTTTGTCCCATCACGTTGTTCTAGACGCATCACTGTGCGTCGTTGAAGATTTCCGTTTTAATCATCATCAGCAGTTCCACTTCATCAAATGTCACGATTTTGAATGAAAATGATTGATTAGTTGATAAAAATATAAAAATCGCTATATGTGTGCCTTTAAGATTTGAGGTGTTCCCTCGATTCCTCATTGATCCCATCATCAGAACTGCGTTTCGACCAAAACGGGACCAATCTGTTTATTTACAATCAGTTAAAAAATATTGAGAACCTCCTCTTTTGAAATCTTGAAGTCGGTTAAAAATCTTGATTTTACGTTTTAAGTCTAGTTTGTCTCTACAGGTTGTAAGAAAAATAATTGCAAATAAGAAAAAAAAAATTTTTGACACGGAATAAAAAACATTGTGAATATTGTATGGGACTTGTCTTTTATTTTTATTTTTTTCAAAACATTCATTTTGCTTTTTATTGCTAACTGTACTTCGTTTTGTAATAATATATCTTTTACTGCTCACCAAGAAGAATGCAACGAGCCCAAACGCGACGGGATAGTGTTGAGTAGTTGAGGAGTTTATATGGCCATCTTCCAGTTGCATCATTAGATCAGCTCCCATGGCATAATAATTAAATATTAGAGTCTTTGTGCCTATAAATACTTTCATTTTACTATTATCCATTGGAAATGTAAAACCCACCTTACTGAACCACAGTCAGAGACAAATCAACTTTCAAGGACTTCCAAGCGCCTAAAATTTAAACGTCAAAATAATTAAAATTTACCACTAGGCATCGGTTGTTTGATTATAAAGGTTCTAATCAATTTATACACACTAATGTGCAATATAAAAATGAAGTTATACTCGTACCTCGATATTTCGGAAGATGAATTCATTTGTTTTTATTTTCGTCATTTTGGCAGGTAGGGAGTTTAGGCCAAGCAAATAAGATCTATAAAAAGTGTTTTGAGGAATTAATTCCCAGCAGGCTGGAAATCGTTTTAATACCTTCATGTGGTCCTAAATGCATGTAATCCGAGTTTGCCCAATCCCAAGAGGTGTGCATAACTTTTTAGCGAAAATTTTGCTGTTGTCAGTTTTTTGCTTGTAGCTCGAAAACGGTACGTCCGACGGAAAATGTCATGTGTATCAATATTAAAGAGGGTTAAATTCTGCCTCGAATGAGTATCTTTACTCCTAATTCGAATCAGCGGTACAACCGAAATCAAAAGTTATAAACCGGGAAAATGTCTCATTTAATTGAAAACCTCACATTTTGACTTCCATACCACATATCTTTGAAACAGATGACTCCTGGTGAAAAACCTATCCTATAGAATAAAAGTTGAAGACAATATAATTTCACGTTATATAGGCATTTCAATTTTCAAATTCAGTCATTTTGTAAAGACTAAATTTGGCATGAATTAAAAAGCGGTTTTTTAATAATTCCTTCTAAGTTGCATATTTTCCATGAATATGAAGTGTGATGCGTACATTTAATGCATTGTTACAACTAAGAACATTAAGGTGCAATTTTCTAAAACGTACCCAATCAGAAAACTATTTATACACCGTGTTTTTTTTTTATTTCCTGTAATTACAATGGTATATTCCTGAGCTTAACTTAGGTTTATTTCTCAAAGACTCCAGTGTCCTAATTAGCTCCAGTTCTGAGGTAATCGATAGTTCTTTTTCGTCTTTCTGAATGTGTAAATTTTTCTTTTAGTCTGACAACCCGCTATAAAGTCATGTAACTGTATGTTAAGACAGTACAATATTAATTTTGTACTAATCAGAAACGTCTGCAATCAAAATTTCAATTTTATAATTGAAAGAAAAATGGAAAAATTCTGACCGGTGTTCCGAAAGGTCGCAAGTTGGAATCTTGCTCGTGGCGGTGAATTTTTTCATTTTTCTTTCAATTATACAATTTCCAATAAAATAACAATAGACTTGTGTAACGTATAACGTTACAATGTTCCCTTTGTATCTATAGGATTGTTAATATTCGAAATTTCATTGACATGTCATAATGTTCAATTGTTTAGTTGAGTTAATAAACCTACAGATTGGGGAATCATGTTGTAGTGGGTTCTCATAGTAAAAAAATATTAAATGTAGGTTTACACAATTAGAAGGCATTAATAAAATATCGATTACCTCAGAACTGGAGCTAATTAGGACACTGGCGTCTTTGAGAAATAAACCTAAGTTAAACTCAGGAATATACCCTTGTAATTACCGGAAATAAAAAAAAAACACGGTGTATAAATAGTTTTCTGATTGGGTACGTTTTAGAAATTTGCACTTAATGTTCTTAGTTGTAACAATGCATTAAATGTACGCCTCACACCTCATATTTATGGAAAATATGCAACTTAGAAGGAATTATTAAAAAACCGCTTTTGAATTCATGCCAAATATAGTCTTTCAAAAAGACTGAATTTGAAAATTTAAATGTCTGTATAACGTGAAATTATATTTTCTTCAACTTTTAGTTTATAGGTTTTTCACCAGGAGTCATCTGTTTCAAAGATATGTGGTATGGAAGTCAAAATGTGAGTTTTTCAATTAAATGAGACATTTTCCCGGTTTATAACTTTTGATTTCGGCTGTACCGCTGAACCGAATTAGAAGTAAAGATACTCATTCGAGGCAGAATTTAACCCTCTTTTATATTGATGTACATGACATTTTCCGTCGGACGTACCGTTTTCGAGCTACAAGTAAACACCTGACAAAGAGCAGAATTTTCGCTAAAAAGTTATGCACACCTCTTGAGATTGGGCAAACTCGGATTACATGCATTTAGGACCACATGAAGGTATTAAAACGATTTCCAGCCTGCTGGGAATTAATTCTTCAAAAAAATCTTATTTTCTTGGCCTAGTTATAGTTTGAATAAATTAATTTAATTCATTAATGGCCTGTTTCACAATCTCCAGTTAAAGCATATCTGTCAGATAAATGTTCGCTGTCCTTTTCTTTTATTTGACTGGAGAAAAGGATAGCAATAATTTTAACTGGCAGATAAGTTTATCTGGAGATTGTGAAACAGGCCCTAAGTATTTAATCGTCTTATTGGATCATAAATTTTTTTGTGGTGTTTTCCAACGTCTAATAACATTTCTTTTAATTGAACAAACTGAGCACTTACTCCCGATTGGCTAACATGATAAAATATCAACAAAAAATTGCTGACCCATATAAATAGACACAAAACGTGATAAGATCTTGAAAACTAATAAGTTTTTGTCAACAATTTCATTTAAAACACAAGCTTTAAACGCCGACTATATTTGTCTTGCAAAAGTTATCTACCTACTGCTCAATAAGTTTTTAATACTACGACGGTCGAAAACAAGCATTCAGCCCGCCTGATGGTAAGCAGCTACACGCCTATGGACGGCTGCAACTCCAGAAGTGTCACATGCGCGTTGCCGACCCTTTAGAATCCTGATAAACCTAAACACATGAGCTACCATTGTTTTATCACAGTGCAGATATCTTAAGACCACAGTCTTCATCATCAGACCAGCTCGATAGTACCAATATGATTGTTTAATCATACAACTTACTTAGGCGTGCTAAAATTCAGCCCAATTGAACATTAGTAACTGGTTAAAGTCTGGTTTGCAAGATTCTGCATTAACAACAAACTAAGCTATTAACTGACAAACACAAAGCTAAATAAAAGCTTGTAATTATACAATGTTTGCCCTAGTTTATTAATATAGTTGAATTAAGATGAATTAAGATGAAAAAATAAAACACTTATAGCCGCCTTTGCAAGGAACAACAGAGATGAAAAGTTTGTAAACTGGAAGGGTTACAAGGAAGGTGACAGGTACTTCTACTTTCCCGGGGATGATGGTGGAATATACAAGGTAGACGCCCGGGAACCAATCGATAAAGACGCCATACGCAACTATACATGCTGGCATGTAAATAATGGCTATTGGCTCTATACAAGGTATATTTTTTTACTTGATCTTAAGTTGTATATTTTTTAAATGTCCCTTTGTGCAATTACCTAGGCGAGAGCCATTAAAAAAAAAAGGTTTTGTCCCTTGCTAAGCACAACCAGTCACTTGATTGATATGAATTCTATTTTACAATTATAATCAAGTGAGCATCATACGCATCTCTTCAAATCGGTATACACTCACTTGCCAGAATTTCATTTGCCATAATAGTCAACAGCCATTATATTGTTTTCCATAATTACATATGCAATACTTATTGTTTATTATATTAGTCACGTTCCAGAAACTTTGTTTCGCATAAAATCAATTTCAATAATATAATTTGTCATGATCATTGTAAGCCATAATTATCACTAGCCATAATATCATTTGCCATCCAAATTGCTTCCCAGAAAGTAGGTTAGGTTAGGTTAGAACTGTGATGCCCAAAAAGCGAACGGCTACCAGAAAGTAGGTTAGGTTAGGTTAGAACTGTGATCTCCTATAAAATAAAACGGCTACCAAAAAGTAGGTTAGGTTAGGTCAGAATTGTGATCCCCAAAAAGCGAACGGTTACCAAAATGTAGGTTAGGTTAGAACTGTGATCTCCTTCAAAAAAAAAAACGGCTACCAGAAAGTAGGTTAGGTTAAGTTAGAACTGTGATCCCCCAAAAAGCGCACGGCTACCAGAAAGTAGGTTAGGTTAGGTTAGAACTGTGATCTCCTACAAAATAAAACGGCTACCAGAAAGTAGGTTAGGTTAGAACTGTGATCCCCTAAAAAGCGAACGGCTACCAGAAAGTAGGTTAGGTTAGTTTGTAAATATTTTTAGAGCGCCTACTGGAATATAGTGAGCAAATGCATTGTTTGTATGCATGGATTCCGGAAAACCATTATTTAGTACGGCGTTTAAATATTCTATTAAATAGTATTATTAGTTATTACAATTAATAATATGGACAACAATACGTACTTATGGCACTCGTACGTTCTACTATCTAACAAACGGGTAAACAAAGAGTATGTCACATCACTTTTAATGGTAAACAAACCATTCGGGCAAATGAAATTTGGGTAAATATAATTCGGGCATATTTTGTATAATTTTCGGGCAAACAATAGACAACCCTTCAAATTACGCAACTACCAGTCTAACATGAAACTCCAGGTTTTTGGCGTATTACAAAAAATATTTATATAACTAAATGTGGCCAGCGACGTCCGTACCATGCCACAGGGGCCGCTATAATTAGAAGTGGGTTTTTAAGTTCGTTTATTTTAGGTGATTTACCAAGCGTGTTTGTGTTATTTTATGTACGGATCTGTTCTGATATATTAAAATTGAATTGACTTAAATCAAGATCATATTTGGGCAAAATTTAATTAGCTAATAGAAATATTTCATATTTGTTATGTTATGATAATACAAATACGAAAATTATTTATTATAATTTTTTGCTATTCGAGTACCTAGAGTACTTCTGTTCTTTTCATATTTCGCACCAACAATAATTCAGTTTGGCCTCTAGGTGGACTGGCAGAGAATGCCTCTAGGCATTAAGTCCGCCTTTTGTAACTGTATATTATACTATACAATAAAGTTATTTAAATAAATAAAAACAAATTGTAACCACACATCTCATTAAAATTTAGGAAACCTCTTGGCTCCTTTGGTCTAAACGTCATGTTGACTTTGGTCGAGCGTTCGCGTCCCAAAGTCTGGAACACCGTTGTTTTACATATCTACAGTAAAGAAATATCTACAAAATACTTTCATTATAATGTTTTAAAGATAATCACACTATTTCAACAGGCTGAATAAAGAGAAAAAACAAATTCTAAAAATGGGAGATAAAAAAAGTGTACAAAATTCCCATTTCGACCCGAATAAAATAACAGTCTTCACATCTCATGGATGGTTAGGTGACGGTAACACCGAAATGAATAAGCTTCTTACTAAAGGTTTGTGTGACAATAAATAAGTACTAAGCTAACCTGGGAAGCTAAAGCACTAAAGAAAAGATCAGTACACTTACCTACTTCTGTACACGTCACGTCACGCACCTCACTTACACACACTTACTTACTTACATTGCAACTGTTATATCATAGATAAATTCATAACATAAAATTGATTTAATATAACTATAAAAACAATTTAAGTTGGTACTCACTGTTTTGGAGACATATTCACACTTTTGACATATCAAATGAAGTTGCAAAGTGTGAATGCGCATGCGGTTCTGTTTTTATATTTTATTTCGACTTGGTATGTAGGTTCTTACCTACCTAAACTTTTTGAGCTAAAATAAAGAAATATTTTTGTATAGTAAGCTTTGGAATTACTAGTGGTCGGTATGGTTTGTAAATTAATGACAAAAATTACGTTTATAACTTAATCTCATTATTTTGAATAAAAAAACGGGACTTAATCGCGTACACTTACTTTTAGTGTCCCGGTTTTGTCAAAATAATGAGTGAAAATCGTGTGAGTTTAAATCAGTATATAAATTAATCTGTTTCAGTGTTCCTTAAAGACGCTGACATTAACATTATAGTACTTGACTGGAGTGGATTGGCCAAGTTGGGTTACATCACTGCTAAAGAATCAGTTCCACGGGTTGGCCGCATGTTCGGGAAGTTCATTTTCTGGCTCCATCGGAACTTCCATATGTCTTTGAGAAAAATTCACTTGGTAGGTCATAGTTTGGGGGGACACGTAGTTGGCAGCGCGGGGAGGAAGCTCAAAGGAAGAGCTCAAAGGATAACAGGTTATTATGATAGTTGAAACTATCTCGCCAATCCCATAACTTTTACGGCCATACATTTTGAGAATCCCATATTAAAAGCATCAAATACCCAAATTCCCCGTCCATGCAATTAGTATTATTCTTGGCAATGATGCGTAGTTGCAGGTTACTGCAACTACGCGTCATTGCCGGCTGCCTCTAAATAGGTTATAGGCAGCCGGATGGCTCCTGGTGTTTGAGCTTCCAAAGTGTTATGGAACCGCCCTGTGCCAGCCGAACTAAGCCGACATGACCTGGGGAGAAATGGCGAAAAAGCCTGCCTATTGGGTACTGCAACTACGCGTCACTGCTTTAACTATATGTACCTGTCATATATCTTCTTTTCTTGCCACATTTCCATGAAATATTTATAAATGACCAGAACAATTTGAATACCGTGTCGAATATTTTAAAATTAAACCTATATTTCCTGTTTGTTTAGCTCTCGATCCAGCCGGGCCCCTATGGTGTTTAGACTGGCGTCGTCTATCCAAAAGCGATGCGCGATATGTCGAGGTCATCCACACCAACGCTTACATGGCCGGCTACCCTAAACCTTGTGGCCACTCCGATCACTACCCCAACGGAGGAAAGATTATGAAAGGCTGCCATTGGTGGGATCTTTTGTGCCATCATGCCAGATCCTGGCGATATATGGCAGCGAGTATAGAACACAATCAGTTCTTCGCTAAGAAGTGCCCGTACCATTGGGAAGCATTTAAAAATAAGTGTTCTGGACCCAAAGGGCTGATGGGTAACAGTGATATCGATAAAAAACAGTGAGTAATCTCCTTAGCAGTCAATAATTATCATTTCACTCTCAAAGTTTATATTATTACTATTATTAGGTATTTCGTATACGATTGAATACAATATATACATATAGTACACGATCCTATAATCTGAGTAGATACCTGATTTAGATCCTAGTTCACTGTTTTTTAATGAACCATTTACATTTATATATTTTCCTTCCTCCTCCACACGTTTTTAATCGATTAAAAAAATGGAGTTGATATTCCTACATCTTCACTACAAATATAATTAATAAACAGCTATCGGTTCTTGAATCTATTGTTTCCATTCTTTATAGACAGATATTATTGAAAAAAAAATGCTATTTATTTTGGATTTTTTAAACATGGTCTAACATAACAATTTTTCCGAAAGTTCAATGCTGTGAAGGATCTAACATATACGAAATCTATGTACATATTTTAGTCTAAACTGACAACAGTTATGGCCTGAAAACCAGATTTTTGGCCTTAAAATGTTCAAGTTTGCCCAATATCTCGACAAACGTAATTTTGAAGTGCGGGATACTATTTTTTTAAGGCAGTTGCTGTTAATATGATAAGCCATAAAACCATTAGAAAACTAAGGAATTCAGATCAAAGGTCATTGGCGCCAGGAGCCCCTAAATTGTTTTTCATTGTACTGTTTTAACATTTGTTATTTACAGATTTGGGATTTACAGAATCAACACGCTTGCTGAATATCCTTACATAAAAATAAAGTTTGTTAATTTATACTCTCCATTAATAAAGGTGTATTGAGGCAAATTAGTATATTATATTTCACTAGCTTTCCGCCCCGCGACTTCGTCCGCGTATAATAGCCCCTTCGCACCCCTATTTAACCCCTCAGGTGTAGAATTTTCCATAACGCTGAAAGGACTTTTATTGTATTTTAATAAGTTATCTTCTCACAAAGTTAAAAGTCTCTTGCTCAAAAAAGTAATTTCCCCCATGCAAACTTAGCGACCCTATTTAACCCCTCAGGGGTGGAACTTTACAAAACACTGAAAGTAGTTTTATTGTGTTTTAATAAGTAATATTCCCACAGAGTTTAAAGTCTCTAGTTTAAAAAAAGAAATTTCCGTCATACAAAGTTAGCACCCCTATTTAACCCTCTCAAGAGTAGAATTTGCAAAAACGCTGAAGGTCCTTTTATTGTATTTTATAAGTAATCTTCCTACAAATTTAAAAGAAAAATAAATTTCCCCCAAACAAACTTTTAACCCCCTCAGGGGTGTAATTATCCAAAATGCTAAAAATGCTTTTATTGTATTTAAATAAGTAATCTTTCTACAAAGTTAAAAGTTTCTAGCTCAAAAAAATAAATTTCCCCGATACAAACTTTGCACCCCTTTTTATCCCCCTCAGGGGTGAATTGTTTTAAACGCTGAAAGCACTTTTTTGTACTCTGATAAGTAATATTCCTACAAAGTTTGAAGTCTCTATCTCAAAGAAAGAAGTTTCCCGCATACAAATTTTGCATCCCTATTTAACCCCCTCAGGGGTGGAATTATCCAAAACGCTGAAATGACTTATATAATTTTTTTAATATCAGCGAACGTACGAAGTTTCAAGTCTCTAACTTAAAATTTAAATTCATACACATACAAAATTTTAACAACTTTAACACTTTTTTACCCCCTTAGGTGTTGAATTATTCATAATCGCTTCTTATTATTTGTACACGTTAGAAATGTAACCCGACCTGCAAATTACAACATTCTAGCTTCAGTTGTTACGGCCTCGCTTTAATACCAACTTTTCAACCCCGTTTCAACTCATCTGGGGTGGAATTTTGAAAAACGCTAAAATCGGTTGTTTTGCTTTTAAGCTAGTAGCCTTCAAACGAAAATTCAAGTCTGTCACAAAAAAAAATGTAATCTCTTTACATAATTTCAACCCTTTTTTTACCCCCTCAATGGTAGAATTTTACAAAACGCTAAAAGTACTTTTATTGTATTTTAATAAGTCCTCTTCCTACAAAGTTAAAAGTCTACGTCAAAAAATTAAATTTCCCCTATACAAACTTTGCAACCCTTTTTAACCCCCTCAGGGGTGAAATTATCCAAAACGCTTAAACCTTTTTTATTATAATTGAATAAGTAATCTTCCTAGGAAGTTAAAAGTTTCTAGCTCTAAAAAATAAATTGCCCCTATACAAACTTTACATCCCTTTTTAACCCCCTCAGGGGTGAAAGTAACTCAAACGCTGAAAGTGCTTTTTTGTATTTCTAATAAGTAATATTCCTGCAAAGTTTTAAGTCTCTAACTCAAAGAAATAAGTTTATCGCACACAAATTTTGCACCCTTATTTAACCCCCTCAGGGGTGGAATTATATAAAACGCTGAAATCTCTTGTATTTAATTTTTAAATATCAGCGAATGTACGAAGTTTCAAGTTTATAACTTAAAATTTAAATTCCTACACATACAAAATTTTAACCACATTTTACCCCCTTAGGGGTTGAATTATTCAAAATCGCTTTTTATTATTTGTACACGTTAGAAATGTAACCCGACCTGCAAATTAGAACTTTCTAGCTTCAGTTGTTACGGCCTAGCTTTAATACCAACTTTTCAACCCCGTTTCAACTCCTCTGGGGTGGAATTTTGAAAAACGCTGAAAGTAGTTTTTTTGCTTTTAAGTTTTTAGCCTGTAAACGAAAATTCAAGTCTGTCACAAAAAAATAAATAATCTCCATACAAACTTTCAACCCTTTTTTAACCCCGTTATAGGTTGAATTTTGAAGAACGCTGAAATAACTTTTTTGTTTTTTAAATATCAGTAAATGGACGAAGTTTCAAATCTCTAACTTTAAATTTTAAACCCCATCCATACAAACTTTCAACCTTTTTACCCCCTTAGGGGATGAACTTTTCAAAATCGCTTCTTATTACTTGTACACATTACAAATGTAACCAGACCTGAAATGTTCAACTTTCTAGCTTCAGTAGTTTCGGCTCTGCGTGGATCAGTCAGTCAGTCAGTCAGGACAAAGGCATTTATATATATATATATATATATATGTCGCAGGGAAATGATTAAAACAGAGATTTGAACAAATCTCTAAGGGATATGATCAAATTACGCAGGATGTTAAAATGGAGACTCCATATCATCATTTCCCTAGAAAAATTCAGTAATTTCACCAAATCACTGACTCTGTTTAGTGGGAAGACAAAATCGGGCAAAAACCGCAACACGGTTTTTCATTTCACTAGATTTGTTATTTGTTGTTTGTTGACAAAATCCCTAACCGCTACAGTAAGTTGATGAAACGAACTCAAAAAGTCGACTAGTTTTATCATTTCGCTAAACAAGTTTAGTGAAATGATAAAGTCTCAACTGGAAGATGGTATATGGTGATTTGATTAAATCTCTGAACTGGTTTAGTGAAATGACGAAAGGAAGTACCGAATACAATATTTTACTTTACAGTTAAGCGATTTTATCAAATCTCTGACTAGATAAAGTGAAACAGATATTAAATCAGAGATTTTAACAAATCTCTAAGGGATATGATCAAATCACGCAAGATGTTAAAATGGAAAATCCATATCATCATTTCCCTAGAAAATAACAGTCATGTCACCAAATCACTAACTCTGTTCAGTGGAAAGACAAAATCGGCCGGTGCAGTATTTGTGAACATCCAGTGCATGCAACATGTGGAAGTACTGTTGGAGAGGAAGGTTAAGGCTTAGTCGTTAAATGCCAATTTTGTCAAAAAGAAAGCAAGCAAGCAGCTGAGAGGGAAAATGCAGCAAAGTTTTTGAACATATACTAAAGAAAGATTGAAGATATGACTTGAAGATATAGACTAGATTACGTGAAATTGTTACATAAAATGTCAAAAGTAGGTATCGAAGTAGTTTATGCCATCAAAAACAAAACTTGTAAAAAAAACAAGTCTCGCAACTCAGTTCTTCTACCGTAAAAAGTTGTGAGATCCATCTAATACTAAGTCGGTTGATTTATTCAGTCCCTACTTAAGGGACCTTCTGTCCTAAGTTATTACGTAATTAGCTAATCTAACAACATCTTATAGTGACCGTGAGCATGCACTGGATTTTCACAAATAACGCACCTTCCAATTATGTCTTTCAACTAAACAGAGTCAGTGATTTGGTGAAATTACTAAATTTTTCTAGGGAAATGATGATATGGATTCTCCATCTAACATCCTGCGTTATTTGATCATATCCCTTAGAGATTTGTTAAAATCTCTGATTTAATATCTGTTTCACTTTATCTAGTCAGAGATTTGATAAAATCGCTTAACTGTAAAGTAAAATATTGTATTCGGTACTTCCTTTCGTCATTTCACTAAACCAGTTCAGAGATTTAATCAAATCACCGTATACCAGTTGAGACTTTATCATTTCACTAGACTTGTTAAGCGAAATGATAAAACTAGTTGACTTTTTGATTTCGTTTCATCAACTTACTGTAGCGGTTAGGGATTTTGTCAAATTCCTAAACAAATCTAGTGAAATGAAAAAGCGTGTCGCGTTTTTTGCCCGATTTTGTCTTCCCACTAAACAGAGTCAGTGATTTGGTGAAATTACTGAATTTTTCTAGGGAAATGATGATATGGAGTCTATATTCTAACATCCTGCGTAATTTGATCATATCCCTTAGAGATTTGTTCAAATCTCTGTTTTAATCATTTCCCTGCGACATATGGATTATCCAAGCCTTAATTTTAACATTACATATTTTAATGTCAAAAATTCTCAGTCACTGAAAATAAATATATTTTATCTACACTCATACTGTAAGTACTCTAAAATGCGTTCAAAAACCGTAGACAATGACAAGCATTACAACAAACGATTTAACTATGATAAGTCTCTTATCTGCGGCAGTAACGTAATTTTAACTATGCATGCTCAAGAATTGTTAAGCAATGAGTTTCAAATTTGGAACATCGAATTTGATACCATAATGTTACCGCCATGGCCAACTCCATTGGTCCCGCGCGAGCGCCGGCACAATCGAGTAGGCCATGACGGTACAATGGCGGTCATTCTATGGTTTCCGAACAATTAATTTAATATATATAATATGAGTGTAGATAAAGCAGTGTATGCAACTGTACGTAATTAGGCCTTAAAACACTCGTGTGATCTTATTATGAAATTCGCCTGCGGCTCATTTCATAAAACCACACTCATGTTTTAAGGACCCTTATTACGTAACAGTTACATAAACTACTATTGTTTTAGAAATTACTCGGAAATAGGTAGGTGTATAGATTAGGTGGTCCAAAAATATACTTTTTATTTTACAACATTGCACTTTGTGATTATATGTGTCAGTGCAGGGAAAAGGGTCCCAATTTGTCGATATGGAGTTATTAGTACTTCCTAAGACTACACAATACAGTGTGTAAATCCTTAACGGGCGCTCCTTTAAACTGTGGTTAGCATAGGATAGGACATAAGAAATATATTAAGATAACTTTTTCTTAAAATTGCGACGGAAATTTTAACCATACAAAATAATTCGGCCCGCAATGTAAATGCAACACACTCAAGTTAAACGCTCGTTGCGTTGCCATTGACAGTTACCTTACTCGAAAATAAACCCTTGGACCTCTTTCAACATCACATCACATATCCTTAAGAGACGCAACGCAAGAAAAGAGTAAGTATGTAAGTAAATATTCTTTATTGCACCATAAATACAAGAATAATAAAAATATTTTGAGTGCTGGAAAAAGAAATATTCTCAAGAATTTTAGATAAACTATCATCGATTAAAAAACGAGCAATAGAACGTTAATTTTTTTAAGAAAACTAAAACATAATCGGCCACCTGGTTAGTGACACGGACAAAAAGGGACAATTTTGACTTATCCCCACTATAATTTAGACGCATCAGCACTACGATACCATAGAACAACTGTGTCTATGCCCAATTCGTTCGACGGCTGCGGCGACGATGACTTCAACGTGGACCACGCCCTCTGCTGCAAAACTGGTGACTTAATAACACGTTGTCACAACGAAATCAGAGACGCGTTTTGTAAACTACCTATGCCAAAACGCTTGGCGAAATGTTACCAAAGAACCGATCATCACAGAAGGATACTGTGTTTGGAATGCACAGAGGGGGGGTGTTATATAATATCTGTGTCGTAGACATCAACGCTCCCTCGTACATCTCATGCCCGGTAGCATCCGTTATAAAATCTGCAGAAGAGAAAAAACGTAAATACATTAACGCCTGCGAGAAACGTCACGCAACATTTATCCCTCTCGTCACATCAGTCGATGGAGTATTCGCTCCACAAATGTCCGTCTTTATAAAACATCTTGGTGCAGCTATTGCCGACCGCTGGGATAGACCCGTAAGTGTAATAATGGGCTGGTTAAGGTCATAAATAATAATATCTATAATCAGAGCCACAAGCATGTGCATTTCATTCCATTCGTGGGACGTCGACACAGATTCAATCTGTAAAATATTTCTTCAGATTCAACGACGGCGCAGCTCTACCCAACATCGCCTCCTATCCTAACCCTATATATCCCCCCCCCCCCCCCTAGGTATCACAATACATATCCATTCGTTTTATACTGTCCTAGTTAATTGTAAAAAAAATAGAAATAAATATAAAAAAACCGCGCTACCTGTTTACTTTACATCAAAAAATTTTGTGGTATATTGCTGCTCGGTAAATTTTCAAAAAATAATCACGGGGTCAATAAAGGGTTCGTTGCACCACGCACAACTAACGAACTCATCAATCTATACATATAATAAAGCTGAAGAGGGTCGAAAGTCTGTACATGGAAGATAATCGAAAAAAAGTTGGCTGGGGATACTTAGAATCGATAACAGAACACGTTCCAACAATTTTTAGAATTTTTGTCTGTTTATCTGTTTGTCTGTTTTTCTGTTTATCTGTTTATCTGTTTGTCTGTTTATTTGACCGCGCATCACGTGAAAACGGCTGAACGGATTTTGATGAAATTGTGTATAGATATAGTTTTGAGTCCTGGTAAAGGATAATATATAGTTTTAATCCCGAAAATCAACCCTGGTGGGGGTGAAAATGGGGTTGAAAGTTTGTATGGAGAATTTTTAACCGCTGAAACGATTTAGATAGAAATAAGTATGGAGATAATTTGAGTCTCGAGAAACGTCAAAGGATAGTTTTCAAACCCGTGTGGGTGTGAAAAGGGGGTTGGAAGGTGGTATGAGGAATTTTTTACCGCTGAACTGATTTAGATGAAAATTGGTATAGAGATAGTATGGGTCTCGAGAAATGACAAAGGATAGTTTCTTTTTCAAATCTTTTTCTTTTATAATTAAACAATAGGTACATTATCTGTCTCTCAACCTGTTTTGATATGTCTTCTTGAAGAACTACGCCTTATTTTGTATCTTTAAGATCTAATAATGTATTACTGTTTTGAAAAAAATGAGTCCCGTCGAATTTCTTTTCGGTCATAATACTTCTTGGGCCAGAGGTGTAGGGTTAGAACCGGTGGTAGTTTTGGAACGAAGTTCCTTATCGGACGGTTCGCGGATCCGGCCAAGGCGAAAAAAAGTCACGTGACAGTCACGAAAAAGCGTCACGTCACGAAAACGCGACACCCATACCATTGAGAAACATGTAAAATGGAATGGAATAAAAAATATATAAAATAGAATAAAGTGAAGTGAAGTGTAGTGAAATTGAGAAGTGACAAAGTGATAAAAGTGAAAAAAGTCGAGAACCTTAAAAGTCGAGAATTTTTAAAATGTCGAAAATGTCAAAAATGTCAAAATTTCCAAAATTTCCAAAATTTCCAAAACATAACTTCGTTCCAATCGCACTCGATTCACATATTTTCCACGACACTCACGTATTTCATTTTTCTCTGACGTTCATTAGTGCATTGTAATGTGCTTACATTGACGAATAAATATCTTGATCTACACCAATATCATAAATCCTCTATTCCGCGTTCAGAACCGTATGTAATTAATTACCAACATTATTGCAACCAGTAACGTAACATCAGTGTATTACTCGTATCTGTGACAGTGTGGTAAAAACGTATGAAAATTCATTACCTACGGTAACGTAATGAAAATTCGCCCCCCCGACCGCCGGCGCAATAATGTTGGTCATGGCGGTGTAATGGCGGTCATTCTAATGGTTTCAATGGATTTTTAATATGTGTGTAGGTAAAGCAGTGTATGCTTCTGTACATAATTAGGCCTTATTACGTGACAGTTATATCGCCATGTCCGTCCTGTCCGCGGTCTAGCTCAGTTACCGTTCGCACTAGAAAGCTGAAATTTGGTGAGGCCTGATAAGAACTTTCAATAAAACTATATTGAATAAAATCGGTCCAGCCGTTTTTGAATTATTAGTCAAAAACGCATAGTGAAAGGAAGTGCCGAATAGTAAAATGACGTAAGCGCCGCCAAATAAACGACCTTTTGAACGGATGTTTTGTAACAGGGCAGCATCTACGAAACATCTCTACACGGAGCATCGCCCTACATGCTCTTGGCCGGTTTTTTTTTGCATTGTTATCCCGGAAATCACCCCTTAAGGATTATTAATTCCAACTGAAGAACAAATCAAATTATTTTTAATAAATATTTTGATTTGTTTATTTTAAGTAGACACACTACTATATAAATCATAAACTTATATAGATGTCATATACAAAGGAAAAAGTGACCTAGGCCTCCGGTGCCCAGGGCTTACCACTTGGCGTCTGCCGCGAATGCAGAAGACGCTGGTTCGATCCCAGCCCTGGGCACCGGAGGCCTAGGTCACTTTTTCCTTTGTATATGACATCTATATAAGTTTATGATTTATATAGTAGTGTGTCTACTTAAAATAAACAAATCAAAATATTTATTAAAAATAATTTGATTTGTTCTTCAGTTGTACTGAGGGCAGCGCCATCTCTCTCGCTTTCAATGAACTCCTACGAGTTCGGATTGGAGGTACGGACTCATAATGTTCTACCTTAGATGATTGGCTAAAATGCGCCTGAGCATTTACAAAGATTGCATATACAC
This sequence comes from Pammene aurita, assembly GCA_947086415.1. NCBI lineage: Eukaryota > Metazoa > Arthropoda > Insecta > Lepidoptera > Tortricidae > Pammene > Pammene aurita. The sequence goes on along the minus strand of OX352296.1, from coordinate 12,506,732 downwards.
GGGAAAATTCGACCGGTGCAGCTGTGACCCGGGTTGCCAAGTGGTAAAGGCGTCTGCCGCGAATGCAGAAGACGCTGGTTCGATCCCAGCCCTGGGCACCGGAGGCCTAGGTCACTTTTTCCTTTGTATGTGACATCTATATAAGTTTATTACTAATTCCAATTCCAGAAAATCCCCAGCCAGGTTATACGTAGCCTATAAAAATTCAACGTCTAAAAGGGGGGTGGTAGCCACTACACTCGATTGAGTTAAATTTGCATGGGTCATGGAACTCCCTCCTCCAAGTGCACCTCAAATAGAAAAAAATCATTTCTGCACCCCCCCCCCCCCCCCCCCCCAATTTCAACCGCGCCTGTTCTTACCTTTCATGCTTTGACTGATTTGACGGGAGGATCGATTTGGATGATATTTGCAGTAGACATAAACGTATAAAAACAAAAGTGGTCCTGTATCGTCCGATATACACCTACTATACTCTCTATGTTGTCGTTAAAATCATGCCAAAAAAATTTAATAAAAAAAAGGATTCATTTATGAGTGTAGTTTCATTTAGTGGTAATTGTAAAATATTTTATTAGGACTACTGTCCTCTAGCGTATCCATCTGTCAACTTTACTTCAAGTTCCGCCTCCAGGGTAGCGGGAGAGAAATTAGGGGTGAATTAGCCGCTTACTGACACAGACCGAATACCACGCGGGCGGAGCCGCGGGCACAGCTAGTGTTAAATATGGCGACGGGGCTGTCATCTCATAGAAAACTGTCAAACATTTCATACAAGATATTTTTTAACGATGACGTTGACGTTAACATACGGTTTGGTGCAACCGGCCCTAAGTGTAACTTAAAAGAACCTTTTAATTAATGATTTGGACTATTAAATCCTATATCTTTGCTTGTATTGGATTGACACACTGTATACGCTATCTATTTATTAGTAAAAGAACTTCTCTAAGTGTACCGACAAAGTAGAACATTTCACTAAACTCGTCCACATATCATTCTCACAGCTGGGGCCGTATTCTAACTTTGAAACACGTTCAAGGGCGGATCCACTGTTGTGGGCACGATGGGCATGCCCACAACCTTAATTGACTTGTGACGTTATACTTTCACAGTCGATTGAGATCGATAGGCTGATGTTATGATATAAAACGCCTTGCTAAAATTAAAAATAAAACACAATTAATCATGAATCGTGTCGTGCGTGATGCAGAACGCAGCAAAGAGCCATTAACGATATGCTGACACATGTACATTTTGGTGCCTTTTTGGTGGCGTGGCGTGGCGCTACACTACTGGCGATGGCATTTTTTGAACTTACGGTTCGAAGCAATTATTTCCGAAAGTATTGACTTTAACAAAAATATTTTAATATACATCTATCCTTTTTGAACGACCTAATCAACGACAGCCACATAATGGGGTTGAAGCAAAAAAAAACCTCGAACAAAATGGCATTTTTGTATTACGACATTATCGGTATGATTATTTTACATACGAGTATTCATACCCAGCTTTCTAGTAGTTACTAACTAACGACAATTGAGCTAAACCGCAGACATACAGACGGACATGGCGAAAGTGTAAGGGTTCCTAGTTGACTGAGGAACCTTATAGTTTCGTCTTATCCGTCTGTCCGTCCGTCCGCAGCTTAGCTCAGTCATCGCTAGTACCAGAAAGCTGAAATTTGGTATAAAACTATGCTTTGAATCACGGCGACAAAGAGGTGAAATAAAAAAGTTACTTAAACAAAAATTTTTTTTTAAGGTAAGTTGCTCACCTACACATGCAGTGGGGGTGAATTTTTTTAGTTTTTTTCCTATTGTGTGCCTATGGGATGTCGTTGCATAGGTCTTTCATAAAGAATAAGGGCCTTTTAATATAATTTTTGGATAACATAAATAGTTTCGTAAATAATAGCTACGAAAGCTTTAAAAAATCCCCCCACCCTCAAGTACTTGAAAACTATATTTAATATTAAGATCAGTTCAGCAGTTTCTGAGTTATCGCAATCCCATTCTGTGAGGGCGAGGGCGGCGGGTGTAAGGGAGAGCTCCCGGATTTTTATCTATTTAAAATTTACCTACGATATGACGGCCTATGCTATGCCTGTAAAAATTGTTAATACGGTCGGTACTAATATTTATGAGAATTTTCTAAAATAAAGATCGAAGGATAAAACAATCATTAAAAAAAACCGGCCCAGTGCGAGTGTGCCTCGCACACGAAGGGTCCCGTACCATTATCTATAGAACCGGCCAAGTGCGTGTCGGACCACGCATAAAGGAGGGATCTGTACCTTCACTTCAATGGAATAAGAACCAAACTATTACCAAAAGGTCGTATCTGATGCCTATGGAAGAAGTTTTTTTGGAGATAACTCAAAACTGGCTGAACTGATAATGTTCAAAACAATTTTTGTAAAAGTATGTGATAAGGCGCATCTTCTCAAATTCTTTCATATTTTTTGGACTTACGGTGCAAAAGTTACAGGGGGGAGACACAGTTTTTCTAATTTTTTAAGCGATTATTTCCGAAAATATTCACTTGAAACACAAAATGTTCAAAGAATCCTCGACGTTATTTTGTAAGACCTATCGATTGATATGTAGCTAACATGTTGATATTTAGTAAAAAAAAATTGAGTTACGTGGATTACCTTACGAGTTACCTTTAAAGGTATTTTTTTCTGCAATTTAACTACACAACTAATTAAGTAGCGGCATACAAAATACACTTTATGTCTAAATTTTATTAACATGCGTCTTATGGTTCCCGAGTAAAATGGCTGTGACATACGGACGGACGGACGGACATGACGAAACTATAAGGGTTCCGTTTTAAGTAGGTGTAGCCGTAAAAACGGCAAAAGTTCATGTATTTTGTATGGGAGCCCCCTTAAATATTTATTTTAATCCGTTATTTAGTACTTGTTGTTATATCGGAAACAGAAATACATCATGTGTGAAAATTTCAACAGTCTAACTATCACAGTTCATTAGCTACATCCTGGTGACAGACGAGCAGACGGACAGGGGAGTCTTAGCAATAGGGTCCCGGTTTTACCCTTTGGGTAGGTACGGAACCCTAAAAAGGATTTTTACTAATAAATTAAACAAAAACATTAAAAACTCGTGAACGGTGTTACAATCAGTGAGTTATACTCTGTATCTTTAGGTATTTAAATAAAAGTAAATAAAATCTACCCTCAAATGGCTCCTTAAGCCAGTTGAGGGTAGATGAAAACATTACACGATAAAATAATATTGGTTAATGCCAGGTCGTTAAGTGACAGATCCAGGCAGTTTTGTATTTGATTGGTTAACCAATAAAAGTTATAACTACCAGAAAATGTAAAAATTGTTTGTTTACTTTTATTTAAATACCTAAAGACATAGAGTATAGTCAAAGAAAGTTATGTAGTATTTTAATTCGTAGATTGAAATATTATATTAAAAATTTGATACATGAAGATGATGATTGTTCATGAGTGAGTTCGTACTCTGACTCGTACTTGGTAAATTTTCGGGTGGCTGTGACCACAACCTTTTTTGAGGGCTGGATCCGCGCCTGAACACGTTTAGAAATAATCTAACTTCAATACAACTCCAAATACTCCAATGCATTAACTATTACGCAATACAGCTAGCGCCTAAACGTCTGAATCAGAAACATCAGAATTTGTTTGATAAATATTCCGATGTAACTCCAATACAACTCCAATATTGGAGTTACATCGGAATATTTTATTTTTTGTGTGTTAGAGTTATGTTTGAGATGGCTTGTTAGGGTTCCGTAGCCGGAATGGCAAAAACGGAACCCTTATAGTTTTGGTCATATCCGTCTATCCGTCCGTCCATATGTCACAGCCATTTTACTTGGAATCTATAGGACGTATCTTATTAAAATTTAGACGTGAGGTGTAGTTTGTATGCCGCTACTTAGTTATGTAGTGAAATTGCAGACAAAAATATTTTCAGGGGGCGCTCCATACATGTAACTAAATTAAAAAAAAAAATTACCAAATGTTGCTCATCAATCGATAGGTCTTTAAAAATAACATTGAGGTTTTTTTGAACTATTTGTGATTAAGTGAATTGTTTCAAAAATAATCGCTTCGAAAGTCGGACAAAAAAGCGTCCCCTTAACTTTTGAACAAAAATATGAAAAATTTGAGAAGATGCGCGTTTTGAATATTATCTGTTTACCCATTTTTGAGTTATTTCAAAAAAACTTCTTACATAGGCATCAGATACGACCTTTTGGCATTAGTCCTGGTTCATATTCCATTGAAGCTACGGAACCCTCCATTATGCGTGGTCCGAAACGCACTGGGCCGGTTTTAATGTATTGTTTATGTATTTTAAAATCAGAATACGGCACCTGTTATCACACACATGGTACCTACGATAAAAATAACCGATTAAATTTAATAAACAATACGTTTTATCTTTAAAGGAAGTGAAACGACGTCCATGTCCAGTGTATGCCTATGACTATGATCAAGTAATAATTCAGGAACCTTGTCACTTGAAAGTACGGGGTACTGTGCCTCAAATCCGGTAATTCTGATTTTTTGCAGACTTGTTTATGATGTTTAGTCGGTGGTGTACACTTATTTATACGGAAAATGATGATGATGGAATTTCCATTTGCAGAGATAATCATTTAGGCTCTAAGATTAATTTAAGAAGGGGAGCCAATCAAATTTCTGATGCAAATTTTTGACGAAGCCCCCCATAATTAATTAAAAATTAAATAGAGCTATATAGTCAAGTTTGATATCATTTTCGTGTAAAGTAAGGATGCCAAATTCATTTTTGGTATTTTATTTATACCTTTCCATATAAGAAAACTGAGAAAACATAAAAAATATGAAATCAATGTTTGATATTTTTTTGAAGAAATGCCTATATTTTTTTTATTCATGAAAAATATATTTTCATGATTAAGCCCTGTTATTTCCCTTTATGAAAAGTATATAAATCCTATATTGGTTATAATATCTTCAACGAAAAAAAATAATATTAATAGGCCTGTTATCAACCAGTGGCGTGCCATGGGAACGGCCTATGTCCAGCAGTGGACTGCTACTGCCTGCTACTGCTGCTGCTAATAATGATAATGTAGCGCTTACCGAAATGAAAATCCAAAATGACGTTTACCTATCAAGCTAATTTCATCTCTATTGCGAAGACATTACACAGGGACATAACATTGAATATAGGGTAACCATATAATTTTGTAACCAAATAATAGGGTTACCCTATCGAAAAGAGTTATCAAGTAGAGGAGTTCTCCGGTCCCTGTTATCTAGTCACGTTTTCAAGTGAAAGATACATCATTGGGGATTATCAATAAGGGCCCGTTTATTTTTTAGAGAGAAAACTTAAGTGGTAGAGTATACATCTTCAACTGAGGACAGTAGACGTTGGCGAATAGTGCGCTCTAAAATAAAAATAACAATTTTGTGTTATACCTACTTAGACATTACACAAACTTATTTGAAAATTTGTTAATTTATTATAACTAATATTTACATAACTAAATGCAAGTCGGCATATCTACATGCTTCATCCCACGTCTCCATAATTTTGTGGTTGAAATTTTACCCTCGTCCTGTTGACAAATTGATCCGATATCTGGTGCACAGCTTAAGCTCTGATGACGATTACATTTTAATAGATTCAGTATCATTGTAAATCCAAGATGGCTGTCGCTACAGAATGCCACGTATTACATATTTCTTAACAACCCCCTCAATCAAGTATAAAATTAAAGGGATTTACTAGTAGAACACAGTGCATTGCGGATCATAAAGTAAGCGGCGTTTAGACAGTTTTAGTAACATAACCACATGAAAAGAAAATAAGTATTGTTTAGGTAAATTCAAAAGCTTTTATTGAAAATAAACAATGCTATAGATAATGTACAAAAAGCTATAAAAATAATTCGGTAGGTTCTAGGTACCAGTCATCACTCATCACACCACTCTTCTCATCAATTTAGCTAGAACATTGAAAAGACAAAAAACTAAAATCGTGGAGCGCTTGAATCTTTTATCAACGGACGACGCCTAATATAATTATATTATATTTGAACTTATATTATAAATATTTTAATAGTATCTAGTCAAAACAGAAAATAATTATTTTACTTATTTTATTTATGGCCTGGATACGAGACTTTCAAGCCAAATCTAAACTCTGCACTATAATGGGTTACAAATAAAACAATTATTTTCCCCACTTCCCACAAAAGTATGAACATTCATATTTTTTTTACAAAATCGGTTGAAGTTACCACAAAACTTTCAATAAAGGAAATATTCTTCATGAAATTCTCTACAATTCTTGCCTTTGAAGTATGTTGCTAAGACTTATAGTTTTCAATCTATGTGTCGCGAAAATTTTAACCCCCCCTTTTTATCCCCACCGCACCATAAATTTAGGTAGCTCTGCTTCCTAAAATGGCCTATGGGTCCTAAAGTCTCACTATGCAAAAGGTCATCCCATCATCACTAAAATCCGTATAATGCCCTTTCTTGTCGTGTGCACCACCGACTAGTTGGCCCAATGAATAATCCAAGTTTGTGACCTCGAGCGCCGAACGCAACTTTGTCAAAAATTGATTTTTTTTTTAGACTTTGGCTATTACATAGACTAATAACCCAAGACCCCGCATAGCCGGGCGACCCCCGCTGCCACGCTCGAAGTCATTTCACCCTATAGTGAGACACTAATTTATTGTAAGTGACAGTAAACTTAGTACATCTCCATGGCAACCCTTAATGTCTGACTCTCTCTTACGCCCCACGGAACAATGGCGCGTTCCCTGTCTAGCATTGCGAGTTCCTCTCCCGCGCCCCTTCTTTTTGGCAGCTTAGGTTTTAAAGAAATAACGCGCTAAGCGGGGTATAGAGATATCTTGTATATGGGCTACTATGACCCTGAAGGACTGTTTTTTGATATATCATTCTTGCTCAGCAGTAGGCATTGGCGTTGAAGTGATGGCTGCCTATGGCCATCAGTCTTCCCGAAGAGGCGAGATATGTAAAGGTTGTCTACCTTTACAACCTCTCTTGTTGAACACTGTCTGGCACGGTATTATTTAAATTAGGAATTCCAACGTTCTTTGTCAGACGATCGGGATTCTTTCAGAGAGTTCCAAAGGGACAGCCTAAACAGCGAGTCGATTTCTATGTAATTAGCTAAAGATAAAAAAGAGAATAAATATCTATCATATATTTCGGAGTATTCATTTAGGATACTCTCCACAGTACCTACTCAGGATTTTTTAAGAAATGAAGAAGCCTAAATTTGCTACAATATAAGACTAGAATTGTCTTTGTAGACCAAATAGTTTCCGAGATAACTTTTCAAAATAGAACCGTTTTTCCCAGAACCGTTTACTCTTTACCCTTCCCCTTCTCTTCTGGGAAAAACGGTTCTATTTTGAAAAGCTTTATCTTCGAAACTATTGGGTCTACAGAGACAAGTCTACTTTTTAAATGTCTGATGAAATGAAAAGGTACTGTCAAAAACTAGTCTTAGGGGTTATAATCGCCAAAATTGGAAAAAAATGTGATTATTCGTTTTTAGGGTTCCGTAGTCAACTAGGAACCCTTATAGTTTCGCTATGTCTGCCCGTCCGTCCGTCCGTCCGCGGATAATCTCAGTGACCGTTAGCACTAGAAAGCTGAAATTTGGTACTAATATGTATATCAATCACGCCGACAAAGTAGTAAAATAAAAAGTGGAAAAAAATGTTTTATTAGGGTACCTCCCCTATACGTAAAGTGGGGAGTGATTTTTTTTTTCATTTCAACCATAATGTGTGATATATTGTTGTACCTGTCATTTCTACAAAATCACAATGAAAAGACGTGCTTTCAAATAAAGTAAAAACGGTGAAAATCGGTTCAAGCAATAAAGAATTATCCCATAAAAATCATCTTCCATACTTTAAGCTCGCGCGCAATAGTTCACTTAATTTGTCGATAGATGTCGCTGTACGTGAAACGCTCATATCATATCCTACATGGCGGTGTTATTTTAACTCTTAAGTGTCCCCCTTACTGTGACGGACGGAAAACTACGGAACCCTACACTGATCGTGGCCCGACACGCTCTTGGCCGGTTTTTTGACAAAGGTCATAAACTTGGATTATTCATTGGGCCAACATCACAAACAAGTCTGCAAAAATCAGATCTATCGGATTTGACGCCCACGATGATTGTATTAAGTTACTGAATCATAATGTAATTTCTAGAAATTTTAAACAGACCGACGCAGAACACATCAATTTTGAATTTATTCATTCATTCAAAATTGATTATATACACTATAGTATGTAAATAATCAACTTTGTAGATTTCTTAATTCATTAGGGTTCCGTACCTCGAAAGGAAAAAACGGAACCCTTATAGGATCACTTTGTTTTCCGTCCGTCCGTCCGTCTGTCGAGACCCTTTTTCTCAGGCACGCGTGGATCAAGCTGAAATTTATATCAAATACTCAAGGTCCCTTGGAGTTGTGAAAAAATCAAACTTTTAAGCCAACGCAATCAAAAGATACAGCCGTTTATGCCGCAAGGGAATCAAAATCTATAGGGTACTTCCCGTGAACTCAGAATCTGGAAATTTGGTACCTACGAAGAAACGTCTTATAGCCATCTTATAGCACAGATAAAGGAAAGATTGCGAAAACCGTAAATTTTCACACTTCCTTGATTTTTTGATCCTTTTGACACTTCCTTCTTCCGTCTCAAAATTAGACTTAGGGCCTGTTTCACAATCTCCAGATAAACTCATCTGCCAGTTAAAATTATTGCTATCCTTTTCTTCAGTCATATAAAAGAAAAGGACTGCAAACATTTATCTGACAGATATGCTTTATCTGGAGATTGTGAAATAGGCCATTAAACGTAAATTGTTTTAAGTAGTTCAGGTACTTATTGAAAATAATTTTAAGTAACTAATGTATAAATGTATCTTTCCGGTGTACCTACCTCCCTACCTAATAGGAAAATAAATTGATTATAACTAGAATGTCAAACCTAATTACCAATATTCTACTTACCCACAATATAATTTAAGAATACTAATTTTGCTCTGCATACTGGTGGGTACATAGAATTAATGAATTATGATTTCATTTCTTTTTCTTTCTTGTTATATGTACAAACATAAATAAATTAAATAAATAAAAATTTTTTTAGTTAAATCATATAATAAAAATAATTTTAAAGTTACTACCCCTATATACCTACAGGTTTGTACGGAACCCTCGGTGCGCGTGTCCGACTCGCACTTGGCCGTTTTTTTCTATTAAAGTTGCTCGAAAAGTTAAAAATAATACTTATAATAAACGCGTAATCTATACTTATAATAAACGCGTAAGGAGAAAAAAAATGTACATTGAAAATATTTTTGAAAAACTTATTCGGGGGTCTTAGAAACGTTGACTCAATACATTTCAGTGATTTTGGGAATTCTTGTCTGTCTGTCTGTGAATTTGTCCGCGCACTACGTAAAAACTACTGCACAGAATTTTACGAAATTTTGTATAGTAACAGTTTATACCCCGGAGCGACATTTAGGGTAGTTTTTATTCTGCTTACTAGCTATGATACCCGGCTTCGCTCGGGAGTTGATATGAGATTACGTGGTAGATGAAATAAAAAAACATACTATGACGTAAAAAGTAAAGAATATATTTTGAAAACATTTTCTATATTTACATGTATTTACATTTTCTCATTATTTACACTACTTGTTTATAAACAACATTTTTCATTTTATTGTCCGGGGTATATATATATAAATTTTTCGAACTTCCTACTCTTGAGCAAGCTACATATAGCTGACCGTGAAAGAAGCAGGATTCTTTGAGGTTGATGCCACAATATTTCAAAGTTTGCCCTTGCGCTTTGTTAATTGTAAAACTATAGGCTAATTTAATTGGAAACTGCAATCTTTTAAATTGAAGTGGCAATTCAGAAGAGATCAGTGGTATTCTAGGTATAAATACTGTGTGTCATTTGTTCTTTCCAGAAATAAGTTCAGCTTCAATGACATTATTCGATAGCTGTTTTACGATCATCCTCGTTCCATTACATAGTTTTGGGGAGTTGAGATTTCTGAGTAGTATGATTGGAGATCCAATTTTCAGACGAAGGCAGTGTAATGGCATTCCTGGTACTTGTAAAGAGTTTAGAAGTTCAGTAGGAAAGTTGACACTTTCTTCAATGGATACCATCGTGTCGATCGATTTATATACTTTCTCTTCACCAGGTATTTTCTTTAGAATATTAAAATTGATATCGTCAACAATATTATTTTTAGTGGCCAAAATTGCTCTTTGAAATAACCACTCTACGTTGGTTTAGTTCTGAATAATATTTGGATAAATTTTGTCGATTAGTTCGTTTTCAGTAGTGGCTATGTTACAGAAATCACTATTGAGTTCAATGAGGCCGGTCGTTTGGTCAGTAGGATATGTACCTTCGCCTATTTGTAAAAGTATTTTAGCAAAATGTGCTGTTGTTTCATCTTTTGATAATTCAACCCTCATGTTTTTTGTTAATTGCAGTATTTGTACTTGCGGCCAGAGATGTGACTTTTTTAAGCATGCATTGATCTCGTCTGCTGGTGTTGATTTGGGAATAACTGGAAGTTTTTGTCGAAAATCTCCTGAGAGTATGAGTAGAGCTCCTCCCATCATTTCAGAGTTTTTTCGCAATTCTTGTAATGTTCTGTCCATGGCTTCTAGTGATTTTTTATGGGCCATGGTGCATTCATCCCAGAAGATAATTTTAGCATGTTTTAGAAGTTGACCCCGTCCAGATTTTCCTGAGATTTTACATACCGGGAATTGTTGTTCGGCTATATTCAACGGTAGTTGTAAGGCAGAATGGGCAGTTCGTCCTCCTTCCATAAGTGTGGCTGCAATGCCGGATGATGCTAGTGCCAGTGCGATGTGTTTTTCAGCACGTATTTCCGCCAGTATTAGATTTATTAGAAACGTTTTACCGGTGCCTCCTGGTGCGTCCAAGTAAATAATTCCACCAGTGTTGTTATTTATTCGGTTCATTATAACGTTGTAAATTTTTTTTTGATTGTCATTGAGGAGTGGTTTGTTGTGAGCAATGTATTCAAGTAGTTCACTGACGTAGCTTTTTTCCTTTGTAATTTCGTAGTTTAGCACACTGAAAGTATTTCTTTGTGGTGCTGGCATTCCAATTTCTACTAAGGTCTGGTTATTTATTGCTAAACATTTATCTTCTAAGCGAATGAGTGTTTCATTGAAGATGTCGTCATTGAATTCTATAGTCAGTTCTGGATTAGCTTGTCGGATTTGGTACAATATATCATCACTCATATTCCTTTTGAAAGAGTCCCATAGCTGTTTTGGGTTTGATGGGTTACATGTTGTTAGAATTATGGCGAATAACTCTCGAATTTGTTCGGCTGAAGCTGTGAGTGTGGCTTCTTGTAGTGTCAATTCCCAGTGGTTATCGTTTTCCAATAATCCTAAACGTTGACATGCTTCTCTGTAAGTCTGGCATATGTAGCCGTCAATAGTCCTGAGATCTGTGAAACTTGTTGGTCCCCGTATTTCGTGTAACAACATTCGGAGATAGAAACATTCGGCATTGTTTGGATGTACAGTGTATACTCGACCTATTGCGTTAGTTTTCATTATTTCTGGATGACCCTCTTCTGGCATTCCTTGTTTTCGTCGTTGAAAAATTTTCCTTGTTTTGTCCCACGTATAATAAATAGGGACGTCGACATACAGTAACGTCTTTGCGAATGGATCCGTTTGGCAAAGTTGGAAAAAAGCTGTTAATGTTGTGTTCTGAGGTGGTTCGCTTGCAATTTTTCTAGCCGAGTCTTTTGTGAAGTAAACTCTCTGTCCATTCTCCAAATGTACTGCTAGATGTTGCACAGCTGGTTCGCGTTCGTGTATGGAAAAACTAAAAATCCTCCACGCTGCTTCGTTACTGTTGATGTACTTCCCATTTGGTACATGAGGATTTCATCATTTCTATTATTTTGTTCGCTATTTTGGACTATTTGAAATACTGCCATATCACTACCTTTGTTTACGTACTTACATATATATTTAATAGATTTTACTGAATTGCAATATTCAACGTTTATGTGTGCTTGGAACATTTTGTAAAGTAGTGGGTTATATGGTACTACCCATTGATTATCTATTTCCAGTTCGTCTCTGCCTTGTATTCGTATTTTTGCTGTGAAGCCACCGTTTTTCGGTGATCGTCTTCTATATTTGGGATAGCCGTCATCTTCAGTTTTTGTATCGTCCAAGTATGGTTTTGGATATTTTTTTGTACATTTTCCATCACTCATGCATGGCGCATTGAAGTTTAATGGTCCACATGGTCCCTGAATCATGTTTTTCACTACTATGTTGTATAGTTCCGGATCATTTTGTGGATTGGGAAATTCAGCTTGGATGATTTTGTCGATATCCGTGGGATAAATTTTATCGTGTAGCCATATGAGATTGTGTGAGTGAGGTAATCCTCGTTTTTGCCACTCGATTGTATACATCCAGCATCTAACGGTTCCAAAGATGTGGTATTTTGTGATGACTTCAATAAATCTTATTTGTTTTTGTCGAAAAACTCGGGCTATCATGTCGTGTCGATCCATGGAGGTTTGTCCGTATTTTAGTTGTTCTTTGATTTCTGGCCATGATGAGTTGCATGTAAATGTTATGAAGAGATCAGGTCGTCCATATTTTCTTACGTAGGTCATGGCATCTTGAGTATATTCGTGCATATGTCTTGAACTTCCTATGTATGATGAGGGTAAGATTACCATTGTTCCAATATCGTCAATATTGCCGTCATTTATGATCGCATCTCGAAGGTGGATGTATTCTTCTGTGCGTAGTTTCTTCTGATTCAGTCTTATGTAAAGCATCCGTTCTGCTTCTATTTTTGCGTACATATCTACCAGAAATTGTTGGATTAAACGGCGAGTGTTGAGAATGTGATTGTATATTTCATTGTCTCTGATCATTAAGCGCTAAGCATAGAACTCCTTGGAAGTGACTTTTTTGTTTGTTTCTATGCCTGTTTTAGGATGAATTTGTTTTATATTGAAATGCTCCTCCTCCTCCATCCTCTCCGTGCAGAAATATTAACGGATATTGAAGAGCATCATATGAACGGTGTGTCTCTGCAATGCGTTGTAGTCCTTTTCTTCTTCGTTGTACAATTATGTCACGGCTTGTATTTTCATTGTCCACAATTACGACGGCGACTTCATCTATCTGAGGTGCATTAAATCTACGTTCGTGTTCTCCACGTGGTCTTTTATCGGCTCGAATTACAATTTTATAGTCATCAGAAATCATGCGGTCTAGTGTTGTTTTGAATATGTAAATCAGTTGATTGTATTTGTGTAAGATCCTCTGTACATCTTGGATTATTTCGCGTTTCAATCCAATAAAATTTGTACATCGTTGATCAATTTCGTTTTCTTCATTTCCGATGAAATATACTTGCAGAAATTTATAGTCATCGTTAGGCATTGGTAGTAACGATCCAATTTTATGATAAATTTGCCCTTGAATTGAAAATACATATTCAAATTTGTCTCTATTAGTGTCAGTCGAAGTAACACCGAAAGAAGTCATTTGAAAGCAGGAGTTGTATGATCTTATATTTTGAAGAAAGTGTTTTGATTCTGGTGTTTCTCCGGTCATGTAATGTAGAAATTCCTGTGGAGGTGCTTCCAGTGGTGGTAATCGAATTTTTCCATTCATGCAACAGAGACCTGGTGTTTCTTTACTGAATTTTTTCGCGTGGCAAAATTGGCAAATGTTATTCATTTATCCGATCACAACATATTTATGATCGTAATATTTCTTCGTCGGTTCGTAGTGGAATGCTTCCTTTGTTAGATTATCTTTTAAAATGCTCGATTCTTCAATACTTTTATTTTCTTTTCTTTCTTCGCTTTTTCCGCTTCTCAGGGTGCTCATTCTGGTTCGTTGATTTTGTAAACGTGCTTCGCGCTCTTCTTCCGTTTCATTTCTTCGATTTTCTTTTTGTTTCCGCCGTTTCGCTGCAGAACTGGCAAGATCTCCACCTCTTTTACGTCTAGGCATTGTATTCTGTAAAATATAAATTAAATGAACATTTTATAGACAAATATATTGTTACGTAAACGTGGAGCACGTTGAGACAAAGAAAAAAAAAATATTTAATCTTCAAGCGGTCGCGCGATATTTTGTTTACGGCCAAAGTATATAGAAGGCATCGATTCAACGCCGCGCGACTATTTGAAAGTTAAGGAAATTACAATTAAAAGAAAAAAAAACCATTAGAATTAATTAAATACACTATTAAAAATACTCACATTTGATATTTCACAATAAAGGCTCACACACAGATAACTTCTTTCTTTTTCGTTTCGAAATCGCTTGTTTCGCTGTTCAAATCAAACTAACTCTGGCGGGTGACACCGGGCTCTTATATATTCAGAAAGCTAGGCTCTAGGATATTCGGGAAAGTTGGCGCTAGGATATTCGAGAAAGTTTGGGAATAATCGTTCGTTTAAGTCCATATTGTGTACAATGAATGAAATTCAACTATTCGACAACAGATGGCGCCACTTTGGACAATGAATGAAGTTCAACTACTCGACAACAGATGGCGCCACTACACTTACTTTCCGAGTTGAAGGGTTGGAAAAGCCCTTATATCTTTAAAGACACACCCTTTAGGTTAAAACGGGAACTTTCTTGTTCGAGGGGGAATAAAGGGCTATCACACTATATAAGTCCCTTTATCGTGCTGGGACTCCTTTTTAAGTTTTATCGGCACGCACATTTTCTCAACATAGTTTTATTATATATAATGATGATTAAAAACATAATTTTCTTAAAAAAATAGTTCTCAAAAATGGTCACAGATGGCGCTGTATAGGTAACCTGTATACTGTAAACAAACATTATTTAAGGATGTCTTTAGATTAAATTATGCGATTCGGTCGGTTGCGTTCCGCCGAGGTTTAACCCATGGTTTTTTAAATGCTTTCCCAATTTAAGGATTGCGGGTTAAATATTTATTATTTTCAAAACGTCTTACTTCGTTTTGGAAATTTGTAAGTATCCGGACATATATTGTGATCCATTAATACCCGGATGTACTTTATTCTCAACTTAAAAATAATCTATTTATCAATACTATTTATGAAACTTACAATTATAATATACATAAAAACAAATAAAACAGGTAGTTACGATTTATCCATTTCGATTTACCCGATAGCAAAAATTGTACCGTTTGTGAGAGCAACATGTTTTATCTCGCTTTAACAGCTGATTGCAATAAAAAGGGTAGTCATGAATCTAACAATTACTAGCTATCACGCTGCTGATGAAGAAATTCTCACTGCGACGCTCCGGGCCTGGGCCTACGCCGTACTCGGCGTATGGCTTTCGCAGACATTGTCACTCACTTTCGGGCCTCCGGCCCTCAGATTTAGCTAAAATTCTTCGCTATTGAGATATGTCCGGTCCCTGACATGCTGCATCTGCTGAAGCAATTCTCGCTGCGATTCTCCGGGCCTGGGTCCTGCGCGGTACTCGCCCTATGGCCTTCGCGATATTGCCGCTCAGCGCGTCACAGCTTCGGCGTTCGGGTTCACCAAAAAACTTTACCATTGAGTTTTGTGGGGACCCTTTCATGCTCCTGCTGAAACAATTCTTGGCCTGCTGCTAAGGCTTGCAATTATTCGAATATTATTGGAATAATACGAATATTTCGAATAATTTCCATACAAATTACTATTCGAAATATTCGGATTGCAAGTCCTACCTGCTGCTGCTAAAGCAGTTTTCGCTGGGACGTTGCACTCACACGCTACCTCACGCTCATACCTTCAGCGTTTGACCCTCTGTTCGAAACATGTTCTCCTGCAGGAACTCGGCCATTAGCATTCGCAGGTCTCGACGCACACCTTTTAGTGAGTTATCTTTCTCACGGATGAACTAATAAATTTAGATAGATATTTATATGTAGAACGCGTAAATTCTACACTAATGGCCTGGATAGTAAATGAAAATGACTAAACCTCCCACACACGCGGGCGAAGCCGCGGGTACAGCTAGTATGTAATATATTATGAATAATCTTCACGGAATGAGAATTTTACAACTTTTGAATATTTAGATTGGATTCTTGTTATTTGGCTCTCCTTAAGACGTCATTACCCGTGTAGGTATTGTACGAAATCATAACAAAATAAATTACTTTATTATCGTACTAGTAAAATCAAGATTACTCTCAAGATAATAATTATGACTAATAAAATTAAATAGGTACTGTAAATATAATAAACCAGTGTACATCGAATAAACTAATCGGAGTTTGTATCAGTTTTCGTGAAAATGAAGTGGTATGTTTTCGTATCTGTCGCTCTGGCAGGTAGGATTATGATTACCGTTGTTTTTAGGATTCCGTACCTAAAAAGGAAAAAACGGAACCCTTATAGGATCACTTTGTTGTCCGTCCGTCCGTCCGTCCATCCGTCTGTCAAGACCCTTTTTCTTAGGAACGCGAGAAGGTATCAAGCTGAAATTTATATCAAATACTCCGGTCTCCTGTCCCTTAGAGTTGTGAAAAAATAAAACTTCTAAGCCAACGCAATCAAAAGATACAGCTGTTTATGCCGCAATTTTCCGCAAAATTTCGAAACTCGCAAGGGAATCAAAACCTACAGGGTACTTCCCGTGAACTCAGAATCTTGAAATTTGGTACGAAGCAACGTCTTATAGCACAGATTAAGGAAAAATTACGAAAACCGTAAATTTTTAGTTGCATCATATAATAAAAATATTTTTAATAATTTTAAAGTTACTACCCCTATATACCTACAGGTTTGTACGGAACCCTCGGTGCGCTAGTCCGACTCGCACTTGGCCGATTTTTTTGTACAGTTAGTGGCAATAATATTTTTTCTACTCGTCGACTATAATGCTTGAATTGAGACTTTGTAGACCGAACAAAAACGCATATTTTTAGATGGATCTTTTATGGTCGCATATTTTAGCATCGTCGATGATGCTGAAATGGATTTCCCTACAATATTATAGAACGGTCGGGAGATTTAAGTTACTAAATTGTATAGAGGAAGAGGTTGTAAGGCATTCGTCGAACTTAATTCTTACCGGCTTACCTATTTTGAGCACTCATAAAAAATATTGTATAGAATAGCGACATTATTAAACTTTTCATGTACTCGACTGAAAAGCTCTTCATTATGTCACGATTGTATAATAGTAGTTTATGTAACTGTTACATAATAAGGCCTAATTACGTACAGTTGCATACACTGCTTTATCTACACTCATATTATTTATCCTAAATGCCGTATTCCGAAACCATATTGCACCGCCATGGCCAACTCGATTGTGCCGGCGGTCGGGGAGGCGCGTGTCGGCGGCCGCGCGGGAGCGTGCAGGTGTACATTATGTTATCAAAACTAAAACACATCAATAGTTGAGCATGTAAAGTTAAAATTACGTTACGGCCACAGATAAAAAGCTTATCATAGTAAAATCGGTAATGCTAGACATTGCCTACCGTTTTCGAACACGTTTTAGAGAACTTACAATATGAGTGTAGATAAAATACACGCAACAAGCAAAGCTGAGCAAGAGATTATTAAAGGCAAATGTAACTATGTAATTTATTTGTGTATAAAATACTATTTTAACATACTGTAAACTCGTCCAAATAGTTGAATCAGTACGTAAGTCATATACGTAAATGATGTATTTCTTTCCAATCTATCCTCCTAATCTTTATATAAGTAGTAAATTAAAAGGAACAACAGGTTAAATATAACGAGATCAGACTCGATAATCCCCTTTATACTTCGCCATTACTGTAATAGATAGTTATCGTCAAGATATAAAAGAGCATTCACATATATGCTAGTCAAGTCCGACTGCCTGCATATATCTGTCTCATATAGAATTGCACATTTTAGCTACGTCTGCGATTATGTTAATAGAGACCTCCCTGCAGTAGGATGCGAGCGACATTTGTCTACTCCATCATCCGGCCACTCGGTACCACCTCCGATGGCCACCCGGGCAACTGCATTCCCAATTAACCCCCTTATTTCCTAATCACCACCTAGAAATGCCACCAAAACTTCAGAAGCGGCCGGCTATAGGTACGCCCCCGCTCTTCCCTACGGAGGTTGGCCAACCTAATCTCTTGCAAGCGGTGGCTGACACCGCTGCAGCGGCAAAGGCTCTTGCCTCAGCTTCCGGTGTAAAGAAACTGGAACTACCGCAATTCTTCGCTTACACGCTACAATAGTTACAATTCAAACGTACCTACACCAATTACCAAAGCAAATTTTCTCCTCTAAATAACATTAACTTGGGTGGGTAATAAACTAATAACTTAAAAGAACTAGGAATCTTGTCTAACAAGGTACGCAATTCTATTTCTACTATCAAGTTAATGAACCATTTGGAATACCTATACTCGCCCGAGTTGTTCCACGCCGTTCTTGGCAAACTCAACCCTACAATGAAAATGCGGTGGACAGACTTCGCCATATTAGATGTCACAGGTCGACCTAAGCTAGAAATACTCTCAGATTTTTTGAGGCGCGAGTTAGATCAACACATACGGTTTGGCATGTCGCCCGAGTTTATTGCGACACAATCACAATAAAATTATACTATTGAAAAGTCACACAAGCGTGAAAATGTTCATAGTGCAGTCAAAATCGTTAAAAAAGGGTATTACCGAAAAACAAAATGCGCAATTGTTGGCAACCATGGTGCCAAGCTGTGAGGGCAACATCTGGCGGCGCAGGCAGGCACCACGAACAACTCCAACATGGTGACACAGTATCACCTGCAGGGCAGCTACGTCATAGCACCAGGTGGCAGGTGGCAGGTGCCCCCTCCAGTCGAAGCACCTGGACGACGGTCCGGAGGGGATACCGAGCCCATAAAAGGAGCTGCACGACCGGCAGGAGCTCTTTTTGGTGCCCCACCGATACTTGCTAGGTTTTCCAAGTGTTTATTGTGGTTGTTAATTGTTTTGTAAATATATTAATTATAAATAAACGTATTAATTAAACTCAAGTATTTCATCACTACCTATCTTTAAAGTAATCTCCTTACATCAGAAGTGTTCTTTCTTACCTTCGCCCAAATGGGTAAGCGTAGTAAACGCTCAAAAGCTAAACGGAAGCGACAACGTTCGAGTTCGAGTTCATCAAGCGCCATTAGCGTGTCTACCGCGAGAACTCCGTCACCTCCACCACCAAAAAGGAAAAAGGTATCACATAAAGCTGATGCCCTAATTGTGAGTACGAGCAATATTCCTACCCTGCATAATATGATACCGGAGTTTAACCCACTGAACGATGACGTAAGTGCTTGGCTTAATATAATCATGAACTACGCGCATACTTTTTCATGGACTGACGAAATTATCCGATATCAGGCTCTCAATAAATTAAAAGGTCCCGCCAAAGTATGGTACGATTCTCTGTTGCGCACCGATTGTTCTTGGCCCACGTGGAAATGGGAGGACTGGAAGAGAAAGTTAGCAGCTAGTTTTCAACGGCGTCGAAATATGTTTGAATTGTTAAAGGAAATTGTCGAAAATAAGCCAAACGATAACCAGTCGCTCTACGAGTTTTTTTTTGAACAGAAATGCAAAATTGATAGATTATCCTTGGGTTTTTCGGAACAAGATATAATTTCTATTATTGTGGGCAATATAGGAGATTGCGGTATAGGTGCAGCTATCGAAGCTACCAATTTCGGAACTAGTGACAATTTAGCAAGCTTTTTACATGGCCGCGTATATAAAGCTACAAGAACCGCGAAACAATTAGGCGCGAACTCACGAGATATTCCGACGAAAAGTGAAACTCAGCCATCAGTAAGTCACAACATTTCGTCGGTCGAGTCTACCAGTTCTACTAACGTATCCGAACGATCCACTGCCGTACGGGGTAATAGTAATCAAACCCAGCAACGAAAACAGATCAAATGCTATAACTGTGGCGGTAATCATACAAAAGCAAATTGTGATAATAAAGTTGTGAATAAAAAACAATGCACTTATTGCAACAAGCAAGGGCACTTGGAAACGGAATGTTATCATAAAAAGAATGCAGTTAAAATGGAGAAACATGAAACTAAACTCGTGTCTACCTCTGACCCGCAGAATAGATTTTTTAAAAACATTGTAATGAATGATTTTGAACACGAAGCTTTTATTGACCCCGGGAGTAGTTGTTCAATTATATCGACATCTTTGGTTAAAAAACAAGGCATAAGAACTGTTTTGCTGCTCTTGCCTGTTACATTGCAGAGTTTTAAAAAGAAAAGTATAGAGACAGTTACGCACAAAGTAACAGTTGATCTGAAATTCGATTCGGTGTGTTTGACGGGAATAGATTTTTATGTCATGGATGATTTAGCAGACTGTGACATACTGATAGGCAGGAACGTGACCGAACGCGATGATTTAATGTACTCACGAATAGGGAATTCATTAAAGTTTGATTATGACTCTTCTTTTAAAGAATTCTGTAACATGGTAACTGATCTTGAATTAGATGCGGATTCCCACCAGAACGAATTGATAGCGCTTTTTAGAAAGTATGACGGTTGTGTTGCGTCAAATATTAAAGACCTAGGTAAAGTCAATGGCCATGAAATGACAATTAACGTAACTACTCCTCAGCCAGTTCAATGCAGACCCTTTAGAGCTTCTATTCCGGATCGTACAATAATTCGTGAAATGGTGAATGAGCTTTTGGAAAACAATATTATTCGGGAAAGCAAATCACCGTATGCAAGCCCAGCTTTGCTAGTTAATAAGAAAAACGGAGAGAAAAGGCTCTGCATTGACTATCGGGCATTGAATAAAATCACGGTTAAAGACAAATATCCCATGCCTCGTATTGAGGAACTGATTGACAGACTTCAAGGTCATAAATGTTTTACGAGTTTAGATCTAAAAAGCGGGTACTATCAAATCGCGATGAGTGAAGAATCTATACCTCTGAGCGCTTTCGTAACAGAAGACGCGCATTACGAGTTTTTGAGGCTGCCATTCGGACTTGCTAATGCGCCTAGCTGTTTTCAGAGCATGATGAACAAGGTATTGGGGAGTTTGCGTTTTGGAAACGTAATACTTTACTTAGATGACGTGTACTTAGTAACAGAAACAGTCGAAGATAATTTGATATTGCTAGAGAAGGTTCTTAAAATATTTAAAGAAAACGGACTGACTTTAAACCTAAAGAAGTGTCATTTTTTCAAAAAAGAGATTGATTTTCTCGGATACAAAATTAAGGCAGATTGTATGATGCCCAACGAATCTAAGTTAGAAGCCGTACATAAATTTGCAGTTCCTAAAACAGTCCATCAATTACGGCAATTTCTTGGTTTGATAAATTATTTCAGGAAATTTATTAAAGACTGTGCTATTATTTCCGCACCACTGACTAAGTTATTAAAAAATGACACTACTTGGGAATGGAATTCAGTACATGAAGAGGCATTTCAGTTACTTAAAAGTAAATTAACGTCGGATAGTGTTTTAATTATGTTCGATCCAAACAAAGAAAATGTATTATATACAGACGCGAGTAGAGATGGTATCGCGGGAATACTGATGCAGGTTACAAGCGAAGGTGAAAAACCTGTACATTTTTACAGTAGACAGACTACGTCGGATGAAAAGAAGCTCCCATTCATTCGAATTGGAACTTTTGGCCGTTGTTTGTTCCCTGCAAAAGTTTCGGCTATACTTACTTGGGTCAACCTTTAAAATTGTTACCGATTGTAATGCAGTTAGATTTGCTTTGTCCAAAAAAGACATTATTCCTCGGATTGCACGCTGGGTTTTGTCTACGCAAGAGTTTTCTTTCGATATAGTCCATCGAGAAGGTACTCGAATGCAACACGTGGATGCGTTAAGTCGAAACCCCGTGCCATCCGGAGAAAAATCTGAAACTTAAATCATTATGTCAATAACTGAATCGGACTGGTTGCTTTCGGTACAATTACAGGACCCAGAGTTAAAAAACATTAAAAGCATTATAGAATCGGGGAATGTTGATAGCAACAAAACAATTTTTTCCCAATATGAGGTCTTAGGTGGAAAAGTCTACAGAAGGACTGCCCATGGTCGTCGCTGGGTTGTGCCAAGAAAATGCATTTGGCAAATAATTAAGTATAACCATGACGACCTGGGGCATTTTTCTTTAGATAAAACGGTTGAGCGTATAAGAAGTCAGTATTGGTTTGCAAAAATGAGACACATTGTAAAGAAATACATAAAAAATTGCTTAAATTGTATTTACTATAAAAATAAAGGCGGACCTAAAGAGGGAGAATTATACCCACTTCCCAAATACGCTCAACCTTTTCACACACTCCATCTGGACCACCTAGGCCCTTTTGTAAAAACAAAATCGAAAAATGAGCATTTACTAGTAATCGTTGACGCGTTTACAAAATTTGTTTTTATATCAGCCGTACCATCAACAAAATCATCTTGTGCAATAAAAGAATTAGAGAATATTTCAAAATCATTCGGTAACCCTAAAAGAATAATAACGGATGCCGGGTCATGTTTCACTTCAAACGAGTTCATTGAATACTGTTTAGGTAAAAATATCCACTTGCACACTATAGCAACAGGGATGCCACGTTCAAACGGTCAAGTTGAGCGCTTTAATAAAACGATTTTAGAATATTTAAAAACAATCGGCGCGGACACGACAGATGATAGATGGGACCAATATATCAAACCCTTACAGCAAGGTTTGAATACTACTTTCCATAAAACTATTAAATCGGTACCGAGCGAGGTCTTTCTTGGCTATCGATTGCGCATGGACAGTGATAGTTTGGCCCCGGATAATGACTCACAACAATTAATAGACGTGACAAAGTTGCGCGAGAAAGCTCATGAAAATATTAGAGCTGACGCTGAAGCCCAAAAGCAGAGATTTGGCCGGTCAAGAATTAAGGCTCGGAAGTATACAGACGGTGATTTGGTTTTAATTAAAATTCAAAGCCAAAACAATGACGGTAAAAGTAGAAAGCTCTTACCTACATTTAAAGGCCCATTTCAAGTAAATAAAGTATTGGGTAATGACAGATATGAGGTGACGGATGTAAAAGGTAGTGAGAGAACCTCTAAAAAGTATACTGGTATTACATCGGCAGAAAATATAAAACCATGGATAAAAATTGACGACTGGGACTTTTGTTAATCAACAGTATGTATCATATGTATTTACTTTTTAATGTCTTTCATGTTTAGTTCTGCTAAGCTATATAATATTTTGTCATAATTATTTCATTCAAAAATTGTATCCTTGTGTGCCATTACCAATAGTTTCCATTAACCGTGTTGGCAAGATGAATAATACACTCTTAGTAAGATGAAATGAAGATTTTATTTAAAAAGCATTTTGCATAGGTAAATTTATGGTTAGGCGAGTCAAGATAAAAATGCAAGGTTGACGGGATCATTGCGACATGCGATACTCCCATCATAACTGCCAACCAAGTTAAACTTGAAAATCTTAAGTGCGGCGAAATGCCCTTTAAGTGCAAGTTGTTCCGATGAATAAAGGTCAAAAAACTAAGTGCGGCTACAGCCCTTTAGTTGGTACCTGAGATTCGGGACTTGGATGGAGTAATGTGGGATTTTGCAAGTTGAGATGTTTTCCGTGCTAGACGCGAACAATATGTACTAATGGTGATGTGGTTGTGTTACAGCATTTCATCTTAACTCGTGAGGTGCCCGAGGCGGGCCCCTTGCAGGAGGGCCGTGTTGGCAACCATGGTGCCAAGCTGTGAGGGCAACATCTGGCGGCGCAGGCAGGCACCACGAACAACTCCAACATGGTGACACAGTATCACCTGCAGGGCAGCTACGTCATAGCACCAGGTGGCAGGTGGCAGGTGCCCCCTCCAGTCGAAGCACCTGGACGACGGTCCGGAGGGGATACCGAGCCCATAAAAGGAGCTGCACGACCGGCAGGAGCTCTTTTTGGTGCCCCACCGATACTTGCTAGGTTTTCCAAGTGTTTATTGTGGTTGTTAATTGTTTTGTAAATATATTAATTATAAATAAACGTATTAATTAAACTCAAGTATTTCATCACTACCTATCTTTAAAGTAATCTCCTTACACAATTTTGTAAAAAGGACCACAATAGAAAATATTGTCCTAAGTTTACATCTTTATCTATTTACATCTTTATATGAGCGATGGCAATGGTTGTGGGAAGAAAAGGTTTGCTATAAGTGTTTAAAGGCTAATGCTCACAAGTGGAATACGTGCATGGCCGACCCATGCGGCGTAGACGGCTGCTCCATACGTCACAATGCACTTCTCCACCGACAGCCACCGGCTCCACTCGTGGATGTTCTGCACGACTAAGCTACTAGTAATTATGTTTTACAGCTTCATTCTTTGCGATTTATATATTTAACATAGTGTAGTAGCACCCCCAAGCATCAGCCTTGCACGGTTTTTAGAGTCATTTACTAGTAACATTTAAAAAAGAAAAAATGTCGGGTAACCCCACAATCCCTACCACCTCGGCGACGGTCGGTCCCCGCCATCTTTACTTCATTATTCATTCCCGTGCTCAAGCCTTCGCACGTTCTCTTAAAAATAACTAAGAAATAATAAAATAATTTTAGGGTGTTAGGTTATCTTTAAACATGGGGAAACTGAAAAGTGAAGAAGAAGAAGAGATTAGGAAGAAAATTAAAAGATTGAAATCAAAATTGCAACGACGGACACGCTGCCGCTCAAGAGTTATATACTCGTATTCTTCGGATTCTAGCGATGCAGATGGCGAGTTACGATTTCTAATTTTTTGTAAGGATTGTGATGCGTTTTTGCTAATTCCGGGCACTTACCGTCACATTTACCCTGTTGTTTGCAACAATTTAAGGTCAAGTGACCATTTTTAAGGATTGTGATGCGTTTTTGCTAATGGCGGGCACTTACCGTCACATTTTCCCTGTTTTTTGCAACAATTTAAGGACAGGGACCATTTGTAAGGATTGTGATGCGTTTTTGCTAATTGCGGGCACTTACCGTCATATTTATCCTGTGTTTTGCAACAATTTAAAGTCAAGTGACCATTTGTAAGGATTGTGATGCGTATTTGCTAAATACGGGCTCTTACTGTCACGCTAATCCTTCCTGGGCTCGTTTCCGCATTTTCTGGACAAAATACAGAACTCGTGGTTCTTTCCAGACGACATGATAGTCGATTCTGAGTCACATGAGGAGCGAGGCTCGTCGCACGATGACCACATGGAGTCATCGCCGTCGTCGCCCACCGCCGCATCGTCGTCGCTGTCGACACCAGTTCCGGGCCCCTCGCAGCAGCCGTCCCAGCTCTCAACGCAACAACATCCGCCACGACCAGCTTCCCCGCGCCCGGGTCCGTCGTCTGCTCCAGATGAACCATACACTCGACCCCAGGCACATTCGTCGTCCCCAGACGACCAGGAGCTCGACGATGACATTTTGTTAATGCTGGGCGACGCGCCGAAACCAGAAATGGCGTTAAGTGATAGCATACACAAGGACGTGGCCAGTAGGTGGCACGAAATCTTACTAAAAGGTTTGCAAAAGGAGGTCAAAGAAAAGCTTCTTCAAGAGTACCTCGTGCCCAGGAACTGTGACCTGCTAGTTGCTCCTATTCTTAATCCGGAGGCCAAAGCGGCATTAACAGATAGTCTTATTAAAAGAGATTATTCCATAATGCAAAATCAGAAACAATTAGGAGTCGCTTTTTCTGCCCTCGCAAAAGCCATGGATTTGCTCGTTTTGCTTAAACAGGATGCATCTGCACAAAAAATATTGAAACCTGTGAGCGACGCTTGTCGTATTTTGTGCGATAGTCACTATTTAGAAACCAAGACTCGTCGATACTTCGATCTCGGATCTTCGGTCTCAAAGATACTCTCAGTAATACGATTAGATGTGGTTTTCTCTTTGGGGATAATGTATCTGACAAATTAAAAGCCGCTCAGTCCATTCAAAAGTCTAGGGGATACACTAAAAATACGCCGAAAACGTTTAATAATCGTTTTAATAAAAATAATTTTGCTCTCAATAAAAACAACAATTAAAAAAACAATCCAAACTTCAAACCCCTGCATCGGAGGACACAGAGCAGGCCAGATGCAGGGCAGTACCGGCCGCCGCCGCGCCCGGACCGCGCCAGCAGCGCCCGGCGCCGCCCGTGCTCGCCGCCGCCGCAGCGCCGCAGCTACAACCGTTACCGGAGCTACAACAGGAGATAGCTGACAACGAGGTATGCAGAGTGCCTATGAAATTATACGCAAAAATTCTACAATGAACCCAAGGGTATAAGATTCCTCTTATTGCTGTTCCAACCAGGAGTGAGTGTCCTGCCGTTTATTCGAAAACAAGGTCGGAACAATCTGATTATGAAAGAGACTTAAACTTTTAGACATTAATGATATTTGAATATGTGAACATAATACAAACGAATTCATCTCTAGTTTTCTTTGGTATCTAAGCTAAATGTTAAAAAATGGTTTATTTAAATTTAAAATGCCTTAATACATTTACAGAAACACGGCATTTTTAAAGTGAAGACTATGGAACCACTTCCAAATTAGGTACTAAGGATTGTTTTATTTCCATTGATATTAAAGATGCGAACCTGTTGGTTCCGATATATGGGCCACATAAGAAATATTACACTTTATATTCAATTATGATTTATATTAATTTAATTCACTCGCGTTTTGTTTATGTACACCATGTGTATTTACAAAAATGCTTAAACCTACAGTTGAATATTTAGGACTAAATAACTATCTATCATGGATATATCAGTATATGAATGCCTGGCTAATGTCACTGCTACTGAATCCTTATTAGAATATTTAGGTTTTATTATTAATAGCAAAGCTGCTTTACTCCAAGCACAAAATATTATTTTTTAGGATTTGTTTTTGACTCACGGAGGATGGTCTTAACGTTACCCGATTCAAAAAGAAATAAAATAAATGATATAGGTTTAACATTCCTGAAAATATGTAAATGTTAATTACGAGAATTCGTTAGGTTAATTGGTCTCCTAATATCTGCATGCCCTGCTATACAATTTATGCTTGGTTATACACTATTAAGCTTTTGAAACGTCATAAATACACATTAATGAGTTGGAGTTAAAATATCAACACTCAAAGAAAACTGTGAGGCTGTTAGCTATCTCGTACTTAATTTTCTGATACCGAGTGGGTCCTAAGTATTGATGCATTCGTTGAAATAAAACAAAGTTTCGGTATGCCTGAAATCGATTTATTTGCAAGCCGTTGTAATACCAAATGTTACCTGTACGTTACCTGGAAGAACGACCCTGATGCATGGATAATAATTGATAATATACGCTTTAATTTTTTCCGGGAAAAAATATTAACTTTTACGCCATTCCACCATTTTCAATAATTTTGAAAGTCATACGGAAAATTATTTATGATAAAGCTGTGACGGTATACTTGTTGTTCCAACTTGGCCTAATACACAGTTAATGTTCCCATTGATTTTAAACTATTAGTTCAAGAACCCATTTACTTTAGGCCTAGTGCTAATTTGCTAACGTCTCCTTTCAGATCGACTCAAAATTTACACAGGACCCTGTCGTTGATTGCCGCTAAATTATCAGGGACTCGTTATTAGACAGATCATTATCTGCAAGATCTGTCGAAATTATGCTATTTTCATTATCTGACAACACAGACAAACATTACCCTTGTAACAAAGCTTATATTGATTATTGTAAAACCTATGAACATGATTATATGGAAATATCAGTACCGATTATCATTGATTTTCTGACCCGTATCTTTGATAAAGGAGCTAAGTTTGAAATGATAAATAATTACAAATAAGCTATTGCATTATTATTAGGATACACTTTAAATAATAATCTAATCAAACGATTTATGAAGGGCGCTTTCAAATTAAGACCAACATTACCGAAATATACAAAAAAAAAAATGGCCTAATGATAGTCTTAATTTGGAAACGCTCTCAAAGAAAACACTTACCTTATTGGCTTTATGCTCATCGAGTACCTACACACATTTTTGTTAATATAATTGAGTAACGTTAATATAAAAGCGATTCAAGGATAGTTATCAAAATTCCAGATTTATTAGAAACATAGCCACCTCTTTCAGTTTCAACCTCTTCTCAGGCTTCCATTTTTTAACGAACGTCCTGAAATTTGCCCTGCGAGATGCCTAAAGACATACAAAAATAAAACAAAAACACTGAAACTTTCGAATTACCAAGCTTTATTTATCAGTTTGAAAAAACCATACAATAAAGTTACATCTCAAACACAGTTCACGGATAAAAATAACACTACGTGATAGCGGATTAGACACTTCTATTTTCACTGCACACAGTACTCTCCATTCGGCCACATCCCATCGTTTTGGCTGTCCAAAAAGATGGGTCTTCATCTTATCCGTAAGACTGCAGGGTAGACTGATTCCTCAAGCGTATTTGCAGAATATTATCACAAGCAAATTATCACTGATTGTAACCAATTTGCTCGTTTGATCCTTTCTTCTGCCGAAGACCTGTAAATAAAATAAATAATTATTAATAAAAGCAATAATTATCGTACATGCATTGCTTATTTCATGTCTTAACGTTAAATAAATAAGACGTATAATTACAAGTATTTATA
Source organism: Pammene aurita (assembly GCA_947086415.1). NCBI lineage: Eukaryota > Metazoa > Arthropoda > Insecta > Lepidoptera > Tortricidae > Pammene > Pammene aurita. Next base: position 12,477,912 of record OX352296.1, on the reverse strand, counting down.
GTACGTAAGGATGGTAATATAAGAGTATAATTATGATTGTCATGTTTACAAATGTGAAACACTATAACGATTATATATCAACAGTGGTATTACTTACCAATATAAACCCTTGAATCCTGTACGATTTATTTCACATTGATTGCTCTGAACATCCTACACTATGTTAAATATATAAATCGCAAAGAATGAAGCTGTAAAACATAATTGAAGATCAAACGAACTTACCAAGTGAAGTTCGATCGAAATTATGTGAACAGCTTCATTCGACGCGATTTACAACAACCCACCCTCTAATTGTAAATACATCAAGTACACAGCTTAGTCTGTGGTGCACAATTATGCCCTACCCTCATTATAAAGATGTGAAATAAATACGTTCGAATAATGCTATAAACAAATGAAGTAAAGATGGCGGGGACCGACCGTCGCCGAGGTGGTAGGGATTGTGGGGTTACCCGACATTTTTTCTTTTTTAAATGTTACTAGTAAATGACTCTAAAAACCGTGCAAGGCTGATGCTTGGGGGTGCTACTACACTATGTTAAATATATAAATCGCGTCGAATGAAGCTGTTCACATAATTTCGATCGAACTTCACTTGGTAAGTTCGTTTGATCTTCAATAATATTGATAACACATTTCCGACAACACTGGAAAATTATTTGCCAAACACTTGTTTCTACCAAGCTACCGATGATAAAGTTATAGTGTCTTCCACCTCTACCGCAAAAAACAAACGGCTCTCCGCCCACGCGCCCCCTTGAAGGTGGTCCCTGTCACAGTCACGGGCCCTATTGGAACCTGTAATGTGTACACGTTCCTCGATGACGAGAGCACGGCTACACTTATAGATTCCAGCATAGCCGCGCGCATAGGGGCGACTGGGCCGAAAGAGACCATTACCGCAGGGCTCTTGTACTGGACCCGTAAGTTATTTAATGCACGTGAACAGCCTTTGCGGTGTGCTCAGGCACTGCTCGGCGCTCATGTTCGCAGACGATCTGTGCATACTGCGCGCCGGCGGTGCGGGCGAGCTGCCTGACACCTGCCGCTTGGTGCAGCAAGATGTCGATGCTGTAGCCCGTTGGTCACATGACAATGGTATAGTGCTTAATGCTAATAAAACTCATCTATTGATAATTAGATCTCCCTACTTAGATGTTTCCAATCCGCCACTTCCCATCATAACCCATGACTTTTCTTGTTTGCACAATGATAAATTAGATTGCCACTGTAACCCTATCTCTCGAGTTAACTGTGTAACGTATTTAGGTCTTAAAGTAGATGAGCACTTTTCTTGGAATCAGCATGTAGGTTTTGTTTATAGCAAGCTCAAAGTATTATTAGGAAGATTTTATTATCTGAGATTTAAAGTTCCTTTGCATATTCTTAAGTATATATATGTATCCCTAGTTGAATCAATAATAGGTTATGCGCTTGACTGTTACGGATTAACAACTAATTTAAACAAATTAGAATGTATGCAAATTAGATTTCTCAAACTTCTAGTTAGTAATAAAACGAAAGATAAAAATAAAAATGACTAAGTATATAAAGTTATTCAAAATTTGTAACATTCTTCCGGTTAGCCTTAAGCATAAATATTTAATGTTATATAAGAACCATGGCAGTCAGGAGCACACCCCGTTACTTCGTAACGATATTTGTGTTACCAGGTCGGTGTCTGCGGGCAAGTTTGTCGTACCCAGAGTCGCGAATTACTACGGTGATAGGTGTCTTCACAAACGTTTACCCTATATACTTAACAGCCTGCCCGCTGACATCAGGCAGGAAGCCAATAAAGTTAAGTTCGGAAAAAAGCTGCGTACTTACCTTGTAAATTGCATAAGTTAATTTTTCATAAGCTTAATGTATAGATGTTACCTTTAGATAAATAAGAGTAGAGACTGCACGATCCCACAGTCAAACCGTGAAAACTGTTTTGTGGAACCCTTTATTTGTGTAAGCTGTATCTTTTTCATGTTAATAAATAAATAATAAATAAATAATTACTGTAAATGGTGTATGTCGTCTCGAGTGTCATGTATATGAAACATTTTTAGTTAAAAACACTCGACTTTAAATTTACGACCGCAGTCACTAAAACGCGAAAACATTGAATCCTCTTCACATTTAGCCGATTCAGTCGATGTTTTAATATGAAGACGCTACGCAGACTATTTAAATAGGTGCCGAACATTGGCATTTGTCAATCACCCGCGACGTTCGTGCAGATAGAATCAATGAGCCAGCCGCCTGTTTGACGGCACTTGGCTGGACTTTGTAGTTTGTACTGCGTTGTTTCCAGCAAAACGAAGTTGGTTGCATTCGTGAATCACACACACACCAACATCATTGATAACATTAACGATGATAATATAGAGACTTTAATCAAAGAGACTAACTAAGAGTTTAGATTTAAACTCGACTCTATAGGAATCGTCAAAACTGAATCTTTACATAGTAAACAAGACCAGCGCGCAGTTGACATTTTGAAAGCAACTACCACGCGACTGCCCACTGGTCGATTTGAGGTAAGCATGCCGTGGCGTGACGGTATACAGTGTGTCCCCGATAGTTACCCACAGGCGATGTCACGTTTATTAAGTTTGGAACGGCGTACCTAAAGAAGTTGAGTTTGGTAACGCATATACCGCTTTTATAAATAACATGGTTTCGAAGGGTTATGCGGAAGAATGTGCACAGTCTACATACTACGCACATTATAACAAAGAATCTGACAGCAACCGTCTTTACCTTCCACATTTTGGTATACATCACCCTCAAAAACGAAAGGTCAGGGTAGTCCATGATGCCGCAGCCAGGAATGAGGGAGTCAGCCTGAACTACTTACTGCTATCAGGGCCTGACCTACTACCATCGTAGTATATAGTTCGCACTTATCTTTGGACAGACTCAATGACTGTCCTTCAATGGCTACACAGTGACGCCTTTCGTTGCTCATCGCCTTGGTGAAATGTTGGAAAATTCTTCTGTCAAAGACTAGCGCTGGGTACCGACAGACTAAAATGTAGCTGATGACACAACTAGACTGCGTCCAATCAACTTAAACTCTTTACATAGATGGTTTTGTGGTCCATCGTTTCTTCTTAAGTCCCCAGAGGGCTGGCCCGTAGAGCCACTTAATATCTCACCAGTTCGCGGAGAGCTCAAATGTCAACTGAACGAATTGGTGGGACTTACGTCAGTTAACACAATTTTGCCCGCCCCAGTCACGGCTAATTTAGATCGTTTCAGTGAACGGTTTCGTTTATTGCCTGCCCGGGTATTTCCAGCTGCGGCAATTTATGGCAATATTTTGGCTTCTATTCGAAATCCGAAATCAAATAATAGCGGAGTATCTCGCTCCCATTTAAACTCTTCGTCAGCGTCCATCACTCTGCAACCCCTGAACGCTGATTTTGTAAAAGCCGCTGAAAGGCATATTTTGCAACAGATTCAACTGGATAGTTTCTCTCAGGAATATCACTGCATTCTCAACTCAAAGCCGATTCCTTCAAGCAGCCGCCTCATCAAACTATAACCCTCTCTGGGAGAAGATAAATTAATTAATATTTGTGGACAATCTTACACAAATCAACCTAGTCCCAAACTAAGCAAAGGTTGTACTATGGGTACTAGGCGACGATTCACATACTTATTTAGATACATAGGAAACACCCATAACTCAGGAACGAATATTCGTGATAAACACACAAATAAATGCCCTTACAAGGATTTGAACCCGGGACCTCCTGCTTCGTAGGCAGGGTCACTACCGACTGGGCTAGGCCGTTATAGGTTAGATGCCGATAACTTATTACACTTGGCTGGAAGGATAAAAGCCGCAGAAGTCATCGACATTGAATCACGATTCCCGATACTACTTGATGGCCGTCACCCAGTTACACGACTATTAGTTCAGTATTATCACAGAAAAGCAGGTCACGCTAACTACGAATATGTCATAAATGAACTAAGGCAAAGATTCTGGCTTTTAAGGCTCCAAGTCACAGTCAGGTCAGTGGCACACCAATGTCTAATGCCTATATATATGCCTATAACCCCACTACCGGAGACCTTCCACTTCAAAGACTAGCTCACCACAAACGAGCATTCACATATACGGGATTAGATTATTTTGCCCGGTCAATGTTGATATAGGACGGCGACACAAAAAACGATATGTGGCTCTGTACACATGCCTCACACCGAGGGAGTTACACCTGGAATTGGTTCACAGCCTTTCGTCAAACTCCGCCATAATGAGTCTGAGACGTTTTATTGCCAGGCGAGGGATCCCAAATTCGATTTACTCCGACAAAGGAACTGCTTTCGTTGGCGCGAACCGGATTCTACGTCAATTCTATTCAGACGACGAACAAGAGGAAGCGGCAACCAGAAGAATCAGATGGAGTTTTATCCCGGCCGCAGCGCCTACATTTGGAGGATGATGGGAGCGTCTAGTCAGAACAGTAAAAGTTGTCCATAGACCCAGATGACCCAACCGCCCTTACACCTTTCCGTTTTCTCATTGGAAGTTCCTCAAATCAAACTCTGCCATCAACTTTTGAAGACAGTGACCTGTTCGGCCGCTCGGAGTGGGAAAAGGCGTTACGGCTATCAGGCCACTTCTGGAGACGCTGGTTGCGTGAATGCATATGCATAGATAGCACCCTACAATGCCAACGAGAACAAACGCAAAGGGAGATCGTGGTCAGGAACTTCAAATTGGAGATATAGTTATAATAGTGGACGAATCATTACCGTGAGGAACTTGGCCAAGAGGCCGCTTTATTGAGATGTCTTCTGGAAAATATGGCGTGAATAGGGTGGTAGACGTTACGGCAGGGGATACGTTACGGCGGCCCCTGGGAAAATTGATTAGGCTAACCACCTAAGGTACTTTATGTTAGTTTGTGCATAGCTGCACGAGGGGCAGGATGTTGCAGACTCCTTGGTCTGCTGCAGCTTGCTAGTTTTAGTTTCTTATTTTAAATGTATTTTTCTACTATTCTAAATGTCAATATAATTTTTGTTGTTCTAAATATTACGGTTGTGAAAGGAAGTCTTGTCAATCTTGTTTATTTTAATTCAATTCTGTGTTTATAAACGAAAAAATATCGAAGGTATTATCTTCATTTCATCATTTTACAGTCCCATATCAGTCCATCCTTTTTAGTACCTATGCGATACCAAAATATTTACATTTTCCAACTACAACTTATATTGTAATATATTTGAACCCTTGGGAACCAATAACTAAATCTTTTTTACATTACTAAATTAATGGTCCATTTTTTGTGGGCTACTTACTCAAATAATTTTAACGGTAAGTACCAATCTGTTACTAAAATGAATGCATGGTTTAGCTTTAAAAACAATAAAACTAATTTTGACAAGAGGAAAACACGCGGGAAATAAATATATCACTTTCTTAAGAGCGTTCATTGCGTAGAAGGGCAGTTTTCGCGTTTTTTTTTTTTAATCCATCCCACATAGAAACGTTTAATAAGCCATAAGGCAAATGAAATATGCCATATTAATACATAGTTTTCTGACCATATTTAAAAAAATCTTGATTTTATCATATTTTCTCAACAAACAAACTAAAGCATAATATTACCGTATGAGTATATAATTCGAAAACCCTTTAGACAGTTTTTCTACTCCGGTACTTTTATCTGTCAACTATATGGTCCCGCAAACGAATATAAAAGCATGTCTTATGCAATTTCAAAAAAGTCTATCTAGTCTATTGTTCATAAAGACCCTAGGGTTATTATGTGATATAATGCAACTGATAACAGAGGTGCCCTGTGAACCCAACAAATATTCTTTTTTTCTACTCCCGTGTATCTATCATTTATACATTCGTCATCATCTATATACTCGATGAAACACATAGATAATATATTCGAAGAAAAGTCTATCTAGTCTTTTCCCCAAAAAAACAACTTAAATAAAAGCGCCAAAACAGAATCGCGTGCAGTCACGACTTTAGAAGAAAATAAATTACTGCCAACCTAAGAAACCTAAATAAACGTAGTGTTTTCAAATAAAAAAACTTTATAAAAGAAAAAATGAAAAGAACCACAGACATAGGTACTTTGTAGTTTTTACGTTTGCCATTCGTTTGTGGTAGCAAACTGGGAACTTTGAAAATAATATATTTTTACTAATCTCTGTCGCTCTTTGATAATTGATTTAATAACGACGGTGTGTGTTTGTGTTAGTATTCTTGAAATACAGTGTTTTAAAAGGTGAAACCTAAATTATTGTTGATTATGTTGACAAAATAACTGCAATATCCATGAAGTGTTCAATTTCGCACTTTTTGTAAAACTATGTGTACTTAGTCGTAGAAAAAGTATTGTATGCAACGTCGTATAAGTAGGTCAAAAATGTTCGTGGCGTTTTTCTTAACAATTTTCGCCTCCGGCTGCGCCTACGGCTCAAATTGTTACCCACGCCACTCACCTTTTTTGACCCCTCTTGTACAACTGTTGCATAATAGTAGTTTATGTAACTGTTACGTAATAAGGGCCTAATTACGTACAGTTGCATACACTGCTTTATCTACACTCATATTATATATATTAAATTAAGTGTTCGGAAACCATAGAATGACCGCCATTGTATCATCATGGCCAACTCGATTGTGCCGGCGCTCGCGCGGGACCAATCGAGTTGGCCATGGCGGTAACATTATGTTATCAAATTCGATGTTCCAAATTTGAAACTCATTGCTTAACAATATTTGAGCATGCATAGTTAAAATTACGTTACTGCCGCAGATAAGAAACTTATCATAGTTAAATCGTTTGTTGTAATGCTTGTCATTGTCTACGGTTTTTGAACGCATTTTAGAGTACTTACAGTATGAGTGTAGATAAAATACTATTATGAATCAATCGCAAAATTAAATATGTTTTGGAATATTTTGAAACCGAAGGTTAAATCAATGTTCTGGGCCCTACGATGTGATGATAATTTTTCAAACTTCATCAAACTAACTAGTTAACAAACTGCTTATTACAATTTTGCAAACAGTATTTCAACGTTTCTATGTGGGATCGATTTACAAAATGTAAGAAAACGCATTTTCTACACATTTAACGCTCTTAAGGCATTAATATTACCGTAACTCCATATTTTCGCACTTATTACTGTAAAAAAGTTGTATTTATCTTATTCAAACTTTTAATAAATTTTGTATAAATACCATTTGTATTTAATTCTTTCTCATTTTCTCATGGGTTGGCTGGACGAGATTCCTATCAGGGATAAGCTCGCCTTTGTGCATGTCTTCTATATATGTTACTGTTGGTTTTTATGTTATACCTACTTGTTTATGTGCAATAAAGTGATACATACATACATAAATACATAATCATTCCGTTTAATCTATCCTTATTTTGTTGTACATGCCTAGAGCACTATGATTTGCGTAAAACCACGGACTAAATAAGTGCGTAAAACTTAACAAAATAAGTGACGTTAAATATTATCGTACAAGTATAATCAAGATTACTCACAAGATAATCTATAATATTACTAATCTACCTACTACTGTAATTATAAAACAATGGGCACAAAATAGATTAATCATAGTTCTATCGCCTTTCAAAATGAAGTGGTTCGTCCTCATATCCGTCGCTATAGCAGGTAGGTTTATTATTACTGTTTGTAAAATAATTCTCTTTTTAAAAATACTTTAGTGCTCATAACTAAGTTTGCAGGTTTCAAATAATATTTAAATAAATTATCATTATTTTTTTCATTAATTACCATCTATTTTTAACCTTTTCAAACAAAAAACTCTTTGCGGACTTTAGACACAAGTAGCGTGTATGCAATTTTCATCAATATAATGCTTAAGTTTAAAAACCCAAGCATTTTTGTCATAATTAACCCTTATATTGAAACAATATTGTAATTGTTAATCAACAATTTTAGATACAGGGCCTGCAATAAAAATAATTTGAATATGAAATAGAATAAGTTGAAATTTCTAAAGTAACATGTAAGTTGCGTTGTATTTTAGCTACGTCTGCGAGCGTCATCAAAGACCCTACCGAGGGTTACAAGGATGGGGACAGATACTTCTATTTCCCCGGCGACGGGGACAACATACTCCATCTGGTCGATACTCTTGAACCCGTGGACGAAGATTTCATGCGGAACGTCGGGCGAAATTCGAACAACAATGGCTATTGGCTCTTTACACGGTATAATTACTCATTAAAACTTAGGGTTGTCAGAAACTTAGGATTTTTTTAGAATTCCCCCGAAATTTCGGATGAACATTTTAATATATGGAAGTGTAATTTTCTTTAGCGGCTTTGAAGCGACTAGAAAAAGTCCTAATTAAGTACTTACTAAGCATATCATCTGAAGTTATTCTGATACTGAAATACAAAAACTAACAGATTTACGGTCTCCTAAAGTTAAATATTTATGTTTTTTCCATTCTAATAATGATCAGCATAAACCCTTAGGTAACAGTTTATAGTTTAGGTCAGGACACTCGGGACCAAAATAGTATACATATATACATATGTACATAATAACAAGAAAGGCCAATTAGAATTTCCTGTCTCATCTATATATATACCCCTTATAGCCCTTCCTGATATATAGCCCTTCCTGAGTTATAAATGGTGTAACCGACACGACTTTGTTTTATATATATATATATATATATATATATTTATTGTTTGTTTTATATATATATAAAACAAAGTCGTGTCGGTTACACCATTTATAACTCAGGAAGGGCTGAACCGATTTTAATGATGTTTGACTTTTAGGATTTATCTCCGCCCCGACTAGCAAATTCTCTCCTTATTCCTCCTAGCGTTTGTCCCGGCTTGGGGTCCGCTTGACAACCTAATAGCAGAATAACTATTAAAATATTGAAGAAATTAAAAAATAATAGTAATAAAAAGTTAATAATAAAATTAGGTAAAGCCTGACCAGAAATATATGATTATTGTCAAGAGGGCGCTATTATTCTCATTTATATGGCAACAGTTCAGTATAGTCATTCTCTATGGTATGGGGACATCTTGATTTGTTTACCTGTCAGCTCTGATGTTGATTTGAAAATGTTTCACAGCGAAATAGTTTCATTTCCCAAACCTATTATTTACACAGCAGTTTATTATATACACTATTTACAATGTTTCGCTCTTGACTATGGATAATTTTGGGAATTTTTTGTCGTTTATTATTTAATATTCAACACTTAATTATTACCTATTCAAGTAAACTGCCTCAATGACACTGTCAACTATGACAGTCTATCACATGCACTCACACATGCATATCATCTTGTCATTAAAATTATTGCCAGTGTCAGAAATTAGTTCCAATGATATTCCGCAACATGGCGCATGATCATATATTTCTGGTCAGGCTTTACATTACTTAGTTTGATATGGCTGGTCCATAGACTAATTAACCCTGCATAGCTGGGCGACCTTCGCTGCCGTGCTCGAAGTAATTAGTAAGTAAATAACACTCTATAGTAAGACACTAATTATTGGAAATGACAGTAAACTTAGTACAGTCGCCATCAGATATACCGGAGCGGCCAAGGTGGTCACAAATATCTGAACAACGCCTTTATTGTTAAAGCGATAAAGTGCTTGTTCAGATATTTTTGAGTACCTTGGCCGCTCCGATATATTTGATGGCGACTGTACGTCTCCATGACAGCCATTAATGTCTGACTCTCTCTTACGCCCTACGGGACAATCCCCAATTGGTCTTTCTTTTTGGCAGCTTAGGTTTCAAAGAAATAACGTCCTAAGCGGAGTATAAAGATATCTTGTATATGGACTGGCCTAACTATTAGTTATTTTCATCTGATGTTAGTTCGGCATTAGAATCATTTATTTGCTTCAGAATAAAATTCTAGCTCACATAAAATTGTTAGGTGATATTGAAATTAGGTATAATGTTTTTTTCGTCCAGCATGCACTTATGTACATATATCCACATTGTATGTACAATGTTTTTTTACAATCTGTTTCTGTACAGGGCAAATCCACACACGGCTCAAGTACTGCATGTAGGAGACGTAAATAGCGTGATTTATTCCAACTTTGATTTGAGTAAGGAGACTGTCTTCCTAGCTCACGGATGGAATGGCAATGGTGGAAATAATATGAACAAACAACTTACTGAAGGTACCTAAAATGCGACGTGTTATAAATATATTTGTTTTTTTCGTTTTCTTTCTTGAATTAGAATTATTTCAACTTGCTGACTTAATGTACCTATAATGTGCGTTTTAACATCACCACGAAAGAAAAACACATTAAGTACTTAGTCGATTCTTAATAATGGTCTCGTGTACAATGTTTTAGTGCAATAAAGTCTATCGACACTCAAATTGGTGCACCCTCTTGTGCCCGAAGCTCTCCTCGTTTGAACTTGTTTATAGGATTTTTTTTCTGTACCAGCCTTTCTTCAGTCGTCTGACTTGAACGTCATCGTCCTGGACTGGAGCCGTCTCGCCAATCGCAACTACGTCACAGCAAAGAATGGAGTCGCCGAAGCAGGCCGAGGCCTCGGCCAGTTCATCCTCTGGCTCAGCCAGAACTTAGGTCTCTCGCTGGATAGTGTCCATTTGGTTGGGTTCAGTCTCGGAGGACATTTGGTGGGCAACGCAGGCAGGGAGCTGCAGGGGCAGGTTAAGAGGATCACGGGTAATTTTAGATTTTTTTTCAATATGGTGTAAATCTAATAACATTGCATTAATTTTAATATCCGTTTGCGAAGGATGTGGTAAAATTTAAAGTCAATGATTTTGGTATTTTTTAGCCCTGGATCCGGCTGGTCCCCTATGGGGCAGCGACAGAAACCGCATCGTACCAACTGACGGACGCTATGTCGAAATAATACACACCAACACCGCCATGTACGGCTACTCTGACCCATGCGGTCACTCCGACCACTACCCGAACGGGGGCTCAAGCATGCCTGGTTGTTGGCTTAACACCTGCTCCCACTCAATAGCCTGGGAATACATGGCATCAACTGTCAAGTATGACCATCTCTTGGCTAACGAATGCAACAGCCAGGGAGATGCCAGCAGGAATAGATGTTCTGGGTCTCTCCAAGCAATGGGAAATGCAGATATCAATAAACAACAGTGAGTAAATTTATTTATTATTCTATATTGTAGCTGAATTCGATATGCTTATTCTGGTTTTCGGCCCTTCAACCTAAAAACTGTTTTTGACTTTAAAATATTATATATACTGAACCCCAAATGCTTTTTCCACAGGCGTGGCATCTTCAGAGTAAACACCGGGAGAAATTACCCATTCTAAAACAATGTACACAAGAAGCAGTCATGTAAATATAGCTATTCGAGCGTTTTCAAACGAGCTGGTATTTTTATCTTTTTCAGAAAAAATATTTTATTTTAACATATATTGGGTTACTCCTTCTCGGAATTAAGTGATCCATAACAAAGAGATAAACGTTCATAGTTTTTGCTTGAATTTTTTTGTATTGTAATTTTTGTAGGCACGAACTACAAACAATAAATTTTCTATTATAACAGCTTCTTCTTATTTACACCAAGTTTCAAGTCCTTAATCTTATCTCTTGTTTAATTCGATGTCACCGTTGTTCACATTAATCTGAAATGGAAAACAGAAATATTTCACACATATTTTGCAATACCTATAACTGTGCATTCCTTTCAAAAACACGTTTTAGATAAAATATATTCCTGTTTGATCAAGGCTACCAAAAATATAATCAAAAAATAACATAATGATGGTCCACGGCATTCACATATACATAATATTCATCATAAAAACATTGAGAAGAAATGTCTGAAAAATTAATGTAGGCAGGACTACCAGAATTGTTATTGCCTAAATTTAGTTCAACGTTATTGTAATAATCATTTGGTTTAACTTTTATGGTGGTATCAAATACTCAGACTCAATGTTTATAATTCCCATAATTCACTACTACCTAGTACTACCCCACTAGCTACCTACCTAGTTAAGTATCTTGAACTTGGCACGACACGCTACCGTATCTCAAGTTATCTTCCAAATACCCTACGCAACAGTATTACTAGAATCTGAACATGATACTTGAAAAAATATCTAATCTTTTTACAGAAAATGTAATAATAACAAAAGAACGCTTTAATCCAATAATCGATTAGTGCCAATTGATACCCTTTTCAATCACTGTTGATGGTGTTGATAATTGGCGTTGAATTCGATTTATTTGCTAAATCATTGCAATTAAAAGTGGTATTAGTTGTTATTTTACCTACATAGTTACCAGTATTTTTTTTACTCAGCAGAACCATCTGTTAAGGAAATCACAATTTTACGTCTTGAAAATAGTTATGTAGGTACTTGCATATTGTGTAGGTACGAATTTGTTATAATATTTTAGTTCAACTGAAGTCCATCACTACAAATGTTAGGTTAGATAAATTAAAAAACCGGCCGGCGTGTTGGATTGGATCACACATAATTGAGGGTTCTGTACCTACTATCGAAATAACTAGTATCAAAAGGTCGTATCTGCCTAGTTTTTTTGGAGATAACTCGAAAATAAGTTTAAAGAATATACAATGGCGTATTTTTTTTAGTTAAGAAATAATCACCTGTAAGTCAAAATAATTGTGGGGGGGAGGATACATGACAGGGGTGATTATTTCTGAAAATATTGACTAAATCAAAAATGTTTGAACAAAGCTCAATGTTATTTTGAAAGACCTATCGATTGATGTGTTTCAGCAATTTTACTACAAAAGTAGCGGCATACAAAATACGCCCTATTTTAAAATTCTATTAAAATACGTGTTATAATTTCCGAGTAAAATGGTTGTGACATACAGACGGATGGGCACACGGACATGACTGTGCTAATCTCATGAGGCGAGAACGTCAACTGTCACGAATGAAAACATTAGTCCGAAAATAAATTAAAATTATTACAAAAACACACGATAACATTGCAAAACCGTATTATAAATACAATAAAGACTTATAACGAAGTGTACCAGTGTTTAACGCTATTAATATGGCAGGAACATGTGGCAAATGCAACAAGAAAATTTCTTCCAGACAGTTGCTTATACTTACACAGTTGGTTATATTTAGAGACAGTCGGATGGCTCGCGGTGTTTGAGCTTCTTAAGTGTTATGGAACCGCCCTGTGCAAGCCGAACTAAGCCGACTTGACCTGGGGTGAAATGGCGAAAAAGGCTGCCTAATGGATACTGCAACTACACGTCACTGCTTTAACTATATGTACGAGTCTGTCAATTATCTCCTTTTCTTGCCACATTTCCATGAAATATTTTAAATAACCAGGAGAACACTTTGAATTACGTGTCGCATTTTTTAAATTAAACACCTATATTTCCTGTTTGTTTAGCTCTCGATCCAGCCGGGCCCCTATGGTGTTTAGACTGGCGTCGTCTATCCAAAAGCGATGCGCGCTATGTCGAGGTTATCCACACCAACGTTTACATGGCCGGATACCCTAGACCTTGTGGCCACTCCGATCACTACCCCAACGGAGGAAAATTTATGGAAAGCTGCCATTGGTGGGATCTTTTGTGCCATCATGCCAGATCCTGGCGATATTTGGCAGCGAGTATAGAACACAATCAGTTCTTCGCTAAGAAGTGCTCGAACACTTGGGAAGCATATAAAAATAGGTGTTCTGGACCCAAAGGGCTGATGGGTAACACCGATATCGATAAAAAACAGTGAGTAATCCCCTTAGCAGTCAATAATTATCAATTCACTCCCTATATAATATATTATAACGTATTTAGTATACGAGGGAATACAATATATAAAGTACACGATCCTAGAATCTAAGTAGATACCTGATTTAGATCCTAGTACACTTTTTTTTAATGAACCATTTACATTTATAAATATTTTGCTTCCGCCTCCACATGTTTTTTTATCGATTAATAAAAATTGAGTTGATATTCCTACTTCTGCACTACAAATAGAATTAATAAACAGTTATCGGTTCTTGAATATATTGTCCCCATTCTTTAAAGACACATATTATTATTGAAAAAAATTAACGCTATTTCTTTTGATATTTTTAAATTTGGTCTAACATAACAATTTTTCCCAAAGTTGAATGCTGTGAAGGATGTTACATATACGAAATACAGTCTTACATATAAGTACATATTTCAGTCTCTGAAACTGACAACAGTTATGGCCCGAAAACCAGATTTTTGGCCTTAAATTGTTCAAGTTTGCCCAATATCTCGACAAACGTAATTTTGAAGTACTTAACTACGGGATACTATTTTTTCAAGGCAGTTGCTGTTTATATGATAAACCATAAAAACCATTAGAAAACTAAGGAATTCAGATCAAGGGTCATTGGCGCCAGCAGTCCCTAAATTGTTTTTCATTGTACTGTTTTAACATTTGTTATTTACAGATTCGGGATTTATAGAATCAACACGCTTGCTGAATATCCTTACATAAAAATAAAATTTGTTAATTTATACTCTCCATTAATAAAGGTGTATTGAGGCTAATTAGTATACTTATTATATTTCATTATCCAAGCCTTAATTTTAACATTACATAGATATTTTAATGTCAAAAATTATCAGTCACTGAAAATAAATATATTTTGTTTTAGAAATTACTCGGAAATAGGTAGGTGTATAGATTAGGTGGTCCAAAAATATACTTTTTATTTTACAACTTTGCACTTTGTGAGTATATAAGTGTGTATTTGTATGTCTTAGTGCAGGGAAAAGGGTCCCAATTTGTCTATATGGAGTTATTAGTACTTCCTTAGACTACACAATACAGTGTGTAAATCCGATACGGGCGATCCTTTAAACTGTGGTTAGCATAGGACATAACAAATATATTTATATAACTTTTCTTAAAATTACGACGAAAATTTTAACCATACAAAATAATTCGGCCCGCAATGTAAATATTACACACTCAAGTTAAACGCTCGTTGCGTTGACATTGACAGTTACCTTACTTGAAAATAAACCCTTGGACCTCTTTCAACATCACATATCCTTAACAGACGCAACATAAGAAAATAATGCTGGAAAAATAAAGATAAACTATCTCGATTAAAAAACGGGCCATAGAACGTTCAATTTTTAAGAAAACTAAAAGATAATCGTCCACCTGGTTATCAGTGACCCGGACAAAAGGGACAATTTTGATTTAACCCCACTATAATTTAGAGTCGCATCATCACTACGATACCATAGAACAACTGTGTCTATGCCCAATTCGTTCGACGGCTGCAGCAACGATGACTTCAACGTGGACCACGCCCTCTGCTGCAAAACTGGTGGCTTAATAACACGTCGTCACAACGAAATCAGAGACCCGTTTTGTGAACTATGCCAAAACGCCTGGGGAAATGTTACCAAAGAACCGATCATCACAGAAGGATACTGTGGAGTTCGTGGAGACCTCTGCTGCCGCGGTTTTTGGAATGCATAGCGGGAGGTGTTATATGATATCCATGTCGTAGACACCGACGCTGCCTCGTACATCTCACGCCCGGTAGCATCCGTTATAAAATCTGCAGAAGAAGAGTAAAAACGGAAATACAGTAACGCCTGCGAGAAACGTCACGCAACATTTATCCCTCTCGTCACATCAGTCGATGGAGTATTCGCTCCACAAATGTCCGTCTTTATAAAACATCTTGGTGAAGCTATTGCCGACCGCTGGGATAGATCCCTAAGTGTAATAAGGGGCTGGTTATGGTCATAAATAATAATATCTACCTATATAATCAGAGCCACAAGCATGTGCATTCCATTCGTGGGACGTCGACACAGATTCAATCTGTAAAATATTTCTTCAGATTCAACGACGGCGCAGCTCTACACAACATCGCCTCCTATCCTAACCCTCTATATTTTGGTGCCTTTTTGGTGGCGTGGCGTGGCGCTACGCTACTGGCGATGGCATTTTTTGAACTTTCGGTTCGAAGCAATTATTTGCGAAAGTATTGACTTTAACAAAAATATTTTAATATACATCTATCCTTTTTGAACGACCTAATCAACGACACCCACATAATGGGTTTGAAGCAGCAAAAAAACACGAAAACATGGCATTTATCGGTACGATTTTACATACCTACGAGTATTCATACCCAGCTTTCTAGTAGTTACTAACTAACGACCATTGACCTAAGCCGCAGACATACAGACGGACATGGCGAAAGTGTAAGGGTTCCTAGTTGACTGAGGAACCTTATAGTTTCGTCTTATCCGTCTGTCCGTCCGTCCGCAGCTTAGCTCAGTCATCGCTAGTACCAGAAAACTGAAATTTGGTATAAAACTATGCTATGAGTCACGGCGACAAAGAGGTGAAATAAAAAAGTTACTTAAAAAAATTTGGTAAGTTGCTCCCCTACACATGCAGTGGGGATGATTTTTTTTAGTTTTTTTCCTATTGTGTGGGATGTCGTTGCATAGGTCTTTCATAAAGAATAAGGGCCTTTTAATATAATTTTTGGATAACATAAATAGTTTCGTAAATAATAGCTACGAAAGCTTTAAAAAATCCCCCCACCCTTAAGTACTTGAAAACTATATTTAATATTAAGATCAGTTCAGCCGTTAATGAGTTATCGCAATCCCATTCTGTGAGGGCGAGGGCGGCGGGTGTAAGGGAGAGCTCCCGGATTTTTATCTATTTAAAATTTACCTACGATATGACGGCCTATGCTATGCCTGTAAAAATTGTTAACACGGTCGGTACTAATATTTATGAGAATTTACTAAAATAAAGATCGAAAGATAAAACAATCATTAAAAAAACCGGCCCAGTGCGAGTCGGACTCGCACACGAAGGGTCCCGTACCATTATCTATAAAACCGGCCAAGTGCGTATCGGACCACGCATAAAGGAGGGATCTGTTCCTTCACTTCAATGGAATAAGAACCAAACTATTACCAAAAGGTCGTATCTGATGCCTATGGAAGAAGTTTTTTGGAGATAACTCAAAACTGGCTGAACTGATAATGTTCAAAACAATTTTTGTAGAAAGTATGTGATAAGGCGCATCTTCTCAAATTCTTTCATATTTTTTGGGCTTACGGTGCAAAAGTTACAGGGGGGAGACACAGTTTTTCTAATTTATGAAGCGATTATTTCCGAAAATATTCACTTGCATCACAAAATGTTCAAAGAATCCTCGATGTTATTTTTTAAGACCTATCGATTGATATGTAGCTAACATGTTGATATTTGGTAAAAATACACTTTATGTCTAAATTTTATTAACATACGTCTTATGTTTTCCGAGTAAAATGGCTGACATACGGACGGACGGACGGACATGACGAAACTATAAGGGTTCCGTTTTAAGTAGGTAGCCGTAAAAACGGCAAAAGTTCATGTATTTTGTATGGGAGCCCCCTTAAATATTTATTTTAATCCGTTATTTAGTACTTGCTATTATAGCGGAAACAGAAATACATCATGTGTGAAAATTTCAACTGTCAAACTATCACGGTTCATTAGCTACATCCTGGTGACAGACGGACAGACGGACAGCGGAGTCTTAGCAATAGGGTCCCGGTTTTACCCTTTGGGTAGGTACGGAACCCTAAAAAGGATTTTTACCAATAAATTAAACCAAAAACATTAAAACCTCGTGAACGGTGTTACAATCAGTGAGATAGTCAAAGAAAGTTATGTAGTATTTTAGTTCGTAGATTGGAAAATTATATTAAAAATTTGATACATGAAGATGATGATTGTTCATGAGTGAGTTCGTACTCTGACTCGTACTTGGTAAATTTTCGGGTGGCTGTGACCACAACCTTTTTTGAGGGCTGGATCCGCGCCTGAACACGTTTAGAAATAATCTAACTTCAATACAACTCCAAATACTCCAATGCATTAACTATTACGCAATACAGCTAGCGCCTGAACGTCTGAATCAGAAACATCAGAATTTGTTTGATAAATATTCCGATGTAACTCCAATACAACTCCAATATTGGAGTTACATCGGAATATTTTATTTTTTGTGTGTTAGAGTTATATTTGAGATGACTTGTTAGGGTTCCGTAGCCGGAATGGCAAAAACGGAACCTTTATAGTTTTGGTCATATCCGTCTATCCGTCCGTCCATATGTCACAGCCATTTTACTTGGAATCTATAAGACGTATCTTAATAAAATTTTGACATGAGGTGTAGTTTGTATGCCGCTATTTAGTTATGTGGTGAAATTGCAGAAAAAGATATTTTCATGGGGCGCTCCATACATGTAACTAAATTTTAAAAAAAATTACCAAATGTCAACATGTTGCTCATCAATCGATAGGTCTTTAAAAATAACATTGAGGTTTTTTTGAACTATTTGTGATTAAGTGAATTGTTTCAAAAATAATCGCTTCGCAAGTCGGACAAAAAAGCGTCCCCTTAACTTTTGAACAAAAATATGAAAAATTTGAGAAGATGCGCGTTTTGAATATTATCTGTTTACCCATTTTTGAGTTATTTCAAAAAAACTTCTTACATAGGCATCAGATAAGACCTTTTGGCATTAGTCCTGGTTCATATTCCATTGAAGCTACGGAACCCTCCATTATGCGTGGTCCGAAACGCACTGGGCCGGTTTTAATGTATTGTTTATGTATTTTAAAATCAGAATACGGCACCTGTTATCACACACATGGTACCTACGATAAAAATAACCGATTAAATTTAATAAACAATACGTTTTATCTTTAAAGGAAGTGAAACGACGTCCATGTCCAGTGTATGCCTATGACTATGATCAAGTAATAATTCAGGAACCTTGTCGCTTGAAAGTACGGGGTACTGTGCGTCAAATCCGGTAATTCTGATTTTTTGCAGACTTGTTTATGATGTTTAATCGGTGGTGTACACTTATTTATACGGAAAATGATGATGATGGAATTTCCATTTGCAGAGATAATCATTTAGGCTCTAAGATTAATTTAAGAAGGGGAGCCAATCAAATTTCTGATGCAAATTTTTGACGAAGTGGGGGGTGCCCCCCATAAAAATAAAATAGAGCTATATAGTCAAGTTTGATATCATTTTCGTGTAAAGTAAGGATGCCAAATTCATTTTTGGTATTTTATTTATACCTTTCCATATAAGAAAACTGAGAAAACATAAAAAATATGAAATCAATGTTTGATATTTTTTTGAAGAAATGCCTATATTTTTTTTATTCATGAAAAATATATTTTCATGATTAAGCCCTGTTATTTCCCTTTAAGAAAAGTATATAAATCCTATATTGGTTATAATATCTTCAACGAAAAAAAAAAATATTAATAGGCCTGTTATCAACCAGTGGCGTGCCATGGGAACGGCCTATGTCCAGCAGTGGACTGCTACTGCCTGCTACTGCTGCTGCTAATAATGATAATGTAGCGCTTACCGAAATGAAAATCCAAAATGACGTTTACCTATCAAGCTAATTTCATCTCTATTGCGAAGACATTACACAAGGACATAACATTGAATATAGGGTAACCATATAATTTTGTAACCAAATAATAGGGTTACCCTATCGAAAAGAGTTATCAAGTAGAGGAGTTCTCCGGTCCCTGTTATCTAGTCACGTTTTCAAGTGAAAGATACATCATTGGGGATTATCAATAAGGGCCCGTTTATTTTTTTAAAGCGAAAACTTAAGTGGTAGGTATACATCTTCAAGTGAGGACAGTCTGTTGGCGAATAGTACGCTCTAAAATAAAAATAACAATTTTGTGTTATACCTATTTAGACATTACACAAACTTATTTGAAAATTTGTTAATTTATTATAACCAGAGGGCGGAATTGCTTATGGCAAAAATCAAACGTCAATAGAGTTGGAACATTGAATTTTATCGACTTTTTCAGCTGTCGATAAGTTCAGTCACCTTTTACATTTCTGACTTTAACATTAACCTCTTTGATTAGATTAAAAGTAAATTGCATGGCAGTTAACTGTCATTTCTGCCACTAGCCTTTTTACAACTAATTCACGTTTGTAAAAATTGGTTAATCCAAAACGAAAAACAATTAACAAATGGATAAAGAAGTACCACTGTCTTTGTACAGTCTCACTACTGTACATTTTTCCGTTTACGTAGCGGCCTACTTAAGCCCGCGGTTTGGCACTATATTGTAAGTAAAGCGACGACAGTGCATACCTACCTTGCATACGATTAACATCAACTGAAGGAACGGCTAAATAGTATTCCTAACTCTGTGACATTTATACAATTAATAAACTAGTGTAACTTGAACTCAACTTCTTCTTCATCTCAACGCACTCAACCACATCAAGCAAGTGTAAGGGCTAGCTGGCCCCTACAGTCTTACTTACAACGAAAACAACTCAACAATATACTACTCTAAATGTAAGGTTCACTTAAAGCAGTGGTTCTTAACATTTCAGTGCCGAGGGACCACCCAATAAATTTCTTGTTTTGTCAGGGACCACTAACTGTATGGAAGTAAATACCTATGGCAGATATAGTCAACAAATGGGTCTCATTTTCATAGCTTCGCGGACCACTTCAGGTGCACCCAGGGACCACCGGTGGTCCGCGGACCACCGGTTAAGAACCACTGATTTAAAGCAACTAAAAAAATATTGAGTTGAATCTCACATAACGAGTAAAACACATTCACCTTAGTTTAAAGAGGTAAAGAGCGATGATAGTTTTTATCTAAATTTGATAATATTTCTCGTTTGTTGCAACATTCCATGGAAAAAAAAATATCAATAATAATCCATGTATTATTCCGTAATGTTCATATGAAGTCTATTATTTGAGATTCAGTTTTGGTAATAAATAAACAAAGATACGCTAGGTAAATATAATTTCAGTTTATTCGATAGTCGATAAAATTCAACGTTCCAACTCTATTGACGTTTGATTTTTGCCATGAGCAATTCCGCCCTCTGATTATAACTAATATTTACATAACTAAATGCAAGTCTGCATATCTACATGCTTCATCCCACATCTCCATAATTTTGTGGTTGAAATTTTAACCTCGTCCTGTTGACAAATTGATCCGATATATGGTGCACACCTTCAGTTCTGATGACGATTACATTTTAATAGATTCAGTATCATTGTAAATCCAAGATGGCTGCCGCTACAGAATGCCACGTATTACATATTTCTTAACAACCCCCTCAATCAAGTATAAAATTAAAGGGATTTACTAGTATAACAGTGCATTGCGGATCATAAAGTAAGCGGCGTTTAGACAGTTTTAGTGACATAACCACATGAAAAGAAAATAAGTATTGTTTAGGTAAATTCAAAAGCTTTTATTGAAAATAAACAATGCTATAGATAATGTACAAAAAGCTATAAAAATAATTCGGTAGGTTCTAGGTACCAGTCATCACTCATCACAACACTCTTCTCATCAATGTAGCTAGAACATTGAAAAGACAAAAAACTAAAATCGTGGGGCGCTTGAATCTTTTATCAACGGACGACGCCTAATATAATTATATTATATTTGAACTTATATTATAAATATTTTAATAGTATCTAGTCAAAACAGAAAATAATTATTTTACTTATTTTGTTTATGGCCTGGATACGAGACTTGAAAGCCAAATCTAAACTCTGCACTATAATGTGTTACAAATAAAATAATTATTTTCCCCACTTCCCACAAAAGTATGAACATTCATATTTTTTTTACAAAAACGGTTGAAGTTACCACAAAACTTTCAATGAAGGAAATATTCTTGAATTCTCTACAATTCTTGCCTTTGAAGTATGTTGCTAAGACTTATAGTTTTCAATCTATGTGTCGCTAAAATTTTAACCCCCCCCCCCCCCCCCCTTTTTACCCCCACCGCACCATAAATTTAGGTGGCTCTGCTTCCTAAAATGGCCTATGGGTCCTAAAGTCTCACTATGCAAAAGGTCATCCCATCATCACTAAAATCCGTATAATGCCCTTTCTTGTCGTGTGCACCACCGACTAGTTGGCCCAATGAATAATCCAAGTTTGTGACCTCGAGCGCCGAACGCAACTTTGTCAAAAATCGATTTTTTTTTTTAGACTTTGGCTATTACATAGACTAATAACCCAAGACCCCGCATAGCCGGGCGACCCCCGCTGCCACGCTCGAAGTAATTTCACCCTATAGTGAGACACTAATTTATTGTAAGTGACAGTAAACTTAGTACATCTCCATGGCAACCCTTAATGTCTGACTCTCTCTTACGCCCCACGGAACAATGGCGCGTTCCCCGTCTAGCATTGCGAGTTCCTCTCCCGCGCCCCTTCTTTTTGGCAGCTTAGGTTTTAAAGAAATAACGCGCTAAGCGGAGTATAGAGATATCTTGTATATGGGCTACTATGACCCTGAAGGACTGTTTTTTGATATATCATTCTTGCTCAGCAGTAGGCATTGGCGTTGAAGTGATGGCTGCCTATGGCCATCAGTCTTCCCGAAGAGGCGAGATATGTAAAGGTTGTCTACCTTTACAACCTCTCTTGTTGAACACTGTCTGGCACGGTGTTATTTAAATTAGGAATTCCAACGTTCTTTGTCAGACGATCGGGATTCTTTCAGAGAGTCCCAAAGGGACAGCCTAAACAGCGAGTCGATTTCTATGTAATTAGCTAAAGATAAAAAAGAGAATAAATATCTATCATATATTTCGGAGTATTCTGAGGATTTTTTAAGAAATGAAGAAGCCTAAATTTGCTACAATATAAGACTAGAATTGTCTTTGTAGACCCAATAGTTTCCGAGATAACTTTTCAAAATAGAACCTTTTTTCCCAGAACCGTTTACTCTTTACCCTTCCCCTTCTCTTCTGGGAAAAACGGTTCTATTTTGAAAAGCTTTATCTTCGAAACTATTGGGTCTACAGAGACAAGTCTACTTTTTAAATGTCTGATGAAATGAAAAGGTACTGTCAAAAACTAGTCTTAGGGGTTATAATCGCCAAAATTTGAAAAAAATGTGATTATTCGTTTTTAGGGTTCCGTAGTCAAATGGGAACCCTTATAGTTTCGCTATGTCTGCCCGTCCGTCCGTCCGTCCGCGGATAATCTCAGTGACCGTTAGCACTAGAAAGCTGAAATTTGGTACTAATATGTATATCAATCACGCCGACATAGTGGTAAAATAAAAAGTGGAAAAAAATGTTTTATTAGGGTACCTCCCCTATACGTAAAGTGGGGAGTGATTTTTTTTTTTCATTTCAACCATAATGTGTGATATATTGTTGGATAGGTATTTAAAAATGAACAGGGGTTTAGTCAAATCATTTTTTGATAATGTAAATAGTTTCGGAAATAATCGCTCCAGAAGTATAAAAATATGTGCCCCTCTAACTTTTGAACCATAAGTTTTAAAAATATGAAAAAAATCTCAAAAGTAGAACTTTATAAAAACTTTCTAGGAAAATTATTTTGAACATGATAGGTTGAATAGTTTTTGAAAAAAAATTACTTAATAATTTCTGAACTAAGTTTGTAATTTAACCGTATAAGCAGGTGTTTATTGTACCTGTCATTTCTACAAAATCACAATGAAAAGACGTGCTTTCAAATAAAGTAAAAACGGTGAAAATCGGTTCACGCAATACAGAATTATCCCATAAAAATCATCTTCCATACTTTAAGCTCGCGCGCAATAGTTTACTTAATTTGTCGATAGATGTCGCTGTACGTGGAACGCTCATATCATATCCTACATGGCGGTGTTATTTTAACTCTTAAGTGTCCCCCTTACTGTGACGGACGGAAAACTACGGAACCCTACACTGAGCGTGGCCCGACACGCTCTTGGCCGGTTTTTTGACAAAGGTCACAAACTTGGATTATTCATTGGGCCAACATCACAAACAAGTCTGCAAAAATCAGATCTATCGGATTTGACGCCCACGATGATTGTATTAAGTTACTGAATCATAATGTAATTTCTAGAAATTTTAAACAGACCGACGCAGAACACATCAATTTTGAATTTATTCATTCATTCAAAATTGATTATATACACTATAGTATGTAAATAATCAACTTTGTAGATTTCTTAATTCATTAGGGTTCCGTACCTCGAAAGGAAAAAACGGAACCCTTATAGGATCACTTTGTTTTCCGTCCGTCCGTCCGTCTGTCGAGACCCTTTTTCTCAGGCACGCGTGGATCAAGCTGAAATTTATATCAAATACTCAAGGTCCCTTGGAGTTGTGAAAAAATCAAACTTTTAAGCCAACGCAATCAAAAGATACAGCCGTTTATGACGCAAGGGAATCAAAATCTATAGGGTACTTCCCGTGAACTCAGAATCTTGAAATTTGGTACCTACGAAGAAACGTCTTATAGCCATCTTATAGCACAGATAAAGGAAAGATTGCGAAAACCGTAAATTTTCACACTTCCTTGATTTTTTGATCCTTTTGACACTTCCTTCT
Source organism: Pammene aurita (assembly GCA_947086415.1). Classification (NCBI taxonomy): domain Eukaryota; kingdom Metazoa; phylum Arthropoda; class Insecta; order Lepidoptera; family Tortricidae; genus Pammene; species Pammene aurita. Next base: position 12,453,437 of record OX352296.1, on the reverse strand, counting down.
TCCGTCTCAAAATTAGACTTAGGGCCTGTTTCACAATCTCCAGATAAACTCATCTGCCAGTTAAAATTATTGCTATCCTTTTCTTCAGTCATATAAAAGAAAAGGACAGCAAACATTTATCTGACAGATATGCTTTAACTGGAGATTGTGAAATAGGCCATTAAACGTAAATTGTTTTAAGTAGTTCAGGTACTTATTGAAAATAATTTTAAGTAACTAATGTATAAATGTATCTTTCCGGTGTACCTACCTACCTACCTAATAGGAAAATAAATTGATTATAACTAGAATGTCAAACCTAATTACCAATATTCTACTTACCCACAATATAATTTAAGAATACTAATTTTGCTCTGCATACTGGTGGGTACATAGAATTAAGGTAGGTATGGCTTATGATTTCATTTCTTTTTGTTTCTTGTTATATGTACAAACATAAAATATATATTGTAAAAACAAATATCTACGTAAGCATAGTATGTTAACTTGTATGTATATTTATGAACCTCCAGGTCTGTTATAATTATTTTATTATGTTAAGTACATTGTACTTCTAATCTATTTGTGTATGTGACTGTTTGTGTTCTAAATAAATTAAATAAATAAAAATTTTTTTAGTTAAATCATATAATAAAAATAATTTTAAAGTCACTACCCCTATATACCTACAGGTTTGTACGGAACCCTCGGTGCGCGTGTCCGACTCGCACTTGGCCGTTTTTTTCTATTAAAGTTGCTCGAAAAGTTAAAAATAATACTTATATTATAATAAACGCGTAATCTATACTTATAATAAACGCGTAAGGAGAAAAAAAATGTACATTGAAAATATTTTTGAAAAACTTATTCGGGGGTCTTAGAAACGTTGACTCAATACATTTCAGTGATTTTGGGAATTCTTGTCTGTCTGTCTGTGAATTTGTCCGCGCACTACGTAAAAACTACTGCACAGAATTTTACGAAATTTTGTATAGTAACAGTTTATACCCCGGAGCGACATTTAGGGTAGTTTTTATTCTGCTTATTAAAAACATAATTTTCATAAAAAAATAGTTCTCAAAAGTGGTCACAGATGGCGCTGTATAGGTAACCTGTATACTGTAAACAAACATTATTTAAGGATGTCTTTAGATTAAATTATGCGATTCGGTCGGTTGCGTTCCGCCGAGGTTTAAACCATGGATTTTTAAATGCTTTCCCAATTTAAGGATTGCGGGTTAAATATTTATTATTTTCAAAACGTGTTACTTCGTTTTGGAAATTTGTAAGTATCCGGACATATATTGTGATCCATTAATACCTGGATGTACTTTATTCTCAACTTAAAAATAATCTATTTATCAATACTATTTATGAAACTTACAATTATAATATACGTAAAAACAAATAAAACAGGTAGTTACGATTTATCCATTTCGATTTACCCGATAGCAAAAATTGTACCATTTGTGAGAGCAACATGTTTTATCTCGCTTTAACAGCTGATTGCAATAAAAAGGGTAGTCATGAATCTAACAATTACTAGCTATCACGCTGCTGCTGAAGAAATTCTCACTGCGACGCTCCGGGCCTGGGCCTACGCCGTACTCGGCGTATGGCTTTCGCAGACATTGTCACTCACTTTCGGGCCTCCGGCCCTCAGATTTAGCTAAGATTCTTCGCTATTGAATTATGTCCGGTCCCTGACATGCTGCATCTGCTGAAGCAATTCTCGCTGCGATTCTCCGGGCCTGGGTCCTGCGCGGTACTCGCCCTATGGCCTTCGCGATATTGCCGCTCAGCGCGTCACAGCTTCGGCGTTCGGGTTCACCAAAAAACTTTACCATTGAGTTTTGTGGGGACCCTTTCATGCTCCTGCTGAAACAATTCTTGGCCTGCTGCTAAGGCTTGCAATATTCGAATATTATTCGAATAATACGAATATTTCGAATAATTTCCATACAAATTACTATTCGAAATATTCGGATTGCAAGTCCTACCTGCTGCTGCTAAAGCAGTTTTCGCTGGGACGTTGCACTCACACGCTACCTCACGCTCATACCTTCAGCGTTTGACCCTCTGTTCCAAACATGTTCTCCTGCAGGAACTCGGCCATTAGCATTCGCAGGTCTCGACGCACACCTTTTAGTCAGTTATCTTTCTCACGGATGAACTAATAAATTTAGATAGATATTTATATGTAGAACGCGTAAATTCTACACTAATGGCCTGGATAGTAAATGAAAATGACTAAACCTCCCACACACGCGGGCGAAGCCGCGGGTACAGCTAGTATGTAATATATTATGAATAAGCTTCACGGAATGAGAATTTTACAACTTTTGAATATTTAGATTGGATTCTTGTTATTTGGCTCTCCTTAAGACGTCATTACCCGTGTAGGTATTGTACGAAATCATAACAAAATAAATTACTTTATTATCGTACTAGTAAAATCAAGATTACTCTCAAGATAATAATTATGACTAATAAAATTAAATAGGTACTGTAAATATAATAAACCAGTGTACATCGAATAAACTAATCGGAGTTTGTATCAGTTTTCGTGAAAATGAAGTGGTATGTTTTCGTATCTGTCGCTCTGGCAGGTAGGATTATGATTACCGTTGTTTTTAGGATTCCGTACCTAAAAAGGAAAAAACGGAACCCTTATAGGATCACTTTGTTGTCCGTCCGTCCGTCCGTCCATCCGTCTGTCAAGACCCTTTTTCTTAGGAACGCGAGGAGGTATCAAGCTGAAATTTATATCAAATACTCAGGTCTCCTGTCCCTTAGAGTTGTGAAAAAATAAAACTTCTAAGCCAACGCAATCAAAAGATACAGCTGTTTATGCCGCAATTTCCCGCAAAATTTCGAAACTCGCAAGGGAATCAAAACCTGCAGGGTACTTCCCGTGAACTCAGAATCTTGAAATTTGGTACGAAGCAACGTCTTATAGCACAGATTAAGGAAAAATTACGAAAACCGTACATTTTTAGTTGCATCATATAATAAAAATATTTTTAATAATTTTAAAGTTACTACCCCTATATACCTACAGGTTTGTACGGAACTCTCGGTGCGCTAGTCCGACTCGCACTTGGCCGATTTTTTTGTACAGTTAGTGGCAATAATATTTTTTCTACTCGTCGACTATAATGCTTGAATTGAGACTTTGTAGACCGAACAAAAACGCATATTTTTAGATGGATCTTTTATGGTCGCATATTTTAGCATCGTCGATGATGCTGAAATGGATTTCCCTACAATATTATAGAACGGTCGGGGAGGAGGACGCTGTCCCGGCATAATCCATTGGGAGATTTAAGTTACTAAATTGTATAGAGGAAGCAGGTTGTAAGGCATTCGTCGAACTTAATTCTTACCGGCTTACCTATTTTGAGCACTCATAAAAAATATTGTATAGAATAGCGACATTATTAAACTTTTCATGTACTCGACTGAAAAGCTCTTCATTATGTCACGATTGTATAATAGTAGTTTATGTAACTGTTACATAATAAGGCCTAATTACGTACAGTTGCATACACTGCTTTATCTACACTCATATTATTTATCCTAAATGCCGTATTCCGAAACCATAGAATGGCCGCCATTGCACCGCCATGGCCAACTCGATTGTGCCGGCGGTCGGGGAGGCGCCTATCGGCGGCCGCGCGGGAGCGTGCAGGTGTACATTATGTTATCAAAACTCATAACACATCAATAGTTGAGCATGTAAAGTTAAAATTACGTTACGGCCACAGATAAAAAGCTTATCATAGTAAAATCGGTAATGCTAGACATTGCCTACCGTTTTCGAACACGTTTTAGAGAACTTACAATATGAGTGTAGATAAAATACACGCAAGGCAAATGTAACTATGTAATTTATTTGTGTATAAAATACTATTTAAAATACTGTAAACTCGTCCAAATAGTTGAATCAGTACGTAAGTCATATACGTAAATGATGTATTTCTTTCCAATCTATCCTCCTAATCTTTATATAAGTAGTAAAGTAAAAGGAACAACAGGTTAAATATAACGAGATCAGACTCGATAATCCCATTTATACTTCGCCATTACTGTAATAGATAGTTATCGTCAAGATATAAAAGAGCATTCACATATATGCTAGTCAAGTCCGACTGCCTGCATATATCTGTCTCATATAGAATTGCACATTTTAGCTACGTCTGCGATTATGTTAATAGAGACCTCCCTGCAGTGGGATGCGAGCGACATTTGTCTACTCCATCATCCGGCCACTCGGTACCACCTCCGATGGCCACCCGGGCAACTGCATTCCCAATTAACCCCCTTATTTCCTAATCACCACCTAGAAATGCCACCAAAACTTCAGAAGCGGCCGGCTATAGGTACGCCCCCGCTCTTCCCTACGGAGGTTGGCCAACCTAATCTCTTGCAAGCGGTGGCTGACACCGCTGCAGCGGCAAAGGCTCTTGCCTCAGCTTCCGGTGTAAAGAAACTGGAACTACCGCAATTCTTCGCTTACACGCTACAATGGTTACAATTCAAACGTACCTACACCAATTACCAAAGCAAATTTTCTCCTCTAGATAATATTAACTTGGGTGGGTAATGACTTAAAAGAACTAGGAATCTTGTCTAACAAGGTACGCAATTCTATTTCTACTATCAAGTTAATGAACCATTTGGAATACCTATACTCGCCCGAGTTGTTCCACGCCGTTCTTGGCAAACTCAACCCTACAATGAAAATGCAGTGGACAGACTTCGCCATATTAGATGTCACAGGTCGACCTAAGCTAGAAATACTCTCAGATTTTTTGAGGCGCGAGTTAGATCAACACATACGGTTTGGCATGTCGCCCGAGTTTACTGCGACACAATCACAATAAAATTATACTATTGAAAAGTCACACAAGCGTGAAAATGTTCATAGTGCTGTTATGCAGTCAAAATCGTTAAAAAAGGGTATTACCGAAAAACAAAATGCGCAATTTTGTAAAAAGGACCACAATAGAAAATATTGTCCTAAGTTTACATCTTTATCTGTTTACATCTTTATATGAGCGATGGCAATGGTTGTGGGAAGAAAAGGTTTGCTATAAGTGTTTAAAGGCTAATGCTCACAAGTGGAATACGTGCATGGCCGACCCATGCGGCGTGGACGGCTGCTCCATACGTCACAATGCACTTCTCCACCGACAGCCACCGGCTCCACTCGTGGATGTTCTGCACGACTAAGCTACTAGTAATAATATTGATAACATATTTCCGACAACACTGGAAAATTATTTGCCAAACACTTGTTTCTACCAAGCTACCGATGATAAAGTTATAGTGTCTTCCACCTCTACCGCAAAAAACAAACGGCTCTCCGCCCACGCGCCCCCTTGAAGGTGGTCCCTGTCACAGTCACGGGCCCTATTGGAACCTGTAATGTGTACACGTTCCTCGATGACGAGAGCACGGCTACACTTATAGATTCCAGCATAGCCGCGCGCATAGGGGCGACTGGGCCGAAAGAGACCATTACCGCAGGGCTCTTGTACTGGACCCGTAAGTTATTTAATGCACGTGAACAGCCTTTGCGGTGTGCTCAAGCACTGCTCGGCGCTCATGTTCGCAGACGATCTGTGCATACTGCGCGCCGGCGGTGCGGGCGAGCTGCCTGACACCTGCCGCTTGGTGCAGCAAGATGTCGATGCTGTAGCCCGTTGGTCACATGACAATGGTATAGTGCTTAATGCTAATAAAACTCATCTATTGATAATTAGATCTCCCTACTTAGATGTTTCTAATCCGCCACTTCCCATCATAACCCATGACTTTTCTTGTTTGCACAATGATAAATTAGATTGCCACTGTAACCCTATCTCTCGAGTTAACTGTGTAACGTATTTAGGTCTTAAAGTAGATGAGCACTTTTCTTGGAATCAGCATGTAGGTTTTGTTTATAGCAAGCTCAAAGTATTATTAGGAAGATTTTATTATCTGAGATTTAAAGTTCCTTTGCATATTCTTAAGTATATATATGTATCCCTAGTTGAATCAATAATAGGTTATGCGCTTGACTGTTACGGATTAACAACTAATTTAAACAAATTAGAATGTATGCAAATTAGATTTCTCAAACTTCTAGTTAGTAATAAAACGAAAGATAAAAATAAAAATGACTAAGTATATAAAGTTATTCAAAATGTGTAATATTCTTCCGGTTAGCCTTAAGCATAAATATTTAATGTTATATAAGAACCATGGCAGTCAGGAGCACACCCCGTTACTTCGTAACGATATTTGTGTTACCAGGTCGGTGTCTGCGGGCAAGTTTGTCGTACCCAGAGTCGCGAATTACTACGGTGATAGGTGTCTTCACAAACGTTTACCCTATATACTTAACAGCCTGCCCGCTGACATCAGGCAGGAAGCCAATAAAGTTAAGTTCGGAAAAAAGCTGCGTACTTACCTTGTAAATTGCATAAGTTAATTTTTCATAAGCTTAATGTATAGATGTTACCTTTAGATAAATAAGAGTAGAGACTGCACGATCCCACAGTCAAACCGTGAAAACTGTTTTGTGGAACCCTTTATTTGTGTAAGCTGTATCTTTTTCATGTTAATAAATAAATAATAAATAAATAATTACTGTAAATGGTGTATGTCGTCTCGAGTGTCATGTTCATGTATATGAAACATTTTTAGTTAAAAACGCTCGACTTTAAATTTACGACCGCAGTCACTAAAACGCGAAAACATTGAATCCTCTTCACATTTAGCCGATTTAGTCGATGTTTTAATATGAAGACGCTACGCAGACTATTTAAATAGGTGCCGAACATTGGCATTTGTCAATCACCCGCGACGTTCGTGAAGATAGAATCAATGAGCCAGCCGCCTGTTTGACGGCACTTGGCTGGACTTTGTAGTTTGTACTGCGTTGTTTCCAGCAAAACGAAGTTGGTTGCATTCGTGACTCACACACACACCAACATCATTGATAACATTAACGATGATAACATAGAGACTTTAATCAAAGAGACTAACTAAGAGTTTAGATTTAAACTCGACTCTATAGGAATCGTCAAAACTGAATCTTTACATAGTAAACAAGACCAGCGCGCAGTTGACATTTTGAAAGCAACTACCACGCGACTGCCCATTGGTCGATTTGAGGTAGGCATGCCGTGGCGTGACGGCATACAGTGTGTCCCCGATAGTTACCCACAGGCGATGTCACGTTTATTAAGTTTGGAACGGCGTACCTAAAGAAGTTGAGTTTGGTAACGCATATACCGCTTTTATAAATAACATGGTTTCGAAGGGTTATGCGGAAGAATGTGCACCGTCTACATACTACGCACATTATAACAAAGAATCTGACAGCAACCGTCTTTACCTTCCACATTTTGGTATACATCACCCTCAAAAACGAAAGGTCAGGGTAGTCCATGATGCCGCAGCCAGGAATGAGGGAGTCAGCCTGAACTACTTACTGCTATCAGGGCCTGACCTACTACCATCGTAGTATATAGTTCGCACTTATCTTTGGACAGACTTAATGACTGTCCTTCAATGGCTACACAGTGACGCCTTTCGTTGCTCATCGCCTTGGTGAAATGTTGGAAAATTCTTCTGTCAAAGACTAGCGCTGGGTACCGACAGACTAAAATGTAGCTGATGACACAACTAGACTGCGTCCAATCACTTAAACTCTTCTCATAGATGGTTTTGTGGTCCATCGTTTCTTCTTAAGTCCCCAGAGGGCTGGCCCGTAGAGCCACTTAATATCTCACCAGTTCGCGGAGAGCTCAAATGTCAACTGAACGAATTGGTGGGACTTACGTCAGTTAACACAATTTTGCCCGCCCCAGTCACGGCTAATTTAGATCGTTTCAGTGAACGGTTTCGTTTATTGCCTGCCCGGGTATTTCCAGCTGCGGCAATTTATGGCAATATTTTGGCTTCTATTCGAAATCCGAAATCAAATAATAGCGGAGTATCTCGCTCCCATTTAAACTCTTCGTCAGCGTCCATCACTCTGCAACCCCTGAACGCTGATTTTGTAAAAGCCGCTGAAAGGCATATTTTGCAACAGATTCAACTGGATAGTTTCTCTCAGGAATATCACTGCATTCTCAACTCAAAGCCGATTCCTTCAAGCAGCCGCCTCATCAAACTATAACCCTCTCTGGGAGAAGATAAATTAATTAATATTTGTGGACAATCTTACACAAATCAACCTAGTCCCAAACTAAGCAAAGGTTGTACTATGGGTACTAGGCGACGATTCACATACTTACATAAATAAATATATACTTAGATACATAGGAAACACCCATAACTCAGGAACGAATATTCGTGATAAACACACAAATAAATGCCCTTACAAGGATTTGAACCCGGGACCTCCTGCTTCGTAGGCAGGGTTACTACCGACTGGGCTAGGCCGTTATAGGTTAGATGCCGATAACTTATTACACTTGGCTGGAAGGATAAAAGCCGCAGAAGTCATCGACATTGAATCACGATTCCCGATACTACTTGATGGCCGTCACTCAGTTACACGACTATTAGTTCAGTATTATCACAGAAAAGCAGGTCACGCTAACTACGAATATGTCATAAATGAACTAAGGCAAAGATTCTGGCTTTTAAGGCTCCAAGTCACAGTCAGGTCAGTGGCACACCAATGTCTAATGCAAGATTCGCAAATCGACGCCCATGAACCCCACTACCGGAGACCTTCCACTTCAAAGACTAGCTCACCACAAACGAGCATTCACATATACGGGCTTAGATTATTTTGCCCGGTCAATGTTGATATAGCACGGCGACACAAAAAACGATATGTGGCTCTGTACACATGCCTCACACCGAGGGCGTTACACCTGGAATTGGTTCACAGCCTTTCGTCAAACTCCGCCATAATGAGTCTGAGACGTTTTATTGCCAGGCGAGGGACCCCAAATTCGATTTACTCCGACAATGGAACTGCTTTCGTTGGCGCGAACCGGATTCTACGTCAATTCTATTCAGACGACGAACAAGAGGAAGCGGCAACCAGAAGAATCAGATGGAGTTTTATCCCGGCCGCAGCGCCTACATTTGGAGGATGATGGGAGCGTCTAGTCAGAACAGTAAAAGTTGTCCATAGACCCAGATGACCCAACCGCCCTTACACCTTTCCATTTTCTCATTGGAAGTTCCTCAAATCAAACTCTGCCATCAACTTTTGAAGACAGTGACCTGTTCGGCCGCTCGGAGTGGGAAAAGGCGTTACGGCTATCAGGCCACTTCTGGAGACGCTGGTTGCGTGAATGCATATGCATAGATAGCACCCTACAATGCCAACGAGAACAAACGCAAAGGGAGATCGTGGTCAGGAACTTCAAATTGGAGATATAGTTATAATAGTGGACGAATCATTACCGTGAGGAACTTGGCCAAGAGGCCGCTTTATTGAGATGTCCCCTGGAAAATATGGCGTGAATAGGGTGGTAGACGTTACGGCAGGGGATACGTTACGGCGGCCCCTGGGAAAATTGATTAGGCTAACCACCTAAGGTACTTTATGTTAGTTTGTGCATAGCTGCACGAGGGGCAGGATGTTGCAGACTCCTTGGTCTGCTGCAGCTTGCTAGTTTTAGTTTCTTATTTTAAATGTATTTTTCTACTATTCTATATGTCAATATAATTTTTGTTGTTCTAAATATTACGGTTGTGAAAGGAAGTCTTGTCAATCTTGTTTATTTTAATTCAATTCTGTGTTTATAAACGAAAAAATATCGAAGGTATTATCCTCATTTCATCATTTTACAGTCCCATATCAGTCCATCCTTTTTAGTACCTATGCGATACCAAAATATTTACATTTTCCAACTACAACTTATATTGTAATATATTTGAACCCTTGGGAACCAATAACTAAATCTTTTTTACATTACTAAATTAATGGTCCATTTTTTGTGGGCTACTTACTCAAATAATTTTAACGGTAAGTACCCATCTGTTACTAAAATTAATGCATGGTTTAGCTTTAAAAACAATAAAACTAATTTTGACAAGAGGAAAACACGCGGGAAATAAATATATCACTTTCTTAAGAGCGTTCATTGCGTAGAAGGGCAGTTTTCGCGTTTTCTTTTTTTTTAATCCATCCCACATAGAAACGTTTAATAAGCCATAAGGCAAATGAAATATGCCATATTAATACATAGTTTTCTGACCATATTTAAAAAAATCTTGATTTTATCATATTTTTTCAACAAACAAACTAAAGCATATATTACCGTATGAGTACATAATTCGAAAACCCTTTAGACAGTTTTTCTACTCCGGTACTTTTATCTGTCAATTATATGGTCCCGCAAACGAATATAAAAGCATGTCTTATGCAATTTCAAAAAAGTCTATCTAGTCTATTCTTCATAAAGACCCTAGGGTTATTATGTGATATAATGCAACTGATAACAGAGGTGCCCTGTGAACCCAACAAATATTCTTTTTTTCTACTCCCGTGTATCTATCATTTATACATTCGTCATCATCTATATACTCGATGAAACACATAGATAATATATTCGAAGAAAAGTCTATCTAGTCTTTTCCCCAAAAAAACAACTTAAATAAAAGCGCCAAAACAGAATCGCGTGCAGTCACGACTTTAGAAGAAAATAAATTACTGCCAACCTAAGAAACCTAAATAAACGTAGTGTTTTCAAATAAAAAAACTTTAAAAAAGAAAAAATGAAAAGAACCACAGACATACTTTGTAGTTTTTACGTTTGCCATTCGTTTGTGGTGGCAAACTGGGAACTTTGAAAATAATATATTTTTACTAATCTCTGTCGCTCTTTGATAATTGATTTAATAACGACGGTGTGTGTTTGTGTTAGTATTCTTGAAATACAGTGTTTTAAAAGGTGAAACCTAAATTATTGTTGATTATGTTGACAAAATAACTGCAATATCCATGAAGTGTTCAATTTCGCACTTTTTGTAAAACTATGTGTACTTAGTCGTAGAAAAAGTATTGTATGCAACGTCGTATAAGTAGGTCAAAAATGTTCGTGGCGTTTTTCTTAACAATTTTCGCCTCCGGCTGCGCTTACGGCTCAAATTGTTACCCATGCCACTCACCTTTTTTGACCCCTCTTGTACAACTGTTGCATAATAGTAGTTTATCTACACTCATACTGTAAGTACTCTAAAATGCGTTCAAAAACCGTAGACAATGACAAGCACTACAACAAACGATTTAACTATGATAAGTTTCTTATCTGCGGCAGTAACGTAATTTTAACTATGCATGCTCAAATATTGTTAAGCAATGAGTTTCAAATTTCGAACATCGAATTTGATAACATAATGTTACCGCCATGGCCAACTCGATTGGTCCCGCGCGAGCGCCGGCCGGCACAATCGAGTAGGCCATGACGGTACAATGGCGGTCATTCTATGGTTTCCGAACACTTAATTTAATATATATAATATGAGTGTAGATAAAGCAGTGTATGCAACTGTACGTAATTAGGCCTTAAAACACTCGTGTGATCTTATTATGAAATTCGCCTGCGGCTCATTTCATAAAACCACACTCATGTTTTAAGGACCCTTATTACGTAACAGTTACATAAACTACTATTATGTAACTGTAACGTAATAAGGGTCCTTAAAACATGAGTGTGGTTTTATGAAATGAGCCGCAGGCGAATTTCATAATAAGATCACACGAGTGTTTTAAGGCCTAATTACGTACAGTTGCATACACTGCTTTATCTACACTCATATTATATATATTAAATTAAGTGTTCGGAAACCATAGAATGACCGCCATTGTACCATCATGGCCAACTCGATTGTGCCGGCGCTCGCGCGGGACCAATCGAGTTGGCCATGGCGGTAACATTATGTTATCAAATTCGATGTTCCAAATTTGAAACTCATTGCTTAACAATATTTGAGCATGCATAGTTAAAATTACGTTACTGCCGCAGATAAGAAACTTATCATAGTTAAATCGTTTGTTGTAATGCTTGTCATTGTCTACGGTTTTTGAACGCATTTTAGAGTACTTACAGTATGAGTGTAGATAAAATACTATTATGAATCAATCGCAAAATTAAATATGTTTTGGAATATTTTGAAACCGAAGGTTAAATCAATGTTCTGGGCCCTACGATGTGATGATAATTTTTCAAACTTCATCAAACTAACTAGTTAACAAACTGCTTATTACAATTTTGCAAACAGTATTTCAACGTTTCTATGTGGGATCGATTTACAAAATGTAAGAAAACGCATTTTCTACACATTTAACGCTCTTAAGGCATTAATATTACCGTAACTCCATATTTTCGCACTTATTATTGTAAAAAAGTTGTATTTATCTTATTCAAACTTTTAATAAATTTTGTATAAATACCATTTGTATTTAATTCTTTCTCATTTTCTCATGGGTTGGCTGGACGAGATTCCTATCAGGGATAAGCTCGCCTTTGTGCATATCTTCTATATATGTTACTGTTGGTTTTTATGTTATACCTACTTGTTTATGTGCAATAAAGTGATACATACATACATAAATACATAATCATTCCGTTTAATCTATCCTTATTTTGTTGTACATGCCTAGAGCACTATGATTTGCGTAAAACCACGGACTAAATAAGTGCGTAAAACTTAACAAAATAAGTGACGTTAAATATTATCGTACAAGTATAATCAAGATTACTCACAAGATAATCTATATTATTACTAATCTACCTACTACTGTAATTATAAAACAATGGGCACAAAATAGATTAATCATAGTTCTATCGCCTTTCAAAATGAAGTGGTTCGTCCTCATATCCGTCGCTATAGCAGGTAGGTTTATTATTACTGTTTGTAAAATAATTCTCTTTTTAAAAATACTTTAGTGCTCATAACTAAGTTTGCAGGTTTCAAATAATATTTAAATAAATTATCATTATTTTTTTCATTAATTACCATCTATTTTTAACCTTTTCAAACAAAACACTCTTTGCGGACTTTAGACACAAGTAGCGTGTATGCAATTTTCATCAATATAATGCTTAAGTTTAAAAACCCAAGCATTTTTGTCATAATTAACCCTTATATTGAAACAATATTGTAATTGTTAATCAACAATTTTAGATACAGGGCCTGCAATAAAAATAATTTGAATATGAAATAGAATAAGTTGAAATTTCTAAAGTAACATGTAAGTTGCGTTGTATTTTAGCTACGTCTGCGAGCGTCATCAAAGACCCTACCGAGGGTTACAAGGATGGGGACAGATACTTCTATTTCCCCGGCGACGGGGACAACATACTCCATCTGGTCGATACTCTTGAGCCCGTGGACGAAGATTTCATGCGGAACGTCGGGCGAAATTCGAACAACAACGGCTATTGGCTCTTTACACGGTACAATTACCCATTAAAACTTAGGGTTGTCAGAAACTTGGGAGTTTTTTAGAATTCCCCCGAAATTTCGGATGAATATTTTAATATATGGAAGTGTAATTTTCTTTAGCGGCTTTCAAGCGACTAGAAAAAGTCCTAATTAAGTACTTATACTAAGCATATTATCTGAAGTTATTCTGATACTGAAATACAAAAACTAACAGATTTACGGTCTCCAAAAGTTAAATATTTATGTTTTTTCCATTCTAATAATGATCAGCATAAACCCTTAGGTAACAGTTTATAGTTTAGGTCAGGACACTCGGGACCAAAATAGTATACATATATACATATGTACATAATAACAAGAAAGGCCAATTAGAATTTCCTGTCTCATCTATATATATACCCCTTATAGCCCTTCCTGATATATAGCCCTTCCTGAGTTATAAATGGTGTAACCGACACGACTTTGTTTTATATATATATATATATATTTATTGTTTGTTTTATATATATATATAAAACAAAGTCGTGTCGGTTACACCATTTATAACTCAGGAAGGGCTGAACCGATTTTAATGATGTTTGACTTTTAGGATTTATCTCCGCCCCGACTAGCAAATTCTCTCTCTATTCCTCCTAGCGTTTGTCCCGGCTTGGGGTCCGCTTGACAACCTAATAGCAGAATAACTATTAAAATATTGAAGAAATTAAAAAATAATAATAATAAAAAGTTAATAATAAAATTAGGTAAAGCCTGACCAGAAATATATGATTATTGTCAAGAGGGCGCTATTTTTCTCATTTATATGGCAACAGTTCAGTATAGTCATTCTCTATGGTATGGGGACATCTTGATTTGTTTACCTGTCAGCTCTGATGTTAATTTGAAAATGTTTCACAGCGAAATAGTTTCATTTCCCAAACGTATTATTTACACAGCAGTTTATTATATACACTATTTACAATGTTTCGCTCTTGACTATGGATAATTTTGGGAATTTTTTGTCGTTTATTATTTAATATTCAACACTTAATTATTACCTATTCAAGTAAACTCTCAATGACACTGTCAACTATCACATGCACTCACACATGCATATCATCTTGTCATTAAAATTATTGCCAGTGTCAGAAATTAGTTCCAATGATATTCCGCAACATGGCGCATGATCATATATTTCTGGTCAGGCTTTACATTACCTACTTAGTTTGATATGGCTGGTCCATAGACTAATTAACCCTGCATAGCTGGGCGACCTTCGCTGCCGTGCTCGAAGTAATTACACTCTATAGTAAGACACTAATTATTGGAAATGACAGTAAACTTAGTACAGTCGCCATCAGATATATCGGAGCGGCCAAGGTGGTCACAAATATCTGAACAACGCCTTTATTGTTAAAGCGATAAAGTGCTTGTTCAGATATTTTTGAGTACCTTGGCCGCTCCGATATATTTGATGGCGACTGTACGTCTCCATGACAGCCATTAATGTCTGACTCTCTCTTACGCCCTACGGGACAATCCCCAATTGGTCTTTCTTTTTGGCAGCTTAGGTTTCAAAGAAATAACGTCCTAAGCGGAGTATAAAGATATCTTGTATATGGACTAGCCTAACTATTAGTTATTTTCATCTGATGTTAGTTCGGCATTAGAATCATTTATTTGCTTCAGAATAAAATTCTAGCTCACATAAAATTGCTAGGTGATATTGAAATTAGGTATAATGTTTTTTTCGTCCAGCATGCACTTATGTACATATATCCACATTGTATGTACAATGTTTTTTTACAATCTGTTTCTGTACAGGGCAAATCCACACACGGCTCAAGTACTGCATGTAGGAGACGTAAATAGCGTGATTTATTCCAACTTTGATTTGAGTAAGGAGACTGTCTTCCTAGCTCACGGATGGAATGGCAATGGTGGAAATAATATGAACAAACAACTTACTGAAGGTACCTAAAATGCGACGTGTTATAAATATATTTGTTTTTTTCGTTTTCTTTCTTGAATTAGAATTATTTCAACTTGCTGACTTAATGTACCTATAATGTGCGTTTTAACATCACCACGAAAGAAAAACACATTAAGTACTTAGTCGATTCTTAATAATGGTCTCGTGTACAATGTTTTAGTGCAATAAAGTCTATCGACACTCAAATTGGTGCACCCTCTTGTGCCCGAAGCTCTCCTCGTTTGAACTTGTTTATAGGATTTTTTTTCTGTACCAGCCTTTCTTCAGTCGTCTGACTTGAACGTCATCGTCCTGGACTGGAGCCGTCTCGCCAATCGCAACTACGTCACAGCAAAGAATGGAGTCGCCGAAGCAGGCCGAGGCCTCGGCCAGTTCATCCTCTGGCTCAGCCAGAACTTAGGTCTCTCGCTGGATAGTGTCCATTTGGTTGGGTTCAGTCTCGGAGGACATTTGGTGGGCAACGCAGGCAGGGAGCTGCAGGGGCAGGTTAAGAGGATCACGGGTAATTTTAGATTTTTTTTCAATATGGTGTAAATCTAATAACATTGCATTAATTTTAATATCCGTTTGCGAAGGATGTGGTAAAATTTAAAGTCAATGATTTTGGTATTTTTTAGCCCTGGATCCGGCTGGTCCCCTATGGGGCAGCGACAGAAACCGCATCGTACCAACTGACGGACGCTATGTCGAAATAATACACACCAACACCGCCATGTACGGCTACTCTGACCCATGCGGTCACTCCGACCACTACCCGAACGGGGGCTCAAGCATGCCTGGTTGTTGGCTTAACACCTGCTCCCACTCAATAGCCTGGGAATACATGGCATCAACTGTCAAGTATGACCATCTCTTGGCTAACGAATGCAACAGCCAGGGAGATGCCAGCAGGAATAGATGTTCTGGGTCTCTCCAAGCAATGGGAAATGCAGATATCAATAAACAACAGTGAGTAAATTTATTTATTATTCTATATTGTAGCTGAATTCGATATGCTTATTCTGGTTTTCGGCCCTTCAACCTAAAAACTGTTTTTGACTTTAAAATATTATATATACTGAACCCCAAATGCTTTTTCCACAGGCGTGGCATCTTCAGAGTAAACACCGGGAGAAATTACCCATTCTAAAACAATGTACACAAGAAGCAGTCATGTAAATATAGCTATTCGAGCGTTTTCAAACGAGCTGGTATTTTTATCTTTTTCAGAAAAAATATTTTATTTTAACATATATTGGGTTACTCCTTCTCGGAATTAAGTGATCCATAACAAAGAGATAAACGTTCATAGTTTTTGCTTGAATTTTTTTGTATTGTAATTTTTGTAGGCACGAACTACAAACAATAAATTTTCTATTATAACAGCTTCTTCTTATTTACACCAAGTTTCAAGTCCTTAATCTTATCTCTTGTTTAATTCGATGTCACCGTTGTTCACATTAATCTGAAATGGAAAACAGAAATATTTCACACATATTTTGCAATACCTATAACTGTGCATTCCTTTCAAAAACACGTTTTAGATAAAATATATTCCTGTTTGATCAAGGCTACCAAAAATATAATCAAAAAATAACATAATGATGGTCCACGGCATTCACATATACATAATATTCATCATAAAAACATTGAGAAGAAATGTCTGAAAAATTAATGTAGGCAGGACTACCAGAATTGTTATTGCCTAAATTTAGTTCAACGTTATTGTAATAATCATTTGGTTTAACTTTTATGGTGGTATCAAATACTCAGACTCAATGTTTATAATTCCCATAATTCACTACTACCTAGTACTACCCCATTAGCTACCTACCTAGTTAAGTATCTTGAACTTGGCACGACACGCTACCGTATCTCAAGTTATCTTCCAAATACCCTACGCAACAGTATTAGAATCTGAACATGATACTTGAAAAAATATCTAATCTTTTTACAGAAAATGTAATAATAACAAAAGAACGCTTTAATCCAATAATCGATTAGTGCCAATTGATACCCTTTTCAATCACTGTTGATGGTGTTGATAATTGGCGTTGAATTCGATTTATTTGCTAAATCATTGCAATTAAAAGTGGTATTAGTTGTTATTTTACCTACATAGTTACCAGTATTTTTTTTACTCAGCAGAACCATCTGTTAAGGAAATCACAATTTTACGTCTTGAAAATAGTTATATAGTAGGTACTTGCATATTGTGTAGGTACGAATTTGTTATAATATTTTAGTTCAACTGAAGTCCATCACTACAAAAGTTAGGTTAGATAAATTAAAAAACCGGCCGGCGTGTTGGATTGGATCACACATAATTGAGGGTTCTGTACCAACTATCGAAATAACTAGTATCAAAAGGTCGTATCTGCCTAGTTTTTTTGGAGATAACTCGAAAATAAGTTTAAAGAATATACAATGGCGTATTTTTTTTTAGTTAAGAAATAATCACCCGTAAGTCAAAATAATTGTGGGGGGGAGGATACATGACAGGGGTGATTATTTCTGAAAATATTGACTAAATCAAAAATGTTTGAACAAAGCTCAATGTTATTTTGAAAGACCTATCGATTGATGTGTTTCAGCAATTTTACTACAAAAGTAGCGGCATACAAAATACGCCCTATTTTAAAATTCTATTAAAATACGTGTTATAATTTCCGAGTAAAATGGTTGTGACATACAGACGGATGGGCACACGGACATGACTGTGCTAATCTCATGAGGCGAGAACGTCAACTGTCACGAATGAAAACATTAGTCCGAAAATAAATTAAAATTATTACAAAAACACACGATAACATTGCAAAACCGTATTATAAATACAATAAAGACTTATAACGAAGTGTACCAGTGTTTAACGCTATTAATATGACAGGAACATGTGGCAAATGCAACAACAAAATTTCTTCCAGACAGTTGCTTATACTTACACAGTTGGTTATATTTAGAGACAGTCGGATGGCTCGCGGTGTTTGAGCTTCTTAAGTGTTATGGAACCGCCCTGTGCAAGCCGAACTAAGCCGACTTGACCTGGGGTGAAATGGCGAAAAAGGCTGCCTAATGGATACTGCAACTACACGTCACTGCTTTAACTATATGTACGAGTCTGTCAATTATCTCCTTTTCTTGCCACATTTCCATGAAATATTTTAAATAACCAGGAGAACACTTTGAATTACGTGTCGCATTTTTTAAATTAAACACCTGTTTGTTTAGCTCTCGATCCAGCCGGGCCCCTATGGTGTTTAGACTGGCGTCGTCTATCCAAAAGCGATGCGCGCTATGTCGAGGTCATCCACACCAACGTTTACATGGCCGGATACCCTAAACCTTGTGGCCACTCCGATCACTACCCCAACGGAGGAAAATTTATGGAAGGCTGCCATTGGTGGGATCTTTTGTGCCATCATGCCAGATCCTGGCGATATTTGGCAGCGAGTATAGAACACAATCAGTTCTTCGCTAAGAAGTGCTCGAACACTTGGGAAGCATATAAAAATAGGTGTTCTGGACCCAAAGGGCTGATGGGTAACACCGATATCGATAAAAAACAGTGAGTAATCCCCTTAGCAGTCAATAATTATCAATACACTCCCTATATAATATATTATAACGTATTTAGTATACGAGGGAATACAATATATAAAGTACACGATCCTAGAATCTAAGTAGATACCTGATTTAGATCCTAGTACACTTTTCTTTAATGAACCATTTACATTTATAAATATTTTGCTTCCGCCTCCACATGTTTTTTTATCGATTAATAAAAATTGAGTTGATATTCCTACTTCTGCACTACAAATAGAATTAATAAACAGTTATCGGTTCTTGAATATATTGTCCCCATTCTTTAAAGACACATATTATTATTGAAAAAAATTAACGCTATTTCTTTTGATATTTTTAAACCTGGTCTAACATAACAATTTTTCCCAAAGTTGAATGCTGTGAAGGATGTTACATATACGAAATACAGTCTTACATATAAGTACATATTTCAGTCTCTGAAACTGACAACAGTTATGGCCTGAAAACCAGATTTTTGGCCTTAAATTGTTCAAGTTTGCCCAATATCTCGACAAACGTAATTTTGAAGTACTTAACTACGGGATACTATTTTTTCAAGTCAGTTGCTGTTTATATGATAAACCATAAAAACCATTAGAAAACTAAGGAATTCAGATCAAGGGTCATTGGCGCCAGCAGTCCCTAAATTGTTTTTCATTGTACTGTTTTAACATTTGTTATTTACAGATTCGGGATTTATAGAATCAACACGCTTGCTGAATATCCTTACATAAAAATAAAATTTGTTAATTTATACTGTCCATTAATAAAGGTGTATTGAGGCTAATTAGTATACTTATTATATTTCATTATCCAAGCCTTAATTTTAACATTACATAGATATTTTAATGTCAAAAATTATCAGTCACTGAAAATAAATATATTTTGTTTTAGAAATTACTCGGAAATAGGTAGGTGTATAGATTAGGTGGTCCAAAAATATACTTTTTATTTTACAACTTTGCACTTTGTGAGTATATAAGTGTGTATTTGTATGTCTTAGTGCAGGGAAAAGGGTCCCAATTTGTCTATATGGAGTTATTAGTACTTCCTTAGACTACACAATACAGTGTGTAAATCCGATACGGGCGATCCTTTAAACTGTGGTTAGCATAGGACATAACAAATATATTTATATAACTTTTCTTAAAATTACGACGAAAATTTTAACCATACAAAATAATTCGCCCCGCAATGTAAATATTTCACACTCAAGTTAAACGCTCGTTGCGTTGACATTGACAGTTACCTTACTCGAAAATAAACCCTTGGACCTCTTTCAACATCACATATCCTTAACAGACGCAACATAAGAAAATAATGCTGGAAAAATAAAGATAAACTATCTCGATTAAAAAACGGGCCATAGAACGTTCAATTTTTAAGAAAACTAAAAGATAATCGTCCACCTGGTTATCAGTGACCCGGACAAAAGGGACAATTTTGATTTAACCCCACTATAATTTAGAGTCGCATCATCACTACGATACCATAGAACAACTGTGTCTATGCCCAATTCGTTCGACGGCTGCAGCAACGATGACTTCAACGTGGACCACGCCCTCTGCTGCAAAACTGGTGGCTTAATAACACGTCGTCACAACGAAATCAGAGACCCGTTTTGTGAACTATGCCAAAACGCCTGGGGAAATGTTACCAAAGAACCGATCATCACAGAAGGATACTGTGGAGTTCGTGGAGACCTCTGCTGCCGCGGTTTTTGGAATGCATAGCGGGAGGTGTTATATGATATCCATGTCGTAGACACCGACGCTGCCTCGTACATCTCACGCCCGGTAGCATCCGTTATAAAATCTGCAGAAGAAGAATAAAAACGGAAATACAGTAACGCCTGCGAGAAACGTCACGCAACATTTACCCCTCTCGTCACATCAGTCGATGGAGTATTCGCTCCACAAATGTCCGTCTTTATAAAACATCTTGGTGAAGCTATTGCCGACCGCTGGGATAGATCCCTAAGTGTAATAAGGGGCTGGTTATGGTCATAAATAATAATATCTACCTATATAATCAGAGCCACAAGCATGTGCATTCCATTCGTGGGACGTCGACACAGATTCAATCTGTAAAATATTTCTTCAGATTCAACGACGGCGCAGCTCTACACAACATCGCCTCCTATCCTAACCCTCTATATTTTGGTGCCTTTTTGGTGGCGTGGCGTGGCGCTACGCTACTGGCGATGGCATTTTTTGAACTTTCGGTTCGAAGCAATTATTTGCAAAAGTATTGACTTTAACAAAAATATTTTAATATACATCTATCCTTTTTGAACGACCTAATCAACGACACCCACATAATGGGGTTGAAGCAACAAAAAAACACGAAAACATGGCATTTATCGGTACGATTTTACATACCTACGAGTATTCATACCCAGCTTTCTAGTAGTTACTAACTAACGACCATTGACCTAAGCCGCAGACATACAGACGGACATGGCGAAAGTGTAAGGGTTCCTAGTTGACTGAGGAACCTTATAGTTTCGTCTTATCCGTCTGTCCGTCCGTCCGCAGCTTAGCTCAGTCATCGCTAGTACCAGAAAACTGAAATTTGGTATAAAACTATGCTATGAGTCACGGCGACAAAGAGGTGAAATAAAAAAGTTACTTAAAAAAATTTGGTAAGTTGCTCCCCTACACATGAAGTGGGGATGATTTTTTTTAGTTTTTTTCCTATTGTGTGGGATGTCGTTGCATAGGTCTTTCATAAAGAATAAGGGCCTTTTAATATAATTTTTGGATAACATAAATAGTAAGCTTTAAAAAATCCCCCCACCCTTAAGTACTTGAAAACTATATTTAATATTAAGATCAGTTCAGCCGTTAATGAGTTATCGCAATCCCATTCTGTGAGGGCGAGGGCGGCGGATGTAAGGGAGAGCTCCCGGATTTTTATCTATTTAAAATTTACCTACGATATGACGGCCTATGCTATGCCTGTAAAAATTGTTAACACGGTCGGTACTAATATTTATGAGAATTTACTAAAATAAAGATCGAAAGATAAAACAATCATTAAAAAAACCGGCCCAGTGCGAGTCGGACTCGCACACGAAGGGTCCCGTACCATTATCTATAAAACCGGCCAAGTGCGTATCGGACCACGCATAAAGGAGGGATCTGTTCCTTCACTTCAATGGAATAAGAACCAAACTATTACCAAAAGGTCGTATCTGATGCCTATGGAAGAAGTTTTTTGGAGATAACTCAAAACTGGCTGAACTGATAATGTTCAAAACAATTTTTGTAGCAAGTATGTGATAAGGCGCATCTTCTCAAATTCTTTCATATTTTTGGGCTTACGGTGCAAAAGTTACAGGGGGGAGACACAGTTTTTCTAATTTTTGAAGCGATTATTTCCGAAAATATTCACTTGCATCACAAAATGTTCAAAGAATCCTCGATGTTATTTTTTAAGACCTATCGATTGATATGTAGCTAACATGTTGATATTTGGTAAAAATACACTTTATGTCTAAATTTTATTAACATACGTCTTATGTTTTCCGAGTAAAATGGCTGACATACGGACGGACGGACGGACATGACGAAACTATAAGGGTTCCGTTTTAAGTAGGTAGCCGTAAAAACGGCAAAAGTTCATGTATTTTGTATGGGAGCCCCCTTAAATATTTATTTTAATCCGTTATTTAGTACTTGCTATTATAGCGGAAACAGAAATACATCATGTGTGAAAATTTCAACTGTCTAACTATCACGGTTCATTAGCTACATCCTGGTGACAGACGGACAGACGGACAGCGGAGTCTTAGCAATAGGGTCCCGGTTTTACCCTTTGGGTAGGTACGGAACCCTAAAAAGGATTTTTACCAATAAATTAAACCAAAAACATTAAAACCTCGTGAACGGTGTTACAATCAGTGAGATAGTCAAAGAAAGTTACGTAGTATTTTAATTCGTAGATTGGAAAATTATATTAAAAATTTGATACATGAAGATGATGATTGTTCATGAGTGAGTTCGTACTCTGACTCGTACTTGGTAAATTTTCGGGTGGCTGTGACCACAACCTTTTTTGAGGGCTGGATCCGCGCCTGAACACGTTTAGAAATAATCTAACTTCAATACAACTCCAAATACTCCAATGCATTAACTATTACGCAATACAGCTAGCGCCTAAACGTCTGAATCAGAAACATCAGAATTTGTTTGATAAATATTCCGATGTAACTCCAATACAACTCCAATATTGGAGTTACATCGGAATATTTTATTTTTTGTGTGTTAGAGTTATATTTGAGATGGCTTGTTAGGGTTCCGTAGCCGGAATGGCAAAAACGGAACCTTTATAGTTTTGGTCATATCCGTCTATCCGTCCGTCCATATGTCACAGCCATTTTACTTGGAATCTATAAGACGTATCTTAATAAAATTTAGACGTGAGGTGTAGTTTGTATGCCGCTATTTAGTTATGTGGTGAAATTGCAGAAAAAAATATTTTCAGGGGGCGCTCCATACATGTAACTAAATTTTTAAAAAAATTACCAAATGTCAACATGTTGCTCATCAATCGATAGGTCTTTAAAAATAACATTGAGGTTTTTTTGAACTATTTGTGATTAAGTGAATTGTTTCAAAAATAATCGCTTCGCAAGTCGGACAAAAAAGCGTCCCCTTAACTTTTGAACAAAAATATGAAAAATTTGAGAAGATGCGCGTTTTGAATATTATCTGTTTACCCATTTTTGAGTTATTTCAAAAAAACTTCTTACATAGGCATCAGATACGACCTTTTGGCATTAGTCCTGGTTCATATTCCATTGAAGCTACGGAACCCTCCATTATGCGTGGTCCGAAACGCACTGGGCCGGTTTTAATGTATTGTTTATGTATTTTAAAATCAGAATACGGCACCTGTTATCACACACATGGTACCTACGATAAAAATAACCGATTAAATTTAATAAACAATACGTTTTATCTTTAAAGGAAGTGAAACGACGTCCATGTCCAGTGTATGCCTATGACTATGATCAAGTAATAATTCAGGACCCTTGTCGCTTGAAAGTACGGGGTACTGTGCGTCAAATCCGGTAATTCTGATTTTTTGCAGACTTGTTTATGATGTTTAGTCGGTGGTGTACACTTATTTATACGGAAAATGATGATGATGGAATTTCCATTTGCAGAGATAATCATTTAGGCTCTAAGATTAATTTAAGAAGGGGAGCCAATCAAATTTCGGATGCAAATTTTTGACGAAGTGGGGGGTGCCCCCCATAAAAATAAAATAGAGCTATATAGTCAAGTTTGATATCATTTTCGTGTAAAGTAAGGATGCCAAATTCATTTTTGGTATTTTATTTATACCTTTCCATATAAGAAAACTGAGAAAACATAAAAAATATGAAATCAATGTTTGATATTTTTTTGAAGAAATGCCTATATTTTTTTTATTCATGAAAAATATATTTTCATGATTAAGCCCTGTTATTTCCCTTTATGAAAAGTATATAAATCCTATATTGGTTATAATATCTTCAACGAAAAAAAATAATATTAATAGGCCTCTTATCAACCAGTGGCGTGCCATGGGAACGGCCTATGTCCAGCAGTGGACTGCTACTGCCTGCTACTGCTGCTGCTAATAATGATAATGTAGCGCTTACCGAAATGAAAATCCAAAATGACGTTTACCTATCAAGCTAATTTCATCTCTATTGCGAAGACATTACACAAGGACATAACATTGAATATAGGGTAACCATATAATTTTGTAACCAAATAATAGGGTTACCCTATCGAAAAGAGTTATCAAGTAGAGGAGTTCTCCGGTCCCTGTTATCTAGTCACGTTTTCAAGTGAAAGATACATCATTGGGGATTATCAATAAGGGCCCGTTTATTTTTTTAAAGAGAAAACTTAAGTGGTAGGTATACATCTTCAAGTGAGGACAGTCTGTTGGCGAATAGTACGCTCTAAAATAAAAATAACAATTTTGTGTTATACCTATTTAGACATTACACAAACTTATTTGAAAATTTGTTAATTTATTATAACCAGAGGGCGGAATTGCTCATGGCAAAAATCAAACGTCAATAGAGTTGGAACATTGAATTTTATCGACTTTTTCAGCTGTCGATAAGTTCAGTCACCTTTTACATTTCTGACTTAAACATTAACCTCTTTGATTAGATTAAAAGTAAATTGCATGGCAGTTAACTGTCATTTCTGCCACTAGTCTTTTTGCAACTAATTCACGTTTGTAAAAATTGGTTAATCCAAAACGAAAAACAATTAACAAATGGATAAAGAAGTACCACTGTCTTACTTACAACGAAAACAACTCAACAATATACTACTCTAAATGTAAGGTTCACTTAAAGCAGTGGTTCTTAACATTTCAGTGCCGAGGGACCACCCAATAAATTTCTTGTTTTGTCAGGGACCACTAACTGTATGGAAGTAAATACCTATGGCAGATAGTCAACAAATGGGTCTCATTTTCATAGCTTCGCGGACCACTTCAGGTGCACCCAGGGACCACCGGTGGTCCGCGGACCACCGGTTAAGAACCACTGATTTAAAGCAACTAAAAAAATATTGAGTTGAAACTCACATAACGAGTAAAACACATTCACCTGAGTTTAAAGAGGTAAAGAGCGATGATAGTTTTTATCTAAATTTGATAATATTTCTCGTTTGTTGCAACATTCCATGGAAAAAAAAATATCAATAATAATCCATGTATTATTCCGTAATGTTCATATGAAGTCTATTATTTGAGGTTCAGTTTTGGTAATAAATAAACAAAGATACGCTAGGTAAATATAATTTCAGTTTATTCGATAGTCGATAAAATTCAACGTTCCAACTCTATTGACGTTTGATTTTTGCCATGAGCAATTCCGCCCTCTGATTATAACTAATATTTACATAACTAAATGCAAGTCTGCATATCTACATGCTTCATCCCACATCTCCATAATTTTGTGGTTGAAATTTTACCCTCGTCCTGTTGACAAATTGATCCGATATATGGTGCACACCTTCAGTTCTGATGACGATTACATTTTAATAGATTCAGTATCATTGTAAATCCAAGATGGCTGCCGCTACAGAATGCCACGTATTACATACTAGCTGTGCCCGCGGCTCCGCCCGCGTGGAATTCGGTCTGTGTCAGTAAGCGGCTAATTCACCCCTAATTTCTCTCCCGCTACCCTGGAGGCGGAACTTGAAGTAAAGTTGACAGATGGATTTATCCTATTAATTTTTATTGGCATGATTTAAACGACATAGAATAGTAGGTGTATATCGGACGATACAGGACCACTTTTGTATTTATACGTTCATGTCCACGGCAAATATCATCCAAATCGATCCTCCCGTCAAATCAGTCTAAGCATGAAAGGTAAGAACAGGCGCGGTTGAAATGGGGGGGGGGGGGGGGTGCCACAAATGCAGAAAGGTTTTTTTCTATCTGAGGAATTAGTAATCCTTAAGGGGTGATTTCCGGGATAACAATGCAAAAAAACCGGCCAAGAGCATGTCGGGCGATGCTCAGTGTAGTTTCGTAAATGCCGCCCTGTTACGAAACATCCGTTCAAACGGTCGTTTATTAAGGTATATTTGGCGGCGCTTACGTCAGTCTACTATCCGGCACCGAACCGATTTTATTCAATATAGTATTTATTGAAAGTTCTTATCAGGCCTCACCAGATTTCAGCTTTTTAGTGCGAACAGTAACTGAGCTAGACCGTGGACAGACGGACGGACATGGCGAAACTATAAGGGTTCCTAATTGACTACGGAACCCTAAAAAGAGACAAATAGTAGTTTATGTAACTGTTACGTAATAAGGCCTAATTATGTACAGAAGCATACACTGCTTTACCTACACACATATTAAAAATCCACTGAAACCATGCGCGCCGGCGGTCGGGGGGTGGGGGTTTTGATTACGTTACCGTAGGTAATGAATTTTCATACGTTTTTACCACACTGTCACAGATAATACACTGATGTTACGTTACTGGTTGCAATAATTGTGGTAATTACATACTTCAAGGTAAGCACATTACAATGCACTAATGAACGTCAGAGAAAAATTAAATACGTGAGTGTCGTGGAACACTCTGTTGGAACGAAGTTATGTTATTTAATTTTTTTTCCATTTTTGACTATTTCGTAAATTTTGTGGTTTTAATTTTTTTTTGTATTTTTATGAAATTTTTGACCGAAAAGATACTCGACGGGACTTATTTTTTTCAAAACAGTAATACATTATTAGATCTTAAAGATACAAAACAATGCGTAGTTCTTCAAGAAGACATATCAAAACAGCTTATGACAGATAATGTACCTATTGTTTAATTATAAAGAAAAATAAATCCTAATCTGACTGCTTCACAAAACGTTTGATATGTTTATCTACACTCATATTGTAAGTTCTCTAAAACGTGTTCGTAATGCCGTATTCCGAAACCATAGAATGGCCGCCATTGCACCGCCATGGCCAACTCGATTGTGCCGGCGGTCGCGCGGGCGCGTGTCGGCGGCCGCGCGGGAGCGTGCAGGTGTACATTATGTTATCAAAACTCATAACACATCAATATTTGAGCATGTAAAGTTAAAATTACGTTACTGCCACACATAAAAAGCTTATCATAGTAAAATCGGTTGTGGTAAGGCTAGCCATTGCCTACCGTTTTTGAACACGTTTTAGAGGACTTACAATGTGAGTGTAGATAAACTACTATTTCCTACCTAAACGGTGTCCTATTTGTTTGGTCCATGCATCTTTGTCCGTCATATATAATACTCGAACCTGCAATAACCCTTTGACATTCATGACATTTTCAAATATTTCTTAAGAGCGGGTAAAGTTAAATTTAGAGCACGACGGGTAACATGTTATAAATATGAACACCTTGACCAAAAAATTACAAATTATTTAAATACCAAATTTCATCTAAATACGGATAGCGGTTATTGGTTGTTTCTTCCCCATGTAAATCCCCAAATTTTATCTAAATCGATTCTGCGGTTAATAATTCCCTATACAAATTTCCAACTCTCTTTTCACCCCTTTAGGGTTGATTTTCGGAGTGAAAACTATAATTTGTCCTTTCTTGAGACCCATACTATACCAAATTTCATCTGTATCAGTTCAGCGGTTAAAAAATCGTCATACCAACTTCCAACCCCCTTTTCAGGGTGAAAGGGTTTATTTTCGGGATGAAAACTATTCTGTCGTTTCTCGGGACTCAAATTATCTGCATACTAATTTCTATTAAAAAAATCTCCATACAAACTTTCAACCCCCTTTACACCCCCTCCAGGGTTGATTTTCGGGATGGAAACTCTATTCATTGTCCTTTCCCGGGACTCAAACTATCTCTACACAAAATTTCATCAAAATCCGTTCTGCCGTTTTCACGTGATAGATGTATAGATAGATAGTTTTTATTGAAAGTACCTTTCAGGCTTCACTTCCATTATTTTTTTCAAATTTTATGGACCCACGGTTCTAAAGTAAGGTGGGGTGGGGGTTCAAGATGAAACTATCCTTTGTCCTTTCTCGAGACCCATACTATCTCTATACCAATTTTCATCTAAATCTGTTCAGCGGTAAAAAAATCCTCATACCAACTTCCAACCCCCTTTTCACCCCCACAAGGGTTTGAAAACTATCGTATGACGTTTCTCGAGACTCAAATTATCTCCATACTCATTTCTATCTAAATCGTTTCAGCTGTTAAAAATTCTCCATACAAACTTTCGACCCCATTTTCACCCCCACCAGGGTCGATTTTCGGGATTAAAACTATATATTATCCTTTCCCGGGACTCCAACTATCTCTATACAAAATTTCATCGAAATCCGTTCAGCCGTTTTCACGTGATGCGCGGTCAAATAAACAGACAAACAGACAAACAGATAAACAGACAAAAATTCTAAAAATTGTTGGAACGTGTTCTGTTATCGATTCTAAGTATCCCCAGCCAACTTTTTTTCGATTATCTTCCATGTACAGACTTTCGACCCTCTTCAGCTTTATTATATGTATAGATTTCTTAACAACCCCCTCAATCAAGTATAAAATTAAAGGGATTTACTAGTAGAACAGTGCATTGCGGATCATAAAGTAAGCGGCGTTTAGACAGTTTTAGTAACATAACCACATGAAAAGAAAATAAGTATTGTTTAGGTAAATTCAAAAGCTTTTATTGAAAATAAACAATGCTATAGATAATGTACAAAAAGCTATAAAAATAATTCGGTAGGTTCTAGGTACCAGTCATCACTCATCACAACACTCTTCTCATCAATGTAGCTAGAACATTGAAAAGACAAAAAACTAAAATCGTGGGGCGCTTGAATCTTTTATCAACGGACGACGCCTAATATAATTATATTATATTTGAACTTATATTATAAATATTTTAATAGTATCTAGTCAAAACAGAAAATAATTATTTTACTTATTTTGTTTATGGCCTGGATACGAGACTTGAAAGCCAAATCTAAACTCTGCACTATAATGTGTTACAAATAAAATAATTATTTTCCCCACTTCCCACAAAAGTATGAACATTCATATTTTTTTTAGAAAAACGGTTGAAGTTACCACAAAACTTTCAATGAAGGAAATATTCTTGAATTCTCTACAATTCTTGCCTTTGAAGTATGTTGCTAAGACTTATAGTTTTCAATCTATGTGTCGCTAAAATTTTAACCCCCCCCCCCCCTTTTTACCCCCACCGCACCATAAATTTAGGTGGCTCTGCTTCCTAAAATGGCCTATGGGTCCTAAAGTCTCACTATGCAAAAGGTCATCCCATCATCACTAAAATCCGTATAATGCCCTTTCTTGTCGTGTGCACCACCGACTAGTTGGCCCAATGAATAATCCAAGTTTGTGACCTCGAGCGCCGAACGCAACTTTGTCAAAAATCGATTTTTTTTTAGACTTTGGCTATTACATAGACTAATAACCCAAGACCCCGCATAGCCGGGCGACCCCCGCTGCCACGCTCGAAGTAATTTCACCCTATAGTGAGACACTAATTTATTGTAAGTGACAGTAAACTTAGTACATCTCCATGGCAACCCTTAATGTCTGACTCTCTCTTACGCCCCACGGAACAATGGCGCGTTCCCCGTCTAGCATTGCGAGTTCCTCTCCCGCGCCCCTTCTTTTTGGCAGCTTAGGTTTTAAAGAAATAACGCGCTAAGCGGAGTATAGAGATATCTTGTATATGGGCTACTATGACCCTGAAGGACTGTTTTTTGATATATCATTCTTGCTCAGCAGTAGGCATTGGCGTTGAAGTGATGGCTGCCTATGGCCATCAGTCTTCCCGAAGAGGCGAGATATGTAAAGGTTGTCTACCTTTACAACCTCTCTTGTTGAACACTGTCTGGCACGGTGTTATTTAAATTAGGAATTCCAACGTTCTTTGTCAGACGATCGGGATTCTTTCCGAGAGTCCCAAAGGGACAGCCTAAACAGCGAGTCGATTTCTATGTAATTAGCTAAAGATAAAAAAGAGAATAAATATCTATCATATATTTCGGAGTATTCTCAGGATTTTTTAAGAAATGAAGAAGCCTAAATTTGCTACAATATAAGACTAGAATTGTCTTTGTAGACCCAATAGTTTCCGAGATAACTTTTCAAAATAGAACCGTTTTTCCCAGAACCGTTTACCCTTTACCCTTCCCCTTCTCTTCTGGGAAAAACGGTTCTATTTTGAAAAGCTTTATCTTCGAAACTATTGGGTCTACAGAGACAAGTCTACTTTTTAAATGTCTGATGAAATGAAAAGGTACTGTCAAAAACTAGTCTTAGGGGTTATAATCGCCAAAATTTGAAAAAAATGTGATTATTCGTTTTTAGGGTTCCGTAGTCAAATAGGAACCCTTATAGTTTCGCTATGTCTGCCCGTCCGTCCGTCCGTCCGCGGATAATCTCAGTGACCGTTAGCACTAGAAAGCTGAAATTTGGTACTAATATGTATATCAATCACGCCGACAAAGTGGTAAAATAAAAAGTGGAAAAAAATGTTTTATTAGGGTACCTCCCCTATACGTAAAGTGGGGAGTGATTTTTTTTTTTCATTTCAACCATAATGTGTGATATATTGTTGGATAGGTATTTAAAAATGAATAGGGGTTTAGTCAAATCATTTTTTGATAATGTAAATAGTTTCGGAAATAATCGCTCCAGAAGTATAAAAATATGTGCCCCCCCCCCCCTCTAACTTTTGAACCATAAGTTTTAAAAATATGAAAAAAATCTCAAAAGTAGAACTTTATAAAAACTTTCTAGGAAA
The DNA here is from genome assembly GCA_947086415.1 of Pammene aurita. Lineage (NCBI taxonomy): Eukaryota > Metazoa > Arthropoda > Insecta > Lepidoptera > Tortricidae > Pammene > Pammene aurita. The sequence goes on along the minus strand of OX352296.1, from coordinate 12,422,189 downwards.
ATTATTTTGAACTTGATAGGTTGAATAGTTTTTGAAAAAAAATTACGTAATAATTTCTGAACTAAGTTTGTAATTTAACCGTATAAGCAGGTGTTATTGTACCTGTCATTTCTACAAAATCACAATGAAAAGACGTGCTTTAAAATAAAGTAAAAACGGTGAAAATCGGTTCACGCAATACAGAATTATCCCATAAAAATCATCTTCCATACTTTAAGCTCGCGCGCAATAGTTTACTTAATTTTTCGATAGATGTCGCTGTACGTGGAACGCTCATATCATATCCTACATGGCGGTGTTATTTTAACTCTTAAGTGTCCCCCTTACTGTGACGGACGGAAAACTACGGAACCCTACACTGAGCGTGGCCCGACACGCTCTTGGCCGGTTTTTTGACACAGGTCACAAACTTGGATTATTCATTGGGCCAACATCACAAACAAGTCTGCAAAAGTCAGATCTATCGGATTTGACGCCCACGATGATTGTATTAAGTTACTGAATCATAATGTAATTTCTAGAAATTTTAAACAGACCGACGCAGAACACATCAATTTTGAATTTATTCATTTATTCAAAATTGATTATATACACTATAGTATGTAAATAATCAACTTTGTAGATTTCTTAATTCATTAGGGTTCCGTACCTCGAAAGGAAAAAACGGAACCCTTATAGGATCACTTTGTTTTCCGTCCGTCCGTCCGTCTGTCGAGACCCTTTTTCTCAGGCACGCGTGGATCAAGCTGAAATTTATATCAAATACTCAAGGTCCCTTGGAGTTGTGAAAAAATCAAACTTTTAAGCCAACGCAATCAAAAGATACAGCCGTTTATGCCGCAAGGGAATCAAAATCTATAGGGTACTTCCCGTGAACTCAGAATCTTGAAATTTGGTACCTACGAAGAAACGTCTTATAGCCATCTTATAGCACAGATAAAGGAAAGATTGCGAAAACCGTAAATTTTCACACTTCCTTGATTTTTTGATCCTTTTGACACTTCCTTGTCTAGTCTCAAAATTAGACTTAGGGCCTGTTTCACAATCTCCAGATAAACTCATCTGCCAGTTAAAATTATTGCTATCCTTTTCTTCAGTCATATAAAAGAAAAGGACAGCAAACATTTATCTGACAGATATGCTTTAACTGGAGATTGTGAAATAGGCCATTAAACGTAAATTGTTTTAAGTAGTTCAGGTACTTATTGAAAATAATTTTAAGTAACTAATGTATAAATGTATCTTTCCGGTGTACCTACCTACCTACCTAATAGGAAAATAAATTGATTATAACTAGAATGTCAAACCTAATTACCAATATTCTACTTACCCACAATATAATTTAAGAATACTAATTTTGCTCTGCATACTGGTGGGTACATAGAATTAAGGTAGGTATGGCTTATGATTTCATTTCTTTTTGTTTCTTGTTATATGTACAAACATAAAATATATATTGTAAAAACAAATATCTACGTAAGCATAGTATGTTAACTTGTATGTATATTTATGAACCTCCAGGTCTGTTATAATTATTTTATTATGTTAAGTACATTGTACTTCTAATCTATTTGTGTATGTGACTGTTTGTGTTCTAAATAAATTAAATAAATAAAAATTTTTTTAGTTAAATCATATAATAAAAATAATTTTAAAGTTACTACCCCTATATACCTACAGGTTTGTACGGAACCCTCGGTGCGCGTGTCCGACTCGCACTTGGCCGTTTTTTTCTATTAAAGTTGCTCGAAAAGATAAAAATAATACTTATAATAAACGCGTAATCTATACTTATAATAAACGCGTAAGGAGAAAAAAAATGTACATTGAAAATATTTTTGAAAAACTTATTCGGGGGTCTTAGAAACGTTGACTCAATACATTTCAGTGATTTTGGGAATTCTTGTCTGTCTGTCTGTGAATTTGTCCGCGCACTACGTAAAAACTACTGCACAGAATTTTACGAAATTTTGTATAGTAACAGTTTATACCCCGGAGCGACATTTAGGGTAGTTTTTATTCTGCTTATTAAAAACATAATTTTCATAAAAAAATAGTTCTCAAAAGTGGTCACAGATGGCGCTGTATAGGTAACCTGTATACTGTAAACAAACATTATTTAAGGATGTCTTTAGATTAAATTATGCGATTCGGTCGGTTGCGTTCCGCCGAGGTTTAAACCATGGATTTTTAAATGCTTTCCCAATTTAAGGATTGCGGGTTAAATATTTATTATTTTCAAAACGTGTTACTTCGTTTTGGAAATTTGTAAGTATCCGGACATATATTGTGATCCATTAATACCTGGATGTACTTTATTCTCAACTTAAAAATAATCTATTTATCAATACTATTTATGAAACTTACAATTATAATATACGTAAAAACAAATAAAACAGGTAGTTACGATTTATCCATTTCGATTTACCCGATAGCAAAAATTGTACCATTTGTGAGAGCAACATGTTTTATCTCGCTTTAACAGCTGATTGCAATAAAAAGGGTAGTCATGAATCTAACAATTACTAGCTATCACGCTGCTGCTGAAGAAATTCTCACTGCGACGCTCCGGGCCTGGGCCTACGCCGTACTCGGCGTATGGCTTTCGCAGACATTGTCACTCACTTTCGGGCCTCCGGCCCTCAGATTTAGCTAAGATTCTTCGCTATTGAATTATGTCCGGTCCCTGACATGCTGCATCTGCTGAAGCAATTCTCGCTGCGATTCTCCGGGCCTGGGTCCTGCGCGGTACTCGCCCTATGGCCTTCGCGATATTGCCGCTCAGCGCGTCACAGCTTCGGCGTTCGGGTTCACCAAAAAACTTTACCATTGAGTTTTGTGGGGACCCTTTCATGCTCCTGCTGAAACAATTCTTGGCCTGCTGCTAAGGCTTGCAATATTCGAATATTATTCGAATAATACGAATATTTCGAATAATTTCCATACAAATTACTATTCGAAATATTCGGATTGCAAGTCCTACCTGCTGCTGCTAAAGCACTTTTCGCTGGGACGTTGCACTCACACGCTACCTCACGCTCATACCTTCAGCGTTTGACCCTCTGTTCGAAACATGTTCTCCTGCAGGAACTCGGCCATTAGCATTCGCAGGTCTCGACGCACACCTTTTAGTCAGTTATCTTTCTCACGGATGAACTAATAAATTTAGATAGATATTTATATGTAGAACGCGTAAATTCTACACTAATGGCCTGGATAGTAAATGAGAATGACTAAACCTCCCACACACGCGGGCGAAGCCGCGGGTACAGCTAGTATGTAATATATTATGAATAATCTTCACGGAATGAGAATTTTACAACTTTTGAATATTTAGATTGGATTCTTGTTATTTGGCTCTCCTTAAGACGTCATTACCCGTGTAGGTATTGTACGAAATCATAACAAAATAAATTACTTTATTATCGTACTAGTAAAATCAAGATTACTCTCAAGATAATAATTATGACTAATAAAATTAAATAGGTACTGTAAATATAATAAACCAGTGTACATCGAATAAACTAATCGGAGTTTGTATCAGTTTTCGTGAAAATGAAGTGGTATGTTTTCGTATCTGTCGCTCTGGCAGGTAGGATTATGATTACCGTTGTTTTTAGGATTCCGTACCTAAAAAGGAAAAAACGGAACCCTTATAGGATCACTTTGTTGTCCGTCCGTCCGTCCGTCCATCCGTCTGTCAAGACCCTTTTTCTTAGGAACGCGAGGAGGTATCAAGCTGAAATTTATATCAAATACTCAGGTCTCCTGTCCCTTAGAGTTGTGAAAAAATAAAACTTCTAAGCCAACGCGATCAAAAGATACAGCTGTTTATGCCGCAATTTCCCGCAAAATTTCGAAACTCGCAAGGGAATCAAAACCTGCAGGGTACTTCCCGTGAACTCAGAATCTTGAAATTTGGTACGAAGCAACGTCTTATAGCACAGATTAAGGAAAAATTACGAAAACCGTACATTTTTAGTTGCATCATATAATAAAAATATTTTTAATAATTTTAAAGTTACTACCCCTATATACCTACAGGTTTGTACGGAACCCTCGGTGCGCTAGTCCGACTCGCACTTGGCCGATTTTTTTGTACAGTTAGTGGCAATAATATTTTTTCTACTCGTCGACTATAATGCTTGAATTGAGACTTTGTAGACCGAACAAAAACGCATATTTTTAGATGGATCTTTTATGGTCGCATATTTTAGCATCGTCGATGATGCTGAAATGGATTTCCCTACAATATTATAGAACGGTCGGGGAGGAGGACGCTGTCCCGGCATAATCCATTGGGAGATTTAAGTTACTAAATTGTATAGAGGAAGCAGGTTGTAAGGCATTCGTCGAACTTAATTCTTACCGGCTTACCTATTTTGAGCACTCATAAAAAATATTGTATAGAATAGCGACATTATTAAACTTTTCATGTACTCGACTGAAAAGCTCTTCATTATGTCACGATTGTATAATAGTAGTTTATGTAACTGTTACATAATAAGGCCTAATTACGTACAGTTGCATACACTGCTTTATCTACACTCATATTATTTATCCTAAATGCCGTATTCCGAAACCATAGAATGGCCGCCATTGCACCGCCATGGCCAACTCGATTGTGCCGGCGGTCGGGGAGGCGCGTGTCGGCGGCCGCGCGGGAGCGTGCAGGTGTACATTATGTTATCAAAACTAAAACACATCAATAGTTGAGCATGTAAAGTTAAAATTACGTTACGGCTACAGATAAAAAGCTTATCATAGTAAAATCGGTAATGCTAGACATTGCCTACCGTTTTCGAACACGTTTTAGAGAACTTACAATATGAGTGTAGATAAAATACACGCAACAAGCAAAGCTGAGCAAGAGATTATTAAAGGCAAATGTAACTATGTAATTTATTTGTGTATAAAATACTATTTTAACATACTGTAAACTCGTCCAAATAGTTGAATCAGTACGTAAGTCATATACGTAAATGATGTATTTCTTTCCAATCTATCCTCCTAATCTTTATATAAGTAGTAAATTAAAAGGAACAACAGGTTAAATATAACGAGATCAGACTCGATAATCCCTTTTATACTTCGCCATTACTGTAATAGATAGTTATCGTCAAGATATAAAAGAGCATTCACACATATGCTAGTCAAGTCCGACTGCCTGCATATATCTGTCTCATATAGAATTGCACATTTTAGCTACGTCTGCGATTATGTTAAGAGACCTCCCTGCAGTAGGATGCGAGCGACATTTGTCTACTCCATCATCCGGCCACTCGTTACCTCCGATGGCCACCCGGGCAACTGCATTCCCAATTAACCCCCTTATTTCCTAATCACCACCTAGAAATGCCACCAAAACTTCAGAAGCGGCCGGCTATAGGTACGCCCCCGCTCTTGCCTACGGAGGTTGGCCAACCTAATCTCTTGCAAGCGGTGGCTGACACCGCTGCAGCGGCAAAGGCTCTTGCCTCAGCTTCCGGTGTAAAGAAACTGGAACTACCGCAATTCTTCGCTTACACGCTACAATAGTTACAATTCAAACGTACCTACACCAATTACCAAAGCAAATTTTCTCCTCTAAATAACATTAACTTGGGTGGGTAATAACTTAAAAGAACTAGGAATCTTGTCTAACAAGGTACGCAATTCTATTTCTACTATCAAGTTAATGAACCATTTGGAATACCTATACTCGTACTCGCCCGAGTTGTTCCACGCCGTTCTTGGCAAACTCAACCCTACAATGAAAATGCGGTGGACAGACTTCGCCATATTAGATGTCACAGGTCGACCTAAGCTAAGAAATACTCTCAGATTTTTTGAGGCGCGAGTTAGATCAACACATACGGTTTGGCATGTCGCCCGAGTTTACTGCGACACAATCACAATAAAATTATACTATTGAAAAGTCACACAAGCGTGAAAATGTTCATAGTGCTGTTATGCAGTCAAAATCGTTAAAAAAGGGTATTACCGAAAAACAAAATGCGCAATTTTGTAAAAAGGACCACAATAGAAAATATTGTCCTAAGTTTACATCTTTATCTGTTTACATCTTTATATGAGCGATGGCAATGGTTGTGGGAAGAAAAGGTTTGCTATAAGTGTTTAAAGGCTAATGCTCACAAGTGGAATACGTGCATGGCCGACCCATGCGGCGTAGACGGCTGCTCCATACGTCACAATGCACTTCTCCACCGACAGCCACCGGCTCCACTCGTGGATGTTCTGCACGACTAAGCTACTAGTAATAATATTGATAACACATTTCCGACAACACTGGAAAATTATTTGCCAAACACTTGTTTCTACCAAGCTACCGATGATAAAGTTATAGTGTCTTCCACCTCTACCGCAAAAAACAAACGGCTCTCCGCCCACGCGCCCCCTTGAAGGTGGTCCCTGTCACAGTCACGGGCCCTATTGGAACCTGTAATGTCTACACGTTCCTCGATGACGAGAGCACGGCTACACTTATAGATTCCAGCATAGCCGCGCGCATAGGGGCGACTGGGCCGAAAGAGACCATTACCGCAGGGCTCTTGTACTGGACCCGTAAGTTATTTAATGCACGTGAACAGCCTTTGCGGTGTGCTCAAGCACTGCTCGGCGCTCATGTTCGCAGACGATCTGTGCATACTGCGCGCCGGCGGTGCGGGCGAGCTGCCTGACACCTGCCGCTTGGTGCAGCAAGATGTCGATGCTGTAGCCCGTTGGTCACATGACAATGGTATAGTGCTTAATGCTAATAAAACTCATCTATTGATAATTAGATCTCCCTACTTAGATGTTTCCAATCCGCCACTTCCCATCATAACCCATGACTTTTCTTGTTTGCACAATGATAAATTAGATTGCCACTGTAACCCTATCTCTCGAGTTAACTGTGTAACGTATTTAGGTCTTAAAGTAGATGAGCACTTTTCTTGGAATCAGCATGTAGGTTTTGTTTATAGCAAGCTCAAAGTATTATTAGGAAGATTTTATTATCTGAGATTTAAAGTTCCTTTGCATATTCTTAAGTATATATATGTATCCCTAGTCGAATCAATAATAGGTTATGCGCTTGACTGTTACGGATTAACAACTAATTTAAACAAATTAGAATGTATGCAAATTAGATTTCTCAAACTTCTAGTTAGTAATAAAACGAAAGATAAGAATAAAAATGACTAAGTATAGAAAGTTATTCAAAATGTGTAATATTCTTCCGGTTAGCCTTAAGCATAAATATTTAATGTTATATAAGAACCATGGCAGTCAGGAGCACACCCCGTTACTTCGTAACGATATTTGTGTTACCAGGTCGGTGTCTGCGGGCAAGTTTGTCGTACCCAGAGTCGCGAATTACTACGGTGATAGGTGTCTTCACAAACGTTTACCCTATATACTTAACAGCCTGCCGGCTGACATCAGGCAGGAAGCCAATAAAGTTAAGTTCGGAAAAAAGCTGCGTCCTTACCTTGTAAATTGCATAAGTTAATTTTTCATAAGCTTAATGTATAGATGTTACCTTTAGATAAATAAGAGTAGAGACTGCACGATCCCACAGTCAAACCGTGAAAACTGTTTTGTGGAACCCTTTATTTGTGTAAGCTGTATCTTTTTCATGTTAATAAATAAATAATAAATAAATAATTACTGTAAATGGTGTATGTCGTCTCGAGTGTCATGTATATGAAACATTTTTAGTTAAAAACGCTCGACTTTAAATTTACGACCGCAGTCACTAAAACGCGAAAACATTGAATCCTCTTCACATTTAGCCGATTTACTCACCAGTTCGCGGAGAGCTCAAATGTCAACTGAACGAATTGGTGGGACTTACGTCAGTTAACACAATTTTGCCCGCCCCAGTCACGGCTAATTTAGATCGTTTCAGTGAACGGTTTCGTTTATTGCTTGCCCGGGTATTTCCAGCTGCGGCAATTTATGGCAATATTTTGGCTTCTATTCGAAATCCGAAATCAAATAATAGCGGAGTATCTCGCTCCCATTTAAACTCTTCGTCAGCGTCCATCACTCTGCAACCCCTGAACGCTGATTTTGTAAAAGCCGCTGAAAGGCATATTTTGCAACAGATTCAACTGGATAGTTTCTCTCAGGAATATCACTGCATTCTCAACTCAAAGCCGATTCCTTCAAGCAGCCGCCTCATCAAACTATAACCCTCTCTGGGACAAGATAAATTAATTAATATTTGTGGACAATCTTACACAAATCAACCTAGTCCCAAACTAAGCAAAGGTTGTACTATGGGTACTAGGCGACGATTCACATACTTATATAGATAAATATATACTTAGATACATAGGAAACACCCATAACTCAGGAACGAATATTCGTGATAAACACACAAATAAATGTCCTTACAAGGATTTGAACCCGGGACCTCCTGCTTCGTAGGCAGGGTTACTACCGACTGGGCTAGGCCGTTATAGGTTAGATGCCGATAACTTATTACACTTGGCTGGAAGGATAAAAGCCGCAGAAGTCATCGACATTGAATCACGATTCCCGATACTACTTGATGGCCGTCACTCAGTTATACGACTATTAGTTCAGTATTATCACAGAAAAGCAGGTCACGCTAACTACGAATATGTCATAAATAAACTAAGGCAAAGATTCTGGCTTTTAAGGCTCCAAGTCACAGTCAGGTCAGTGGCACACCAATGTCTAATGCCTATATATATGCCTAAGGTAAATGTACGTTTCCACGAACGCTTAAGACCTGTATGTACGTTTCATTTTTTAATAAGGTCTGGCATTTTCATACGGTTATTGTCAATACTATACATGTAACTTAAATACATTTGTAATCATTTTATTTCACTTAGAAATTATTTGTAAAGTTAGACATATTTAAAAAATATTTTTAAAGTTTTTTATACCGCCTAACTTGATTTGTACCGTTAAGCGAACTAAGAAACATGATTTGCATATATTACCGAATCCGGTGACCACTTTACCGAACTAGAAGAAAAATGTATGGGAATAAGGTGTTGAACGATTCTCAAACTTAAACTGTCTCATTGTTTAGATAATGTCATCTAACTGCGCATTTTTTGCGTCTCCATACATACTGAATTACTTCATACAAAACAAAAGTAACCTTTATTTTTTTATCATTAGTCACACAAAATACCTAACCATTAATTCTATATAAAATAAAAAATAAATAAATAAATATATAACATAAACATCATTATCGTTTTTTGGGGTATTTACGTAATAGAAGTTTTTACAATATAAATTTAAAAGTTAAATTTTATCTAAAAATAAAAATAAAAACAATTTAATATTTTATTTTATTATTATAAAATTTATCTCTATACAAAATGACCTATCAACAGCAGGCCCTTGGACTTGTTTAAATGTTTAGAAGCGCTGGACTTTATAAAAAGACAGAAAAAATAATACATTTTAATGTCGACCTAGCTGTGAGAGGAATAAGGATGACATTTTAATGTCTATCGAATACAAACGAGGCCGAGGTAGATACGAATTCGGTAGCAGAGACCATGGGCACGATTTACCGAACGCGCGTTCGGTAAATAAACCATGCAAAATATGTGGAACCTAATACGCGAATAAATTTTGAAAATAGTACCTAAATTGCAACGATTGTGACATAACCACAAATTTAACATTGAAACTAATAACTAGAAGGATTACGAATCCGTTCATGTATTTAGTTTTTACTAATATTGCCGTAAAATAACTATAAAAAATTGTTAAAGATAGCTCTGTCGAAAGGCTTATTTTGAACTCAAAAAGTCGTAAAACTATAAGATTTCAAACGCGGATTTACTATAGTCTTTGCTGTCTACAGATGTTCGGTAAATGCTCATAAAATTTCAAATACTTTTCATTATTTGAAAAGGAAAGAAGTTTATATTAATAGTTTATAATAAATCAGTAAAAAAATAATTTCAAAGACATACGCTTTCCCTGATTCCATACTCTGTTCGGTGAAACCATCCAGTCAAAAAGTTGGGTCACACATCACCGGATTCACATTTATCTAAAATTCTGAGAATGTAACTGCACTAAAATCACTTCTCTACTAAAATACATAAACTTATTAAATAACAACACTCTAAATCCACAATTTGGAACCCACATATAGTTTTAAACGATTCTATGATCTTAAGAAGTGCACGCGATTTCTTAACGATTTTGTTAAGGGCGCCTATACAAAGTGGCACTCAACCGACAAGATCAGTTGTCATGTCGCAACTGAGCACCAAAATGGCCGTCTCTGACGCGTATTCGTAGGGGTAGGTATGTAGCTCACAGAAAAAAATATCACAATGTAGTATCTGCTGTAAGTAATCGACTTATAGCTTAAAATGGAATATATTCGGCGATACGGCACGTTCGCTGAAGCGTACATTTACCTTATAACCCCACTACCGGGGACCTTCCACTTCAAAGACTAGCTCACCACAAACGAGCATTCACATATACGGGCTTAGATTATTTTGCCCGGTCAATGTTGATATAGCACGGCGACACAAAAAACGATGTGTGGCTCTGTACACATGCCTCACATCGAGGGCGTTACACCTGGAATTGGTTCACAGCCTTTCGTCAAACTCCGCCATAATGAGTCTGAGACGTTTTATTGCCAGGCGAGGGACCCCAAATTCGATTTACTCCGACAATGGAACTGCTTTCGTTGGCGCGAACCGGATTCTACGTCAATTCTATTCAGACGACGAACAAGAGGAAGCGGCAACCAGAAGAATCAGATGGAGTTTTATCCCGGCCGCAGCGCCTACATTTGGAGGATGATGGGAGCGTCTAGTCAGAACAGTAAAAGTTGTCCATAGACCCAGATGACCCAACCGCCCTTACACCTTTCCATTTTCTCATTGGAAGTTCCTCAAATCAAACTCTGCCATCAACTTTTGAAGACAGTGACCTGTTCGGCCGCTCGGAGTGGGAAAAGGCGTTACGGCTATCAGGCCACTTCTGGAGACGCTGGTTGCGTGAATGCATATGCATAGATAGCACCCTACAATGCCAACGAGAACAAACGCAAAGGGAGATCGTGGTCAGGAACTTCAAATTGGAGATATAGTTATAATAGTGGACGAATCATTACCGTGAGGAACTTGGCCAAGAGGCCGCTTTATTGAGATGTCCCCTGGAAAATATGGCGTGAATAGGGTGGTAGACGTTACGGCAGGGGATACGTTACGGCGGCCCCTGGGAAAATTGATTAGGCTAACCACCTAAGGTACTTTATGTTAGTTTGTGCATAGCTGCACGAGGGGCAGGATGTTGCAGACTCCTTGGTCTGCTGCAGCTTGCTAGTTTTAGTTTCTTATTTTAAATGTATTTTTCTACTATTCTATATGTCAATATAATTTTTGTTGTTCTAAATATTACGGTTGTGAAAGGAAGTCTTGTCAATCTTGTTTATTTTAATTCAATTCTGTGTTTATAAACGAAAAAATATCGAAGGTATTATCCTCATTTCATCATTTTACAGTCCCATATCAGTCCATCCTTTTTAGTACCTATGCGATACCAAAATATTTACATTTTCCAACTACAACTTATACCTACCCCGGAATATATTTGAACCCTTGGGAACCAATAACTAAATCTTTTTTACATTACTAAATTAATGGTCCATTTTTTGTGGGCTACTTACTCAAATAATTTTAACGGTAAGTACCCATCTGTTACTAAAATTAATGCATGGTTTAGCTTTAAAAACAATAAAACTAATTTTGACAAGAGGAAAACACGCGGGAAATAAATATATCACTTTCTTAAGAGCGTTCATTGCGTAGAAGGGCAGTTTTCGCGTTTTCTTTTTTTTTAATCCATCCCACAAAGAAACGTTTAATAAGCCATAAGGCAAATGAAATATGCCATATTAATACATAGTTTTCTGACCATATTTAAAAAAATCTTGATTTTATCATATTTTCTCAACAAACAAACTAAAGCATATATTACCGTATGAGTATATAATTCGAAAACCCTTTAGACAGTTTTTCTACTCCGGTACTTTTATCTGTCAATTATATGGTCCCGCAAACGAATATAAAAGCATGACTTATGCAATTTCAAAAAAGTCTATCTAGTCTATTCTTCATAAAGACCCTAGGGTTATTATGTGATATAATGCAACTGATAACAGAGGTGCCCTGTGAACCCAACAAATATTCTTTTTTTCTACTCCCGTGTATCTATCATTTATACATTCGTCATCATCTATATACTCGATGAAACACATAGATAATATATTCGAAGAAAAGTCTATCTAGTCTTTTCCCCAAAAAAACAACTTAAATAAAAGCGCCAAAACAGAATCGCGTGCAGTCACGACTTTAGAAGAAAATAAATTACTGCCAACCTAAGAAACCTAAATAAACGTAGTGTTTTCAAATAAAAAAACTTTAAAAAAGAAAAAATGAAAAGAACCACAGACATACTTTGTAGTTTTTACGTTTGCCATTCGTTTGTGGTGGCAAACTGGGAACTTTGAAAATAATATATTTTTACTAATCTCTATCGCTCTTTGATAATTGATTTAATAACAACGGTGTGTGTTTGTGTTAGTATTCTTGAAATACAGTGTTTTAAAAGGTGAAACCTAAATTATTGTTGATTATGTTGACAAAATAACTGCAATATCCATGAAGTGTTCAATTTCGCACTTTTTGTAAAACTATGTGTACTTAGTCGTAGAAAAATGTATTGTATGCAACGTCGTATAAGTAGGTCAAAAATGTTCGTGGCGTTTTTCTTAACAATTTTCGCCTCCGGCTGCGCCTACGGCTCAAATTGTTACCCATGCCACTCACCTTTTTTGACCCCTCTTGTACAACTGTTGCATAATAGTAGTTTATCTACACTCATACTGTAAGTACTCTAAAATGCGTTCAAAAACCGTAGACAATGACAAGCATTACAACAAACGATTTAACTATGATAAGTTTCTTATCTGCGGCAGTAACGTAATTTTAACTATGCATGCTCAAATATTGTTAAGCAATGAGTTTCAAATTTGGAACATCGAATTTGATAACATAATGTTACCGCCATGGCCAACTCGATTGGTCCCGCGCGAGCGCCGGCCGGCACAATCGAGTAGGCCATGACGGTACAATGGCGGTCATTCTATGGTTTCCGAACAATTAATTTAATATATATAATATGAGTGTAGATAAAGCAGTGTATGCAACTGTACGGATCGGATTAAATCAACAGAAATGATAAATACGATGGGCGTTCCGCAGGGCTCGTGTTTATCAAATACCCTTTTCAGCTTGCTGCTGAACGATCTACCCAGTGCCATAAGCGAAGCAGAGATATACATGTACGCCGACGACGTAGCTGCTGTAGTCACAGCGCCTACGTCACTTGAGCTGGAGCAGAAACTTAACTACACAGTTCAAAGGCTCGAGTGGTGGTTCCGACTAAATGGCTTAGCCTTAAACAGGGAAAAAACTATGTTTATAGTATTTCAGCTAAATGGCACATCGCCACCACCCTGCCTGGTCACTGCCGACGATCATATCGCCCTGAAGATTGTCCAAACGACGAAGCTGCTGGGCTTTCATATCGATAGTGCCCTCACATGGGGCTGCCATATTGACGAGCTCTGCTCCAAACTGGGCCGCGCATACTTCGCGATCCGTCGCCTGGCTAGCACGGCGTCTCGCAGCCTGGTATTATCATGTTATTTTGCGACCTTTCACAGCCTCCTCACCTACGGCGTGGAGCTGTGGGCGGGAGCCGCAGACGCCGTGCGGGCCTTCAGAAAGCAGAGGAAGGTAGTACGTGTCATTGCCGGAGTGCCTGACGATGCGCCGTGCAGAGAGCTAATTAAGGAACTAAATATTATGCCTCTTCCCTGCGAACTCATCTACCAGGTAGCTCTCCTCACACACAAGAACTTAGATGCGTTTCGTCAGCGAGGTGTAAACCCGTACCGCGCCATGCGCAGCAATAAGCTTGCCCACCTTCTCCGAACACCAGAACACGACCTACGGAAGTCGGAGAAGTCGGTGTATGTGATGGGCCCGTCTGTATATAACAGACTGCCGGACACAATTAAAAAGGATGCGGCTTCCATAGTGGCCTTTAAGCTAAAACTACGTAGGTGGCTCCTTGACCATACGTTTTATTCAGTGGATGAATTGTATGAGCTTCCTACTCAATGAGTTTAATAACTTAGACTGTATAATTGCTGTGTCGAATACTTATGTACCTGAACCTATTGAACAATCCGCAATACCTAATGTATTTCCTAGACCTAAGCCTGACCTGTAACTTGGCGTTATGAATAAATTATTTTATATTTGTATTTGTATTTGTACGTAATTAGGCCTTAAAACACTCGTGTGATCTTATTATGAAATTCGCCTGCGGCTCATTTCATAAAACCACACTCATGTTTTAAGGACCCTTATTACGTAACAGTTACATAAACTACTATTATGTAACTGTTACGTAATAAGGGTCCTTAAAACATGAGTGTGGTTTTATGAAATGAGCCGCAGGCGAATTTCATAATAAGATCACACGAGTGTTTTAAGACCTAATAACGTACAGTTGCATACACTGCTTTATCTACACTCATATTATATATATTAAATTAAGTGTTCGGAAACCATAGAATGACCGCCATTGTACCATCATGGCCAACTCGATTGTGCCGGCGCTCGCGCGGGACCAGTCGAGTTGGCCATGGCGGTAACATTATGTTATCAAATTCGATGTTCCAAATTTGAAACTCATTGCTTAACAATATTTGAGCATGCATAGTTAAAATTACGTTACTGCCGCAGATAAGAAACTTATCATAGTTAAATCGTTTGTTGTAATGCTTGTCATTGTCTACGGTTTTTGAACGCATTTTAGAGTACTTACAGTATGAGTGTAGATAAAATACTATTATGAATCAATCGCAAAATTAAATATGTTTTGGAATATTTTGAAACCGAAGGTTAAATCAATGTTCTGGGCCCTACGATGTGATGATAATTTTTCAAACTTCATCAAACTAACTAGTTAACAAACTGCTTATTACAATTTTGCAAACAGTATTTCAACGTTTCTATGTGGGATCGATTTACAAAATGTAAGAAAACGCATTTTCTACACATTTAACGCTCTTAAGGCATTAATATTACCGTAACTCCATATTTTCGCACTTATTATTGTAAAAAAGTTGTATTTATCTTATTCAAACTTTTAATAAATTTTGTATAAATACCATTTGTATTTAATTCTTTCTCATTTTCTCATGGGTTGGCTGGACGAGATTCCTATCAGGGATAAGCTCGCCTTTGTGCATATCTTCTATATATGTTACTGTTGGTTTTTATGTTATACCTACTTGTTTATGTGCAATAAAGTGATACATACATACATAAATACATAATCATTCCGTCTAATCTATCCTTATTTTGTTGTACATGCCTAGAACACTATGATTTGCGTAAAACCACGGACTAAATAAGTGCGTAAAACTTAACAAAATAAGTGACGTTAAATATTATCGTACAAGTATAATCAAGATTACTCACAAGATAATCTATATTATTACTAATCTACCTACTACTGTAATTATAAAACAATGGGCACAAAATAGATTAATCATAGTTCTATCGCCTTTCAAAATGAAGTGGTTCGTCCTCATATCCGTCGCTATAGCAGGTAGGTTTATTATTACTGTTTGTAAAATAATTCTCTTTTTAAAAATACTTTAGTGCTCATAACTAAGTTTGCAGGTTTCAAATAATATTTAAATAAATTATCATTATTTTTTTCATTAATTACCATCTATTTTTAACCTTTTCAAACAAAAAACTCTTTGCGGACTTTAGACACAAGTAGCGTGTATGCAATTTTCATCAATATAATGCTTAAGTTTAAAAACCCAAGCATTTTTGTCATAATTAACCCTTATATTGAAACAATATTGTAATTGTTAATCAACAATTTTAGATACAGGGCCTGCAATAAAAATAATTTGAATATGAAATAGAATAAGTTGAAATTTCTAAAGTAACATGTAAGTTGCGTTGTATTTTAGCTACGTCTGCGAGCGTCATCAAAGACCCTACCGAGGGTTACAAGGATGGGGACAGATACTTCTATTTCCCCGGCGACGGGGACAACATACTCCATCTGGTCGATACTCTTGAGCCCGTGGACGAAGATTTCATGCGGAACGTCGGGCGAAATTCGAACAACAACGGCTATTAGCTCTTTACACGGTACAATTACTCATTAAAACTTAGGGTTGTCAGAAACTTGGGAGTTTTTTAGAATTCCCCCGAAATTTCGCATGAACATTTTAATATATGGAAGTGTAATTTTCTTTAGCGGCTTTCAAGCGACTAGAAAAAGTCCTAATTAAGTACTTATACTAAGCATATTATCTGAAGTTATTCTGATACTGAAATACAAAAACTAACAGATTTACGGTCTCCAAAAGTTAAATATTTATGTTTTTTCCATTCTAATAATGATCAGCATAAACCCTTAGGTAACAGTTTATAGTTTAGGTCAGGACACTCGGGACCAAAATAGTATACATATATACATATGTACATAATAACAAGAAAGGCCAATTAGAATTTCCTGTCTCATCTATATATATACCCCTTATAGCCCTTCCTGATATATAGCCCTTCCTGAGTTATAAATGGTGTAACCGACACGACTTTGTTTTATATATATATATATATATATATATATTTATTGTTTGTTTTATATATATATATATATAAAACAAAGTCGTGTCGGTTACACCATTTATAACTCAGGAAGGGCTGAACCGATTTTAATGATGTTTTACTTTTAGGATTTATCTCCGCCCCGACTAGCAAATTCTCTCTCTATTCCTCCTAGCGTTTGTCCCGGCTTGGGGTCCGCTTGACAACCTAATAGCAGAATAACTATTAAAATATTGAAGAAATTAAAAAATAATAATAATAAAAAGTTAATAATAAAATTAGGTAAAGCCTGACCAGAAATATATGATTATTGTCAAGAGGGCGCTATTATTCTCATTTATATGGCAACAGTTCAGTATAGTCATTTTCTATGGTATGGGGACATCTTGATTTGTTTACCTGTCAGCTCTGATGTTAATTTGAAAATGTTTCACAGCGATATAGTTTCATTTCCCAAACGTATTATTTACACAGCAGTTTATTATATACACTATTTACAATGTTTCGCTCTTGACTATGGATAATTTTGGGAATTTTTTGTCGTTTATTATTTAATATTCAACACTTAATTATTACCTATTCAAGTAAACTGCCTCAATGACACTGTCAACTATGACAGTCTATCACATGCACTCACACATGCATATCATCTTGTCATTAAAATTATTGCCAGTGTCAGAAATTAGTTCCAATGATATTCCGCAACATGGCGCATGATCATATATTTCTGGTCAGGCTTTACATTACTTACTTAGTTTGATATGGCTGGTCCATAGACTAATTAACCCTGCATAGCTGGGCGACCTTCGCTGCCGTGCTCGAAGTAATTAGTAAGTAAATAACACTCTATAGTAAGACACTAATTATTGGAAATGACAGTAAACTTAGTACAGTCGCCATCAGATATATCGGAGCGGCCAAGGTGGTCACAAATATCTGAACAACGCCTTTATTGTTAAAGCGATAAAGTGCTTGTTCAGATATTTTTGAGTACCTTGGCCGCTCCGATATATTTGATGGCGACTGTACGTCTCCATGACAGCCATTAATGTCTGACTCTCTCTTACGCCCTACGGGACAATCCCCAATTGCTCTTTCTTTTTGGCAGCTTAGGTTTCAAAGAAATAACGTCCTAAGCGGAGTATAAAGATATCTTGTATATGGACTGGCCTAACTATTAGTTATTTTCATCTGATGTTAGTTCGGCATTAGAATCATTTGTTTGCTTCAGAATAAAATTCTAGCTCACATAAAATTGTTAGGTGATATTGAAATTAGGTATAATGTTTTTTTCGTCCAGCATGCACTTATGTACATATATCCACATTGTATGTACAATGTTTTTTTACAATCTGTTTCTGTACAGGGCAAATCCACACACGGCTCAAGTACTGCATGTAGGAGACGTAAATAGCGTGATTTATTCCAACTTTGATTTGAGTAAGGAGACTGTCTTCCTAGCTCACGGATGGAATGGCAATGGTGGAAATAATATGAACAAACAACTTACTGAAGGTACCTAAAATGCGACGTGTTATAAATATATTTGTTTTTTTCGTTTTCTTTCTTGAATTAGAATTATTTCAACTTGCTGACTTAATGTACCTATAATGTGCGTTTTAACATCACCACGAAAGAAAAACACATTAAGTACTTAGTCCATTCTTAATAATGGTCTCGTGTACAATGTTTTAGTGCAATAAAGTGTTTCGACACTCAAATTGGTGCACCCTCTTGTGCCCGAAGCTCTCCTCGTTTGAACTTGTTTATAGGATTTTTTTTCTGTACCAGCCTTTCTTCAGTCGTCTGACTTGAACGTCATCGTCCTGGACTGGAGCCGTCTCGCCAATCGCAACTACGTCACAGCAAAGAATGGAGTCGCCGAAGCAGGCCGAGGCCTCGGCCAGTTCATCCTCTGGCTCAGCCAGAACTTAGGTCTCTCGCTGGATAGTGTCCATTTGGTTGGGTTCAGTCTCGGAGGACATTTGGTGGGCAACGCAGGCAGGGAGCTGCAGGGGCAGGTTAAGAGGATCACGGGTAATTTTAGATATTTTTTCAATATGGTGTAAATCTAATAACATTGCATTAATTTTAATATCCGTTTGCGAAGGATGTGGTAAAATTTAAAGTCAATGATTTTGGTATTTTTTAGCCCTGGATCCGGCTGGTCCCCTATGGGGCAGCGACAGAAACCGCATCGTACCAACTGACGGACGCTATGTCGAAATAATACACACCAACACCGCCATGTACGGCTACTCTGACCCATGCGGTCACTCCGACCACTACCCGAACGGGGGCTCAAGCATGCCTAGTTGTTGGCTTAACACCTGCTCCCACTCAATAGCCTGGGAATACATCGCATCAACTGTCAAGTATGACCATCTCTTGGCTAACGAATGCAACAGCCAGGGAGATGCCAGCAGGAATAGATGTTCTGGGTCTCTCCAAGCAATGGGAAATGCAGATATCAATAAACAACAGTGAGTAAATTTATTTATTATTCTATATTGTAGCTGAATTCGATATGCTTATTCTGGTTTTCGGCCCTTCAACCTAAAAACTGTTTTTGACTTTAAAATATTATATATACTGAACCCCAAATGCTTTTTCCACAGGCGTGGCATCTTCAGAGTAAACACCGGGAGAAATTACCCATTCTAAAACAATGTACACAAGAAGCAGTCATGTAAATATAGCTATTTGAGCGTTTTCAAACGAGCTGGTATTTTTATCTTTTTCAGAAAAAATATTTTATTTTAACATATATTGGGTTACTCCTTCTCGGAATTAAGTGATCCATAACAAAGAGATAAACGTTCAATGTTCATAGTTTTTGCTTGAATTCTTTTGTATTGTAATTTTTGTAGGCACGAACTACAAACAATAAATTTTCTATTATAACAGCTTCTTCTTATTTACACCAAGTTTCAAGTCCTTAATCTTATCTCTTGTTTAATTCGATGTCACCGTTGTTCACATTAATCTGAAATGGAAAACAAAAATATTTCACACATATTTTGCAATACCTATAACTGTGCATTCCTTTCAAAAACACGTTTTAGATAAAATATATTCCTGTTTGATCAAGGCTACCAAAAATATAATAAAAAAATAACATAATGATGGTCCACGGCATTCACATATACATAATATTCATCATAAAAACATTGAGAAGAAATGTCTGAAAAATTAATGTAGGCAGGACTACCAGAATTGTTATTGCCTAAATTTAGTTCAACGTTATTATGGTGGTGTCAAATACTCAGACTCAATGTTTATAATTCCCATAATTCACTACTACCTAGTACTACCCCACTAGCTACCTACCTAGTTAAGTATCTTGAACTTGGCACGACACGCTACCGTATCTCAAGTTATCTTCCAAATACCCTACGCAACAGTATTACTAGAATCTGAACATGATACTTGAAAAAATATCTAATCTTTTTACAGAAAATGTAATAATAACAAAAGAACGCTTTAATCCAATAATCGATTAGTGCCAATTGATACCCTTTTCAATCACTGTTGATGGTGTTGATAATTGGCGTTGAATTCGATTTATTTGCTAAATCATTGCAATTAAAAGTGGTATTAGTTGTTATTTTACCTACATAGTTACCAGTATTTTTTTTACTCAGCAGAACCATCTGTTAAGGAAATCACAATTTTACGTCTTGAAAATAGTTATGTAGGTACTTGCATATTGTGTAGGTACGAATTTGTTATAATATTTTAGTTCAACTGAAGTCCATCACTACAAAAGTTAGGTTAGATAAATTAAAAAACCGGCCGGCGTGTTGGATTGGATCACACATAATTGAGGGTTCTGTACCTACTATCGAAATAACTAGTATCAAAAGGTCGTATCTGCCTAGTTTTTTTGGAGATAACTCGAAAATAAGTTTAAAGAATATACAATGGCGTATTTTTTTTTAGTTAAGAAATAATCACCCGTAAATCAAAATAATTGTGGGGGGGAGGATACATGACAGGGGTGATTATTTCTGAAAATATTGACTAAATCAAAAATGTTTGAACAAAGCTCAATGTTATTTTGAAAGACCTATCGATTGATGTGTTTCAGCAATTTTACTACAAAAGTAGCGGCATACAAAATACGCCCTATTTTAAAATTCTATTAAAATACGTGTTATAATTTCCGAGTAAAATGGTTGTGACATACAGACGGATGGGCACACGGACATGACTGTGCTAATCTCATGAGGCGAGAACGTCAACTGTCACGAATGAAAACATTAGTCCGAAAATAAATTAAAATTATTACAAAAACACACGATAACATTGCAAAACCGTATTATAAATACAATAAAGACTTATAACGAAGTGTACCAGTGTTTAACGCTATTAATATGACAGGAACATGTGGCAAATGCAACAAGAAAATTTCTTCCAGACAGTTGCTTATACTTACACAGTTGGTTATATTTAGAGACAGTCGGATGGCTCGCGGTGTTTGAGCTTCTTAAGTGTTATGGAACCGCCCTGTGCAAGCCGAACTAAGCCGACTTGACCTGGGGTGAAATGGCGAAAAAGGCTGCCTAATGGATACTGCAACTACACGTCACTGCTTTTACTATATGTACGAGTCTGTCAATTATCTCCTTTTCTTGCCACATTTCCATGAAATATTTTAAATAACCAGGAGAACACTTTGAATTACGTGTCGCATTTTTTAAATTAAACACCTATATTTCCTGTTTGTTTAGCTCTCGATCCAGCCGGGCCCCTATGGTGTTTAGACTGGCGTCGTCTATCCAAAAGCGATGCGCGCTATGTCGAGGTCATCCACACCAACGTTTACATGGCCGGATACCCTAAACCTTGTGGCCACTCCGATCACTACCCCAACGGAGGAAAATTTATGGAAGGCTGCCATTGGTGGGATCTTTTGTGCCATCATGCCAGATCCTGGCGATATTTGGCAGCGAGTATAGAACACAATCAGTTCTTCGCTAAGAAGTGCTCGAACACTTGGGAAGCATATAAAAATAGGTGTTCTGGACCCAAAGGGCTGATGGGTAACACCGATATCGATAAAAAACAGTGAGTAATCCCCTTAGCAGTCAATAATTATCAATTCACTCCCTATATAATATATTATAACGTATTTAGTATACGAGGGAATACAATATATAAAGTACACGATCCTAGAATCTAAGTAGATACCTGATTTAGATCCTAGTACACTTTTTTTTAATGAACCATTTACATTTATAAATATTTTGCTTCCGCCTCCACATGTTTTTTTATCGATTAATAAAAATTGAGTTGATATTCCTACTTCTGCACTACAAATAGAATTAATAAACAGTTATCGGTTCTTGAATATATTGTCCCCATTCTTTAAAGACACATATTATTATTGAAAAAAATTAACGCTATTTCTTTTGATATTTTTAAACCTGGTCTAACATAACAATTTTTCCCAAAGTTGAATGCTGTGAAGGATGTTACATATACGAAATACAGTCTTACATATAAGTACATATTTCAGTCTCTGAAACTGACAACAGTTATGGCCTGAAAACCAGATTTTTGGCCTTAAATTGTTCAAGTTTGCCCAATATCTCGACAAACGTAATTTTGAAGTACTTAACTACGGGATACTATTTTTTCAAGGCAGTTGCTGTTTATATGATAAACCATAAAAACCATTAGAAAACTAAGGAATTCAGATCAAGGGTCATTGGCGCCAGCAGTCCCTAAATTGTTTTTCATTGTACTGTTTTAACATTTGTTATTTACAGATTCGGGATTTATAGAATCAACACGCTTGCTGAATATCCTTACATAAAAATAAAATTTGTTAATTTATACTCTCCATTAATAAAGGTGTATTGAGGCTAATTAGTATACTTATTATATTTCATTATCCAAGCCTTAATTTTAACATTACATAGATATTTTAATGTCAAAAATTATCAGTCACTGAAAATAAATATATTTTGTTTTAGAAATTACTCGGAAATAGGTAGGTGTATAGATTAGGTGGTCCAAAAATATACTTTTTATTTTACAACTTTGCACTTTGTGAGTATATAAGTGTGTATTTGTATGTCTTAGTGCAGGGAAAAGGGTCCCAATTTGTCTATATGGAGTTATTAGTACTTCCTTAGACTACACAATACAGTGTGCAAATCCGATACGGGCGATCCTTTAAACTGTGGTTAGCATAGGACATAACAAATATATTTATATAACTTTTCTTAAAATTACGACGAAAATTTTAACCATACAAAATAATTCGGCCCGCAATGTAAATATTACACACTCAAGTTAAACGCTCGTTGCGTTGACATTGACAGTTACCTTACTCGAAAATAAACCCTTGGACCTCTTTCAACATCACATATCCTTAACAGACGCAACATAAGAAAATAATGCTGGAAAAATAAAGATAAACTATCTCGATTAAAAAACGGGCCATAGAACGTTCAATTTTTAAGAAAACTAAAAGATAATCGTCCACCTGGTTATCAGTGACCCGGACAAAAGGGACAATTTTGATTTAACCCCACTATAATTTAGAGTCGCATCATCACTACGATACCATAGAACAACTGTGTCTATGCCCAATTCGTTCGACGGCTGCAGCAACGATGACTTCAACGTGGACCACGCCCTCTGCTGCAAAACTGGTGGCTTAATAACACGTCGTCACAACGAAATCAGAGACCCGTTTTGTGAACTATGCCAAAACGCCAGGGGAAATGTTACCAAAGAACCGATCATCACAGAAGGATACTGTGGAGTTCGTGGAGACCTCTGCTGCCGCGGTTTTTGGAATGCATAGCGGGAGGTGTTATATGATATCCATGTCGTAGACACCGACGCTGCCTCGTACATCTCACGCCCGGTAGCATCCGTTATAAAATCTGCAGAAGAAGAGTAAAAACGGAAATACAGTAACGCCTGCGAGAAACGTCACGCAACATTTATCCCTCTCGTCACATCAGTCGATGGAGTATTCGCTCCACAAATGTCCGTCTTTATAAAACATCTTGGTGAAGCTATTGCCGACCGCTGGGATAGATCCCTAAGTGTAATAAGGGGCTGGTTATGGTCATAAATAATAATATCTACCTATATAATCAGAGCCACAAGCATGTGCATTCCATTCGTGGGACGTCGACACAGATTCAATCTGTAAAATATTTCTTCAGATTCAACGACGGCGCAGCTCTACACAACATCGCCTCCTATCCTAACCCTCTATATTTTGGTGCCTTTTTGGTGGCGTGGCGTGGCGCTACGCTACTGGCGATGGCATTTTTTGAACTTTCGGTTCGAAGCAATTATTTGCGAAAGTATTGACTTTAACAAAAATATTTTAATATACATCTATCCTTTTTGAACGACCTAATCAACGACACCCACATAATGGGGTTGAAGCAGCAAAAAAACACGAAAACATGGCATTTATCGGTACGATTTTACATACCTACGAGTATTCATACCCAGCTTTCTAGTAGTTACTAACTAACGACCATTGACCTAAGCCGCAGACATACAGACGGACATGGCGAAAGTGTAAGGGTTCCTAGTTGACTGAGGAACCTTATAGTTTCGTCTTATCCGTCTGTCCGTCCGTCCGCAGCTTAGCTCAGTCATCGCTAGTACCAGAAAACTGAAATTTGGTATAAAACTATGCTATGAGTCACGGCGACAAAGAGGTGAAATAAAAAAGTTACTTAAAAAAATTTGGTAAGTTGCTCCCCTACACATGCAGTGGGGATGATTTTTTTTAGTTTTTTTCCTATTGTGTGGGATGTCGTTGCATAGGTCTTTCATAAAGAATAAGGGCCTTTTAATATAATTTTTGGATAACATAAATAGTTTCGTAAATAATAGCTACGAAAGCTTTAAAAAATCCCCCCACCCTTAAGTACTTGAAAACTATATTTAATATTAAGATCAGTTCAGCCGTTAATGAGTTATCGCAATCCCATTCTGTGAGGGCGAGGGCGGCGGGTGTAAGGGAGAGCTCCCGGATTTTTATCTATTTAAAATTTACCTACGATATGACGGCCTATGCTATGCCTGTAAAAATTGTTAACACGGTCGGTACTAATATTTATGAGAATTTACTAAAATAAAGATCGAAAGATAAAACAATCATTAAAAAAACCGGCCCAGTGCGAGTCGGACTCGCACACGAAGGGTCCCGTACCATTATCTATAAAACCGGCCAAGTGCGTATCGGACCACGCATAAAGGAGGGATCTGTTCCTTCACTTCAATGGAATAAGAACCAAACTATTACCAAAAGGTCGTATCTGATGCCTATGGAAGAAGTTTTTTGGAGATAACTCAAAACTGGCTGAACTGATAATGTTCAAAACAATTTTTGTAGAAAGTATGTGATAAGGCGCATCTTCTCAAATTCTTTCATATTTTTTGGGCTTACGGTGCAAAAGTTACAGGGGGGAGACACAGTTTTTCTAATTTTTGAAGCGATTATTTCCGAAAATATTCACTTGCATCACAAAATGTTCAAAGAATCCTCGATGTTATTTTTTAAGACCTATCGATTGATATGTAGCTAACATGTTGATATTTGGTAAAAATACACTTTATGTCTAAATTTTATTAACATACGTCTTATGTTTTCCGAGTAAAATGGCTGACATACGGACGGACGGACGGACATGACGAAACTATAAGGGTACCGTTTTAAGTAGGTAGCCGTAAAAACGGCAAAAGTTCATGTATTTTGTATGGGAGCCCCCTTAAATATTTATTTTAATCCGTTATTTAGTACTTGCTATTATAGCGGAAACAGAAATACATCATGTGTGAAAATTTCAACTGTCTAACTATCACGGTTCATTAGCTACATCCTGGTGACAGACGGACAGACGGACAGCGGAGTCTTAGCAATAGGGTCCCGGTTTTACCCTTTGGGTAGGTACGGAACCCTAAAAAGGATTTTTACCAATAAATTAAACCAAAAACATTAAAACCTCGTGAACGGTGTTACAATCAGTGAGATAGTCAAAGAAAGTTATGTAGTATTTTAATTCGTAGATTGGAAAATTATATTAAAAATTTGATACATGAAGATGATGATTGTTCATGAGTGAGTTCGTACTCTGACTCGTACTTGGTAAATTTTCGGGTGGCTGTGACCACAACCTTTTTTGAGGGCTGGATCCGCGCCTGAACACGTTTAGAAATAATCTAACTTCAATACAACTCCAAATACTCCAATGCATTAACTATTACGCAATACAGCTAGCGCCTAAACGTCTGAATCAGAAACATCAGAATTTGTTTGATAAATATTCCGATGTAACTCCAATACAACTCCAATATTGGAGTTACATCGGAATATTTTATTTTTTGTGTGTTAGAGTTATATTTGAGATGGCTTGTTAGGGTTCCGTAGCCGGAATGGCAAAAACGGAACCTTTATAGTTTTGGTCATATCCGTCTATCCGTCCGTCCATATGTCACAGCCATTTTACTTGGAATCTATAAGACGTATCTTAATAAAATTTAGACGTGAGGTATAGTTTGTATGCCGCTATTTAGTTATGTGGTGAAATTGCAGAAAAAAATATTTTCAGGGGGCGCTCCATACATGTAACTAAATTTAAAAAAAAATTACCAAATGTCAACATGTTGCTCATCAATCGATAGGTCTTTAAAAATAACATTGAGGTTTTTTTGAATTATTTGTGATTAAGTGAATTGTTTCAAAAATAATCGCTTCGCAAGTCGGACAAAAAAGCGTCCCCTTAACTTTTGAACAAAAATATGAAAAATTTGAGAAGATGCGCGTTTTGAATATTATCTGTTTACCCATTTTTGAGTTATTTCAAAAAAACTTCTTAAATAGGCATCAGATACGACCTTTTGGCATTAGTCCTGGTTCATATTCCATTGAAGCTACGGAACCCTCCATTATGCGTGGTCCGAAACGCACTGGGCCGGTTTTAATGTATTGTTTATGTATTTTAAAATCAGAATACGGCACCTGTTATCACACACATGGTACCTACGATAAAAATAACCGATTAAATTTAATAAACAATACGTTTTATCTTTAAAGGAAGTGAAACGACGTCCATGTCCAGTGTATGCCTATGACTATGATCAAGTAATAATTCAGGAACCTTGTCGCTTGAAAGTACGGGGTACTGTGCGTCAAATCCGGTAATTCTGATTTTTTGCAGACTTGTTTATGATGTTTAGTCGGTGGTGTACACTTATTTATACGGAAAATGATGATGATGGAATTTCCATTTGCAGAGATAATCATTTAGGCTCTAAGATTAATTTAAGAAGGGGAGCCAATCAAATTTCTGATGCAAATTTTTGACGAAGTGGGGGGTGCCCCCCATAAAAATAAAATAGAGCTATATATAGTCAAGTTTGATATCATTTTCGTGTAAAGTAAGGATGCCAAATTCATTTTTGGTATTTTATTTATACCTTTCCATATAAGAAAACTGAGAAAACATAAAAAATATGAAATCAATGTTTGATATTTTTTTGAAGAAATGCCTATATTTTTTTTATTCATGAAAAATATATTTTCATGATTAAGCCCTGTTATTTCCCTTTATGAAAAGTATATAAATCCTATATTGGTTATAATATCTTCAACGAAAAAAAATAATATTAATAGTCCTGTTATCAACCAGTGGCGTGCCATGGGAACGGGCTATGTCCAGCAGTGGACTGCTACTGCCTGCTACTGCTGCTGCTAATAATGATAATGTAGCGCTTACCGAAATGAAAATCCAAAATGATGTTTACCTATCAAGCTAATTTCATCTCTATTGCGAAGACATTACACAAGGACATAACATTGAATATAGGGTAACCATATAATTTTGTAACCAAATAATAGGGTTACCCTATCGAAAAGAGTTATCAAGTAGAGGAGTTCTCCGGTCCCTGTTATCTAGTCACGTTTTCAAGTGAAAGATACATCATTGGGGATTATCAATAAGGGCCCGTTTATTTTTTTAAAGAGAAAACTTAAGTGGTAGGTATACATCTCAAGTGAGGACAGTCTGTTGGCGAATAGTACGCTCTAAAATAAAAATAACAATTTTGTGTTATACCTATTTAGACATTACACAAACTTATTTGAAAATTTGTTAATTTATTATAACCAGAGGGCGGAATTGCTCATGGCAAAAATCAAACGTCAATAGAGTTGGAACATTGAATTTTATCGACTTTTTCAGCTGTCGATAAGTTCAGTCACCTTTTACATTTCTGACTTTAACATTAACCTCTTTGATTAGATTAAAAGTAAATTGCATGGCAGTTAACTGTCATTTCTGCCACTAGTCTTTTTGCAACTAATTCACGTTTGTAAAAATTGGTTAATCCAAAACGAAAAACAATTAACAAATGGATAAAGAAGTACCACTGTCTTACTTACAACGAAAACAACTCAACAATATACTACTCTAAATGTAAGGTTCGCTTAAAGCAGTGGTTCTTAACATTTCAGTGCCGAGGGACCACCCAATAAATTTCTTGTTTTGTCAGGGACCACTAACTGTATGGAAGTAAATACCTATGGCAGATAGTCAACAAATGGGTCTCATTTTCATAGCTTCGCGGACCACTTCAGGTGCACCCAGGGACCACCGGTGGTCCGCGGACCACCGGTTAAGAACCACTGATTTAAAGCAACTAAAAAAATATTGAGTTGAAACTCACATAACGAGTAAAACACATTCACCTGAGTTTAAAGAGGTAAAGAGCGATGATAGTTTTTATCTAAATTTGATAATATTTCTCGTTTGTTGCAACATTCCATGGAAAAAAAAATATCAATAATAATCCATGTATTATTCCGTAATGTTCATATGAAGTCTATTATTTGAGGTTCAGTTTTGGTAATAAATAAACAAAGATACGCTAGGTAAATATAATTTCAGTTTATTCGATAGTCGATAAAATTCAACGTTCCAACTCTATTGATGTTTGATTTTTGCCATGAGCAATTCCGCCCTCTGATTATAACTAATATTTACATAACTAAATGCAAGTCTGCATATCTACATGCTTCATCCCACATCTCCATAATTTTGTGGTTGAAATTTTACCCTCGTCCTGTTGACAAATTGATCCGATATATGGTGCACACCTTCAGTTCTGATGACGATTACATTTTAATAGATTCAGTATCATTGTAAATCCAAGATGGCTGCCGCTACAGAATGCCACGTATTACATATTTCTTAACAACCCCCTCAATCAAGTATAAAATTAAAGGGATTTACTAGTAGAACAGTGCATTGCGGATCATAAAGTAAGCGGCGTTTAGACAGTTTTAGTGACATAACCACATGAAAAGAAAATAAGTATTGTTTAGGTAAATTCAAAAGCTTTTATTGAAAATAAACAATGCTATAGATAATGTACAAAAAGCTATAAAAATAATTCGGTAGGTTCTAGGTACCAGTCATCACTCATCACAACACTCTTCTCATCAATGTAGCTAGAACATTGAAAAGACAAAAAACTAAAATCGTGGGGTGCTTGAATCTTTTATCAACGGACGACGCCTAATATAATTATATTATATTTGAACTTATATTATAAATATTTTAATAGTATCTAGTCAAAACAGAAAATAATTATTTTACTTATTTTGTTTATGGCCTGGATACGAGACTTGAAAGCCAAATCTAAACTCTGCACTATAATGTGTTACAAATAAAATAATTATTTTCCCCACTTCCCACAAAAGTATGAACATTCATATTTTTTTTTTCAAAAACGGTTGAAGTTACCACAAAACTTTCAATGAAGGAAATATTCTTGAATTCTCTACAATTCTTGCCTTTGAAGTATGTTGCTAAGACTTATAGTTTTCAATCTATGTGTCGCTAAAATTTTAACTTCCCCCTTTTTACCCCCACCGCACCATAAATTTAGGTGGCTCTGCTTCCTAAAATGGCCTATGGGTCCTAAAGTCTCACTATGCAAAAGGTCATCCCATCATCACTAAAATCCGTATAATGCCCTTTCTTGTCGTGTGCACCACCGACTAGTTGGCCCAATGAATAATCCAAGTTTGTGACCTCGAGCGCCGAACGCAACTTTGTCAAAAATCGATTTTTTTTTTAGACTTTGGCTATTACATAGACTAATAACCCAAGACCCCGCATAGCCGGGCGACCCCCGCTGCCACGCTCGAAGTAATTTCACCCTATAGTGAGACACTAATTTATTGTAAGTGACAGTAAACTTAGTACTACTCCATGGCAACCCTTAATGTCTGACTCTCTCTTACGCCCCACGGAACAATGGCGCGTTCCCCGTCTAGCATTGCGAGTTCCTCTCCCGCGCCCCTTCTTTTTGGCAGCTTAGGTTTTAAAGAAATAACGCGCTAAGCGGAGTATAGAGATATCTTGTATATGGGCTACTATGACCCTGAAGGACTGTTTTTTGATATATCATTCTTGCTCAGCAGTAGGCATTGGCGTTGAAGTGATGGCTGCCTATGGCCATCAGTCTTCCCGAAGAGGCGAGATATGTAAAGGTTGTCTACCTTTACAACCTCTCTTGTTGAACACTGTCTGGCACGGTGTTATTTAAATTAGGAATTCCAACGTTCTTTGTCAGACGATCGGGATTCTTTCAGAGAGTCCCAAAGGGACAGCCTAAACAGCGAGTCGATTTCTATGTAATTAGCTAAAGATAAAAAAGAGAATAAATATCTATCATATATTTCGGAGTATTCTCAGGATTTTTTAAGAAATGAAGAAGCCTAAATTTGCTACAATATAAGACTAGAATTGTCTTTGTAGACCCAATAGTTTCCGAGATAACTTTTCAAAATAGAACCGTTTTTCCCAGAACCGTTTACCCTTCCCCTTCTCTTCTGGGAAAAACGGTTCTATTTTGAAAAGCTTTATCTTCGAAACTATTGGGTCTACAGAGACAAGTCTACTTTTTAAATGTCTGATGAAATGAAAAGGTACTGTCAAAAACTAGTCTTAGGGGTTATAATCGCCAAAATTTGAAAAAAATGTGATTATTCGTTTTTAGGGTTCCGTAGTCAAATAGGAACCCTTATAGTTTCGCTATGTCTGCCCGTCCGTCCGTCCGTCCGCGGATAATCTCAGTGACCGTTAGCACTAGAAAGCTGAAATTTGGTACTAATATGTATATCAATCACGCCGACAAAGTGGTAAAATAAAAAGTGGAAAAAAATGTTTTATTAGGGTACCTCCCCTATACGTAAAGTGGGGAGTGATTTTTTTTTTCATTTCAACCATAATGTGTGATATATTGTTGGATAGGTATTTAAAAATGAATAAGGGTTTAGTCAAATCATTTTTTGATAATGTAAATAGTTTGGGAAATAATCGCTCCAGAAGTATAAAAATATGTGCCCCCCCCCCCTCTAACTTTTGAACCATAAGTTTTAAAAATATGAAAAAAATCTCAAAAGTAGAACTTTATAAAAACTTTCTAGGAAAATTATTTTGAACTTGATAGGTTGAATAGTTTTTGAAAAAAAATTACTTAATAATTTCTGAACTAAGTTTGTAATTTAACCGTATAAGCAGGTGTTTATTGTACCTGTCATTTCTACAAAATCACAATGAAAAGACGTGCTTTCAAATAAAGTAAAAACGGTGAAAATCGGTTCACGCAATACAGAATTATCCCATAAAAATCATCTTCCATACTTTAAGCTCGCGCGCAATAGTTTACTTAATTTGTCGATAGATGTCGCTGTACGTGGAACGCTCATATCATATCCTACATGGAGGTGTTATTTTAACTCTTAAGTGTCCCCCTTACTGTGACGGACGGAAAACTACGGAACCCTACACTGAGCGTGGCCCGACACGCTCTTGGCCGGTTTTTTGACAAAGGTCACAAACTTGGACTATTCATTGGGCCAACATCACAAACAAGTCTGCAAAAATCAGATCTATCGGATTTGACGCCCACGATGATTGTATTAAGTTACTGAATCATAATGTAATTTCTAGAAATTTTAAACAGACCGACGCAGAACACATCAATTTTGAATTTATTCATTCATTCAAAATTGATTATATACACTATAGTATGTAAATAATCAATTTTGTAGATTTCTTAATTCATTAGGGTTCCGTACCTCGAAAGGAAAAAACGGAACCCTTATAGGATCACTTTGTTTTCCGTCCGTCCGTCCGTCTGTCGAGACCCTTTTTCTCAGGCACGCGTGGATCAAGCTGAAATTTATATCAAATACTCAAGGTCCCTTGGAGTTGTGAAAAAATCAAACTTTTAAGCCAACGCAATCAAAAGATACAGCCGTTTATGCCGCAAGGGAATCAAAATCTATAGGGTACTTCCCGTGAACTCAGAATCTTGAAATTTGGTACCTACGAAGAAACGTCTTATAGCCATCTTATAGCACAGATAAAGGAAAGATTGCGAAAACCGTAAATTTTCACACTTCCTTGATTTTTTGATCCTTTTGACACTTCCTTGTCTAGTCTCAAAATTAGACTTAGGGCCTGTTTCACAATCTCCAGATAAACTCATCTGCCAGTTAAAATTATTGCTATCCTTTTCTTCAGTCATATAAAAGAAAAGGACAGCAAACATTTATCTGACAGATATGCTTTAACTGGAGATTGTGAAATAGGCCATTAAACGTAAATTGTTTTAAGTAGTTCAGGTACTTATTGAAAATAATTTTAAGTAACTAATGTATAAATGTATCTTTCCGGTGTACCTACCTACCTACCTACCTAATAGGAAAATAAATTGATTATAACTAGAATGTCAAACCTAATTACCAATATTCTACTTACCCACAATATAATTTAAGAATACTAATTTTGCTCTGCATACTGGTGGGTACATAGAATTAAGGTAGGTATGGCTTATGATTTCATTTCTTTTTGTTTCTTGTTATATGTACAAACATAAAATATATATTGTAAAAACAAATATCTACGTAAGCATAGTATGTTAACTTGTATGTATATTTATGAACCTCCAGGTCTGTTATAATTATTTTATTATGTTAAGTACATTGTACTTCTAATCTATTTGTGTATGTGACTGTTTGTGTTCTAAATAAATTAAATAAATTAAAAAATTTTTAGTTAAATCATATAATAAAAATAATTTTAAAGTTACTACCCCTATATACCTACAGGTTTGTACGGAACCCTCGGTGCGCGTGTCCAACTCGCACTTGGCCGTTTTTTTCTATTAAAGTTGCTCGAAAAGTTAAAAATAATACTTATAATAAACGCGTAATCTATACTTATAATAAACGCGTAAGGAGAAAAAAAATGTACATTGAAAATATTTTTGAAAAACTTATTCGGGGGTCTTAGAAACGTTGATTCAATACATTTCAGTGATTTTGGGAATTCTTGTCTGTCTGTCTGTGAATTTGTCCGCGCACTACGTAAAACTACTGCACAGAATTTTACGAAATTTTGTATAGTAACAGTTTATACCCCGGAGCGACATTTAGGGTAGTTTTTATTCTGCTTATTAAAAACATAATTTTCATAAAAAAATAGTTCTCAAAAGTGGTCACAGATGGCGCTGTATAGGTAACCTGTATACTGTAAACAAACATTATTTAAGGATGTCTTTAGATTAAATTATGCGATTCGGTCGGTTGCGTTCCGCCGAGGTTTAAACCATGGATTTTTAAATGCTTTCCCAATTTAAGGATTGCGGGTTAAATATTTATTATTTTCAAAACGTGTTACTTCGTTTTGGAAATTTGTAAGTATCCGGACATATATTGTGATCCATTAATACCTGGATGTACTTTATTCTCAACTTAAAAATAATCTATTTATCAATACTATTTATGAAACTTACAATTATAATATACGTAAAAACAAATAAAACAGGTAGTTACGATTTATCCATTTCGATTTACCCGATAGCAAAAATTGTACCATTTGTGAGAGCAACATGTTTTATCTCGCTTTAACAGCTGATTGCAATAAAAAGGGTAGTCATGAATCTAACAATTACTAGCTATCACGCTGCTGCTGAAGAAATTCTCACTGCGACGCTCCGGGCCTGGGCCTACGCCGTACTCGGCGTATGGCTTTCGCAGACATTGTCACTCACTTTCGGGCCTCCGGCCCTCAGATTTAGCTAAGATTCTTCGCTATTGAGATATGTCCGGTCCCTGACATGCTGCATCTGCTGAAGCAATTCTCGCTGCGATTCTCCGGGCCTGGGTCCTGCGCGGTACTCGCCCTATGGCCTTCGCGATATTGCCGCTCAGCGCGTCACAGCTTCGGCGTTCGGGTTCACCAAAAAACTTTACCATTGAGTTTTGTGGGGACCCTTTCATGCTCCTGCTGAAACAATTCTTGGCCTGCTGCTAAGGCTTGCAATATTCGAATATTATTCGAATAATACGAATATTTCGAATAATTTCCATACAAATTACTATTCGAAATATTCGGATTGCAAGTCCTACCTGCTGCTGCTAAAGCAGTTTTCGCTGGGACGTTGCACTCACACGCTACCTCACGCTCATACCTTCAGCGTTTGACCCTCTGTTCCAAACATGTTCTCCTGCAGGAACTCGGCCATTAGCATTCGCAGGTCTCGACGCACACCTTTTAGTCAGTTATCTTTCTCACGGATGAACTAATAAATTTAGATAGATATTTATATGTAGAACGCGTAAATTCTACACTAATGGCCTGGATAGTAAATGAGAATGACTAAACCTCCCACACACGCGGGCGAAGCCGCGGGTACAGCTAGTATGTAATATATTATGAATAATCTTCACGGAATGAGAATTTTACAACTTTTGAATATTTAGATTGGATTCTTGTTATTTGGCTCTCCTTAAGACGTCATTACCCGTGTAGGTATTGTACGAAATCATAACAAAATAAATTACTTTATTATCGTACTAGTAAAATCAAGATTACTCTCAAGATAATAATTATGACTAATAAAATTAAATAGGTACTGTAAATATAATAAACCAGTGTACATCGAATAAACTAATCGGAGTTTGTATCAGTTTTCGTGAAAATGAAGTGGTATGTTTTCGTATCTGTCGCTCTGGCAGGTAGGATTATGATTACCGTTGTTTTTAGGATTCCGTACGTAAAAAGGAAAAAACGGAACCCTTATAGGATCACTTTGTTGTCCGTCCGTCCGTCCGTCCATCCGTCTGTCAAGACCCTTTTTCTTAGGAACGCGAGGAGGTATCAAGCTGAAATTTATATCAAATACTCAGGTCTCCTGTCCCTTAGAGTTGTGAAAAAATAAAACTTCTAAGCCAACGCGATCAAAAGATACAGCTGTTTATGCCGCAATTTCCCGCAAAATTTCGAAACTCGCAAGGGAATCAAAACCTGCAGGGTACTTCCCGTGAACTCAGAATCTTGAAATTTGGTACGAAGCAACGTCTTATAGCACAGATTAAGGAAAAATTACGAAAACCGT
The DNA here is from genome assembly GCA_947086415.1 of Pammene aurita. NCBI lineage: Eukaryota > Metazoa > Arthropoda > Insecta > Lepidoptera > Tortricidae > Pammene > Pammene aurita. Next base: position 12,387,003 of record OX352296.1, on the reverse strand, counting down.
ACATTTTTAGTTGCATCATATAATAAAAATATTTTTAATAATTTTAAAGTTACTACCCCTATATACCTACAGGTTTGTACGGAACCCTCGGTGCGCTAGTCCGACTCGCACTTGGCCGATTTTTTTGTACAGTTAGTGGCAATAATATTTTTTCTACTCGTCGACTATAATGCTTGAATTGAGACTTTGTAGACCGAACAAAAACGCATATTTTTAGATGGATCTTTTATGGTCGCATATTTTAGCATCGTCGATGATGCTGAAATGGATTTCCCTACAATATTATAGAACGGTCGGGGAGGAGGACGCTGTCCCGGCATAATCCATTGGGAGATTTAAGTTACTAAATTGTATAGAGGAAGCAGGTTGTAAGGCATTCGTCGAACTTAATTCTTACCGGCTTACCTATTTTGAGCACTCATAAAAAATATTGTATAGAATAGCGACATTATTAAACTTTTCATGTACTCGACTGAAAAGCTCTTCATTATGTCACGATTGTATAATAGTAGTTTATGTAACTGTTACATAATAAGGCCTAATTACGTACAGTTGCATACACTGCTTTATCTACACTCATATTATTTATCCTAAATGCCGTATTCCGAAACCATAGAATGGCCGCCATTGCACCGCCATGGCCAACTCGATTGTGCCGGCGGTCGGGGAGGCGCGTGTCGGCGGCCGCGCGGGAGCGTGCAGGTGTACATTATGTTATCAAAACTAAAACACATCAATAGTTGAGCATGTAAAGTTAAAATTACGTTACGGCTACAGATAAAAAGCTTATCATAGTAAAATCGGTAATGCTAGACATTGCCTACCGTTTTCGAACACGTTTTAGAGAACTTACAATATGAGTGTAGATAAAATACACGCAACAAGCAAAGCTGAGCAAGAGATTATTAAAGGCAAATGTAACTATGTAATTTATTTTTGTATAAAATACTATTTAAAATAATGTAAACTCGTCCAAATAGTTGAATCAGTACGTAAGTCATATACGTAAATGATGTATTTCATTCCAATCTATCCTCCTAATCTTTATATAAGTAGTAAAGTAAAAGGAACAACAGGTTAAATATAACGAGATCAGACTCGATAATCCCCTTTATACTTCGCCATTACTGTAATAGATAGTTATCGTCAAGATATAAAAGAGCATTCACATATATGCTAGTCAAGTCCGACTGCCTGCATATATCTGTCTCATATAGAATTGCACATTTTAGCTACGTCTGCGATTATGTTAATAGAGACCTCCCTGCAGTAGGATGCGAGCGACATTTGTCTACTCCATCATCCGGCCACTCGGTACCACCTCCGATGGCCACCCGGGCAACTGCATTCCCAATTAACCCCCTTATTTCCTAATCACCACCTAGAAATGCCACCAAAACTTCAGAAGCGGCCGGCTATAGGTACGCCCCCGCTCTTCCCTACGGAGGTTGGCCAACCTAATCTCTTGCAAGCGGTGGCTGACACCGCTGCAGCGGCAAAGGCTCTTGCCTCAGCTTCCGGTGTAAAGAAACTGGAACTACCGCAATTCTTCGCTTACACGCTACAATGGTTACAATTCAAACGTACCTACACCAATTACCAAAGCAAATTTTCTCCTCTAGATAATATTAACTTGGGTGGGTAATGACTTAAAAGAACTAGGAATCTTGTCTAACAAGGTACGCAATTCTATTTCTACTATCAAGTTAATGAACCATTTGGAATACCTATACTCGCCCGAGTTGTTCCACGCCGTTCTTGGCAAACTCAACCCTACAATGAAAATGCGGTGGACAGACTTCGCCATATTAGATGTCACAGGTCGACCTAAGCTAGAAATACTCTCAGATTTTTTGAGGCGCGAGTTAGATCAACACATACGGTTTGGCATGTCGCCCGAGTTTACTGCGACACAATCACAATAAAATTATACTATTGAAAAGTCACACAAGCGTGAAAATGTTCATAGTGCTGTTATGCAGTCAAAATCGTTAAAAAAGGGTATTACCGAAAAACAAAATGCGCAATTTTGTAAAAAGGACCACAATAGAAAATATTGTCCTAAGTTTACATCTTTATCTGTTTACATCTTTATATGAGCGATGGCAATGGTTGTGGGAAGAAAAGGTTTGCTATAAGTGTTTAAAGGCTAATGCTCACAAGTGGAATACGTGCATGGCCGACCCATGCGGCGTAGACGGCTGCTCCATACGTCACAATGCACTTCTCCACCGACAGCCACCGGCTCCACTCGTGGATGTTCTGCACGACTAAGCTACTAGTAATAATATTGATAACACATTTCCGACAACACTGGAAAATTATTTGCCAAACACTTGTTTCTACCAAGCTACCGATGATAAAGTTATAGTGTCTTCCACCTCTACCGCAAAAAACAAACGGCTCTCCGCCCACGCGCCCCCTTGAAGGTGGTCCCTGTCACAGTCACGGGCCCTATTGGAACCTGTAATGTCTACACGTTCCTCGATGACGAGAGCACGGCTACACTTATAGATTCCAGCATAGCCGCGCGCATAGGGGCGACTGGGCCGAAAGAGACCATTACCGCAGGGCTCTTGTACTGGACCCGTAAGTTATTTAATGCACGTGAACAGCCTTTGCGGTGTGCTCAAGCACTGCTCGGCGCTCATGTTCGCAGACGATCTGTGCATACTGCGCGCCGGCGGTGCGGGCGAGCTGCCTGACACCTGCCGCTTGGTGCAGCAAGATGTCGATGCTGTAGCCCGTTGGTCACATGACAATGGTATAGTGCTTAATGCTAATAAAACTCATCTATTGATAATTAGATCTCCCTACTTAGATGTTTCTAATCCGCCACTTCCCATCATAACCCATGACTTTTCTTGTTTGCACAATGATAAATTAGATTGCCACTGTAACCCTATCTCTCGAGTTAACTGTGTAACGTATTTAGGTCTTAAAGTAGATGAGCACTTTTCTTGGAATCAGCATGTAGGTTTTGTTTATAGCAAGCTCAAAGTATTATTAGGAAGATTTTATTATCTGAGATTTAAAGTTCCTTTGCATATTCTTAAGTATATATATGTATCCCTAGTTGAATCAATAATAGGTTATGCGCTTGACTGTTACGGATTAACAACTAATTTAAACAAATTAGAATGTATGCAAATTAGATTTCTCAAACTTCTAGTTAGTAATAAAACGAAAGAAAAGAATAAAAATGACTATAGAAAGTTATTCAAAATTTGTAATATTCTTCCGGTTAGCCTTAAGCATAAATATTTAATGTTATATAAGAACCATGGCAGTCAGGAGCACACCCCGTTACTTCGTAACGATATTTGTGTTACCAGGTCGGTGTCTGCGGGCAAGTTTGTCGTACCCAGAGTCGCGAATTACTACGGTGATAGGTGTCTTCACAAACGTTTACCCTATATACTTAACAGCCTGCCCGCTGACATCAGGCAGGAAGCCAATAAAGTTAAGTTCGGAAAAAAGCTGCGTACTTACCTTGTAAATTGCATAAGTTAATTTTTCATAAGCTTAATGTATAGATGTTACCTTTAGATAAATAAGAGTAGAGACTGCACGATCCCACAGTCAAACCGTGAAAACTGTTTTGTGGAACCCTTTATTTGTGTAAGCTGTATCTTTTTCATGTTAATAAATAAATAATAAATAAATAATTACTGTAAATGGTGTATGTCGTCTCGAGTGTCATGTATATGAATCATTTTTAGTTAAAAACACTCGACTTTAAATTTACGACCGCAGTCACTAAAACGCGAAAACATTGAATCCTCTTCACATTTAGCCGATTTAGTCGATGTTTTAATATGAAGACGCTACGCAGACTATTTAAATAGGTGCCGAACATTGGCATTTGTCAATCACCCGCGACGTTCGTGCAGATAGAATCAATGAGCCAGCCGCCTGTTTGACGGCACTTGGCTGGACTTTGTAGTTTGTACTGCGTTGTTTCCAGCAAAACGAAGTTGGTTGCATTCGTGAATCACACACACACCAACATCATTGATAACATTAACGATGATAATATAGAGACTTTAATCAAAGAGACTAACTAAGAGTTTAGATTTAAACTCGACTCTATAGGAATGGTCAAAACTGAATCTTTACATAGTAAACAAGACCAGCGCGCAGTTGACATTTTGAAAGCAACTACCACGCGACTGCCCACTGGTCGATTTGAGGTAGGCATGCCGTGGCGTGACGGTATACAGTGTGTCCCCGATAGTTACCCACAGGCGATGTCACGTTTATTAAGTTTGGAACGGCGTACCTAAAGAAGTTGAGTTTGGTAACGCATATACCGCTTTTATAAATAACATGGTTTCGAAGGGTTATGCGGAAGAATGTGCACCGTCTACATACTACGCACATTATAACAAAGAATCTGACAGCAACCGTCTTTACCTTCCACATTTTGGTATACATCACCCTCAAAAACGAAAGGTCAGGGTAGTCCATGATGCCGCAGCCAGGAATGAGGGAGTCAGCCTGAACTACTTACTGCTATCAGGGCCTGACCTACTACCATCGTAGTATATAGTTCGCACTTATCTTTGGACAGACTCAATGACTGTCCTTCAATGGCTACACAGTGACGCCTTTCGTTGCTCATCGCCTTGGTGAAATGTTGGAAAATTCTTCTGTCAAAGACTAGCGCTGGGTACCGACAGACTAAAATGTAGCTGATGACGCAACTAGACTGCGTCCAATCAACTTAAACTCTTCTCATAGATGGTTTTGTGGTCCATCGTTTCTTCTTAAGTCCCCAGAGGGCTGGCCCGTAGAGCCACTTAATATCTCACCAGTTCGCGGAGAGCTCAAATGTCAACTGAACGAATTGGTGGGACTTACGTCAGTTAACACAATTTTGCCCGCCCCAGTCACGGCTAATTTAGATCGTTTCAGTGAACGGTTTCGTTTATTGCCTGCCCGGGTATTTCCAGCTGCGGCAATTTTTGGCAATATTTTGGCTTCTATTCGAAATCCGAAATCAAATAATAGCGGAGTATCTCGCTCCCATTTAAACTCTTCGTCAGCGTCCATCACTCTGCAACCCCTGAACGCTGATTTTGTAAAAGCCGCTGAAAGGCATATTTTGCAACAGATTCAACTGGATAGTTTCTCTCAGGAATATCACTGCATTCTCAACTCAAAGCCGATTCCTTCAAGCAGCCGCCTCATCAAACTATAACCCTCTCTGGGAGAAGATAAATTAATTAATATTTGTGGACAATCTTACACAAATCAACCTAGTCCCAAACTAAGCAAAGGTTGTACTATGGGTACTAGGCGACGATTCACATACTTATTTAGATACATAGGAAACACCCATAACTCAGGAACGAATATTCGTGATAAACACACAAATAAATGCCCTTACAAGGATTTGAACCCGGGACCTCCTGCTTCGTAGGCAGGGTCACTACCGACTGGGCTAGGCCGTTATAGGTTAGATGCCGATAACTTATTACACTTGGCTGGAAGGATAAAAGCCGCAGAAGTCATCGACATTGAATCACGATTCCCGATACTACTTGATGGCCGTCACCCAGTTACACGACTATTAGTTCAGTATTATCACAGAAAAGCAGGTCACGCTAACTACGAATATGTCATAAATGAACTAAGGCAAAGATTCTGGCTTTTAACCCTTAAGTGCATACGGTATCAAAAATGATACCTTGTCTTTTCTGCGCACCAACATTCATATTTTTTTATCATCGTGGTCTATTGACCGAAGTTAGTTACCTTTGCTCCAATACTAATAAGAAAAAAAAAACTGGCAACCATAGTGCATCCATTTTTATACTAAACGTCAAAACTGTAAATTGTCGGGTTACTTTTTGCGATAATGAAATTTGCAAGTTTTAATTTTTGTTTATCTGGTGAATCCCGTGATATTTTGAATGGGAAAAAAATGTACAAATAAGTTTTGTATCTATAGTTATATTACATAATATGCATTTTTGTTAGATATGTATTCATTGAAATATTTTTTTGAGTTTTAAGTTGGTATCAAAAACGATACTCCATGTGATAGCGCCTTTTTTCGTGGTATCAAAAATGATACTCCATGCGGTCTGCTCTATTTTTCTACTCGCACGGTTTATGACATTTTTTGTGTTTGTTTGTATTGTACTAATATTTGGCATGTAGTTTGGGTATGTATATGAGTTTTTATAATTTCTATAGCATGGTTCGTTATAGAGTATTAAAATATAAGGACATAGAAGAATGGTTGGCACAGTTAGAAGGTGGAGAAATATCGGAAGACGATGCCGATTCTGACGGAGATGATCTCGAGTTTTATCCAACGCTCGAAGAACTGCAAGTAGCTCTTGAGGAAGAGGAGGCAGAAGAAGAACTTACAAATATGACAGAAGAAAAAAAAATTAATACAGGGACCCAATTCCACTGTAATTTTTTATAAAGGGGGATAAAAGGATGAAATGTCGAGTACAATAAGTGTAGTGTTTTTATGCTCAAACAAAAACTCTACTTGTTTTAAATACTTCCATTTGTAGTTTACGTTTCTTCTGATTGTTTAAATTCTATTTATAAAGTTAATTATTTAATATTTAATTATGTTAAAAGAAGAATTTTTTAGTGCACACTCCATGGAGTATCAATTATGATACCATGGGATTTTTTATTAAAAAAAATATTGAAATATGACTATGCTTTTTTTTACTATTTTTTCCATCATCGACGTACATTTTCTAATCACATATTTTTTTTTTGCAAAAAAAAATTAAATCATGCACCTAAGGGTTAAGGCTCCAAGTCACAGTCAGGTCAGTGGCACACCAATGTCTAATGCCTATATATATGCCTATAACCCCACTACCGGAGACCTTCCACTTCAAAGACTAGCTCACCACAAACGAGCATTCACATATACGGGCTTAGATTATTTTGCCCGGTCAATGTTGATATAGGACGGCGACACAAAAAACGATATGTGGCTCTGTACACATGCCTCACACCGAGGGCGTTACACCTGGAATTGGTTCACAGCCTTTCGTCAAACTCCGCCATAATGAGTCTGAGACGTTTTATTGCCAGGCGAGGGATCCCAAATTCGATTTACTCCGACAAAGGAACTGCTTTCGTTGGCGCGAACCGGATTCTACGTCAATTCTATTCAGACGACGAACAAGAGGAAGCGGCAACCAGAAGAATCAGATGGAGTTTTATCCCGGCCGCAGCGCCTACATTTGGAGGATGATGGGAGCGTCTAGTCAGAACAGTAAAAGTTGTCCATAGACCCAGATGACCCAACCGCCCTTACACCTTTCCGTTTTCTCATTGGAAGTTCCTCAAATCAAACTCTGCCATCAACTTTTGAAGACAGTGACCTGTTCGGCCGCTCGGAGTGGGAAAAGGCGTTACGGCTATCAGGCCACTTCTGGAGACGCTGGTTGCGTGAATGCATATGCATAGATAGCACCCTACAATGCCAACGAGAACAAACGCAAAGGGAGATCGTGGTCAGGAACTTCAAATTGGAGATATAGTTATAATAGTGCACGAATCATTACCGTGAGGAACTTGGCCAAGAGGCCGCTTTATTGAGATGTCCCCTGGAAAATATGGCGTGAATAGGGTGGTAGACGTTACGGCAGGGGATACGTTACGGCGGCCCCTGGGAAAATTGATTAGGCTAACCACCTAAGGTACTTTATGTTAGTTTGTGCATAGCTGCACGAGGGGCAGGATGTTGCAGACTCCTTGGTCTGCTGCAGCTTGCTAGTTTTAGTTTCTTATTTTAAATGTATTTTTCTACTATTCTATATGTCAATATAATTTTTGTTGTTCTAAATATTACGGTTGTGAAAGGAAGTCTTGTCAATCTTGTTTATTTTAATTCAATTCTGTGTTTATAAACGAAAAAATATCGAAGGTATTATCCTCATTTCATCATTTTACAGTCCCATATCAGTCCATCCTTTTTAGTACCTATGCGATACCAAAATATTTACATTTTCCAACTACAACTTATACCTACCCCGGAATATATTTGAACCCTTGGGAACCAATAACTAAATCTTTTTTACATTACTAAATTAATGGTCCATTTTTTGTGGGCTACTTACTCAAATAATTTTAACGGTAAGTACCCATCTGTTACTAAAATTAATGCATGGTTTAGCTTTAAAAACAATAAAACTAATTTTGACAAGAGGAAAACACGCGGGAAATAAATATATCACTTTCTTAAGAGCGTTCATTGCGTAGAAGGGCAGTTTTCGCGTTTTCTTTTTTTTTAATCCATCCCACAAAGAAACGTTTAATAAGCCATAAGGCAAATGAAATATGCCATATTAATACATAGTTTTCTGACCATATTTAAAAAAATCTTGATTTTATCATATTTTCTCAACAAACAAACTAAAGCATATATTACCGTATGAGTATATAATTCGAAAACCCTTTAGACAGTTTTTCTACTCCGGTACTTTTATCTGTCAATTATATGGTCCCGCAAACGAATATAAAAGCATGTCTTATGCAATTTCAAAAAAGTCTATCTAGTCTATTCTTCATAAAGACCCTAGGGTTATTATGTGATATAATGCAACTGATAACAGAGGTGCCCTGTGAACCCAACAAATATTCTTTTTTTCTACTCCCGTGTATCTATCATTTATACATTCGTCATCATCTATATACTCGATGAAACACATAGATAATATATTCGAAGAAAAGTCTATCTAGTCTTTTCCCCAAAAAAACAACTTAAATAAAAGCGCCAAAACAGAATCGCGTGCAGTCACGACTTTAGAAGAAAATAAATTACTGCCAACCTAAGAAACCTAAATAAACGTAGTGTTTTCAAATAAAAAAACTTTAAAAAAGAAAAAATGAAAAGAACCACAGACATACTTTGTAGTTTTTACGTTTGCCATTCGTTTGTGGTGGCAAACTGGGAACTTTGAAAATAATATATTTTTACTAATCTCTGTCGCTCTTTGATAATTGATTTAATAACGACGGTGTGTGTTTGTGTTAGTATTCTTGAAATACAGTGTTTTAAAAGGTGAAACCTAAATTATTGTTGATTATGTTGACAAAATAACTGCAATATCCATGAAGTGTTCAATTTCGCACTGTTTGTAAAACTATGTGTACTTAGTCGTAGAAAAAGTATTGTATGCAACGTCGTATAAGTAGGTCAAAAATGTTCGTGGCGTTTTTCTTAACAATTTTCGCCTCCGGCTGCGCCTACGGCTCAAATTGTTACCCACGCCACTCACCTTTTTTGACCCCTCTTGTACAACTGTTGCATAATAGTAGTTTATGTAACTGTTACGTAATAAGGGTCCTTAAAACATGAGTGTGGTTTTATGAAATGAGCCGCAGGCGAATTTCATAATAAGATCACACGAGTGTTTTAAGGCCTAATTACGTACAGTTGCATACACTGCTTTATCTACACTCATATTATATATATTAAATTAAGTGTTCGGAAACCATAGAATGACCGCCATTGTACCATCATGGCCAACTCGATTGTGCCGGCGCTCGCGCGGGACCAATCGAGTTGGCCATGGCGGTAACATTATGTTATCAAATTCGATGTTCCAAATTTGAAACTCATTGCTTAACAATATTTGAGCATGCATAGTTAAAATTACGTTACTGCCGCAGATAAGAAACTTATCATAGTTAAATCGTTTGTTGTAATGTTTGTCATTGTCTACGGTTTTTGAACGCATTTTAGAGTACTTACAGTATGAGTGTAGATAAAATACTATTATGAATCAATCGCAAAATTAAATATGTTTTGGAATATTTTGAAACCGAAGGTTAAATCAATGTTCTGGGCCCTACGATGTGATGATAATTTTTCAAACTTCATCAAACTAACTAGTTAACAAACTGCTTATTACAATTTTGCAAACAGTATTTCAACGTTTCTATGTGGGATCGATTTACAAAATGTAAGAAAACGCATTTTCTACACATTTAACGCTCTTAAGGCATTAATATTACCGTAACTCCATGTTTTCGCACTTATTATTGTAAAAAAGTTGTATTTATCTTATTCAAACTTTTAATAAATTTTGTATAAATACCATTTGTATTTAATTCTTTCTCATTTTCTCATGGGTTGGCTGGACGAGATTCCTATCAGGGATAAGCTCGCCTTTGTGCATATCTTCTATATATGTTACTGTTGGTTTTTATGTTATACCTACTTGTTTATGTGCAATAAAGTGATACATACATACATAAATACATAATCATTCCGTTTAATCTATCCTTATTTTGTTGTACATGCCTAGAGCACTATGATTTGCGTAAAACCACGGACTAAATAAGTGCGTAAAACTTAACAAAATAAGTGACGTTAAATATTATCGTACAAGTATAATCAAGATTACTCACAAGATAATCTATAATATTACTAATCTACCTACTACTGTAATTATAAAACAATGGGCACAAAATAGATTAATCATAGTTCTATCGCCTTTCAAAATGAAGTGGTTCGTCCTCATATCCGTCGCTATAGCAGGTAGGTTTATTATTACTGTTTGTAAAATAATTCTCTTTTTAAAAATACTTTAGTGCTCATAACTAAGTTTGCAGGTTTCAAATAATATTTAAATAAATTATCATTATTTTTTTCATTAATTACCATCTATTTTTAACCTTTTCAAACAAAAAACTCTTTGCGGACTTTAGACACAAGTAGCGTGTATGCAATTTTCATCAATATAATGCTTAAGTTTAAAAACCCAAGCATTTTTGTCATAATTAACCCTTATATTGAAACAATATTGTAATTGTTAATCAACAATTTTAGATACAGGGCCTGCAATAAAAATAATTTGAATATTAAATAGAATAAGTTGAAATTTCTAAAGTAACATGTAAGTTGCGTTGTATTTTAGCTACGTCTGCGAGCGTCATCAAAGACCCTACCGAGGGTTACAAGGATGGGGACAGATACTTCTATTTCCCCGGCGACGGGGACAACATACTCCATCTGGTCGATACTCTTGAGCCCGTGGACGAAGATTTCATGCGGAACGTCGGGCGAAATTCGAACAACAATGGCTATTGGCTCTTTACACGGTACAATTACTCATTAAAACTTAGGGTTGTCAGAAACTTAGGATTTTTTTAGAATTCCCCCGAAATTTCGGATGAACATTTTAATATATGGAAGTGTAATTTTCTTTAGCGGCTTTGAAGCGACTAGAAAAAGTCCTAATTAAGTACTTACTAAGCATATCATCTGAAGTTATTCTGATACTGAAATACAAAAACTAACAGATTTACGGTCTCCTAAAGTTAAATATTTATGTTTTTTCCATTCTAATAATGATCAGCATAAACCCTTAGGTAACAGTTTATAGTTTAGGTCAGGACACTCGGGACCAAAATAGTATACATATATACATATGTACATAATAACAAGAAAGGCCAATTAGAATTTCCTGTCTCATCTATATATATACCCCTTATAGCCCTTCCTGATATATAGCCCTTCCTGAGTTATAAATGGTGTAACCGACACGACTTTGTTTTATATATATATATATATATATTTATTGTTTGTTTTATATATATATAAAACAAAGTCGTGTCGGTTACACCATTTATAACTCAGGAAGGGCTGAACCGATTTTAATGATGTTTGACTTTTAGGATTTATCTCCGCCCCGACTAGCAAATTCTCTCCTTATTCCTAGCGTTTGTCCCGGCTTGGGGTCCGCTTGACAACCTAATAGCAGAATAACTATTAAAATATTGAAGAAATTAAAAAATAATAGTAATAAAAAGTTAATAATAAAATTAGGTAAAGCCTGACCAGAAATATATGATTATTGTCAAGAGGGCGCTATTATTCTCATTTATATGGCAACAGTTCAGTATAGTCATTCTCTATGGTATGGGGACATCTTGATTTGTTTACCTGTCAGCTCTGATGTTGATTTGAAAATGTTTCACAGCGACATAGTTTCATTTCCCAAACCTATTATTTACACAGCAGTTTATTATATACACTATTTACAATGTTTCGCTCTTGACTATGGATAATTTTGGGAATTTTTTGTCGTTTATTATTTAATATTCAACACTTAATTATTACCTATTCAAGTAAACTGCCTCAATGACACTGTCAACTATGACAGTCTATCACATGCACTCACACATGCATATCATCTTGTCATTAAAATTATTGCCAGTGTCAGAAATTAGTTCCAATGATATTCCGCAACATAGCGCATGATCATATATTTCTGGTCAGGCTTTACATTACTTACTTAGTTTGATATGGCTGGTCCATAGACTAATTAACCCTGCATAGCTGGGCGACCTTCGCTGCCGTGCTCGAAGTAATTACACTCTATAGTAAGACACTAATTATTGGAAATGACAGTAAACTTAGTACAGTCGCCATCAGATATATCGGAGCGGCCAAGGTGGTCACAAATATCTGAACAACGCCTTTATTGTTAAAGCGATAAAGTGCTTGTTCAGATATTTTTGAGTACCTTGGCCGCTCCGATATATTTGATGGCGACTGTACGTCTCCATGACAGCCATTAATGTCTGACTCTCTCTTACGCCCTACGGGACAATCCCCAATTGCTCTTCCTTTTTGGCAGCTTAGGTTTCAAAGAAATAAATAAAGATATCTTGTATATGGACTGGCCTAACTATTAGTTATTTTCATCTGATGTTAGTTCGGCATTAGAATCATTTATTTGCTTCAGAATAAAATTCTAGCTCACATAAAATTGTTAGGTGATATTGAAATTAGGTATAATGTTTTTTTCGTCCAGCATGCACTTATGTACATATATCCACATTGTATGTACAATGTTTTTTTACAATCTGTTTCTGTACAGGGCAAATCCACACACGGCTCAAGTACTGCATGTAGGAGACGTAAATAGCGTGATTTATTCCAACTTTGATTTGAGTAAGGAGACTGTCTTCCTAGCTCACGGATGGAATGGCAATGGTGGAAATAATATGAACAAACAACTTACTGAAGGTACCTAAAACGCGACGTGTTATCAATATATTTGTTTTTTTCGTTTTCTTTCTTGAATTAGAATTATTTCAACTTGCTGACTTAATGTACCTATAATGTGCGTTTTAACATCACCACGAAAGAAAAACACATTAAGTACTTAGTCGATTCTTAATAATGGTCTCGTGTACAATGTTTTAGTGCAATAAAGTCTTTCGACACTCAAATTGGTGCACCCTCTTGTGCCCGAAGCTCTCCTCGTTTGAACTTGTTTATAGGATTTTTTTTCTGTACCAGCCTTTCTTCAGTCGTCTGACGTGAACGTCATCGTCCTGGACTGGAGCCGTCTCGCCAATCGCAACTACATCACAGCAAAGAATGGAGTCGCCGAAGCAGGCCGAGGCCTCGGCCAGTTCATCCTCTGGCTCAGCCAGAACTTAGGTCTCTCGCTGGATAGTGTCCATTTGGTTGGGTTCAGTCTCGGAGGACATTTGGTGGGCAACGCAGGCAGGGAGCTGCAGGGGCAGGTTAAGAGGATCACGGGTAATTTTAGATTTTTTTCAATATGGTGTAAATCTAATAACATTGCATTAATTTTAATATCCGTTTGCGAAGGATGTGGTAAAATTTAAAGTCAATGATTTTGGTATTTTTTAGCCCTGGATCCGGCTGGTCCCCTATGGGGCAGCGACAGAAACCGCATCGTACCAACTGACGGACGCTATGTCGAAATAATGCACACCAACACCGCCATGTACGGCTACTCTGACCCATGCGGTCACTCCGACCACTACCCGAACGGGGGCTCAAGCATGCCTGGTTGTTGGCTTAACACCTGCTCCCACTCAATAGCCTGGGAATACATGGCATCAACTGTCAAGTATGACCATCTCTTGGCTAACGAATGCAACAGCCAGGGAGATGCCAGCAGGAATAGATGTTCTGGGTCTCTCCAAGCAATGGGAAATGCAGATATCAATAAACAACAGTGAGTAAATTTATTTATTATTCTATTCCGTAGCTGAATTCGATATCCTTATTCTGGTTTTCGGCCCTTCAACCTAAAAACTGTTTTTGACTTTAAAATATTATATATACTGAACCCCAAATGCTTTTTCCACAGGCGTGGCATCTTCAGAGTAAACACCGGGAGAAATTACCCATTCTAAAACAATGTACACAAGAAGCAGTCATGTAAATATAGCTATTTGAGCGTTTTCAAACGAGCTGGTATTTTTATCTTTTTCAGAAAAAATATTTTATTTTAACATATATTGGGTTACTCCTTCTCGGAATTAAGTGATCCATAACAAAGAGATAAACGTTCATAGTTTTTGCTTGAATTTTTTTGTATTGTAATTTTTGTAGGCGCGAACTACAAACAATAAATTTTCTATTATAACAGCTTCTTCTTATTTACACCAAGTTTCAAGGCCTTAATCTTATCTCTTGTTTAATTCGATGTCACCGTTGTTCACATTAATCTGAAATGGAAAACAAAAATATTTCACACATATTTTGCAATACCTATAACTGTGCATTCCTTTCAAAAACACGTTTTAGATAAAATATATTCCTGTTTGATCAAGGCTACCAAAAATATAATCAAAAAATAACATAATGATGGTCCACGACATTCACATATACATAATATTCATCATAAAAACATTGAGAAGAAATGACTGAAAAATTAATGTAGGCAGGACTACCAGAATTGTTATTACCTAAATTTAGTTCATCGTTATTGTAATAATCATTTGGTTTAACTTTTATGGTGGTATCAAATACTCAGACTCAATGTTTATAATTCCCATAATTCACTACTACCTAGTACTACCCCACTAGCTACCTACCTAGTTAAGTATCTTGAACTTGGCACGACACGCTACCGTATCTCAAGTTATCTTCCAAATACCCTACGCAACAGTATTTCTAGAATCTGAACATGATACTTGATAAAATATCTAATCTTTTTACAGGAAATGTAATAATAACAAAATAACGCTTTAATCCAATAATAGATTAGTGCCAATTGATACCCTTTTCAATCACTGTTGATGGTGTTGATAATTGGCGTTGAATTCGATTTATTTGCTAAATCATTGCAATTAAAAGTGGTATTAGTTGTTATTTTACCTACATAGTTACCAGTATTTTTTTTACTCAGCAGAACCATCTGTTAAGGAAATCACAATTTTACGTCTTGAAAATAGTTATGTAGGTACTTGCATATTGTGTAGGTACGAATTTGTTATAATATTTTAGTTCAACTGAAGTCCATCACTACAAAAGTTAGGTTAGATAAATTAAAAAACCGGCCGGCGTGTTGGATTGGATCACACATAATTGAGGGTTCTGTACCTACTATCGAAATAACTAGTATCAAAAGGTCGTATCTGCCTAGTTTTTTTGGAGATAACTCGAAAATAAGTTTAAAGAATATACAATGGCGTATTTTTTTTAGTTAAGAAATAATCACCCGTAAGTCAAAATAATTGTGGGGGGAGGATACATGACAGGGGTGATTATTTCTGAAAATATTGACTAAATCAAAAATGTTTGAACAAAGCTCAATGTTATTTTGAAAGACCTATCGATTGATGTGTTTCAGCAATTTTACTACAAAAGTAGCGGCATACAAAATACGCCCTATTTTAAAATTCTATTAAAATACGTGTTATAATTTCCGAGTAAAATGGTTGTGACATACAGACGGATGGGCACACGGACATGACTGAGCTAATCTCATGAGGCGAGAACGTCAACTGTCACGAATGAAAACATTAGTCCGAAAATAAATTAAAATTATTACAAAAACACACGATAACATTACAAAACCGTATTATAAATACAATAAAGACTTATAACGAAGTGTACCAGTGTTTTACGCTATTAATATGACGGGAACATGTGGCAAATGCAACAAGAAAATTTCTTCCAGACAGTCGCTGGAATGTTCGTCATGTCAAGTGCGACTTTGTTTAGACTGCCTCGAACGTACCGGAGTCACCGCTAAACGGTGACAATGGATGATAAAAAAAGGTGGAAGTGTCGAACTTGCTGTCTTAACAGCAAACACGCTAGCACACCTAAAATCAGTACATCTACCATCCAACCATCCCGTGCTGGCGGGCCCGACCAGCTCGTCTCCACAGCTGGTACATCGGGTACCAATAATCTGAGCGACATACCTACCTCGGTAGCAGACATTACAATTACCCCGCCTAATAAACCAGCTTGCATACTAACAATTGACAATTTCGCTAACATGATTGACAAGCGACTGGAAACCTTCCGGAGCTCAATCATCCGCGACATGTCACAACTTTTACAACCAATTTACTCATCTTTGAGCAAAATTTGTGACAAACATGACCACTTGAAAAACGACGTCGATAAGCTGCTAGAATCAGTCGAGGGCTTGGTAAATACTCAAGATGCTCCTAATTGTAACAATCTTACCAAACGGATCGTTGACCTAGAAGCCTCAAGAAACAAACTCTGTTCCGAAATACAATTGACCAACCAGAAACTTGAAACAGCCAAAGATATGTCTAGCAATAGTATCCAAATCACGACTCCATTGTCACCATGCGTTACTGTACAAACTCACCCAACTGAAGTTCCTCCCCATACCGTCATGCCTGATACCTCAAATCCGTTAGCAACTAGGGAGAAGAAATCTATAGTAGTTTATGTAACTGTTACGTAATAAGGGTCCTTAAAACATGAGTGTGGTTTTATGAAATGAGCCGCAGGCGAATTTTTATAATAAGATCACACGAGTGTTTTAAGGCCTAATTACGTACAGTTGCATACACTGCTTTATCTACACTCATATTATATATATTAAATTAATTGTTCGGAAACCATAGAATGACCGCCATTGTACCGTCATGGCCTACTCGATTGTGCCGGCGCTCGCGCGGGAACAATCGAGTTGGCCATGGCGGTAACATTATGGGAATTCGATGTTCCAAATTTGAAACTCATTGCTTAACAATATTTGAACATGCATAGTTAAAATTACGTTACTGCCGCAGATAAGAAACTTATCATAGTTAAATCGTTTGTTGTAATGCTTGTCATTGTCTACGGTTTTTGAACGCATTTTAGAGTACTTACAGTATGAGTGTAGATAAAACAATTTATAAATACAAATTTAATTGGCAATTATAAGGAACCAGTCGCTGGACATACTGCACTCCATTTTAGCGACAGCATTTCGGCTTCGGTGGGACAGGATCCCAGGCCAGTATGTAAAAACTTTTTAACAAAAAAATTGAACCGCCGAAAAGAAAAAAAAAGCCAATAAAAAACCGTTAAAACGAAACGAATCGACCAACAAAAAAAAACAATAGCGCACTGAAAAGAAAAAAATAATAATTTGGTCTTCAATAACGCAAGTGCATACCTACCCTACAATTACAATTATAATCTATTTCTATACACTTTCTATATACCTAAAACAATCGCTAGGCTTATATCAATTTAATTACATCTAGCACGTAGTAGACGATATTGTTTCTAAATTTAACAGCATATTATAATTTTTTTTTGATGAATGTATTCCCAAGAAGATACACAACCCTACATATGACTCGCACGTATCCTGTATACTACACATAAGCTATTATCCATGACATTAGATCTAAAAGCTCATTTTCATAAATTATGGAAACAAACTAATAACACGGATAATTACAACAAATTCAAAACTCTACGCTCTACAATTAAAAATAGTATTAAAGCAGCCCATAACAGCTACGTTAACAATGTTTCGCATTAACTTACTACTGATCCCAAACAATTTTGGCAATATGTCAATTCTCTGCGGTGTCGACCACCCATATGCTCCGATCATCCATATTTTAAATTTTATACCTAATACCGGAGAATATCCTACTATCTGGAAGTTATCCCGCGTTACTCCGATACCTAAGAAGGGTTCTAAACTGAAAATAGAGAACTATCGACCTATAGCAATACTGTCTGCTTTGCCTAAGATTTTCGAAATGGTGCTACACGAGTATCTACTATCTCAATGTCAGCCTTACTTTACCAGCTCTCAACATGCATTTCTGCCTAAAAGATCAGTTGCTACTAACTTAGTCGAGCTAGTGGACATTATGTCGAGGGAATTGGATGCTCGAAATTAGGTCGACGTTATATACTTGGACTTTCAAAAGGCTTTCGATAGAGTCGATAATGACATTATGTTACAAAAGCTAGCCAAAATAGGTCTTGTCCCCCGACTTTTAAAACTCTTTGCGAACTACCTCAAGGATAGAAAGCAGTTCGTTAAATATGGACCTTACCTATCAAAACCGTACCATACACGCTCTGGTATTAGTCAAGGATCGAACCTAGGACCATTTCTCTTCCTAGTCCTAATTGATGATCTTCCAGACGTTCTGAATAACTCTATTCCTCTACTGTTTGCAGACGATGTAAAACTCGTCATGTCAATAAGGTCTGCCATCGACTGCCAATCTCTACAAAGGGACATCGACGCAGTAAACAAGTGGAGTGAGGAGAACAAACTATTATTTAACAAGGGTAAATGTGAGATTATGACTTTTTCACGCTCTCCAACTCCCCTACACTTTGACTATCTCATAGCCGGAGAAAAGGTGACACGCGTAAACGAAGTCCGTGATCTCGGAGTTCTTTTTGACACTTATCTCACATTTCGTAGTCATATTCAGAATATCACAAAAACAGCCTACCAAAGACTCGAATTTGTAATACATAACGCCGCTCCTCTAACCACTTTAGCTACCTGCACCCTTTATACCGCACTTGTACGAAGCATTTTAGAGAACAATTCAATGGTCTGGGCTCCTCATGAGGCTAAATATTCCCTAATGCTGGAGCAAGTTCAATAAAAGTTTCTCAGACATATTTACAAAAAGAATTATTTTTACTACCCATTTCTCTACCCAACACGCTTTCTGCAGGGCTATCTAGGATTCGAATCACTTGAAATGAGGAGAAACCTCACTCTACTTAACTTCATCTTAAAAATATTGAAAAACAAAACTGACAGTATCAGCCTTGTTAAAAACATTGTCAAACTTAACGTTCCTAACGACTGCCGTAACAGACGCATAAAAGTTCCCCTATTAGCAACCGTAACGGCACGTACCAATCTCTACGTGTACTCCCCCATTCCTCGCGCTGCTGCTCTCCTCAACTCCGTACTCGCAGCTTCACCGCAGTGTGATGTGTTTGCGGACAGTGTGGCGCGACTAATAACTGTATGGAAAAGAGTGCTAGAGAGATGGATATGTGAATCAAAATGATTTTTTTTTTTTTAGTTAGATTAATACCGATTGTAACGCTTTGGTCTTTACTGTTTACATTTTTTGGTTCAATAAATAATAATAATAATAAATGACTAAACTATAAGGGTCCCTTTTTTGAAATGTTGGCTACGGAACCCTAAAAAGGGCCGAGAGCATGTCGGGCCATGCTCAATGTAGAACCCTAAAAGAGGTCCGTAGTCGCCAGCCCGTTACAATACACCCAATCAAAATAGCGTTTTTTAAAGGATATATTTTGCGGCAGTTAAAATACATCCTTTAAGTAAGAAAGGATAACTTTTTGCGATACCTCTAAAACGGCTCAACCGATTTCGTTAAAGATTTTCAACCTCTTATTAAGTTCTTATTGAGCCTCACATTAATGATTTGTTAAATTATTTATGAAAGAACTATCCAACGACCCGCACAATAGGACTGAACCCAAAAAATGTACTCCCACTTCATGTGTAGGTAAGGGAGGTACCTTTTTTTTGCCTTAAGTACTACTTTGTCGGTGTGATTTAGACACATACTCATACCAAATTTCAGCTTTTTAGTACTAACGGTCACAAAGCCGCGGACGGAGAGACAGACAGACGGACATGGCAAATTTATAAGGGGTCCTTGTTGACTGCGTAACCCTAAAAAACTGGCCAAGTGCGAGTCGGACCACGCATAATGGACTGTTCCGTACCTAGAATGGAATAAGAACAAAACTAATACCAAAACCGGCCAAGAGCGTGTCGGGCCACGCTCACTGTAGGGTTCCGTAGTTTTCCGTCCGTCACAGTAAGTGTCCCCACTTAAGAGTTAATAACACCGCCATGTAGGATATGATATGAGAGTTCCATGTACAGCGACATCTATCGGCAAATTGAGTAAACTATTGCGCGCGAGCATAAAGTATGGAAGATGATTTTTATGGGATAATTCTTTATTGCGTGAACTGATTTTCACCGTTTTTACTTTATTTGAAAGCACGTCATTTCATTGTAATTTTGTAGAAATTACAGGTACAATAAACACCTGCTTATACGGTTAAATTACAAACTTAGTTCAGAAATTATTTTGTATTTTTTTTCAAAAACTATTCATCCTATCAAGTTCAAAATAATTTTCCAAGAAAGTTTTTATAAAGTTCTACTTTTGAGATTTTTTTCATATTTTTAAAACTTATGGTTCAAAAGTTAGAGGGGGGGGGGACGCATATTTTTTTACTTCTGGAGCGATTATTTCCAAAAATATTTACATTATCGAAAAATGATTTTAGGAAACCCCAATTCATTTTTAAATACCTATCCAATAATATATCATACGTTAGGGTTGAAATGAAAAAAAAAATCACTACCCACTTTACGTATAGGGGAGGTACCCTAATAAAAAAAAAAATTTCACTTTTTATTTTACCACTTTGTCGGCGTGATTGATATACATATTAGTACCAAATTTCAGCTTTCTAGTGCTAACGGTCACTGAGATTATCCGCGGACGGACGGACGGACGGACGGGCAGACATGGCGAAACTATAAGGGTTCCTAGTTGACTACGGAACCCTAAAAAGAGGAAGTTTTTTGGAAATAACTCAAAAATAGCTGAACCAATAATGTTCAAAACAATTTTCGTACAAATTATGTAATGAGGCGCATCTCCTAAATTTTTTTCGTATTTTTTGGACTTAAGTTTCAAATGTTACAGGGGGACCCCTCCCCCTGTAACATTTGAAACTTACACAAAACAATTTTTCTGACTTTCAAAAGTTACACAATTTTTCTGACTTTCGAAGCGATTCTTTCTAAAAATATTAACTTAATCAAAAAATGTTCAAAGAAACCTCGATTTTAAAGACCTATCGATTGATGTGCAACATGTTGATATTTGTTTAAAAGAAGAGTTTTTTTAAATTTAGTTAGGTACATGTATAGAGCGCCCCCAATAAAAATATTTTTTTCTGCGATTTAACTACATAACTATATAGCGGCATACAATATACAATACAATACAATACAAATATTCTTTATTGCACACCTCAATAAAATATAACAGTACAGTACACAGAGTAATATACAGCTTATGTCAAAATTTTATCAAGATAGGTCTTATACTTTCCGAATAAATTTCTGTGACATACGGATGGACGGATGGATGGACGGACAGACGGACATGACGAAACTATAAGGGTTCCGTTTTATACTAATAGGCCTATATTACAAATAACTCCCAAAAATGTTTGGTACAAACTTTAATTGCTGACTGTACCGATTAGATAGCATTGTCACGTAAATTACGGAATTATACCAAATTTCAGTTCAATCAGACACCGGGGGCCGTAACTTTAAAACACATATAAAATAAACACGATCCAACTTCAATACAACTCCAATGCATTAACATTAACAACGCAATACAGCTACGGCATAAACATCTGAATCAGAAATATCAGAATTTGCTTGAGAAATATTCCAACGCAACTCCAATACAACTTCAATATTGGTTGATTGTTTGTTGTGTGTTGGAGTTATGTTTGAGATAGGTTGTGTTGTTACTGTATTGTTAATGTATTTTAAAATTAGAATCCGGCACCGGGAAGTGGTTGAAATTTAACTAACAGTATGTATATATACATTTTTTTACATGGATAGAGTGCCCCACGATAAATATTTTTGGTTTTGGTTAAAGCCAAGTAAAAGTATGTAAACATTGCCGCAGAAAAGGAAGTGTAACAACAACACCTTCATAATTTCAGGAAATCTCTGCTTGAGGGCAAAATGTAATCGGTCGCTGATAAAGTACCTGATATTTGCATGCTATCCATTTCCTTATCACCGGTGCATAGAGTCGCAGTTCATTAAAATGTTTTTCTTTTTTCTTCTTTGGCCAGAGATTGATGAGGCACGCGACGACTATAGTCACCATACAGCCGAATGCAGTGTACCAAAAGTATGATATCCTGTATAGGTAGGCCACTTCACTGAAAAAAATGATTACATAATTATTTTATCAGATGTTTTATCGTCGTCGTCATTTCATTACATATTTGCCAAAACGTACTGGGTTAGGATTTGGACAGAATATTTTAAAAGTGCAATAGATAACTTTAACTCAACATTTTTGGGTAGGGACCTAGCTAAAAATATATAAGGTAAATGCTAGTTTCTGAGTCGTAATCCAGAATAAATTTTTCTGACTCTTATCAAACCAAACCAAAACTGGGTTGATCAAATTATTTAATCAGCTTTTTTTAACGGCAATAGATACATGTACGGTGAACGTACTCCTCAGTAACATCCGGCACGATTTTCTCCGGAAACGTGTAAGTGCAGTTGTGCAGGAAACGAGGCTTTTCCTCGAAGCGCAAAGTACCGTGCGCCTGCGCAAGTTGCGCGTGCGCCGCCACCCACCACGATGCTAGCAGACCGATCACTCCCCCACTCAAGGCGTTCTGAAAAAGAGCACGATTCTACATAGTCTCTTTGATTTGAGCCTTCAATGCTTCAATATGGACAGCTAATCTCCGAATCATGTCGCGTTTAATTTAGATTTTAATCAATTCTAAACGTGACTTGTTTAGGAGGAACAGGTGGCCTATTCTACTTTTTAAAATACATTCATAAACAATAATAGCACAATCCATTTCAAACACAACTCTAATACACAACAAATAATCAACCACTATAGAGTTGTATTGAAGTTGAATAGGAATGTTTTTCAAGCAAAGTCTGATATTTCGGATTCAGATCTTTAGGCGGTAGTGTTTTGCGTAGTTAATGCATTTGAGTTCTATTGAAGTTGGATCAAGTCCAAACGTGTTTTAAAGTCAGAATACGGCCCTAGGAAAGACAATTGTAACATATACATATGTGTAGATTGTTTGATATCACTTTACAAAACCACGTACGATTAATATTAACACGTCCAATTTAAAACGGATTAAGTAAAAGCAGGAATTAAAAACGAAATCAAAATCTTCTTGGAAAGTAAATTAAATTACTCATAAAATTTATTACTAATACGAGAGACTATACATATATAGACAGCCACAGTCTGAGAAATTTTTGACGCTTCAAGTCTGAAGCGCCTTCTGAACGAGACCAACCAAAGCTACCGTCTAAAGTAAGGCAGATTACTCTACCCGTCAGTGCCATCTAATAATTGATACCGTGACTATTATTACGGCATTACTACAGTAACTTTGGGTTGCTCTCGTTCAGGCCTGGCGCTTCAGACTTGGAGTTTCAAAAACTTCTTAGACTGTGCCGCTCTATTAAATATAATACTCTCTGATAATACTTACCGTAGCATCAATAAACGGTAAAAATAGGCCCATGAGGAAAACACCAGTCAGAGGACCCATTGATGCAGAAGACAGACTCATTGACAATTGCAGTACGGAACCCAGCTTCTCAACAACGAATACCAAACCTAAAAGAAAAAATATTAGCATAATCATAATCTTAGAATACCTAGGAAAAACTCATTCTTTAACAGTAGAAACTTAGACCAAATACGAAAATGAGTAAATATAACGGGTGCGTAGCCAACGTGCCAACCGTTAACACTCCGTATCGAACGAAACGCAACTGTAACTGTGACACTAATATTGAAGAATGATAGTAATGATTAATGATGAATGAGAGTGGAGGACAACGATACGCTACGGAGCGTTAACGATTGGCACATTGGCTACGCACCCTGATATACTCGTAAAAGCATAGCTTTCGGTACTTAATTAGAGAAAAATATATTATTAAAGTAAAGTACAATTTATTCATTCATTACATTACACACACAATTCCAGTTTACAGGGGTGGTCCGGTACGCTCCAAACTACGTTAATCCTGTATCTTGGAGCACACCATTAGTTTGCACTGTAGTTAAAAGTTTGTTGTAGAAAATTGCAAAATTAATTAAATACTGGACATATATTATGTTGATGCAACAATTTTTATTCGTACTCACACAATGGCGTGTACCTTTCCCGTCCCTAATCATTCTTCTCGTATTATAGATATACATACAATTATACATCGTATATGTATAGGTATATAATACGAGAAGACGCTCGTATTAAAACTGAAAACAAATCAATTGAATTACTCGTAAGTATACAAACCAAGGCGGAGATGGCATTGGCAGCACGACCTGGACACATATCTTGAAGAATGGCGGGCGTGTGCATTAGACAGGGCCAAATGGCGGGAAAGAGGGGAGGCCTTTTCCCAGCAGTGGGACACCTTACCTGGCTAATATAAAAAAATACAAACCTACACATATAGATCCGATTACTACGACCACCGCACGCATTAGTATTTGTGTTTCCTTCTGCGATGGTGTTCTGAAGAATGGCTTCCAAAAGTCCTCTAGGACTACAGCAGACATCGAATTAAGCCCAGTTGATAAGGAACTGAAGCAAAGGATAATTCATTTTTAAGATTAACTAAAATAATCCATCCATTTTATTTCGTGGAAGAGAAGGGCTGTATCTAAGCTGCAATTTGTATTAAAACTCTGAAATTGATACATCTTTATATATCTACATAGACGGAGAGCTGGCCACCTCAGATAAGACACAATAATGAGAGCAACGAAATCCCTCTAGTTAGTTTGCTATACTATGCTTATTTGTAGATCCAGACGTCTGGCAGCTGTAAAGTGGTGGAAGTCAAAGATGCAAATATTAGTTAATAGTAATAATAGTTAATAGAGTTTGATGAACTATTATTATGGGAAACAATGTAATTAATTAGATTATATCATAGTCGAAGTTTCTGTTGGGGGAAAGTAGTGCCAAATGATGTATAATGCAATGTATAGTTAGTCGCCTACTGTTTTTGTTTGCTCAATAATACACAATGTTTTTTATTCGCATGTTAAAATATAGACCCTGTCCTCTATAACACAGCTTCGGCAGTTTTTACCTATTTGTGTATTACTTTTTTTCAACTGAAAAAGATTTCTTGGTCTGTCACTCTGACCTCCACGCATTAAAAGCTGTCCAACAGGTCGATATTGAAGTATATATGCACTTGCTCAATTCGATTTCTTTCGATAATGATACCTGCTTCTATTTGATGTTCTAATAGTAACCAACTTTAAATACAATTATTAACCGAACGAGAATTTAACGTGGAATATGTTTTGTTTACAATTTCTTATTAATAAAATACCTATACAATCAACTGCAAATTGGGGCAAACATAGGGAAAAAACAACTGACGACTGTCTGGTTTTCTGGGCCAATCAACTTTTTGACCGACAGTTTTGAGTGCCTCATGCGTTATTAAAAATTTCTCTGTAGTTACCAAGAAATCGGGCTTCTAACAGACATAAATAGTTTCTGTTTATTAGGTTTAAAAGTTGGGGCCTTGAATGTTTTAGCTTACACCATAAACTGAAACACATAAAAGCCATTATTTAAAGGTGAAATTTTACAATGAAATTTAAAAGTTGCGGACATATTTGTGTCGGTCAAAAAGTTGATTCTATCTATTCATCTGTAGAATTTGTCCATACATTTGAAATTCGTTAGGGCTGAGAGACAGAATAACATATAGAGGTTTAAGTTACTACCTGAGCGCTGCACTAAATACTCCAGCCACAAATATGCCCGGCAACCCATTCCATTCCCCCAGGACATCCATTACCAGCAACGGCAAAATCTGATCCTTAGCCAAAGCCAGCTTGGAGTCCAAGGGATCGCAGTCATAGTATCTTGCGTACGCTAGCATTCCGCTGAAGGCGCATATTAGAACAATGAGGGTTATCCCAGCCAGGAAACCCCAAACCGCCCTGAAAAATTGATATAGCAAAGTGGTATAATTAAGTCTGTCAAATATTTTTACTAAAAATAGCATCCGTAAGATTTGGTTATTTGATATTTAATGAACTGCAGAAAGCAAAAAATATCGTAATACAGGCGGATTTAATGTTAAAAAACCTTTCTCTCCCGCAATATAGTAATATCCACCACTAATCAAGTAAATGCCTTGCCCATAGGAGCCGTTTTCAAACTATGCACATATTTTAACTTCAGTGATTTGTGAGTTTATTTTTAAAATATACCTTTTTGATGATTTTAAATCCGGTAGGGACATGAATCTCTGCATCATAGATTGGTTCACCGCTATATTGCCAGTCCAATAAAACATAGATCCAATCGAGACAGACCAAATAGTATGTCGATCTGTTAAGTCTAAATGCAGTCTGCGAAAGACAAAGTATTCATGTTATTTGTTTCAAATTATAATAGTACTAATATTGAAAACTCAAAGTTGATGCCACTCCGAAACAATACAGTCGATCAATATACCAGGTGTGGCCTGTAACACGAGCAAACAATTAAAAAGTAGATTCTACTCCTCAAACTAGACAACATTTGTTTAGGGACTTTTAAAAATAACTAATGGTTTAATTTTTAGTACACTTTAAAGTTTATTCGAACACGCAATGTGTTGCAAAATTTATTATATCTGTAGGGTAACAAAACTGACAATCAATGTCAATTAGTATAGCAGCAGGGGGGGCTCACATCACCTACTCTATTCAATGCTTATGTGAATGGGTTGATTGAAGAGCTTAGCAGTGCCGGTGTGGGTTGCTCGGTGGACGGTTGCTACGTTAATAGTATTAGCTATGCCGACAATATGGTACTACTGAGCCCCTCAGTCGACGCACTCAAGATACTATTGTCTATATGTGAAAAGTTTGCAGTGACCCATGGACTCAATTATAATGTAAAAAAGAGTGAGATATTAATATTCAAATCTGGTACAAAAACTTATCCCATAAGCAGGTTACAAGCTTTAAATATTTGGGTCACTGTGTCACGGATACCCTAAAAGACGACGCTGACATGGAAAGGGAACGCAGAGCATTATCAGTGAGGGGTAATATGCTCTCACGCAGGTTTGCACGCTGTTCACGCGAAGTTAAGGTAACTTTGTTTAAAATTTATTGTCAGACGCTGTACACGTGCAACCTGTGGAGTGATTACACCAAAGGGACTTTTAGTGCTCTGCGAGTCCAATACAATAACGCCTTCAGGGGACTGCTGGAGCTGCCCTGGCGCTGCAGCGCATCGGGCATGTTCACTGACAGCGGCACGGACGGCTTCCCCGCCGTGCTGCGTAAGCGCGTGGCATCTCTGTGGGCGCACGTGCGGGGCAGCCCGAACACTCTTCTGAAGGTTGTCGCCGAGAAGACGGACAGTCCTATGGTTACACACTGGATGTCCATGCATGTGACACAAAATAATAATATTTTAATTTAATGTAATTAATTTAATTTAAGTTGGCTTATAATTTAATTCAATTTGATGTGATATAATTTAATTTAATCTTATGTAATTATGTGTAACGTTGATAAAGTTGTTGAATTAAAGTTTTATTGTTTGAGGAGTACAATCTACGTTTTAATTTTTTGCTCGTGTTACAAGCCACACCCGGTAAAATAAAATTACGGTTAAAATATTTACGAGGGCATTTCTATTCTCCCAGTGTTCCAATTCCTTCGCCAAATTTCACCAAAGCCACCAACTATTATTGTTCCTTTGATGATGACTAGGATCATTGCGCCGGTCATCACTATGGTTTGTATCACATCCGTCCAAACTACTGCTTTCAAACCTCCCTGTAAATTATGTACTTAATTAAACAAGGGGCCGAATTCTAACTTCAAAATACGTTTAGTATAGACACGATCCAACTTCAATACAACTCCAATGCGTTAACCACGTACTACAGCTAGGCCTAAACGTCTGAATCAGAAATATCAGAATTTGCTTAAAAAATATTCCGACGCACAATTTCAATATTGGTTGATTATTTGTTGTGTGTTGGTGTTATGTTAAAGATAGATTGTATTTTTAATGTATTGTTTATGTATTTTAAAATTAGAATACGGCACAAGCTTTTGAACTCCGGCTTCACTTTCCTTGCAACGAGATGATTCTAACCCAAAGACAATGAACTTCCATTGTTTTATCACAGGGTATTTATGGCCACCTTTGGTCTCCATTATCAGACCACTCTAATGGTACCAAAATATTGTATTATCATCTAAGTTGCGCAGGTATACAAAATTTCATCTCAATCGGAAACCGGATGGGGGTCAAATTTTAACTTGCAAGATTTGATTACAGACAGACAACGGTACAGGCGAAATTAAATACTTATAAAAGCTTACCTATAAATAAAAAGACAATGACCCGATTTATTGAACTCATGTAGTGATCATTAATAAAGAATTTCTTGGGCACTATTCTAACTTTAAAACACGTATAAACACGATCCAACTCCAATGCATTAACAACGCAACACAGCTACGGCATAAACATCTGAATCAGAAATATCAGAGTTTGCTTGAGAAATATTCCAACGCAACTCCAATACAACTTCAATATTGGTTGATTGTTTGTTGTGTGTTGGAGTTATGTTTGAGATAGGTTGTGTTGTTATTGTATTGTTAATGTATTTTAAAATTAGAATCGGGCACCTTGTTTCTATTACATGCAAGATGCAGACTGTAAAATGCTACGCGCTACGGCGTAGCGCTACAAGCGTAGCTTGGCAATCTCAAAGCAAGAATCTCTAGAGTTAAAACACGCGTTCGCCGAAGAAGCACAGACTACTCGCAACGCGACTAACTCTAAAACACGTTTCAAGATGGCTGATAAGATAACATACCGTAACCTTGGCGCGATTCGACATAACTGACAGTCGCTTGCGAGACAACTATGATATCACACTTTTGTGACAGTTGAAATCGGGGTGGAATCACTCAAGAGTGATATCTAAAATGGTGGTCATAGCCATAGACCAAACGCTCTAGCGAGACAACTTGACAGTCAGGTGTGGACACGTGTGGACAGGATGGATATCATTCTGTCTACTAGCGATACAAGTGTGACATCCACGTCTCACAGTTTGGCATGACGAATCGGGCCCAGCCTACATAATCTCGGTTAGGGTCTTGGAGGGGAAAAGCAAACAAAAGGTTTATATTGTACTTAGGGCATTTTAGTTGTAAGCAATAATCACAATGTGAGACTATGACAAGGACCAGCGATAATAGCGCCTTCTCTCTCATACCTATTGAAAGTTCTATAAGACCATCCCATTCGGTTTTGATATTATTATTCTCATGTCCCGTCTATACCTAATATCCTAAGGGTGGGTTGCACCACGCACAATTAACGGACTCATCAACGTTAAATATGGCGACGGAGCTGTCATCCCATAGAAAACTGTCAAACTTTTCATACAAGATTTTTTTAACGATAACGTTGACATTAACAGACGGTTTGGTGCAACCGGCCCTAAGTCTATGTTGGTAGTGAATACGTAGCAACATTGAATTATATTCGGAGTCAATAGAAAAATAAAATAATGTAAACAAACGCATTTACCTTCATTGCTTCACATTCACGCAGTTCTAAAGAACAACCATGGTTTCATTGTCAGCTTATACACATAAACTTGATATTTATTTATAATAATAATAATAATAATAAATACTCTTTATTGCACACCTCATACAGTTACAAGCACAAATTTTACAATTAGATAAATTTAGGTAGAGGTAACAACAGGCGGTCTTATCGCTAATGAGCGATTTCTTCCAGACAACCTTTGGGTAGTGGAGACTAGAGAAAAACAATAAGCAGTAGGTGGTGCATAGAAACAAAAAAGACGAAATAGATAACACAGCACATTCATATGAATATACATACTTAAATAAATACAAAATAAACATACATATACGTACATATATACATATATAATACACACAATAAGAAACAACAGTGTCAACTTAAAAACCTAAGGAAGAGATAAATAGTATTCCTTAAGTTGCGATTTAAAGCTACCAATAGATTGCGCGCGTTTAATGTTGAGAGGGAGAGAATTCCACAAACGAACGGCCTGGAACGTAAATGAGCAATTATAAAATTTGGAAGATGAAGATGGCACTTTTAGGAGCAATTTTTGAGAGGATCTAATAGAATTAAGATAAGAGAAACGCTCTTTGAGGTAGCGGGGAGTTGCAGGGTTAAAAAGTATAGAAAAGAGTAAAGAAAGTATGTGAGAGTTACGGCGGTGACGGATAGGGAGCCATTTGAGTTGAGAACGAAAACTAGAAACATGGTCGAATTTGCGTAATCCGAAAATGAACCGAATGCAGGCATTTTGAATACGCTCAAGCTTATTAAGTTGCTCCTCGGTTAGGTCTAAATAGGAGATATCTGCATAATCAAGAATGGGGAGAAGTAACGACTGAGCAAGCGCAATTTTAGTAGCATTTGGCAGGAAATTCCGGAGCCGTCTGAGAGACCCTATGGCAGCAAACATCTTCCTGCTCACTTCACTCACCTGAGGCACCCATGATAGACAACGATCCATGATTACGCCAAGATTTTTCACTTGGTTGGAAAAAGGAATTTGGATACCATCGAAGACTATCGGAGGGAGCCTGAGAAAGTCAATTTTGGAGATTTGTTTAGCGCTACCCATCACAATTACCTGTGACTTTAGGGGGTTTACTTTTAAACCGTAATTTTGACTCCAATTTGATATGCGGAGCAGATCAAGATTCGTGGCTTCTATAACTGAATTGAGATCGCTATGCATACCCTGCGAATATATTTGAAGGTCGTCGGCATAGAGGTGATACGAAGAGGAGAGATCAAGAGTTATGGAATTAATGAAGATAGAAAATAAAAGAGGAGACAGCACACCACCCTGTGGAACACCAGCTGATGTGCTGCACCAAATAGCTGCGGAACCAGTCAATCGCTGCAGCCGATATGTTAAGAGACTGTAAGAACGCGAGCAAAATGTCAAAATCATTCATATTCATATTCATTTATATTCATTTTTAGTAAAAATATCCGTTTGTTACTTATATTTCAGTGAAAGCGAGTTTCTTTAATAGTATATTGTCATTTGTCAAATACTTATTTGTTTATATTGTATATTTGTTTACCCTATTTCATTTTTCTATTAATTAGCAACCTGAAGTGGCAATGGGCAGGCCACATTGCACGCAGAGAAGATGGCCGATGGGGTCGAAAAGTGCTCGAGTGGAGACCACAGACTAGCAAGCGCAACGTAGGATCCACCCACAAGATGGACAGACGATCTTATTAAGGTCGCCGGAAAACGCTGGATGCGGGTCGCTTCCAACCGGTACGTGTGGAGGTCCAAGGGGGAGGCCTATGTTCAGCAGTGGACGTCTTCTGGCTGAGATGATGATGATGATAATGATGATTTTATTTTGCTATTGACGCCGAACTTAGAAACATCTTACCAAAGACGTGTAGAATATTGTCATGTGTCAAATCCTTTTTTTGCCTAGAAACGCAGCCATATTTGTTTACCTTATTTTATTTTTCTATTGACACCGAACTTAGAAACATCTTACCAAAGACGTGTAGAATATGCAAACGAAGCACACGATAGGAGTGACGATATGGATATTAACACCCGTCACTGAAATAGAACGGTCAGGATTTTCATTTTATTTTACTTATTTTTATAACAATTTTCCGGAATTAACAATTAAAGATGAAGCAACTCAAGTAACTTTAGACATATTTAATTATTTATGCAACCTACCTTGATTGAACGCTAAAGCTGGCACATATATTACAATGGGTAACCACGCCATCTGAAACAAATCTTAAGGGATTACCGGTATTTTGTGTAAGGGCAATCCCAGTATACATTGAGCCATACAAAAAATATACCAGTATTGCCATTGAGTAACAGGAGACGACATCCCTAAGAATTTTTTTGGCTCAAAAGTTGTAGTGAAAATCACTACAAGTCTATACTACTCTTTGATTCAGTCATAGCTGGCGCCAAACATGGCGCACAACATTTTTTCTAGATGTCACATCTAGTAGAATACATAATAATTATTATAAATAAATGGGTATTGCATTCTCTTTGCCTAATTCTATTGTGTCTCATGGATCAGATTTGAGAATTTTAAAATAATTTTAAATGCATATTATTTTTAATTATTTTATTTGTTTTTTTAAAGTGGGTATTCCACTCATACATTAGTATGTTATTTAATCAAATACAAACATTGAAACATTGAAAAAATAATCAACCTAGTTTGACTTGAACAAACATCGATACGCCTTACCGGGGCTCGATATCGCTTTACCAATTAAGCTATGGGTTCAGTTACTGAGCTGACGAATTTCTCAATAAGGCGTATCGATGTTTGTTCAAGTCAAACTGGATTGATTATTTTTTCAATGTTTCAATGTTTGTATTTGATTAAATAACATGCATATTATTTTATTTACACATAAGATTATAGTTTAAAATTAACAAAAAAAACAATATTCAAAACGTCATAACTTACCAAATAAACACTAAAGATGATAGACCCAAATAATCTAAGCCGCTTATCGTAACGAAGCTCTAAGTACTGAAAACAAAGCGGAAAAAATATTACAATAATAAAACACATGTGTTTTTAATAGGTCGACAACTCGACTTTACAATATCAATCAAACAACAGAACAAGATAAAGAGGAAAAAATATCTTTGAGATAAAGGTAATAATGAAATAACATACCTATAAGTATACTAGTACTAGCAGCGGAAGTAATTTAGCGGATGAGGTGTGCAAAATGACCTTCACACAATCCTAGTTATTTGATTAATGCCATACCGCGGGTGTGCCAAGCTAATAATGTTGTATGGAAATATTGCACTTTGTGAATATGCGCTGATACTTGGCACGGCAGATCTATAGGTGATCTTGGGTGGATCAAGACGGTTAGCCACCGAAAGCTAAGACGTATTTAGAGGAGGGAAGGGAGAATGTTTAGCTTCAGCGCGCTCCGTTTGAAGCCATTTTTGAAGTGAAAACTTCTTTAGCGGCGCTGTGCACTTTTTGTGATGGGGAAAAAATGTTAAACTCGCGTCAGGTCACGTGACCGTCAGATTCGTCAGATTGAAAATTCGTAAGACGGACACGTGACCTGGAGGCCGATTTTTGAATTTCGAGCGCTCGAATGCGAATAAATTAAGCACGAAAATAATCGCACAGAAGAGTTTTGTCGCAATTATTTTTGCATGAAATGAATATTTGAAATAATCGTGATTTTCAATTCCTGTCGCTGTTATTTTTAAAACATCATTTCATTGTTTTATTCAGAGTTTAAAATGTCAGAATCGAGCGCTCGACTTTCAAAAATCGCCCCCCTGATCGAATAAATCTATATTAATAATTCCGTCGAGGGGTACGGTAGACCCGAATTAAATTATGCTCAAATAAAAAAGCGTAAAAAATTAAAGTTTTGAATCGAAGACATATATGGGCAAAATTCGGATTGTCGCGTATTTTGCATTTAAAAGTGTTAATTTAATGACAAAAGGGCGGCCATATTACATATTTTAGTGGTTGACAACTTGACAGTGAGGGGTGCGTTCGGAAATTGTGAACTATGTTTACGTCCGGCATATTTGACAGGTTAGTTGGTCAAAAGGAGGACGAAAGTAAATAAATTATCCTCAATTTTAAGTTTTCACTTCTGCCGGCACTCTCGGAGTGCAACCCGTTGTTTTTAAA
Organism: Pammene aurita; assembly: GCA_947086415.1. Lineage (NCBI taxonomy): Eukaryota > Metazoa > Arthropoda > Insecta > Lepidoptera > Tortricidae > Pammene > Pammene aurita. The sequence continues at coordinate 12,353,103 of OX352296.1, read as the reverse complement.
CCAAACATAATAGAGAATGTAATATTTTGGGATACCTAAATTAGAAATGAGGAATATTTTTAGCACAATTTGTTACACATTACTAAAAAGCAAGAAAAAATGTTTTATACATTAACCTCATTATTTTTAAAACTACAACAAATACCTCTAAACAAAAAATATTTAATTTTTCAAAATATAAACTTATATAAATAATTAAATACATGAATACACGTGAAATAGAAAATAATGCGTAAGGGTCAGGATGATCCATAACCTCTAAAGACATTTTGGCTTTCGGTGGCTACTGGTCTTGATACACTCAAAGTTACCTAAAGATCTGCCGGGTCCAGAATGGAGAACATGCGTGAAAAATATTTAATTGAATTTGTTCAATAAACACGTTCAACAACCCTTAATTAATATAAATAAGTGGAAATCCGTAATAATTTTTAACATTTTTTTAAAGATATTGCGGTTTAAAAACGTACAATTTTAGGCATTTTTTTTTATACTTCAAACGTATTTTCGAAACCTCAGTTCGATTACTTATGTTCTTACAAGAAAAAAAATGTATGACAGCTAAACATTTTTCGTGCCTAAAATCACAAAAATCTTCCAAAAACTTGTTCCTTCCAAGCAGATTTCTGCAACTTTGAGGTCGGTGACGTCACAAACCTCACACTTTTTGTATGGGGTGTTTTGACGCGTGGCGGAGACGCCTAACGTATTTTCAAATTTTTGACGTTTTAGGGCTATCATAGATAGTAGGTTTATTAGAGACATTTGAATCTACAGGGAAATAGAATCGAATGAAGTCTTCCAAAAAAGTCATGCATGTTCCTAATTAGCTCATAGTCACAAAATACAAGGTGTCGAAACAATCTCGCTATAACAATGGATGGAGTAAATTCGCTGAGCTGCTGCTGCTGCTGACTGAATAGTTCCCAAAAAATTAAATATTAAACTGATCTAAGAAATCAAAATAACACATACCTCGTAAGCCGACGTTATTTGCAAATCGTGTAACACTGGCATAAAGGTAAAAGAGATGACGATTGACATCAGACATGCCCCGGTTAGGAAAAAGACGTAGGACGTCCCGTATAAGTATAGCTCCGTTGGTGTACCCAGCAGGGAGATCCCTGAAATAAAGCTGCAAGACATTTGGTTTAGGTCGTGCAATCAAAACTAAAAGCGGTTTCCCCAATTAATTATACCTTAAGTTCAATTAGTGTGCGACCATGTGTCTAAAACTATATTCCAGAATTTTCAGATGTAATATTTTATCGTTTTTTTTTACTAGATGGCAGCACCGTGGCGAGAGGTCTAGCTGTCATAATCCACCAATCATGTTTTATAAAAAAAATTTTTGATTAGTGGATTTTGACAGCTACTGTCAAAAATACCTCTCACCTCGGTGCTGCCATCTAGTGAAAATCTCGATCGGGTAAACCCGCATTGCAAATAGCTGAATATGTGTGTAGCTCTTATGCTTGGCGTACCTAACAGAGTAATAACCATAGACATAAACAAAAAGGAAGATGAGTGACGTTCATAGTAAACAAAACTGAAATGTGGTCCAGCACCTACATATATACTTGTAAAATGCTACACACCGCTATAATGTATGTGCATCATGGGCAAAAGAGATAAACCTTATATAGTTAACACGGGTATGCAAGGTAGCCCTCCATATTTTGCGTATTGCACAAAGTGTGACTGAGAGACGGCCACACGATGACACGACTAATTCAATATAAGTCCCGGAACCTATATTTGATGGCACACAATCAAGTGCCTGGTACCATATCTCCCTTTTTGTATAAATCAATGGTAATAACAAACAAATTATGTTTTGTTATTTTAATAATGTGTGTTTGTTGTGTTGTGTAGTTTAGTTTAAGATTTATTTACGTCATGACGTGCATTACGATAAACATGTTGTAAAAGACATACAAAGTTCTCAACCTTCAATATAACATTTCTGTTTGATCCTCGTTAACAATCTGAACCATATCTCAGTATTTCCCAATTAAATTAATCTGTCATTATCCATTCCAAAAACAATCAATAATGATTATCGTATCGTTGTGTGATAAATATCAAATAAATAGTCGATAGATCCTACTAACCACTAGCATACGCACTGAAGTTGCCATTAGCAAAAGCCATATGAAACTGTTGGTGGTACTATCCGCTCTCATAGCGTGTAAGTATATCTAACTATCATCTGTCGATCACCGGGCCCGTCTTCGGACATACCACTCCACTCCGCTCCACCTCCACTCCGGTCTTCCACGCTTGTCTATCAGCATCGAGTTCTCGCCAGCTTGTTGACAGATATCGTCCTTCCATCTTATAGGTAGTGTGCTATGTCCGCGGATGTTTTCCGGTCAAGGGTACGCCGTGTAAGTAATAATTACACCGAAACAATTACTTCTGGTAATAATGACCTTTTCTTGGACGTAGCAAAAATTACACCACTTTTATCAGATTTATTCCTGTTCCCTGTAGTCCCAGAGAATACATCAAGAATTGAATGGTTTACCAGTATTATGGCGAAAACTTTCATATATTTAGGCAGTTGATTGCTTTAAATTAATGAGAACATTTTTGTATTCTTCTATTGTTTTTTTACCAGTGTGCGCTGGAAACGCTATTCCTCTGGTGCCAGGGGATAACAGCCACTATGTCGAGGGCGAGAGCCGCTACATCTGGATGCCTGATGGTGAAGGAGTACCCCATTTAGTAGACCTGCAGGCACCAGTGGATGAAGCCTTCTTGCGCAATAGAAACGGTGCCAACAACGCGTACTGGCTCTACACCAGGTCAGAAAATATAATTTGAATTTCAAACGACCATTATTCACCAAGAGTTTATTCATTAACAAAGCACCTATAACTGGGTTCTTAACTAATATTTAAGATTATTTTCAGATCGAATCCCACCAACCCGCAAGTAATTGTTAATGGAAATGCTAACACCATCTGGTCTTCCAACTACGTTGCTAGTCGCCCTCTGAAGGTTATCGTCCACGGATGGAACAGTAATGGAAACAGTGCTATTAACCCTCAAATCAGAGATGCGTTTCTTGCTGTTTCTGACGCCAACGTCATCGTCGTGGACTGGCGTTCTCTGGCTAACGGTCTCTACATCAATGCTGCCGCTGGTGTTCCCAGCGTAGGGCAGTTTCTTGGAAATTTCTTGATATGGCTGATCAATACGGCTGGAGGAAACTGGAACAATGTCCATCTGGTCGGATTCAGTTTGGGAGCTCACGTCGTCGGCAACGCTGGCCGCACTGCGAGTGGACGACCCATGCGAGTTACTGGTATGTTTAAATGGTTACTACTTGATTACAGCAATTTTATTGACCTTATATGGACAAGTTAGTAATTGACCAACCTATGTAGTTTTATTACTTTCGCTGATCAACTCTATGTTTCCTTCACAGGCCTAGATCCCGCCGGCCCACTGTGGGGTGGAAACGGTAACGCATTAAACGGCAACGCTGGCCAATATGTTGAATGTATTCACACCGACGGCGGTCTCCTCGGTATTGGGAGTCCTCTTGGCATTGCTGACTTCTTCCCCAACGGCGGCAGAAACCCCTAGCCCGGGTGCTGGATCAGCACCTGTTCCCACAGCCGAGCCTATGAGCTGTTCGCCTCCACTGTCCGCCACAACCATCTAAATGGACGTCTATGCGGCAATCTCAACCAAGCACAAAACAATCAGTGCACGGGAGGCACCTTGCAAATGGGTAACGGCGTGCTAGGTAAACGAGGGTAAGTTTCTAATTAAGTTTCATTCAATACTGTTCTACATTTAGTTCTTTTGCCATTTTTTATAAAATTACTAAGTAGGTAGGTATATGATTGTTTCATAATGATTTCATCAATCGAATTTACGCATTGTTTAAATATTATTTAACACATTCTGATAAATTGTATAACTGAACCATAAACCCCCCCCCCCCCCTAAATTTAAATAAGTACATTATCTAAACTTAACTGCCGGTAAGTAGGTAAATGCTACTAAATTGCTTGACTTTAACCTACGGGCTTTTTACCTTCGTATTAATTTAATATTTGTCTTATATTTATTATTTTCAATACTCATTTAAGCGTAACGTATTGTTTTATAACGTTATTTATTCTATTGATCGTTTTGTGTGATCTGGTTTGATATATTTATGATTGTCTCTTCTGAATTTTACTGTTTTTACTCTGTTTCAGAGCTGGACTGTTTGGTTTATCGACTGGCAACTCTTGGCCTTACTAAGGACCTTGATTCTCTAGTGAGTAAAATATTTTTCTCAAAAATTGTGTTTTATTGCCCTCATTAGGTATATTGTTTTCTTGCTTAACGTTTTTTCACATACGAGTATAATATGTGCGTATTTCAATAATAGGTAACTTCTTACAAAAGTATCTTTCGATTGAACTTTTGTAAGTAGGTACCTATTATTACTGACAAAAAGAAGGGAACTTCTTGATCTTTGATTTATCATTTTAATAATAGTAAGAGTAGCTATTTTGATCATCCACAATCCAGTAATACTTTACGCGAAACGTAAGTAAAAAATAACCTTACCTTGCAACCAAAGAGAATGTAACAGGAACGATGCCCATATCCCTTCCACCCATCAAATAATCCTGCACAGAGTTCTGTTTCTTCACACAACCAAAATAAAGTCCTATTCCAGTACACACTCCTAACATTAGGACGAACACCGAATAGTCTGTCATTGTAAAATGTTGAAATGACTTTCTAACCACCGAGACATCTACTGGATCATCCATTTTTGTTTTGTTTTTTTACTTTTCTTTTGTTTTTGTTATCTTGACAAAGACTCAATTGGACACTGCTATTGCCTAGGGGACGAAGTGTATGAATGAATTTTTCAATTAAACCCCCGCTATTTTTGTGCACTACTCGGACGGACTATTTTAAACGACAAATAACTGGTTTCCTGTCTGGAAATAGACCTCAGGCTGGCCTCAGGTTTGAGTGGGCGTCTAATCATACCGACGATAACGCTTCTCAATATACTATACATGTACCTACTCGAACTTATAATACTTTGGATGAGACTTTTAATGTTTCTATTTATATTAATTATTTCAATGTGCCTTGTATGCTTGAGCCGCCAGGCCTCTGTCGATCAGATGGCAAAAGACCTGACGGCTTAACGCTGGTCCCGTGGGAAAGGGGTAAATGCCTACTCTGGGACGCCACATGCGTCAGCACTTTTGCTGCCTCCCACCTCAGCCGCACTATGCGGTCGGCAGGTGCAGCCGCTGAGCATGCGGCGTCCCTTAAAAAGGACAAATATGCTGCCCTCTCGGCATATCTCTTTGTCCCTCTGGCGGTAGAGACCTCAGGGTACTGGTGCGCGGAGGGAAGGGTTTCCTCCGGGAATTGGGTCGCCGCCTGCAGCAGAGGGGTCTTGACCCCCGCTCTGGGTCGTTCCTGCTGCAAAGGTTGTCCATCGCGATCCAACGCGGAAACGCAGCGAGCGTGATGGGCACCTTTGCACCGGGAGCAGCTCGGAGTGGGTTTCTTGTTGATTAGTATTATTTCATAAGTTTAGAATTATTTTATTTTTAAGTTATTTAGATTTGTACAGTCACGTCTGAAAATATGGATACATATAATGTGACAAAAATATGTAGCCACGACTCTATTACCAAGGCGTAAGGTCTTGGATACAAGTTTTTGTCGCATTAAATGTATCCATATTTTTAGACGTGACCGTACTTATTTAATATTTAATTTTTGTCTTTCTTTGTTATTTACTTAAGTAATTATACAATCCTGATTTTATTAAAATAATTTGATTTGTTTTTTCAACTGCTTGAAATAAACTTGGCTCATAAAATCTAATTTAAAATTATTTTATGCGATAGGTAAACCTATATTATATTATGAAATAATTGTTATCAACCAATAAGTGAACGATAGGAACTAGGATATAGGTAAGCCTGCGTAAGCATTTCGTATTAGATTAGAAAATCACAGTACTGTATCTACAGCATACTTATTACTTTATTCGCTATTATAATAAGCTTACTAAACTAATCAAGGCCTAGCCAAGTGACAATTGTACGGTGACTACGCTAATTTAAAATGGTGATGATGATTTCTTAATGTTATCCCTCATTAGGGACATAGGGGTCGCAGAAGAGTTTTCCATGTCACGATCTTGAGCGGCTTCACGTAGTGCAGGGACGTCCCGACTGTCTTCTGCCAGAAACATAAATACTTGATGCATGAAAATGATTACATCACTTTTGATTCGCAACATTCGGTTTTTTTGCTTTACGATTGGTGTTCTTGATAAACTATTGTCACTTGGCTAGCCCCCGATACGTAGAATGTAAAGATAATTTTAAACAAAAAAGGTGTGCCTATAATATTTGAAGAGTTCCCTCGAGTTCTCCATGATCCCATCATCAAATCCTGTTACAATTTAACCAACTGTGAAGTAAACTCATTCAAACAAAAAAAAATCCAAATCGGTCCAGCCTTTAAGTAATCGGTGAACATAAATATGTACATTAAAAAAATAGCTAAAACAAAGATCCCGACTAATTGAGAACCCCCTCCTTCGAAATCTTGAAGTCGGTTGATAAGACTGTGCGTGGGTCGTACGTGATTGACTGATGGCCTAGTTACAAGGTCCCTAGAATGACATTGTAAACAAGAAGGCGTGTGCATTATTTATTACCTTTTTTTGTGTTACCTTTCGGGAATATTTTTCACCTGATGGTCTCATCGGAAGATCAGCGCTGACCACGGCCAGCATCATACTGAGATGAAGCCATTTCATGCACTTTGTCGTTTTATGTCTTCTTTCCTTCTTTTTTTATGTGTATAATATACGAATGTTTACGAATATAATATATTTCTATTCTATTATTCTGTTCCATTGCCACTGCCATTAATTCCTACTACTTATCTCAATTCCACCAGGCGCGGATACGGGGGGGGGGACCAGGGGTAATTGCCCCCCCCCCCCCCTGAAACGCAAACCTAATTCCACTGAATTACTTAGGGCCGGTTGGACCAAACAGTCTGTTAACGTCAACGTCATCGTTAAAAAAATCTTGTATGAAAAGTTTGACAGTTTTCTATGGGATGACAGCTCCGTCGCCATATGTAACGTTGATCAGGTCGTTAGTTATGCGTTTTGCAACCCACCCTTAGTGTAGTCTTTAGGATGTTAATTACTCATAGTACCTACCTACTCGCTGTTCAGTAACTTTGAAATTCTGATCAAATTATACTACTTTGTATTGTATGATGTGTTAAAAGGTACACATCATACAAGGTATGTGTATTGAGGATATGGGGATATATAAGACAAAGGAGGAAACAAAAAATTTAGAAATAATTTATTAGGAATTAATGTTTAAGACTACAAATCACGACGGTAACCGACTCAGCTTACTTCCTCGCACTCAGAGATAGGCTTCATATTTATAGAGGAAGAATTTTGTTGAATGATTTCCTGAAAACAAAAAAAAAAACGTTTTCGCGATCAAACAAAATCTTAACCTGGTCTAAGCCTGGCCTGGTAAATCTAAGCCTGGTTTTATCTGGTCTAAGCTAAAAAAAATTTGTAGATAGATAAAAAACTGGCCAAGAGCATGTCGGGCTATCCTCAGCGTAGGGTTCCGTAGTTGCCGGCACGTCACAATCCGCTTAAAACGATGTTTTCAGTAGGATATTTTGCGGCACTTACGGCCATTTACTATGAAAATAGTTTTCGTTAAAAGTACCTACTTATTTTTATTAAATTTCCCAAATTTTTTGGACCCACGGTTCAAAAGTTAAATAAGGCAGGACGCCCTTTTTCTATATACTTTCGGAGCTATTATTTATGAAATTATTAGTTTCATCCAAAAACTGTTTTAGAAAACCCCTATTCTTTTTGAAAGACCTATCCAACGACACCCGCTACGGGAGCCCGCCCGGTACCCTGATCAAAAAAAAGTTTTTATTTTACTACTTTGTCGCCGTTATTAATGCACATACTCATTTCAGCTAAGGATCACTCAGCTAGGCTGCGGACGGACGAACGTACGGACGTACAGACGGACATGGTGAAACTATAACTAGTTGAATTCGGAACTCTAAAAACGAAACACCTAATTTATTTGCGAAAGATGTTCTGCGAATGGCGCCAAGTTCGTATCATATCAATAGTAAATGAATGAATTAATGATTTATTCACATGAACATAACATGTACAATTACATACATACAGAGCATGCACTTATACACTACATTCTGCCATTAGGCATGTGAAAGATATATGTTGGTCCGATCGATACAAACAAAGTTTTAATGTTTAAAGTTTGAATGAAGCCTTTAGTAAAATTTGATATACTGACTTATACTGACAATACTGACCTTATTGTTACCGAAAGCCTTTATGTACGGTTCTTCACTCGGATGCGGCGGGTCCTTATAAAGCCTCCGTAGCTGTGGCGCCAGAAGCCTCGGCGCCGGGGGTACGTACGCCGCACCACACATGCGGTTTACGCGCGACACCGTCGCGCCTACTGCGATGGTTACCAACATGCCGGCGAGGGTATACCACATGTAGGATACACGGAGGATGGGGTTCACTTCGTCACTGCAAAAAAATCATAGGAGCGGTCATTAGAAAGAAGGATGGCCGCACTCGCCTAGGTACGAATCTTGCAAGTTAAAATAATGTAATAAATAAGGCAGATTTGTGTACGGTTCTTCACTAGGATGCGGCGGCTCCTTATAAAGCCTCCGCAACTGTGTTGTCAGAAGCCTCGGCGCCGTACTATCGGGTTCAGAATTGCATGGCCAATTTATGAATGAATTCATTGATGAATTAACCATGCAATTTTGAACCTGATGGTACGTACGCCGCACCATACATGAGTTTTACGTTTACACGTCACGACTTTTTCAATCTAATAAATGTATCAAGTCATCAAGTTTTTAAATTCACTAAAATCTAACTCTACCCCACCAAATATAGCAAACGAATATTAAATTCTCCTACAACAAAGTATAAAAAAACCTAATTTTCCTCTATCACACAGGTACGGCTGGCATGCTTTTTGGAAATCATAAATTAAATTGATCTCATAAAAGCTAGAGGTAATTATTTCAATCCATTCGCACATTGTGAAATACACAAACGGTAATCAGCAGGGTTCTACTCAGAATAAATCGCTCAAATTAAATCTAATTGAAGTCTTCTCCCTCACGTGCATGAGAGGAGGCCTGTGCCCAGCAGTGGGGCGTACATGTATAGGCTAAAATATTTTATTATTATTTAAGTCTTCCAAATCCGCTTAAATTAACTTAACTATTTCTATGGAAATAATGGAAACTCACACGACAACAGGAGCGTCAGGGACAGCCGCAACTGTGTAGTTATACGAGCAGCCTATAGTTGTCAGCGGTTTGTGTCCGTGGGTTATAGCTCCCCGGATGATAGCGAGTTGCGCCGTCAAACACCATGTACCCATCGTCAGTAGGCCGCTGGCACCGCCTATTAGTGCGCCCTGGAAAAATAATCATCGTCCTAGGGTTTTGTCCTGGCATTTTCCCATGGCTTCTTTGAGCGTGGGGTCCGTTCGGCAACTTAATCCCGGGAATTGGCGTAGGCACTAGTTTTTAAGAAACCTTCCAACTCGGAGAGAAAACTAGGCTTTATTGGGATTAGGTCCGGTTTCCTCACAATGTTTTTCTTTCACCGAAAAGCAACTGGTAAATATCAAATTATATTTAGTACGAGCTGGGGTTTGAACCCGAGAAATACGGATTGAAATTCGGACATCTTACTGCCAGGCTACCAGCGCCCTGGAAAAATAACTTATTTATAAAGGCTTGTGTAGATCTGCGAACTGTAAATGCTCCAGTTAAATAATAAATTGTAGCACGTGTAGCTTCTGTTTGACACATTTCCCAGAGTCCTAACTGATTTTAACGAAGCCGCAGAGATAGAATAACGGATTCACCAATGAGGTAAAGCAGGGTGAAGAATCGTGTGTTGAATTTTTGTCGCCCTATTGCTAATTAAAACCCACGGTTAGTACGGAATCTTGAATACCATAAGAGTGCAGGGTGTACAAGAAAAGGGTCACGGGGCCGTTCGCCAGCATGATGGACTGACCAACTCAAAGGCGAGGAACCCTCTCAGAAGTTCTACGATGTTGTGAGGAAAGCGATGGACCGGAATCCATGGCGGGAGTGTGTTCGTGCCCGAACAAAACCCACCAACCACGATCATCAGTCATGATGGATGCGACCAAGAAGAAACAGGGTATAGAGGGTGTCTTACCAAATTCATACATTATTTTCAATTTGTTACTTTCTTCTTTTAATTATTTAAATAATACTTACCGAGGCATCGACCCATGGCATCAGGATACCCATCGTGAACACGCCCAGCTGCGGACCCATGGTCATCGCTTCTAAAGTCATTGTCAGTTGAAGAATGGTTCCCATCTTCTCTACGACAAATACTAAGGCTGTGTACAGAGATAGAAAATATGTAAATATTATTAATTAAATAAAGCAGGTAGGTATATATTTCTAATTGATCAAGCTAAGTACCTAAAGGTAGGTACCTAGGAGGCGAAGTAGCATTTTTATTACCTAGTCGGTTACTAAGTTCAATTACCAGATTTCTGACTGATAAAATATAAAATTTAAGCAATGATTTAATAGCTTAATTTCTAATGAACATAATATGGTATAATAATATACAAATCAGATGGGAAATTTGTAAAGCTCAAGATTGCCTGAAGACGCAAACACGCGGTAAATTTATGAAAATTATACTTTACAAAATGAATCAAATAAATATTGCACCTTTGTTTAGGAGGTTCCATTGCTTGTTTGTAAAAAACCTGTTTTATTATAGGTAATTTCGTGACCACCATATAGTTTTCTTGCGATTTTATCGTACAGATATTCCCATTGGATACATTGCCTATTTTTAAGTTTTGCACAAAATACATAGATTTAGACTGCTATGGAACAAGCAGGCTTAATACAACGTGTGGTCTAGTATTTTATCGAGCAGACTCACGTGAACAATACATATATCAAATTGAAGCTAAATAATATAGCTACCGAATTGTGCAAGACTGATGCATCTTAAACATGATTAAAAATAAATAGGATTTAAAATCAACATGAACAAGGAGTGTAATTTCACGCCTTTTTCCGAGTGTTATAAAGAATTCTGAAAAACTGCGACAATCATTTCAATATATTGTAATCTATTTATTGACTATTAAATAAGCTTTTTCACTTCTCATGCTCAAAAAGTGTGTCATATTATGCTTACCAAGGCGGACTAAAGTAGTACATTTAGCCTCTAGGGCTAGTATGTATACATATTTATGATTTACAAAACATTTTAAATTGACCAATCGGAACACTTCACCATATTAAATCCACCAATCACACCACATATCGAAATCAATCGGAACGTATCCAGATACTTTATTGGTGCGCATACTGTGTAAATAATTAAAGTCCTTAAAAAAACATTGTATTTAATATCAACCAATCAGAATACAGCAATGTTAAAATCGACCAATCAGGAAACGCAATTTATATCACAAAACATGAGGTGTTTTTAGTTCCTACTTCACAATCATTAAAAAAGATTTAAATTTTTTGGAAGCGCTTTAAAGTGTGTTTAAGCTGTTTAAAGAACTAATTATAGTGGCATTTATTCGCGGTTTTTATATTTTGTATCTATGTCAAAGAAGTAAAAAAAATTAAAAGACCGCCAAGTTAAACCATGATTTCACCTTAGTTTAGTAATTTTGCGTAAATAATAAGTATTTTTATCTTATTTTCTCGCAATCGAAGTGAAAAATAGTATGCATTACTCTGGTCTAAAAGCCATATTACCACTCGAACAATTTTCTTCACTTCGTTCGGGAAAATAACCACCTCGTGGTAATATGGCCTACTTTAGACCCTTGTCAGACAATCTACTATTCAATTATATACATGAATAATTAAAATGTTGCTACATATTCCTATTTATTTAGTGAAAACCTAGTAACAGAACTTAGTAACCGACTAGGTTTGTCTAATGTTTGCTTTGTGATCCAATCCTCGCCAGGCGTGGTTCCAGGATTTCGTTTAGGGGGGGGGGACACACAATTACCTTTTGCATTTCAGACGTATCGTATACATACATTACATATAATAATTAATCATGAAAATGAATGAATAAGTTACCTACGTGATGTACTTAAACTTTTTAAGCTGTTGACTATGATACTGCTCCATGTAGTTTATTTTGTTATGTCGTACTACCTATGGGTCGTCAAAGGAGATCGTCAATTTTGTTAGGAGATTTGCCCAGGGCCGGTCCTAGGGTAGAGCGAGTGGAGCGGCCGCTCTAGGCGCCGGATGGCAAGGGGGGCGCCAAAATGGCAAAAGAGAAAAAAAAGTATTAAAAGACGCGAGTGCAAGTGTTGCGCGGGCGCAAAATATGTAGGCGCGTTCGTTCGGTTCACGGGTTTCGGTAAAACGACTGGTGTAATTACATATTAAAACCTTTTTGTATATAATTTTGTTGGTTTTTTTTGTTATTTCAATATTTTTTTAGGCGTGAATCGCTGCTTTTCTCTCTTCTTCTGCTTGAGCTGATCTTGAAAGGCGCGAAATAAAGGCGCCGAAAAAGTGACGTTCTTTATATTTTCTAAGGGGCTAGGTTTATCAGGATTACATTGTATTATTTATTTTGTAATTCGCTGCTTTTGATTTTAAAAGGCGCGAAATAGAGACTGATAAAGGCACCGAAAAATAAACGTTATAAATTTTTTTGGTATTTTTGTTATTTTAACATTTTTTTTAGGCGTGACTCCCTGCTTTTAATCTTGAAAGGCGCGAATAAAAAGGCGCCGAAAAAGTTACGTTCTTTATAATTTACTAAGGGATTGGGTGTACCAGGATTGCATTGTATTATTTATTGTTTAAATCGCTGCTTTTGATTTTAAAGGCGCAAAATATAGACTGATAAAGGCGTCGAAAGCGTACAGCTTGATTTTTTTGGTATTTTTGTTATTTCAAGTAATTTTTTAGGCGTGACTCGTAGCTTTTAATCTTGAAAGGCGCAAAATAAAGGCGCCGAAAAAGTTACGTTATTTATAATTTTCTAAGGGATTGGGTTTATCAGGATTACATCTTATTATTTATTGTTTAAATAGCTGCTTTTGATATTAAAAGGCGCGAAATATAGACTGTTAAAGGCGCCGAAAACGTACAGTTATAATTTTTTCGGTATTTTTGTTATTTCAAGTATTTTTTAGGCGTGTTTCACTGCTCTTAATCTTAATAAAGGCGCCGAAAACGTAACGTTCTTTATAATTTTCTAAGCGATTGGTTATATCATGACTAAAAAAAATTATTGTTTTTTAAATCGCTGACTTAATTTTGAAAGGTGCGAAATTAAGCCTGATAAAGGCGCCGAAACATTTACGTACTTTATAATGTTTTAAGCGATTGGTTAACCCAATTTGGATTTATCAAAATTATATTTTATTATCTACTAGCTTTTGCCACGACTTTATCTGTGTGGGATTAAAATTCGCCATAAGGAATGAATAAAACGCCTTGGTAAAATCGAATAACAAATATTAATTTAAGGAATATGCTATTTTAAGTCAACAGTGAGCAACAATCTCATACACACTTCCACCCCCTTAAGCGATTATTTCCGGAATAAAAACTATCCTATGTCCTTTCCCGGGACTCAAACTATGTTCATAACAAATTTCATCTAAATCGGTTTAGCGGTTTAAGCGTCAAGAGGTAACATACAGACAGACACACTTTCGCATTTATAATGTTAGTATGATTTTTTTAAATCACTGCTTTTGATTTGAAAGGCACGAAATAAAGCCTGATAAATCCTCGCTCATCTCTGGTGGAAACGCAGCCTTAGCTTAGATAAGACAGATTAATCGAACGAGCGGAGCGTAAGCGAAGTGAAGTTCTTACAAACAACTTCGGCTACTGGGACGTTTTTCTGATCTTCATGAAATTTGTTGGGGTTGTAGCAGAGATACATATAATTTGAGAGTTCGTATCTGAGCAGGATCGATCAAGGGGTTATGGAGCTAGAAAGCGAAAAAAAATCTTCAGATGGGTCTTGTTATATTGGTCATCTCGTTTGCAAGGAAATCGCGAGTTCTCAGTTCGAGGCGGACTACTCGTTTTTTCATTTTCATTACTAACGAAGGGCGCCTAAAACCCGATTTCGCTCTACCCTGATCGAGGGCTCGGGCCGGCGCTGGATTTGCCCCAGATCATAAAGGTGCATATAAATTTGAAATATATATCAAAAAATTCGCCTTAATTTTTAGATGAGGGCGGTCATAAAATAATTATGAAATCTAACGGGAAAATTGAGAAATCGGGGATGAAAAAACATGAATGCGATAAGGACAATATTTAAAAGCGTACATGTTTATGATTTATAGTACAGCACAAAATAAATATCGGTTTTTTAAAGAATTTCTACAAAATCTGCTATGATAATAAAACGGAAATCATAATAGAATGATAAAAAGTCATATTTTGATCCTACCGCTGATTTCTTGTATTTGCGTAAACATAATAGCTGTCAAACCATCATTGCTACTCATAAAGCTCTATAAATGGAGTACGCTTCGCCTCATGTTTCCAAACAAAAAAGTCTGCCAAAATCTGAGGGGGGCGAGGTAGCACGCATGTGAAGTTTTCAAGTCAAAGGTACATCATTGTCGGTTGTTAATACAGTTTATTTCTAAATGATTTTTTATGGCAGCAACGCTTTATTGACAACCGACAAAGATGTACCTTTCGACTTGAAAACACCAAACATATTTGACATATTCTTTTTATACTTCACAACACTAAATGGAGCAATAGATAGTCGACTGTACAAATGTTAACATATGGTTCATTATTGGATGCAGTCTTTGGAAATGTCAAACAAAAAAGCCAAGGATCATTTTTGATTGTATTTTCAAACAAAATATAGAAGACAGCAATCCTTAAGCGCGTTAAATATGGAGAAGTGGCAAACGTCAAATAGTTACTGCCCGTCAGAAAGAAAACGATTGTCTTTGAATCGATTCTGTAAACGAAGCTTGATTTTCGATTTAGGTTAAATCTTTTATTACGAAAGTAATGATAAATAAAGTAAAACTGTACTTACATCTGAAATGGTATTTCATCTTTTTGTAAACTAGACGAAATATAACATTTTTTTACATCCAAAAACAGCGCATAAGGGCATTTTCACGGAGCTTGTTATCCATTGACAGCGATGACGAAAATGCGTGACATCGATTATTGAAATAGTTTTTATAGATGTACTAGATTTTTCGCCAATACTTTTGACAGAGGGGAAATGATACTCAGGGCCTCTCCTGGTTTAGAACTCTCTGTTGCTACTATTAACTAAAAACAATCTTAGCAGTTATTACAAAGAAATAAGGTTTAGCACTGTTAGTGCGCTACTACTAGTATCGATGAAGTTATAATTTTAAACTGGAGTATACTCTTGGGCCACAAAGTGAGGCCAAAAAAGAGAGTAATATAGGGAGCTGCGTCTCGTTTTAGGGAGTTATGACGTCATTAGACAATAATGCCAGCACGACAACAAGTCAAAATGTCAATGTGTGCCAATTTTGTAACGAGTGCGAGTGAGACACCACCCCTTCCCCTCCACATTATGTCCTCTATCGGACCGTTTTTTCTAGTCACCTATGAACCACTCTGTTTCACGGTAATAAGGTTCATCTGTTTGTAGGGAAAGTGCAACAATTACACCCACTTTTTATACACCATTCTATTTCTAAATTATTTGTTATGGCAGTTAACGTCGTATTGACAACCGACAATGTTGTATACCTTTGATTGAAAACGTCACATATTATCATTTCAGCCAGTGTTTATGACATGTCTCAAACCTGCACGGATATATGAAGCCCGTTGAAAACCCTATTTAATTTTTTTAAGAGCGCATGACAGTTAACGTTTTCATCTCTATAGCTAAATGTCAAATTCAGGAAGCAGAATTTTCTGTACTCGTATACTATTACTTATTATATGAACATAACGCCACATTGTGGCTGAAGAGTATACTCCAGTTTAAAATTATAACTTCATGCGGCAGACACGGATGACGGTGACGTCATACATTGACTGTGTCAAACTAGAATCATAAACAAGTTTAGCAAAGTAAACGTAACTCCTTACTGAAAATGTACGTTTCGTCTCGGTCCAGGTGAAGTTAACCTTATGTCAATGCTGTAAAGACGTTAGACAACGTATTTAGCCCTATTTGGATCGCGGAAGGATCAACGAAATTACTTTTTATTTTGTATTTCTAATTCCCGTTTCATTTTCATTAAATATTTTGTCTACTTTCGTAATAAAATGGGTATTTGCTTAAAATTTAAGAAAAACCTTTATACAAGACCATATCGCGAATGGGCCCGGAATTGACGATCTCCTGTACCTACATATGGGTGGATCTGGTGCCGTATTTTAATTTTAAAAATACATGAACAATACATTAAAAACACAAGCTATCTCAAACAAACTCCAACACACAAAAAAATATCAACCAGACGTATAGGCTCTAGCTGTATTGCGTCGTCAATGCATTAGAGTTGTATTGAAGTTGCATCGTGTCTAAACGTGTTTTAAAGTTAGAATACGGTCCCTGGAGATGATGACAGATTATTTGATTTGATGGTTGTGATTTAAATAAAAATAGATGCGTCTTCCAGTTGCTTACTTAATGTCGCTTTTATTTAAGTGTTAGTGTAAATAATATATAAATCAGTACCCCAAAAGCCTTTATACTAATTACCTACGCTTACAACGCCCAAAATAACAACCACTCCTCTGAGCAGCCAGTTGGTTTGGCTGTTCGTGAGTTGCTTTTTGAAAAATGGTTTGTAGAAGTCTTCTAGCACTACCGCCGACATTGAGTTCAGACTTGTAGATAGGGAACTGAAAACAAAGCGCGAAAAGACAACTGTTAGGTTTATGCAGAAATAATGAAAAAAATGGTGTAATAAACAAAAAGTAACCGACTTCATTGTAAAAAATACTTAAATCGCTATACGTGTGCCTATAATATTTGAAGAGTTCCCTCGATTTCTCCAGGATCCCATCATCAGATCCTGACCTCGTGACAATGGGACTAACTGTCAAGAATACCCTTTCAAACAAAAAATAATTTTCAAAATCGGGCCAGCCGTCTTCGAATAATCGGTAAACATATATTTAAAAAAAGCTCATTGAGAACCTCATCCTTCGAAATCTTGAAGTCGTTTGAAAATTCCACTCGTAATAGGTAAGAGAGTCGTAATAGGTCTATTACACAATCTAATGTACCTACGAGTCAAACGCTATTGCCATTGAAAAATAAGTAAGCTTACTTTTTTTCTCTATGCTTTCGTTATCTACTCAAACATTCTCATAACGACGTGATGTATTCTATTCATATAAATACGATTACTCTAAATTAAGGACTACAAAATAAAATGTTCTCTACCTCAGTGCTGCACTGAATATGCCGGCCACAAAAACGCCAGGTAATCCTGGAATGTCGCCGAGGACGTCCATTACTAGCAATGGCAATAATTGATCCTTCTGCTTGGCAAGCTGAAAAGATATATCTCTCAATAATAACCTTGATTATAAAATCACTTTTTACAACAAAGAGCCGACTTCACCTTTCCAAAAGCAAATGGTCAATCTGCTCAGCTGCAAAAATACTCAAGTCACTATAGTGCCTAATACTTATTTGAATAATAGTTGAAGAGTTCCCTTGATTTCTCCAGGATCCCATCATCAGATCCTGACTTGATTACAATGGGGACAACTGTGAAGTACACTTTATCAAACAAAAAGACAATTTTCCAAATCGGTTCAACCGTCTTCAAATAATCGGTGAACATACATAAATAAATTAGAATAAAAAGCAAAAACAAAGATCCCGACGAATTGAGAACCTCCTCCTTCGAAATCTTGAAGTCGGTTTAGTTTTTTCAGTTCTTAGCCTTACTTTGCGAACTCAATATTTTGGTATTGAACCTTTTTATATTTTAAGCATTTAATATTTAAATAAACTTAAGAAAATTTGATAATCTGATTGTTACCTTGGTCGTCAACGGGTCGCAGTCATGAAATCGGGCGTATATGAGTAATCCACAGTAGAGACAGAAGCAGTATAGGATAGATATGCCGATGCAGAATAATATTACGGCACTGAAAACAATTAGGGAGTAGGTATCTAAGAATGTAAAAGGCAATAATAGGTACTCAATTACAATTTAACACAGTAACCACAATATTCGAAACAGTACGTTTTTTTTCTTAACTTCCGTATTTGGGCACTCTCGCGCCCTTAAATAATATAATAATGTTAAATGCAAGTACTAAATCTAGAAAAATATTTTGTAGCACTTTTGTGTTCGCACTGTGGGATATTTATTGGAGACCGGTCTGTTTAGGCTAACTGGGGCCACGCAATTACGTAACTTTTTATTAATCATATTTAATTTTAGTTTAATTGGCTTTAGACACAACATTCGGTGCTTGATTATCCATATTTTTTATTATATAGAATATATAGATCAAGACACTTGGGGACCTTATACATCTCTAAGGATAATTTGGAAATAGTATGTTTATTGTATACTAGTTAGAATCACTTACTTTTTTTTTTTATTCAAAATTTGTTTCTAACTGTTGATGATGGATTATTATAATTTGGAAATTTATGTAGAAGACACAGTTCAGGTAAGAAAGTATATCAAACTTGTATGTAATTCATTTTCAAATAGTCAGGTTTGGACTCATCTTTTTTCTTTGGTATTTTTCTTAAACTATAACCTATCGTTGGTTAATCTAACCTTGGTTTGATATGTTTTCTTATAGAACAACGCACTTATATGTATTGTTTAGTTTTGATGTACTGTTGTTTTGAAAAAATAAGTCCCGCCGAGTTTCTTGCCGGACATAATTCTTCTCGGGTCAGAGGTTAGAAACCGGTGTGGTTTGATTTTTTTTTTCTCTCTTTTACTTTGACGTGTAAAAGTGCCCTTGTGGCCTACTTACTGAATAAATGTTTGAGTTTAATTCTATTCGGACAATAAAAAGGTCCATCTATGTTACAGTCGCCATATATATTGGAGGTACTCAAAAATATCTGAACATGCACTTTATCGTCTTGACAATAGAGGCGTTGTTCAGATATTTGTGTCCAGCTTGGCCGCTCCGATATATCTGATGGCGACTGTACAAAATATCAAACATTTTTTAAAGTTTTACTGAAATGTGAAATATCACATGTTTTTGATTTTTAATTTCTTGTAAGCTTATACTTATACATACCATTTAGCCCCGCGTAAAGTCGGCAGCGCTAAGTATCGCTGAACCATGGTCTGGTTAACTGAGTTGGCCTGCAGCCAATAGATCAGCCCGCCAATCACGAGGTTCCAAATAGTGTGACGAGCTAGGGGGCTGGGATCCCAACTGTGGTCAGACAAGATTTCAAGTTGAGACTTGGTTGCTTGCTTACAGATAAAAATACACCACCAGATTTTGTGACACCCTTTGAAAACGAAGGGCCCTATTTGACTCGTGAAAGTGTACCTATTATAAATTTCTTCAGTCCAAGCTTTAGTAACTTTTAAATGCATTGGCAAATGGTCTCGTCTTTGAACGATCGAACGAACGAACGAACGCGAAATTTGACAATTCAGCCGTCACTTCGGCAAAGGTACCTTTATGCATAACCAAAGATGTGTATTAGGTTAATTAGGACTAGGACCAATAATGAAGCATGTAGGTATATTTCAGCACAATTTGGGTGTATAAACATTTCTTCAACCGAGGAAAGGATATGCAAACTCCATTGTATCTAATCTTGTGCAAATCAAAATGGCCATACGGTACCTTCGATCACCTTTAGTCAATTTCTTGGGTCAAATAGGCCCCTCGTTTATTATACGCAAGTGCACGTTTACATAGCTAAGTATCTTAATATCCAGGTTGATGTCATCGTGAAGGATGTATTTCTTAGAATATTTATAGACATGTGTAGGAAGAATAAAATAAATATACGATTTGATGAAGATTGACCTAATAGTGGAACATGCATTAATTCATACGTGGGTAGAGAAATAAATAAGATGATCACCGGCATTCAGCAGTTTCATATGCAAATGCATATCCTGCGGCTATTCGTATTTATAGGTATAATAGACTTACGTAAAACAAGGCATTCGTACAGAAATGACGGTATGTTTTTCTTTTTTTTTCTTTAAAGGATATTTTAAAATCCAATCCTATCAAAACGACCTAAGGTAAGGCCGTCTACACGTACCTATAACGTTTATGTGTTTTATACAAACGATTCTTAGAGACGGCTGGTAGAACGCAGAAAGCTCTTCGACCACGATCTTGCCTTTAAGACGGTCTTCGCCAATTTTACCTCGGGTGCAATGCCGTACCAAACAGTTTTATTACTTAAGATTCATTTTGATAAAGATTGCGCATAAAACTTAAGCCAAAATTAAGAGGCGCAATGCGATTGGCCTCTAATCACGCAAATCTCTTGAAAGCTTTCAAGAGATTTGCGTGATAGGCCAATCGCATCGTTTACATCGGTAAACGCTGCATACGCTGCCGAATGTTTGACTCGCGCTATTGCAGCCATACACTAAAATTAAGACAGTAATCATAAACTTTATCCATGTTATCTCAAAGCCCAACCTACTTCGGTAATTCGATCCTCCCTGAGTCCATGTTGCGCTGCCACACAACTCCAATACCACCAACGTCGAGGGTACCCTTTATGGCCACCAATGCCATAGCGCCCACCATGGCTGTTATCTGTATCACATCTGTCCATACTACAGCTTGGAGACCGCCCTGGTAAAGAAAATTATTTGAGACCTCATGTCAATTTAAAAAAATCGACACGTTTTTTTTTTCTTTTCTCATCTATCTATATCTATACATATAATAAAGCTGAAGAGGGTCGAAAGTCTGTACATGGAAGATAATCGAAAAAAAGTTTGCTGGGGATACTTACAAACAGAACACGTTCCAACAATTTTTAGAATTTTTGTCTGTTTATCTGTTTGTCTGTTTATCTGTTTATCTGTTTATCTGTTTATCTGTTTATCTGTTTGTCTGTTTATTTGACCGCGCATCACGTGAAAACGGCTGAACGGATTTTGATGAAATTTTGTATAGATATAGTTTGAGTCCTGGTAAAGGATAATATATAGTTTTAATCCCGAAAATCAACCCTGGTGGGGGTGAAAATGGGGTTGAAAGTTTGTATGGAGAATTTTTAACCGTTGAAACGATTTAGATAGAAATTAGTATGGAGATAATTTGAGTCTCGAGAAACGTCAAAGGATAGTTTTCAAACCCTTGTGGGGGTGAAAAGGGGGTTGGAAGGTGGTATGAGGAATTTTTTACCGCTGAACTGATTTAGATGAAAAATGGTATAGAGATAGTATGGGTCTCGAGAAATGACAAAGGATAGTTTCTTTTTCAAACCCCCCCCCCCATCTTACTTTCGAACCGCAGGTCCAAAAAATTGAAAAAAAGAATGGAAGTGACGCCTGTTACCCGTCGATGCTTTAAATTTACCTTTACCCGCTCTTAAGAAATATTTGAAAATGTCATGAATGTCAAAGGGTTATTGCAGGTTCGAGGACTATATATGACGTACAAAAATGCATGGCCCAAACCAAAAAACTACTACAAAATCATCTAACATATATAGGACACCGTTTAGGTAGGAAATAGTAGTTTATGTAACTGTTACGTAATAAGGGTCCTTAAAACATGAGTGTGGTTTTCATAATAAGATCACACGAGTGTTTTAAGGCCTAATTACGTACAGTTGCATACACTGATTTATCTACACTCATATTATTTATCCTAAATGCATTATTCGGAAACCATAGAATGGCCGCCATTGCACCGCCATGGCCAACTCGATTGTGCCGGCGGTCGCGCGGGCGCGTATCGGCGGCCGCGCGGGAGCGTGCAGGTGTACATTATGTTATCAAAACTCATAACACATCAATATTTGAGCATGTAAAGTTAAAATTACGTTACTGATACAGATAAAAAGCTTATCATAGTAAAATCGGTTGTGGTAATGCTAGCATTGCCTACCGTTTTCGAACACGTTTTAGAGAACTTACAATGTGAGTGTAGATAAACATATCAAACGTTTTGTGAAGCAGTCAGATTAGGATTTATTTTTCTTTATAATTAAACAATAGGTACATTATCTGTCTCTCAACCTGTTTTGATATGTCTTCTTGAAGAACTACGCCTTATTTTGTATCTTTAAGATCTAATAATCGAACGAGCGGAGCGTAAGCGAAGTGAAGTTCTTACAAACAACTTCTGGCTACTGGGACGTCTCGGCATTTGGATGGCTTTTTGATTTTGAGAGTTTGTTCCGCGATAACTTTAGTAATGTTTTTCTGATCTTTATGAAATTTGTTGGGGTTGTAGCAGAGATACATATAATTTGAGAGTTCGTATATGAGCAGGATCGATCAAGGGGTCATGGAGCTAGAAACCGCGAAAACATCATCATAAGGGTCATGTTATATTGGTCATCTCGATTGTAAGTAAATAGCGAGTTCTGAGTTCGAGGCGGACTACTAGTGTATTACTGTTTTGAAAAAAATAAGTCCCGTCGAATTTCTTTTCGGTCATAATACTTCTTGGGCCAGAGGTGTAGGGTTAGAACCGGTGGTAGTTTTGGAACGAAGTTCCTTATCGGACGGTTCGCGGATCCGGCCAAGGCGAAAAAAAGTCACGTGACAGTCACGAAAAAGCGTCACGTCACGAAAACGCGACACCCATACGATTGAGAAACATGTAAAATGGAATGGAATAAAAAATATATAAAATGGAATAAAGTGAAGTGAAGTGTAGTGAAATTGAGAAGTGACAAAGTGATAAAAGTGAAAAAAGCCGAGAACCTTAAAAGTCGAGAATTTTAAAAATGTCGAAAATGTCAAAAATGTCAAAATTTCCAAAATTTCCGAAATTTCCAAAATTTCCAAAATTCCCAAAATTTCCAAGATTTCCAAAATTTCCAAAATTTCCAAAATTTCCAAAATATCCAAAATTTCCAAATCATCCAAAATTTCAAAAATTTCAAAAAAATGCAAAAAAAATTAAAACCACAAAATTTACGAAAAAGTCAAAATGAAATAAAATTAAATAACATAACTTCGTTCCAATCGCACTCGATTCACATACTTTCCACGACACTCACGTATTTTATTTTTCTCTGACGTTCATTAGTGCATTGTAATGTGCTTACATTGACGAATAAATATCTTGATCTACACCAATATCATAAATCCTCTATTCCGCGTTCAGAACCGTATGTAATTAATTACCAACATTATTGCAACCAGTAACGTAACATCAGTGTATTATCAACGGCCTCCTTAGCCCAGTCGGTAGTGACCCTGCCTACGAAGCAGGAGGTCCCGGGTTCGAATCCTGGTCAGGGCATTTATTTGTGTGTTTATCACAGATATTTGTTCCTGAGTTATGGATGTTTTCTATGTATTTAAGTATTTATCCATATTTATCTACTATATATATCGTCGTCTAGTACCCATAGCAAGCCTTATTTAGCTTACTGTGGGTCTAGGTCGATTTATGTAAGATTGTCCTATAATATTTATTTATTAAAAAGAAAAAAAAAATATCTTTGACAGTGTGGTAAAACCGTATGAAAATGTATTACCTACGGTAACGTAATGAAAATTCGCCCCCCCGACCGCCGGCGCAATAATGTTGGTCATGGCGGTGTAATGGCGGTCATTCTAATGGTTTCAATGGATTTTTAATATGTGTGTAGGTAAAGCAGTGTATGC
This sequence comes from Pammene aurita, assembly GCA_947086415.1. Lineage (NCBI taxonomy): Eukaryota > Metazoa > Arthropoda > Insecta > Lepidoptera > Tortricidae > Pammene > Pammene aurita. Next base: position 12,329,146 of record OX352296.1, on the reverse strand, counting down.
TTCTGTACATAATTAGGCCTTATTACGTGACAGTTATATCGCCATGTCCGTCCGTCTGTCCGCGGTCTAGCTCAGTTACCGTTCGCACTAGAAAGCTGAAATTTGGTGAGGCCTGATAAGAACTGTCAATAAAAACTATATTGAATAAAATCGGTCCAGCCGTTTTTGAATTATTAGTCAAAAACGCATAGTGAAAGGAAGTGCCGAATAGTAAAATAACGTAAGCGCCGCCAAATAAACGACCTTTTGAACGGATGTTTTTTAACAGGGCAGCATCTACGAAACTCTACACGGAGCATCGCCCGACATGCTCTTGGCCGGTTTTTTTTGCATTGTTATCCCGGAAATTACCCCTTAAGGATTACTAATTCCAATTCCAGAAAATCCCCAGCCAGGTTATACGTAGCCTATAAAAATTCAACGTTTAAAAGGGGGGCGGGGTAGCCACTACACTCGATTGAGTTAAATTTGCATGGGTCATGGAACTCCCTCCTCCAAGTGCACCTCAAATAGAAAAAAATCATTTCTGCATTTGTCCCCCCCCCCCCCCCCCCCAATTTCAACCGCGCCTGTTCTTACCTTTCATGCTTTGACTGATTTGACGGGAGGATCGATTTGGATAATATTTGCAGTAGACATAAACGTATAAAAACAAAAGTGGTCCTGTATCGTCCGATATACACCTACTATACTCTCTATGTCGTTTAAATCATGCCAAAAAAATTTTATAAAAAAAAGGATTCATTTATGAGTGTAGTTTCATTTAGTGGTAATTGTAAAATATTTTATTAGGACTACTGTCCTCTAGCGTATCCATCTGTCAACTTATCTTCAAGTTCCGCCTCCAGGGTAGCGGGAGAGAAATTAAGGGTGAATTAGCCGCTTACTGACACAGACCGAATTCCACGCGGGCGGAGCCGCGGGCACAGCTAGTACTTTATAAAGGATGACACCATATATGGGTGTGACGTACTGCAGAACGTAGACGTTATATCTTCATCATTTATTTTGCTTAATTATTTTATATTGCAGACATGGACAACCAATAACATAATACATTATTGTAAACTATAGTAGAGTTACAAAGTCAATTTCATATTTTTAAGGGAAAAAAACGTGTTAAATATTATTTATGGGGTAATTTAAGTGACAGTCTTATTCAATTTTTAAGACAAAAAAGCCCATTGTGTATTTCAGAGTTTTTTGGATCTTTATTCTTAATTCAAGTTTTCACGAAACGACGTAATAAAATTAACAAACGTAGACAACCCTACACGTGATCCCTGGGTGGTGCTAAAAGAGTAACAAACTTGGCATCTGCACTGTCCCACCTGGACCTCGCAGCACTCACTGGATTTCTTCATCATCTGCTTTCCCACTATCTCTACCCCAGGGAAGAAATGCCTATCTATTTATATCCAGCGACATGTAGCCATACGATAAATAAATAAATAAAATTAACAAAGTGAATACTTACTGCACTTGTATAAAATATGCAAACCAAGCACACGATGGGGGTAATAATATGGATATCAACTCCAGTAACTGAAATTAGAAATACGTACAGTCGGCAGCAGAAGCGGGTAAGGTATTTAAAGTTATCTTCACACACGCTTATTCTTCTAACAATAAAGTCGTGTCAACATCATTTTAACCGATCTGTTTAGCTACTTGTGTTCCAGACTCTACTTATTAGTAAACTGTTATTAGCAGTAGTTAGAATCATTTGTAATGCAGATTTAATTTTGGAAGATAAAAAAGTGATTTCAGATTCATTGAATTAATACATTGGTAAAAGAACACCGTATATTACCTTGATTGAACGCTAGTGCAGGCACGTAAATTACAATTGGCAACCAGCCTATCTGTAAAGAGAAAATCAGGAATATGTATATTCTGCCCTACTATATGTAATTATATTAAGCCGAATAGCGCTATTTCAGAAAAAAGTTGCATTCAGATATATACCCTAAAATCTATAGCTCAGAATTTAAGTTTCAAATGCATTTGATTTTGAAATAGCGCTTTTCCGCTTAGCAGGGCAGTATTGTACGGGATAAATATGGGACAAGTAATATCGTAAGTTAGGTAATGTATTCGTCAAAAATATATAGGAATCATGCACTCACCAAAGTAAACGCAAATAAAAACGATCCAAATAATCGCACCCTGTTGTCAAATCTCATTGATAAGTACTGAAAAAGAAGCATATAATAAGCGTAGCTAAATTAAACAATTAATGTTGAGAACGGTTGGTACTTATTTGGTCACAACTGTCACAAGGGAGCACCCTTAATATAGGGATTCCACAATAATCAATCGCTACGCTCAGATTTCTTGGGGGCAATCTTTGAGATTCGAGCGCTCGACTCCGACATTTAAAACTCCGTGACATTACTTTGGAAATAACAGTGATATTAATTTAAAACCGTGGTTATTTGAAATATTTTAAATCATGCTAAAATTTAGGAGACAACCTTTGTGTGTGATTAATTTCGACCTTAATTTATTTGATTTCGGCCGCTCGAAAATTAAAAATTGCCCCCTACTCGTATTTCAGAAAAAAATGCTGTAACATAGCAGCATTTTTTCTGAAATACGAGACATATACGAGACAATACGTCACATTACACATACTGCGTTTCACGTCAATTATTATAAAAATAAACGTATATAGAACCTTCACAGGAAACAAAAAGCCCTTTTCCGATTACTTAGGTAGTGAGTGTGAAAAATTTATTTACGAACCATGCTAATTTTTTATGCACTAAAATCTATTGGCAATGATTGGTACTGCAGCTACTGCAGCTAGAAATATCAGTAGTAAAATATAAACTGACCTCATAGTTCGAAGTGATTTTGAGTTCGTGGAACACGGGCAGATAAACTTGAGTCATCACGAATGACATGAGGAAGATCCCGCCCATGATAAAAGCATATTGCGTTCCATACATGTACACTTCGGTCGGAGACCCGAGGAGCGTTATTCCTGATACAAAACTGGAAAGAATGGTTTTTGATTCATCATCGAAAATCGTATTTACGTCAATTGTTTACGAGCATTAGGCCAAGGTAACCAAAGTTCGTATCAAGGTGCCAACAATACACACAATCTGCTTTACGGTAAAGCAAATTGTGTGTATTGGCCATTGATTTATACAAAAAGGGAGATATGGTACCAGGTGCTCGATTCTGTGCCATCAAATATAGGTTCCGGCATCTATATTGAATTAGTCGTGTGGCAGAGTCTCTCAGTCACACTTTGTCAATGCGCAAAATATGGAGGTCGCCCATGGATACCCGTGTTAACTATATAGGTTTTCTCTTTTGCCCATTATGCACATACATTATAGCGGTGTGTAGCATTTTACAAGTATGTAGGTTCAGGACCACATTTCAATTTTGTTTACTATGAACGTCACTCATCTTCCTTTTTGTTTAAATCTATGCTATGGCCCAGCCTTTAGGCTCCTTTACACAATGGGTCGTGATGGGCTATGATGGGAACACATCTTTGCGTATATATGTATGATACAAGGGTTCTGTAGCAAAAACGGAACCCTAGTAGTTTCGTCATGTCCGTCCGTCCGTATGTCACAGCCATTTTACTCAGAAACTAAATAATTTTCATTTAACATAAGGTGTATTTTATACACTTAGTTTTGTAGTAGTATAACAAATATCAACAAAGTTGCCCATTAATCCATAGTTCTTAAAAAATAACATTGAGGTTTGTTTGAACATTTTTTGATTTGGTGGATATTTTCAGAAATAATAAAATTAACCCCTGTAAGTTTTGAACCGGAGATCCATAAATATGAAAAAAATGAGAAGATACATCTTTGCATATTCGAGTTATCTCCAAAATATACGACCTTTTGATAATTATTTTTTCTTATTCCGTTGAAGGTACGGAACCCTCCATTATGCGTGGACCGACACGCACTTGGCCAGTTTTTTAAACTTAGGTCTAATTTGTAAATTTTATCGCTATTTCGGATTCCATTTTTTGTTATTTTTTTTATACCACGACGGTGGCAAACAAGCATACGGCCCGCCTGATGGTACGCAGCTACCGTAACCTATGGAAGCCTGCAAAGGAGTCACATGCGCGTTGCCGACCCTTTACAAAAAGGAGGATTCACTGTGTTGATGGCTAAAGGAACAAGAAGGTTCCTCATCGTCAACACACTGGGTCCTCTTCCCAAAACTCCATCCAAAACTGGGTCCATTCATAAAACTCTGGCCCTTTAGGGCTAAGAATAAGAATCATCTAACGGTCAGACTGAGGTAATCCATTTTTAGGGTTCCGTACCTCGAAAGGAAGAAACGGAACCCTTATAGGATCACTTTGTTGTCCGTCCGTCCGTCCGTCCGGCCGTCCGCCCGTCCGTCCGTCCGTCCGTCCGTCTGTCCGTTTGTCCGTCCGTCTGTCAAGACCCTTTTTCTCAGGAACGCGTGGAGGTATCAAGCTGAAATTTATATCAAATACTCAGGTCTACTGTATTTATTTATACCACGACGGTGGCAAACAAGCATACGGCCTACCTGATGGTAAGCAGCTACCGTAACCTATGGACGCCTGTAACTCCACAGGAGTCACATGCGCGTTGCCGACCCTTTACAAAAAGAAGGATTCACTGTGTTGACGGCTAAAGGAACAAGAGGGTCCCTCATCGTCAACACACTGGGTCCTCTTTGAGCTCTTTGGCAACCTTACTCACCAGCAGGAACACAACACTATGAGTACTGTCCCTTGGAGCTGTGAAAAAATAAAACTTCTAAGCCAACGCAATCAAAAGATACCGCCATTTATGCCGCAAATTTCTGCAAATTTTCGAAACTCGCAAGAGAATCAAAACCTACAGGGTACTTCCCGTGAGCTCAGAATCTTGAAATTTGGTACGAAGCAACGTCTTATAGCACAGATAAAGGAAAAATTGCGAAACCGGTAAATTTTTAGTTACATCATATAATAAAAATATATTTAATAATTTCCTCCTGAACGCGTAGAGGTATTAAATTTAAATTCATATCAAATACTCAGGTCTATAATACCTTTAAGCTGTAAAGGTTTGTACGGAACCCTCGGTGCGCGAGTCCGACTCGCACTTGGCTGGTTTTTTTTTGCACTAGGTGCAGAAATGTGTTAGAAAACAAATGGTCTTTACATTGTATAATATAACATTATCTGGGTGTCCGAAACACGGGAAATTGAATTTTCCAGTTCAATAATTTCCAAAGAAGTACTTACGGTGCCTTATTTAAGGGGCGGTGCTCTACATAAATATATCTTAACTTTCATATAACTTGTACTCGCTTAATAATTCCTAAATAACGAAGTTACCTAGTTAACTATTACATAACTACTTACCTGGCGACCAAGGACATGGCAACAGGAACGACCTTCATATTCCTTCCGCCCAGCAAATAATCGTTCTGCGTCGTCTGTTTCTTCATGAACCCCCAATAAATCCCAACTAGAGCACTGATCGCCAACATAAACACAAACACAACGTAATCCACCCATGAAAACCTTTGCATTTGATGTACCATCTCATTTACATCACCATGAAGCTGCCCCATTTTTGTTTCGTTTAAACTTGCTGCGTTAGTGGTAAAAACTACCCACTAAGAGAGCTCGCGGTCTCCCGCAAGCGACCACTCTTAATAATTCCTTCGTCCCAGGTGTTTTGTAATGTCAAGTAAGAGCCAAGAGTATTGCTTCCCGATATCATGCCCCAGCCTACAAGGCGCCCTGAGCTCGAATGGCACAGACCAGCAATCTGGCAATCAAACAATTACGATAACTCGCAATTTAAAAGAGGATGTTGCGAGATCCCCCCACGGGCGAATCGGGAACTGACTAATACTTGAAAAAATGTGGGTTATAGTGACCACCGAATCCTGCAACCTTGTTTGTTAATCACGACCTTGGCTCAGGCGTTCATGGAGACCCTTGGTACCTACCTTTACCTACGCCGTTCATACCATTGTATCGGTCTGTGAAGTAACTACTGCCACATCCACAGAACACTTTAATAATAGTAGTTTACGTCACACCTGGCCATAATGTGAGTATTACCGCACGCTACGCGTACGGTAAACCTCGCATTATGGCCAGGTGGAGACGTAAAATTGTGTACTCACCACGGCAGTAAAAATGAAAGCCCTCTATCGCATATTTACAACCCTCGCCTGCGGCTCGGGTCACAAATACCTGCAATTTCGGGCTTTGTTTCTTTTACAGTCCTTGGTAAGTAATGTACTATTATGTAACTGTTACGTAATAAGGCCTAATTACGTACAGTTGCATACACTGCTTTATCTACACACATATAATAAATCCTAAATGATGTGTTCGGAAACCAGTAGAATGACCGCCATTGCACCGCCATGACCAACTCGATTGTGTCGGCGGTTGCGCGGGCGCGTGCCGGCGCTCGGGGAGAGCGCGGATCTTCGTACCGTTACCGTGGGTAATGGATTTTCATACGTTCTTACCACACTGTCAGAGATGTTCCGTTACTGGTTGCAATAATGGTGGTAGTTACATACGGTTTCCGAACGCGGAATACAGGATTTATGATATTGGTGTAGATAGAATACTTTAACACAGTGCTGAGAATCCGACTGTCGGGTTCTCGGTTCGTTAGCTAATACGAGCTACATGCGCCGAATGGGTGCCGTTCACTCTATTACAATATAACAACTTTTGATATATTTTGATCAAAATAACGGTCAGAGGGTATATTGATAAAGGTCATAACAAAAAACTAACATATTATTATTGGGTATAACCGGCATTCGGTATAACAGACATCGATATATCAACTTTCAACCTAACACTAAGGTAGTATAATGTACATTTTTCATAATACCATCCGATATAAAATTCAATGGGTATTGTTTACTGTAGGTAGTATTCATAGAGATATAATAACCTTTGAAATTCGATATGAAAAGTAAGCTCTAAAAGTGACAGAAGAGTAATCATTTGACGGAGTCAAGGTAGGTGTGCGACGTGCGAGGAGCAGTGTGTTAGGTGAACTGCGAACTAACAGAACGAACACTTCATTTCGATGAAACAAAATATGTTGATACTTGTACTGTACTTCATATATTATACAAGTAGATGTCATGTTATACATACATTATAATGGGTAATTGTTATACCGAATGCCCGTTATATCTACCGTATGTTATACGGAATGTAATTATGTCTTAAGTGTTATAGATATTGTCGAATATATCTATTAAGATGTCTATTAAGTACACCGTGGGCTCTTATAACTAGAAAAATTTTAACAGTGATCATATTTAGATACTAAAATCCATACTAATATTATAAATGGGAAAGTGTATGTGTTTGTTTGTTTGTTTGTTTGTCCGTCTTTCACGGCAAAACGGGGCGACGAATTGACGTGATTTTTTAAGTGGAGATAGTTGAAGGGATGGAGAGTGACATAGACTACTGCTTGTCTCTTTCTAACCCCCCACTTCCCTAAAATGGGGGGTGGAAGTTTGTATGGTTTGTTACCCCGAATTTAACGCGAGCGAAGCCGCGGGCAAAAGCTATTAGTATCCTATAAACTTTTCTGGAATACTTACACCTATTTTCAGAGTTAATATAAATTTAAAAAAATATATACTATTTATTAGGCATTATGACGCACTACTCACTTCACTTATTTCAAGTACTGATGTTTGTACGCAATAATTTACCAATGTTCAAACGTATCAAGGTTACGAACATACAAATCCGATCTACAGGGAGACTAAGTACAGTGCCGCGTCACAAGGCACTTTCACTCAAAAATCCGAGGGTAATTGGACCAACTTTTTATGAGCGTCTACCTACAGAGTTGCGAACTGAACCATCTGACGAAGCATTTGAACGCCAATTGAGAGACTTTTTATTGGAAAATCCATTATATTCTGTAAATGAATATATGACTTTGACATCCAATAGTAGAAACTGACTTTGAATATTTTTTTTAATTGTATTTATTATTGTTATATCTCTAATTGACATGTGTGTATTTTTTAATCTGACATTGTATTTTATTATTTATTCTTAGTTTTGATAGTTTTGTGACATTTAAATGTAATTAAGTAATCAATCAATAAAATATGTTTGTTTTCACTGCATTGACGATCATAATATAAATTTGTATAGATTAGGCTAAGACCATTTTGTACTATAATTTATTATTATGAAATAAATAAATCTAATCTAAATCTAATCTAAATCTAATCTATTATAATTCAGCACAAAACGCCTTTCTGATGGCGTTGTTGCCACTAATGGGCACAGTGCACACGCCTTATTGACAGATATCAAAGTGACAAGCAAAACTTTGCAGAAACAGAAGTTTTTCCAAAAAAAAATGTACCATTTTGTTTTAGGCGTTAATTTTATTAATAACATTTCCTTTTCATGCGCAATAAACGTTCAAAAAATAGAAAAAAAAGAAAAAAAAAATTTTTTTGGCGAAATTGACCTAAAGTCACATAATATTTTTCCTTCCTTTAGTCTCAGAAATTCGTGGTTAAGATCTGTCGGGTACTCGTGCCCACGGTGTATAATATATACACTTAATACATATATTCAACAATATCTATTTTGTTTTTTAATGTTTTATTCAGGACAATAACAGCCATAGATACAATTGTGATGAATAGTAGTTTACATAGAAAATAGGCCAATAACAGTCATCCGTTATTTCTGTGCCTCCAGTGTAAAACGATTAAACTCAAAAAAATGAATTTTACAGTACGGCTAAAAAACGTTTCAAATCTGTTTTTCTTTGCGTTCTTTATAGAAAAATTATGTTTTTGTTTTATAACCATAAAGTCATAGAAACTAAGTACAGCTTCATTTCTAAATTAACCTAAATTTCTTGAAATTAACAAAAATAGAGGCTATCAAAAAAAACTTTTATCCCTTTTCACAACAACAATTATTGTGTCAAGGGGTTAAACTGAACTTTATAAAGTGTTGATAATGCATGTTTTTACTTAAAAGTTGTGTAAAGAAACAATTTTAGGAACTAGAATTTTAATTCTCATGTTCAGGTCAAACATAAAACGAATCATATTGAATAATGTCAATTTATTAGAACATGTTACTTTCTTCAAAAAAAATTATATGAATCTTAGTTAATCCTCGTTTGTTCGGCCTAATAAATCGGGATCACTAACCAATACAATGGAATCGGCCTGAAAACTGCAATAGAACTCCTTTGCCCAATAAATCATTTTATCCACTCTAGGACTACGAAAGTGTGTCCGCTAAGTTTGCAGAACAAAAAGCGGCACTCCGGTCACGGGTTATAAACCATTTTGGGTCACTTCAATAACTTTAAATTTATTTGACTATAATCTTGCAAACTTGAAGGAATATCTTCTAGTTACCGAATCCTAAATTTCAATAAAAACCTGTGGTTCTTCACAATATTTTGACCTCCGAAAATTACTTTTTTTACCACGGGCTGATTCACGAATCATTTGACCAGGAAACATTAACTGTTCACTCATTGACTCTGTTAACAATTTCTTGCAGTACTCCTAATACTCCGTGGGCGCTTATTAAGATTTTGTTGTTCGCATATATTTAAGGTTGTTAACGATGCAGTGGTTGATATTCATATCACATTCAAGACTAGGTGGGCCTATTACACATTAATTGCCTCCCAATATAACTTAAAATAGTGTTCATGCCAGTATGCAGTCCTGCTTGACTTTTTCCGATTTTAACTTCGTCAATTTCTTCTTCATTTACTTGGACATTCGCTCTTTGGTTCTAATTACTACATATAGCTCTTTCTAAGTCTTCAGTGCTATCGTGCTAACGATTTTATACTCCTTAATTATTGTATTACTTACTTTTACTGATACCCACTTAACGAGTAAAAATATATGAACTTTGATCTGTGTCAGTCACAGTACATAGAGAACTAATTTTTAGTTTCTTCTTGTGTGAAATGGTTAGTCATCTATATCTCCGAATGTGGCTGCGAAGCACAAAACTACCTATTACTAGTAAAAGCGCGGAGGACGCGCGATTGCTGCAAACTCATTAATTTGTAACGGACGCGCCGCTTTCAGCCTCGTTCTGCACCTCCGCGATCTTATTGACTTTTGCCGTTTTACACAACTGCAAACAGAATATTTCTTGACGTTAACACTACTTTTCCCAATGCGACCGTAAAATAGCATTGCGTAAAGTGAGTAAAATATACTTTATCCTATAATAATCAACTGTAAATGAAGAGAAAGGATCAAAATAAACATTAATCTGTTTTATTTACTCGATTTAGCTAAACTTGATTGTGTAAAACGAACTAAGTAAATAAGACCACTTTACACATCATTTTATCCCTCATATTGTTTGTGAATAATAAACAAACCTAATTTTGACCGCTATTTACGAAATACGCCTAGGCAGTATAAGGTGACCTAAGTATACTTTGATTTATTTACACCGAGTATTCATGTCAAATGTTGTTTTTGCAAAAAGGTTAAACTGTACTTTAACCATAATTTGTAAAACGATTTTTACTTTCCACTATTCTTAATAAGATAAAGTAAAATTAAATCATTTTTAACAATAGAGTTGTGAGTTGTAGTATATTTTGATCAAGTTTAACCCTTTTACACAAACGATATCTCGGCAACCAGTTGTCGTAGCGCTATGAGAGTCGAAACAAACGATGTAGTATTGTCAAATTTACACTATGGTAGAAAAATCCATAATTTGGACAAACTCGACTTTAACCGTTTTACACTGGAGGCACAGATTTTACAATATCTATGTTTCACATCAGAAAAAAAAAATGAAATTAATATTATTTGTTTCACAAATGCCCGATACATTAAAAGTACATACCGGAGGCTATAACACTTCAGACATAATATAGCGTGTCCTAAAATTCTGAATCGCCCTATGAGGTTTTTTTGTAATAAGGGTAACCTTGGAAAAGGATGCTTGTACCTATATACCATAGAGCGATTCACGATTTTTACTGCGCAGAACCGCATTCGTAAACTAACGACGAAAAATTTCTATGAAATTGGGGTCATTATCCCAAGAAAAATCTTAATAGCGCCATTTAGTAATTTTTTTAAACGGGACAGCGCGACCTAGCGATACGTAACTAAATAAAAACCGGCCCAGTGCGTGCTGGACTACACATAATGGAGGGGTCCGTGAAACCTTCAATGAAATAAGAAACGAACACCAAAAGGTCGTATCTAACGCCTATGGAAGCAGTTTTTTGGAGATAACACAAAAATGGCTAAACCGATAATGTTCAAAATCATTTTCGTAGAAGTATGTAATAAGGCGCATCTTCCCAATTTTATTTTTATTTTTTGGACTTACGGTTCAAAAGTTACAGGGCACAATTTTTCGGACTTTCGAAGCGAGTGTTTCTGAAAATATTCAATATGTTCAAAGAAACCTCGATGTTATTTTTAAAGACCTATCGATTGATGTGCAAATTTGCAAAATGATGATATTAGGCACATTTTTTAATTTTTTTATATATGTATGGGGCGCCCCGGGTCATTCATTATTCCAAAAAAATATTGATTGATAGCGCGATTCAGGATTTTTTCTGCACATAACAAGGCCATCTTGCGGGAGATTCGTTAACTATACATAAGCTCCACGAATTTGAGGCGAATTTTTACTGCTCCAAGCAACGCCATCTAACGTACAATTTGTAAACTAAATTTTCATGCCATTTGGTAACTAGCCCCACAATATGAAAAAGTGCAAATATGTAAGTCTAATAACTTTTGTTTTGAAATTAAATCATCTTTTCAAACATGCCTTTATAATGAAGGTTTCCGCAATCGAGTTTTTCACTAGATGGCAGCACCGTGGCGACAGGTCTAGCTGTCACAATCCACCAATCATGTTTAACCATAAATTTTTTGATTGGTGGATTTTGACAGCTACTGCCAAAAAGACCTGTCGTCATGGTGCTGCCATCTAGTGAAAATCTCAATCGCGGAAACCCTCATTAAATCAGTAAACGATAATTTCCACAGTTCTTTAAGCTATAAATTAAAAATAAATAAACGTAAATTGCGTTGAATCGATTTTATCTTATCTATCAGCGTCACTCAAACGTCAAGTTTTTTTTTTTTGGCGGGAACGTTGAAAGAGAAAGGCGCGTTGGTGAAAATATTTTTTTCAAATTAATTTTAAGTTGTAAATTTGAACATTTCTTTGTATATTTTTTATGTAAAATAGTTTCTATAGTGTTAGTTTTGTAAATAATTAGTTAGTGCGTTTCCCCATAATGGGGAAGCGCACAGGGCGTAGCGGCCGTAAACGTTCGCGCGTTGCGGTTGAGACACCATTGCAAGGGATGGATCAGGACTTACCTTCTTCATATTCATCGTCGTCTTCATATTCTGATGCAGAAAACGCAGAAAACAATGAACGGCCTTTAGCTAAGAAACGGGACAAGGACAGCAAGGATAAGTACACACCGTATAAAGCAGGGAACTATCACAGGTTGTATGATGAAAACTCACAAAAGAAAGAATTTATTGTCTTCCTCAATCGCGAAGAAGATAATACTAAAATTACATAAAGCTCTATAAATGGAGTACGCTTCGCCTCATCTTTCCAAACAAAAAAGTCTGCCAAAATCTGAGGGGGGCGAGGTAGCACGCATGTGAAGTTTTCTAGTCAAAGGTACATCATTGTCGGTTGTTAATACAGTTTATTTCTAAATGATTTTTTATGGCAGCAACGCTTTATTGACAACCGACAAAGATGTACCTTTGACTTGAAAACACCAAACATATTTGACATATTATTTTTATACTTCATAACACTAAATGGAGCAATAGATAGTCGACTGTACACGTGTTAACATATGGTTCATTATTGGATGCAGTCTTTGGAAATGTCAAACAAAAAAGCCAAGGATCATTTTTGATTGTATTTTCAAACAAAATATAGAAGACAGCAATCCTTAAGCGCATTAAATATGGAGAAGTGTCAAACGTCAAATAGTTACTGCCCGTCAGAAAGAAAACGATTGTCTTTGAATCGATTCTGTAAACGAAGCTTGATTTTCGATTTAGGTTAAATCTTTTATTACGAAAGTAATGGTAAATAAAGTAAAACTGTACTTACATCTGAAATGGTATTTAATCTTTTTGTAAACTAGACGAAATATAACATTTTTTACATCCAAAAACAGCGCATAAGGGCATTTTCACGGAGCTTGTTATCCATCGACAGCGATGACGAAAATGGCGTGGCATCGATTATTGAAATAGTTTTTATAGATGTACTAGATTTTCCGCCAATACTTTTGACAGAGGGGAAATGATACTCAGGGCCTCTCCTGGTTTAGAACTCTCTGTAAAATTATGGACAAAGATAGGTTGGCCTTATCTAATGGCATCAGAAAACATTGCGTCTCAGGTGTGATGCATCTGAGGTCAATTAATGCCTTCAAAATTGGAATTACTTTTGACGTTCCTAATAATGCAAATGTTTTTCTTAAAAATGATAAGCTTCTCAACGAATTGGGGATGGTTGCTTCAATACCGGCTGCAGAAACTGAAGTCACAGGGGTACTAACATCGGTCCCTTGCGATTATTCTAACAAAAAAATATTTCAACTTATTGCCTCTAGTAAAAAAGTAATCAGTGTGAGACGTTTTATGCGACGGGTCAAGGATGCTCAGGGTGTTGCATCAGTTGTTCCGACACAAACAGTTGCTGTTACCTTTGCTTCAACGCAACTACCTGAATATGTTACATTAGATCACTGGAGACATGAGGTTGGGGTCTATGTTCCTCCTGTAAAACAGTGCTTGAGGTGCATGAAGTTCAACCATTGCTAAATTTTGTAAGAACAATGAAGTCTGCTCAATTTGTTCAGGAAATCATAATTTTAAGGCATGCGACAAGTCCAAAACTCAATGTGTCAATTGTGGTGGTGAACATGTAGCAATCTCTGCGACATGTCCACTCAAAAAACAAAAGATTGAAGAAAACAAAATAAAAGCAAGGGATGCAAGATATTCTGATCTTTTTAATGCAGTTGCATTTCCGCAACTAAACTCAAAATACGTAGATACTCAAATATCCAATCTAATTAAATCTGACAAATTTATGAATATTTTAGTGGAAGCTATGCTCGAAATATGTTCAAAACCTGAAGTACCAAAAAATTCTAAAAGCATTAGAGAAGTTTTAAATAGCACTTTTAAGAAAAAAACACCTTAATTTTTTTTTTTTTATGGATACATTACATATAGTGCAGTGGAACGCTCAAAGTTTAATAAGTAATAGGCTAGTGTTAACAAAATTTTTATATGATAACAACATACATATTGCTATAATTTCTGAAACATGGTTAAAACCACAACAATTTTTCTCTATCAAAGGGTACAATATTATCAGAAATGATTGTGGTAACAATCACAATGGTGTTGCAATCTTAATTCATAATATTATAACATATTCACACATTACAACTCATTTTGATAATTCTTTACAAAATATTTGCATTAAAATAAAAATTAATAATAATGAATTCAGTGTCGTAAGTTTTTACAGTCCGTCTAATTCGAATCCATCATTTGATAAAAATAATTTAGATAATTTGATTAAGTCCATTCCTAAACCTATGATATTTGGAGGCGATTTTAATGCTCATCACATGTCTTGGGGATGTGTTGACACTTTGTCACGAGGTAAAGATGTCTTGGATGTAATCGATGAGAATGATCTTGTTCTTTTAAATAATGGTAGTCCCACTACAATTGGCTCTTCATCTTGGCGGCCTAATGCCCTTGATTTAACTTTTGTTTCTCCATCTTTGGCACTTTCATGTGATTGGTCTGTTTATGATTATCCTCTAGGTAGTAGTTATCATTTGCCTGTAATGATAAAAATTGTTGTTAGAAATGAAAGTAATTTATATAATAATATACAATGCAACAATGTACATTTGCCATTTTACCCAAATTACAAACTTGTGAATTGGAAAATATACAGTCAATTAATGGATTCAAATTTAAACAGTGTTGACTTTAGTGCTCTGTCTTCAATAGACTCCTACAATTTATTTTGTAACATAATACATTCTGTTGCTAAACAGTCTGTTCCGCAACTAACCTCCTCTAATATATGTAACAATCTTGTTAATCCTTGTTTACCAAAACATTCTAAGTATCCTACATTACCATGGTGGAACTCAAAGTGCTCAGAAGCTGTTCAAAATTCAAAAAATGCTTATATACATTTTAAAAACAACTCCTCTGAGGAAAATTATATTGAATTTAAGAGATTGCGAGCTTTGAAAAAACTTGTACTTAAAACAGAAAAGAGTAACAGCTGGATTGAATTGTGCAATTCATTTAATAGATGTACCCCGCTGTCATTAATATGGAAGTGCATGCGTAAATTTAATAAAACATTTACTTTTAATAATTCTGCTGATGATAGTTGGATTCCTGATTTTCTATGTAAATACACTCCTGACTTTGTTATGAATGACCCTATTAATTGTATTAATAATGAAAATAATGCTAATAATTACTTGACTGATTCATTTTCTTTGCAAGAGCTTCATTCTGCGTTGTTTTCTAGAAGGGATACATCATTTGGGCTAGATGGGATTCCTTATATTCTTTTGAAAAAACTAACCTCAAATTGTCTCAAAATCTTTTTAGACATACTTAATCGTCTGTGGAAGGAAAACTTTATACCTGATGAATGGAAAAGGGATTGTTTGGTACCAGTTTTAAAACCTGGTAAAGATAAATTGCTTCCTGATTCGTATCGACCCATAGCTCTTACGTCTTGTATTGGAAAGATATTTGAACAGCTTTTAAAACAACGTTTAGAATTTTATGTAGAACAAAATAGTCTTTTACCTTACAATCAATTTGGTTTTCGCAGAGGTCGGTCATCTCGTGAAAGCATTTGTCAGTTTCTACTAGATGCACAACACAGTTTATCGAATAATCTTAATCAGTATCTTTTATCCGTTTTCTTTGATATTGCTGGTGCTTTCAACAGTGTCAATATTTCAGTTCTCTGTAATGAGCTGTCAGTGTTAGGGATACCTGGAAAAATAATAAACTGGATACAAGCATTTTTGACCAATAGAAAAGTATTTGTTAAATTTAATAAACATTTGTATGGTCCAAGATGCTCCTCGTTAGGAGTGTGTCAAGGAGGAATTTTATCCCCATTAATTTTTATTTTATATATCAGGCGATTAAATCTTCTTCTGGGGCCAAATGTGAAAAACTTACAATATGCAGATGATTTAGTAGTTTATGTATCAGGAATGGATTTAAATCAATTAGCTTCTACTGTAAATGATGCACTTTTTAATTTAATTCAATAGTACTTTTCCTACCTTAATTTAGATGTTAATCCAACTAAGTCTAAAGTCTTTGTTTTCGGCCGTAAATGTGTTGCCGTACCTAATATTGTGTACAATGGTATTCCACTGCCTATATCTTGTGATGTAAAATTTTTAGGTGTAACTTTTACTCCAAAGCTCTCATGGACTAAATACATTAATAGTATAACATCAAAGGCAAACAAAGCGTATAATGTACTAAAATCAGTTTGTGGGACTACGTGGGGAGTAGATCCCAAAATATTATTAATTTTATACAAGTCTCTTGTTCGTAGTCACTTCGAATATGGCTTTCTTTGTTTTGCTGGGGATAGTAAATTGGTCAATAGTTTGGATAAAATACAAAACAAATGTATGCGCACAATACTAGGTGCTTTTAAAACAAGTCCCATTGCTGCTATGCAAATTGAAACAAAACTTCCTCCCATTCATGTTAGATTCCGTTATTTGAAAGAAAGATTCATTTTGAAGCTTCACAGTTTGCCTAAAAATACTCTTCTTACCAATTTAGCGGCTTCTCAATCTGCTTCTTGTAAGAGGCATATGTTTGTTTTGCAAGATTTTTCTTCTTTTTTTCATTCTCTTCAAGAGTTTAAAATACATTTAAATGATGATGTTCTTCCCTGTTATGCAGGCACATTCCAAAGTAAATATTCTGCAATGAATATTGTAATTGATTCAAACTTGACTTCTAAGGAGGAAGTTTATCTATTATTGTCAGAATGGTCTAATTATAAATTTGTTTATACTGATGGTTCCAAAAATAATGATGCTGTTTCGTTTGCAATTTATCAGACTGATGTCAATATGGGAGTGGGGTATAAGATCAATAAATATGCTAGCATCTTCACCGCTGAAGCAACAGCCATCCTTTTTGCTTTAAAACATATTAAGGAGAGAAATCAATTCACCAAAAATTGGGTAATAGTCAGTGATAGTATGATATGAGTGTCTTAAAAAGCTTATCAAGCAACAAAATTAATGCTAACACTAACTACCTTATTTTTGCTATTAAAGAATTATGGTGGGAATTAACATTAACTGATACTGTAGTACAATTCGTGTGGGTACCTTCTCATATAGGAGTCGTAGGTAATGAAAATGCAGATTTTCTAGCGAGAACTATTGTTAATATGTCTGATTCATCTTCGAGTTTAGCCATTAAGGATTTGGATGTGGCTTTGCCGTATACGGATATAATATCTAACCTAAAAAAACGCATGATTAGTCATTGGGGAAGGCATTGGTATAATTGTACAGAAGTAGAAAATAAGGCTCATATATATTCTTTGCTAGATGTTCCTGTTAATAGTACGCCGTGGTTCTCCAAGTTTAAAAATTTTCGACACAGAAAGTTCTACACTACAATAACTCGAATGCGCATTGGTCATTATTGCTTAAATTTCCATCTTCATCGAAAAAATATAGTTCCCTCTCCTTATTGTGATCGTTGTCAAATGCAAGAAGCTCAGTCTTTGGATCACATCTTTTTCGTTTGCCCGTCCTTCGGCATTCATGGGGTCAGGACAACTTAGTCAGATTCAACCCCACAAAGACACAAGTTTGCGCGTTCACCGCTAAGAAAACCCCATTTACTGTGGCCCCTCAGTTCCAAGGCACAACCCTTACAATGTCAGGGAGTATTGGGATCCTCGGTGTGGACATTTCCAGTGACGTCCAATTCCGTAGTCACCTTGAAGCGAAGGCCAAGCTGGCATCCAAAAAGCTCGGTGTGCTCAATAGAGCGAGGCGATACTTCACTCCGGGGCAGAGACTGCTCCTATACAAGTCGCAAGTCAGACCCCACATGGAGTACTGTTGTCACCTTTGGGCGGGACAGAGCCGGATCTAGGGGGGGGCAGACCGGGGCCCATGCCCCGGGCGGCAAATTTTGGGGGCGGCAAATTCGAACTTTCTGACAGACGAATACCTGTCTCATCATCGCTCATCATCAACGCAACCTGGACCACTGAGACAGGTGTACATTCGCAGGGCGCGTAGGCGCAGGTCAACAACCACGCTCGCCCGCGGGAAATGAAACGCGCTCCCACTTGAGGGCGATTAGGGCGCGTGTCGACGATGCCGCCCCCGCGCCTCTGCGCTGTGTATACGACACGCGTAAAGCTCGCCACCGCGCCGCCGCCCCACTGCGCTGTGTATGCGAGAAACAAATGACCGCGGCGGCGGCGCGGTGGCGGTCTTTTTATGCATATCGTATACACAGCGCAGAGGTACGACGGCGGCGCGATGACGGCGCGGCGGCGGTATCGTGTACATGATACCCACAGTAGCAGCAGCGGCGGCGGCGCGGGGGCGGCATCGTCTGCACGCGCCCTTAGCCTGCGTGTGAAAAAGATGAAGGTATATGAATAGATAGAACCATAGAATGGTAACTCCTTCATCGGTATCTCTCAGGGCCATGTGTTGTTTCAAACATCTACAAAACACCTGTTTCTGTCAAAAAATCTGTGTGTCAAAAACCAGCGTACCAATCCCTCCTACTCATGAAGTAGGTACTCTTACCAGGGGGGTTTCACTACGCAGTTTAGGTATATTTGGCCGGCGCGCCTCCCGGGCAGGCGTATGGCAGTGGGCTGCCGCTCGGCTCGCACGATAGTCGTGTCACGTGGCGCTCGCGAAATATTGAAAATACACGATGGCTCCGAAACCTAAATCTCGATCTAATCCGTATAAAAGATATCTTTACGGATGTCTGAATAAACGGAAGAACAAGGAAGCAGAAATAACATTTTTAAATTCCGGACGATATTGAAAGGTCCCGAAGTCCTTACTTAGTAATATTTAAAATAAACATCCTTAATCTATTGAATATTGCTGGTTGAACAGAAACAATATTAGGAACTGACCGACATATTTTCAAAGGAATACGGCTGTGGCATACCTACTTCCGTGAGAATCAGACATAATCTTTATAAAAATTTCTATCTCCGGATAAAAATTTCATGTTTACAGCATCAACGTTTGTAATCTAATTATATAAAAGAAGAAACTGACTGACTGACTGACTGACTGATTCACTGACTGACTGACTGACTGACATATCAACACACAGCCCAAACCGCTGGATCTAGAGATTCCAAATTTGGCACGTAGGTTTCTTATAAGGTCTAGGGATGCACTAAGAAAGTATTTTTCAAAATTCACCCCCTAAGGGGGTAAAATGGGGGTCCAAAATTTGTATGGCGAATCAAGATTTGTTAGACTATTTTATTCGAAACTTCACAGGAGTATTCCTAACGATAAATGAGTAAACATGTGTTTCAGGTTTTTTAATAATTCAACTCCTATACGGGGCAAATGTGGTCACAAAGTCTGAAAATCAACATGGGTATCGTATCCTTTTTGAGTACTTATAGTACGCGACCGAAGCCGCGGGAAAAGGCTAGTTCCTACATATTTATCTTAAAAATAATAAATCAGGAGGTATAGGTACAAAAACTTGTCAGGTGATAACCCTCACAGCTCGGTCATAAAACTGCGGCGCGTAAAGAAGATTCACGGTTCGTGCGCGGCTATAAATTTCAATTTTGCTTGCAGGCGGCGAGTATAGGTATAATTTTATACCTAAATCTGACTTTTGTGAAGGAGTGAATTTTCTGTACGGTAGTACTATTAGTTATTCTGTGCTCTTACTAAGTAAGTATTTTATCGTATCTTGTAAAATCTTAATAGTATGTTTCCCAGTAATTTATTGAAAAAAAATAAAAATATAGTAGGTACTTACAATATAGTTTGGGTCTTTTAAAAATAGGGGTCTTCTAAATTAAGTATTGGATAAAATCAATAGTTACGTAAATAATCGCTTCGAAATTTAAAAAAAGCGTTCCGTCCTCTTAACTTTTGAACCCTGGGCTAAAAAAATATGGAAAATTCATGGATGTCAGTCTAAATAAGAATTTTCAATGCAAACTGTATATAATATAATTGGTTGAGCCGTTTTTAAGTTATCGCAAAACTTGTAATTTCATGGCAAAATACCCTAAAAAAGATTTTATGAATAGGTGTAAATATTGTGACGGGCCCGCAGCTACGGAACCCTACATTAGTCATGGCCTGACATACTCTTGGCCGGTGTTTATTAAAATGATTTTAAGGGAAAGGGAAACTATGGTAGCCGAATAAAACATGTGAATAAATTTGCCCTGTCACCATAGATAACAGTTATTTATTATACAAGGGGGCAAAGTCGATGTTTATTCTCTCGTGCTTAATTGAGACCCGATCTACCGAAACATTCCAAAATTGAGCCACGAGCGTAGCAAGTTGTTCAAAAAATGGAATCGAGCGTACGAGGGCCTAAAGGCAAGAGAGATTGAACAAACTTTTCTGCCGAGTATAATACAAAAATTTTCACCACACAAAATATAAGTTATAATTGAAAATCATCTCTTTAAAGTCCATCCTGCCAGATAACGTGAAAAAGCAAGTCAAAACTTGTACCAAATTACTTTCCCCACATGTGGATAAAATGCGTTTTTCCCCATCCGTTTTCAAGGGATAAAGAGTGCGTTTTCGAGGTGGAGTGGTGAAAAGCAACTTTTACTGTTTGTTGCGTAACTTGTATGATTGTGTGCACGTATTTACAGGAACGCTCACTACACTTAATCTGCGTAATGGACCGGGCGGCCACAGTATGATCAGTTAGGTACCTCATCGAGGAGCATTTTGGAACTTGGACTTATTCATCGAAAATAAAAGTTTTGTAGGTCACAAATCACTTGGTCGGCGGACAGCCCTCAGCCTGGTCCGTTTCGTTTCGTGTTTTTACTTCATCACTCATCAGGGTAGCAGGATGAAACCAACCTTATTTGATAGGTAAAGTGATGCTCTTTCAATATTTTTTGGCAGGCCAGCCCTCAGCCTGGCCCGTTCCGTTTTCGGTCACTTTTAGTGGTGCAATTTTTGGGGCGCTTTCCGTCTGAAGCCGAAATTTACGGCCCTATATTAATAAAATTTGGTGTGTGAGTGGCTTTTATAACTCGCCATATATTGCAGCATAAGAATTATTGTTAAAACATTTTTATTTTTAAAATTTTATAGTAAATATCCTCCTAAATATTAATATATCCTCCTAAGTATAAAAAAAAAATAGTTACATGTATGGAGTGCCCCATTAACTAATTAAAAATTTTCGGCATTTGTTTTTGTTTTATTCAACCATTACAATAGTTACATGTATGGAGTGCCCCATTAAAAAATGTTTTTTAAAATAATTCTTATGCTCCAACATATGGCGAGTTATAAAAGCCACTCACACACCAAATTTTATTAATATAGGGCCGTAAATTTCAGCTACAGACGGAAAAAGCACCCCAAAAATTGTGCCACTAAGAGTATCCAAAAACGGAACGGACCAGGCGGAGGGCTGTCCGACCAAGAAATATTGAAAGAGCATCACTTTAGCTATCAAATGAGGTTAGTTTCATCCTGCTACTCGATGAGGTAAAGCCACCCCAAACATTGCACCACTAAAAGTGTCCGAAAACGGAACGGACCAGGCTGAGGGCTGTCCGACCAAAAAATATTGTAAAAGCATTATTTTAGCTATCAACTAAAGTTGGTTACATGTTACTCATGCATGAGGTAAAAATACCCCAAAAATTGCACCACTAAAAGTATCCGAAAACTGAACGGACCAGGCTGAGGTCTGTCCGACCAAGTAATTTGTGAGCTATTAAACTTGTGCTTTTCGATTAATAAGGTTCCAAACTGCTCCTCGATGAAGTAAGTGATCATACTGTGGCCGCCCGGCGGTCCATACCATATAACTACGACGCACGGGGGCGCAGAAAAGGTTTAGATAGAGCGATTTTTTGTCCGTATTTGCCGTATAATTAAGTTATCCTAATCATAAGTATTCGAAAAAAAAGACTTAACACATAAATAGCAACGCTAGACTGGTCGTTGTGGCGTTCTTTCTGTTAATATTTAGACCTATATATGACTAGTAGAAGTAGTAGGCGTCTGTTGGTCAAAAGTATATGATACTCGTAGTTAATAATTAAGGAAAAAATAGAATACATATCAAATAAATGCAGGGGTGGGGGGCGGCATTTTTCAGATTTTGCCCCGCCTCGAAAAAGTTCTAGATCCGGCGCTGGGGCGGGAGCACCTGGATACCAGCTTGGGCCCTTTGACTCGGTGCAAAGGCGCGCTGTGCGGATCGTCGACGATCCCAAACTCACGAGCGATATTGAACCTTTGAGTCTTAGGAGGGACTTTGCCTCCTTATGCGTGTTCTATCGCTTGTACAATGGGTTGTGCTCTGAAGAACTGTTTGATATGATGCCCACGGCAGCTTTTTATCACCGCACCGCTCGCCGCCGGCAGGGTGTTCATCCCCACACCCTGGAGCCCAATGGGTCGCGCACAGTACGATTTAAGAGGAATTTCCTCCCACGAACGCTGCGGCTGTGGAATGAACTCCCTGCCGAGGTTTTCCCAGTGGGCTACAGTATGAGGTTCTTCAAAAAAGGAGTGTATAGGTTCCTAAAGGGTAGGCAACGCGCATGTAAATCCTCTGGGGTTGCAGGCGTCCATAGGCTACGGTAACTGCTTACCACCAGGCGGGCCGTATGCTTGTTTGCCACCGTCGTGGTATAAAAAAAAAAAAAAAAAATTCAGCGCCTTGTGCTGATGGACGAGCTGCTTAATGTTTACGGAGCACCTAATTTAATCCCGCCTCTGGTAACAGATTTGTTAAGGGAGAATACAACTTATATGTCTTTGTATAAATTTGTACATAATACTGTAAATATGTTGTAAATATATGAATAGAACTTTTAATTTTAGGTTCTAAATGCGGTCAACGCATTAAGTGTTAATTTATACTTAAACCAAATATTAATATTTTTTACTAGTATATTTCAGGATTTGACTACTTGGATAAGACAATAATAAAACAGGACTATGAGAAATATGTAATAATGGATTTGACTAAATACATGGGAGAGACACATTTTACCGGAAATTGTATGAAAAAGATAAAAGTTACTGAAGACATTGAACTTGGAATTGACCTAATATGAATAGTATATACTGAAGATGTTAATCGGATTGAACTCATTAAAAGGAAAAAAAACTACTTATGACGAGGCAGTATGGCTTAGTGCTTTAGCCTGTCCAATAGGACGAAAGAAAAAAAAAAAAAAATCAAACGTCAAATGTCATAGTCATATTCACGTTGTTTATGTTGTGCTACGAAAATAAATTTAATAAATTGTTTTATACGGAGCTCTACATAATTTAGAACATGGCTAACCTTTTATTAAGTCCATCAGAGAAAATATTTATTCTACACGGCGTACAAGTAAGATTTTATTCCTAACCTAGTCAAAACATGAAATAGAGTTTTTTATTTATTTAGTCATTAACATTACTTAACTCATTAGTAGCTAACCTAATCTTCACTTTTACTAGCGTACTTAACTCTCTAAACCTCAGATTTTCCATTTATGAAACAAAACAAGTCTGAGTGACCATTTATATCTAAATTACAGGATGATTATCGTTCAGATGGGCGATCAAACATTGATTATAGGCCTATGGAGTTAGAAACTGATGTTGTCAGCCACGCAAGCGGATCGGCCAGGCTTCGTTTAGCAAATACAGATATACTAGTTGGTGTAAAAACAGAAATTGATGTACCAAAACCAGACAAACCAGACTTGGGAAAAATTGAATTCTTTGTTGATTGGTGAGTTTCTTTGCAAAGCCGTTTGCCGCGCGAGGCAGCTCGGCTAGTGTGGACGTGCCTCGCCCGAGGCATTGCGGCCGCGCGTGCGTTTGGCTTGACCGAGGCACGTCCACACTAGCCGAGCTGCCTCGCGCGGCATAGATATATTCGACAATATCTATAATACTTAAGACATACACAGAATACGTCTGTCACACCATTACACAAGATGGTGTAATGGTGTAACAGACGTATAATAAAACTTACTAAAAATCAAGATTTCTTGTTTTATGATATGCCTAATAACAATAAATATATAACTTAACTTTTAAGAGCTACAAATATTCGGTAAATATTCGGCAGTTTTACCGAATAATTCGGCCAAATACCGAACATTGATAAACATGCCGAATATGCAGAATACCGAATATTCAGCACATCTGTAATGATTAGGTTACTTTAAAATAACAATTTTAAGAAATAAATATTATTTGTTTTAAATTTTAGCTCTGCAAATGCAACTCCAGAATTTGAAGGTCGCGGAGGAGAACAACTTGCCAACAGCATAGCTAACCTCATGCAGCGAGCATATCATTCCTCACAAACGTTTGATCTCAAACAATTGTCCATTCTAAAAGGAAAGCAGTGTTGGAAACTATACATTGATGTTTTGGTAAGAATTTAGATGATGGTGACGCATAGCCTCGCGAGGAAATTGCCGCGCGAGGCAGCTCTGCTACTGTGGACGTGACTCTGCCGAGGCAAATCCTGCCGCGATGCCTCGGGCAAGGCATGTCAACACTAGCCGAGCAGCCTCGCGAGGCGGTGCGTCAGGTGTGGACACGCCTAATGGTTTTTTCAAAGATGGTGTAGCTGAAAATGCTCTTTCATACTCTTGTTGATTGGAGTGGCTTATTCAAGCATACAATTACAACCCTAAGCAGGCTCTCAGTTTATAATCACTTTCTTGAACAGTCAGCAGCAGAAGTAGCTACGCGGGTGTTCAAAATGTTCTAGGCTCAACTTTATTGTTAAGATAATTAGAAGTACGCCTTAAACTAAGAACTCGCGATTCTTACAAACGAATTTACCAGTATAACAAGAACTCCTTTCAGAACTCTTTCAGGCCTTCTGATTCTCGAACCCCCTGGTCAATCCAATACCAAGATTGAATGGGATGGTCTTATTAAACTTTCAATAGGTATGACAGAGAAGGCACTATTATCGTTGGTCATTGTTATAATCTCACATTGTGACTATTGCTTACTTCCAAAAGGCCTTAAGTACAATATAAACGTTTGTGACCCTCCACCGCTTTTTGAAGGGGAACAAAGAAACCGACTAAATTATGTAGGCTAGCTAGGTATGCTATCAGCCGTCTTGAAATGAGTTTCTAAATTAGTCGCGTTGCGTGTATTCCGTCCTTCTTGGGTGTACGTGTGTTTCATCTCTAGATATAACACTGCTCATATTTGCAATTTCAGATTCTTGAAAGTGGTGGCAACCTGTGTGACGCAGTGTCCCTAGCCGTTAAAGCGGCCTTGTTCAACACGAGAATCCCTCTTGTCAAAGCAGCCTTGATGGACGGGGGAAATGTAGACTTGCAGCTCTCTGACGATCCCTATGATAGTAAACTGCTAGATGTTGGAAGTGCTCCACTCTTGGTATATAATTTTATATTAGTTACCAAGGACAATTTAATACCTGGACTCACGCAACAGGAGCAGTCCACGGAATGCCCGAACAAGTCTGAGTTATGAACACTTTGTTCGGCGATTTGACCCTGTGAATATAACTCGGCTAGCTCACAGATAGCCCGAATTTTAGAGGAATGCGATTTTGTATAGACATCAGTCCACGTATTATATCGTCCTTGTTGCTTACTTAGAATGGGGAAGGCAACTGTCAAAGGTATTGCCATATAGCGCCAGCACAGGCCCTGTCGCTAGTTTTTTTCTATAGGATTTGGTTTTTAACCCTTCGACCGCCAAAGACGTCAAATCACGCGCACGGAAAGTCGTGCCCTCAGCGCCAGCACGTGATATCGCGTCAAAATATAACCGGTTTCAAGAGCACGATTTTTCCGTCCGATGCATGGCGGTCAAAGGGTTAAAAGACCATAATTTACGTCAAAAAATTATATAACAAAAAACTATACTTTGACACAATGGGGAAGGCCGGTGAAAACTTAGTGTAGAGGGCGCTGTTTCAAATTCCATACGAGAGAAATAGGCAAAAGATGAATGGTCCTTAACAATGTACTGAAACTATATACAGTCAGAAGGCTTTTCTTAGGGAAAATTCTTCCCTGTAGCTTTATTCTACAGTATTTTAACCTTTTGAACGCCAAGCGTTGAGCAAAAATGACGCGCCACCGACGCCACGTAATCGCGTTTTGTCAAGCGAAATTGAACTTTGCGGAAGCCCGCATAGGTCCCTATTGCATTACAAATCCTGTCGGCTGTAGCCGTCGTTGGCGTCCATGGCACAACTTTTTGATGTCGGCCACAGCCGACTGTGGCGGTCAATAGGTTAATTTTAGAGTATTTCGGAAACCTAGCAACCTAGTAACGTAGCAAATCATAGGGTCTCCGCCCGTTCTATTGGTAGGACTGACTGTACAACCTATGATGGCGTCATCTGTAAAAACCTTGGAACGAC
Source organism: Pammene aurita (assembly GCA_947086415.1). Taxonomy (NCBI): domain Eukaryota; kingdom Metazoa; phylum Arthropoda; class Insecta; order Lepidoptera; family Tortricidae; genus Pammene; species Pammene aurita. The sequence goes on along the minus strand of OX352296.1, from coordinate 12,302,371 downwards.
CAACACCATTCCAAATGTCTTAAGCTTCTGGAATTCTTCCAGAGCCTCTTTATTTGGGCTTCAATTTTAACATTTTATTGTTTTAGTTATTTTAAATATCCATGTCGTCGCGCTGGTCGATCTCACTGAACTTATGAAAAACTATTTTTAATTCAAAGGTAACCTTATGTAAAATCGGAGACAAATGCGTCGTCGACCCATCAGCCGAAGAGGAGAGCTGCAGCGTCATCTCGCTCGTAGTCGGGGTTTCAGGCAACCCCCGTTACTACACCAAGGAGCCTGTAGAAGCACCCGGAGGCGGCAAGGCGACAACCATTGCCATGAACGGCCCGGGCAGCGTCGCGCCGAAGACGCTTAAGGATGCCATCAACCAGGGAATGTAAGTGCTAGATTGTTCGGATTTGCCTTGTGGTGGAATTATTGGGAAACTTGTTGGTGAAAATATGTGATCTTAATCTTATGGCTCTACTAAGAAGATTGTGTCAAATATTTTTGCGGGCTTCGTTAAGTAAGATATTGTAGGCGATTGCACTACACCAGAGAAGCTTGGGGCAAAGGCAATCCAGAGAGAATCAGCCTTTTAACTCCCTCGTACGACACGACAGAAACTTTTTCTTTTATTTGGCTGAGATATGTGAGCCTGGGCCTTCCTCTGCCTCTTTTCCCCTCAATCTTGCCCTCCAGGATGTTTAAAAAGAATCTGTCGTGCCGCATCAAGTGGCCAACCATCTTGCCCCTTCTGTTAGCTATTGTGTCTAACAGGCATCTCTTCTCTCCTGCCATGCTCAAGACCTCTTCGTTCGTCTTCCTTTCTGTCCAGCTAATCCTTAGCATCCTCCGCCAACACCACATTTCAAAGGCCTCCAATCGCTCTCTGTCCCGTTGTGTTAGCGTCCACGTCTCACACGCATATAAAGCGATGCTCCAGATATACACCTTAACTAAGCGTTTTTTGACATTCTTCGAGATGTGTGCTTTGAGCAGGTGTTTTTTGCTATTGAATGCTTTTTTAGCCATTGCAATCCTCTGCTTGATGTCCGCCGTGCATCTGGAGTCATTGGTAATAATACTTCCTAGGTATTTATATTGTTGGACTTGTTCTATTGCTGTGTTCTGTAGTAATATTGGATTGTGTAAAGATTGGTGTTTAGAGATGGTCAGAATTTTGGTTTTCTTACAGTTTATTTTGAGTCCGAATTGTGTGAAAATATCATTCATTTTTGAAACTAATAACTGTAGTTTGGAGTTAGTTTCGGCAAAAGCCGCAATGTCGTCAGCAAATCGGATAAATTGAATTTTCTCCCCATTAAATGTAACTCCTCCTAAATCTGACTCTACTATTTCTTGAATGGCATGTTCTATGAAAATGTTGAATATTAGCGGTGAGAGTGGACACCCCTGTCTTACTCCTTGGTTTATTTTGGCTTTCTCTCTCTCTTCTTCTATTTCGATGATTGACTCTTGGTTTTTGTATAGTTGGAATATAATCTTTCTATCTCTGTAATCGAGTCCAACATCACGGAGGATACCCATCATTTGTTTCCAGTTGACCTTGTCGAAAGCCTTCTCTAAATCTATAAAAGCTATGTGAGTGTCTAGGTTGAGATCTAGTCGCCTGTCTACTACTAGTCTAAGTGCTGAAATGGCCTCTCTGGTCCCTTTATTTTGTCTGAACCCATATTGATCCGGTCCCAGATGGTTTTCAGCTATTGGTCGTAATCTGTTCTGAATGATTTTAACTAGAATTTTTGAAGCTTGTGAAATGAGACTTAACGTCCGATGCTCTTCACACTTAAGGGTGTTAAGTTTTTTGGGCAGTGCAACTGTTTTAGTAATTAGAAAATCTGTTGGTAATTGTCCTGTGATATAAATGTTCTCTATTAATTTGAAAATTTCCTGTGTCATGGGTTCACATACAACGTATTTGATCATTTCTATATATACACGATCGTCCCCCGCTGCTTTGCCATTTTGGGTACTATTCAAGGCTTTGACAAACTCTTCTTTCAGGATAGCTGGACCTAACTCTTCCTTTTCTACTAATTCCTCTTCTTCTATATCATCTTCGTTCAATCCCTCCCCCTTGTAAAGTTCTTCTATGTACCTTTTCCATCTTCTGACTATATCACCGTTGTTTATTAAAACATTACCCTGTTCGTCTAAAATAGTATTACTTCTTGTAGTGTGTTTTTTATCTAGAGATCTAATCATATTATATGCTTTGTCCATCTGACCTTTTCGCATATATTTATCAATTGTTTCGCAAATATTTAATGTATCCTTCTCCTTACACTCTCGGCATTTACTTGTAATTTTATTGGATAGTCTTTTATATTCATTCACACTATTTTCATCGCATTTATTCCGGAGTTTTCTTCTTTCAATCATCAAATCTATAACTTCCTGGGTGAGCCAGTGTTTCCTTGGTACAATTTTCTGCATTTTCAAACATTCGTCGGCTGAGGATGTTAAAATGTCCCTCACTATTCCCCACTTATCATTGACACTAACATTATCATACATATCTGTTTTATTCTTGTATTCCTCTAGTTTATTACCTACTTTATTACTAAATTGCACTCTAATATTGCTATCCTTATCATTAAGTTTCTTGAGATCAAGTTTCTTTGTTTTGTGTCTCTTATTTTGTTTTCTGCCTTGAAACATATGTTTACTTAGTAATAAATTATGGTCTGTGTTGAGATCGGCTCCTGGCAGTGTTTTGCAAGATGTCACTTGGCGTCTAAATGCTGATTTAACTAATATAAAGTCCAATTGATAACGTCCAATGTCCCCGGGCATTTTCCATGTGTATAGCCGTCTTTTTGGTAGCTCAAAACAAGTATTGATGATAAATAAACTATTTTCTTTACAAAACTGTACCATTCTATCCCCTCTGGTGTTTCTCTGTCCCAACCCAAATTTTCCAACTATATTATCTTCTTCTCCCTCTCCCACTACTGCATTGAAATCCCCCATTACTATGAGATTATCTTTTTCTTTCACAGCGTCTAATATTGAGTCTAGAGAATTATACATTTCTTCAATTTCATCATCACCATGGCTGCCCGTGGGCATGTACACTTGCACTATTACTATATCTACGGGTTGAGCTTTAATCTTTACGGAAGTTATTCGGTCACTGTGATGAATAGTGTTATCTACTAGTTGGCCCCATTTTTTGTTTAATACTATTGCAGTTCCATTAGCACCTTGTATCTCTCCAGTGTATATAATTCTATAATCTCCATCCCAATAATCTCCACTTCCTCCCCATCTTACTTCGCTTAATCCTAGAATATCTATATTTAATCTTTCCATCTCCATCTTCATTTCTTCAATTTTTCCATCCACCAACATCGTCCTCACATTCCACGTCCCTATCTGGCAAGGATTTCGCAGGATGACGACCGATTCAGCCTTGCGTCTGAGCCTGCCGGACTCGGACCGCCACGGCATGTTGCTTCGTGGAAGCCCGTTGTCAAGAACCATATTATCATTGTTTGTCATACCCATTACTCCATATTTGAGGAAGTTAAGTGCGGTAGTATCCTCATTTGCTTTCCGCACCGCAGTTCAGAAGCCAACTTGTCGCCTTCTGATATCTGGTTACAGAAGCCCTTCCGGAATCCATTTCTTCGGCCTTCTGCCAGTACTAGTATCACCGCTGCCTGATACTAGGGGAATGCTTATTTAATGGCGGCATTGATTCGCCATGTCACAAAATCGTCTTGGGACTCGTGTGATACTTTATAGGTAAACCCGTCCCGCCGGGTTTCCCATCACATCCTGCTAATCTTGCCGCTGTGTGGTTGGGGACTGCTTATTCAATATATTCGCAGCTAACCACCATATCTGGTGGCCGTTCACTATCCACCGCCTGTGACCCCGTAGGTAGCCTACAGCTCAGCCCCTACTACGTATAAACTATGTCCCTTAAATTGTTAGGGTTGCTGAACATATTCTGGATTGGGTTTCAGATCTATCGGGCATAAAGGTTTCATAAGGTACCCGAATTAGGACCCTATAACTTTGAATTAAAGTTGTAAATCACTACGGCCAATATATTCTTCTTTATAAAGGATTGCATTCAATTATATTGCCTATTGAACTAATTTGACAGCCTAAATCCTTTGACCGCCAAGCATCGGACCGAAAAATCGTGCCCTCAGCGCCAGCGCGCGGGCAACTCGCTTATATTTTGGACGTGATATCACGTGCTCGCGCTGAGGGCACGATTTCCCGTGCGCGTGATTTGACGTCTTTGGCACTCAAAGGGTTAAGAATATTGTTTTTTTTTTTCAGAATCGCTGCTAAATCGCTAGATGAAGCTTTAGGTGACGCGCTTCTGCGAGAAAGAAAGGAAACCATCGGCTTGAAGAAACATTCCTATGGATTTCTTAAATAAAATCTTAACATAATTTAAAACGCATTTTTTTCCCATATGCCTTTATTTAAGTATACATCCAGATACATTGTAATCTATAATTAACATTAACCCTTAACAATAGCATCACACTTTAGATCACATCCTTCCCTGTCTAGTGTTTTTTAGGCCATGCCAGTCTCTTTTCTTCCCTCACACAAAATCTAGTTCAACAACAGTTATTTAAGTAATTTAACACCAAGTGATACATATTTTACGAACATGAACATATATTTTAACATATTCATTGCCACCCAGGCAAACAAGACATCCGCGCCAGGTCACAAAAAAATAGTCATATAAAGCTGTAGTACCACGATCCCGACTATCGGGTCATCCGGCCTGGGAACGAAATCATCAAATACCCGATAGTCGGGTTGCATTGAATGTGTTAAATATGATTGAATCGAGGGAATACCTATAAAATAATTCAATTTGTATAATCGTTTTTTTTAATCACAAATTAGGTTAAAAATAAAAAGTAACTTCTACTTTCTAATCAAAATAGTCATGTAAAAATCAAAACTAAATCTAATAAATACAAATGTAATCGGTTTCCGAAAAATGTAATTATCATCAATATAAACTTAGGCAAGTACATACATAACGTACATTTAACATCTACGATTATTTATTACATTACTTAATTACGCAACATTGAATTGAATAATTGCATGATTAATATGTCAACTATAATCTATAACACTTTAAAACTGATATTCAACTGCAGAAAATGCTATTATAAATACATATTATATTTCCATAGAAAGTGAGGCAGGCTCAAGTCTATGTCAAAGTTTCTATTTGAATTTCTATAATTATATAAATCCAAAATCGACCTCACCTGAAGGTGTCCATAATGCTATCGACATTTTTATATTTATGTAGTTTAAAATAATGCAGGTTTATTTTCGACAGATGGCGTGTTGTTCATGTTGCTCCACTTTCTTCCGGCACTTCCTATTATCTCAGGTTACTACGAGTATACTACTCGTAGTAGACTTATAATATTTCTTGTCAGTTTTAAGTAGCTTTATGAAACATTTTTGTCTCCATTTAATGCTACAACAATTTTGTAGATTCATAATAACTTAGACGCTAGGTTTATCGGTACATATTTAGGCATAAAACACACTTAGCTGAATTCAGTGCGAAATTCAGTTATCCCATACAAAAATCAGCCTGAAGACGGAAAAATCTAACTTACGGCTGAATTTTGTACATATAAATGTTAAAAAAATTATAATAATTACTATAATTATAATAATTAAATAATATTATTAAAAATATACAAAAATTCAGCAACTATAGACAAAGTTCCAACTCCGGCCTGATTTTTATCTATGATATTTAAATTCCGCTCAAGTGTGTTGCGTTGCGCCATAAAGGTCCTGGTTACACAAAGAAATAAGATCGAACGTAACCAACGATTGACAGCCCACTAAGGGCAGGTTACACCACGTACAATTAACGAACTGAATACTTAAATTGAGCGGCGCAGCTGTCATCAGAAACCTGGCGATGAAGTAAGACGGTGTGGTACAAATACAGCCTTGGCCAGAAGTGTTGAGCACCCTTGCGATTTTCATACAAAACTCGAAAGTTTAGTCCAGCGTTTCTATCTTTTTTGAAGTTATTTTATCAATTAATTCAAACTGAACAGGCATGTTTTGGTGAAGTGAGTAGTAACTGCATGGAATATTTGCAATTTGTCGCACTGACTTAAATTCGCATTTTTGGGACTTCCACTTTTCATTTTTATAGGTACCTTGAAAGTGTTATTAAGGGGCTGACAACAGCTAAATTCCCTCCCTATCTTTTTCAGCGCGAGTGAAAGAGAAACACTGTGTTACGATTAGTATGGGAGCTCATTGCAAAATTTGCAAAATGATGAATTAAAAAAAACTACGCATTGATTGAGAAATATAAAACAACGAAGTTTTTAGTATTAGTGCGGTGGAATTTTGTCCTTAGTTACGGACGTATAAGTCAAGAAACTAAAGACATACGACTGTTTAAAGCAAATTTTAAGATGTAACTTTGGAATTATTTTCTATGGAGCCGATTTCGTCCAATCGTGTATCGGAATCAACGAAGTTCTTCCAAATAACATATATTTTTTTAACATTCTCAAAACAAGGAGTTATGGCTAAAACACTGTTTGAGTAAAGTTAATTTGAGGGTCATCGGGTGCTGTCAGCCTCTTAAGTGAAGTTTTCTAGATATATCAATAAAATATAACATTTTACGTCATCGTACATTGTTATAATAGGGAATTAATACTTAACATCAAAATTGTAAACAAAAAAGAGCTATGCTCAACACTTCTGGCCAAGGCTGTAGGAAGTGGCACCGTCTCCGCTCTACTTCTGCTTAGGGTTGACGGGTGTGAGCAGGTCGAGCACGGCCGCGATGTTGCCGTCCTTGCTCTCCAGCAGCTGCGTGAGCCAGCCGCCGTCGTTGGTGAAGCCCATGGTCAACATCTGCTGGATGGCGGCCTCGATGTGCGGAGCTGTGGGGCGAGAATGTATTTAAGGAGACGGGATACGCAAATAAGTAAAATTGGGGTGTTTTTGTGCAAGTTTTGTGATATGATATAGTCAGGTTTAATTTTAGTTCAATGGTTTTCTCCTGTATATCATAATTAGGTATATATACAGAGTATAAAGTGAGGGGATATTTTTAACCAGTTTGTAGGGCAGCTACGCGAAAATGGTCTAAGAAGACTTTAGGGTTCCGTAACCTAATTGGCAAAAACGGAACCCTTATAGTTTCGTCATGTCCGTCCGTTCCGTCCGTCCTTATGTCATTGCCACTTATTCGGAAACTGTAAGACGTATCATAATATAATTTTGACATGAGGTGTATTTTGTATGCCGCTATTTAGTTATGTAGAGAAATTGCAGTAAAAAATATTTTCAAGGGCGGCACTCCATACCTGTAACTAAATTTTAAAAATATTTTTTTTACCAAATGTCAACATGTTGCACATCAATCGATAGGTTTTTATAAATAACATTAAGGTTCTCTTTGAAAATTTTGGTATTAAGTGAGTATTTTCAGAAATAATCGCTTCGAAAGTCAGAATAATAGCATCCCCCCACCAGTAACTTTTGAAACATAGGCCAAAAAATATTGAAAAACTTGAGAACATGCGCGTTATCATATACTTTCTACGAAAATTGTGTTGAACATTATCGATTCGGCCATTTTTGAGTTATCTCCAAAAAACTTCTTCCATAGGCATCAGATACGAACTTTTGGTATTAGTTTGGTTCTTATTCCATTGAAACTACGGAACCCTCCATTATGCGTGGTCCGACATGCACTTGGCCGGTTTTTAATTAATTATTTTTGCCAATGTTATTTTTTTCGAAAATTGTACAGTCAGCAAGAAAATCACACTTTATCAAAATAATAAAAATACAGATATAAGAAGGGTTTTTTTGCAAACGGATAATGGCTATTAGGCCGGCGACTGATGATATATCTAGACGTAGAACTTCAAACAAACCGTCAGCGTGAAACTGGGAAACAACTCGATATACGCATGCTCACTACGCTGCCAATCAAACGCGTCAAAATATTAGTCTGTTTTCAATTACAACAATTACTCCAAATACGATTGGTCAACCGCAAAATGATTTTGCTGTGATTCGTCATAGCACTGACAATTGAAAATGACAAGGCAACAGTGACATTGGAAACGAAATTATTAGTGGACGGTTTCATAAAATAGAGAGCAATTTTCCAATGTATATTTTTTTGTTGTAAGAGGTTTGAATTTTATTTTAAAGTAAATAAGCAGATACTTGGTCACTTAAGTGGTTACTTGCTTAATACGTTTGCCGCAAGACTTTTAGGCGGTTGTCACACCAGGCGCGGATTCAGGATTCCATTCAGGGGGGGGGCAATTTCCTTCACAAAAAATCTTGCGTGAGGACAGCTATGGTCCCCGTAGTACATGAGGTTTACGTGTCAGGGGGAGGAAAATGCCCCTGTTGGGCCCCCTGTATCCGCGCCTGTGTCACACTGCTCCGCACTTCGCAGTGACGTCCGATGCTGCGATTTTTAGTTTAGTACTGTAGAATCTATATTTGTATACAAAAACAGTCTTGTATAACACAGTGGCTCCGCCTCTCCCTCCGAAGTTGCGAACGCACGACGATTCGCTCTTTCGGACGATGATACGGTGCGAGACGCGGGGTATGTCATACCGAGCTTCGCAGTTCGCAGTGCCGCACGGATTTTTGTGCAGATAGGACGTAATCAGAACGGCTCTCGACATTGATAAATTTATTTTTGAAATTAAGTCTTCCAGCACTTTGGAACACGAAATGTGAGGTAAATAATGCAGTTGTCATACAGGTGCAATGAAAAAAAAATGAGATGTAAACATGTGTATTTAACTTAAATCAAAACATTTATCTCATTAAAAAGTAATAAAAAAATTGTCGTAAGAAATTTTAATGGTTGTTCAAAAGTTGGCATCCCCATATAAAATTATCCGGTAAAATAAATTTATAATAACATGTTTTCGGCTTAACTTACGTATGATAAGTGGGCCCGTCTTTTTTATTATGTTTTCCAGTTCTACTCTGACACCATTTTACGGCGCAAGAAGGCAGGTTTACTAAATTATTTAATTTTCTGGTAAACTTCACTACCACCGTGTCACTGAACCGCCATTTGTAAACTAAACGGCTTGGCGGCTCAGTTTGTAAGCCCCGCCCCCCGCGGCTCACTTTTTGTGGGGTCATTTTGCAGAGCTACTTCATTGTCTATATATCATCAGTCGCCGTATTAGGTATGCTATAAAAATACCTAAATAGCTAAGGATCGTGCTCAAGGGATACATACATACGGGAGATGTGAAAATAAACGATTGGACATAACCTCTTATACATGACATTTTGGGTGCAGAATCCTTTAACCGATGTTATGGGGGAGTGACTGGGGTGAAAGTAGCAGGTCAATAATAACAAGCATAGTTAGGACTTACACAAACGACGGTAAAGCCCTAAATCGGCACGATGCAACGGCAAGCCGTGGAAATTGTATTTATTTCTATGGAAGAATAAAATAAATAAATAATACATATTACAACTCAACAAGTAATTCAAGATTCGTGTTATGGGTAATGAGGGTTTCCGCGATTGAGATTTTCACTAGATGGCAGCACCGTGACGACAGATCTTTTTGGCAGTAGCTGTCAAAATCCACCAATCAAAAAATATATGGTGAAACATGATTGGTGGATTGTGACAGCTAGACCTGTCGCCACGGTGCTGCCATCTAGTGAAAAACTCGATCGCGGAAACCCTCATTGCGGAGCTATTGGGTGTGTGGGTTGCAGATGAAGATGACAATAAACAACTAATTAAAGCCTGACCAGAAATATATGACCATGAGCCCTGTTGCGAAATTTCATTGGAACTAATTTCTTACACTGGCAATAATTTTATGACAGGATGATATGCATGTGTGAGTGCATGTGATAGACTGTCACAGTTGTCAGTGCCATTGAGGCGGTTTACTTGAATAATAATATAGTGTTGAATATTAAATAAGAAACGACAAAAAAATCGCAAAATTATCCATAGTCAAGAGCGAAACATTGTTAATAGTGTATATAATAAACTGCTGTAACTAATACGCTCGGGAAAGAAACTATTTCGCTGTGAAACATTTTCAAATTAACATCAGAGCTGGCAGTTAAACAAATCAAGATATGGATACCATAGAGAATAATACGCTCTATGACTATACTGAACTGTTGCCATATAAATGAGAATAATAGCGCCCTCTTGACAAAAATCGCAACTCGTGAACAAACCATAAACAATTTAATCTATATCGTGATCCTGATATTAAACAGAACACAAATAAATTCAGCAGTAAAAGTAGAACAAAGTGATCTGGTTCAGACATTATTTATCTTATCAATCGAGGGTTTTCCGGTGACAAATTATTGCGATGGCTATGGGTGACTCAAACATAATAAAAACACTTGTTACTCATAACATAAACAGAGTAAAGAAAGTTTAATAAAATTTTACGTCAAACGTTGAGCAAACCCGCTTTTTTCCATGTAGACGAGTGTTACATTGTTTTCAGCATATGAACTTGTCCTCGTAACCTTTGACACAAATACTAATAAATGTGTGCCCATTTGTATGTTTACCAACTTTCACTTGTAGGTATAAGGCAGAACATAATGTGATGGCTAGCTCTCATTTAGTAGCTAAGTATCTAACTCGTAAGATAACCTGGATAATTTAAATAGCTGGTTTTTGTACTTTTATTAAAACGTTCAAGATTATTGTGGAAACCTATTGTGCCATTGAAACAGTATTTGCTATAGTTTTTTATTAAATGTTTGTGTTTGTATGAGTGTAGGGCTGCCATCCGTCCGGGTTTCCCCGGATTTGTCCTAGTTTGGAGGTCGTCCGGGGGGGTTTTTAAAGTGTCCCGGGAAAACCGGGACACTTTTTATGTGAGGAAACACCAAGGCAATTTTGACGTGATAACGTCTTTAAAATCGTTTTAGTCGGGTGACATGTTCAGAAACTTGTGTCACACCAAAACCTCACGAGCGCGATCGCAGGTATAACGAGAGAGAGACGGACCGATCTCCCGTCTCATCTCGAGCGCTGCCAGTCATTCCGTGAAACTTGTCACGCGGAATCCTCACGAGCGGTTAGACGTTATCACGTAAACATCTCGATCGTAAACCTACTTTTTTTAATAATATTATTTTCGGATACGTCCGGGGAAAAAATGCGATTTACGCCAAATGTCCGGGGTTTTTTAAGTCTTTGTCCGGGTTCGGCGAATTTAGAGATGGTAGCCCTATATGAGTGGCCCCACTTTACAACACATGCAAAAATAATTTCGTGTATTTGTATTCCTTGTTGGTTGTCTTATTTTGTTTGGTAGTGTTTACTTTTAGGTATGCATTTTTCAACCTTTGTTTTTTATGTTCTGTAGTTTGTGCTTTATTGAATAAATGTATATCTATAGTCTGGCCAGCCAACGAACGCAGTAGCAATGTATAGCGAAGAAAAGTATGACAACACTAAGAATCATTGAAAAAAGCAGCAATGATCATCAAATTTTATGTTTTTAATTTTAGGTGGTATTTCCGCCCCTTTCATTAGGTGACATTTACGGTGTGTAAAAAGGAGACGGATATATTTCGTCTGATCTGTCATCAACTGCAACAGACAAACGGGTTGAGGCAATTGACATATGGCTTAAAAATGAGTTTAAATTTAATTGGGAACGTTGCAGGAGTTCTATCTCACTCGCGCATAAGATGAGAGAGTGAAATGCACTAGAAACAAATTCAATGTGAATTGAAATGTTCGTCATGAAATACGGTGTCTCATCACAAAGGGTTGCCACATGTACGTATTTTGAATTTGCCGCGCGTTTCTACTGACAGAAATGGTTTGCCAGACTATATGTATCTCTCGTCTACGTTCCGATTCCAATATACTATACCCTGACATGACATCATTAGATAAGAAGCGGGATTCGGTATTGATAGTTTTCAACCGACTTCAAGATTTCGTAGGAGGAGATTGTCAATTCGTTGGGATCTTTGTTTTGGCTTGTTTTCATTCGAAGATGGCTGAACCAATTTGGAAAATATATTTTTTTGTTTGAAATTGGTCCCATTATCATCAGGTCAGGATCAGATGATGGGATCCTGGAGAAAACGAGCGAACTCTTAAGTGATTTTAGTATGTTTCACAGTAGCTCGGGCATTTGCTTTTGGAAAGCTGGAAGCTACATATGTGAAGTCGGTTCTTTTTTTTAGGGTTCCGTAGCCAAATGGCAAAAAACGGAACCCTTATGGATTCGTCATGTCTGTCTGTCTGTCCGCCGTATGTCACAGCCATTTTACTCGGAAACTATACGACGTATCTGAATAAAATTTACACATAAGGTGTATATTGTATGCCGCTACTTAGTTATGTAGAGTAATTTGATTTAAAAAAAAAAACATTTTTAGGAGTGGGAGGGCGCTCCATCCAAGTAACTAAATAAAAAAATTAAAATAACCAAATATCAACATGTGATGTGACACATCAATCGATAGGTCTTTAAAAATAAAATTGAGGTTTATTTGACCATTTTGTGATTATGTGAATATTTTCTGAAATAATCACGTCGAAAGTCAGAAAATTTGTGTCCCCCCCCTGTAATTTTGAACCGTAAGTCCAAAAAATATGAAAAATTTTGAGGAGATGCACAAAGAAAAGACACACTAATCGATTTGTATTCATACCATAAATGTTTAAGTTTAACGTTTAAGACGGGAGCAAAACGAGTATCGATAAAGTTAACTGAGTGACAAGCGTAAGAGGGGGGCTCGGGGAGCCCCCCGCACAAAGAAAAAATACACTGAACGATATTAATTCATACCAAAAATGGTTAGGTTGAATGTTTAAGACGGGAGAAAAAGATTGTTGACAGAGTTTACTACATGTCAGGAGGTAAAAGGGGGGCTCGGGGGGCCGAGCCCCCCGCACAAAGAAAAGACACAATAATCGATTTGTATTCATACCATAAATGTTAAGGTTTAATGTTTAAGACGGGAGCAAAACGAGCCTTACCATATACTTTTTACGAAAATTGTTTTGAACATTATCGGTTCCGCCATTTTTGAGTTATCTCCAAAAAACTTCTTCCATATGCGTCAGATACGACCTTTTGGTATTAGTTTGGTTCTTATTCCATTGAAGGTACGGAACCCTCCTATACGTGGTCCGACACGCACTTGGCCGGTTTTTATTTTATTTTATTGTTAGTACGATAACGCGATCATTCCCACTCCCAGTTTTAATATTGGAATAAACCTATAATTATATACCTACATATTTAATACATATCATATTTTCATGAATTATGGTGTAGTGACAAAATGACAATCTTGGTAGTTGGTACTTACAAGGGTGACGACGCTGCGGCTGTGGTTTAGGCTGCGCAGGGGCAGCGACGGCGGCAGGAGCGGCAGCGGCAGCGGGAGCGGCAGCGGCGGCAGGAGCGGCAGCGGGAGCGGCAGCGGCGGCAGGGGCGGCAGCGGGAGCGGGGGCGGCAGCGGCGGCGGCGGCGAAAGCGGATGCAGCCTGGGGCTTGGCCAGCTCAGCTTCTTTAGTATTCAACACTAAATATTAAATTCGGGTCAATGATTGTGTGAAAACGCTCTTATTCCCTTAACAATAAAGCCGGGCCAAGATCATTTTGACTAACTTGTCCGCTTAGCATTGTGTATCTTGAAGATTGAATGTACTGACTTGACTTGACTTTCTTGCCGGTCATAATACTTCTCGGCTCAGAAGTGTAGGGTTAGAACCGGTGGTAGTTTTTTTTCTCTCTGAGTTCTGACGTTCATAAGTGCATTGTAATGTGCCTAAATTGAAGAAAATATCTTTTATCTTTTTTTTAGCTACTTCTGCTGCTCTCTGTACAATAAGATATGACTAAAAGTCTATTACGAAATTATTCACGGCTGAATGAGGATAATCAGTGAATGCACGAAACTAAATTGATGAGTATAGTTTAGAGTACAGTTAATGAATGTTACAATAAGACTCAAAATAAACAGTTAGTTCAGTTACCTGCGGTAGCCATATTGAGAGGCGGGTAGAGATTGCCGGCAGAGATGTTGACGCGTTGCTGAAATTCCTCAGGCAGATTGAACCCAATCGGGTTCTGTTCTGGAGCAGTTGGTTTCATATTCTCATAGGCCATATCCATCAGATCTGTACCAAAATATTGTGTTTAGAAACATAGACTAATACCAACTAAGTGATTATAACACATACTAATATTATAAATGGGAAAGTGTATGTGTGTGTTTGTTTGTTTGTCCGTCTTTCACGGCAAAACGGGGCGACGAATTGACGTGATTTTTTAAGTGGAGATAGTTGAAGGGATGGAGAGTGACATAGGCTACTTTTTGTCTCTTTTTAATCCCCCACTTCCCTAAAATGGGGGTGGAAGTTTGTATGGTTTGTTACCCCGAATTTAACGCGAGCGAAGCCGCGGGCAAAAGGGCAAAAGCTAGTTTATTGATAATGCTGTGACCATTTACTTCACATTCACATCACTATTTCGTATTAAAAGCCATTAATAATCAATTTACATCAATTAATTGATGTGTTAATTTCAGATTGATCTGTCCGATCATTAACTATCAATTAATATATTAGCAAAATAATAAATGGTACAATTTTTGAATACAATTTGTAACAAAAATATTCGTGATTCGTTTAAAGGCATAATAGGCATGATGGCACATGTTGAATTATGCAATAAAATTTAGTTGATAGGATGCAAAATGATCAATACGAGTATATCCAACTAAAGTGAAAATTTATAAATTCTATTGAAATGGCTCCAAGATATCAAGCTGCAAAATTTCTAAATTTTACGATTTTTTAAAGTGCGAAATTAAAAAAAACAATGATACCATTCGATTTTTAACATTTTACTGCCAAATAAATTGTATAGCAACCATATACATAAACGCAACATTTCACTGTAAAAATAGCAATTTCATAATTTTTCCATACTTGAAACAGGGCGACTACATGATCGTGACGTCACTTTTGCACGTCATTTTGTTAGGAGCGTTTCGAGAAACAAATGCAAATCTCAGACTTTAAGTCTAATTTCTGACTTTTGTGTTGCTTTAACGCAATTGGCCGCATAAAGACATTTGATCCTTACAACAAAACGAATCGATATGGTATCACATATACATTAAGATAATTCACCATAGGTTTAAGAGGAATTTCCTCCCACGAACGCTGCGACTGTGGAATGAACTCCCTGCCGAGGTTTTCCCAGCGGGCTACAGTATGAGGTTCTTCAAAAAAGGAGTGTATAGGTTCTTAAAGGGTAGGCAACGCGCATGTGAATCCTCTGGGGTTGCAGGCGTCCATAGGCTACGGTAACTGCTTACCATCAGGCGGGCCGTATGCTTGTTTGCCACCGTCGTGGTATAAAAAAAAAAGAAAAAAAAACCATGCCTATTGGTATCATATTACTAAGAAAAAGTATACCTACTCTATGTCTTTAGGTATTTAAATAAAAGTAAACAAACTATTTTTACATTTTCGGGTAGTTATAACTTTTATTGGTTAACTGATCAAATACAAAACTGCCTGGATCTGTCACTTAACGACCTGGCTTTAACCAATATTATTTGATCGTGTAATATTTTCATCTACCCTCAACTGGCTTAAGGAGCCATTTGATGGTAGATCTTATTTACTTTTATTTAAATACCTAAAGATACAGAGTATAGCAGAAAAAAATTATGAACGCGAAATAGATATTTGTACAACAAGAGAAGAAAGTTCATATTTACTTCGAGTGCTAATTTTGAGTCCTGAGCAAGCGAAAGATTCTATAATATATTCTATAAATTTAGAATCTTGAGCGTAGAGAGGGACTCAAAAGCACAAGATGTAAATAACTTTATTCTCATGTTGAACATACTATTTTTCACCTCAGCAGTGAGAAGACATGGAAAAATACAACCTGGGTGATGCTTAATCCTTCTTTGTCACTTTTTTCACTTGTATTTATTATAATATTCTTACATTTGAGTTAAAAAACCTCAATTATAAGTTAATAACACAAAAAATAATCAAAATAAATTAAATATTTTTAAAATATCTATACCGCCATTTTGACTTTTGTCAACTTTTTTTTATCTGCGTTCGGTAACTACTGTTTGATCACAATACGAGAGATTGTTGTAAGTAATAATATTTTTCACATGATAATCTTGTAATTTTTCCGTTTATACTTATTTGATCTTGAAATAAAGAACGTAAATTATTTTAGGTGCTGTATGGTTAAACAACTCAAAATTAAAATTTGTTTAAATTATATTTACAAATTAGTACTTCAGCGCATTTCGGAACGTTTCGTTCTGACTCTGTTTCAGGGGTCGAATCGAAAGTTCAGAATACGAATTAAAATTAAATAAAATTTGATTGAATGACGTTAATAAAATATTTCTGTCTCTCTCTATTTACTAATGACGTGAAAAAGACAACACGAATATTTCAAAAAAAAAGCTTCCGAGTATTTCGAATTTGTATTAGACCTCGCGCGCGGATTGACATTGTAATTCCAAGGTCAACAAGGTCATTTTGTCTCACGCTCGCAGCAAAATTGATTTTTGCTCACTGTTTATAGGTATCAAAGAACCCTCGTTCCTGCTGCTGAGGTGAAAAATTATATTTCATAGTTTTTCATAATTAGTATTATGCCCTTAAAATGATAACCAGCATTGTTTTTACACCTTGTAATATGTTATTTTAATTTGTTGAGCTAGTATGTAATTTCTGTAATAGTAGTTTATGTAACTGTTACGTAATAAGGGTCCTTAAAACATGAGTGTGGTTTTATGAAACGAGCCGCAGGTGAGTTTCATAATAAGATCACACGAGTGTTTTAAGGCCTAATTACGTACAGTTGCATACACTGCTTTATCTACACTCATATTATTTATACAAAATGCCGTATTCCGAAACCATAGAATGGCCGCCATTGCACCGCCATGGTCAACTCGATTGTGCCGGCGGCGGTCGGGGAGGCGCGTGTCGGGCTGTCGGCGGATGCGCGGGAGGGTGCAGGTGTACATTATGTTATCAAAACTCATAGCACATCAATAATTGAGCATGAAAAGTTAAAATTACGTTACTGCCACGGATAAAAAGCTTATCATAGTAAAATCGGTCGTGGTCATGCTGGTCATTGCCTACCGTTTTCGAACACGTTTTAGAGAACTTACAATATGAGTGTAGATAAAACACTCTTATAGCCTTAAACCATTATTCATAAGACTTAGAAAGCCTCTGTTGAACTCTGTTTCCTTCTAACAAGCCCAAATATCAAATGACAGACAGGGACAAACGATTATCAATGGCATTATAAAATTAACAGATGTTAGTCGTGCCACACCCGACGCACCGCCTCGCGAGGGAATTGCCGCGCGCGGCAGATCGGCTAGTGTGGACATGCCTCGCCCGAGGCATTGAGGACGCGCGTGCGTTTGCCTTGGGCGAGGCGTGTCTACACTAGCCGAGCTGCTTCGCCCGGCAACTTCCTCGCGAGGCCACACCTGACACGCCTGTTGAATAACTCCATAACTCTACTGTCCTAGAAATAAGGTTTTAAAAGTAAAATACGCACCCCTGTCCTGATTAACCATCATCCAATCATCAGCCTTATCCAGAGACGGTTCCCTCTTTGTCTCATTTGAAACCACCGACTCATTAGACTTCACACTGGCCGAAGAGGCTTTATCAGACTTGACGCTTTCTGCATCATCCGCGGTCTTCCTATCACCCTGGCCTTCCTCGCGTGTTGAATTGTCACGAGGAGTGAAGTTGGCCAAGTGCGTTTGGAGGATGTTCTGGAGAACCTCGAGGTTGAGGCCGAATGGGAGAACATCTACCGGGTTTGGTGTGTTGGTAGTGCTGGTGGACGGTTTGAAGGGGCATTGGGTGCGTACCGGTTTGATGGGGCTCTCTGTTGGTATTGGGGAACAAATAGATTAATATACATTGTAAAATATACAAAAAAGGGTCAAATTCATAGTGGTCAAACTAGTTTTTGGGGGACAATCTTACATCACAGATCAACCTAGCCCTAAACTAAGCAAAGCTGGCATGGATGCTAGGCGACAATATATTAAATAGGGTTTGATGGGGTCTCTGTTGGTATTGGGAAACAAATAGATTAATATACATTGTAAAATATACAAAAAAGGGTCAAATTCATAGTGGTCAAACTAGTTTTTGGGGGACAATCTTACATCACAGATCAACCTAGCCCTAAACTAAGCAAAGCTGGCATGGATGCTAGGCGACAATATATTAAATAGGGTTTGATGGGGTCTCTGTTGGTATTGGGAAACAAATAGATTAATAATACATTGTAAAATATACAAAACAGGGTCAAATTCATAGTGGTCAAACTAGTTTTTGGGGGACAATCTTACATCACAGATCAACCTAGCCCTAAACTAAGCAAAGCTGGTATGGATGCTAGGCGACAATATATTAAATAGATAAATAAATGGTTTGGTTGCGAAACGTGCATGTTATTAGTAGTTTCAAAGTGGAGTGTGCAGTGTGGTTTGGTGGTCAAAAGATACGCAAAGCACGCTTAATAATTTTGCTGTTACAACACATAATAAACTTACCGTAATTAAAACGATACATTATGCCTAAACTATAAATTAAACACAGAAATATGTGAACTCGTTTAGTGAAAGGGTCCACTTTGTCGATTTAAAAGGACACTTCATTCTTTCACCTTTGAGCATTCAACCAACCGGGGACGTCATTTACTGGCGTTCCCCTCTGCCGAAAACATATGACCAGTGGTCATACACATGTATGGACTGACGTTTATCTGACGCAGCTATTTTTACGTTACGTACGAACGAACTTAACGGCCTCCTAGCCTAGTCGGTAGTGACTCTGCCTACGAAGCAGGAGGCCAGGGGTTCGAATCCTGGTCAGGGCATTTATTTGTGTGTTTATCACAGATATTTGTTCCTGAGTTATGGATGTTTTCTATGTATTTAAGTATTTATCCATATTTATCTATTATATATATCGCCGTCTAGTACCCATAACACAAGCCTTATTGAGCTTACCGTGGGCCTAGGTCGATTTATGTAAGATTGCCCTATAATATTTATTATTATTATTTATTTGACGTTCCCCTCCCCCGCAAAAATAGGCAGACTTTTTGTGTATCGGAAATGACAGCCATGGCTACTCCATCCGGGTTGAATTCTCTAAGCCTTTTACTAATAAATTATGTAGTTTTAGGAATTAGTACTAATTACTTCGTATCGACAAAGTGGAACCTTTTTCTCGGATCGTTTGAAGCTTAACGTAAAGTATGCGTTATAACACGAACCTGGCTTGGAGTTAGCATCGGTAGAAGGTTTGAACGGGCAGGCAGCAGCCGGCTTGAAAGGGCACTTGGACTGGGACGTGCTCGGCTCAGGCTCAGCCGTATTAGGCGGCGTCTGCTGCTCCTCCTTCTTGATCAAATTGTCCTTCAAGTCATCAAGGCCTATATCGCCGGCCAGGTTGGCGAACTCGTTCATGTATGTAGCGAAGGTATCGAGCCAGCTCTGTCGCGAGCGGCGATGATGGTCGCGATGGTGGTCGCGGTGGTGATGGTCGCGTTTCTTCTCGGCGCTGCGGTCGCGACGGTGGCGCTTGTGAGCCATGTCCTCTTCGTTGGTAGCGACGGTTTTCAGGAAGTGGCGGGAGCGCTTGATCGCCGCTCGGATCATAGCGCGCTGCAATGTTTTCTGTATTATGGACTATTTGACAACAATAGATTGTTATTAAATCAATTACAAACATTGAAAACATTGAAAAACTAATCAACCCAGCAGGACTTGAACCTGCATCGATACGATCGATAAATGTGTTCAATGTTTGTATTTGATTTAATAACAATCTATTGTATGAGTGGAATGCCCCACTTTAAAAACATGCAAAAATAATTATTTGACAACAGACGAGGAAATTTTACTTCAGCCTTTCTATGAGACATGCATACATAATCGAACGAGCGTAGCGTAAGCGAAGTGAAGTTCTTACAAACAACTTCGGCTACTGGGACGTCTCGGCATTTCGATGGCTTTTTGATTTTGAGAGTTTGTTCTGCGTTTGTTTTTAGTAACGTTTTCTGATCTTTATGAAATTTGTTGGAGTTGTAGCAGAGATACATACAATTTGAGAGTTCGTATATGAGCAGCATCGATCAAAGAGGTGTGGAGCTCGAAGGCGAAAAAAAATCTTCAGAAGGGTCTTGTTATATTAGTCTACTCGTTTGCAAATAGAACGTGAGTTCTCAGTTCGAGGCGGAGTACTAGTATTTAATTAGTACAATAGAATCTTATCACTTAGAATATTATTTGAACGATTATCATTGCACCCTCCATAAGAACAGCTGTGGAATGGATGGGGCGTACAATTAGGATTTAGTTTACAAATCGCAGGCTAGATGGCGCTTCGGCAGCATAGGTCGCGCTAGCGGGAGCGTAGGTCGCATTCGACACACATGTTCATTTGTAGCGGTAGTCTACCTTAATTCCTTAGATATAACGACTATAATCCCATGGACCTAGTAATTGAAACTAACCGGCATGCTCGGAGCGGGCACGCGCACCATGCAGTGCTCGGGATGGTTGCCGGCGGCCTCGCAGTGGGAGCACAGGTCGTATTCGGTGCAGACGGTGCATTTGTAGCGGTAGTCTACCTTAATCCCTTAGATATAAGGACTATAATCCCATGGATCTAGTAATTGAAACTAACCGGCATGCTCGGAGCGGGCACGCGCACCATGCAGTGCTCCGGATGGTTGCCGGCGGCCTCGCAGTGGGAGCACAGGTCGTATTCGGTGCAGACGGTGCATTTGTAGCGGTAGTCTACCTTAATCCCTTAGATATAAGGACTATAATCCCATGGATCTAGTAATTGAAACTAACCGGCATGCTCGGAGCGGGCACGCGCACCATGCAGTGCTCCGGATGGTTGCCGGCGGCCTCGCAGTGGGAGCACAGGTCGTATTCGGTGCAGACGGTGCATTTGTAGCGGTAGTCTACCTTAATCCCTTAGATATAACGACTATAATCCCATGGACCTAGTAATTGAAACTAACCGGCATGCTCGGAGCGGGCACGCGCACCATGCAGTGCTCGGGATGGTTGCCGGCGGCCTCGCAGTGGGAGCACAGGTCGTATTCGGTGCAGACGGTGCATTTGTAGCGGTAGTCTACCTTAATCCCTTAGATATAACGACTATAATCCCATGGACCTAGTAATTGAAACTAACCGGCATGCTCGGAGCGGGCACGCGCACCATGCAGTGCTCGGGATGGTTGCCGGCGGCCTCGCAGTGGGAGCACAGGTCGTAGTCGGCGCAGACGGTGCATTTGTAGCGGTAGTCTACCTTAATCCCTTAGATATAACGACTATAATCCCATGGACCTAGTAATTGAAACTAACCGGCATGCTCGGAGCGGGCACGCGCACCATGCAGTGCTCGGGATGGTTGCCGGCGGCCTCGCAGTGGGAGCACAGGTCGTATTCGGTGCAGACGGTGCATTTGTAGCGGTAGTCTACCTTAATCCCTTAGATATAACGACTATAATCCCATGGACCTAGTAATTGAAACTAACCGGCATGCTCGGAGCGGGCACGCGCACCATGCAGTGCTCGGGATGGTTGCCGGCGGCCTCGCAGTGGGAGCACAGGTCGTATTCGGTGCAGACGGTGCATTCGTAGCGGTAGTCTACCTTAATCCCTTAGATATAACGACTATAATCCCATGGACCTAGTAATTGAAACTAACCGGCATGCTCGGAGCGGGCACGCGCACCATGCAGTGCTCCGGATGGTTGCCGGCGGCCTCGCAGTGGGAGCACAGGTCGTATTCGGTGCAGACGGTGCATTTGTAGCGGTAGTCTACCTTAATCCCTTAGATATAACGACTATAATCCCATGGACCTAGTAATTGAAACTAACCGGCATGCTCGGAGCGGGCACGCGCACCATGCAGTGCTCCGGATGGTTGCCGGCGGCCTCGCAGTGGGAGCACAGGTCGTATTCGGTGCAGACGGTGCATTTGTAGCGGTAGTCTACCTTAATCCCTTAGATATAACGACTATAATCCCATGGACCTAGTAATTGAAACTAACCGGCATGCTCGGAGCGGGCACGCGCACCATGCAGTGCTCGGGATGGTTGCCGGCGGCCTCGCAGTGGGAGCACAGGTCGTATTCGGTGCAGACGGTGCATTTGTAGCGGTAGTCTATCTTAATCCCTTAGATATAACGACTATAATCCCATGGACCTAGTAATTGAAACTAACCGGCATGCTCGGAGCGGGCACGCGCACCATGCAGTGCTCCGGATGGTTGCCGGCGGCCTCGCAGTGGGAGCACAGGTCGTATTCGGTGCAGACGGTGCATTTGTAGCGGTAGTCTACCTTAATCCCTTAGATATAACGACTATAATCCCATGGACCTAGTAATTGAAACTAACCGGCATGCTCGGAGCGGGCACGCGCACCATGCAGTGCTCGGGATGGTTGCCGGCGGCCTCGCAGTGGGAGCACAGGTCGTATTCGGTGCAGACGGTGCATTTGTAGCGGTAGTCTACCTTAACCCCTTAGATATAACGACTATAATCCCATGGACCTAGTAATTGAAACTAACCGGCATGCTCGGAGCGGGCACGCGCACCATGCAGTGCTCGGGATGGTTGCCGGCGGCCTCGCAGTGGGAGCACAGGTCGTATTCGGTGCAGACGGTGCATTCGTAGCGGTAGTCTACCTTAATCCCTTAGATATAACGACTATAATCCCATGGACCTAGTAATTGAAACTAACCGGCATGCTCGGAGCGGGCACGCGCACCATGCAGTGCTCCGGATGGTTGCCGGCGGCCTCGCAGTGGGAGCACAGGTCGTATTCGGTGCAGACGGTGCATTTGTAGCGGTAGTCTACCTTAATCCCTTAGATATAACGACTATAATCCCATGGACCTAGTAATTGAAACTAACCGGCATGCTCGGAGCGGGCACGCGCACCATGCAGTGCTCGGGATGGTTGCCGGCGGCCTCGCAGTGGGAGCACAGGTCGTATTCGGTGCAGACGGTGCATTTGTAGCGGTAGTCTACCTTAATCCCTTAGATATAACGACTATAATCCCATGGACCTAGTAATTGAAACTAACCGGCATGCTCGGAGCGGGCACGCGCACCATGCAGTGCTCCGGATGGTTGCCGGCGGCCTCGCAGTGGGAGCACAGGTCGTATTCGGTGCAGACGGTGCATTTGTAGCGGTAGTCTACCTTAATCCCTTAGATATAACGACTATAATCCCATGGACCTAGTAATTGAAACTAACCGGCATGCTCGGAGCGGGCACGCGCACCATGCAGTGCTCGGGATGGTTGCCGGCGGCCTCGCAGTGGGAGCACAGGTCGTATTCGGTGCAGACGGTGCATTTGTAGCGGTAGTCTACCTTAATCCCTTAGATATAACGACTATAATCCCATGGACCTAGTAATTGAAACTAACCGGCATGCTCGGAGCGGGCACGCGCACCATGCAGTGCTCGGGATGGTTGCCGGCGGCCTCGCAGTGGGAGCACAGGTCGTAGTCGGCGCAGACGGTGCATTTGTAGCGGTAGCCGGTCACTGCCGAGTCGCAGTTGTCGCAAACCACACCAACGTGACGCGCGGAGGTGCCTGTTGGGTAATATTGTGATCTTAGCTATTTTCAACCGACTTCAAGGTTTCAAGGTTCTCAATTCGTTGGATTCTTTGTTTTCAACCGACTTCAAGATTTCGAAGGAGGTTATCAATTCGTCGGGATCTTTGTTTTTGCTATTTTTTTTTTTTATGTATGTTCACCGATTATTCGAAGACGGCTGGACCGATTCGAAAAAATCTTTTTTCGTTTGGAAGAGTATACTTCACAGTTGGTCCCATTGTAACCAGGTCAGGATCTGATGATGGGATCCTGGAGAAATCGAGGGAACTCTTCAACTGTTATAGGCACACCTATAGTGATTTGAGTATTTTTTACAGCAGCTCGAGCATTTGCTGTTGGAAAGGTGGATGCTAAGTGAAATCGGTTCGTTTTCAACCGACTTCAAGATTTCGAAGGAGGAGGTTATCAATTCGTCGGGATCTTTGTTTTTGCTATTTTTTTTTTTTTTTTTTTTATGTATGTTCACCGATTATTCGAAGACGGCTGGACCGATTTGAAAAATTCTTTTTTTGTTTGATAGAGTATACTTCACAGTTGGTCCCATTGTAAACAGGTCAGGATCTGATGATGGGATCCTGGAGAAATCGAGGGAACTCTTCAACTATTATAGGCACACCTATAGTGATTTGAGTATTTTCAACCGACTTCAAGATTTCGAAGGAGGAGGTTATCAATTCGTCGGGATCTTTGTTTTTGCTCGTTTTTTTTTTTATGTATGTTCACCACCGATTATTCGAAGACGGCTGGACCGATTTGGAAAATTCTTTTTTTGTTTGAAAGAGTATACTTCACAGTTGGTCCCATTGTAACCAGGTTAGGATCTGATGATGGGATCCTGGAGAAATCGAGGGAACTCTTCAACTATTATAGTACCTATAGTGATTTCAGTACTTTTTACAGCAGCTCGAGCATTTGCTGTTGGAAAGGTGGATGCTAAGTGAAGTCGGTTCTTTTTTGTTTAAAATTATTGTTTAAAATTATTTTTATGTATGTTTACCGATTATTTGAAGATGGTTGGTTAGACCGATTTGGATTTTTTTTTTGTTTGAAAGAGACACTTGGTTTGTGCTTCACAGTTGGTCCCATTGTAATCAGGTCAGAATCTGATGATGGGATCCTGGAGAAATCGAGGGAACGCTATAACTATTATAGGAGGCACACCTATAGTGATTTGGAGTATTTTTTACAGTAGCGCGGGCATTTGCTTTTGGAAAGGTGGAGGCTAAGTGAAGTTGGTTCTGTTTTGTTTAAAATTATTAACTTATTTTAATCCTTAATGATCCTTGTATGTGACAACACGAAGTTTAAAAAGGCTTGAATGCCTCCTTGGACCTTTGAGTAAGATTTAGTGTTGCGATTTATATGTAACAATCGTGGCAATTAAGAGGTTAATAAGAGGTACTACTAGTGCTTAAAACCTTGAAATGAGAGTAATACGATATTTGCTTTACTTGACAATGCATTATTCTAGTTTTCTCTGGTAAAAGTATAATGTCAGTTTCTTTCTTCTGCAAAAAGTAGTGCATATTTGAAGATAAAATCCCAGATAAGCACACTACGCTCAATGATAAACGCGCAAAAATACGCGCAGGTGGCGTTGCAATCGTAAAGAAACAAAAATCTCATCGGTTATGGTTTGGAAATGTAGTCCATACAGTATGTTATAGACCTCAGAAATTGGTTCCAAAATGGCGGAAAAACGCGGTTTATATCCTCATTCTCATTACCAATAGTGTTGCTTACAAGCCGCACTATTGTTTGAATTGTTTGCATTTTCAAGCAGCTACCATTTATCAAATACATACGTGTCAATTAAATGTCAACCTTAGTTTTCAGACTTAAGGTCCAATTTGGATAGGAGGCATTGTTTTTCATTCTCTTGTCTGGATAATGACAGACACACTTGTGACACTAATCATGCAAAGGTCATTTTGTAGCAGCAAAAACAAACATACGTACTTATGTTTTAACGTGGTTTAAATAATATTCCACAGGTAAATTGAAAAATGCTAATCAACTGAAGTTAAACGCATACGCAGACTGGGTCGGCATGGCAAAGGATTTTGCCACAGGTTTGCAGACTAGCCGCTTAGATTCCATTCAAGGTAACCTACCAAGACATCCCGCGACGTGCTATGCGCGCAACACATTAAGCAATATTTTACTAGCTCAAGGGAAAATACTAGAAGTCATTGCCCTGACGGTTATGCGTTATATGCAACGCAATTGTAAATAATATGAGCACACAGTACATTGGTACAGTTATAGAGAAATGAGCAAGCTTAGAGTGCTCACTCCATACAACTGGTTATTAGGCGGGTCCACCTGACGCACCGGCTCGGCTAATGCAAACGCACGTGCGGCTGCAATGCCTCGGGCGAGGCACGTCCACACTAGCAGAATTGCCTCGCGCGGCAATTTTCTCGCGAGGCGGTGCGGCAGGTGTGGACCCGCCTATTAGCCTAAAAGCTTGAGTAAGTTTTGCTACACGCGCCCTCCTGCCCACTCCATCCTCAGTCCCCTTAGTCATCAATGATGATGAGCACTCTAAGCTTACTTATTTCTCTATAGTGCAGTGGTAGGAGAAATGTTGCTAGAGCATGATGCATGACCAATTGAAGCTAATAAACATAGAAAAATCCACTGCCTCAGGCGAGACTCGAACTCGCGACTCTGGGATACATGCCCATCGCTCTGACCAACTGAGCTACTGAGACACACCTGATGGCTGCGAATTTCTCCACTATATCCCATATGCGTCTTAGGGGGACGCGAGTTCGAGTCTCGCCTGAGGCAGTGGATTTTTCTACTTTTCCATTTTTTCTAAGCATTGTGGTATCGTTAGCAGACGTTCTGCTTAATACAAAATTAATTGTCATATATAAATAATTGCTATAAACGCATTGATATCAAGATTGAAAATAGTTCAATAGTAAAGTAGTCAAACATGTTTATCATTTAAAAACAAGAATAGTCACGTTAACCACAGAATAATAAATTAGCATATTAAAATCGGAATGACGTGGGCATCCTCATATTGTATGAATCAAATTCAGCAGCAAATCATGCATTAATGTGTAACAGAACTTTCGAATTTGCAAGATCATCTCGTATTTTTGGCGTAAAGGTATACTGAATGGCCTCAAATGTTCAATGAACCAGAGATTGAATACCAGTTTTTGCAAAAACTCCGAAATAGGCCAACATTTTTAAATTATTTGATACTCTTTCTTTATGTAGGACTCTCATTAGAGTCACTTATCATGACTCTTATCATGTATTTAGGTAATGTTTCCATATTATTAGATTTTGTGACTAATGTTATAATATTAATAATTTTAAACAAAAAAGAACCGACTTCACTTAACCTCCACCTTTCCAAAAGCAAATGCTCGAGCTGACGTAAAAAATACTCAAATCACTATAGGTGTGCCTATAATAGTTGAAGAGTTCCCTCGATTTCTCCAGGATCTCATCATCAGATCTTGACTTGGTTACAATGGGACCAACTGTGAACTGTGTATACTCTTTCAAACAAAAAAAGAATTCCAAATCGGACCAGCCGTCTTCGAATAATCAATGATTATACATTAAAAAAAATAGCAAAAACAAAGATCCTGACGAATTCGGTTGAAAAATATAGAACGAAAAAGAATGTATAAATACAGATTTTTTATGAATAAAATTTTTCATGTTCTATTAAAGGTACTCAGCCGAATGACGAAACTGGTTGTAGTCAGTTGCCTTACAAATCAATTTTGCTGCATCATTATGCCAAATGACTCAGCCTAACTTCAAAGTTACTGTTTTCTAATATTGTATTGTGGTAGATATTATATTTGTTATCTAACGAGCGGAGCGTTCTTACAGACAACTTCAGACACGACAGAACTGTCAGCTGGCTACCCAGATGTCCCTGCATTTTGATGGCTTTTGGATTTTGAATAGTTATTCCGCGATGACTTTAGTATCGTTTTTCTGATTTTAATGAAATTTGGTGAGGTTGTAGCTGAGATAAGTACAATTTGAGCGTTCATTTATGAGCAGGATCGATCAAGGGGTTATGGAGCTAGAAGGCGCGAAACGATCTTAATAAGGGTCTTGTTATATTGGTCAACTCGTTTGCAAGCAAATCGCCAGTTCTCAGTTCGAGGCAGACTACTAGGTCTACTATTAATAAATAAACTGTCGTAAATATTCATCATCATCCTCCTACCGTTAGTCCCGGCCTCTTACCACGGCTCTATTGAGCCTGGGGTCCGCTCTGCAACCTAATCCCAGGAATTGACATAGGCATTCGTTTTTACGAAAGCAACTGCCATCTGACCTGCCAACCCAGAGGGGAAACTAGGCCTTGTTGGGATTAGGTCTGGTTGCTCACGATGTTTTTCTTCACGGAAAAGCGACTGGTAAATATCAAATGATATTTCGAATATAAATAATAAATGGAAAAAAACTTACCACAAGAGACCTCCGGAAATGCGATGGTGATGTCAACATCTTTGTCTTCTTCAATTTTAGGTTTCACAGCCAGCTTGTAAATGTGACCTTGGAGTGAAGACAGTGCTATCATCATTTCATCATCTGATGAAATGCTGACCTCATCACCATCCTCATCTGAACAAAAGGAAATACTAGATTAGAACCTGAGACTGGTAAACAAAATTTAGTATTTGTTATCTAAACTGCAAATGCAATATTAAAAATTATTTATAAATGGATGCTGGAAAACTATTATAAATAATACTTTTCTAAGCTACATTTTGCTAACTAGCAAGTTTATATAAAATATAATTTCTATGGTTTATCTATTTAATCAACAGCCTTGATACTGGCTAACAGAAAATTGAGCTGTATCATTATTTCAGGCAGTTGACCAATAGCAATGAAATTTAGATCAACTTTAAAGATTCAAGTCAAGAGTCAAGAAAAGATTAGATGTTTGTGTTTAAGTACTTTTTTTTTTTTATTATGGGACTGACCAGCAATTGGCCCCAGTCTCACCTGATGGAAAGTGAAGACAGGGCCTAAGATGGAGCTCACCGGTTCAGTAATAGCCTATTCACTCTTGCCTTAAAAATACTGAGATCGTATTCTTAGCTCTATTCCCTGAAATTTATTGCACTGATCTTCAATTTTTGGGCCCGATTTCCATAAAATAATAGGCAATTATTGTTTACCTTTCCACATAACACTGTAAGGCTTTCCCTTGAGGCCGGGAAAGACATCCTGCAGCTTAGCATTCAAGTAGTGGAAACTGGTGACCACACTCTTCTCGATCCCGAAACGACGCACCTCCGGTGGCCCATCTTCAGACCAGTAGGTGTACACCTTGAACTGCACTAGGTCTTCCATGGTCTGTGTTATAAATATAATTTTGTTTAAAAAAGTTTATGAATATTAGAGACAGTCATACCTGAATTTAAGTTACTAACAATTCTATGGATTTTTATGGTCTGAAATAAAGTTTTTTTTTTTTTATTGTCTATATCTATGGTCTCAACCATTAAAATTTAACAGTAAAAATAATTAGAGTCACATCACCATCAAATTTTTTGTACAATTTACAAACAAATACATTAGTATTCGAATGAACTCAATTTATTTGTATTGTCAATGTGCAATAAGAAAAACAAAGTTTACATAAAAACACGAAGTTTCTATTTATGAATGCGGTCATGTAAGGGTCAAGAAAATGAAACGAGTAGTAGTCTTTGTGAAAAGTTACACTTGTTGAACTACTAGATGATGCAAGATTAAGAAAGGAAATCTATCATCACTGCGCGAAACTTACTACGTCGTATTTAGAACACCGGTAAAGAGCAGTTCTAAAGAACAATTATAACAAAAAACAGCAGTAACGATATCTGTATAAATCGCCATTTTGTTGTTATAAACTTATTATCTATACTTAACTCTAGTCTTACCTTTTCAACAAAATTCATCAAATTTCAACAGAACAAAGAATCGAAGCGATGGGCGTCAATCAGCGCGCGCAACAGGTATTATAAAAAACAAAAACGAATAGTTTATTATCGACTTTAAAACAGGGAGTTTTTAAACCAATAGAATTACACAAGAAACGTGAGTCTTCTAGTACAACGCAGGGCGAATGTTGATGTCGTGCGGCGCGCGAGCTTAAATATACGGTGCAAAATATTATGATTCATCGAAATACTCACATACATAGAATGTTGGAGAACGCAATACGAGAGATAATCAATAGTTGTGAAACTCTACTGTCAAAACAAAAAGTCATGTTTATGTCGTTCCTTTACACGTAGTGTAATATTTATAGTTTCGTTGGTGCCAATTGAATTTCTAACCCTGAATTATTTGCGATTATAAAATGTAAATAATGTAAAACCTGGGAAATAATTCATTTTTAATGCCTTTTAATATGAAATGTCAAGTGAAATTCAATAATAAAATAGTTTTTTCAATCAAATTTTCTGTTGCTGTATGCCGCACTTTGCGTAAAACAAACATACTAATTTTTTGTCCCTGCCCCGGAATCTAGCTGATTTAGAATTTTAATGTTTTACAATAAATTTCCCATATAAATAAACACGAGACTTCTTGCGCATCCCTTAAGCCAGAGAAGCTTTTTCTCCTTATGTTTGTTGTACCTAGATTTGAGCTCTGAAGGTCGACATAATGCCATATTTTACCACCACAAAGGTAGCCTGGAGGGGAGGTAATAAGACGTCTGACTTTCGAGATAAGACGAAAACATCGTGAGGAAACCCAGTAGGATCTAATCCCAGTAAGACGTAGTTTCGTTTTTGGGTTGGTAGGTCAGATAGCAGTCGCTTTTGTAACAAACTAGTGCCTATACCAATTAATGGGATTATTAGATTGCAAAGGTTCAATTGAGCAGATGCAAAACGCCAGGACAAACGCTAGGATGATTGCTCACCGTCGGCAGGGCGTTGCTCCTCACACCTTCGAACCTAACTGCCTTCCACTCTGCCGAGATTTCCTCAGGTCTCTAAATAATTTTCGGTACACTTCAATAAAGAAGATCTAGTAAACCAACTTATAATAAAAATAATGGCTAACAGATGGCGTTTTATAAGTAATTATTTAATAATAAGTAATATAATAACATTAAACAGCAGTAGATACATGAAACTAATAATAATAATTTACACTAATCTTGATGTTCCTTATTACTAACACTCTTATTAGTAACAACTTTCTTTTGGCTTCCATACTTTTCTTGATCAACAAACTTAGGCGGCCCTCCAATCTGTGTTGTTTCAGGTACACTGAGCTCTTCATTAAGTTTCTTGGCCAGGAAGTATATTTCAGCAAGAGCAATAACCAGAGCACACATCACTCCGAGGAGTAGCCGGAATCCAAAGTCTAGGTTGCCAATCATCCATTCAATTCCCCTGAAGCCAAATAGGAAGCCGGCAAATATTGAAATGATGAACTGGCCAATAGCAATCAGCTGCCTGTTCATTTGTTTCACTAAAAAAAATGTAAAAAAAATCTTAGTATAAATAATCTTGTTTATTTAAAAAAATGGACTTATAAAAATTAATCATACACCTAATTCTAATTGTGCACCATCATCTATTAGTATGCTTTTAATAAATAGTTCCAGAATGTGTTATAGCATTATTCCATATTGTGAAATAGTTATAACTGAATCATACATTTCCAAAAAAAAAAAAATTAAAACACTTTATTTTCTAGAAAATACCGAGGTGAAAATCAAAATGTCTAATGTCTTGCTTATAAAATGCCTATGGCTATGCAATATGCCTAAATTGACTATGGAGACCATCCATTTGCTTTACTCTTGTTATATTCTAGGTTTAATTTATGTTGAAACAATGTAGTTTTTATTTATATTTTTAGTGTTGTAATATATACCTTCATGTCACTATAATAAATTATGGCTTTGTAATGTTTTTCTGACAGTAAAAGCCCCTTGGTGGTCCACTTGCAGAAATGTATGAATTTTGAAAAATTGAGGAAGATGCCTACCATCATACGAGTAATTCAAGGTGATTAAAAGCAATGTAGTTTGCATGCACAAGCAAAATTTTAAGCCTGAAATGAAATTGGTGTTGTTGTCTCCTTGGAGTAATTAACAGTTGAATACTTACATTGGAAAGCAATGGAATCATCAGGGAACCTGATTCTCACATTATCAACACTTTTAGTCATCTTCCTGTAATCTCTAGCTTCTTGTTGGGCTCGCAGTTTAACACATCTCTCTTCCAACACAGGGTTCCTTTTAATAACACTGTTTTCAGGCATTTCAATGTTTACTCCTTCCATGAGCTCATGTAAATATGGAGTGTCTTTGTCTGTGTTTCTAATGGTGTTGAGATAAACATACAGCCAGTCTAGGTCTGAAGTCTTTAGATAGGGAATATCTTTGTCTTTTTCATTATCCTGTGACACTTTTTCTTCTGATTCTAATTCTTGCTTTTTGTCCCCACTGGCATTTTCTTTGAGCACATTTTCAGGTATTTTCTTAGCATTCTTGTCATTTTCATCATGTGAATCACCAATAACCTCTTTCTCCGGTTCTTTAGGGTCTAGTTTTTTAACGGCTGCTTTAATTTTCTCCAAATTTGATACATCAGAATGACTTAAGTGATATGCTTTTTTTATATTCTTCAGTTTAACTTTATCCTTTTCTTTACTAGGTTCTGACTTGATGAATTTCAAAATGTTTTCAGGAATTTCATAATTGATTTTTATTGTTTGTAGGAATTGAATCAACTTTTCTGATGGGAAAATTTTGAGGGTAGGATCTATGAGGGATGATTTCTGGTCCATTGTAATTATTTGGTAATGTTGAGTTTGTGGTTGAGGTCTGCGTAGAGGTCTCTCAGTTCTTCTTCTTTTTCTTCAAAAGCGTTGTCAATTCTTTGGCACTTAAAGTTCATATCATCAATGAACTGATCCCATTCCTTTTGCCTTTTTTCTCGATTTTCAGCTCTTTTTTGTTCACAAGTCTGAAAGTTTAAGCAAAGTTTTTTGGATATCAGATAACAAATAACTTTTTTCCATTTCATATGAATAGTTAACAAGCATGTAGTTCCCCTGATGAAAGTGGATGCTATAGCCTGTAAACTATTGCTCAATATTGCACATAAGTATTTTTGTTTTTGTATGTTTTTAGTAGGTTTAATTTTTGACATTATGCAGATAATAATTTTTATGATTAACATGTGATTTTTGTATTGATTTAATAAACAAGTTTATTCATTTAGTATTTAAAGTATTTACATGTGACAGTCTTAGACTCTAGATCAAAAGTTACCATTGGGCGGCAGGGGCTTACATTTTTATTGCCTGAATACAATATTGAATTTAGATGACATACAACATAGCACCTATAAATGGTACCTATTTAAAAAAGTGTCACATATAAGGATTAGTGTTGACAGTGTTAGTGACAATTTAAATTCATTGTAACAACTACATGTATGCATGTTCTGCCTACATTTGTCTGACTTACCTTTTGTACTTCAAGATAATCAGTCTCAACTGCTTCACAAAGCTGGAGAGCTTGGTCGAGTTTCTCACTAAGCACAGGAAGTGCAGTCTCACTGCCCTTCTTGATCTTTTCAACCTGACTGTCTTTAATGTCAGTGAGCTTCTCTAGAATATAGAATAGATTCTCTACTTCACGATCACCACGTCTTTCCTAAAATGAATTAAAAAATTAAATGATTAGGAGCAAGAGCACAACATTTTACTATTTCATAATATCTAGTTTATATATAGAGATTTATAGTGCCTACCTCGAATTCTTTTAACATAAACTTTATTTCTCCATTTAAAAATGGTTTATGATCAAATAATCGGGCCCAAACTTCACCAATTTCTGAAATCAAAGTCATTTAGACGTCAAACATTTGACAAAGTATAGTGACTTCATTTGAGGTTTAACGTAAAGGTTTACAACAAAGAGTAGTAAGTATGTTAAGTAGTTTATAACTTTCTTTATATAATTTAACTATAAATTGTGTAAATCTAAGATGGTTTTCTACTAGCAGTAAGTAAATTGACATTATTTATTGACCTGGGAATGTAATTTAGTGATTCAACTATTGCGTCAGGGTTGAATCATTAATTACAGTACACTACGTGGTCGACATTAGACCGATTTCTATAAACGAGATTTGCAAAATTGTATAGTTTTTCCTAAAGATAAATAAGAGTTCTTTGGCCCTTCGTACATACCTCGTGACAGCTCCGTCATCTTTGGTTTACCAAAAAAAGCGTTTCGATCACTATTTATCGCAACAGGACATTATAATTTTTATCAATCATACTGCTAAAGGAAGGCAAGTGTAGGTGTATAAATATAAAGTATATAATTATATTATAATCAAAGGCACAGATTTTTTTTATGACTTCAAGAGAGTCTTCAACTAATTGCTTTGTAAATTAACTAAACGTAATCGGTACACTGATGTTGCCAATTGACAATTCAATCTTGGTATGCACGGGAGACACCGTTATGATTATGATAGGTCAGATAGGTCGGTCCAATTCAAAGCACTTAAAATGGGATAACACTATTTTATCTGTAATCTTTTTTATCTTTATACATCTTTATAAATCTCTTTACAGTGTTTCTAATAATCTTTATAGAACCAATTTGGGGATTCTTTTATTTTAGTGTTAGCAACATTGAACGAATGACTGACAAGAAATCAATTTAAAGTCATTCATTCAATTCAAGACACCTTCTTTCTCGTTCTTTCAATTTTCGTTCATTCAGTTAGTGAGTTCATTCATCGCGTAGTAGACGGGCGTATGTTAAATTAATGGATTGAATTCGATATTGTTTTTATTTGCGCAGAAGTGTTTTGACGGCGAAAATGGTGGTTAAAGGTTTTGTTTAATTATTTTTAATTGCATTAAGTAATGCGTTAAGCGGAACTGAATGTGAAGTTTGGGACTTTTAGTGTGTAATTGTGATAGTGATCACCATGCCGGGTCTTATAGGCATTGGTGAATTTATCGAGGAAACTCGTGAGGATTACAATTCGCCGACGACTTCCACATTTGTGTCGCGTATGCCGCAATGTCGGCAGACCATCGGAGCATTGGAAGAGGTAACAGCGTTTCTGTTTAAGTAACCGTTCTCTAATAAAGCTGGCAAGATAAGGGATTGGTGCGCCGTAGAGGACAGGAAATGCGTTAAACTCCATGTTTTGATTTTCCTTAACGAATTGCTTGAATCTTTTTATAAAGGATATTGAAGTAGATATTATATGCTTTAAAGTTTTTGCGATCGTGAATCACACATAGCCCACATAGGTTTATTATTGTGTAAATGTTATGTTTTAGCTATTTGTGCTTAATGTTGTTTAAGTGTTTATCTACCTAATCTAATCACCTAGTCATCAATATTATTAAGCAAATAACCGTTAATGATGTCAGATAAATATTGATTTTTAGGAATTAAGATTTGCTTAACATGTTTACTAATTTTAGTTTGGAACGAAATTGATTCAAATCAATAGCTAAAGAAATCATCACTATATTTATATAGGTAGCTAGTTTTCGTCCACTCTTGTCAGTTTTCCATCCATACTTATTTATATGTTTATCTTCAAGTTTTTCGCAAAATAAAATCTTAAAATTAAAGAATGTACCAAAGAATTAACTATAAATATAAACAAAGTTGACCTTAAACAGTTTTTCCCATTTATTTGTAGCAGTTTAATCAAGTGGACGGTAAACTGGACCTGGCCGGGAAACTAGTACAATTACCCTACGTCCTTTAAGGAAAAGGATCCAATTCTCAAAAATCTGTTAATAATTTTTTTAAGTTAAATCGTTCATTTCAATTACAAAATTTTGAGGCTGGATACCTAGTACTTTACGTTAAACTAGTATAAGTGTATGTTTAAACCTTAATCTTTAATTGTGTTCGGTTACTAAACACAAGTAGGTAGGTAGGTACATAGCAAATGTCTGAACTCGCACTAAACACTAATCAATGTGTAAATGGGCCCTCAGGTGGCTTGTTTGCTCGTCTGCTAGGTATTTATGACTTAAAAAATCAACACAATCCATCCATAAGTACTACCTACTTACACAAAAATGCCTTGTCCAATGGCATGGTCTTTTGTAGAAAGCCTAGTTTTACACGGTTTTACAAGCGATAAATAGGTAGGTAGTTTGTCGTCACTTTTATATTATAAAATCAGAAAGTGACCAGCAATCAAAAAGTCAGTGTCCTTCTAAGGTCGCGAGGCGTAATTCAGGTACCCTCAACAACTGGTTAAAATTTGATATATATAATAACTAGTTATGGAATACAGACGTAATGCCTTCCACTTCTACATAGACCAGAAGCATTTCTGAAGTTATTGAATTACCTATACCGATACTACCGAATTTCCACCCAATACCATACTTATCGCCTAAGGAAACTGCAATTATTGCACCCCTGCGCACTGAGAGTGACAATCCCGATCGGCGTGGTTAACTGCTCTGAATAGAGCCATCCCCCAGTAGTTAGTTGCACATGTTTTACTGTGCTTGCGAATTCCCGAGTCAGGTAGGTAAATAGGTACTATCGGGTTCAGAATTGCATGGCCAGTTTATGAATGAATTCATTGATAAATTGACCATGCAATTTTGAACCCGATGGTACATACTTATCCCATCCCGACGCGACTTCGGTAAGTTCGGTCTGCTAACTACACTACCATTGAATTGATGGACTCTGGTGGGTATATCCTTAGACTAGATCCAAATTAGAGATATGGGCACTGCGCTGCGAATGTCATCTCGCTTTGTGGTAGGGCACAGCACAGCTCAGTGAATGTCAAGTCAACTAGTTCAAATCTGGAGCAGAGCTCGATTGGGGAAGTAAGGTGGAGACCTTACAGAAAACCACAGCTAAATTGCACTAGACCCTACTTTTCGTGTTGTGTTCCTACCGGTAAGCAAGGTTGCCTGAAAGTTCAAAATGGATGCAGTGTAGGTATGTACGTGTAACACAGTGAATCCTCCTTTTACGCACACGCACAAACGACACCTCTAGTGTTGCAGGCGTCCATAGGCTACGGGCTACGGTAGCTGCCTACCATCCGGCGGGCCGTATACTTGTTTGCCACTGTGGTATAAAAACTCCTAGCTAACTAGTTATAGTGCCTATTTGCCTAACAACATATTTTCTTACCACCATACATACAGCTAGCTACACAGATGTTATGTGTAAATAGGTCCATTACGGAGCTATAATTGAGTGTGATTTCGTGATCATACGTGTGATTAGAGCTGGGTAGTGTGGGCGACGGGAGCTCGACCTTGCTATCACGCCCCCACTGCGAAAATAACTGTTAGTATGTATATATACTATTTACAACTACGATCTGTGTAGGTACTCTGAAAGTACGAAAGTCGTACCATAACAGGTAATAGCTTCTTTTGCCGCGAAGGTGTCAAAGCATCTTACGTTGTCGCCTGTCACTCCATACTTCGAGTCGCGCTTGAAGTACGAACTGTCGCGTCAAACGTCAAATTATGCTAGGCGTGCTGATATCCACCTTTGAATGCTTGCAAGTTGCACTTATAGCCAGATGCGTCATATGCGGTTTGCAGACAGACCCTCCAAACTTCTACCTAACAACCGTATTCTTTGAAAGAGAGGCAAACAACGAAATTTTAATGGTGCTAAGCTAACACGCCGGTGTTATAATAGTAGTTAATCTACATCTACCATTGAGTAAGAGGAGATGACATCCCTAAGATTTTATTTTGTCCCAAAAGTTGTAGTGATAATCACTACAAGTCTATACTACTCTTTGATTTAGTCACAGCTGTCAACCGCCAAACATGGCGGACAAAATTTGTTCTAGATGTCACATCTAGTAGAATACGTAATAAATCTTTGACATCTACACTAACATTGTAAGTCCTCTAAAATGTGTTCAAAAACGGTAGGCAATGGCCAGCATTACAACAACCGATTTCACTATGATAAGTTTTTCCGCCGAATATACTTACTTTAATCTTTGTTAAAGACCAAAAGTTTTCTGAATCATCTACGTAAGTA